>JAINEB010000013.1:10007500-12507500 GCA_022840565.1 Eubasilissa regina
AATAATACAATTAAAACACAAAAATAAATACGTTTTCTAATTAATGCGAGAAATCATTCCGTAAAACAACACTTTAATAACCTAAGTTTCTTCCATCAGCAGCATGAATATTTTCATCATATTTCATTCCTCTTTGACAATACCGCCGGTAGGCAAAAAAAAATTGATCAGCGCTCGAAGAGCAACCCTCGTGTGGTAAAAATGTCACTTTCGCAGGACAACAGGATGAATTTCACTGGATAAGTTTTACTGCCTGATTAATATCAAAGTATTTGGGGTTGCTTGCAAATTAACATCGTTCACGGCGTGATGTTTAAATATCAAAAAGATTCGAGCGGATGGATCCTAGTCGTGATCGTCATCCTTCTCTGTTCGTGAGAAATCCTCCTTGAATCTCATCCGAAGCATTTACCTTTCCCAAACCATGCTGTAGCACGGGTCTACCATCATAATTGAACCTGTAATATTTGGGTAAATACATGCAACATAAAACTCGTATTTTAGATAATCCTAAAGAAAATATTACCGCTTAGGAATGACTAGTGAAAAACCAATTATGAAAAGGGAATCGTACAAAAATCCTTATTTTTTCCATTCAACCGTTGTAAAGTTAATACGTTGGTAAAAATACAATTTATGTTATGAAAGACAGAGATCACACACTATTTTCATAGTGAAAAGAACAACAAATATACAAATATAATTATCTTTTTCTCACTAATTAAATGAAGAGAGATAAGACACGTTGTATATGACTTAATGAATGCTCTAAATTATATTATTAATCATTTTTTCAAAATTGAATGCTCAATATTTAAAGTAAATTCGTGCTATTAAAGCCATTTAAGCTAATAAAAACATTTTTCTAACTGTTATTTACGGTAACACGAGTTGACAGCATGGCTGCGTTCGGGTATTTTATGTCATGGTATGGTAAAGGTTAAAAAAAATCAGCTTAGCTGTTCTTCATCTAGATAAAGACGCCTCCGAACGTGGAGGTTCATACTAAGGAAGAGATTTACATCCTGTAAGAAATAAAATACTCAAATACACACCCTCAGCGGAAATGCTTAGACAAAGATCCTTTCGCGCAGTAGTGTTGCCATTGCAACTACATGGCAACTATATACAGCACTATCGGTGGGTAGGTACTATAACGTAATGTCATAATGTACTATGCTCGTACTCGTATTCGAGAAGGAGGAAAGCAAGACATTGTGCAAAATACTTTTAGATAATAAATGCTTGGAACAAGCAGATGAGTTTGTGTATTTGTGAAGTATGTTTGTTAGAAACGGAAAGGCTGAGAAAGATATCTGAAACAGGGTGACTGCAGGAAATAAAGAAAAAGACCTTTTAAATAGAATTATAGCTAAGATGAATTTGTCAACCGAGGCAAGACTAGCGGTTTACTATGGAGTCCTGGTACCGACAATGATATATATAGGGTCTTTTAATAGGGACGCTCAAAATTTGTTAGGTTATAGCAGCCATGTTGTTAAAATGACATCTGTCAAATTTATTGTCAATTGTTAAGTAGTATACAGCAAATCACCACGAAAGGTTGAACAACGTGTGTAAATCATCAAATTTTATTATCAAAGTCACGAGCGATTTGAGAGCACGGTTATCTCGCGCGGCGGTGACGTGAACTGGCCACAGAGATCGTGCGATTTAACGCCTTTAGACTTCTTTCTTTGAGGCTATCTTAAATCGCAAGTCTTTACAAATAAGCCGCAAACAATTGACTTCCTCAAAGTCAACATAACAAACGCCATCCAGCAAATTTAGCCAGATTTATGCGATAAAGTCATAGAAAATTGGACCTCCCAATACGTGCCACCGAACAAAACCGCAGCGGATATTCGAACAACGTTATATTCCACACTTAATGCCATAAAATATACTTTTAAATGAAAGAAAAATTGAGTAAATATCTTACACACAACCTGTTTAACTTACATTTTAAAATTGAGCGTCCTCGTTGAAAGACCCTTTAGAAGAGTCGACTAGAGCTGGCAGTAAAGGAACGAAAGTAAACTGAATAAGCGTATATGTCGCAGATCCATTTATGTCAGAGTAAAGAATGAAGAAATAAGTAAAAAATGTAAACCGGATCATGGTTTGGTGAGTAAGATTAAGAAAAAATCACTTAGGTGGTTTGGTCATTTGGAACGGATGAATGAGGAGAAAACGTTAAGAAAAATATATGACGCAAGTGTTGACGGCACCGAAAGTAGAGGACGTCCGCGGAAGACTTGGCCCGACCAAGTAAACCAGACACTGGAGGATGGTCCTGTTAGAAGCCTCAAGGCTACGGCGCTCTATTCTCTCTGCCTACCCCCGCGGTGAAACTGCGTAATATTAAGTAAGTACCTACATATACTCGTAGATAGTTTTCACATTGAAAAGAATTATTCATACTATGCACTTATTTAACATTTCTGATGTACATCATATAAGAGATATTCTATATCTCCTTAACTAGACCGAAGTCTGTGCTAAAAGATACAGATTCATCCATTATACCTAGTAATAATATTCTCAATTAAAATATAAGTTATACAATTGATTATCTTTGGTATTATTTTACTTAAATATTTTAAATAATAAAATTGAATAAAACATATAACAAACATATTCTCGTTTTCCTATGATTGAAACAAAATACAAAGATCCTTAATAACTACTCTCTATCCTCTGTTCTTTGCATCCAACTATATCATGCAATTTCTGTAAATTCATTTAATTCCAAGACAAAATTGCCAGCAGAAGGGAGTTATGAAGGAAATGTAAATAAAATAGCAGAAAATTAAAATATATAAATTATCATCAATGACTTCTGACTTCTTTATTAAGGAAAACACATTCTTATTGTGAAGTTGTAATTATTCAGAACAGACGGTCTGTGATATTTTAAATACTAAATTAATGTATTAATTATAAATATATACATATTTAACAATATTTTTCGACAAAATTGATTTTATATGTATATATTTACAATTAATACATTAATTTAGTATTCTGACTTCTTAGATATTCCGATACGTTTTTTACAAAAGAAAGTCTAGTTGTAAATACTAATTAAATGTGTTAATTAGAAAGATATACATATAAAATCAATTTTATCGAAAAATATTGTTATTGCTACTGAATCTCTTTCCAATCGGGGGAAGATGCATAAACCAACTATGCTACAGCAGATACTACATCTGACCACAAATTTTCGAATCCATATGTTACACTTTTCAAATTAATACAACTATCGTTCCATTATTAGTACTGTCTGCTGTAGCATAGTTGGTTAATGCAATATTCTCTGAATTGGAAAAACATCAAAATTTTTCAATAAAATAGATTTTATGTATATTTCTAATTAATACATTTGATTAGTATTTAAAATATCACAGACCGTCTGTTCTGAATAATTACAACTTCACAATAAGAACGTGTTCTCCTTAATAAAGTTATGTACACTTCATTCGTACAACACAACTAGAAAATTAATGAATTTATCATATGATTTATCTAAATGGGGAGGAAATTACTTCTGAAGTCCTGTCCTGAATGCAACCAAATATAAGTTTGACCCAAAAATATTCTCATCGGGGGCGGAGGGTGATGAAATAGAAGGTCTAACTGTTTCATTGTTTCAGCACAAAGTTGGCAACTTGACCCAAAATGTCAAGAAAATAGAATAGCTTCCCTTAATTTATAACGTTGATCATTTATTAAGGAAAGATTTACAATGACAGGTGTATCTTGAAAAATTAATATTTCGACACTTCCTAAGTAAAATATAGTAATTATTAAATAAATAATTTTTAAAGGTCCTTGTATTTCACATGTATATGACACATTTTATTTTATTTTGTGCTCTATATAACAAAATAGATTATTTGGACCAATTGTGTTCCATATAACATAATAGATACTTTTGATCTATTTATTAATTATGATTTGTAATGATTTACAAAGAAAGAGATAATCCTTTATTAATTATTAAAAAAATATTCTAAATCAATAATAATGGCAGAATTTTTATTCAAATATTCAAATATATATATGTATATAGTCGAGTTTTCCCCGAAATTAAAAGTATATATATATATATATACCATAAGTATATATAACCTATGTTTGTGCTGATTCGTACCTGTTATGGGTTTACAGATCTACGATACCATTAATTACCCTCGAAAATGTTTCTCTAGTAGGGTCGGCAAAATGCTTCATGGTCGCTTTGCGGGGCGAAGCTCATTAATATGAGACCTTTCTGATTATATTATGAAGCGAAATACTTTGTGTTGGTTAGCCATACTTACAAAGATATTCACTTGTTGTTTGCAATATTTTATACATAATGATTACGTCACATTGTCAAAATATATTATTTGAACTCTGTTATCGATAATACATTATAAAATGATATCTAAATAATATTACTTTTAAAATTAACAATATTAACTTTGTGGTTAAAATTCATATTTTTTATATATTATCTTAGTTTTATTAACCACTAATTGATTTTAAAAAACATCTACCGGTTTCGAAAAATACCTTTTCCTTCTTCAGGATGTCATAACTAACTAAAAATATTTTTTTATATAGTTTTTTAAATAATTGCTGTTTTTTTAAAAAATTTAAAAACAGATTCTGGTGAAGAAACAATGCTATATTTTTAGTGAGTTATGACATTCTGAAGAAGGAAAAGGTATTTTCCGAAACCGGTAGATGTTTTTTAAACTCAATTAGTGGTTAATAAAACTAAGATAATAAATAAAAAATCTAAATAATATTACAAACATTAAAAGAAACTTTGACATTATAAATAAAACAAAATTTAAAACGTCACCCGAACAATGATTTACGGCACATTTTGAGCTGTATTGAGTTAAGCAACATTGTTGTATGTCAAATTACGCACATTTTGGTGTAGTCGGTAGTTTGAAATTCTACTACCTGACGGAGTTACGGCATGTTGAAATATACCCTGTGGTAGAACAACGCTGTAAACCACCCAAGATGGCGGATTTGTCAGATGTGGTTCTCTCACCGAATGATGTTCGGAGACTAAATAAACAAAGAAAAAAAAAAAAATAACATGTTAAATTGGAGATATCAAGAGAAAAACGATGAAAGATGCTGGTCAACCACAAATTTGAAAGAGAGAAGTAGCCATTGCTGCAAAAAATACTCCGATTGATGCGAATAGAACAACGCTGTACAGCACACCTTATTCATTAAACTCTGTCAAACATCATTTTGAAAGTAATTATTATATTGTTTCTAATGTTTATAATGTTTCTTATATGCCTAAATCTTCTTATTTTCATCTTAGATTACAATTTTATAAAAATTATATTAATAATATATTAAAAACACATTTCGAATATTATTCTTTCCCATCATTAGACAACCAAAAACAGTTTTTTTCAGTTCATGTAAAATCACTAAAATGTGCTGTACATCGTTGTTCGGGTGACGTCTTCAATTACTCAATAGAATTAAGATTTGATTTCTGTAGTAGAAGTTTTTTCTTCGGTTGATATATAAATATCGTCATTCGAAGCAATGTTTACTATGAAGCAGATTTAAATCTAGCTTTTGATATGCTGGTTTTAAATAGTACATCTCATTAAGAGATACTGTCTAATTCAGTTATCGGGAACACTTCTTCTCCCTGTCCAGCCCACGTTCATTTACTGTTAAATAATTGCCATCCTTAATGACTACTCTCTATCCTCTGTTCTTTGCATCCAGCTATATCATGCAATTTCTGTAATATCATTTAATTCCAAGACAAAATTTCCAGCAGAAGGAAATCCGGAAGACGGAGACTATCCTGGCTGAAGAATTTAAGACAATGCTTCGAAAAGTGTACAAACTTTCGAGCTATTGCAAACAAAATAATTATCGCTAATGGACAAGCACTATGAAATAAGGATATTTTTTTACAAAATTATCAATTTGTCTATTACTCTGTGGCCTGATCGCGCCGCGTAACAGATCACCTAACAGTTGTCAAAAAAATACCGAAACTCACCGACCAATAGCGGATGCAAATACATCGTGTCGGACAAGTCCTAGGAGCTAGCCATCCACTTCTTCGCAGACCGTTCTCTCTTCAACACCTTAAGCGAGCCACTCCAGCTTTCAACTTTATTCGCATAATTAACTTTATACTCGCAATACCTGCACAATAAAGATCAAATTTTGTAAGTTCAGTTTAATTTAAATACCTTGCTCTAGACACAACATAAATACTCACGCGACATACACTAACACGCGTGAGACTAGAAGAGAGTTAGGTTAGGTTAATCTAAAGTGTCACCATGTACAAAACCTTCTAATCCAAATCTAATAATATACAAACGTCGGTCGCTCCATTAAGATTTTCACGAGTCAATAATTACAATATAGCCCCTACAACTCGTAAACCAAATAATTATTATCATTTAAATTAGTGTATTTTATCATAACAGATAATCATCCTAAAAAAATTAAACACATCACGGGAATGTCACTTTTTGTAAGGTCATATAGATCAAGAAGAAAACTTTTTTGTTTTAATTTATATTTTAATTAATCTCGATAAATCCTGTATTTTTTTAACTGAAAAAGCCATCATTAAGGAGATCATATTTCAAATTGAAGTTGTAATTATTCAGAATATAGATCTTTTAATACAAATTAAATGTATTAATTAGAAAGATATACATATAAAATCAATTTTATCGAAAAATATTGTTGTTATCGGGATTCTAACGTGGTTCTCTTCCAATCCGGGGAACGTGCATTAACCGATTAAGCATAGTATCACAGTACGTCAAATTTTCGAACCTATATGTTACACTCTTTATATGAACACATTGTCTTTATTTTCACGGAATTTGAAATACATTTTCTTTATTTTCACGGAATCTCAAATACCTTTGAGTAATCCGATAAATAATAATAAAAAATTAATTATTAATTCTGGCGTCTCCTACGAATTATAGATCCAGGTTCAAATTCCGGTAACAACATCAATATTTTTCTATAAATTTGATTTTATATGTATATCTTTCTAATTAAAACATTTAATTTACACTGTGGGGTTTAATAAACAAATAGTATTTTCAATATTACATTCACATTTAATTGTATTTCTAGATAAATACTGTGAATCAGTCATTGCATTTCATTCACATTTAATTGTGTTTCTCGATAAATACTGTAAATCAATCATTGCATTTCATTCAAATTTAATTGTGTTTCTCGATAAATACGGTGAATCAATTATTGTTCGAAAATAGCGCCCAACTGAAAATTTACACTGAATGTTGGAAACCGCTCCGGTGTAGAAGTAGAACGATTTTCTGATATTTAAGTTTCTGCTCTCAAATAAACCGGATCTTTTTGGGTTACCCGTCTCATTGGTGACAAGAACTCTTCTTCCAAATTACACTCACTAAAACGACTACAGTCGAAAAGTTAATCCGTTTTTTATTTTCAAGTATTATTCGATGAATATAATAATTGTTATTAAGGAAAACACATTCTTATTGTGAAGTTGTAATTATTCAGAACATAGGTCTGTGATGTTTTAAATACTAAATTAATGTATTAATTATAAATATATACAAAATTTAATAAAAATGAATTGATAATTCTGGCGTCTGCAGTCGGTTTACTCAAAGGTATTTGAGATTCTGTAAAAATAATGTAGATGGCTTTCAAATAATGGAACGACAGGTGTATTAATTTGAAAATTTGTAACATACAGGTTCGAAAATTTGTCATGAAAAATACTGGCGCTATAACACAATTGGTAGTGTCCTTGCCCGGATTGGAAATAGAGATCCAGGTTCGAATCCCGGTGACGCAAAAACAATATTTTTCGACAAAATTTATTTTATATGTATATATTTATAATTAATACATTAATTTAGTTTTTTATAATAATCGTAATCAGAGCGTGTTGCCTTTCGTGTAAGTCAACCGGAATCAACAAAACCTTGTGATAATTTATTAATGCATCAGCTTTATATTATTATGTATATTAAACCACTAAACCGACCGTTTTAACCGCGTGCTGCTACAGTACTATGCGGTTAGTTTCTACATTTCGGCTGAATAACTGTCCGCCTAAATTCGATGAATAAGTCAACAACTGATGATATACTAACGCTCAACTGTGTTTTCACATTTTGCAGATAAATTTGCAAATATATTGTTGTACGTAAGTAAGGATAATCAATCATCGCGTAATTTTGGCACAGCGTTGAGCAGTGGTCGCAAAGTGAATTACATTAGTTCGAACCCCTCCCAAATTTCGTACTAGAGGAATAAATGAGTATAACATAAAAAAATATGACGAAAGTGATCAACTATAGTGACTATATATTTTATTCAGTAAAACTTATATTTTGACCTTAGAAATTCACACTCAAAAATCACAACATTCACGTGTCTTTAACATCCTGATAGATAGGTTAATTGCTTATTTGAGAAATCAATACCAACACGATATCTACTTAAATATTGTGAATAAAAAAAAATTACATGCTTAGTACTTTCTTATACAAAATTCGATGCTAAACAGTCTTTCTGTAACAAATGAATATTTCATATGTCAATAATATATTTGAACAATTTTAATTCTTTCCTATTTTGCCAGTGAACTGTAAACACATATCGCATACAAACGTTCGGTGAGCACTAATTGTAATCATTTAATTTTTCAATTTTATTTGTACTAAAAACTTGTAAAACAGTCCCTAATTTAGTATTCGAAATTCTATTATTAAAATAATTATAATTTTATAATAATAATATTTTCACAATATTGCGCATATTCTATTGTGACTTTATATAAAAATGAATCGATGTGATCTTTTTATTTATTGAATATGTCATATAGGTTTCATTTTAGAACATTCTCTTTTAATTCATGTGACTGATTACTATGAAATATTCGTAAATATACTTAGATATATTTTGATATTTTATTGTCAAAAAGAATACAACTCTAATTTAACTTATTTCAGTTAGGTACGATGTTGAACCATTAACGTATTGTGTTAATTGAAATAATGAACCTGCAGACAAGTGTTTAATAAGACAATTTGCGGATTTAGTTTACTTCTGAAGATTATATAACCCAAAATATTTGTGTCCTAGATGTCGTGTAAACTTCATGCCTGACAAAGTATAGTATGGAAGCAATAAAATGAATACGATTTTTAAGTAGTATTTTTACCTTGTAAATAAATATGTTTTATTGATTTTTTTTTAAATACAGTAATTTTAGGATGGGATTGTTTCAATTGCGTTTACAATCCATTCACACTAACAATATTAAAGCCCGTGCACACTTAAGTCGAATCATTTGTTTAAAGTATGCTTAGTGTAAAATAGTGAGTAAGATTAAGAAAGGATCACTTAGGTGGTTTGGTCATATGAAAAGGATGAATGAGGAGAGAATGGTAAGAAAGATATATGACGCAAGTGTTGATGGAACCAGAAATAGAGGACGTCCGCGGAAGACTTGGCACGACCAGGTAAACCAGATAATGGAGGATGGTTCTGTTAGATGCCTCAACAATTGGCGAGCTTGTATGACAAGATGTATGAATGTGGATGAGGCGAGAATTGTATGTCAGGACAGAAGAGTGTGGCGCTCTATCCTCTCTGCCTACCCCCACGGGGAAACGGCGTGATGGTAAGTATAAGTATAAGTATAGTGTAAAATAAAACCTAATACCGTATATAAGATGATAATAATCCGAATATAAGATGACCTTAACCGGAGGACAAACCCGTTTTTATGTCCTTCACGAAAATTGGTTTGGGCCTCCAATTGGTTGGACAATTTAGAAGCCCTCTAAATAAAAACGGCAGTAAATAGTGGTTTGCCAATACTTAAAAATCAAATTAATTTATCCATTAGCCTTATATTAGGTATTTTTCCTTTAAAATCAATTTAATATCCATCGGCACTGTATTTTTTTTACCCTTAATGTTCCGTCTAACTGTATATGTATTCTGTCTCTTTCTTTCACGTACAATTTTATATTCTGTCTTTCTTGATGTTTTATCTCACTGTATATGTATTCTATCTCTCTCTTTCATATTTATTTTTATATTCTATCTCCCTCTTTATGTATATATAAGTGCACTCTTCTTGTATTTATCGTTAGTTTTAAATACGTCCTGACGAAGCTTGAGCTAAGCGAAACCAGTCGGCGTGTAATAAAATTCGTGGTTTATGCAAAAGTGATTGTATTTTATTTAATCTATTATTGCTCATATAAAATGGGTTAATAAATTACAAGTTAAATGACAAAAGTTTGCGCTAAACTCGCTGTATATATCCAGCAACTAAAAAAGAACTAAACAGATGCTGACTAGAGAGATTATTATTTACATCTTGCCATGATTCATGCATAACTTCAGTAAAGGAACTTAGATGGCGTTGGCAATGCCAATTAAAATAAATTTGCATTGCAATTCCACATGCGTTGTGGGTTTGACCATGTGATTTGCGTCTCTAATGGCGCCCTCGTACGACACATTTCAGAAGTTGTTCCTCTCAAAACATCATGAAAATGGCCGACAATCGAAAGGTCCGAATATAAGACGACTCTTTTTTTTTAATGATATTTCGGTGGAAAAAATCTCGTCTTATATTCGACTCAATACGGTATATAAAATACAGTGACGTTAGTGTATACTCACAGCCATAAAATGTTGTAATAAATATCATATATTTTTTCCTACAGCTATATATTAAGTTTCATGAACCACGTTTCAGAAGTTGTTCCTCGCAAAACATCGTGAAAATGGCCGACAATCGAAAGGTCTGAATATAAGACGACTCTTTTTTTTTAATGATATTTCGGTGGAAAAAATCTCGTCTTATATTCGGCTCAATACGGTATATAAAATACAGTGACGTTAGTGTATACTCACAGCCATAAAATGCTAGTAATAAATATCATATATTTTTTCCTACAGCTTTATATTAAGTTTCATGAACCACGTGAAGAGTTACTCGAGATGAAATTGCTCATCTTTAGTATTTCCAACAACTTATCTGCTAGGAAAAATCCTCACCCAGAGAGAAAGGCCGGTCCCAGTGGAGAGGGAAGAATAGTATCAGCTTTAATCAGCGCGCTTCCCCTTACATTCCTCCTCGAATCCTGGAGTGCTCTCATTAAGGGTGGATTATTGTTTAATTAATTGATATAAAAGATCAGTAATGGTAGGGGATAGACGGAAAAAGAAATTCGATACTGATTTTTGTCTGAATGGAGGTAACTTGATATATTCTTTTTTTTGTTTTATTTACCTTTTTAGTGGTAACCTATACATGAATTATTAAAAACTATTTTCTCTTATATTTTTAGGTCTATTATAACTGTTTATGCGTGACATATTTACAGAATATGTGTGAATACTTAATAAATAATCAAAATTGTAAGCATAGTTTAATCGTCACCTACGACTGAAACCTTTTCAGGGTAGATATTTCAGGATAAAGCACATTATTATCGGTGAAATACCCTCAGAATTCAACAAGCTTGCTTGCGAATGTATATGAATGGAAATAAGGCGAGTATTTGTATCAGAAAGGAAGAGTGTAGCGCTTCATCTTCTCAGCCTACTCGGGGAAAAATGGCATGATGATGAAATAATTGCTTTCTATGCACCTATTACAAAAAAAAAAAAATAATACCGTATATCAATAATTTAACCAAATTTAAGTATATTACAAATTGAATGAATCAATTAGAATGATTATCTACTAAACAAAATAAAATTATGTATCGAAAAAATATTTTCGCATGAAAAACCTGTATATCTTTCTAGTTTTTAATTTAATTTATATTAAATACCACAAAACTATGTTCTATGTAAAAATTCACAAGGGTGTTGATAAAATAAAAATTCAACTTCACAACGGAAATGCTTTTTCCTTAATAAAGTATATATTATTAAAATTATATTATCAATAACATAATTTTTTTAAATAAGGAATGAAATTATTAAATAAATTACTGAGTAGAAACTTTACACGTATCTGATTAAACCCCTTTACGATTACTTAAGTCGGTGCTATTTACCTTGATTTTTTAACTACCTTCTTAGCTTCTTAAGAATTCAAACCAAAATAAACGTTTTTAAAAATCATTAAATTGTAAAAAAATGTTTATAAAAATATATTTTCAATTTAATTATATTAACGATATTATTAAAATATTTAAATTCGCGATTTTCACATACAAAAGCATTTTCTTATTATATGTTCATTTTTAACACTGCACATAACATAGCATTAAAATATTTATAATTTTTTTCGCAATAATAAAGCGCTTTTTATATTATATTAAAGCGAAATTAATTCTCGTAATATTTCAAAATTTGCGTGATTAACTTTGTGGAAGTCCATTTTAATTACAATTATAAACGCCCCATATTACATCTCCTTTCATGTCCATATTAGCCCAGCCCACAACCACTTTCAATTTTCACAAAAAACCCCCTCTCTCCAACACCACTCTCATATCCCCCCCCCCCTTGCCAAATCATGTAGTCGATAGTCCATCTTCTAGTTTAAAAATTTGATCTATTACTGAAGATGACGCAGAAAGAATCGGAAACGTTTAATTTTTTAATTAAAGTGTAGTGTGAAGTAAACAACGTTGTGTTTTATTTTATTAATTAATTATTTTTTCAAAAAGTAAAAAATTTAATTTAAAGTTAATTAATCCTCGTGTTTAAACAAACATTGTTAAATTAACATTATAATGTTAAACTGATAGAAAGAAAAAAAAATTTGATGTTAATATTTTGTTTATAGATTTAGGTGTGATTGCAGACTAACATGACATATTTGCTTAATATATTAAAACATAAAATGGCCATATTTTCATACAAAATTTCAAATGTTCACTTTTAATTTTTAAATTATATAATTCATTTTAGTAAAAAAGTGTGAATTTTTAAATATTGTATATTTATCCTTAATGAGTAATAATCCCTCACTTTAGTAAGAATGAAAAATAAACAAATCTACGACGAAATAAAATAATCCCACAGCGGTATTCTCCACAATTTATGATTTAATATACTCTTTTAGGGGCGTCTATTTTTGGCAACCCTTAAATATGTCATTGAATCTAGCTTAGACATTCCTACTAATGACACATTTAAGGCACTCTGCTTCCTTTAAATCCACCAGACGGTTTTTTTAAAAACTGGCTGGATCTTTAAAAAAAATACTTAATCCTATAAACTGCTGAATCTTCGCTTTATCCGGGTATCAAATTGTCGTTCACTAGAACGAGCACGCTGCAAAAAATTTCACTCTATATATCAATTTATACATTTCAATAAAACCATGCTCTTATCCTTTTTACCGCGTGCCGCCGCGCGCGTGCGATGTGAGGTTCGTATTTTACTGATTTATTACAGTGGCGTTTCGGATGGATTGATTTATTGGCCGTATATTTCGGTACATTTATTTCTCGCTGAATTGTTTAAAAAATACGTAGAACCACGTGCGCTACAGTTGTACGATACGCCACTGCCTGCTATTGAAGAAATAAATATTTTATTTTATTTGACGCTTGAGTCGATATATGTGCGTTGAGTAAATTTTAACCGTTCTTTGATCTGGTATCATGGTTTTTTTAATTAATCTTCCGTTCTAGTATAATTGAATAGTGTAGAATATTTTTATTTTTGTAACATAAGTGACATAAAAGTATAGTAAAACATTAATTCTGAGTTATTTATTTTTCCTACTAAAAATATTAATAATTGATAACTTGAATTGATATTAACTATTTATATTAAAAAAAAATCTGTAATAAACCTAAATTTTTATTGATTGTTTTGCTTAATTATTAATTGTTCCATCAATTTCTTTTATATATATACCATGATATTTGTGAAGCTGCGCATGTTTTTTTATAATTAATTTAGTAAAAGCCAATAAATTCAATAAAATTAAAAATAAATCAATTATTTGTACAAATTAATACAAAAAAAAAAAATTTACACCATGTAAACCAATTTTCTCGCATCTGTAGTTACACCGATTTAACCGTAAGCAGACAAAGTGTACTTAAATATAAAAATGAATCCCCTACTCGTAATATGCTTTTCTTATCTCTAAGTTTAGAGCTCGCTACAGTGAACAACCTTTGTTAAAATATAATACTTAACCTAATTTGCAATCAACCCTTTTTCTCACAACAACGCACAGTGTTAATCAAAGCATTAGTATTTTTAAAAAAGTAGCTTATTCCGTGCTCGTAAATCCACGAAGCGAGTCTCTAGTTGTGGGTATTCCCGTCTCTGGAGATGTATTGCTTACAGGTCTGTCGCACGCACAGCCGCATTATTTATAACGCCACACTTCCCCTTTTTATACCCCCACTTCCTACCACCGTTTCTCCTTTCTCGGCATTTATCCTTCCCGGGAATACAAATTAAATAGCCCCGGGATCCCGGGAGATTTCCAGATTTTATTCTTAACGCAACACATATTATTAAAATATACTTCGACCGCAGGTGTGACAAATTCCCTTGTACGAAGCGCGTATTACGTACGGGAATTTTTTTTTTATAGAAACACAACACCATTTTCACAACACTTTACTTTCATCGGACGCTACACACCTTAAACTACTTCTCAACATAGCCGCCACCATTATTAAGGCACTTGTCATAACGAGGCCACCTGCGATAAAAATCATGCCTGTACTCCGTCTTTGAGTTCATCATCATCATCAAACCGCTTACCATCAAGAAATCGCTTTAAATGAAGGAAAACATGGAAATCACTTGGCGCCAAATCAGGACAAAACAGGACACACTTGGCGATGAATGTCAACTGACTTCATGTTTCGTGCATTCAAGAAACGAATCACAGACCATATCTTGACCATCTTGAACATTTCAACCACTCACTGCAAGATGATCATACTATGTGAATGTCTCTAACGTTGCAATGATCATAGGTACTCATTTAATGTAATTATTTTTGTCCTTACATCCCTGCTTGTTTCTTTTCTTTTTGTTTACTTCTTACATGTCTTTAGTCTGTATCAAAATTTTTACTTTATTCATATTACTTATTCTCTACTCTTCTTTTTTTGATTTTTCTGTTTTTTACCATTTAATTTCATTTATTACCTTACTTATAACTTATATTCTAGCTTATGGAACCTAATAGCTACCTACCTCAGAAAAGATATTTTTTACGTACTTGGCGAGGTAGGAAGCGTCCAACAGGCTTGCACGTAAATGTAAGGTAGTATTAATATTTTTGATATCTGATGTATTGGTTACTTTAAGGATTTTTATTTTGATGCAGGCTTTGAAGGAATGTTGTTTTTTAAAATAAATGCCGATTTATCGGCACTGAAATGATGATATGGTGAGTAAACATATGAAGGAAACCATTTCGCATGTGCAACATCGCAACCGCAGCGCTTCACTGGGAATATCCGTCAACAGTATTTACTTAAAAATCGCACCTCGTATTTACAAATGGAATGGGGAATGGGGAGTGAATTTTATTAATGAACATTTAATAAAGAATCTAACATTGCGAATTCCCTATATAATTGCAGACTTTGAATTTTAAACTTATAAATAATATTGCGTTGGCTTATTTCAATATTAAGTACACCATTTCGTACATTTTTGATAGAAAATATGTTTTTATTTGACGTATTATACAAATCTGTTCATTTTTTTAATGAGTCAGATATTGAATTTACATTTTTTTAGAAATGATATTGAAAAACGTGTGTATTATATATACATCTCACACAGCATGCAATGTTAACCAAGCTTGGAGTGGAGGAAGCACTTCTGAATAAGCGGTAGAGCAGCGTTGGTCCAAAAATTACAGAAACAGAAATGAAGACGATCGACGGCGTTCTGCTGCTATTGAATAAAACGAATAAATCAGTGGATGAATACAATCAGTACCTACTGGTTAACCGAAGAGAGTTAACCCATCTTACTGCTTGATCACTTTTACCATTTCTAAAGCTTCAATTACTTCTTCTTCATGTCAGTATTTGACATATAGTGACCTCAATCAGATGAGACTCGGCTCCTGCGGTAATAATAATAATAATAATGTGTTTATTCCAGCCTGATCAGGTTTTTTTATTTTTTTAACCCGATTCGCCATAGAGATAATACATATTATGTTTTACATTAAAGTTATGAAATAAATATAATGCTATGAAAAAGAAAAAAAAAGCCAAGGAAAAAATTAATAAATAAAAAAAATAAAAAAAGTAAAAAGTTCACACATACACACACAAAATACAAATATTACCTATATAACTACTTCAGTCACGGCCATTGTTGTAAATGTAGCTATTCTCCAACTCGATGTCTCAGAAGCGGAACGAATCCATGTATATGTAATGCACCTCCACAAATCTCGGTCTTAACTTACAGTCCCTCCAGTCAAGTGCATCGCATCTTCTATCGTTGTGGTCAGAGGCGTAACTACAAACATTGGGCCCCAATGCAGAATGGAAAAAAGTATTGTATAATATAATACATAAGATATACGAATATTTATCCAATAAATAGTAAGAACAAAATTAATATTTTATTTCATATAATATTCACACTTTTATGTAAAAATCATAAGTGTTCTTGGACATTAATAAACACTTGCAATTTAAAATAATAGTTAATTTATTGCGATTTTCGCTATACGGTTATGGTCTGATCCCTAACTCGACGTATTAACGAGGTAGTGTTAATGTTAATGATAATGTTTGCGCGTGTTTTCGTAATGCACACGAAAAATATTTTTTCTCATTTAATAATTCTATTTCTTTCTTTGAATTACTATTATATTAACGAAATGTATCGATTCTCGCAAAAATATCAATGCCGCTTGGATTGCAGTGCACGAACTTTTTATGCCCCTATCTAAAGTGGGCCCCAATGCACCGCATTGGTAGCATTGTCATAGTTACTACACAGGTTTTGGTACTCTTCCATTATTTAATAATCCTCGATAATTATCTATGGCAAAAAAAAATCGAATAGGGAATCACTAAAAATGTCGTTATATTTTATTCGATTCTAATTTGTCTGCATTTTATTCTACATGCATTAATAAGCTTTTATTTATTTCCAAAATTGCATAGAATCGAATGGCTTTTATTTTGATTCATATTTCGTTTATTTACCCTAAAGTAATGTTTTATTAATTAAAGGAGGTACAAAAACAGGCGAAATAAAAATTCAAAGATGAATTGTAATAGCAAAATTAGCATGACCAGTCTGACGATTATGTGAAAAAATCGTCTTAAAAGAATCTAAATCCATCTGGTATCCTTCATATCGATTTGTTCGATCTTCGATCCGACGATTGCCGTTCACCGTGTACGCGCAACATGAACTCAATATATAGAATGGTTTCTATCTATTTACCTATTTACTAACTCTTCCTCATATACCCAGAACACGACATTTTTTGTTGTATTCTGTATAGTTTTTTGGACCAGATAAATGTTGGAGTTGAATCTTTGAAATGCTTATCGTTTACCGATGTGAAAATTGCGTAAATTATCTTCTTGCCATATGAGAACGATAAATTAACGGGCAGTGTACGTGTGTGTTTAGTTTTTTCGCTACCGTGCATGCCAAATCCTGTACGTCTTACTATTGTGCATGGTGCTATGTACGTTTAAGAGTACTTCATGCAGAACAACAGTGTATTTGTTCTGGAGACAGAAGATCTGTGAATTGAGTGAAAAATTCAGATATCTAAAGGAGTATTTCTCAGGTGGGTCGTGTTTTCTGGTTCTGGGTGGTCCTTCACCCTCCCTGCTCTCTATGTCTATCCTTCTCAAAAATTCCTATCACTCTACTAATATTCCGTATTTATCCAACCCTTCCTTGTTTAGACAGCACTGTTTAGAATGAAAACATTGAATTTGAAAAAGGAGGAAAAGAACATCCTAGATGATTTTGAGATACGGTGCTGATGGCGGATTCTGTACATCCCGTGTACCGCAAAGCGCAAAAATATATATATTCTCTAGGATTTGAGGATTACCGAAAAACTATCAACAACATAAAGGAGAAGTATTCATGCATTCTTTAGACATGTAGCCAGAGAAGAGTCTTGAGGAGCTCATGATAATAAGAACAGTTGAAGAAAAGCGAGGAAAAGGACAGTCTCCAGCGATATAAATAGACCAATGGTGTTGTGTTTAATAAAAAAGTACCATGGTGGTATTTGATTTTAACCCCCTTGTTTACGCGCTTTATACTTCGATAGGTAGGCCTGATATAAAATTTTGAATATGTGTGTTCTATTTGTGTAGATTTGAATTTACAGAAAACAAAAGCGATGCTGCTTCTGGGAAAAGAGTCATTGTGATTCGGACGGACTTTTTACGGCGGCAATAATAAAACTTTTAGTGTATATAATTTCGGATTAGCGGTTGTGTGAAGGTGTGAACGTGGCTGACCAGCATATTTGCGGACCATCAAGCTACAAGGATAGCGACGTCGGCCTCAACCAGCACAGGTTCGCAAAGGTTTGTGTAATTTGAATTTACATAGATTGAATAACTGTATTCATCATTACCAATAGAAAACCCAGAACTAGCTATCGAAGTATTTACGGAAACACCCCTCCCCTTTATTTTTTTATTAGTATGTTTGAGATTAAAAATAAATAATTTAACCACCAATAAATTATCATTCGTAAACGCTAAAACCATGCATATGTCAAAAAAACTAACTAGCTGTAACGTGTAAATTAAGAGATGACTGTTTATTTAAGTTGAATTCACACATTTCATTTGACTCCAAATGCATGTGGTAAATGGTTGAAGTAATTGGATACCGCCGTTCGCCTAGATGATCCATTTTTTTTTGCATTCTCGTAATATCCACCCGCTTCACGGCGTACAAAATTTTATGAGGAATATATTATAATATATCAAAATATTTTTTAAATATATTATAAGGAAGTTAACAAGTTTATTTTTAAACAAAATGGAAACGTATTTTACACTAATTTCCAGACATATCATGAAACTTTTACGAGAAATCGTAGGTATGTTTAATTGATTTTGAATTTTATGATCAGCCATTATTTTCGGATTGGCCATTATTTAACACCGTCCACGTGTAAGTATTTGATATACATATGTTAGTATGATAAAATATGGTATTCTATTCTTCTTAATACTTATAAACATAATTTATATTTAATAAAAAGCGATCGTATTAGAGAACATTGGAGAATAGTTTATTTTGTAAAAAAATAAATGACTTGCATAAGGAATGATGCATTAATAAATGATAATCGAAATAGTGATCACATTTTTTTCTTCAAGCAAGAAACAAACAATAAATTTAAAAAATTATTTATTGTTTAATAATTTCCTTTTACATTAAAAAATTAATTGAGATTAGAATAGATGGATCAATTTGAAAAAAAAAACTGTAATATATAGGTTAGAAAATTTGCCGTTAACTCACTAGGTTAACATGGCGTAATAGTCAGCGCGCTTCCCCTGATAGGAAAAGTTTCTGATACGAATGCAAGTAGCAACCAAAATATATTTTCAATAAATTGATTATATTTTTGTAATTGATACAATTAATTTGTATTCAAAACCACAGAACTATGTTCTGATAATTTGAAAATTCACTAGAATAATGTATTTTCATTTTAAAAAAATCATGTGCTTAATGCACTGATGGGATAGCCTTCGTTATGCAACGATTCGATTTATGTACAGGTATTGGAACAATTGGAAATGTAGGCTGCAAAGCAAGCGCTAATTAGACTGTGTAATGCAATTACCTACCCAGGTATCAATGCGTAATGTACACGGGCCTAGAGGGCCTTATAAATGCAATCAAAAATGAAATAGTCTGCTGCTAGTTGCGTCTAGCCTTGTCTATATTTCGTTTGAGTAATCGGCAAACGAATACCAACATTATTTAAAAAATTTCGTACTTCGTGATTTAGTAGTAAACATTTTTTAACTGATTCAAGGTAAAACGAAATACATAATTCCAAAATTAAAAATATTTGTACTATCTTTCTAATAAAACTCACATTTAATTTATGAATAGAACTTGTGTTATTAACATGTTTTTTTATTTGATAAAATGTTTCAAATCCATTCAAAATTTTATATGTAGAGTTTTCTGAACTATTATATTTCAATAATGAAACGGTCAGAGATAAGATAAAAAAGTGATTTAGTTTAATTTATATGTAGTGTTAAATATATGTTAAATACTAATTTAATGTATTAATTATAAATATATACATATAAAATCAATTTTGTCGAAAAATATTGTTTTTGCGGTACCGGGATAACATTAAATTAGTATTTAAAATATCACATACCTATGTTCTGAATAATTACAACCTCACAATAAGAATGTGTTCTCCTTAATATTAAATATATGTATTAGATAAAACTAATTTATTCTTGTGACCACAATTATCTAGAAAAGTTTGAACTGGCCTTAGAATTCTATTATTCTAATCAGAGTAATTTTCATCGGACGTTGAAACTGCTGATTGAATTTCTCGGGATTACTTGTACCACCCTGGAAAATGAGAAGTAACTCTCTCCCGGGAACCCGGAATCCGGGATAGAAGCCCACTTCCTACCCTTGCACGGGGGAAGAACGCGATACATGTTTAATGGGGAGGTACGTCAGCACGCCCGGCGCCGGGAGAATAATTAAAACGTCATGTTTTTTCCTTCTATTTCTAAATTCCTCCAAGGCGCTCCTCGCGCTCGTACCAAGTTATACAATTGTATCGGTGTGTCTGTAAGCCCGACATGAAATTGGCCACGTTCAAAGATTTCAACGAAAGAATTATTTCATTTATTTGTGCTATCATTCCAACCACACGTCTATCACATAATGAACGATTTTATTTATTTATCCAAGTATTTGTAAAATTATACACAAAAAACATGAACAACACCACAATAATATCTCAAAACTTCACATAATTTCGGCGAGAAAAAAATTGGACGGTCGCGGCTCATTCGCTGCAGAATAAAATTAATATTTTTTTAATTTTCTCGATAAAACTTTTTGCTACACACACGTTAGATTATTTTCAATAATAGTTTCGAGAGGTGCAGTTCCTCTCATCATCAGATGATACCTAAACTAAATACAGAAGTGTAGTCTATTCGGGCAATGGGGCGGGGTTTGAGAAGAAAGGGGAGGTTTCGGTCGTTAACGTGAATATGGACAATAAAGGCAAAGTGTGAGTGAATGTTATGTTATTAATTAGTATTTTCTCCGAATTTATATTCTTTTATATTTCAACGGTTTCCAAATTGTTCATTATTAATCCTTTATAAGATACCGAGTAGAGAAGTCTTAGTCTATGACTATCGAAAGAGTGGTTTAATTTTTTTAATTATATTACAATTAAATACTCGTAATTTATTGTGTGAGACGGAGTAGACTCCACTTCTGATATTAAGAGCGCTGTCCTGGCTACTTTGCTAGACTGAAGTCTGTGTTAAAGTAGCCAGTTTTCTTCGTGCTGTTGTGGTGTTATTTAATAAAGATTCGACAGAAATAAAAAAAAGATAAAAAAATAAAATAAAAATGTAGTGGTAGTGAAAATTGTTTCAATTATGTGGTTAGAAAATTGCAAGATGTTATTATTTTTATGCAGCGGCGATTTTTATTTATTCTCGTATTTATATTTCTCGCGGTTTGACCTATATATTGTTTATCGCAATCGCCACAAGTTATTTGATATATTCCGCAATGACCAAGTTGATATTTTATTATTTGCAAGTTATGTAAGATCATTGGCATTAAACCTTTCTGAGGTTACTCATTCAAGATAAACTATTTCTAGCTACGTAGTATTTTCTTGCCCTCCAACAGGTGCTCAGGGTTATGTCGCGATTACAGAAGAGATTTTTCATGTTTACAACTCAATTTTTAATTTAGGTGCAAATATTTTTTTCTTATACCTCAGTAATGGAACATTTTACACAAAATTGGTATATAATATTTTTTGTTAAAAATTGTATGTTAAAATATAGCCGTGTAAGGCAGCGGTCGCATAGGATCTCACGGACCACAAAATTCATAATTATAAATTTTAAAATTATGAATTTAACAGTGTTAAATATATTTTTAAAAATGTGATTTTATTATATTAACTGTTAATTATAATCAAATTATAAAAGTTTTATTTGTAAAACAAAATTGTAAAAACAAATCAATTTTAAGATGTTTTTATATTAAACATTTCTTTAGTGATGGATTTTCCGACTTATTGAAATTATAGAGATTTGGCTACGATGATACCGCAAGACGGAGAACTGCATTTATTTCAAGCCGAGATCGGTACCGTGTTTTGATTGCTGTGACAGATGAAAATACCTTTTTGCATCAATAAATTGTGGAGAAAGCAAAGGATATTAACTTTTTATAGTGTTTCGAATCAGCCGCAACCGTTGTTATTGACACAATTCTGCGTCCAAATTTCCATCTGTACATTTTTTCATGCTCGTCTTTATCAGTGTGAATAGTAACCTAGACATCAGCAAATATCAACTTGACCGATGTTTGTTAGATCTCGACATCGCTATAGCATTCGCGGAGTGGACTTGTCAGCTCCAGTGCACCAGCACTGTATTTTGTGATATTGTGTTTTGACCACGTATTGTTTATTATTTGTTTGTGCCGTGGGTGAAACTGTGATGTCGCCATCTCCAATTGGAAGTGGAGATCTGCTCATCCGCGTGCCATTTGTGTGATCTCGGCGGCGACTGCAGGGGTGACGGAGGCGTCATATACAAGGTAAGGCGAGCAGATCTTTTGCATCCCGGTTTCCCGAGATCACTGATCCTTCGACTAGAAACCTTATCCCCTCACCGACCTTATCCTATACTAAGGTTTCCTTATTTCCTTACTATACCTTGCGGTGATTCCGATTTACGATCGGAATTGTCGTATTCCATTCCGCGGGACGCTACCCGGAGATTTGCCTATCGATCCGGGTTTAAGTTTCGAATTCATTTTGGTTACTATTGATCCGGATTTATAGTTCGAATTCATATATAAAGCTAAAACTGTGGTCTTAGATAACGATGAATGAAATTTAGCTTTAAAGGGGTTGTCGGACGACAAGTCGATGAGTCTTACCTTTTGATTGTCATGCTTAAATTACTATCTTGAATATTTGCTGCAAACGGATCCACATATTACCATAGATTTAAAAAATCATGTAAATTAAAAAAATTCTGATAATATCTACATTTTTCTACGGACCATCAAAAATTTCTCGCAATCCACCACTTGAGCATTGTTACATTAAAGAATCTGAATTATTTGACAATTTTGAAAATAATAGTTTGACTTAAAAAGTTGAATTCTTCCTTTAACTTTTAAAATATAGGTGTCCTCAATATGATTCTTACATTATTAAAAAACATAGTAGTTACTAACTATTATTATTATACACAAGAAAAATGTTACAAACCGAATAATGTTGTTCGTAAACGCGACGGAAGTTTGCGGCTCCGCCGATCCTGTCCTGAAATCCGGTTTCGGAATATACGGTGAACTTCTGTTGACAGCCTGCCGACAGTCATATTAGTTATTAAAGTTGTTTACACGCGTGTAAGGACAACAAAGTACACTAAAAAAAGTCGTAGATCCTCATGAGCAGGATTCTACCCTTATGAGTAAACTCGCTTTTTATTTCGTTTTTCGTTTATTGTCCGAACACAAAAGCCTTTATAAAAAGTGAACAATATATATATTTCATAGACTTTCATATTTTTTTGATTTGCAGGAGTAAGCAGAGAGAATAGAATAGTCTTGTACATCTTTTTTACAGTACGTAGGTGTAGAAACCATGTTATGCTAGATTCCTTAACAACATTAGATTAATATATTAACATTTGAGTAGCTTGTTGGTCTAATGGTTAAGACGCTGGCCTAGTGATCTAGTTAGTCATATTTTACAGAAATACAGATGTGACATGTATTCAGTGTAAACATCTCTATTTTTTTTTAATATATTTTTATATATTTTTATATATATTTATATATTTTATATATTAGAAAAAAATGTTGTTTACACTTCAATCAAATGACATATACTGAAAAAGACGCGCAATGACAGTAGCTTTCAAATGAATATAGTCACGGATGAACACGGCGCGAAATAATACTAGTAACGCCCTCTCTTAGAAAACCGCATGAATTAATGCATACTCCTATTATTTTTTATTTATGCTATTTCATCGTTCATCAATTTTTCATTATTATTCTTTCCTCACGAGCCAGTCTTAATTTTTGGACAACTGCTTCGCTGTTTTTCTCTTTTTAATGTGCTTAGATACAGGAGTGAATTTATGATACAGGGATCAGTTTCACTGAACATTTTGAGGAACCCGAGCCAAAACGATAAAATCACAACACTATCTGAACTATGAACAACAACGCATATATAGAGGCGATGACTCCATGACTATTATTATTGATAGATTAAACTATTAATAATAACCGACCTGAAGCCTAGAGCTTTGAAATCGATCTGACAAAGATGTACCTACACAAAATTATATATGTATCTATATCCATCAGATCTTATATTTAAAAATTAAAATGTCCTAGATATAAGTCAAATCTTTATGTTGAGACTCGTTCAATATTTCCATACTAACAACAACTCTCCTCAAGCAATAAATCATGGGCATAACACTAGACAAACAACAAACATCTACATAACAGTTCCGAGAGTAACAACGACATTTTATCAAAGATTCTACATGTTCCTAGCTCTGAAACTATACAACACACTCAGTACCAACTGGAAATCGTATAATTCCTATAATATTACACAAATATGGACCCAACATATAATTCAATCAGGTAGAGATGAATCAGAAGCATGGATATCCAACAATTTAATACAATTAATACAATTTTTTCACTAATTATTCACAAGTCCTACAACACTCTCACTCCATATATTTTTATTTTATTTTTACTTTTTTATTCATATTTGAATTCTCTTTTTATTCCAAATAACACCACAACAGCACGAAAAAAAAACTGGCTACTTTAACACAGACTTCAGTCTAGCAAAGTAGCCAGGACAACGCTGTATATATCAGAAGTGAAGTCTACTCCATCCCACACAATAAACTATGTATTATGTATGTTTATTATGTATCCACCTCTGTTAGTACAAAAATATGGATGTCAAAATATATATAAATAAATAAATATGAAATTAATTTTTTATGGCAGACAAGCAGAATCGAATTTGTCAAAATTTCTGGGGCTAAAATAGTATTTCAAGACCTCAGTTTTCAAATTCTCTCCTTTTTTCATTTTTGTTTTCTCTATTGCTTCTGGTTTTTTAACCCTATTCTTGGTGATATGGTAGCTCTCTGAAAAGCGGAACGCTTCCCAGTTGCGACAGTTCGACTAGACTAAATCCCCCTCTGTTTAGACACCATTTGTAATATATAGGTGATTGCTAATATTAGTTATCAACTATGTGAAATAAAATATTAAATTAAGAAGTAACTTTGAGAAAAATCTTGCCAATGTTTAAATCAGTTAGAATGAAGACTGTAGCAGATAATATTTTTGAACTGGCTATAACACAAATGAATAAATAATATATTTCCAATACTGTTTGTTTTCGAATATTTTATATATGTATTCGTTATCTAAATAACTCAAAAATGACCACAGCTTATAATATTCCCACGATACTGGCCAGATTCGAGAGAAAATCTAGATGCTTTCTGATTCAGCAAGCAAAGAAATTCGTGAAAGTGAAGAAATTCGTTATTTAATTTGTGTCATGTTTAGTCTCAATTTGACTTCAATGGCAATAAATATCTGCTTAAAAAGTATGGCAAAAGTGATATGTAACGTGCAGTTTTAGTGTAAGTTACGATTTCTTGAGATAATAAATTACACTTTCATGTATCTTTTAAGAATTGAAAATGGTTTAAAAACTGTTTTAACACGATAACACTTCTATATTATATTATATTCAATCCAAGAACTTTATGAACACCTTAAATGCGTCGTTGTATCTTGCTTCATAGAGATCGTAATGTCACCCAGACGTAATGCCACCATTATAATACCTATTACTTAGATCTAGTGTCTAGTCCAAGGGACGTGCTTTCAAATACCAGGGGCGGGTTGATAATTTTTAAATGACATATTATATAAAAATATTACAAATTAAATGTATTAATTAGAAAGGTATACATATAAAATCAATTTTATTGAAAAATATTGTTGTTGCTACCGGGATTCAAACCTGGGTCTCTTCCTATCCGGATAAATTGCATTAACCGATTATGCTACATCAACACTTAATTATCTATCGGATTACTCAAAGCTATTTGAGATTTCGTAAAAATAAAGAAGATAGCTTTCAAATAATGGAAAGATTGATGTTATCAATTTGAAAAGTGTAACTTGTAGTATTGTAGTGTGTGATAGGAAGAGATTCAGGTTCGAATTCTGGTGGCAGCAAAAATATTTCTCGATAACATTAATTTATATGTTTATCTTTCTAATTAATACGTTTAATTTTTATTTACTTTATTAACAAATAATGTTATGTATCACAAGTGAATTTTTTACATATTGATTTCTTATTATATGCATACCTAATACTTGGACATCACATATAAAAAAGCCTAGCATTATTTGTTTTTTTTAAATAGATATGCATACACGGAATACATGACACATCAATATTCTCACTATTTTCAAATTAAGCTAAACGCTTGTGCTATGAAAATAGGACTCCTGGAATGAGGCATGAACCCCTAATCACTAAATCACTAGGTGAGCAGTGAGCATCTTAACCTCTAGACCGCAAACACGTCAAACACATTATTTTTGTAAGTTAATTTGAAAAGAAACTACATACATTACATCGGAGAGAAGTTTCAATTTTTATTTAATTATTCTAGAGTAACTTTTATTTTTTTTTACCTTCTTCATAATTTGATTTTCGTCCAGTGGTGTATCTTGCGCTTTATTTTGCTTTAACAAGCCCGCTGACTATCATGTCTTAGAAAGGATAAGAAGCTAAAATATATAACTTTTGGTTAAAATTAATTCACACATTTTTGATTTTAATAATATTTTAAAACTGAATTTTTTAACGTTACTTTTACACCATTTTATTTAAGGTATATCACGTATTCACAATTATAATTTTTATTAATTATTTTATATTATTATAAATATTATATTAATTATTATAAATATTAGCTAAAGATAGTCTCAATATAAATAAGATGATATTATTCACTATCTGTATGCTATCCATTTTATATGCTATCAGATTTCGAGATTCCGCAATAACTTCATAGCTTTGCTCCATCAATTTCCTTCGCCATATACGTTCGCTGAATAGGCGCTTCCATGTTGCTGCTCGTGCTCTTCTTCGTAAAATGAAGCCGTAAGCAAAATAATGATTCTCTCGTTTATGTCTCCGGATGCGCCAATTGATTATATCGATATTTGATAGGAAAACGTAGGCTCATTATTGTTTCAAAATAAAACAAATATGTTTTAAAAATTACTTTTCTTAAATCGTCACCATTACTTGCACCACACGCATGTATTCATGACGTCCTGCAAATATTAATTATCCTTCGCTCTAATTGTATAAGCAATATTATTTTTTAAATTTTCAAGTTTATGAAGCTTTTTGAGATAAGCCAGGGACTCAAACAATGTTTTTTTGGAATTTGCTATTACTACATACTTGACTCGACTATTACGGCTGCAAATAATGGTGTATTGTGTGTGTGTGCGGGATTTCAGGTACTCAAGAACTCGATGTACAATAATACATTTTATTACAGATCTTACAGGTACTATTACATACCCGGGTATGGGTGATTCGTTGGAGCTTCTTAGGTAGGTAGTTAGGCCGGCCTGCGTTGGTGAGACTCTCCATACCCCGTATTTTGTAACTCCAGTAGTCTGTCTGTGTAAGTGTGACTCAATACATTTTGTGTCTCGTTTTGGGAGTGTTTTTTGATGTACGGATTCCAGAGTATCTGCCTTGAACTACTTACTGCACCTTAATTTTTTATTAATTTTCTATCTGTATGTAAAACTATGTTCTATGATTTTTATGAATAAAGATTGCACTTAAGGAACACTGGAGGGTATAAATTATAAAATCTTTGCTATAATTGCTAAAACCATAATGAATTTCTTCTCTTTTTTCATTTTGCATATACTTAAATATGTTATTAAATTAAAGTCGCGAATTTTTATTAGTGGGACCGACAAGGAAGCCCTAGCTACTAAACCGATTTCGAGAAAGGGTGGGTCCCTCCTTCCTTCTATCTGTCTTTATATAAAAAAGGTATTTTTACAATATAAGAGATGTAAAAGAGAGAGAGCGCTCTTTTATCCCTTTCACGCTGTCATTCTTGCCAACATGCGCGCGTCATACAATCGCTATAACATGATACATTACAGTTAGATTGTTTACAGTTATATATAGACATTGTATGGATATGCATAATGTAGAAGTGCGCGTTTTGGTTTATAAATATAATGTATATCGCTGTACCTCTCCAAAAAAGAGACTAGCTCTTGTGCTTGGGGAGGGACTTACTATAGTAATATTTAAAAGAGGCAGAAGTTTTATTATTGCAATCTATAATATTATATTATATTGTTATATAATATTATGTTATATTATTATAGATTGTAATTCAATAATAATAATAATCAAATATAACGGTACTGTTGGTGCTGACGGTATTGATAGTCGAATGGTAGAAATTAGACTATTATAACCGACATTTTTACTAATTTAACAGTAGCGGTTAATGCGAAATAAAATGTTTAATGCGAAATTTTGTTACAGCCGTTAAACTCTTGCCATTTACTCTATAAATTGCTGAAAGCTCCTGATAATATATAATATAACACAATTAGTGGAGCTCATATGTTTAAGATGGTACAGATTTTAAGTATCGTCTTAAGTTTGTCGTAGGTATTCCTAATTTTTTTAAAACATTACCTATCTGTACAGGAAATATGCGTCACATCAATACACTTATTATCTTGAAATCAGAGCGCCTGTACTATAGAAGTAGTGCTTAACCCTTGCCTAGCCTTGGACACACATAGGTCTACCGATCCAATTAAATCGTATTTCTATAAATATGCACAATGTAAAACTTACATTTTGCCTAGTCCTAAAAAAATCATTTTCCCTTAGAAATGAGTGGTGGAAAACCAATTATGTAAAGCAAATCATAATAAAAAAATCACTATTGAATTCTATGCTATATAAAATTGTTGCGTTGCATGCTGTCTACGTTAAAAATACTACTTGCACTACGTGAAAAAGATCACACATTAAATTTAATGATGAGAGATATAGATGAAGATCATGTTAGATGGGTCTTTTGACGAATGCGTTACAAGAATAATATTTGAGAATAAAATGAACGTAACTGTAAAATTAACTATTTAAAAGCTATTTAAGCTTGTAAAAGCCTTTTATTCCCATTTAAAGTGTTAAAAAAACTCAAATTTCTTGCTGTAATACGAGTTGACAGCATATTTTTAGTACGGTATGGTAAAGGTTAAGTTAGTTACTTATTTATTTACGAGCATACTTGCTGATTATCCGTGACGAGACTTGAATCCCCGACCACATAATCGCTAGAATAGTATTAACCACTTAACGATCAAGCACATCATATATAATTTCTTATTTGGTCAACGTTTCGGATCTCATTAAAGAGTACAAAAAATTTGAATTTATAAGCTGCTGCTGAACTACGAGATCCTAAACTTCGGTTCAGCACAATAACCTAGAACTGTTTAAATTCATTTTTGTGCTACTATAAAACCAAGGAAGTGAATGTAATATATAGCGGCCCGCTATTAATATACCGCCGCTTTCTGATGTACTTAGCTATTTTATATTGACCGCCTATGCAGCACGTAGTATGGTACGTAGGTCGATGATAGAAACTCCTATATATGTGACAATTACAAGGATTTATTCTGATAAAATACAATATAAGATTCGCGGTAATACAAGATATGATCTTAACTATATCGCGACTGAGCAGAAACTTCACATATAACAGTTCGCTTACAACGTACACATTCACACGTCTCTCGTACTTCTCGCCCTGCGGCCTCGGTACTCACACACACATATTTACATTTAAATCACGGATACCGCAGTAAAAGATACTGGTATTTTCATTTTTTTAATGATTGACCAGCCGTAAGATAGAAACCTTTTAAAGGCTTGATATCAAACTAGTTCAAGACTTGAAACGTCCACATTACACAATTCCGGATCCATGAAGTACTCAGCTCATTACCGGTTCGCCATGTTATTGAATTAGAACATTTAAAGCTGGTGCCCCTGGTTACAATCTTTGGAGGTTTATGACATATTATGTTAGAGCTTCGGATGGAACGAACGAATCACCATTTGGAGGTTATGTGATATGATGTTATGCAACACCAATCTGTTACCAGTTTGGATGGTAACGAGATGATGGTGATGGTGTGTAGGTGGAATTGCGTCAGAAGGTTTACGAAGGGTACCCGGTGCTATTATCGGGTTCCCATTTGATGCTTGCTGTATAGATATATCATACGTATGTACCTGAGTATGATAAAAGATATGTGTATCACAGGTTCATAATCGTAAAAAAAAATCTTTACCCAATTGTAAGAGCATTTCATTAAAATACTAAGAATCAAACTTTTGAGTATTTTCCTCTTATAAGAAAGGCCTTTTTAAAATTCAATGAATTGCTATATTCTAAAGAACCAACCGCGGGTGACATCAACCCCTCTGCAAAATAATGCGAATCCCTCATGTGAATTGATTTATTTTAAAATCTGCTTTTCAGAAGCAACTCTTTACGCGTTCACGCTCCATAACCTTTATAATTGATAATGGTCATAAAAGCAGACAAATATTTGTATGTCTATATTTAACACTGACTACAGAATAGATGGAAAATGCGTGTTCACATAGTTTATTTCCTTTTGTTCGCAAAAAGTATGGCATTGAGACTAACATCAATATATTTAATAAAAATGAAATATATTAATTAGAAAGATATACATATAAAATCAATTTTATCGAAAAATATTGTTGTTGCTACCGGAATTCGAACCTGGATTTCTTCCAATTCGGGGAACGTGTATTAAAAAGTGTTAAAAATAATACATGATATATCCAGATTAATTGAAATATGAAACAAAACAAAAAGTATTCTTCTTTACCGAAGGTCTATGACTCTCATCTGTATGATCTCACAAAAAAGTGGCATTCCCATTATATCTTTAATTTTTTTACGATAATTATCTCCAATTCTATCTAATTATCTAATTCTTGTCACCGACTATTGTATATTACTGACAATAATATTTTTATAACTTCTGATTACACTTTTTTCACATAACTTTTTCTAGACCTTAAAGGGTCTAAAGTGATTAATGACTTTAAACTAAAAATAACAAAGTGGTTGCTTGATGTGGGTAGAAAACAAAATCAAACATGTCATTTGTGCTAACCTAACAACCCACACATTCTTGTCACCGACTATTGTATAATACTGACAATAATATTTTTATAACTTCTGATTACACTTTTTTCACATAACTTTTTCTAGACCTTAAAGGGTCTAAAGTGATTAATGACTTTAAACTAAAAATAACAAAGTGGTTGCTTGATGTGGGTAGAAAACAAAATCAAACATGTCATTTGTGCTAACCTAACTACCCACACATTCTTGTCACCGACTATTGTATAATACTGACAATAATATTTTTATAACTTTTCAATATCTTTTCATAACTTCTAATTATACCTTTTTTCACATATTTTTTTATAACTCATTCATTTTACTTACTTACCTCTTAACATTTACAGCTTTTAAAAACTAAACAGGTAATTGGTTTAGAATAGACTATGTCTAGTAAAGCAATTAATTACCTTTATTATTCTTATGTACTATTTATGCTACAAAAATATAAAAATAAATAGATAAAAAATGATAAAATACATAAATTTTAATGATAATATTTACTCAAAACAAGAATAAGTTCTCCTATATAATATTTTTGGTTCTTTCGATTTATAATATATTATTATAAATTAAGTGTATTAATTAGAAAGATATACAGGAAAATTAAATTTATCATAAAAATACTTTTGTTGACATTTTTCATGGACACAGAGTCCCTTAGGGCAGACCACTGATAACTAACTAACTTACCATCACGCCTTTTCTCCGCGGGGGTAGGCAGAGATAATAGAGCGCTACACTCTTCTATCCTGACATACAATTCTCACCTCATCCACATTCATACATCTTCTCGTACAAGCTCGCCGGTTATTGTGGCTTCTAACAGGACCATCTTCCGATACCTATTTCTAGTGCTATCAACCATCCTCACTTCCTTCATCCGTTCGATATGACAAAACCGTGTGATCCATTATTAATCTTACATTCTTCATTGGATCTGATATAGACCTTCCATACACACGCCTAACAATCTCATTTCCACTGCATTCAGTTTACTTTTGTTCCTCTTCTGGAAGCTCCAGGCCTCACTTCCGTACATCAGTGTCGGTACCAGGACTCCATTGTGTACCGCTAATTTTACCTTAGGTTAACAAGTTCCCATTAGCTATAATTCCATTCAAATTGCCGTTCACTTTGTTTCCTGGAGTCCTCGATATGTTTCTCAGCCTTTCTGTTTCTGTCAAACATACTTCCCAAATACACAAACTCATCTACTTGTTCCAAACATTCATTACCTACAAGTATTTTGCACGTTGTTTTTTTTTCCTCCTTCTCGAACACCATCACTTTCGACTTGTTGATATTCTAATGTCGCTTTCCTTGCATACATCGTACATTCTACTCACTAGACCTATTCATTATTCGCCATTAATACTGCATTGTCAGCATACGATCAAATCGCCCACTTTTGCTCCCACATTCATACATTCCAGTTATTTCACACTATTATATACTGATATACTATTGTATTATATGTACTTGTACATATACATTCCACGAGAATCTTCAGAATAATTTAAATTAATATATCGACATTATGCATGTTGTAAGCATGATTTCAAGTACCTGCAGAGCAACTGAACGTACCTATATAGAACGTTGTCAAGCCACCGCTCACGTACGCCGCACGCCGCATCACACAGGACAGAACGCAACCAACGGTCACCGAACTACCCGCTCAGACAGAGACATTCAGCAGCTACAATTGTTCGCAACTCCGTTTCCACTGCATTAATTCAAATCAGTGTATTTCAATCAATATGTGTAACTTAACTTAAATAAATTCAGTGAAAATTGTAAGTACACGTTTAATTGTCTTTACTGTTTTTACTGTCTGCCCACACTCATAGTAACCAAGATAGACTCCGCGACATACACTTTGGAGGCAGCTAAACTTTCACACAGTCTAATCTTTCTAACATAACATGATCATCAAACCATCATCTGTAACTAAAAAATCTTATAAAAATCATGAATTTTAAAAATATTGTACGTATTTTTTTAACAAATGTAAAACTTAAAAAATATACATAATTTTTTAATAAATTCTTAATTTAACCTTTATTATTAATTATTATAATGAAAATATTTTTAATTATGAATTAAATATATTAATTAGAAGGATATACATATAAAATCAATTTTATCGAAAAATATTGTTGCGCCACCGGGATTCGAACCTGGATCACTTTCCTAACCGGCGAAGGTGCATTATCCAACTATGCTACACAATATAACGATATAACGTAACATATATGTTACCTTTTTGATATTAATACATTTAATCGTTCCATTATTTGAAAGAGCCATCTACCTTATTTCTAATTAATATATTTAATTCATATTTAAAATATCACAGACCTATGTTCTGAATAATTATAACATCACAATAAGAATGTGTTCTTCTAATAAAATATTTTGAACCTATATGTTAAAACATAATATATTAGACCACTGAGCTAGTCTTATTTTTATTTTTAGTTTTAGTTACAGTTTTATAATAGTAAGAGTATTTATGAATTGTATATAATAAATAAACGAAATATTTAAAATATGTGAAATATTTTATATCAAATCTTAATACCTATATATCAATTATAATTCATCATTAAAATCGCATTAATCTATTGAATCTAAATTGTATTGTTCATTAATAATTATTAGCATTATTACAACTGTGCGTATTCTAACTATAATTAGTCTAAGGCTAGTCTAGCGCTTATCGAAAATAAAAATGTTATTGAAATATTACCAATAAACTATTCTTTTAAATTTTTAATAATAATTAGTGTTTTAATGTAAGCATTTGTGGTGTATTTTTTAAATTTTACCAACATTCATGAAAATACATTTATATATGTATAACGTATATTAAATCTTGTACCTATTTGTAAAAACTATTCATTTTCCTTCAGAAACATATTTAAGCATACCTAATGTATTCCTTGAATCTATAATGGATAAAAACGGGACAATTTCCTTTTCTCGGAAAAATCCGCAAGATTTGAAAAGAAACCTTAGCAAAGTCGACGGAGATATATTGAGCACATGTGTATTAGCCCTCTTTAGGCACAAATAATGGTCAAACTAGTTTCACGTTTTCGCAAAGTCTCCGTGTAACTTACCCTCTAACCTGGTACTGAATTGAATTAGTTAATTTTCTTTGAATGCTAAATTAGAGTTTCTATTCCTCGAGAGTAAGGACGTTAATTTCCCTAAATTTGACTTGCATACTTTGTATCACGAAGACTCATTTATCTCATTCTAATTGCAAAGGTGGAAGGATACCTATACCTTTACCAAACTTACAACGAGGATCGAGTTGTAATTCGAGTGAAAAATCCCTCTAGTAGCTAACATAATAAGGAAGATTTCTCCATATTTAATCTCTAATTAAAAATAAATTACATAATTTAACAGACTAACTTTCGCCGGATGCGAAATTCTTAGATATTATTTGCAGATGATTGTTCGATCTTTATGATTATCCAACGTTCGCCGGTCGCCGTGTGCGCGCAATATGAACGCGACATATTATATTACGGTTCCTGTCTACTACCTATACGCTACCCCCTCCCCATACACCAGAACACGATCTTATCTGTGGTTTTGTTTTCTATGGTTTTTATAACAGTCGAAATTGTACCTCCGAACTATCAGGATAGCGTTTACCATTTGTTCGTCCTATTTTAGGAACGAATTTTTTAACAAAATTAATAGCTTTGTAAAAGTGTAACATGTAAGTTCGAAAATTTGTCGTCAATGCAGTGTTGGTGTAACATAATCAATTAATCCAAGTTCCAATCCCGATAGCAAGAACAATATCTTTTCGATAAATCGATTTTATTCGTACGTCTTTCTAATTAATACATTTGACTTGTATTAAAAAATATTACAGACCTATGTTTTGTAAAATTGCAACATCACAATAAGAATCGGTTCTTAAAAATAATAAAATAAAAATTGTTATTTATAATTAAAATGATGTATTCATATTTAAAATTATTAATTCTATTGATACGTATGTACTTTAACATTGAAGTGAGCATAGTATTGTATTTTTTTTTAATTTTCATCGTACAGAAAAAATTCATCATTTCACAGGGAGAAATAAGTTTTCCCGTGATACCGATTTGAAAAAAACTCTATAATTCCAACATTATCGAGAATTCTGATTACACCAGAATTTTTCTGCGACTTCAATTGCTGATATCTTCTACCATCATCATGATACTTCTTAATGTTCCATAATGTGTTCAAAATTACCTTCTGGATTTTATCTATTATTCCAGAAAACCTTTGCCGACAAATTTGGGTGGTTGGTACTTATTTCGAGTTTTTATACTTTTATTATCGTAAGACCTAATGCACACAATGATCATCGATTCTTATCAACAACGTGCTTACTGGCGGTAAAAAACTCACCTTAATAGGTGATCAAGTGGCCAGAGGTTTGAACCTTAATACGGGAGACAAGCTAATTATATTTATATAGTTAGAATGTAGGATTAATATTGATCTGATGTGTATACTGTGTACGAATATCTGTTTAAAAAATATTACCATCTAAGAGATACAGTGAAAATACGATCCCATATATGGGTTAAACATATTTATATGGAGTTTTTTGGACTATTCTGCTATATAGAATAACCCAGTAACCTTTAATTTTCGCTAATGCCAGAGAAATTGGGGGGCACAATACAAAATACCCCAAAAAACTCAAGAGTAAGAGTAACATATATAGTGTTCAAAGTAACGTAAAAATTGGTGGGTTTAGAATGCGAGGAGCGAAAATTAGCAATTTGATTTGTATGAAAATGATGCCGTATTAATTGCTAATAGTGAATAAGATTTACAATCTAGTGATTAGGATACATTTACAGTCTAGTGCAGTGATAGCAAACACATAGTTCTTAATATGTCTTTTAGTTTTCAGATAATTATTTTGATTGTTTATTTTATGCGGCTAGAAAGTTTATGCAGTAAATTAGCTAATTATTAATTAAAATCGCAACCTTTCAATCAAATTTAAAATATGTCATACATGTAATACACGGTATATTAATAAATAAGTAAAATATAAAAATCAAGATTAGCAAAATCAACTTTGTGGTTAAAATCCATTTTTTAGATTGCTTCCTTTGTTTTATTAACCACTTAATGAATTAAATACATCTACCGGTTTCGTAAAATATTATTTTCTTCTTCAGGATGTCATCAACTAATCAAAAACATATGTTATATTGTTTCTTTGACAGTATTTTTTTTTTTTTAAATATACATTTTTAAATTTTTTTAAAAAACAATAATTATTTAAAAATAAATTTAGCACCTAATTTAATTTTTTTCCTTAAAATTATTCTAATAATTTTTTATCGTCAATTAACAATTTAATTTGAGTTTTTATGTATGCGTATGGGTATTATTGTGCTAAAAAATCAATGCATGAATACTACTAGTGAAAAATAGTAGTAGTATTTAATTCGTGCCTTAACTCCTCGGTTAATCTCAAACAAAAGGAAGTGTCGGTAATGTACGATTTTTTAAACTTGATACTTCATTTTCTCTATTTAACAATTAACAAAAACTTTCAATAAACTAAAAAATTTAAAACATTCCATAAAACAATACTATGGTATAAAAATATCATTAAAATGTCAAATCTCCCACCAAAGTAGTATTTTTACCACTTTTATTCTGTTTATTTTCTTCACGTAGAAGATGTCTTTTCCCTCTTTCCTTTTTTTTCTTTATACTTATCTGAATTCTTAAATATAGTATTCTAAAAACGTCGTACGAGTACACTATATATAGTTCTTTATAGTGGTCTTCTATCGGCTCGAAGGCACGTGGGCTTTGGAAGGCAGCGCTTGTGTGTCGCGTTACTGCCTAAATTTTTCGTCTAATTTATATTACGTTTTTTGATCATTTTACAAATATATCTTATTGGGTATTTGTTTGCCTTAATTGGTTGAGCTAGGTGTGTGGCATTACTAGAGGTGAATTACTTCTATTTTTTATAATAAAATATTTTACATATTTTCAACATTAAATCACTGAAGTCCGCACTGTTTTGGCTACGAAAAAGGTGATGACCTTAAAAATTGGATTCTAGACTAAAAATGGAAAACTGAACTGGATAACGAAAAATTGATTTCTCTGTATATCTTTCTAATTGATACATTTCTATTAAATACCAGAAAACTATGTTCTGAAAAAAAAACTGTAACTTCACAATAATAATGTGTTTTCCTTAAAACATTAGATTAAAGGAAAACACATTGTGAAACAGAGTTAACTTAAATTTTCAGAATTTTTAACACGCTGAACTCAAAAGGTTCGCCCTCACTGGTCTAGTGCGACAAGGACGTTTTGTCTCCGTGCTGTTGAACTTATATTCCGAAGAAATATTCAATGAAGTTCTTCAAGAAGCTACTCGAGGACTTGTTAAAAATGGGAAGATTTTGAACAATCTGCGTTATACAGATGATACGGTACTTCCAGCAAGTAACTTTGAGGATTTCCAACTTCTGCTGAGCCAAGTAGTAAACACATGTGAGACATTTGAGTTAGAACTTAATACAACTAAAACAAAATAAATGCTTCTTTTTTTTCGTAAAAAGCAATCACTTTGTGGTTTGACATATTATATTAAATAAAATAACAATCACTTTGTTTTTAATTATTCGTCAACCGGTTTCGCTTATTCAAGTTTCATTAGGGCAAATATTAAACTAATCGTAAATACAAAAAGAGTGCACATATATGTACATATAGAGAGAGATAGAATATAAAATTACGTGTGAAAGAGAGAAACAGAATATAAAATTATACGCGAAAGAGAGACGGAATACATATACAGATAGACGGAATATTAAGGAAAGGTAAAGTACAATGTTGATGGATATTAAATTGATTGTAAAGGAAACATACCTAATATGGAGCCAATGGTTAAATTAATTTTATTATTAAGTCTTGCATCGCCTTATTCTATAAAAATTGAAGCAATGAGTTCACAAGTTTATATGTAAAAATGATAAATTTATAATGAACAATACATTGTATAATAAGATTTCACAAGTAAATTAACTTGACTGGTCGGGCGTACGAGAGAGAATGGCCTCTCCGTTATTAGTAGTCGGACAGCCCGAGCAGTCTCCTTACTATCGTAGTGTCCCCTCCACCTGTTCTTTTCAGTCAGCCTGGTGTGATTGGTGATCATTATGGCCCGTTAGCGACATTCCACTGGTGGCTCTGGTATTGCGGTTAAACCAGCTTCGCCGTATGACCCACAGATGTCACTGTCTACTCGTCACAGATGGTTTGGTAATGTAAAACGAATGAAAGATATGTGACGCGAGTGCTGATAGCATCAAAAGTAGAGGTTTTCCGTAAAAGAAATGGCATGAATATGTAAATCGGATAATGGAAGATGCTTCTGCTAGAAGTATTAACCATTATTTACAATCGATGAGCTTGCATAAAAATATGTACGAGTGCGAATGAAATGAGAATTGTGTGTAAATTACTATTTGATTTTTTTAATAAATACTTTTTAAAAATTAGAATATTTAGAAACACATATATATTAAAAATAATAAATATTGTTAATGTGGTTGAAACAAGAATTATTTATCAGGACTGAATAACTGTGACGCTCCACCCACTCTGCTGAACCCCGCGGGGAAACGGAAAGTTGGTTAGTTATCAAACCAAATACTGGAATATGACCTCTCCAGAAGCTTCAATGACACTATCAAATACGCATGAGAAGATATATGAAAATATACGTCCTCACTGTCAACTCCCGAGAGGAATCGGCGTAATGGTAATTCATTGGCTAGTAAACCAAATATTGGAAGATGACCCCGCCAGAAACCTCGATGACAGCCACAATCACGCATGAAAGGATACATGAAAATGGACTAGACAATAGTGATTTTTCACGATAAAAGAGTGAGACATTCCATATTCCCTGGAGAAACGACGTGATGCTTTGTAAGATAGTTACTTCGTTAATCATATTCTACGTTTCTCTGAGAGACCCTGGGCTAATGTCATTAAATGTCTTAAGAAATGTGTGAAAAGATGTAATGAAATATTTTCGAAAGAATAAAGTGAGAAAAAAAAAAACAATAAATTGTCGAATAAACGCACACCAAATTTTCCAGACGGTGCACTATCTAAGGGGCACTCAAAGTGTGGTTCGCGGATCGCCAGTCGTCAACGTCCTGCGTAATTTTCACAAGCTAAAACATTTACTTTATTTTATATTTTCTGTGTTAACTTTACGCTCAGATATTATTATTAAGGAGAACACATTCTCACTGTGAAGTTGTAATTATTGAAAACTTAGGTCTGTGATATTTTAAATACTAATTAAGTGTATTAATTAGAAAGAAAACAAAGTAGATAATTTTCAAATAACGGAACGATAGATGTATTAATTAGAAAAGTGTAACATGTGGGTTCGAAAATTTGTCGTTATAACTACTGTCGGCTGTAGCATAGTTGGATAATGCACCTTCCCCGAATAAGAAAATGATCCAGATCTTAATCTCGGTAGTAACAACAATATTTTTCGATAAAATTGATTATATATATATATTTTTCTAATTAATACATTTAATTAGTATTTCAGATATTATTATTATTAGATTACACAAGCAAGTGCGTTGTATTAACCACGTTAATTACTTGAGTATCGACCGGTTTCGATACCACCAACTTTCGTCACGACAGCCGTGTGTATACTGATACATAAAATAAACCGATCTGCGTTTAAGCAATCTATGAGTCTTAACTTTTTTTAACATGACAATCAATCTGAAATCAAACTCCCTTTAGAAGTACAGTTTCAAATTCTACCTGTCTAGTCATTTTTTACTTTGGTGTTTTTTAAAAACATATTTACATTATTTTTATAAAATAATCATTATAAAATTTATCATATATAGTATTAGACTATACCAGAACGAGTGGCGTATATTCTTTATATTTAGCCAAGACACAAACCGTTCTGTTTATTTCTTTTTACCGACGAAAGCTTGGCGGTGGGATCCCGAAGCGTGGCATCGTATGGCTGTCGCTTTTCTTTTATGAACCTCCTCGCTTTGGCTTTCAGTACAAGACTCAACTCCAGAACATTTTTGTCAACATTTTGCCATCTCAGCTTATAACTATATACCATTATTTTATTTATTTAATTACTAAAAATACCATTAATTTTACATTCGTGATCATAGTGAGTAGTTTATAGGAAGCTTAAATAATATTCATAATTATTCTCTTTTTTCAGAAAAAAATATATTATATAAAATAAAATTATTATATTAATAAAATTTGAATAAAATATCACAGGGCTGTGTTCTGAATAATTATAACTTCACAATAAAAAAATTTTCCTCCAAAAATTTATTTAATTATATTATTATATAATAGTAGATACATTGATATTTCTACTCGTTTTCGAGTATATACAATTTTAATGATAATACTGACCATTTGGTGCTCTCTCGGGACTAAAGACCGAACATTATATATGTATATTATACAAATATGAAAGTAATTCTAGCATATTTCGAATTGAATAATTATAAAAACTTCTGGAACTTTATCACATGACTGGATTTTTAAAAATATTGCTCTTTGGAGATTCCATTCCTTCCATTGGGTAAGTACTTACGCTTACCAAGCATTTAACAATATTTTCGTTCGATTTAAGAAGGTAGATATTTAAATATTATATGTAAATTTGAAAATATTTAAAAAATCGTGGCATTTTTAACCGGCTTTCATACACACATTATATATTATTGTATATTGCTCCAAAAACGCAGCGTACACGAATAACATGCACTTAAATATAAGGTAATATCGACACATCTCGCTATCTGTAAATTAAGCCAAGACACAACCTGCTTTACTATCTGCGGCTAGGCGGCGTCGCACACCAACTCGACAAGTTGGCCATTGCACACGCGTGTCGCATTATTGCCGGAACGGTATATTACGTAATTAAATGTCTGATTAGGTATTTTTAGCGTTAATGGTTAGATTGTACAATTGTAGATCATTTTAGTAACATTGATAAATCGGTTAATCTAGTCGCAAACGGCCGTTCTATCAATAAATCGGCGATAGCCGTATCTTTTCTTCATGTATATTTTTAAAAATTGTATGTATATAGTGTGATCCGCTGGTTCACCAACTACAAGTGTTTTTGATTATCTGAACGTTTGAGAAACGCCAGCCTGACATTTATTTCCTCTGTAAATTCCCATGCATTGAGTGACGCTATTCTGAAATTGAATCGAATTGTGCATAGTTGAGAAGGTTTTATTACATATGTATGTAGAATGTCTACAGTTGTATGATTCGTGTTTCTATCTTTTATTTTTAGCTCATTTCTATTCAAACTCTTGAACGTTCAGCTGAAGCGAAAACACCTCCACGATGTATTCAGTATGGAAACAAATTATGTAGACTTGAGGCAGGAAGCACTTTACAATAAACGTTCTTTAAATAATTGCTTAAGTATGTATAACGACCAAAACAAATTGCTTGAAACCATGGATAAAGAAAGACTCAATTATTTGTATGTAAAATGTTTCAGATTGGTGGAAAGTAATTACGATTTTTTATAAGGTCATGTTGTATAGCACTGTTGTGGGTGTTTTTGTTATTTTCAGTTTATGGCTCATAATTTGAACCTGTTAAATTTTATGATCCTCATGGGGGCTCCATCAGGACTGATGTCCATCATCAGAACATCAGCCTTGATAATATCATAATAAACCCTGCAATAGAATCCAAAACGGCGGCCTAAAAGGTCAGATATAAACAGAAAATTGTAAAAACTTGTTTTTCATCACCCACCAACGCAATATCAATAAACGTATGCCTAAATAAACAGCATTATTTATACATTTAGATAGAAATAAATATGTTTATATTGCTGAAGAAAATAATTATATTGTTGTATAGATAATAAAATACAATTGAAAGAGTACAACACAAATATTTGAAATATTATATTCTTAAACAGGTAATTCAATTTATTAATTTGCCTTTCTGTATATGTTCGTCCTTCTTGACGAAGCATAGCGATATCAAAACCAGTGGCGCAACTGTGCTAATGCAGCCAATGCGGTGCATTGGGGTCCACATTAGATAACGGCCCAAAAAATTCGGGCCCTATATCCATTTGGTATCAATATTTTTACAAGCATTGATACCTCTCCCAGTGTTATATGGACTGATAAAGTCCAAAATTTAACACAGCAAGGCATGAAATTATGCATTTTTTAAAATTTGTTAAAAAGTAGCAGTTCATACATTGTATACATTGCTATAAAGCGAAATTTAAAATATTTGCCTTAAGGTGATGATGCAGTATTAATGACAAATAATGAACAAGAATTATAGAGTCTAGTGAGTAGAATTTACGATGTACGCGAGGAAAGTGAACTTATTATGAATTCCAACAAGTCGAAAGTGATGGTATTCGAGAAGAAGGAAAATAAGACAACGTGCAAAATACTTGTAGGTATTGAATCTTTAGAACTAGTCGATGAGTTTGCGTACTTGGTAAATATCTTCAATAGAAACGGAAAGACTAAAAAATATATCGAAAGAAGAGTGACCGCAGGGAATAAAGTGAACCGCGCTTTGAATGGAATTATTGCTAATTGGAAAATATCAACCGAGGCAAGACTTACGGTTCACAATGGAGGCTTGGTACCGACACTGATGTATGAGGCCTGAATATGGCAAAAGTGGAACGAAAGTAGATTGAACACAGTGGAAATGAGAACACTCAGGCGTACATGTGGCAGATCCATTTATGACAGAGTAAAGAATGTAAGATTAATAAAGGATCATTTAAGTGGTTTTGTCATATCGAACGAATGAAGAAGGTGAGAATGGTGAGAAAGATATGTGACGCAAGTATTGATGGCACTAGAAATAGAGGACGTCCGCGGAAGACTTGGCACGAACAGGTAAATTAGATACTGAAAGATGGTCCTGTTAGAAGCGTATGAGAAGATGTATGAATGTGGCTGAGGCGAGAATTGTGCGTCAGGACAAAAGAGTGTGGCACTCTATCCTCTCTACCTACCCTCGCGGGGAAACGGCGTGATGGTAAGTAACTATTTTTGAATTGAAAATGCCTAAAAATACTTATGTTTTTTTATTCGTGAAAGTGTGAAATTCATTTTCAAGGAATATGTGCAAATTATGTACCGTTACGGAAAGTATTATTGTTTGAATTTTTTACAAAATCACGTTAAGCTTTAAGTCTAGGTAATTTTTCCATTATTTATTTATTCTTAATATAGTGCATACATAAGAATATTCATATATGCTCTAGTATAAACACTATCAAAATGTTCCTTTTTACTACAACTTATCTTACACATATTTGCTTAATTTTATTTTGAACCTATGTACTCGTAGTTTCTCTTTTCTTATATCTTCTGTCATTTCATTAAATATCCTCATCGCACTGCAGATACATCATCGATATCTGAGATTTAGCCTTCATTCTGAATGGCAGTCTCAGTCTATCTTTTCCTCTTGTATGATGTTCATGCTCATGTCGATTTGCATCAATAGTTCTTATAAATTCTTCCTTTAATTTCTTAGTAATATTGTGGTGACCCTACTCGCGCCCGTAGACATGGCCGGGTAAGGGCTAATCTATCTATCAACCGTATAGGGCCTAAACTAGGACAACCGAATAGCAGATACAAATTAACATCAAGCACCAGAGACGGGTACTACCAATCATCTACCGACCACTTCTTCGCAGGCCGTCCCAACAACATTGCTACTTGACAGCATCTCCAGAGAGTCACTCCAGAGTTCAAACAGCGTATTTGAATTATATCAATTCATCTCCTCAATAATCAAAACCTTGTATGTCCTCATTCATTTATGGTATACTCTGCTCTAGTTACAACAGATACCCTACACTGCAACAGACAACTGATACACGTGAGATAAGAAGAAGTTAGGAGCTTCTGTTACATAGCATTTTAACCTTCTGGCACAATCTTGAGTCAATTACATATATTTGAATAACTTCAACGTACACCTCAACTCCTATAATATGATAAATCTATATCTTTGCTTCAGACCTTAAATTATTTAACAAAAAATTGTCTGGCCGCTCAAAATTAGATGACTTTCAATTGTTTATATTCAATAGTTCAAATTTTGAGTACCTTGTTGGTGCAGTGGTCAAAATGTTGACCTGGTGATCTAGTGGTCGGGGGGTTCCATTCTGCACTGGGGCTCAATTTTTGAAGTTACACCACTGGCCAGTGCATTAACCAATGGTTATTGCAATGACATAGTTACGTCACTGCTCATCCATTAGTACGGGTGCAAATCTGTAATGAGGAAATGAAATAGGCCCGTTCATCAAAATAGCGAATGAAGCGACAGACTTCTGAAAATAACAAGAAAGGCGATAATGAGCAAAAATCTAATGAGGCACGACGTAGAAAAACTCCTCATCGCCTTACAACTAACTGACTACACAGAATAAACTTCGCCAGATTCGGGTCCATAAATAATTGATTGCCAAAACTAAAGACATTTGTAGCGAGCGCGGAATGCCCGTAGAAGGGGAAACGGGAAAATCAAACGAGGTAAGAAAATACTTCGTGTAACAAGTAAATTGGTTGTTTATTATGCCTTTAGAATATTTGGCCGGAGCTTTTCCAAATAAATGCCCAATCCTCTAATGAAACGGGCCATTTTATTTATGACTTTATTTTATCTGCCATGTTTTATTATGTACTGCGTCTGGAAAAAAAAAAAAAAACTATTTACGTATCGACCTAATAAATTTATATTTTTGTTAGGCAAATAAGTTATTGGCCTATAAAATCTAGCTCGTTTTAGTGTTTTAATTCCATTCCTTAAAAACTTTCAATTGTTGAAATGGTGTTGGACGGTGAAAGGGCCAGGGGAAGTTTTAAAGTTGCACCGATCACGGAGAAGATGGGAGAAGCCTGGCTGAGATGATATGGTCACGTGATGACGAAACCAGACCTGGTGTTCAATTATATTATCGAGAAGGAAATTAAGGACTCCCTCATATATCAGGAGATTTTCCATATTATTCTTAATATTTTAATCTAACATAACCGGCGATAAGTTCTTTAGTTAGCAACTACCATTACCGTCTTTCTCGCAGAGTGGATAGAATGCCACACTCCTTTGCACCTCTTGACACACTTTTATACATCTTCTCAGTAGCGCAAGTAAACAATTAATTACGTAAGTTTTCAATTGATGAGCTCTGTATTAATTCCATCCTGACATGCTTATTGGTGTAGTGATTAAAACACTCGCATAGTGATCTAGTTAAGGGTTCGAGTCTCGTTCCAGGAGACCATCAAATTACTCCTATTATGATAGCACAAGTATTTAGCATTGTTTAAAGATAGTAGGTAAGAATACTGATCTGAAATGTATTTCGTGTACACGTCTCTATTTTATTTCTCAAATTACAACAACTACTTAAAGGTTTTTGAGAAGCAGTCCAATTAAAAATGTGATCGTTTTTAATAACATAGATATTTCATTTTAAAAAATTAAGTAAGACTTCTATTTAGGTTATTGTAATTAATCGATTAAGCTACATAACGACTACATATATTTTTAAGTTCGGATTCGATGCGAACTGTATTTTTTCATCGGATAAATTTTTTTGTGTATTTTTTAATATTTTTTCTTATATTTAATTTATTTAAACTATGATAAACGTTTTGCTTATTTATGTACGTAAATAAAAACCCAAGTCTCAATAGTTAATAAAAATCCTGAAGAATATGTTTGGAGTATATTTTACTGATAGTGTTACTTCAAGTAAATTCTAGATACATGATGACTAAAAACATTATGTTTTTATTAAGTTTATTACAATTTTTCGACATTTTTGCTGTAAATTTAACTCTTTATTGAATTATTACAACTTTTTGTATCTCAACTCAATGGTAACGGATAAACCGCTCTACTTCATATTTTTAATACAATTTTGATTATAAGAAAATATGCTGATATTATATAATTTTTATCTTTGTGTATTGCGCTTCTGATGGGATTTACTATCATTTAAATATATATATATGTTAATGCCTGAATAGGGCATGTATAATAATAATAAATAAATTAATAAATTAAAGTAAAACACTACATATTAATTTGCTATAAACAAGATAAATAAAATTTGAATTACAATGTGAGAACACTAGTAAGCAGTAAGTTGAGGCTTAAACCTTAGCTGCGAAGAAATCAGATACCCAGTTAAAACCGGCGGTGCGTACAATTAGTATCTGAACTTTCAAGTCAACTCCGCTATCGTGGTTTCCAGTACAAACAACCGAACCCACATAGAACTGCCTGATATTAGGCGGGAGATGGCGATAAACAGAGAATATGATAAGATCACCCAAAACTGCTCAAAACCGCTCCATCGAGATACTATCGCGCTCTCGAATCCCGGAAGCTTTTCTAGAAACATGGAGAACAATTTGTGCATCCCGCTTTCAGTTCAGTTCGTGGGGTAGTGACGGAAATGATAAAACGTGACAAACAAATTAATTGTGGCAAACTCAACGACAGAACAGCCTGATTTCAACGTCACCGGTAAGGAGTAGTTTAATTGCATTCGAAGCTACCACAGATAGTGCGTAAATTAGATTCACACGTGGGGTATGTTGAGAATACGGCAGAGAACTTTCATCTATAGAAACTATATACCACCAATATAGAGGGCGCCAACCTAACTCAATCACAGAACAACCTGGTTTTCACCTTACCAGGTAGTTATGGAGTTGTATCTGAAGCTGCCATAGATAGTGTGTATATATATTATATTCATGAATGGGATTTGTAGTGAATACGATAGAGATCATTCGTTTGTAGTAACTAAAGGTTGTTTTTAGAGGTTTATTTTTAGAATTAGTATCACTTTTTCCAGCGACAGCCAATTTGACAGCTAACAGATTATTTGTGCTTAGTTTAGTTTACCATTTACCATGAATAAACGCTTGCAAATTGTGCAAATTTATTTCGAAAATAGTTGTTCAGTTCGAGAAACTTATCGTGCGCTATGTCCATTTCCCGGTCGACATGATCGTCCATCCGAGCAAGTAATTCGAATAACCATAGATAATTTTGGCACCACGTATACTTTAATTGATAGTACGCATCCGCAGAGATGTCGTACAGTGCGCACCGAAGAAACTGTTGCTGCAGTGGAGCGTAGTATTAAGGAGGACGCGAATGAGTCGATACACTATCGTGCACAGCTATAGATCCATGATTACTGACTTGAATGGCATTAATGTGAAAGAGCTGTGGTTTCAACAAGACGGCGCAATATGCCACACAGCGCGCGCCACAATCTATTTATTAAAGGAAACATTCTATGAGCGCATAATTTTGCGTAATGGACCTGTGAATTGGCCTCCAAGGTCGTGTGATTTAACACCTTTATTTTTTGTGAGGATATGTGAAGTAAATATACGTTATTGCCGATATACGTCCCCAGCTGCTATAAAAAGTGGTCGAAAATTGGACTTTTATATTGCGCTTTATTCGAGCCAGCAGCGGCGCCCAAATGCGAGAAATCATATTTAAATACTAATGGCATAAAATTATCTTTCCAATAAAGTCAATACCATGACCATTATCATGATTTTGATATTTAATTTCAAAATTCTATACTTTTATATATCACAGATAAAAGGTGTCTCGGGACAAAAAATATTCTCACACACCTGCTATGGAACGGGGGACCGCAGCGACGAACTAGCGCGCAGCGGTCGAAGCCATGATTGTCGCCTAGCCATCTGCCTCTCGGTCAGGATGCCATCACGCAACTAGCCTTGCCTTGCAGGTGGACCATACACCATAGATTATACCTTATTCAAATGATCTAAGTAAGTAGCACTTACATTTTATGTTGTCCTTACCTCCCTTGCATATAATCACTTTGCATTAGTAAATCCAAGAACATCGACCCCTTAGAATAACAAGGTTCCACCTAACAATTTGGGCTAATCTGAGTTATTGTGTGAAATGGGTTATTTATTTCAATTTATGGATCATTATTAAAATTATTATTGAAAAATATTGCATGCATTGACGACGATGATGGTTCACGTCTCAGTTTAGTAGGTAAGTACCGCAACCACAATATGTGATGTTAATCAAGGATGATTCATGTTCAAAATTATGACAGATTCGAGGTCTGCTTTTGTTTGACTTGCTCGATTGAAATACACTGTTTGTTCCATAATAAAATAGTTCTAGCAGAAAGCAATGACTTCGCCGATTGCTTTTGTAAGGAAGGCAATGTCTACTATAATGCAAAGCCTGTTTTTAAATAATTCGACTGTAGATGTCTATGAGCCTACGTCGGCTAAAAAGAGACAAATTTCGCTAAATAAATTGGTTTGTATCTTTGCTAAAACATTTTTTTTCTTTAGCAGAGGTTTGATTTAGCTCTTTTTAACAAAAAGGATGCCTTATTGGATAGCTTCTGTTTGTTTTATGTTTTATTTACACGTAAGAAAATAATATATGTACGATTATGTATAAATGCTATTTGTATCTATTATATACCCGAGTATTTATACGTTGTTAAGTTAGTTATGTAGTGTTAAGATATTTAAATGCATTAAAGTATTTAATTCATTTTTAAAAGTATATTATGTGATGTAACTTTTTTAAATAATTTAAAATATCATAAATACATCAGCTGCAGATGCGTGTTTGCCGCATAATTAGTGGCTGCTTCGTGGTTATATTTAGGGCGTCCCATTAGCGTAGCACGGAACACATTTTTTGTTCAATTTTAGAATTAAGTATTCGGAAAACTTTGTCTTCAATTTTCAGTTAAGTAGTTCCTGTAAAAAATAAATTTTTCCTCTTTATTATAGACTACACCAACAATTCTGCGGTGCCTGTGTATACATTAATAAATCTTATATAATACAAGTGTCCCAAAAGTATTTTTCATATTAAAAATTCTGTAATATAATAATCGATGGGTTTAATAAAAAAATGTTTATTTTGCATTTAAGTACAGTCTCTGGAAATTTATTCCTTAAAATTATGTTTTCTAAATGATCTGTTATTTTGCTGGCACTCTTCTAAACGGGGGGCAAAATTTCTGAAAACTAATCAGCACGTATTTTACATGTGACTCAACAACTTGTTCTAACACCCGACATTGCAAATAACAAAAGCCACGTGTGACACACTTAATGTGTTAAAGCCACGTATTACAAGGTTACACGCGTATATCAACCAAGTACAGTATACTACAGTTTTAATGCCTGTGAAATTAAAAATATGTTAAAATATGCGTTATTTGATGAAATTTTGTTATAATTGTTTAACATTCTAAGCGGAACGGAATTTGAAATGCAAAAAATGTATATTATTTTGAAAACATAATATTTGTACTTATACATAATAAATAAATAATGTTAACAACGATAATTGTATTTATTATTATTATGTTTCTTTCGTTCGAGATATTTAAAGGTTTGCGTTTGAGTTGATTAAAACATATGTTTATACTACATAACACAATGTTTCTAAATTTATTTAGTCTACTAGATTTATAATTTATTTCGACATTTAAATTTTGCATGTAGCTTATGAGGAAATAAAAAATGTTAAGGTTGAAATGACCTACTCTATTATCAAAATAAACACTAGCGGAATACTATTGAACACCGTAACAATACACTGAATATAACGCTTCAAATTTTTCACAATAATTACAATTTGCATCACATTGTATTAATTTAAAACAATATGACCCAAAATAATTGATAAACTATTTTCTTTTTCAGTTTTTTGACTTCTACCACTTTCATAATAATGGGCACAATTGTAAAATGAGATTTTTGAGTTTTCTTGTTTAAGACTAGTACCGTGATGAATACTATTTCTAATAATGTATGTTGTGTTTTCGGAAAACTGTATGCAAACATAAGAGGGGTAGATTAAAATTGACACACTAGCGACGTTCCGAGGGCTTACTGAATATTTCCCGGAAACTTGTTATTAAACAAGGGATGAACGCAAACAGGCCTCACAAAACACACAGGGATGGTTTATAATGTATACGTTAAATTTGAGGAACAAGTCAAATACATTTTTGCTCAGAAGAAACAATAAATATTCAATTTTATTCAGAAATAAATGTCGAAATATTTAACAACGTTAAATTATAATAATATCATAATTCTTCACCACCTCTTTACAAACATCACATAATGTTGATACAATAATTCTATCAAAGAACGATATTTGTTGTAGAAAATTTTGTATCAAAATACATATTTTAAATGCAAGTTACATGTCAAAAAAAGCACAATTGCACAAAAGATTTTGTATGCGCACACCGTGATCCAAGATTAGTAGGAACAGTTCCCCTAAATGTCCCTTTAAAACAAATAACATTTATATTTATTTTCATACAAAGGATTTAGGTAAAATAACTGATAGATACGATGCATCAATGTGTTTTTTCGGTTATTCTGAAATAAATTGTCAGTGTTTTAAAAAAGTATCCTTTAAATAGGTTACTAGATACATTGAAATGTGATTAGGGATGATGACGTATTACTTCCATATTTATGTACTCTTGTGTCGAGTATTAGAGGGGATGCGTAACAATATTTCACATTAAAAATTCATTATTTTGTGTGAAAAAAACAACTATCTTGACTCTAAATTGTGGGCAAGGAGGCCACTCCAGAGTTTTGCCTCATTAATTCCATGTCCCGATGTATGATTGGCTTAATAGGGTAAAAAAACCTATGAATTCTATTCGGACTGCACAATGGATGGATCCAAATAATCATAAGGGTAATCGGCTTAAAGTAATTCAAAGATCTATTCCCCGCACACCTTGGTTCTCCAAAAAGAAAGTCTCCAAAATAACAATATTAAATATCTCCAGAATGAGAATTGGCCATTATCAGATAGCCTCACATTTATTCAGATTGAACTTAATAGATTCCCCAATGTGTGAGTGTGGTGCCGAGGAGGAAACCCTTTAACATACCTTTTTGCCTATCCATTGCGGATCATAGGTTGTTTTTACAGTAATCTCGTCAATGGTAATTTTCAACTCCCGGATAACTTGTGTCATCTTATTTCCCTTAACTCGCCACATTTAATCTATTTAATAGCAAATTTTTGGAATGACAATGCTATTAACTTGTAATATAATATTTTCTATTCTATAATATTATTGTACTTTTACCTATAAAATAAAGTTTTAATTTAATTAATGGTACAAATCACTCTTGAAGGGTGGATTGCCTATTTAAATGAAGAAGAAGAAGAAGAAAACACTAGATAGCCAGATTTTTAAAAAAGTATTTTTTTAAATCTGGCTATCAATCTATTCCGAAAACTTTAGAGCTACGCGTAGATAGATAGATTAAAAAAAAGAGCAAACTTCCTCACTGTTTACTCTAGAAGTGTAAAGGAATACTAGTGTTGACCTTGACATTCTCGGTTCGTAGAATCCTGGGTGTGAGTACAATATATAGGAAACTGTTTAAATCTACATTCTCGTTAGTCTCTGAGAACGGTAAATCAAAAAGCCACTGAGCTTGGCAATTTACATAAAATGGTTGCCAACAGCTTTAAACTAAAAATAAAGAGATACTACTGGTACCTTTTGCCCACCTACCTTCTCATGGTATATTTATGTGAGTTTAATCATAAATTTGATATAATTTGTCAACTTGTTTCAAAAATTGAAATGAAAATAAAAATTACAACTAAAATACACATCACGAAATATAAAGCAATTATAAAAATAGGTTTCTGAATTACTAGTCAAATAAATTCATAAATACAATTCATAACATTCATAATACAGATTCATTCATTCATAATACAGAAATAAAAATGTTTTCGATTTAAAATCTGGTAGTAATACCTATTAAGTATTTACAGCTAGATTAAATAATTAATAATTGTTTCTAATAGAAAATAATATTTCAAACACTAATTAAATGTATTAATTAGAAAGATATACATATAAAATCAATTTTATCGAAAAATATTGTTGTTGCGCTACCGGGATTCGAACCTAGATCTCTTTTCCAATCCGGGGAAGGTGTATTACCAACTACGCCACAGCGACAGTATTTTTGACGACACAAATCACAGACCTATGTTCTGAATAATTACAACTTCACAATAAGAATGTGTTCTCCTTAATAAATAATATGTCGTTTCGAAAAATCAAGAGACTTACCAAAAATCACTTTTATCCCTTAATATAATACGTAACCAGTTTTTTGCTCTAAATTATGTATTTCTATGCTAAAACCAGTGGTGTGCAGTAGGTATAGACTTTATATAATACCATATAATATGCTATAGTTATTATATAATACCATATAATATACTATAGTTACATTATAAGTAGGTTTATGAACTTTCGTTTAACCGACGTCTTTAAACAAAATGTATCTATCATAATAAAAATTAATTATCCTTAAACGCAAAGAAAATCATGAAAACAACGCGTTTAATAAGGTAGTAAAATTTGCGAATTATTAAATGAGGAAGTAGATGCTTCGATCAGCTCCAAGTCAAGTTCAAAACATTTCAAATGTCATTCTGTTAGGAAACAGCATAAGTAAGGACTCCATACAACATGGATCAGCTGATCCATTTCTGCCTCTGCCGAGTAGAATTTTCAATTCAGTAGGTAGCAATTACATGGCTTGAAGAGAACGATAAATTAAAAGGGTGGCTAGTAATTATAATAGCATTAATTGATTTGTTGTCCAGAATTTTTAGTAGTGCACAGCTTTTTTGCCTGTATGCAGTGCACGCTCCTGGCTAAAACATATATAATACTATGTATAATTTAAATATAATATTTAATGTAAGTAGTGTATAACAAAGTTGTAGCAGCTCGGCTAATAAAATAGCTATTATCAGTACAAACGTATGTATACTTAGTGATACATATACCAACTACCACGTGTATTAATAATTACATATACTATATATATGCAATATGTATACAGGGTTACCGGTAATTCGATACATTCCTTTAAAGACGTAATAGTAGGGGTCGTAAGTAATCGATTTAGCACCTCATTGTTATATCTGTTGTAGAACTGTTTCTAAGATAATTTGAATTAATTTAATAATATCCAAAATTTTAACATAAAAGTTGAATTTTTAAAAAAACTACAACGTGCATGTTTGCATTTTTTTTCTTATGCTTTCTTTTAACACTACAATTTGCTAATACTTTCTAACAGCATATTAAAACTCTATTAATTAAGCAAATTTCTCAAAAAATTTACCTTAATTTATTTGCTTAAATTAGCTCAAAGTATTTTAAAAGCTTTCTTATTTTACTAACTTTCCAACGAGGTATAAATGTCATAAAATATTTTACATAAACCAAAAATTAGACTCAATATTGATAACACAGGTTAACAAAGATGGCTCGAAACGGTTCACATTTATATATGGCAAATGGGGCTAATTCGATTACTTTCAATCCCTTCTATTGAGTTTTTAAATGAATGTATCGAAAAACCAGTAACTCTTTATATATAAATAACAATATTTATCAAATATTAAATAAATTTACAAAAATGTCTATAACAGGCACAGGACAGATATGATTCAATATTGCGTGTGGATTATATTATCGATTTCCCGAAAAATATGCATTTGAAGCAGGTACCAGAGACGCGTGTTAATCCAATGTATCCATACTGCATATGTAGAAAATTTATGACAGGCTCTCAGCTATGCATCTTCAAGATGCATTCAATAATTCGAAGCTTACTAGAAGAAATCGCAGCCTGGAGAGGCTTTTGGTGCTCGGTAACACGAGAGGATCCAGAGAGACCAAACCCTTAACCGCCGGACCGACCAATTGAAGACCACAACAAGTACAAACTTGTAACAGCGCTGAGAACTGCGGGATGCCGAGAGAAATGGACGGGTACCGTCAGTAAGGTCATCGAGAGACTCTAAGGAGTTCACGATCTTCAGTCATAAGGGAACGACTTGGAACAGGAATGATAAAAATATCACTAAATAACTTTTCAAAATATCTTTATTTCAAAGTGTTTTCAAATTTGATAAATTATGTTTTTTATTCATAATGTTTTCTAGACCTTAAAATACAATTTTCATAATTATGTTAAAGCTCTCACCATATTTCAAGATCATTCATGTTTTGAGAATATTAAATGATTTTTCAAAATAATATTTTTACCTAATCTTTTCTTGTATTTAAAATGCATCATTATTACATGTTAGTTTTTTGATTTAATTTAAATTTTATTTCAATTATAATAGTATTTTTATAATTTATAAAAATACAACTTTTATTGGACATGAATAGGAGACAGAGGGCGTCTAAAAGATAACCCAGAACCCGAAATCATGACCCAGTGAAATGCTTCTGTCTGTATCTGAATCTCCTTCCACTGGATCCACGGGTCTTCTGGCTCCAGTACACGTACTCCGATGGTCCGCACGAAGTACTCACTCTTAGACATACACTTTGATGGTAGAGCGAAGTTTCAAACAACATCATGCACAACAGCAATATGCACAGCACTGAATTGGTTAGCACGGTAGCGAGAAACCGAATACACACAAACAGTACAATATCAGCCCCACACAGCTGGACGATAATTAACACTAGCCAATAATTCGTAAGGTAGGACGACTTTGGCGAAATGATAAATGCTACATTTAGTTCGAAGGTACAACTTCAACTACATTAAAATACCACAGAGAACACATCCACAGAAAAGATCGTGCTTTGGTTATAGAGGAAAGGGGGTCATGGATAGGTAATAGAAAAAAACCACCGATCTACCTATGTCATATTCACATGTGCGCGCACAGCGATGGGCGACCATAAATAAATTATACAGATATAAAGATCGAACACTGTGAATTATTACAGGAATTACAGGCGAATAATTTGTCATTGATATATGTGCGTATAGAACAACGAGATACAATAAAGTTATCGTGAATAATGCCAATATTCTGTAATATACAATAATATCAGATTCGTTTGGTTACTATTTCTGTTGAATATGTTATTCAAATACCCATTAGACCCGTCTGTAATTGTCGGATATCGGAACCGGGGGTGGATGTTTCTTGTTCACCTGTCAAATGTGGTTCCGTCTCACGAATATCGGCGCGAGCAGAGCGCCCGCTGCTGAATAATTGTATTGGAGAATTCACGGCGAGATGATATAGCTGGAGGAATGTCGTCGAAATCTCGAATCAAAACTGTAGTACACATAATTTAAACAAAAGCGTGTTTCAAATATTCACATTTTATCGCGTTTCAACGTCCATAAATCCCTTGTACACGGAGGTGTCTAATTTTTAAATGATTTTGTAAGGAAAATGTTCTTTCAACATTTTATTTAATTTCATGAAATATACCGTATAATATTATTGATTTGGCAGTTACTTCGTGGTGTAAAATTTTAATTTTAAAAATATTTTATTTTTATTTTGACTTTGTACTACACAAATACAATTTTTTGAATTAATATCACTACTGTTTCGGGCAGTTCTTCCCATCTACAGGTGTAAATTGAACTAGGTTAAATACAGTTGGTTAAGGGGTGGGGGGGTACGTAAGGGTGGAAGTGGCATTATTGTTTCTTGGAAACATCGATAATAATGAAAATGTGATATTATTAATTAATGCTTTCTCCGAATTTGAAGTAAGAAAGAAATAATTGAATTCGGAGATACATTAATGAATCACATTTTCAAATACTTCACCGCTATTATCGATGTTTTCTAGAAACACTAAAGTCACTCCCACCTTTACGTATACTCAGTGGCGTGGAGTGGGTATTAACTTAGGTTATACTGTTACCGTTATATTATATAATACCATATAATATATTATATACTACATTGTACACATATTTCGTTTAACCGACATCTTTAGGCAAAATGAATCCATCATAATACATAATGAACGCAAAGAATAATCATGAAAACAATACGTTTAGTAAGATAGTAAAATTTGCAAATTAGTAAATAAGGAAGTGGATGCTTCGATTAGCTCTAAGCCAAGTTCAACACCTTTCAAATGTTATTCTGTTAGGAAACAGCATAAGTAAGGTCTCCGTACAATATGGATCACCTGATCCATTTCTGACTCTGCCTAGTGGAATTTTCAATTCAGTAGATAGCAATTGTATGACTTGAATAGAACGATCGATTAAAACAGTGCCTAGCAATTGAAGTAGCTATAAATGAATAATAATCTAGTAGACTATTCTACTGATACACGGTGGGCACTGCCGTAGTTATAACATATGGATTATTTAATGTATATTTGTTTGCCAGAACTCTTAGTAATGCACAGTTTTTTTTTGCTTATATGTAATGCACGCCCCTGCGTACACATAATTTACAAAGAACTGCTATTCCCAAAACTAGTACTGATATTTACTCAAAAAAGTGTGTGTGTAGTTCTACCACGGACTGCGATTTCTCCAATGTATAAATTTATCCAATCTCTCTACAACACGCAGAAAGATAATTCTTTCATAATTTGGTCATCTTGCTAGAATAGACGGAATGGCTTAGAGAAATTGGTGATTATGGTCAAAGTAGCAACACGAGGGTGAGAGATCAATCTCCAATAAAATAGAAAGATTAAGTCTGAGACATGACTGAATGTCGCACTAAAGAAGGTCCAAGATCGCGAAGAGTAGAAGGAAGCAATTCTCGCTGTGGAAGCAGAATACAGGAACACGATGCTTAATCACGAGCATATCGACCGAGAGAGAGATAGAGAGATGGAAACCAAACTTTGTACTACACATCTAATTGATATCATGATTTATCACGACTATAGTTTTGCCTCATTAGTGGATTAATTGCACATTTCGAAACTGCAATTGTAATATAAATAATTCCCAAATGTGTGTAAAGTACTGTGTATGGTTTATTAAAAATATTCAATAATCACGTTTCAACAGAAAAAAAATGTCTTGTAAATTATTGATAAAACATAGTTTTTTTTAAATAAAATTAATACTTTTGTATGATCTTTATATGATTTGCTTGTACAAATTAATAAAAATTATTTATTATTAAATTTTGTACTATAAATTGTGTTAATTTAATATAAAAATAAAGAGCAACATCTTAGTAAAGTAAAAATACTTAATTTGATGCCATCCCTGCAACACTAGTATATTACTGTATTATATTAAACAGTGTTTTTCGATATAGTAGTTAATGTTATGAAATATTATAAAAATAATAATAATACAAAAATGAAAAGAGTAAAATAGAAGAACAAACGTACTAATAATTATAAATGTAATGTTAACTAATTATAAATCAATACAAATTAAATTAATCAACTACCGAGATAAAGAAAAATTCTAATTATCAAAAAAATATTTATTTTCCACCGCAAAAGGTAGAAGTCCAGGTTTCTATCACTATGATAATAGAATTCGTCTTTCGACAAATTTTCAATATATAATCTGTAATCTTTCGAATTGATACATCCATTATTCCATTTGTAAAAGCAATCAACTTTATATTGCGGTGAATCTCAACTACCTTTACCTAAACCACACTAGGAGACGCCAGAATTAAATTAATCAATTTCATTCAATTTGAATAAACTTTGATATAATTTACATCATTTTATTTTTATTCCGGTAGCAACTAAATATTTTTAGATCAATTGAAATTTTTCCAGTTGATCCATTTATTTTTTATTAAAAATACAAACAAACAAACGCAGAACTATGTTCTGAAAATGCAACTTCACAACAAAAATGTGTTCTCCTTAAAAATTATAAATCAATGCACTTACTTATTGTTAATATTTGTTGCATTAACTTTGTGGTTAGACATAATATAAAATTGTATTAATATTTAAAAAAATTTTATGTTATTTTTACGTCAACCGGTTTCGATACTAACGTATCATCATCAGGACTGAACTATTCCGTAAAATTTAAACAATATCCATTACGGGGTGTACGCCGAGTCTTGGTAAGAATGAAGGGGTGATTGATAGGGAGACGTTGAAATAGGGAATATAATATATTAAATAACTGGTTGTTTGTAAGGTTTAATTAGTTATTAATTATTTTGGACTTAGCGTTGAGTGATTTTTTGATTTCTATGCTTTCTAAATTATAAAATTTAAAGTATTTATTATAAGTGTATGAAATTTCAATGCCGTTTTCTTTTTCAAAATTGTAGCCTGTCTCTACAAAATTGTTGGAAAATTCTGAAAAGTTAAGGCACCTTAAGTGTTATTTTATTCGAGTATTAAAACTCCGTATCATTTTATCTATATAAAGTAACACATATCGTTTGCGCTCTTATATAATTATATAAGACTAGTAGGAAATCAATCGGTTTGCTGATAGACCCTGCGACCGGCCATTGTAACCAGGGCTTCCATTGGATTTATATTTAACAATAGAGCATTGTGCAATGTGCATCCTTATTATATATTGTTTTATATGATATATAGATTCTACGAAAACCATGACCGCGTAGCAGTCACCACCGCCCGCGTTGCGGCCTCTATCGGCAACGAAGCGGCCTCAATAGCTTTAGTATTTTATCTTACTGGCAATGGTCACTATCACATCCAATAACAAAATTTCATGGATAAAAGATGCGGAAGCACAGCAATATTATGGATGATCTAATACGGCCGTGTACGAGTGGGATTCGAACCCCAAACTTTATTCTCAAATGTGCGATCTTATCAAAGAGTACATCAGAATCAGACTATCAATACGCGTCCATGTGCTTACTGTTACATTTTACGAGATAAGACCTGCTTTACATCTTCAGCAGCTCCGAGGACCAATTTAGCCCACTACATTGTTCCCCGGGCTTCGGACAAGGAGTGCGACTGTCTCATCCTATCTCCAAAGATTGGAACACAATGGTCCAGATGTGCACAGATGTGTTTAATGTGAGGAAGTCTGGTCAGGCTCTAGGATCTTTATTGCCCACTTAATATTAGGTACGTAAAGTGTTCCAACACATTAATTTAAGTACACAGACATCTTAAAATATAAGCTAGACTGGGGGGATGTATTTATATTTTATAAACGAATGGGGTTCGTAGGGTGTGCTGTTAGAAAATAAAAGTATTTCCATAATATGATCTGCCACCTTGTTACGCCGGTTAATATTTAAATAAATTTTCGAAGGTTGCCACTAATTTATATTATTTAAATGTTAAATATATTAAGGTGTTCAACCTAAATTGGTTATATATCTTAATTTAAAGACGTGATGTAAACATGTTTAGTATAATTATTACTAAAAATTTAAACAAATATACATTATTCTGAACACATCTTTATTTATTTATTTTATTCTTTAACACTACAATAGACCACGTGGCCCTATTACTATAGCGAAACACATCATAAAAATACCCAGGCTTTAGAATATCATATACCTCACCGGAAATCGACCCCGAAACCCCCAGTTCGAAAAGCCAGCGTCTTGTCCACTGGATTACAATAGTCGAACATACGTTTTGATATATACCAATTAAAATTGCTTAATTTTTAACTACAGAACATCTTTCTAAGTGATTTATCTAAATTTTTTTCAATATCAAATAATTCTAATATTACAAATTCGCAATACAATGTAATTTCATTCTAATATATGTATATTTATGATGCACAAGAAAGTGCATTCGCAAGATTGATTTCTAGGCATTTTTAATTTTGTTATATAATTATTTATTTTTTTAAATTACATAGCAATACTCTCCAAATATATTTAAAATCATTCGAGTGCTTAACTTTAATTTTTAATCATACAGCTACAGACAATAATATTTAGAGCCTTTTTATTATTCTATAAAAATACTAGATAAAATGTAAAATATTTTTTCCAAAATATAGTTGTTATGACTTATGGTGAATATTGTTGGAATGTTGACAACTATATGTGACTGTTTAAAAAATCATATTTTTCTACATATTAATTATTTTTAATTAAATGTATTCATTAGATAAAATCAATTGATCCAAAAAATAATTTGTTGTCACCGGGATTCGATTAAGAATATCATAAAATTATATTCTAAAAAATTTGACTTCATAATAATAACGTGTTCTTAAAATTAAAAAAACATTAATTATTGTTAACAAAATAAGTCATAATTTTATACAACTTTTCTAATTATCTCTAACAACTAAAACAAAATAAACGTACTGTAACTGTTATTTAGTTTTTAACTGAATTTTTGTATTATTTATTAACAAATACAAATACCTCAAATAACACGACCCTACATTAAGTTGAACGAAATAGATAAAGCAATACATGCATATGAAAAAGTTTTATTTTTCAACTTTATTACATACATGTTACATTGCAATTTTTTTTATTTTGCCAAACTACAGAACAGTTTTATATTATACATATAGTTTTTAAACACAAATTTTATATATTTTATTAAGTTTGTATGTAGGCATCGCATACAGACTAGCATCTAACAAAAAAATCTTTATAAGACTAGCAAATAAGAATTTGTTTAATGAAGGAAACTACAAAGGATCCCACTCTATTCAGGAATCGTTTTGAGAGTTGTTTACTCTCGCTTTGATTCCACTCATCAAAGCAATGAGTCCAATATTTTACAAAATCTTTCAAACTTTTTTTGGAACATATTTTAAAAAGTTAGGGCAGATGGTCAATTCCGGCAGTTAGTTACTAAAATCTTATGGTTTTTCTTCATATTAACTTTTATATATCACAATTATTACATTTAGTCATTTCTACTTATTTTTTATCACATTTAGTCATTAATATTACATTGACATGATAGGTTGACTCCGGTATTGTCGTACCAGAGCCATACCTATACAATTTGATTTGAGACTACTTATCATATTAAATTCAGAAGGCAGCTAAATAGAAGATAAGAAGTCATGCACCCCCAAAACGTGTTTAAGTCGCAGAGCTCGATCACAGTTCGGCAGAAACTCACCATGTCCAAGTCGCAAGATGTTGCGAGGGAGATTCAGTGGAATACTCCGTTAGATCTCTCAAGCCACTGCTATTCAGACATCGAACATCCCAGCAACTTCCAGCGGGAGACCTACACCCTAATAAATACCCAGAAATATCTGAGATTTCTTTCAATTCTTAATAAGTCATCGTTCCAAGGAATCCGATGACTTATTCTTTTTAATCCCGCAATCATAATCTCACGCGCATCATTCACTATCGCACAATCCCAGAGGATGTGCTCCGGCGTCTGTCTCACCTGAGCGCAAACACATCATGATTCAACGACAAGTTCTAAGTCGAAGAGTTTAGTCATGAAATGCCTATGCCATTTTACATAATATAAAATATTACAAATGCTACATATTGATATGATATGTGTAAAAAGCATATCCATTTTAAAAGATAAATTAGTTTGCGTATTTAAAAAGGGCGACACTGGCATTAACAATATTAAAGTACAAAGAAACGATACTAAATAAATTATTAAAAATACAGAAAATTGGTGATACAAAAGTTAATTATTTAATTTTTTGCAAATAGCTAAACTTGGTAGTTAAATAATATGGTCATCCGTACTCGGGATTTAGGTTTAGTTTTATTTTAAGATATGGGTTTAGAGGGCAAGGGTTTTCATCATTTTGCGTAGGCCCTAAGTAATAAGCACGTATGAAAAATGTTGATGTTCAGAAGTTAGAAGAAGGAGGTTACTATATTTTCGTCAGGATTCTAAAGAGTAACTACGTAAAAAAAAGATCATTCAAAGGGTGTCAGATTATATTGAGAACAGACAGACAGATATCCAGTTTTATAAATATAGATGTGTAATTTTAATATCTAATTGTTGTGGATTTCCTTAACAAAGTTTTCAATTTAGATTTGAAATTTGTATAATTCATCTCCATCTTTAAGAAATGATATTAGACAATTTAACTCCTCAATAGACAAAATGGTGCTGAGTTGTACTAGTGTTCAGTTTGGTTATATTACTATTATATTTTACAATTTATTGTCTTATATATTGTCACATACAGCACGGGCTGACTGGCATCTTTCCATATCAAGGATAAAACGCCAGGACCCCGTGCTCCACATCACCGATCTAGCTGTAATCGGTACTTAAATATTTTTGGGTTCTGGCCGGGTAATATCCACGTAACGCTACATGAGAATTATGTATGTCAATAGGGAAGGATGAATTCATAATGACAACAATTTTTATTCAGTTAGCTATTATTACAATTAACTTAAAAACTACCCACGCTTCTCGCACAATACATATACAGTTTTTCTATTTTTGCATGTCCATATTTCAGTAGTCCATCCTGTCTCTTGAGGCACTTTTTCTTCTTCATCTCAACATCTTCCACACACCAGTATCTCAGGGGATCCGAGCTGACGGGAGCCAACGAGGATCAACTCGCCAAACTCGAAACCGTAACCTAGAATATTTCCATCAAAAGAACACCAACAAAAAATTACCGGCGCCAAATTACCCAAAGTAAGATCAGGGACGTCCAGCATCTCGTAAAAGCTCCTTCGAGACTCACCTTTCTTTTTTCCGACTGATTCTCCATATTTTGGCCAGCACACCTCTCTCAGAGATAGTCTCGATTCGTTTCCATCAAAGAAGTGACAGCTCACCATATTGATTTGCCATAGATCATTTACAGATTAGCGGGCTTCCTATTGGCTGACAGGACTTCAGTGGGCTCCGCACATAGCGTGATATTTCTTATCTTATTGTTTTGATGGATTCACACACCGGAACGTAAGCATTCAAATGTGACAATACATGTTACTAAAATTTTTAATCCTCACTTTTTTTTTAATTATAAAATATGTTTCAGTATATTATAAATACTTTATATCATTCCTCCTCGTTATCTTATAAAGACTGTTATTTTGTAACTTCCCTCAATCACGCTGGTCCTGTGTTTTGTATATAAGGACTAAAGACACTGTCGCTGAGGATGAACAAGGGTCTACCGAAGTACAATTTAAACCCATCCACCCTAAGGCATTGTATTAGTGGATAGTCGAACATTTCATTACGCTTGAGGCCAGTTAAATTAGATCTTGCCAGATTTACAAACAAATTTTAACTCAAAACAATTAACATTTGAACTGTTTAAACATTTGTGAGTTGTGCTTATAGAACATAAGGTAAAAAAAATATATTGAAGTATTAACTATGAAAAAACCATTTCAATGATCAACATGGATAAGAAATGCCTTTTATAATTAATACTAACGTATTCACCTAACCCACCCTACTTGGGGGTAGAGAACATATCCCAGTTGAAGGGGACTTTGTGTGGGAGAATGGGAATGGGGATTCTGGGACGGAACGTTAATCCTAGACTTAAATTATTTAGCAATCAAGCGCTAATGTAACTTCTCCTTGCCAAGTGCTTTATAAAAAATTAATAAATAAAATTAAAATATTAAAATTGACTTGAAAAAGACGGGGTATATTAAGATGAAAGGAATATAAACAGAATTATAAATTGAACGCAATACTTCTAAAATCATACTAATATTTTAACTTAGTTCCATAAAGTTACATGATGACGTGACTTTGACAACCTTTCTCATAAACCAACGTGTACACGTATAATCAATATTTGATTATTAAATTATTAATAATGGGTGAAATCAGATATGTCAAAATATTTTAAATACTTATTAAATTTATTAATTACAAAGTATACATATAAATAATGGAACGATATATGTATTAATTTAAAAAAGTGTAACCTATTGGTTCGAAAATTTGTCGTCAAAAGTACAATCGCTGTAGCATAGTTGGATAATGAACCTTCTCCGGTTTGAAAAGAGATCCGGGTTCGAATCCCGGTAGTACAACAACAATCAATATGTGTATCTTTCTAATTAATATATTTAATTCATATTTAAAATATCACAGACCTATGTTCTGAATAATTACAACTTCACAATAAGAATGTGTTCTCCTTAAATCAAAATATTTGTATAGATTTAATTTAGGTTTTATTCGTCATTTCCATTTTGATCGAATTATTTTATATTTCTTTTTCTACACATCTTTGTTTTCAATATTGAAATCCTATATTTAGGAGTTTATCAAAGTTACACATCTTTGTTTTCAATATTGAAATCCTATATTTAGGAGTTTATCAAAGTTACACATCTTTGTTTTCAATATTGAAATCCTATATTTAGGAGTTTATCAAAGTTACACATCTTTGTTTTCAATATTGAAATCCTATATTTAGGAGTTTATCAAAGTTACACATCTTTGTTTTCAATATTGAAATCTTATATTTAGGAGTTTTCAAAACGAACAGACTAAAAATATTCTTGTATAATATAATGTAAAATATTATATATATATATAAATACGAGACAAAAAAGATAGGTATAAGACAGTGATGGTGAACCTTTTGGGCTCGGAGTGTCAAAAATTCAGAAAATCTAACTTTGCTGGTATTTTTTATATTTTAAAAAATAATTAAATCTTCATTCATATACTTTAAATTTAAATATAACTGGAAAAAAATATGGAACACATAGTATCTGATTTGATGTCAATTAATTAATTGCTTAATCATTTACTTGTTTTTTTCACAAAGTGAGAACTAAAAGAGATATATATGTAATATGTACGTAGTGATAAATTCGAACATTGTTGTTGGATAGACGTCTTGTGGCTGGACACGTGTTCGTAGATAACTCTGATATTAGTGAACGCTGGCGTGTCGCCCAAAGCACTGTGGCGTGTCATAAGTTCACCATCACTGGTATAGGATAACACCCGAGATAGTTAGATGAAACTACCCGAGTAATGTGAGCAGCGGCGTGCACTAGGCATGGACTTAGGTTATGCTGATGATATTACCAACTACATTAACCATATACATTACAGATACATTCCACATAATTTACCGAATATACGGGTCTCATTATGAAAAAGATCGGAACCGTGGCAACCACATGTAAATTAATTAACAAAACATACTTCTGCCCCGGAATCACGCCCTTTCCTGGTACGATATTAGTTTGTTCCACACCGAAGTAACTAATCTTAAGGTGAAATTCCTTAATTGCCAACGGTGCGGTCGCATTTCGATTTATTAGGAAACAGTGGATCACGGCTCTCCAAACATCGAAAATGCTTCGTGTTCAAATTCTAGGTAAATATTATATTAATGGGTTTAGGATGAAAATGTATTTTTTTTCTCTAGTCCATTCTGAACATCAGTTGTTTCGGTTGCCGATCTACCAACGCGTATTTTATTACCTATTATATCTGCAGAATTCTAGAATACCTTACAGAATAAATTTCTGTTTTTTTGAAACCGTCCATCAAACGGAGGAATGTGTGCCATATAAACATTTTTTTATTAAATTTCATATTGCACGAATATCATTAAAAAAAAACAACGTGACGATCCCAGCAAAAAACATTTTTTATATTTACCAGTATGCATTTAATGTGAAAAAATTAATAATTTAATATACCAACACGCTTATTGTATTAAAGGCATTTTTAATAGATATTAATTATTTTATCGTGTGTGAAAATAAATCACATGTTTTTTTTTATTCTACTAATTTAATTAACTTAAGATGCGTTTTTCCTTATAAGGGCACTCATTATAGTTATAAATACAAGTTGTTGAGTTAAATTTTTAGATTGATAATGCCATTGCAAGGCGAAACGCAAATCAAGTAAATTTAATGAGTAGAAGTGTTTTATTTTCACATGCATGATTACAAAGTTCTACAAACTTACCTCGGAAACAGTAAATATATTAAACAAATTATAGATATCTCGTAGAGACGAAGCTATTTTTATATTATATTAAATGGGAATATTTGGACATACTCAAATATTGTTAATATAATATACTAGTCTAAATAATAAAATATATAAATAAAAAAAATTAGGTGTATTTTAGTATAATGTGTTAAAATCATATACAGATAAATAATATTTCTTTCAAAATTTTCAAATAAAAAATTAGATTCTTATTAGTAACATCTATGCTGTTTCAGAAAAATGAATATCAAATTTAGACCATAAATGGCGAAATCGTAGTTGTATCTAATACTCGAAGTGTTTCTACATAGTAACATACATACAACTTCCAAAAATTTGTTAGATATGGAAATTGATTAATGTGTGGAATGGTGAACGTTACATTGTGTAAAAGTGATCACTTATACCAGCCGAAGACAGGTCGTAAGCTTTGTAATTATCCATACTTCCATATCTTCCCATTTAATATAATGTAAAAATAGCTTCGTCTCTATAAGATATCTATCATTTATTTAATAACAGTGGTGTAGATAAAAATCCAGTAATTGTGTGTTCTTGGACATACTTAAATATCGTTAGTAAATATATTATTTTAACATTTAAGATGAAAAAGACGACGAAATAAAACACCTAAAGAACGTCCAATTTAACGATCCGAAACACTGCAGCTCGCAGCAAATATCGTTAGTAAATATATTATTTTAACATTTAAGATGAAAAAGACGACGAAATAAAACACCTCAAGAACGTCCAATTTAACGATCCGAAACACTGCAGCTCGCAGCAAATCAAGACGAAATGTAAATGCCGAACAACGTTACTATTATGACCAAACAATGTTATCTTAAGATAAAATTCTAAGCGAATATTGAAGTTTCCGAAGGTCAAAATCAGTAGCGAAATTTCAAATTTGAGAGATGGAACATCAATACAATTTTTTTTCGCTAAAATGTGGAAATAGTACAAATATGAATCATAGAGAGGGGTTTGCGATAAGCGGGACGCGGGGCATTTTACACACAATCATTGGTAGAAACATATTGGCGACTTTCTTTTTTTAAACGCAACAGACCCCTTGGCCACCAAATGGTGGTGATATGAAATGGATAACACCAAAATAAAGATAAGAAATTTGCGTTAGTTCATATCTATCTATTTGCATGATTTGTGAAAAAAATAAATAGTCATACAAGAATACAACTTATTTTTGTTATTAAAATGATTAAATTGTCGTTTTGTTATACTGAACAAGTCAAATTTTAATTGCATTTCAAGAATGTGTTATATACCGATTATTATTATTAAGATGTGATTAATTTAATTATTTTATCTCATCTCCATAAAATAATAAAATTATTAATGAGAACACATTATCATTGTGAAGTTGTAATTATTCAGAATATAGGTCTGTGATGTTTTAAATGGGACGATAGACATATTCATTTGAAAAAGTGTAACATATGGGTTCGAAAATTTGTCGTTAAAAATACTGTCGCTATAGCGTAGTTGGTAATTCACCTTCCCCGGATCGGAAAAGAGATCCAGGTTCGAATCCCGATAGCGCAATAACAATATTTTTCGAAAAAAATAATTTTATATGTATATTTTTATAATTAATACTTTTAATTAGTAATTAAATAATTAAACATTAAACAAATCTTAGAAATAAGAAATTAAATAATATTTATCATATGTTAATAATAGTACTCGGTACACAACACATTATTGAAGTGGCATGACCAAAAAATCGACCTGTATCTTTCACCATTATTGAAGTTGTTATTTTAAAAAAAAAAAAAATTTTAAAGATTAAAATTAAAATGTGTAGTAGGCTATATTACTAATTTTATTAATTTTTAATCTGCTTTGCGCTTGGCTTGCTCAATTTTGACTTGGTTCACTTTAAGATCCTGAAAGGAGCGTATCGATTCGGCCATTCTTTTTACGGTCGAGATCATTGTGAGAATCGGAATAGTGTAATCCTATTGTGAGTTTAAAGATCTGAATAAAGACAGGGCTGCAGATAAGTGTGAAAACTGTGATTCTTCAATTCCCTTTCGATGACTTCACATTAGTGAAATTCCATTTACATCCTAAAAATAGTACTAGTATAATATTTCAAATGTAAATTAAATATATGAATTAGAAAGATATACATATGAAATCAATTCTATCGAAAAATATTATTGTTGCGCCACAAGGATTCGAACCTGGATCTCTTTCTTAACCGGAAAAAGTGCATTATCCAACTATGCTACAGCGACAATATTTTTAGCGACAAATTTTCGAACCTATATGTTACCTTTTTGATATTAATACATTCAATCGTTCCATTATTTGAAAGAGCCATCTACCTTATTTTTACAGAATCTAAAATACCTTTGAGTAATCTGATAGTAGACACCAGATTACCAATTCATTTTTATTAAATTTTGATATTAGAATTGATTTTATATGTATATCTTTCTAATTAATATATTTAATTCATATTTAAAATATCACAGACCGTCTGTTCTGAATAATTACAACTTCACAATAAGAGTGTGTTCTCCTAATTAGTATATTAGTAGAAAATCGTGTACTCAGTAGAAAACTTTTTTTTTATTTGTAACCTATTTATGAATAGGTGTACTATGTCCCAAAATAAATTGTACTTAAAAATATATATATACACATAGATTGATATTTCGTGTCATGTTATCTATATTTGTCACGTGCTAGACGGCATTCTTTCTCAAACACCACGTGATATCGTCCAACCCCCATTAATTAAATGCCACAAGATATGCAAGCATATTTATCTTTAAAATAGATTATATCAATACAATTATTATTTTTATTTGTTTACTATGTAACTATTTTTTTGTAGATATAAAGTATACATTATTTTATGTGTATATATCTTCACAAATAAATCGTTTTGTACCGTATATTGTAACGAATGCGAACGAATTTTGATATTAAAATTAATACATAGGAAGAATATATTAAGTTAATGTATATTAAAATTGTAAAAATATTGGAAATTTACAATGTGAGTAGATTGATAAATATGTAAAATTTAATTAATAAAAAATTAAGAAAAACCAATTTTTATCACAATGAAACCACACACTAAAAGTTGAGTGTATAATAATTATAATATATTTTACACCCTGAAACATTTAAGTACCTACGTGCAAATTTATAAATTAATAGATTTCAATACAGCAATATTTTAAAAGATGTAAGATTCATAGTCATATATTTTGTTTAGATAAATACAAAAAAAAAACTTTGAAGAATTTGTTGCAAGAGGTAATCCATCAATATTTGAAAATGTTACTATATCAAACAGAAAAATAATGGTTACGAATGACTCTTTAATATTCCCTATTCTATATTATTGTAAATACTAAATTAATGTATTAATTATAAATATATACATATAAAATCAATTTTGTCAAAAAATATATACATATAAAATCAATTTTGTCGAAAAATATTGTTTTTGCGTCACCGGGATTCGAACCTGGATCTCTATTTCCAATCCGGGGAAGTGCGGGATTGGAAATAGAGATCCATATATTTCCATATTTTAAATACAATACATATTTTAAATACAATACAAATTAATACATTAATTTAGTATTTAAAATATCTCATACCTATGATTTGAATAATTACAACTTCGGAATAAGAATGTGTTTTCCTTAATAAGAAATTAAATTTAATGATCAAAGATAATGTTATCCGTTTCACATTTTCTCACTATTATGACATTAAATTATGTTTTTTTTTTTAACAGTTCAGTGTTCTCACACTCAGAACACTGATAAACACCATTTTTGGTCCATGACAGTTTTATTAGGTTTCTAAAGTAACTTCAGCCCTAAACCTCATCTGATAACTCAGGGAGAATAAAACGACCTTGTTCGAGATTTGCAGTTGTCAATGAAACAATCCGAACATTTGGGATCTAGGCTAAAAGGTTGAGATCTTCTATATACCGACATTAAAGTGTGTTTCATTCTTAATCGTCAGAAAGAGTTTAAAGGTTTATATTTTCAAAAAGATAGTTTGGTACACTGTAACTACATTTCTACCGTCATGGAAGTACTTTATAATTAACATAAATCTACAAAATGGAGAATGTTCATTAATGCTATTAAAACTAAAGTTGGATAATGCACTTTCTCCGGTTAGGAAATAGATCCAGGTTCGAATCCCGGTGACGCAAAAACAATATTTTTCGACAAAATTGATTTTATATGTATATATTTATAATTAATACATTAATTTAGTATTTAAAATATCACAGACCTATGTTTTGAATAATTAAAACTTCACAATAAGAATGTGTTTTCCTTAACCGTTTAAGTGCTAAGCAATTTCCGATACAAACGATCGCAGCGCTTTTGCGACGCGTAGCATTCAAACGGTTAATAACTATATTATTGTTGTACTGCTTTCTATGAAATAATGTTTTGACTTGTTTAATGGCACAAATCACTCTTGAAGGGTGGATTGCCCGTTTAAAAGAAAAAGAAGAAGAAGAGTGACTCTTCTGAGTCAGAAATTGTTAGTAATAGTTTACCAGTCCATTAAAACTTCTCATCTTTAAGAAATAATTTGATCATTTAAAATTTGCTGTATTTAAATTTAACTTGATTGAATCAGAAAGCATATTAAGAACCAAATAATTTATGTATTCCTGTGAAGATCCCTCTGGTTAGAAACAGAATTTTATAAGGAAGGAATTTATTTTGTATAATGTGAACTTTATTAATTTTCTTGATTTATTATTTAGCCGAAAGATCTATATTTTGGAGAGCGATTTTTTCCATTTAACTAGTAAAATGTGAATTTTATATTAATAAAAGTGAACGGATTAAAACACAAAATTATTGTATTTTATTCGAAAAAAAATTATTTCATGGATATCAGATGTGACAACTTTAGAGTATATATATGTTCCAAATTTATAAAACACACTTTTGGCGCGCATTTTAATATCGACCGCGACTAATATTATTAAAACAAATCTGCGTCCAAATTCCTACTCTTGACCCATCCTACTACATGCCCTCAGTGTGAATTGTAAATCTGACGTCACCAAGTGTTATTTGATCAATATTGCTTGCTTGATCTCGATACCATTCGCGGTATGGACAATTACCTCCAGAGCAGTGGAGCACTGTTTTGGATAATCTTATGTTAATCATATTTTTTGTTTTTTGTGTGTGCCGTGGGTGAACTGCGACATCACCATCTTCAGCTGGGAGCGGAGATCTTCAACTATCCCCGCGCACGCAGTGTGTGATTTCGGCAGCGTCACCAGGGATTATAGAGGCTTAATACCTTAAGATTACTTAAGGTAAGGCGAGCAGTCTTTCTAAATCCCGAGATTGTTTGTCCTTCGAAAAAATACATTTTCTCTCATTAACCTCTTCCTGTATCCGTCTCTCGATTTCCTTCTTTATCTTGCGGTAATTTCGACTTACAACCGGAATCATCATAATCCATTTCACGGAAAGTGCGACCCGGAGATCACACAATATGTATGAATACAGCCATACAGACATCCTAAAATATATATTAGTCAAAATAAAGATCGATAGTCAAAAATCGAGAAAACACCTTATAGAACAAGGGTGTCTAACCTTTTGATCACTGGAAACTACTTTTCTATTCTATATTTGCTTGGTTCAACTTCTAATAAGATTCTTAATGATAATTTAATTGGTATTTTATATTATTCTTTAAATATACACTTTATAGACAAAATGTCGTTATATGTATATTAAAAAATGAACCAATATTATTATTTCTGTCTCAACGTTTTAGGAAGCAAAAAAAAAAAACAAAAAATAAAAATCACACAACTTTTTATTGTTTTACAATAATACAAAAAACTAATCTAAAATCTTTTCTAGATGGGTTCGGGATTGACCAAATTTTGGATCGATCGGTTGGACACCCATCTTATAAAAACTATAATGGTTGGTTCTATATTCTAAAGAGATAAAAAATGACGCGTAATATAATGATGAAGATAGTTTAGATTAAGTGAAAGTATTTGTGTTCTTGAAAAGGACGTTTCCGAGAAAGGTTAGGTAGAAAATATGATGAAAAGGGTTGACTGCCGGAAACATTTTTTCTGTTAGAAAATAAATTGTACGGATAGATAGGTGGTATCTTTAACTTAAAGAACACAAAACATTGGTTTACTTAGTAACAATGCTGCTTTCTTATACAGAGGTCGAGGGTTTTGTCCCTGTAAGGGGGACTACATTGTATATTCATGGTGCAGAGCGCCTACCGAGACCTCGTTTGAAATAAGTACTAAGAAAATGTTATGTCATCTGCATAAGATTTATTAACCTATCCAATTATTTCAGTTTATTTAAATAGAAAATATATGCTCTGATTTTGTATATTAAAATGTATCATATGTATGTATATAGGTAGACGTATTAGTAAAAAACAGACACATTATTAACTATTCTATATTTTCACGTATTAAAAAATTTCATGATAATTTTTATTTTTGTTACGTACATTACTGTATCAAATACTAATTAAATGTACTAATTAGAAAGATATACATATAAAATCAATTTTATCAAAAAATATTGTTATTTCGCTACTGGGATTCGAACCTGGATCTCTTTCCAAACCGGGAAAAATGCATTATCGAACAATGCTACAGTGACAGTAATTTTGACGACAAATTTTCGAGCCTATACTATAGCCTATGTTACACTTTTCGAATTAATACATCTATCGTTTCATTATTTGAAAGAGCCATCTACTTTGTTTTTACTGAATCTCAAAAACCAATAAAATTGATTTTATATGTATAACATTCTAATTAATGTATTTAATTCGTATTTAAAATATCACAGACCTATGTTTGAGTAATTACAACTTCACAATAAGAATGTGCTCTCCCTAAGGACGTTCCCAAAAAAATCAGTTTTCTTACAATCCTTTTGAAACTTTGAATACGCATACTAATGAGTGTCTTTTAAACGTAGAAATTATTTTCAATAGTCTTTGCGGTAGTAAATTTGTAAATATTGACTATTAAAATGAGCATATTTAATACACGAACCATTCCCAGATCGATGTTGTAGCGCATGTTTAATTGAACAGCAATAGTAATTTGTTTACGATTGTTTTAGAAAACTGAGAATCATTAATTGAATATTTAACAAATATCTTTCTGTAAAAATAACTAAAACAAGCGGTGTTCGTTTTGTTATAAAAATATTAAAAGTGAGCTACTTTTGAATGGTTTTGACGTTTCCTTTTATAATTTGAGTAGTGAGAGAATTTTGAACTTCTGCGCATGTGAGCGGAAGCGAAAAAGTACATTGTACCTCAACTGTATTTATTCTATTCATAGTAGTTCATAGTAGTTTACATACGGGGGAATCTTCTTAAAGATTGAGCACGATGCTCTCTGGGAACGTCCTTAATAATCACTATTATATTCTTTAAAGAAGGTGAAATTTAAACGTCAGATATAGAAGCATGCAATATTTCCCCTAATTTTGGATCACCGCATGCGCATAAATTATTTTTTGAGCATTTTTAAAGACCAGTGGTATGATTTGTGCAATGGGGGACAAAATAAAAAAAACATTACCAAACCTTTATAAGGCTACTTACTGGTAGGGCCTGCGTTAACCGCATTACTCATGAAGATATTTTAAGATACATAATTCAGTTAAGAAAACAAATAACAATTATCAAGAAAAGCCGCATACTCTGATAATATTATCCGCAATAAAAAATATGATATTATTATGCTGGGGAAGATAGAAGGTAATAGAGGCGTAGGTAGAAAGAGATTATTTTGGCTGTGAGACTTCAGAAAATGGTTCAATATCGTGGAGTCGATATCACAATTCTTGAACCAATAATTAAAATACAAAAAGTCATAAATATAATAATACTCAACAAATATTTTCAGCATGAATCAGAGTCGCTATTCCATTAATTCAAGGTGTTAAATATGAAGAAATTATCCATAAAGACTCTGCTTAAAGACAGAATTCTGCGCCTTATCACACATTTTAAGTATACTCGGACAAAAACTTAAGGAAAACTAGCTGTCCCATTAATGAAAATCTCATTTGCTCAAAGATATGCATATTTTGGAGAACCGCAGATATATAATAAGCTACCACAAGAGATGGCAACGGTATCGTATCCTCAATTCTGCATCCTCATAAAGGAATGGCTTTTAAAAATTGGAAGAAGTCAGCTGGAAGAGTTCCTTAAATGATCAAAGCTGCTCATTTTATGTAATTCTTTTTGATCCTTACATCCTTGCTTGTTTCTTTTATGTTACTTCTTACATATTTTCAGTCTGTATGAAAATTTTTACTTGGTTCATTTTACTTATTCTCTACTTTTCTCCTTTTTGATTATTCTGTTTTTTACCATTTAATTTAACTCGTTTCCTTACTTCCAACTTATATTCTAACTAATGGAACCTAATGGCTACCTAACTCAGAACAGGTACTTTACATGTACCTAGCGAGATAGTAAGCAGCCAACAGGCTTGCATATAAATGAAATATGTTAATTCTTGTACTTTCTGATGTATTGGTTATTTAAATATTTTTATATTGTTTCAAGCTTTAAAGGAATGTTGCTTTAAAAATAAACTCCGATTTATCGGCACTGAAAAGCAAAAATGAAAGACGTCGTGATAAAAATGGTGTTCGGGCTATATTTTTGTGTGCGCTATGATGCCAAACCGTGTGTGCGCGCGTACCCGCACACACTAGAGGGAACATTGGAATCAGGTATTTTTTTTTTTCATTTCATTTTCCATATTATTTCATTTTAAGAAATACAATCGATGGTTGCGTATTACGCAATATAATAAGATGTCTATTTTCTTAAAATAATAAAAATAGCCCCAGTGAAACGACTTCCAGCGGGCGCCATCTTGGAACATGTCCCCGTTTTGTCGCGTTGACAGCGATTTAAAAACCCGATGATGGACGTCCTCTAATGGACAGTTTACTATGTATCTAAGTGTGTGTGTATATGTACGTCACTGTGAACTGACTATCCGGGCGTGAAATCTGTTGCCCTAGCTATAATCATTCACCAATACATTCGATTTGACAGTAGTGTTTACACCCTATTCCAGAAATGAGAGTTTACTCTCAATTCGATTACTTAAAAATACTTTTTTTTTTATTACATTCAGTTATTAACATTTTAATATCATCATAAGTTGGCTCCAGTATTATCGTACCAGAGCCATACTTGTACAATTTGCCGTGAGACTTGTTATCACATTAAATTCAGAGGGTAGCCAGAGAAAAGCTATAGAAAGCATGCACATCCAAAAGGGAAAGGTAGACACATTTATGTGTTGCAGTCGCGGAACTTGGTCACAGTCCGGCAAAAATTCACCCTTTCTAGGTCACAAGAGCGCGAGGAAGAGCCAAAAGAATGCCCCGTTAGGTTTCTCTAGACACTGCTCTTCCCGGCATCGTCCATTCCAGCAACCCCCAGCGGGAGATCCACACCCTAGTAAATACCCGTAAATGTCCAAGATTTTTTAAATTTCTTAATAGGTTATCGTTCCGACGGATCCTTCAAATCCCGCAAGCATGATCTCGCGTGCATCATTCATAATCACACAGTGAACCGTATGCCGGAAGATGGTCTAGTTAGTTAGAAGTCATAATCGATGAACTTGCGCGAGAAAGAAGCATTCTATCCTCTTTAACTACGTGCTGCGTGATAGTAAAATATGTAGTTATTTTAAAAAAATACATATGAATCAACCCAATATAAACCCAAAATTTTGATATATTATGAAAAAAAAAGATTTTTTATCAAGCACATTTTTATGTTGAACTTTTATGTTTGTTGAGTATATCTGCTGCGTAAAAACATAAATGCCAGAAGAAAACAGAATATACGGAAGAAGGTTTGCACTCACCGCAATCCAGTTCTTCAGACACCTCCAAGGTGAACTGTAAATTTATCACTATCTTCATCTAGGATCTTTTTGAATACACCGTATAGACGCGACGTCTCAATTGAATAATATTCTTCGATTCACACATTACCGCACCGCTTCAAGGTCGCCGTTCAATTGAACGGCGGCGTGCCGAGTGAGGAGAGGGAGGAGAGGAAAGGCACAGTACATTATTTTCGTTCAAGAATAAATAAGTAATTAACAAATAAATATATGTCCCAAACAATATCATTAAAAATTTTAATGCTTTGAATAAAATTTACATACTATTCTAAAAATAATTTAAAATCAAACAAAATAATTTTTCTATTAGAACAGATATCGACCGAATTTTTTTTAATAATATGTATTCATTTACCAATCTCCCTGTACTTTGCGTATATAAATAATTGAAATACGCTACCAACATTTTGGAAGTACTATTCATAAATTTCTTAGCGTTTAGGTACAGGTTGAAATTAATGTTTCGTACAACCGACAGCTGTCAGAATAGTGACAGCCAAAGTGTTGTAAGCGCCATTATTTTTGTGAAAGTACCTTTCATTTTAGCATCGGAGTTACCCGAAATGTCAAAAGCGTCAAATCCACGGTAGTTAAAATTATTTGGAAAATGATGAGTTACTCACTTAACCTGTTAGTCAGTAAGTTACTCACTTAACCTGTTAGTCAGTAAAGTTAGTCACTTAACCTGTCACGTGAACAATAGCTATAAATGATAATATATGTATTAATTAAAACTGAATTTAAATCGTTAATACTCAATTCTTAAGTATTAAATGTAAGGAATTAGTCTTTCCAAAGACGTTATGCCAGTCTTTTAGAATCTAATTGATTTGTATTTATTGTATATTATAATATGGAAGTAAGCTTCCCTTAGGATGTCATGATTAATAAAATAATATTTAGTTATATATTAATAATTTAAATATTATAATAATATTAAATATAAAATAATTTTAAAAAGGTGACTGCAGGGAATAGAGTGAACGGCGCATTGAACGGAAGTATATCTAATGGGAATTTGTCAACCGAGGTTAAACTAGCTGATATGATACTGATATATGGAAGTGAGGCCTGGAGCTGACAGAAGAGGATCGAAAATAGACTGAATGCAGTAGTAATGAGATCGGTTAGGTATATATGCGGCAGATTAATTAACATTGTAAAGAATAAAGTAATAAGGAAATAATGTAAAGCTGATCTTAGTATAGTAAGAAAGATTAAAAAAGAATCACTAAGGTGGTTTGGTCATATGGAACGGATTAATGAGCAGAGAATAATATGAAAGATGTACGACGCAAGTGTTGATGACACCAGAAATAGAGGACGTCCACTGAAGACTCGGCACGATCAGATAAACCAGACAATGGAGGATGATTCTATTATAAGTCATATAAATGAAGATATATAAATGTGGATGAAGTGCGAATTGTGTATCAGAATAGAGAGTGTGGACACTGTATCCACTTTGTCTGTCTCAGCGGAAAACAGCGCGATGGTTAAATGGTCATTGAACATCGTGTACCGTCTAAATTGACGTACGTCTTCCAGTTGCTATCCTTTTTATAAATGCCATGTTTTCCAAACTTTTCACCTGATCTGATATCTTGATCGTGTTATTTTAAGATAGCAGTGTATCATGTTATTTTCCATATTTTGACTTTTGCAATTGATAGCGGCGATTTTAAAAACTTCAAATTGGAATAAGTCAAAATTAAATAAAAAAATTTTTTCAATTTTTTCAAAAATAAGTTATATATTATAAGTTCAGAACCAAAAGATAACATATCAATACAACTATTTTCTTTAAACGAATTTTACACTTCATAATGTATTAGTTTCCTTTCAAATTTGCATCAAAGATTTTTTTAATATTCCTAATAATTTTTTTAAATAACAATGAAAACGTAAGTCGCAAAACTGAGCATTCGTTTTATTTCTTTTTATTTATGTTGAAATTTTCACAATTTATATATGAATAACTTGATTATATTACAAACTAAAGTTACATATTTTTTTATTTATCGCTGTACCACTCAAATAAAGAGACTAGCTTTTTTGCTCGGAGAGGGACTTAGTATTCGATTTGAAAAAATACACATTTTCAACAATTCTTCTTATTATTATTATTATTTAGCCCATTTGCGATCACTGCTGAATATAAACTTTCCTCATTATTCTCCGCGATCTCCGGTCTTATGTTCTATGCAGCCTTTTTCCAACAAAAGCCTTATTTATATACTAACGATGTCCAGCGCATTTGTGGTCGATTTCTACGTTATGTTCCTCAACCGTGAACATCACTGGAGAATTCCAACGATCGTCGGTCATCGATCTACGTGTCTGGCATTTTAGTCTCATTTTCGTTTTGCGACAGTTATACAACGTGTAATAATTATAACAAATTGTTACATTTCGTATGTACGTATAAAATGATTAATTTTTACTTAATTAGTAAATATATTTCAAAATAATGCAGCATACTCGTACCTCATCTGATTGTAAATAAGTGTATTAACCTTTCCCTTACCGCCGGTACCGGTGCTGTAAACCTAGTGCACATGTAGACTTTAACAATTTTTAATTTGGATAAATATGAATATTTTACATTTATTACTTATATTAATCATTATAATAATAGTTTATATCAATGATTGTGTAAAAGTATTAAAAATAATAAAAAAAAACTTTGATCATCACGAACGACAGCACAAGACATGTCTAACTTGGCCGGCTCACGCTCTGCAACTAAGTGACGATCGGTATCCGGTACCCCGCGCCCCGTGCACTGCGCCGTCCGTACCGAACCACACGTTCACATACACGTATTGACAAATTCACGTCGGGTTCTTCGAGAAAACATATTTTATTGTTGCGTACTGTAAATACTAATATATTGTAATTATTTTATCAAATGCATAAATATATTTCTGAGGAATACCTAAAATATGAACTCTGTATTTAGTATATTTACAGATATATTCATATAATTAGAGGCAACGTAAACTCAGTTTACATCACCAGAGAGGAAAGATTAATAACTAAAGAATTAAAAGTTTATTTTTCAATAATTTGTAAGCATTGAACAGATTCGTACTCTTGTAATTAATTAGTCCTGGTACCGACACTGATGAGAGGAATGAAAGTAGACTGAATGCAGTACACAGTGCACAATATTTTACGTACGTACTTTGCAAATTGGCCATCATTTTATATATTTTTTTAATATGATTCTCCTCTGATTACAAAAACCTACTACATAACTTATTATCTGACGTTTTAAATCATGTATCGAAATAATGTTTGCAAGCATATAATAATAGATAACAATATAAATATTAGCCTATAATTAATGCGCTGATATAATGGCAATAGACCTTAAAAAATACACAACATATTGATATTACCTTGCATTGGTAAAGCCACGGTTAGGAAAAATCTTCCACAACAAAACTCAACAAACGAGATCTTTTTCGCGTCTTTCACGAACAATTGTTTAAAGTATCCTTAGATGCAATTAAATAAGTTGTAATATATTAACAATATTAAAATATGGAATTTCACTATTTCTGAAGTAAATAAATCTCTGCATTGTGACCCTTTAAGCTCGAGCACATAAATTAATGCAGATAAGAAAAGGTACGTATTCACTTTTTTCTAAGCAGTGAATTCCGGAAAACTTGCGCATGAAAATATACGGAATGTCTACCATGATTTATACATGTAGTGTAATAATTTATCTAACAATTATACAACAGTACTAGTGCCAGACCGCATCCAATGGATTAAGTATGATATAATGTCATATATTTTACGATGTTGTTTATCAGACAAAGGGTATATTTTTTATTACATTTCCCATTGAAAGTGTTCGATATTTATGACAGATCCACAGATCCACAGTGTTTCATGCTGATAATCGAAGAAGTTTCTGAAGTTCAAAAGCTGTGACTACAGGAGAGAAAATTCAGGTAAGTCGTGTTCTTCCTGGGTGGCCCTCGAGTCTTTATTGCCCTGTTCTTATACCGAATTCATATCACCCTTCCAACATTCCGTTTTTCATCACCCCTTGCGTAAACAGAAAGGTTCTAAAAAATTTCAATAACAAAAATTATAATTGATTAAACTTAATGATGATCCTGGAAACAACCTCTGGCAGAAGAAGATTTGGAGGGTGGTACTCCTAGATAAATACGTTGCATCTGGTTGAAAAGACCCTGGAGTCGTCTGTAAGGGCGACTGAAGGCCGGAACTCGTGGAAATGCATTACAAGCCGAATCTCATCTGATTAAGGTTACGGTATATTAATAATGACATGAAAAAGGACAGTAAAAGATGAAAAAACTTACTGAAGATACACTTTTCAGTCCTTACATACTCTGCCTTTTTCACTTTAATCATCTTCTTTTAAACCTTCTGTGAAGGGACCCGTCGTTTATAAATAAATGCATTTATATGGTCCTATTCATTCGCCGCCTGGTTGGCATTTTTTAAATGCTACCCAACAGCTGTGCAACTGCGTTTCGCGCATAGTGACAGGACGGAGCCGAGCAGCTGCCATCTCGAAACCCTCACAGTCCCCGACTCTTCTTTATTCAGCGATTGTTTTACAAAAGATTAATGATCAGTGACCTGATCAGTAATGCAAGGAATATCAAGCTGTATAGGGATTTCATCAGATCGTGGACTACGAGATGGGATATATCAGGCAGATGATGACAAGATCATGTTAGCAAGAACGCGAACACTTCACTTTTCATAAGTCAAATTCTTAAAACAAACAAAATCGTGCGTAACTCCGATGGCCTGTACCGTGTATGGCGTGACTTGTACATCATTGTGTTTCGTCCAAGTCCCTTCATCGGATAGTGTACTTGATAGTTATCCCTTTAATAGCTGTCTTGTACCCACTGGTTTCTATACTTCCGTCCATAACACTTGAATATCTGTTTGTTTGTAATGTTGTTATATACCTGTATTTTAAAATAAATAAAGATAGCACTTAATTAAAAGGGCCCAAGAAGGTTTAAATTTAAATCTTTGTTCGTTTTCGCAATCTCTCACATTAACTTTTGTTTTTTATCTCCTTTCTTTTGTGTTTATTAATTGTACATTTCCCGTTTCCGAAGTACTGTACGTGGAACCGATAAAAAAAAGTTGAAACTTCTACAACCGTTTCTGGAGTGGGTGAGTCCCCCCCTTCTAGCGCCGCTTTATAGTGCAATCAGAAAAGAAACAAAGCATGAAACACAAGAAAATCACGAAGAGAAAAGCTCATAACAGATTAAGGTCGCATAAGGCTTCCCAGGCAAGCACAGCAAGGAAAAAGGAAAGGAAACAAACGTATCAGTGGAGGGTTTAAACCATGTAGAACCTTCTAACAGTGTTCTCGAGTACCTGGTAGATACACCTGGTTATGCGATTGCTGTCGTTTACTATGATAATGATTCTAATAATTTTGTACGCCAACATGTGTACCATGAAAATTTCTTCGCTAAGCATTTGAACAATGATTTACTTCACACGTTAATATATTATGTACGCCAACATCACAAAGAATATTTTATAAATACTAAATTTTTCATTATATTATACTTTCTTATAGTTAAAATCAATTATACTATTAAAATTTGCAGAAACTGAACACAAAGACAGACTCTCAGACTCTTTGCCTGAGACAAATCCTTCAATTTCTTGGACATCTTGCGAGAAGGGAAGATAGCTTGCTGTGGTGGGCCACGTCGAAATACAAAGAGAAAGAGGAAGATCTTCCACCCGTTGGACTGACTAAGTGGAACATTCACATCTTTAGTGACAGCCCTATAAAAGGGGCGGTGTATGGTCAATAGGGCAGGAGTTCATGGAGATCGCGATCCTTAGTCACGAGGAACCGATATGGATGATAATGATGAATATATTTACCTCACAAAAAAACATTTTCAAACACGTCATCTTCTATATTATTAATAGAATCGGCGTAAACTTTGTAGAGCTTCATCATAATGGATGGATATAAATAAAACAATGTTATTACCCCACTCGAGTAATCCTAATTTCATTTATATCCATCCACGTTATCCTCTATTTTCGTCAATTACATTTTAGCGTTTATGTTTCTGAATCTCTCATTTCGAGGAGTTCACCGTCAAAAGTGACGATGTATAAAAAGAAATTTACTATGGTAACGACAATGATATGTGTGTAATGTACTCGTAGGTACACCGCGCGCGCGGAACATTCGCTGCAATATTAATAGCGACGTCTGCCGCTGGTGCAGTCTGCGGAGTGCAATGAATTCATTGAAGACCATACGCATTAATATGTATTAAGTTTCCATTTCGCAGCACTGGAATTTCCAACGCGATTCGACAATGACTGGAGAAATTATACGACGCTCTCGGTATTATTTCAGTGTGCTCGGCTCCGTAATGAAGGGACGGAATGCAAGTGAGCTGCGACTCTGAGAGCTTGAAATCAAGTTGAAAACTATAAAATAAATTAGCTCCGTTCACATTGAAGGTAATACTGATTTAATAAATAATAGGCGTTCATAATTTAATTTACATAGCGTATTTTTTGTAACTGCATATCTATTAACATTCCCCTCACACTTATAAGTATAATATATACATTGTTATAAAGGTCGTTTTTTTAGAGGTATAGATTTTAAAATGAAATAAAACACATCAAAATCGTGAAAATAACCATAGTACTAGCTTTATTGGAAAGAAAATTGTATACCATTAGTGTTTAAATTTAATTTTATGGGGGCCGCGACTGGCTCGAATAAAGCGCAATCTGGAAGTTCAATTTTCGACCATTTTTTTGAGCAGCCGGGGGCGTATATCGGTAATAACGCGACAAATGTTGTCTTCCAAGTCATCTATAGTCTCTAATTTATCGGCATAGATCAGCGACATCACATATTCTCACAGAAAATAATCTAAAGGTGTTAAATCACGCGATCCATTACGCACAATAATGCGCACATTGAATGTTTCTTTCAATATATTAGCATGTTGCGCTATTTTGTTGAAACCACAGCTCTTCCACATTAATGTCATTCAATTGGAGAACAAAAAAGTCAGCAATCATGGATCTATAGAGCTCTCCATTGACAGTAACGTTCGTCAATTTTTGAAGAAACAACAGGTTCTTCAGTACGCACTGTATGACGTATCTGCGGACGCATATTATCAATTAGAGTATGCGTGGTGCAAAAACGATTCATGGTTGTTCGAATTACTTGCTCGGATGTACGATTATGTCAACCATAAAATGGATTTAGCGTACGGTAAGTTTTGCGAATCGAACCACGATTTTCGAAATAAATCTGCACAATTTTTAAGCGTTGTTCTGGCGTAAGTCTATTCATAGTGAAATGGCAAACTAAACTGAGCACGAATCAGCTGTTAGCTATCAAATTGGCTGTCGCTATAAAAAATGTTGCCACTTCGAAAAGCAAACCTTTAAAAAAACACCCTATTATAAGATTGCGCTTCGTCGTCGATATTGGATTTTTATTCGGATATATGTGTCAAATACCAATGTTGCCTTTAAAAATACGTAGTTTTGAAAAAATCCACTAGATGGTAATAGAGATTGGCAAAAAAAAATTAATATTAGTATTATTAAGAAGAACACATTCTTATTGTGAAGTTGTAATTATTCAGAACATAGGTCTGTGATGTTTTAAATACTAATTTAATGTATTAATTATAAATATATGCATATAAAATCAATTTTGTTGAAAAATATTGTTTTTTTCTAATATTAATATTCGTTTTCTTTACAAATCCACTAGGCTGTACAAATTAACAAAAAATAATTAAGTTAATTTATTTTACCTGCCCACATTATTTCATTTCTTTAACATCACTATCCTTCATAATATTGGAAAAATCATTTTTATAGCGCCATTTTCGTGAAAAGTTTCACTTCAAGAGCACTTTACACATAAACTGTTTGTAATCCTACAATATTTTTGTATTTCAAATTAAAAATTGTTATTTTAACTTATGAAAATGATTTTTTGATAATGTGCGTTTTTAGTCTGTTTTTAAATTAAGTCTTTGATGCAATGTTTCTTATAACTGAGAGCAGAGTTCCACGCTTTTGGACCTGCTACCGCAAATGCTCGTTCACTAAACTTAACTTCTGGTAACGGCATGATTTTAATAACAATCTGAAAATAATAATAACAATTAAAGATAGCTCAAGGTGTACATATGTATTATTTTACTAATAGTTTGATTACACTACACGGTGCACTGTTAATGTAATATAATAAGAGATTTCTATATTGAAATACAGATTCTACGAAAACCCTGGCAGCGAAGCGGCTACAATTGCCACCCGCGGGGCATATCATCAAGAAATGTCTGTTGCCGATTGCTTGCTGCTAGTTCTTAACTATATTATGATATAAACGATTCTCAATCTGTTTTAAATATAATTACGATATTAACGGTTTGAGAAAGAGTTTAGTAATTAGAATAGAATGGTTTCAAACCCCAGGTTAGACACTTTTTTTAAATCTTATTTTATTTAGGGAAGATACAATATTATTAAGGAGAACACATTCTTATTGTGAAGTTGTAATTATTCAGAACATAGATCTGTGATATTTTAAATACTAAATTAATTAATTAATGTATTGATAATTCTGGCGTCTGCAGTCGGTTTACTCAAAGGTATTTGAGATTCTGTAAAAATAATGTAGATGGCTTTCAAATAATGGAACGACAGGTGTATTAATTTGAAAAATGTAACATATAGGTTCGAAAATTTGGCAAGAAAAATACTGGCGTTATAACATAATTGATACTGAACTTCCCCGAATTGGAAATAGAAATCCAGGTTCGAATCCCGGTGACGCAAAAACAATATTTTTCGACAAAATTGATTTTATATGTATATATTTATAATTAATACATTAATTTAGTATTTAAGATACTATATTATTATTTATTTTGTATTAAAGTATTCCATATTATGTAATAAATGTTTTAAAAATACATTGAAAGCAGACTGTAAGATAATCTCGAATGCAGTAACCCATGAAGTTATCGAAGACACAGATTTATTAATAATAACAATTTTCGCCGCTAGGGCTGCGTTATCTGAAATTATAATCTGTCGCTCTGCGGTACGCATATCGCGCAAATTTTAATTTACATAAATAATAATAATAGTATATATCCGATTGAATATTTGTTTTTCGATAATTGGTTTAGAATGGTTTTCCCCTTTTTTGGTGGCAAATGATATTTTAGTAGTATCATCGAAAATATACCTATATACGTACTCAAAATTCGAAAAGACTGAATTATAAACATTAATTATAATTATGAATTATTATTTATTAATATAAACATGATGTATAAATGCAAAGAGCTGAAAATAACGTAACTTGATAATGTAAAAAAATTTAAAATTTAGTATAAACAAATTTAAAACGCTGTTCTAAACTAAGGAAGCATTGATTGCTACCAACCTCAGAACAGGTATATTTTTATGTTCCTAACAAGGTGATGGTCGATAAGCTTACAAACATTAATAAATATACAAATATATAATATACAAAGCATTAATAGTTTAATGACACAACACAACTAAATTATGGTTTATAATATAATTAAAAATGTAGTCATCGAACCTCTTAAAATTACTCATTGGATGCGTTCACTACAATGCTACTACCCAACTCAGCCTGTAGATAAAGGGTGTTCAGCGGAAAAATTTCAAGATTAAATTGTAATTATTCGTTAAGTATGAGGGTGAGGTAAGTGGGAGGGGTATTGTTCGACGCACGTGATTACGTATTTGCCAATCGCAATGAGTCACTGGTCGGGAGCGCATAACGCCTTCGCGGATGAGCAATATTTAAAGTGCGGTGATTCATTGATTTGCGCGCGTGGCGCTTTGTGCTCACTTTAATATTCGACTAGTAAGTGATGGGCCGGGCATGCAACTTATCTGGTGTTGGGTTCAAAAGTTCAGACAAGAAGGGGCAATGGTTAACCAAACTCCTCCGAGACCATCAACGTCAGCAGTGATGGTATTACTTTTTTCGTTTTTTTTCGAGTAATTAATAAACGTATGAAACAAAATAAGTACAGATTTTAATGTATTTATTCTTCGTGGTTTTAGTACACTATCGTTAGCTAACAACTTGGCTTCTATAGTAAGTTACAATTGGCATTATTGACTTGTAGAGATTTATAAACATAGATATAGTTATGTAAATCTTATATGTAACTAGTCAATAACGAAATAAATAATTCATTAAATTCTGTTTTTCTTTGTGGAAGATTTCATTACATTTATCGTGCAATGTGATAATGTGGAAAGTTCACATATAAAATATGTTTATGAATGGCATACTCTGCGACTTTTTCTATTTTCAATTCTTTAAAAGAAATTAATGCCCGGATTCAGACTTGATGATATTACTTATCTAATCGATGTTCGCTATTGATGACTTCATGAAAGTTTCGATGTGACTTTTAAATTTAAGTCACATATTTTCAAACTGTAATTCGAAATAAAGTTACCAGCCAAATCAACTCTTAAAAAGAATATAATGGGTAAGAGTATTGGATTAAGTGACATGTATGTACCTTTTTTTTACTATTTTAATATCTAGATGCTTTTAAAATTAGCAATATTAAGTTTATGGTTAAAATTCATATTTTTTTATTTATTATCTTTGTTTTATTAACCATTTAATTGAGTTTAAATACATCTACCGGTTTCGAAAAATACCATTTTCTTCTTCATGATGTCATAACTAACTAAAAACATATATTATTGTTTCTTTACCCGAATCTATTTAAAAAAAAAAACAATTATTTAAAAAATAAATGTAGTACCTGAGTCATATTGCTACTTAATACAAATTTAGTCGAATAAGTTTTAGGAAAAAAATTTAGAATGGGACTCGTAGTTAAATTTAGTTGGTTGTTTGTAATTTTTTGATTTGTTTTACATGCTTTATTTATCTCCAACGATTTCAAATTATCTAATTTGTGACCAACACCGTTTATATGCAAAATTGACAATCCCAATTTTTTATCAAAACCATGACCATTTTCTATCAAATGATTAGCAAATTCTGAAAACCCACTATTGTTCATACATTTCTTCACGAGGTTTCCTCTGATATTCGATATGTAATAATAATTCTATAAATGTTCTTACATCTTTACTTGTTAATGATATGAATGCCTTTTTTTAGAATATAAGCAATTTAGTATTCTAAAATGAGGGTTAAAGGTTTATTATTGAACATTATTTTTAAAAACTCGGTTAAATAATTAATTTGGTAATTGAATACTCATTTCTCTAATTTAAATACTTCTAACATTGATTAGTTTTCGCAAAAAACTATGCTGCGATTTTGTTCAACGCAATTTCCTTGGTACTGATGATGAAGATTGGGATGTTGAGGGTTTTCTAATTTACCAATATTTTCGAGTGAATTTCTAAAGTTCCTAGTATATCTCCGAACATACGGTCAGAGACAGCTTCTTCATGCAACTCTTTATCATCAAACTCCTCTTCATCAGTAAGTTCGGATACTTCAGAATTAAAACAACTTTAGAGACGTCAGATTAGAGACATCTGGATATCCTCTTCTTTAGATACGTTAGATTAGAGACTTCTAGATTTGCTCTTCTTCATAATCATCTGATTCCTGATCTCTGCGATGAAGTCAGCAGATTCTCGTGGAATATAAATATCACATTAGTTATTCTTATTAAGCGACAAATCATCATATTTACGTTCATTGATGGCATCCGTGCATCAAATAATGCATTCGATTTTACCCCCGTATTTCGCTGACGTTGCGTTAGCGCAACGGCCAACTAATTCGTAATATATTTGTACTTTCTGATTTTAAAATTTTTTCGAAAACTACTTATTATTGAATATTACATAATACTAAATAAGAACTAACGAAAAATATTTTAAAAATTTGCTATATGTTAAGAATATAATGTATTCAAAAACATCTTACCTGAGTTTTGAATTTCGGCCGTTTTTGAAGTGTAACCAAAAGTCATATATTTATACCTGTACAGATTAAGCCTTTAATAATATTCATCTAAACTAATATCGGAGATTCTTTACCAAATTCTCAGAATATGACCCGGCTAACTGACCGTTGCGTTTTCGCAACGTCAGCATAAAATGGGTTAAATAATCCCAACATCATTTTTCAACAGATTACTTTTTCTTCGTACGCTACACACCTTAAACTCTTCTCAACATAGTCGCCACCATTATTAAGGCGCTTGTCATAAAGAAGCACCTATTTTGGTATATCTTCCTCATAGAAGGACGCCGCCTGGGATGAAAACCATGCATGTACTTTTTTTAGTTCATCATTGTCATCAAAATGCTTCCCACCAAGGAGCCACTTCAGATGAAAAAAATCACTTAGCGCCGAATCAAGACAAAACAGGATACACTCGGCGATGAATATCAGCTGCATTCAAGAAACGAATCACGGACCATATCTCACAGTCGGTGGACTGATCAATTGTCTTGAACATTTCAACGACTTGCTACAAGATAGCCACACTATGTGAATATCTCTATCGTTGCATGTGGTGAGTCAACAGATGACGGAAACCATTGCGCATACGCAACATCACAATTGTATCGCTACACCTGGTATATCCGGCAATGGTACTTAATTGACAAACGCACCTTGTAGAAGCATGGTTTCAACAAAAAGTGTAGTGTAAAAGTTTTTGTAGCTTAGTAATAAATTGGAGATTTGTCTCATTTACAGTGTTAGTCTCATTATATAATCTACATTCGTGAAATTGTATTAAATAACGCAATATTGTGGTAGTTAGTAGTATAAAATAATGTTGCAGACTTTTAAGATGTTATTTTGCCAACAAATTTATCGGTACTGAACTAAACTAAGATTTTTAAAATCTTGCAAAAATAATCTGATTCATAGACTTCTTTTAAACCTGGTAATAGAAAATTATGGTGTGATTCTTATCATCTATAGCTATCTCTGTGGAAATAGACGATGGTATATAATGTACATATCCGTATAAAAAATTATCTTGCACGACTTGTGTAATTTATGTAATGAGCTGTATTCCAGACAACTCAATTGTTTATTAGCACAGTAATGTGTTTACCCAAATAATCTGAAAGGCTGACGAGTAATAGTGTGACAATCGTTAAGATTACTTGGTCCAAGTAATCCACCAAATACTCTTAAAATATAACATTACATTAAGAAGATACGAGCAAATTTATTTTTATGTTCCATTAAGGACAATTGGACATTTATTTACATTACAAATAATGTAGGTTTTGTCATTTTCCTAAGAAAATATGGCAATTTCAATGAAAGGGCACTATCACATTAGTTTCACTTTTCAGTTGCGTTATTTATTGCTAGAATTTAAAAATAATTTGGGTGAATGTTAAAACAGACTATACCCCCTCTTAAATTCCTACGATTCACTATCCCTACAAAACAAATTACTCTTGTACAAAGCAATCAACCGTTCTATACTCGCATACCATGCGAGCCCCATCTGCGGTTCAAGTAACACAAAAATTTTAGAATCCAAATAAAAATATATCCTTAGGAGAATCATAAACTCACCCTGGTTTGTCAGAAATACAATCATTTACAGAGACTCAAACATACCCTCACGCAAACGACACATACACGATTTATCGTCAAAATTTTATTCTAAACTAATTTCCTAATTTCCATCCAAACTCTTCCATAAACTCTATCGGTCTGCATGATCCCTCATCCGATCCCCATCATTTTCGTCCCATTTCACTTATTTACCCTATTCTTGACCATATTGACCAAAATTTATAAAAAGATTCTATAAAAACTTTCACTGAAAGTATGAAAATTTGTAACAAAATCAACAAAAAAAATTAACAAAATTTAAAATAAAATAAAATATAAAAAAACTTTACCCATTTTTGCTACTACTTTATACAATTATATGCAAAATTAAAATTACCTGATATTAAAAAAAAAAAATTCAAATAGGGTACCCCAAAAAATCTTACGCCATTGTTGTTACCTCATATGTCGGAGATAAGAGAGCTCAGCCCTTATCCCTCTCCCCTTTAATAATCGAATCAGAGGGTGAATCCAAGATCGATACACATGTTGTATGTGCGTAATGTGCGTAAGTGGGTTAATGTACATGAATATGTGTCGATGTCGCCAGAGCTGGTTATGAAACGAAAAACTACTTACATTAGACACTTAGTTTATTGTTAAGCAAAGATTGCCGATTTAGAGACGTGATTAAACTGTACACTTAAATCTCAATACGCGTGCTGAGATGAACGTTCGTCAGGGATACCTGTCGGATGGATGACCGCAATACAGCACACTAAATGATCTCTTGATCACACGAGAGATGGAATCAATGCAGGATTCTAAAGATGATCAACATCACGCCGATATCATCACCGTACTGACACTGATCATTATCAAATCCAGAAGTTATCATCATTGTTTGATTTAATATATTCATAATTATATATCATTTATGAATTCAGTAAAATTTGTGACATGCAAAACCTGAAATCTTTGTCTTAACCTTTTTTCCCTAAAAATTATTCTAGTAATTTTGCATCATCAAGTTACAATTAAAGTGAGGTACTAAATTTATTTTTTAAATGATTATTGTTTTTTTTTTAAATAGATTCTGTTAAATAAACAATAACATATGTTTTTGATTAGTTAGTCTGAGGAAGAAAATTATATTTTTCGAAACCTGTAGGTGTATTTTAATTTATTAAGTGGTTAATAAAATAAAGTTAACATTTTAAAATTAAAATAATTTATTTTGTAACCTAGAATGTTTCATATCAAACGCTCAGAGCGATTTTCTTAATTAGAAATAATGTCAATAGTTTTTCCGCATTCAGTTATACTTCTTACTGAACTAAACTAACTAATACTAACTAATTTCAATATATAGCACATAAATTGCATAGCATAGCATGTATATCGTATTGAATAATCTGTATGACATTTTTTTTCTAAAAAGATAAGTCGAGCATTGTTCAGAGTAACGGACTCATATTTTCGTGTACTTCTACTGACTAGCCAGTGAGTGTGAACGGGACGTAGGCCTGTAAATCTACAATATATTACTTAAAAATTAGGCACCGCATAACGCATCTTTTACCATGGCTTTTACCTTTAGTCGAGCCCTACTTGGCTCCACGCTGGAGCCGGCTCCGCTTAGAGCTGTGATCAGAAAGGCGGCGGTGAAAAGAGTGGAGCTCGTGAGACGTATGAGAGGTCTTTCATATGACTGCTGGTCGTATGAATATTATTATCTGACGTCAGTACCGGGTGTGTTTATGACTGTTAGAAGCTCTATTTTACGCACCGGTATATGGAATGTGCATTCAGGGTCGTCGGCAGTAATGATGACAGTGAAGGCGATAGACATGCACAGTAATTAGTATATAATAAAATTATTATACAGTAACGTTGTATTTAACCACGAGTTTTTTCAGTTTTAAGAAATATCATTTTTCTTCATCAGAGTTAAATTTATTTATTTATATATATATTGACATCCATATTTTTGTACTAACAGAGGTGGATACATAATAAACATAAAACATTCTCATAGTTTATTATGCGGGATGGAGTAGACTTCACCTCTGATATTTACAGCGTTGTCTTGGCTACTTTGCTAGACTGAAGTCTGTGTTAAAGTAGCCAGTTTTTTTTCGTGCTGTTGTAGTGTTATTTATCAACAGGAATAAAAAGAGAATTACAAATATGTATAAAAAAGTAAAAATAAAATAAAAATATATGTAGTGGGAGTGTTGTGGGACTAGTGAATTATTAGTGAAGGTATTGTATAAATTATATTAAATTGTTGGATATCCATGCTTCTGATTCAAACAAAGTTATTGTATTATAAAGACTAACCATAATGTTTTTCAATTAAATATTTACAAAATTGTATATTATTAATAATATTCAGTTATATTATTAATAATATTCAGTTACAATATGTGATAGATTTTCTTTTGGTGCTTCTGTAAAATGCGCAACAAATAAAAAAAATGAAATACGTATTTTAGACTTAGGATGACAGTAAAGTCATTATTCAGAATATGCGTATTACTTCGTATTGTTACACTGTACTGAAGTAGGTCAAGCAGGAATGTAATTATCAAATTCCATAACGTTTAATTTTAACATTAACCTTTCAATATCCCATAAACCATTTCAATTACGCACGTGCGTCAAGTCAGTGCATTTAAATACCTAGGCTCCATAATATCGGTAGACTCTACAGCAGACTACGACGTAGACTTTGTCTGGAGTCTTATGTAATAATAGGATTACAATAAACACAACGATTATAAAACAGCGATTGGTCCAACAATGTGCTACGGGTCAAAAAAAGATAGAGTACATTAAATTACATCGTACATCAATTAGCATTAGATAAAGAGATTATAAATTTAAAAAATATATAAGGATATCGAAAATGGTCAGTTATTAAACTTAGATACTACATATTCTGCACTTAACCTCTGCTGTTTCCTGGATAATATCTGCCGGCAGTGGTGCTCGGTGGAGAATCAACTTCACATATTTTTATGTGAAGTTGATTCTCCTTCACATAAATTTATATATATCTTATTTCCCTTGAGGGAGTTTTTTGCATACTCTGCTGTGTTGTATTATTACTATTCTGTGCATTGTATATTTTACACAATAAAGATTTTTATATGGGATCATAGAAAATCAGGGGCGTGCAGTGCATAAAAGCAAAAAACTGCGCATTACTAAAAATTCTGAGAAACAAATATAAATTAAATAATTGGATTAACATAAACATAGACATTATTTTACAATTAGCTCCATCTGTGTACCAGTAGAGACTTTAATTGCTTAATTCTAAAAACTACCACGACAACATGGCGCTCTTGTGTATTTGCCGCATTGAGCTATTCACGCTACTCTGTTCTATTTTTAAGTTAGTGAATTACTCAAGTCATATAATTGGCTATTTACTGAATTGAAAATTCTTTTCGGTTGATCCATTTTCTATGGAGTCGTTACCTATGATATTTCTTAACAGACTAACAAAACTGCGCGCAAATCATTAGAGTGTCTACTTTCTCTTTTACTAATTCGCGAATTTTACTATCTTACTGTTTTTAACATGTGGTCGTTTTTTTGCTTTCGAGGTGCATTTGGTGCTTAAATTTGTTTTTAATTTGGGAAAAACAAAAAACAATTGGCAGAACTATTTTCTACATTAATTTTAATAAAAATTATTATTTCATTTAGTTACGAGTATTACGTGAAAGATTTTCAAACAATAAAAGAATCATGTTCAGTCATTTAAAGTGTTATTAAAAACCTCCATATATTTTTATATTGATTTTTATATGGGCAAGAATATATTATTTTACTTTAAAACTTGAACTTTAAAAATACTATTAATAGAACTTTAAAATTACAAATAAATACATAGTAGGGTCGTATAAACGATGGATTCATGTTGTCTAAAGACGTTGGTTAAACGAAAGTTCATAATTTTATGTACAACATATATTGTAGTAAATATATTGTATATGATTGTATAATATCATTGGTAACAGCATAACCTGAATCAATACCTACTGCACGCCACTGGGTGTAATGATGAGTGTTTTGGTTGGCGATCGTACATTGTTCCTCGGACGCTTATGAGCTGAGCTGCGGTGCACGATCGCCTGTTTAGCACAAAAAAATGCCAACCTGGCGATGAATGAGGAGGACCGACATAAGACTTTTTGCTTATAAACTCATTATACTTTACGAGTCAGAGTGTTGGACGAGTATGATGAAACAGATGGACAGGATGAACCTGAGAAAAATTCTAAGATGAGTTGATTTATAATATTGGACAAAATTCTAATTATTTATATCCGTGATTTTTTAAGGGTGGACTCTATTCCTGAATATACAAAAGAAGTCCGATTTAATTGGTAAGAATATTTAATGCGAAGGTAGAAAAATCATGTAATTTATAAAGCTACGAGTATCATCACATCAAAAAGAGAAGAAGAGAAGACACGAGCAATGTGGATAGCTTCAGTCAAACCAATAATATAGTTCAGAACGGTTAAATAGAATGATAAGGATATAAAGTAATTATTGTTTTAGCAATATTTGAATATGTCCACGAAACACACAATTACTGGATTTTTATCTACAAAGGCACTGTTATTAAACAAATATCAGATATCTCATACAGACAAAGCTAATTATCCCATACTTAATACCCTCTAATTATCCCATACTTAATACAGCATATAATAAAAAAATAGCTTAGTATCTATGAGATATACGATATTTGTTTAATTATTATTTGTATAGTATTTGTGCAAATACAGCATAGTTTGATTATATTTCAGGAAGTAGTAAGCTTTATTTAAATGGTTACAATTTGATACATTTGTTCAAGCGAATGAGTAAATTCAAATTGTAAGCAAGCAAAATTAATATTATTGGATAGGTTTTATATTTGTTATATTTGTTTTATTAATCACTGAATTGAGTTTAAATACATCTACCGGTTTCGAAAAATACCATTTTCTTCTTAAAGATGTCAATACTAACTCAAATAATAAAGTAATATAGGATAATTTTTATAACGCCATGTTTATAAAAAAATTACCCTCAAGAGCATTTTACTAATAAACTGTTTATAGCTCTACACTATCTTTGTATTTAAAATTAAAAATTGTTATTTTAACTTATGAAAATGATTTTTAGAAAAGGTGCGTTTTTAGTATATTCTTAAATAATCTGATGCACTATTTCTTATGAAAAGAGTTCCACGTTTTTGTTCCTGCCAGCGCAAATGCCCATTCACTATAAACTTAGACTTCTGGTAACCATTCTTGCGGCTGAAGTAGAGGCTAACCTGAGAGTTTGATATTAACCATTCAAATTTTTAAGGGTACAAAGTTCTCGGAGTTACAAAGGCACCGTGTCATGTGTCATTTTATACGTCAACCAGCACAATTTAAATTCAACTCTTTCAGAAAATCGAAGCCAATGTAGCTCATGTAAAAGGAATGTTATATCAGAAAATTTAGAATATCGATTTTTTTTCCGTGCTGACGAATTTACAATGAATTGTAATGTATTCATCTGAAACATTGGCAGGCCAGCATAAATAAAATTAAATCACTACAATAGAATGAAATGGAACAAATTAAATGACACTCTAAACATACATTTATTTTTCACCCATATTTAAATATTTACTAGTTTAAAGATACTATCCCAAAACGTATCGAATTTGGTTAACCCATTTATATGAGACAGTGGACCCAGAATATGAGTAATGTAAAAACCTCCTTAGGGAGGTGTAAATATGCTGAAAATGTTGGTAATGATCCTAAATTAATCTGTATATGTTGCAAAATTCTGCTAAATTATTAAAATATTAATATAATAAGGTCTACGTTACAATAAATTGATTCGGAACATATTAATATTATTGACGAATTAATTTTTAAAACCAGACATTCCTGGCGATTAAATTCAAACCCCTATGGTTATTTACGTCATGAACAATATTTTCTCATTAAAATAATTTTCTGTTTTTCTTCTAATAAATCACTTCTATATAACAAGTTTTCTAGGTTCTCATGACATGATGAACATATCTCTGGTTTCATTTATGATGCTTAATGACTTAATGGCACATTTTTTAAAAATATATTGTAATATTGAACTATTATTATTATTACTTTGTTTTTAACCGCTTTTATGAGTAAATTTAATACAATAACCTACAACCGACTACACCCCCTCCTAAATTCCTACAGTTCACTATCCCTACAAAACAAATTACTCTTGTACAAAGCAATCATCCGTCCTATACTCACATACGCGAGCCCCATCTAGACTTCAAGTAACACAAAATTTTTTGAATCCAAACATAACTACATCCTTAGGAGAATCATAAACTCACCTTAGTTTATCAGAAATATAATCATTCACAGAGACTCACCCTTATTCAAACATACCCTTATTCAAACGACACATACACGATTTACCGTATAAATCTTATTCAAAATTAATTTCCATCCCAAACCCTTCCATAAATTCCCTCGGCCTGTATGATCCCTCACCCAGTCCCCATCATCTTCATCCCATTTCACTTCTTTACCCCGATTTTGACCTTATTAAACAAAATTTATAAAAAGATTCTATAAAAACTTTCACTAAAGATATAAAAATTTGTAAAAAAATAACAAAATCAAACAAAAAAAGAATTAATAAAATATAAAATAAAAAAAATGTATTATATAAAAAAAAATTATCCATTTTTGCTACTACTTTATAAATTATAATATATATATATATATTATATATATATATATATACAAAGTTAAAATTACCTGATATTAAAAAATAAACAATTTCACCATGTTCCCCGAATAGGGTCCCCCAAAAAATGTTACGCCATTGTTGTTACCTCATATGTCGGAGACAAGAGGGCTAAGCCCTTATCTCTCCCCCTTTTAACAATCGATTCAAAGTGGGGAATACACCAACCGATTTTAAAAAATACGTTTTCCTTCATCAAGATGTCAAATAAACTAACTAAAATTATATATCAATATTCAATATCAAAATGAATAAATATAAAGTTTGCTTTGAAAATTTAAAAATTAAATGTATTGTAATTTTATTAATGTTCAATAAGGCAAATAATGTGATTTTGATATAAATACTACATTTTGCAAAAGGTCTCAAAATAGGCACAATGTATAAATATTCAATTAAAAAACTTTTATTCTAACATAACCTAATCTAACCTCGGGCTCGGAAAATTGACGAGATCCTTGCATAGTATAATTTCTATATCTAGTACACTTTCAGTAGTAATAAAATTTTCCTTACAATTACTAAATAGTTAACTTGGCAATTCAGTTAGATATTAAGTTGTGATCGCTTTAATTTGCTTTGCTTAATGAGCGACTTATAAATGCAATCATATTATTATTTCCATTATACTATTCACTTGTTCCGCGACTATGAATACCTACAGCTACACAAAACTGTAAATATCCTTTTCTTTTTCATGCAGATGCAGTCTATTTAATTTTTGTGGTCAGTACTGAGTGAGATTTTTTAAATTCGTTATATTTCTTACCATGAGACACATCTCGAGAATTAATTGAGCAGAACTCCAGTGTACACAGTTATTAAAATACGTGTCATTTTACCCTTATGTCATGTTCTCAGTTTGCCTTTCGCTTCATTTATTTATGTAGTTAATCGTTATTTAAAACTTCCAATAATACTATTAGTATTTGATGAGCGTTAAAAAGATAATTAAAATGGCGTATTTTTAAATCTTTTGAAAGCTGATTTTCTCATTGATATTAATAGATAATAAACGAACTTAATCATAATAAAAATCTATTTTTCATCAGCAGTCATTATTTATTCAATTTATCTGGTGTAGCGTCATCTCGCAAATATCTTATATAATAGAAATATCTATTGCTTTACTGATTTTAACAGAACTGGATTACATTAATTTAGGCTCTTATTTAAATAAACTCTAATATATATAATGAAGATAATTAATGATTCGATCGAGCCTCTTAGAAGGCCATCAAGTTAACCTTGTTTTAAAATAGTAAGAATATTGACGTGATACGTATTCTTTCTTGTTCACAACTCTTTTTTATAAATATTCAAGATTAAGACACAAATATTCTAATTAAATCAAATAATGTTTGAGTTTTAAACCATTTTATTATGCACATATACTAAAATCAAATAATTTCAATAAAAAAATCCAATAATTGCGTATTCTTGGACATGTTCAAATATTGCTCAACTAGTTTTAGTTGGACCCAACCTTCTTCAGGACAATATAATATTCTAATTTCTTGATACTCACCTTCTTGAAGAGTATAAAAAGATCAATAAGGGTATTTATTTATCGGGGAGATTTGATTTCAAGAAATAAAGAGTATTAAGGTGAAGTCCGCGGGATGATTTGCATATCAAAGGCACCTTCATCGAATTTGAATAACATATAAATCCTTTATATTCCCCATAAAGAACGGTGTGGAAACCCGAATGAAAACTTGAACCCTTAACAACAAATAATATGCTTCATGCTTTGTGCATATTCTAACATGATAAAAATAATTGTTAAGGATAGCACATTCTTATTGTGAAATTGTAATTATTCAGAGCATAGGTCCATGGTGTTTTAAATACTAATCTTAATCTTTGTGTATTAATTATAAATATATACATATAAAATCACTTTTGTCAAAAATATTGTTTTTACGCTACCAGAATTCTATGTTCTATGTTGCTATGTTCTGAATAATTACAACATCACAATAAGAATGTGTTCTCCTGAATTTAAGTTGTATCAATGTGTCCAAAATTTAATAAAAATTAATTAATAATTCTGGCGTCTGCAGTCGGTTAACTCAAAGGTATTTGAGATTCCGTATAAACAATGTAGATGGCTTTTAAATAATGGAACGACAGATGTATTAATTTGAAAAAGTGTAACATATAGGTTCGAAAATTTGTCATGAAAAATACTAGCCCTATAACACAATCGGTAGTGTACTTCCTTGGATTTGAAATAGAGATCCAGGTTAGTTTTTAAAATAATTATATTATGACCGCCAAAAGTAGGAGGATTGTAGCTGAGGTTTTTTCAGTAAAGTAAAAGGCTTAATTCGATGCCCTGCCTGCTACGCTAGTATTCTACTGTATTATACCAGATAGCACTTTTAAGTCAAATATTTACAGCACAGATGGAGAAAGCCTGATAGTCACTAGTAATATGAGGAACATTTTGACCGACCAATGATGGATAAAAATGGTCATCACGAGACTAATAGTAGAATGAGGGTTGTTTTAAGGTTGTACGTGTTAATAAATCCTGATCCTGGGTGGATAATATTTTAGTGATAATAAGACCGTGTCACTCCAGTAAGACAAAAGCTAGCATGCTGGCTGATTTTCTGATTCCTGATGTTGTATGTTATCTTGGCCGGTCTCCAGAAATTTCTCGCGTACGCCAAATAAACTTCCTAGAGCGTTTCTTGATAGCGGAGCGATTCCGACGGCAGCTGGATACATTCTGTCAAGTTAAATAGCCGCCCGCAGAGCCTAGCAGTAAGCTATATTATATTGCTTATCTGGTAGTACAAGTTGAACAGCCATAGAGACATTATACAACCCTATTTGACACTATTTGTAATGTTAAACCATAGTGTGAATGATCCTTTGATTATTCTTACAGGTTAAGTTAGGTAGATGCACCTAAATACATCACGCTGTTTTGTGTAAAATCAAGTTAAATATTTTTTATAAATTTTAATTTAATTGTCTCAGAAAAAGATAAGACTAGACTAAAGAATCACTAAATACGTCAACATTCTTTAATAAATTACTGTGGTTCTTGGCGCTGTTGGGCGAAAGCAGTTGGCATGTGCATTTGAACAAATGTGCGGTATGTGTAAAATGGGACATTATTACGTGACTTAATTCTGTAAACGTGGAAAAATATGCTATTGTGTAACTCTACACATTTGATCTAGTTGAAATGTTTATTACAAAAAAACAAATTTACGAATGTTCTCTATTTTATTTACACTTGCGTACTTACATTCCTTATGACTTCTACCATCAAATCATACATTTTCCCGACTATTCCTAAGGTATAGCATAATGTATTAATGCACGTTTCCCGGATTGGAAGAGATCCAGGTTCGAATTCCGGTAGCAACAACAATATTTTTCGATAAAATTGATTTTATATGTACGAGTACATCTTTCTAATTAATACATTTAATTTATATTTAAAATGTCACAGATCTATACGAATAATTACAACTTCACAATAAGAATGTGTTCTCCTTGATAATAAAATATATTGTCTATTTCTCAATCATATACATATAGGTTGTGTATTTATGGATTTTCGATTGTGTATTTACCAATAGAACGGTATTATTGCATTCTCCGATTGAAACAAATGCAGGTTGTACGTCAAAACGTGTTTGCAGTCCTAGAGTTGGCGGTAAATCAAAGAACACAATAAACATGTGGCGGCCTTTGTGGCAGCAATGCAATACAGTATTGCCTACTGCAAACTAAATACAATATTGGCAGCATTAGTTCGACCCTTTGTGAGTTCGAATTTCAAGGTTGGTATATACCTTAATAAATATTGTTCGTTATAGTATTTTATCACAAATATTCAAAGTATTGATAATATTGACCGTTGCGCGGCCGCAATAAAGCAAAAGTCCGCTTTTAAATAAACAGAACATAGCATTAATTGATTTGACAGTTATTTCGTGGTGTAATATTTTAAATAAACTTTGTACTACACACACATTTACTGTAGTAAATTTTGTAGTACCACCATATTCCGTCGGTCTTCTATCCTCTCTTTATTGTCGAGTTACTTGGGTTCAGTTCCTTGTAATAATAACTCTGTGTTCACGTAATAATTACACGTTTATTATAAGAAGTATTTACAGTAATTTTTAATTATACAATTCAGAGATAGACTAGAAATTATTGGCAAGTAGCGATATAAAGAGACCCGTTCCCCTTATAATCCTCTTATAACCATTGTCCCCCAAACCTCATCTACTCACTCTCCTGATACACACCCACACACATACATGTCCAAAGTGATAGTTCTCATATCTATTGAGTATTTTTTTTCACGACTAATTAAGAGAAGACCAGACCCTCCCACCGACAAGTGTAAACCAGTCGTGAAAAAATAATAATCGTCAATAATTATGCAAAGTTTAATTATATAATATTTTTAAATTAAATGTAACATAACAAATAATTAGAATAAACAAATACTTACTTAATTACTTACTATCACTCCATTTCCCCGGGTGGGTAGTCAGAGAGGATAAAGCACCACACTCTTCTGTCCTGACATACAATTCTCGCCTCATCCACATTCATACATCTTCTTAAACAAGCTTCACGATTATTAATCTTGTATCTGGTTTACCTGGTCGTGCCAAGTCTTCTTCTATTCTGGTGTCATCATATGTCTTTCTTATCATTCTCTCCTCATTTATCCATTCCATATGACTAAACCACCTAAGTGATTCTTTCTTAATCTTAATCACTAAACTAGGTACGATCAGCCTTACATTCTTTCCATATTTCTTGGATTAATGGATATGCCACATATACGCCTAAGTGATCTCATTTCCACTGCACTACTCTACTACTTTATTTTCTCTTCTGCCAGCTCCAGGCTTCACTTACATACATCAGTGTCCGTACTAGGACTCCTTTGTGAACCGTTAGTCTTGTCTCAGTTGACAAGTTCCCATTAGCTATAATTCCATTCAAAGCGCCGTTCACTTCATTCCCTGCAGTCAGTCAGTCTTTCCGTTTCTAACGAACATACTTCCCAAATACACAAACTCATCTACTTGTTCCAAACATTCATTATCTACAAGTATTTTGCACGGTGTCTTGTTTTTCTCCTTCTCGAATACCATCACTTTCGACTTGTTAACATTCATAATAAAGTCGCTTTCCCTGCATACATCGTACATTCTACTCACTAGCCTCTGTAATTCTTGTTCATTATTATCTATTAATACTGGATAATCGGCATACAATATATATTATATACGAAATACTAAATTAATGAATTGATTATAAATATATACATATAAAATTTTTTATTTAAAATATCACAGATCTATGTTCTGAATAATTACAACTTCACAATAAGAATGTTTTTTCCTTAATAATATATGTTGTATCAATGTGTCCAAAAATTTAATAAAAATGAATTGATAATTCTGGCGTCTGCAGTCGGTTTACTCAAAGATATTTGTGATTCTGTAAAAATAATGTAGATGGTTTTCAAATAATGGAACGACAGGTGTATTAATTTGAAAAATGTAACATATAGGTTCGAAAATTTGTCATGAAAAATACTGGCGTTATAATATAATTGGTAGTGTACTTCCCCGGATTGGAAATAGAGATCCAGGTTCAAATTCCGGTGACGCAAAAACAATATTTTTCGACAAAATTGATTTTATATTTAAAATATCACAGACCTATGTTCTGAATAATTACAACTTCACAATAAGAATATGTTTTCCTTAATGATCATATTCGCTTCGACATTAATATATTCCAGTTCTTTCACACAATTATCAATATACAAATTGAACAACCATGGAGACATTACACAACCCTGCTTGACATCCTTTAAAATGTTAAACTATGGTATAATGATTCATTGATCTTTACACACGCAAAACTTCCTTCATATAGGGCTGCGATTGCGTGTATAAGTTTGTTATTCACCCTGTAAATAGAGAGTACCTTCCATAACCTTTCTCTTATAACTCTATCATATGCCTTTTGTAGATCTACAAAGGCACAAAAAAAATTTTGTTTTTTCGCTAAAAACTTTTCCGTCATCACTAATAGAGAAAAGATCTGATCCACGCATCCTCTTCCACTCACAAAGGCACGTCCCATATTTTTTCTTTCATCACCGTTCTTGCGCTTTCTATTAAAATTCTTCCATATAGTTTGCCCACCTAACTTAATAGACTAATTTTTCTATAGTTGCCGCATTCCAAGCACGACCCTTCACCTTTGTAAAGAGGTATAATAACTGCTCTCTTCCAATCTAATGGAGTGTGGCTCTCCTCTAAACACTGATTGAAGAGCGCATGGGACACCAGCATTGATATACTCGGAAACAACGTTATCATACCCCACAGCCTTACCATTCTTCATATGCTTCACATTTTGTTTCTTCCATACTTACTCCATATTTACCCTAGAGAGCCTATTGAGGAGTTCCTCATTCGTACTCTCTTCACTCTAATACGTTTCTTGGAAATATTTCATCAATCTTTTATTTTGACCTCATTTATTAACATTTCTCAATTTACTGACTTTAATTTTATATTATACTTGAAATTCTCGATCATTTTCACCCCTTCCTCTCTTTTCAGCCGCTCTCTCTTTTCTTTCACACCAACTTCTTAACTTTTTTCTTACAAGCACTGTACAGATCTTTTGCTCTCGAGTATTCATCCCCATTTACGCAATAGCGTAGGAATCAATCGAATCTTTATCTTTCTTGAATTAAATAACACTACCAAAAAAACTAGCTACTTTAACACAGATCACAGATTTAATACAGATTATGTTTATCATGTTATATTATAATATATTCACCTCTGTTACAATACAAACTTATATGTTAATAAAGTTTAATAAATAAATATATAAAATAATTTTAAAAGAACAGCAAATACATAAATCAATGATAATAAACAGGATATATCTTTTTTTTTCATTTCTATCATAATTATTCATTGAATATTAACATGTTCATGTGTTCATCCTAGTAGCATTTAAAAATGCCAACCAGATGGCGAATGAGTAGGACCAATATAGGAGCCTTGAGCTTATTACATTGACCGATATGATAATGATATGTGAATACTGACATGATGCAAGAAATAAGAAATATATGTTAAAACCGTTTCTAGGAGCGTACAGAAAATCCGTTTTTGAGATAAGACCAGGTCAAACATTATGACCTGAGGCCATTACATCATATTGAAAAGATCGGCAAGAGAGGCAAAAAATGACAATATTTATCTGAATAATTGGTCTACTTTGCGGCGCTGAAAGAATGAGAAAGTTGATGACGAAAAAATCCAATATATGTAAAACACAAAGTTATGTTTTTATTTACTAAGGCTTACCTTCACGGAAATAATGTGTCTTGTTTTGTAAGTAAACATCTCATGTCGCAATAAAACGGGCCCAGTAGAATAAATTCTGGGAGGTTCCACTTATATTTGGCTTCCAAAAACGAACATTATGTAAAAATAATCTTTGGGCTCGCCAGATTTCTTTTCTACCATAAATAAACGGCAAAACACTGGAAGGAAAATATCAGAGGCCAGGGGAAAATATTTAGGGTCGTTTGTTCTTTATTTAGAAAAGCACCCTTCCGTAGAACATACAGTCTTAAATAAGATTTTTGCAAAGCCTTATTTATTAAGATATAAATCTTGATCTCTCAATTTAGTCACGAACCCTTAGCGCGTATCACAGCGGCTGTCCGGATATTTTCATATTTTTTTATTTATCTAGGGTAATTAAAAATATTTGTTCACCTACTAAGTGGCATTTAATCTATGATAAGGGTAATAAGAAAATCGTAAAAAATTTTGTATCTATCAGTTTCGCGCGACGCATTCTAACATGGGGTATGAAAAGATTTTATTTTAATTCGCGGTATATATTATATGTGCCATTATTATGAAAGTGGTCCAAGTCAAGAAATTGAGAAAAATGAATTTATCAATTATTTCGCGTCACATTGTTTTAAATTAATATAATATGATGCAAATTGGAATAATTGTGAAAAGTTTGAAAGGTTATATTCAGTATATTATTACAATGTACTGAAGGTAAGTATGTGTACAATGTGATGGTAAGTAAGTAAGTAAGTATGTTTGATAGAAACGGAAAGGCTGAGAATGATATCGAAAGGAGGGTGACTGCAGGAAATAAAGTAAACGGTGCTTTGAATGGAATTATATCTAACAGGAATATGTCAACCGAGGCAAGACTAGCGGTGCACAATGGAATCCTGGTACCGACACTGATGTATGGAAGTGAGGCCTGGAGCTGGCAGAAAAGGAACGAAAGTAGACTGAATGTAGTGGAAATGAGATCACTTAGACGTATTTGTGGCAAATCTATTTATGACAGAGTAAAGAATGAAGAAATAAGAAAAGAATGTAAAGCTGATGTTAGTATAATGAGTAAGATTAAGAAAGGATCACTTAGGTGGTTTGGTCATATGGAAAGGATGAATGAGGAGAGAATGGTAAGAAAGATATACTACGCAAGTGTTGATGGAACCAGAAATAGAGGACGTCCGCGGAAGACTTGGCACGACCAGGTAAACCAGATAATGGAGGATGGTTCTGTTAGAAGCCTCAACAATCGGCGAGCTTGTATGACAAGATGTATGAATGTGGATGAGGCGATAATTGTATGTCAGGACAGAAGAGTGTGGCGCTCTATCCTCTCTGCCTACCCCCACGGGGAAACGGCGTGATGATAAGTAAGTAAGTAAGTAATTACAATGTTCAACGGTATTCCTCTAGTGTTTATTTTGATAATAGAGTAAGTCATTGCAACCTTCAATTTTCAATTTTTTTATAATCTAAATGGAACATTTATAAGTAGAAATAAATTTTAAATCCAGTAGACTAAATAAATTTTGAAACGTTGTGTTGAGTAATATAAAAATATTTTTTAATCAATTCAAACGCAAACCTTTAAATATCTCGAAACGAAAGAAACATGACTTAGACTACTTTCATAATATCACATCATATATCCATAGCAATAACATCATAAATGAGAATGAATTTGGATTTGTGGAAAAAATTAGCACACTATTATTGCTATTACAAAAATAAGTTCAATAATTAACAAACATATAGATGACTGACAAATGCATTGGTATATTTATAGACCTAAGAAAAACCTTCGATAACATATCACACAAGAAACTACATAATAAACTTTAAAATATTTGCCTCGATGGCATTATTTTATCATGGCTAATAAGTTATGTAACATACCGGAAGCAAGAAGTAAAAATAAATGGACACAATAGCACATATGAAACCACCGACTTTGGCATACCACAAGGCACGGTACTTAGATCATTGTTATTTATTTTATACTCTAGTGATATATTTAAACCTAAATTAAATAGTAAAATAATAACTCATGCAGACGATATAGTACTAATAATTAATGAAAAAACATAGACTGACGCTAATATATCTGAAAATGAGGATGTTAACACCATAAAAAGTGGTGATAACCAACTATTAATTAATGCTAATAAAAAATACTTTCTACGATTTGCTATTCAACGGAAAGATAACACTGAAATTAATATTATAATTCTCACCAAAGCTTGTACTCAAGAAGACTCTTGTTACCAATGTACATAAATTGAAAAAAAATACTATCAAATACCTAGGAATCATAATAGATAACAAACTCAAATGAAAAGAACACATTACTAATCTTACAAACAAAATAAGAAAAACTGCCTACATATTTTTAAGACTCGGAAACATCTTATCACTTACAAATCTGAAAAAAATATGTTACGCGTTTGTATTCACACTTGCAATATGGTATTATTTGATGTAGAGGAGCATATAAAACTTCAATATCACAATTAAAAATCACTCAAAAAATGATAATAAAAACTACTCTAAAAAAAAAACACTACCCAAGTACACAACTCTTCACAGCTTTTAAAGTACCAAAATTTATACACATACATAAAACAAATTCAATAATCCAAATTTTCAAAATTTAAAGTTAATTCAATTTTAGAAGCGAATTCCGATCTACAAGATTTAGAGACCAAATTATATTCCAAAAAAATATATACCGCAACCCAAAATCACTATATTTATCAAGGCATCATTTTTTTAACAATCTCCCCATCACAATTAGAAAAATTACAGGCTACTATAAATTTGTATCTAAAGTAAAAAAAATATGTACATAGACTAAATGAAACATAAATTCTCGTATATACTCTTTCTCTACACACGAGTCTTACTCTCATAGAGAAAAAATAAATATTAAAAGAAATCTATATTTCCTACTGATTATTATAAAAATGTTTTATATTTTCTAATATTAAAATAAATCATTATAATAATGAGCACATATATCGATCCAAGTATCAACAGTGTATGATTATATTATAATTCAAGAGAAAAAGTATGATAAAGATGAAGTATTACCGCTAACGTGCTGATTCGTCGTTCTTCAAGGAAGCCACCACCAAACACCATCAAACCCAGAATAGATACCTATTACAATTTGGTGTGCCTGTGCAGAAATCTCAAATCTCAAATGATATGGATACGAATTTGAGGTCCCCGATCCATCCGCATCATGGACCCATTCCTATTCTGTGCGGACCCGCACGGGAGAAATGGATCATGTAACAATCTGGAAATCTCTCGATGGCGAGAGATAATTTTGGCACGGCTATCACATTATTCATTCAACATTCAGGTAACCCTTCAACCTTGTAAAAACTATAAGATTAGTTAATTCATTACAAAACTAGTGCCCTTGCCTGGAGGAAAGAACGATGATAAGTGAAGAAGGTAGAAAGATTTAAGTAGTGCTAATATGTTGTCGGGTCTTTGTTGTGATCGTGAATATTTTGTATTATGTGTTTTATATGTAAACCAAGTATTTCATTTACTTAAACCGTTCCATTAAAACCGTTGAATATTACTTTTTCTACTTTTATCTGTAGTTGTCTTAGTATATTATTGAACTTTTTTCAATCATATTAATATGAAACATTACAATTTTACATAAGTTTACTTCATATTTGTATACGAGTATTATTTACTCTTACTTTACTTACCCTTATATTTTTGATACATTGAACATTGTATTTACTTTAAGTTTTATGTTGTATTTATATGTTATCTAATTACATCTTAAATACTAAATTAATACATTAATTTAGTATTTAAAATATCACAGACCTATGTTCTGAATAATTACAACTTCACAATAAAAATGTGTTTTCCTTAATAATTACATCTTGTTTTACTCTTTACATATATATTTTTTTGTACATTGAACATTACTACTATACCGGAAAAGCACTCTCTGATGTAACACATTAAAATATTAGTATAGCAGGCAGGGTACCGAAATATATGTCTTACTTTGCTGCAATATTATCCGATTATAACAATGTAACACACTGTACTATGAATCAAAAAAGTATACATTATTTTTATTATTCCCATCCATCAGAGACAGCCACTCTGACACGTTACGCTAGAGACACCCACAGACTAAGCCTAGCCAGTGGCGTGATGCAATGGTGTTCGATGCACCGGGGCCAGCACAGTAGGTTACAATATTATGTATATATATATATACAGTTCCGTACACTAGTACTCTCAGAAACCTTAAATTAAAAATATATATTTATATACAAATATATACATAGAAATGTCGATAAAACAAACCACTGACAATATAAGTATGAAAAAAATATTTTCGCTAGTATAATATTTATTACGCCGAGCCATCAAAACCGCTAAAAAAAATTTTACTATTTACTAAATTATCACTGCACCGTTTTTATAGGCGACCTATATTAGAGTTATATACCATTAAGTTGAAGACATAAAAACTCAATGTCGTATATAAAATAAATATCACTGTGCTGTGTTGGTATTACTTAGGCGTGCTACAGTGAGGTGCGCAATATGAACCGCTCACCACTGATCTATAAAATCTCTACAGCTGTTGCTGCAATTGCGTTAATGTATCTTCTTCGCATGAAAATATTTCAATTTATTTCGTTAGTTTGAAAAGTCATAAACTCGTGTCCCAGCCATTGTGAGAATTATTAATTAGTGTTCGGAGCGGTCCGGCGGGTTTAGTGAATGTGGGTTTTATGGTGCCGGATTTGAAGTTTTCAGTTGATTATATCTCATCCCCCGAGGATTTTCTTAAATTTTATTAGAAATTACTGCGGTGTAGCTTTAAAATATTGTCGTTTTACATTATAACATCATCGTATTATGTATAACATCATCGTTATCATTTTCGTTTGACCTGAGGGTCAGTGATCCTAAGTCTTGACCAGTCACTTTTTCAGTCTTGCACCGATTCAGTTCTTGCTGACCAGTTCTGACTCTTATGTCTTCGAACAGTCTTTGTTGCAGTTTTTTCAGATTAATTTAGGACGACTCAACGACTGCCTTTCCTCCGGAGTAGATATATATATATATGAAGCTCGTCTCTCTTCTGGGTTATATCACGTTATTTGTAGATGATTTCTAAGTCGACGTTTCGTTAATTTTGTTAGTGCAGTTAAAAGATAAAACTAATAAAGAATTTAATAAATCAACCCACAGATGATAGGACAGTTACTCGCAACTAGCATATGAAGGAATGTACAGAATTGATATTAATTGATTGACTTCGAACTAAAATTTAAAAAAGTAGGGTTATACCTTAATTTTTGTATGCAACGCTTTGACGATAGCACGTGTTACCATGTAAATACGTCGGCCTAGAAACCATCTACAAATAATGCGATCTAACCCAGAGGAGACGCCAATTTTATACACTAAAGCTTAAGGAAACCTTAAAATATGTGTATATTTCGAATACTAAATTAATGTATTAATTATAAATATATACATATAAAATCAATTTTGTCGAAAAATATTGTTTTTGCGTCACCGGAATTCGAACCTGGATCTCTATTTCCAATCCGGGGAAGTGCACTACCTTTGTGCTATAACGCCAGTATTTTTCTTGACAAATTTTCGAACCTATATGTTACATTTTTCAAATTAATACACCTGTCGTTCCATTATTTGAAAGCCATCTGCATTATTTTTACAGAATCTCAAATACCTTTGTGTAATCTGATAGCAGACGCCAGAATTATCAATTCATTTTTATTAAATTTTGGACACATTGATACAACGTATAATATTAAGGAAAACACATTCTTAATGTGACTTCACAATAAGAATGTGTTTTCCTTCATAAGTATATATTTCGATTATTCTCACTCAGTCTCATAATATTACTCCTATTACTCCCTTAAATAACTTATTTCGGTAACCTAGATTCTTGATCTCACATTCACCGTAAAAATCCATACTTGGTGGCCATATATTATATTGAGGTGGACTTGTATACTGCTTTAAAAACAGTCAGTTTGGTCTTTACACTTACCACGGATTTCTTTATTACCTCACATGAATGATTGCATGTTATCTGAATACTTCGTAAAGTAAAATACCACTACCTTGGTAGGCTACTTGAAAAATAGTCTTCCCGCTACTGAATGTTTTACGTAGACAATATATTGTGGCTTAAATTCTGTGGCGTAGATTTTTTGTGTTTATCTCTAGTTGTATTAAATAAAACGATAATCTATTAAGTGTATAAATTGCTGAAAATTATTTAATGCCCTATATTTTTTAATTTTTGTGCAATATTCAACTTTTTTGTGTAACATTATAGTATAATAAATACGTTGGTCAAATCAATTCAAATGTCTCAGAAATTTTCTTTTTTTTTCTCCAGGCATCATCATCCTGTTTAAACTAAATTTGCCCGTTGACATAATTCTGGTGCCAAAATATCTTCATCAAAATATAATATAATAATTTTCCTGTTACGTCTGCTATTAACGAACCAACCTTTTTCGCAAACTGGAGAAATTCTGATGAATAACACAATGATTTTTGAAACCCGAGATTCTCGAATGAAATTTGGCTTCGTCACACATTACCATCAACTGTTAGAAAATTAACATAACTAATTGTTTTTTATCAAAATCATTTTCGAGAATTTGTTATCATGTTATGTTAAATAATATTATGATTTTAAATTAAAAAAATAATAATATTTAATATATAAAGAACATGATAGAGGACCTATTTAAAATTTATTTTTCCAAACAATATTATATGATATTTGTAATTGAAGAGTGTTACTGAAATATCATCTAACTGCTATTTTACGCTAATGTTGTGTTTTAAAAAATAAATAATCTATGTAGTAAAACAGGTATCTACCTTTTAAATGGTTAAGTCACATGTCACCTACAAAAAATTTAAATAATTCTAAAATATATTGGCAGTTAAGTACATATATCTCGATTAATCGATATTTATCTCAAATTTCATCAAAGTGTAAGCGAAATTTTTAATTACGCTTACACTTTGATGGTTTTTGATTAATTAATTTTTAATTAATCAAAATTATATTTTTGTTTCAAAATATATTTTAAACAAATTAAATTAATCAATTATAAAGATATACAGAAAAATCTATCTATCCGAAAAATATTTAGTTACCACCGGAATACGAACCCAGAACTTTTCCATTACTAACCATTTATGTTTCCGGCAAGTTTGAGACTAATATTATTCTTTATTAATAAAACATCTATTGTTAATTTTTTTTAAATATACTCAGAATATTTTTTGATAGATTTTTTTTTTGATATAATTATAATATATGAATAATTACAATATATGCATATAATTATCTTCCTATATGATATTGAATTCCACTCTACAATTTCAAATGAATGATAAAAAAATATATTAAAAAAGGAAAAAGAATATGAGAGATACGTTACAGGATATAAAAGTGGTAAATATTGGAAAGGTTTTGGAATCAGCGAAGGACCAGAGTCAAAAGATTGAGGAACGCTGGACGGTTCAGTGGATTACCTTCACGGATCCTCGCCATAACCCTATTGACTGCTCCACATTTGACCTTTGAACTCGTATACGGCATGTATACAAATGTTCACAAATAGTCACAGATATAAGCCAAACGGTTAAACCGTGTGTTCCATTTAACTGTACAAATACAATACATAGAAGCTGAGATAGACAGAGATTGATCTAGACTGTTCAAACAATGACGAAATTAGTCCAAATTTGTCTTAAAATTTTTTTGTTTAATCATTATTTATACATTTTTAAATCAGCTAATTATTAAATTTTATAATAAAAACTCTCTCGAGACAACAATTTTTTCGTGTATAATTTAATCATAGAAATTTATAGCTGGAATCTAACCAACAAATCACTATTCAAAAAAAGTGTCGCAATTAGAATAAGATCTAGAATCAAAAAATTCAATATGTAACTATTAAAATAAATGACATGCAATTAAATTTGTTGTCACATGGAATGGAATTGTAGAATAAAATAGTGTAAATTGTGTATGTAGTTGATTACAATTTATTTTGGAGCATCTAACACCTCAACAACATGTTGAAGTAAAATAAAACATTTTATCTAAATAATAATGGCATTGCTGTAGCCATTAATAGTGATCGCTATCGTCACATGTTAGAAAACTTATTGGTGGCCGAATTGGGCCAACAGGACGGTGCCACCTCACACAAAGTTCGAAGTACGCTTAAAATTTTACGAAAATTTTTCTCAACTGCATAATATCAAAAAGTGATGATATTGACTGGCCTCTTCGACCACCTGATCTGGCGGGTCCCTACTTTTTTCTGTAAGGGTACTTGAAAGGAAAGGTCTACGCCAATGAGTGAACAACAATTCCGATGCTACAGGACAATAGTCGAAATAAAATTACTGAAATAACGCGCGAGTGTGTAAGCCTATCATTAAAAATATGGTTAAAAGAGCAAGCATTTGTGGCACTGCCAGAGGCGGCCACTTGGCCAATATTATATTCCATACATAATTGTAATAAACCAAATAATTGATAAATAAAAATCAAATTAAAAAATTGTGATACAAATTACATGTATTAATTAAAAGACATACATATAAATCTTTCTAATTAATACATTTAATTTGTATTAAAAATTTTAACTTCACAATAAAAAGGTATTTGCTTTAAAAATTTAAAAATTATGTTTCTTTTCTTAGTTATTCAAAATTAACATCATCCTGGAACATAATATTCACCCTGTGCAAGATTAATTTTTATAGATAATATCTCTTGTGTCTTGCATGTGTTTGAACGATAATGTTTTGCCAAACAATCTAACATGTATATAAAGAAACTTTATTGGATTGTAGGGATCATTTAACTTCTATGAAATTAATATTCCCCTGCAACAATGTATTATACGTACATATATATATTCCGTACCCATGTTATATTCATCGATCGTCTGTACTTCGTGACCTTGCTAGTCTGGGCCGCGGAGCTTGAAGCGGGAGGTATAATAATCATATGTACATATTAAACTTTACTAACTTGTTCTTTATGCTTTTCAGTTTAACATATATTAAAGTTCGCCTGTAATGTGACATCAACTATCAAATAGTTTTCAAATTCATATAATTGTTATCGTTGTAAAGTCATAAATTAAAAATTGTTAACCAAACTAATAAATATCAAATAAGTTTAATTGGAAATAAAAAATTGGGTACTAATATTTTTAAAATTATAATTCACCATAAAATTTTTTTTTTGCTTCGAGGTAAAATTGAGTTAAGTCAAGATATTTTTTTGGAAGATGATACATATGTATAAAAGACATGGAAACATCTCATTTGACATTAATATAAAATATTTATTAATATTTATATAATTTTCATACTTTTATTGCAGTTTACTTAAGTTTTACAGTTTACTTTTTTAACACTGTACAAATATATATTTCGAGGTGTAACATTTTAACTTTTAATTTAATTATATTTACTTAAAAAATATATCATTTTTATTTTCACATTGTACTACACACAGAATATTTTGAGTTGTATCACGACTAGTTACAGGTAGAGCGGTTCACCCCCCCTTACCATCAATTTACACCTGTAGATGGGAAGGACTGCAATTCCTGAGACTAGTCATAATACAACTAAATAAAAACTAATTGATAATAAAAATTACATTTGTTCAAAATATTATTTTTAATTTTCTTTTTCAACACGATAGGGTGTTCGAATTGCTTAATAGTTACCGAGGTAACGCCTAAAATATTATGTTTTAAAATTATTTACACAAAATTTGTTGATTTTCTGTAGAGCTTCTTACTCTAATAATGTCACCCCACCATTCCCGTCGACAATCTCATCTCAGCTCTCTACAGGTGAGAATATATAGTAAAATTGATTCATTGATAGGCTCAATGATCACGTCACAACTTTAACACCGTGACATCACCACGCGCCGATAGGCCATAGTACGTATGTCACAGCAGACACAACTACCGCCATCATCGGGCCGTAACGCTACGTTGCTGAACAACCGCGTATCTGCCGCACCTATGCTTGATAATATCGTTTTGATTCAACCTTGCACTTTCCGCCTCGATCATTATAAATTATTAATATCCGTGCAATATACTGTAAGCTTTTGGTCAATAAATTCGTCTCATGTAAGTAGGTTCGGTATTCTCTGTTTACGCTTCATGTCCGAATACCTCTTTCTAACTATCAAAATAAGGAGATTATTAAAGTAACTTGAACATGAGTGATGGGCCAGTTACGAAGGTAAAATTAGACTTGGCTCAGTAAAATTCTACAAAAAATTTAACATATATTTAAACCTCTGTAAGTGATGGTCCCGATGTAATATAAACATCCCTCAAAAAATATGCACGTTAGTGTGAGTATTTAGTTTAACTTAAAAACTGACAGGTTAGTACTCTTAATTATCTATCGATAAATAATTTATTTTAAAATCTGTAAATAGGAAAAGTTGAGGGAAAGCGAGCAAGATGGAATGACCAAATGAAAGTCTTAATGGAATTATCCTTAAACATTCCGATTTATTATGATGCTCAGCATCAAATTCATTTTTACGCATTTTTTATTATAAATATATACACAACTTAAAATAATTATATTTTTTTTTTGTTCAAAATTACCCAACCAAAAAAAGATATCAATTTTCGTGTTTGAATTGGGGAGCGTGGTCATTTTAGTTTATAATAATGTAAAGTTAGGTATGAAGTAAGATATAAATTATAGAATTAAATTACTAAATAAACATACATAAATATAATCAAGAGTTATTCTAAATACATTGAAAGAAATTAGATCTTATAATTGCTATCGGAGTTTTCTAATAATTGTTTGATTTGTGATTTGAAGGCTTTATAATTATACCTTGATGGTAATGGTGAAACCTTTTCTACAGATGAGAAGTTACTCTTGAAATTCCCTTCCACCTCAATCGATTATACTGTATTATTAAATGGATTAGGCAAGGGAGAAATAAATTAATGAAGAATTAAATATACAAATAATATTATTAGTTTCCATGTTATTAATATTAAGATTTTTGCAACTATGTATTACAAAAGTGTTTCGGATTTTTTAAATGTGTTTAATTTATTATATAAGTATAATACTGTTCTAGATGGAGAACAGCTAGGGTTGATACGATCCACTCCCTCCCTGTCCACCTACCCGCATAGTCAGTTCCAGTATCTAGACAGACCTCTGCCGATAACCAAAACCACGTTATCTTAACTGAAACTTACCTATGAATGTATGGAAATAGCATGCTAATAAGAGAATAATGTACGTAAATAAAATAAAAAAAAACAATTTTTGACAAACTACAAAAGTATTAAACAATTTATAGTAGTTGTTCTGGCATTATTAAAATATTTTTTGTTTTTGCCATAGACTATTAAATAAATGGACATCAACTAAAGAAAATTCCTCGTTTCAAAATTTTCATTTTGATGGTTACTTTGGTACCACTCACGCAATCAAAGAGTTCCGCGACTTTTTTTATAAATATAACTCAATTGGAACGAAAATTTAAACGCTGACTTAAAAAATACGTCTAACGTACTGTCCAAAATTGCGAAAGAGGTTAGTAATTCGCATTATAGAAGCAGAAAAGAAGACTACGAGCATATCGATCTAGAAAGAGACATATATTATTAATACTACTTTGCTACAAAGTTTACTAAGGGTCATTATTTTTAAAATAAATTTTAAATATTACGTTTTTATTTATACAGATATATATACTGAAGTTTTATATAATATAAATAATAATATAGGAAAATTACTCATAAATTCCAAAGACAAAAATGATTAATTTAATAATTCCAATGTTTATAAACTTAGCTGTAAAGATTGTACTACTTTATATATTGGTAAAACAGGTCGAAATTTGAACACAAGAGTCAAAGAGCATTAAATATATTTAAACAGTAATGGTTTTTCAGAATTTCTTAATTATTTATTAGAAAATGGTCATAATTTTGATTACAATTTGGGATTATCTATTTTACATATTAAAAATTTTATGTTGATCATTTGAAAAAAAATAAAGCATGTTAAATTAACCAAAATTTTATAAATAATCAACTAGATTAATTCACGAGTTCTATATTCTAAAAAAAATTCCTAAAATTTTTTCTAATAATTTTGTATCAAGTCAACTTCCATATCATTCATCATCGTGATAATTTAAGTTAGATACAAGATTTATTATTAAATAATTTTTTTAAATAGATTTTTAAAATACTTTAGAAAAACGTCATACAAAATGGTTTAAGGAAATGTTTTTTACCGAAACCGCTCGGTATATAAATTAAGTAATAAAAAAAATTTGTGTAAATAATCAATATAATTTTTATTTTATTATTTATTTATTATTAGTCTTTATTAACATATATGTTTTTGTTATAACAGAGCTGATTATATTATAATATAACATGATAAACATAAGATACAATTATATTGCAATTAATTATATACTCGTAGTTTATTGTGTGGGATGGTGTAGACTCCACTTCTGATATATGCAGCATTTTCCTGGCTACTTTATTAGACTGCTGTCTATGTTAAAGTAGTTAGTTTTGTTTGTGGTGTTGTGGTATTATTTAATTCAAGAAAGATAAAAATTCGATTGATCTCTACCCAATTGAATAATATATTAGGTCCATATTTGTGTTATCTTATTGGAAGTGAACGATTTCCAGTTAGTATTGAGTGTGTTGTACAGTTTCGGATCTAAGAACATGTCGAATCTTTGATAAAATGTCTTTGTTGCTCTCAGAATACTTGTTGTTTGTCTTGTGTTATGTCCATGATTTATTGCTTGGGGTGAGTTGTTGTTAAATATTGAATGATTCTCAGCATATAGATTTGTCTTATATCTAAGGCATTGTACTCTTTAAATATAAGATCTGATGGATGTCTAAAGGGACGACCATTTATTACCCTTCGAATCGACTTTTGTGCTTTTTGAGCCGACTATTATTTTCGATGCTCCTCCCCAAAATAAATTTGCATAATTAATTAAGGAGTAGCAGAATGCAAACTACACCGATCTTAAGGGTTTGTAGTTAATTATACAGCTTATTCCTTTAAAAAGGTAAATTATGCGTTTAGCTAAGTTCGATATATGTTCCAAAAAATGAACATTAACCACAAAGATGAATTTGTAAATATTACTATTAAAATTTAATATTAAGAATGTATAAATAATATTGTACGTTAAGAATACAAATCGTTTCATTAAATTGTAATACAAAAAAAATCTGCATTATATATCTATATGACAATTTGACCACTGCGGTTATGATGGTAAAACGCTAGTTATGCAAATGAGAGGCTTCTACATATCCATGTCGTCTTTTGCGTTTTGCTTCTAATTTTCCAACTTGGCTAGTGTTGTCTGACCATCGCGTTAGGGTGGGTAAAAGGCTATGTACAACAACCCACGTTAGCTCTTGAAGAGTGGTGGATGATGAAGTGACTAGAGTACGTATAACAGCTCTTGATACCCTTTAAAGAGTAGTGAAGCGTGAAAATTACACCAATGAAGCCATTTATCAAGTGTAAAAATTGAGAAATACGATTAGGGATAACTTCATCATCTTACACACCTTTTCTATCCGGTACGTTGAAATAATAATTAATAAATTATATTTTTATTTGTTATCTTTGTTTTATTAACCACTTAATTGAGTTTAAATACGTCTGCTGATTTCGAAAAATACCATTTTCTTCTTCAGGATATCATTGTCAGGAGTTAGAATATTTAAACTCAATTAAGTGGTTAATAAAACAAAAATAACAAATAAAAATATGAATTTTAACCACAAAATTAATATTGCTAATTTTTAAAGTAGTAAATTATAAATACTAATTTAATGTATTAATTATAAATATATACATATAAAATCAATTTTGTCAAAAAAAATTGTTTTTACGCTACCGGGATTCGAACCTGGATCTCTATTTCCAATCCGGGGAAGTACACTACCAATTGTGTTATTGCGTCACTATTTTTTATGACAAATTTTCAAACCTATATGTTACACTTTTTCAAATTAATACATCTGTCGTTCCATTATTTGAAAGCCATCTACATTGTTTATACGGAATCTCAAATAGCTTTGAGTTAACCGACTGCAGACGCCAGAATTATCAATTCATTTTTATTATATTTTGGACATATTTATTATACAACTTATATTATTAAGGAGAACTTAATAATATAATATTTTTGTCCTTAATAGTAGTAAATTATATTTTCGTAGAAAGCAATCACTTTGTAGTCACATCAGAGGACTATTCTATCTAACTGTATATGTATTGTCTCTCTCTTTCACATGTAATTTTATATTCTATCTCCCTCTTTATGTATATATATATATATATATATGTATACTAACAATGTATAAATGCAATGTAAACTAACAATAAATAAAAAAAGAGCGCACTTATATATATATAAGTGCGCTTTTTATTTATTGTTAGTTTTAAATACGTCCTGACGAAGCTTGAACTAAGCGAAAACGGTTGGCGTGTAATAAAATTCGTGTTTTCATACAAAGTGATTGTATTTAATTTAATTAATAAATTAATATAATTGTCCGCTAACCACCACAGCCTATTTTTATAGGACGTCCCGAACCATTTGAAATATATCTTTCAATTTCTTAACAACAGTTATTGTAAATCAGTAGAACAGTTAACAAGTAACGAGAATTCCGTCAATGTGCCCGTAGAGCCAAGTACCCTGATGCAGAAGGCATTACAACCATGAGCCAGGGAAAATATGGCTCACGTTCAAGGCATTAATGACGTCGTTAAAACGTCGGCATAGTGTATGAAATGAGCTTATGTTTTATGTAAAATTCATAACAAAAATATATGCAGAATCGGGTGCAAACTTTTATCTTTGGAGCCAGGTTTGGTACGAATAATTGAATGGATGTGGTTCATATTTTCAGTACATATTCTATAAACGGTTAAATATTCTGTTTTTTTTCACTTATCGCACACCTGGATCAAAACTAATACAACTCAAAAAGTTTTTATTCAGTAGAAAAAAAAATACACACATTTTTCTCCACTTTTTGTTACTAAAGTTATGAAACTAAATAACATTCTAGGTCATGAAATGACACTATTCGAAAACTGGGACTAAGTAAGTTGCGTGTATGATAGAGTATCCGAATACAATAATATCTCAAAATTCTTGTTTTTTTGAGTTGTCTTAGTTTTGATCAAGGTGTGCGATATATAAAAATAAAACACTTGTTTTTTGATTCTGCTCGTTTAATTTACTTAAGACGCGTTTCGCCTTGTAAGGAAATTATTAATCTAACTATAACAACTTGTATTTAATACAAATTAAATTTATCAATAAGAAAGATATACAGATAAAATCAATTTATCGATGAAATATTTTTGTTAACACCCGGACTCGAATTACTTACTTACTTACTTACCATCATGCCGTTTCCCCATGGGGGTAGGCAGAGAGGATAGAGCGCCACACTCTTCTGTCCTGACACACAATTCTCGCCTCATCCACATTCATACATCTTGTCATACAAGCTCGCCGATTGTTGAGGCTTCTAACAGAACCATCCTCCATTTTCTGGTTTACCTGGTCGTGCCAAGTCTTCCGCGGACGTCTTCTTTTTCTGGTTCCATCAACACTTGCGTCATATATCTTTCTTACCATTCTCTCCTCATTCATCCTTTCCATAGGACCAAACCACCTAAGTGATACTTTCTTAATCTTACTCACTATACTAACATCAGCTTTACATTCTTTCCTTATTCTCCTTATAATAACTTGTATTTATATCTATAGTGGAGGAGAGAAATACAATTTTATTTCCATGAGATAATATTTGTTAATTGAAATTCTGTAAACATTCTTTTTTTTTGTGAAAGGCAGTACTAAAAATATTTCAGTTTGCAGATATTATTTAAATATTTAAATTTAAATATCTGAATATTTTTTTATATATCTATTGGATTTTATGATTTAAAACTAGATAATTATCCCGTATCATGGACAGATTAGATTCCAACACATTTGATTTCAATTTTTCAATTAAAAAATCGCATTAAATACAACTGTACCACACCGACACACGAACTGATAACAGAATACCAAATTTTTAAAATCTTTCAAAAATTACTCCCATCACGTTGGTAGATAAAAATAAATTATTTCAATTTTATTTGTAAATTATTACAGAACGCGTCATATTTTATTTATATGTGATAGTAATGCCACTATTATCAATATTATTACAAATCAGAACTATAAAAATTATTGTTGATAATAATGTAACAATTGTTGGTGCAATATCTGTTTTTAGAATTTTTGTATATTTCAGCTGACCGGTTTCAGAGCGTCAGTTCTTTCCTCAGGGCAGAATAAATCTATTTCTAAATATTTAATTCTGTTTTATTTCGCTAATGATCTCGATTTATATTTAAAATCTACCCTACCGACCCGAGTTTCTGTTAAATTTATAGTGAAAAATGTGTTCTTTTTGGTAAAAAACAGCCTGGGAACAGAGTTAAACCAAACTATTCACTGAGAATATTTTACAATTGGAATATTCGAGAAAATTTTGTCATTATTTGTATAATAATTAAAAAAACATGTTTCAATTAATTGCTTGGGCAATGAAATACTATTTGGAGAGCTTTTAATACACATTTCTCTTTTTGTGCATTTTAATTAACTAAAGCTTTTATTTTTTTCAAACATTTATGTAATTATATTTGTACAAGGAAAATTCACAAATCGAATACTGCACACAGATGATCAAATCCACTCCACTGTGAATACATAATAATTCATTTTTTATTCAAGAAACGTATTGAAAACCAAATTAAATTCAATTTTGCCCGGATGTGAATATAAAAAATGACTTTATAAAAATAACATGTATTACAATGTGTATTCAATGTACTTTTTAGAATATTAATTTTTTAAAGAGGTTAAAATAAAAATTCACTATAACTAAAAGACTCAGAGCAAAATTAATGAACGTGTTATTTTAAAAATATCAAAATTAGGAATAGGATAGAAACATCTATCATACATTTCTCATAAACAGTATAACCAACTGCTAAATCAATTAAACAGTTTTCTTTTCAAAATTATACATTTAATGCTTTATTATTTGAAAAAGGCTTAACTTATAGGTTCGAAATATAATGTCGCTGTATCATAGTTAGATAATGCATCTTTCCCGATTTGGAAAGAGATCCAGATTCGAATCCCGGTGGCGCAACAACAATATTTTTCGATAAAATTGATTTTATATGTGTATCTTTCTAATTAATACATTAAATTAATATTTAAAATATCACAGACCTATATTCTTAATAATCACAACTTCACAATAAGAACGTGTTCTACTAATAATATAATAAAATTGACAAGCAACTGTAAACAATAAAAATATATTAATTTTGCAATATCAGAAATTAGTTATGTGGAATACCTACAGACCACCAAATGTGTAGACATGAACTAACTAATCTCATTTAAGTATCTCTCACGTGATCACTTCGGTACCACATACACAATCAAATGGCTCTGCGACTTTTTTTTAAAATATGACTCGATTGGAATGAAAATTTAAATGCTGACAATATAATGTAAAATATATGTCTCGTTTACACAAAGATTTAATATTTTTAAAGTTTCATAAATATGTCATGAACCATTGGTTTTATGTTTCCACTAAGAATGTGTGTAGAATGCCCCTCGTATAGCAACTAATGTTTCAAAACCCCCTCCTATACTTGCACTTTATTTCGTGTATATTTATTTATTGGTCTGCGGGAATATTTAGAATAAAAATATTTAGAATAAATTGAATGAGTCTTTAAAAAAAATCTATTTTTCGTAAATAGATTTTTCTATATAGCTTTGTACTTGATTCATTTTATTTGTTTTTTAATCTTTAATGCAAGTATTAATTTCTACATCAACTTATTAACAAAGCTATCTTTATTTAATCCCAGTAATCACTACAGCACCATTAAGGGGAATTTAATCTCATTAAGCTAGTGAAAACCCATGCTACTCAAGGATTAAGCTTTGTAAAGTTATGTTTGTAATGCGTGAAAATTCAGTATACATTATATGAAATATATATTGTATCTGCGCTTCGATAAACCATGTTCAACTTAAAATTAAGCTCTTCACAGTAACACGTAATATTGTCGTAACAATATTTAATATTATACACGTAACATCAAAGGCTCACTTCCTTATGCGATCGTTAATCCGAAATTTTAAAGCGCCACCTAATACGAGCGAGAATTTACGGTTGAGATAAGACGCGAAGGCTCCGCGAGAGGCTTCAGCGACGGAGACACAGCCTTCCCACCCTCGGGTTCAGGAGAGACGTCGCGGGGCCGCAGACGCCGACGTTAAACCGATTCCAGAGCTTTCCAGATTGTTGAAAGTTTTTACGAGAATCAATTAAAATTGTTAAGTAATAATCTCCCTGACGAGATTTTTCACAGCTGGTACCGGTACCTACAAGAACAGACTAATTTCCAACTCAGATTTTTTCAATTAAGATGATCCACTGCGATATTTAAATTCTTATTATTAAACATGCATTAATAATATCACTGAATATATAGTGTTTTTTAATAGGAATGATATATTTTTTTTTTTATTTATTTTAGTATACTCTGACAATACACAATGGTTAATTATACACAACGTTTGATATTTATGTTATTGTCACCTTTTTCACCGTTAATACCTTTTTCCACACAACGTCAACACTCCTTCGCGCGCGCTTTTTCACTGATGCTTTCCCGCGTCATCCATAGATGATGTCGCACCATCGACAATCCTTTGCCATGGATCATCATAAACCACACGCCCTCCTGATGTCCTCATCACCAATCAACACTCATAATCATTGAGCCACTGCGGGGGCCGCCGAACCCTGGTTCCCCGTCTTGGTCCTTCGGATTTGTTTGGCACATCATCTTCTGCTGCTATGCCTTCATCCAGCTCCACAGCCTCACTGAGCTCCTCATCGTCTGCATCTTCTGATTCGCTTTCTTCACTGTCGTCAAACAGTCGTCTAATGTCCAGCACATGCCTTGGCACACCGTCTATCTCTACGTTGTTGTCACTCACAACCCGAGTGACAATACCAGGCTGCCACCTTGTGGTACACCTTGCATTGGGCGGCTTCAAAACTACAACATCGCCTGGGCGGTACGAGGATTCCTTGGTTTCTTCTAGTTCAGCAGGTGGTACGAGTGGGTGCCGCCACATGTAAGCATGCACAATGTTGGCAGGCGACGTCTCTTCTTGACCCGGGTGGGCAGATGCTAAGTTGTACCAGAATACAGCTTGCAGGGGATCGATCTTGCTCCGTGCCGCAGTCCTCTTTATCGTGCGGTGATGCCTTTCGACTATTCCATTCCCTGACGGTCGATAAGCGGCTCTGAACCTCTGGCGAACACCCCACTCCCTACACAATTCTCGTAGCGCCAGAGAACGGAATGCTCTACTATTATCGAGTAAAATTTCGTCCGGGGGACCTCTTTCTCTAAAGACTTCCTTTAAATTACGGACCACATCTTCACTGCTCTCGGCTCTAATTTCTTTCCACAAGGCAAACCTACTCGGCCCACAATCGATGACAGTGAGGTAGCACTTACTCCCAAAGTGTGTCGCATCAACTGCGATCCTACTCCAATTGCGCTCCACGTTCAACACTCCAGAGTTGTGCCTATCAGGCGCTGGATCTATGGTCCGGCACTGTATGCAGTTTCTTACGCATTCCACCACTTCCTCTCTCCGAACGTCCGGGTTCACCAGTCGGTTCAGATGAAGAGTCCTGTCTACACCAAAATGATGTTGCTCATGCAAGCGTTTCACATCAGAGTTTTCAACCACTCCCACAGCCGCCACATCACTTCTGTGCCAGCTGCGATCAACTCTTGTCAAAGGATCTGCCTTGTTTTCTATTGACTTAACAAGAGTGATGGTCAACTCGAGACCATATTCGTCCACCAGTTCTTTTATCAGTCCAAGCCTCCTTTTGACTAACATTTCAGACATACCAGAAACTCTGATCCGGTGATCCTTCGTCAAAACAGACGTGACCCATCCCACCACTGTTGCGGAATCTGACATCAACTCCATAGCTCTTAGTCCCCATTTCAATGCCAGCGTTATTCCCTTAACAACAGAGTCAAGTTCTGCCACATTGATATGACCAACGTCCGTGGTCTTTCTTAACCATGACATATCTTCTACAACTTTCCCATCAATTTCCACCATAGCTCCGAACGCTAATGAACTTGCGTCGCACCACACTCTTCCCGTCGTAAGATCTGCAGGAACATTCCAAAAACCCTTTACGGGATCATCGCATTTTACTTTTTGGATCACCTCACTGAGAATTCTCTGGGCATTTTCTCCTACATGTGAGTCCCATGTATCCCCAGAACATGCTCTTTTCACAAAACTACAAGCAACTCGAAGCCACCCACACACCGGGTAATGGCCAACCAACTGCCCACAGACAGAAAACAATTGCCTCTTCGTGAGCTTTGTAGCTGATTCCAGTTCAGGAATAGTATTCCCACGCCTGAACACCAGAACTCCATTTTCTCGCTCAATTCGAAGCCCGAGAACGCGTCCGCCCTCCAGTTCTAATGGTGGCTTTGCTTCCAATCCATACCTCCTCAGGTGAGCCGCTACCTCCTCAGCTGAAACCACTGTCTCGTCCACTATGATGTCGTCAATGTAGCTGTCAGTGCCTCGCTTAACTCTCTCGTTTCTTGACAAGACCTCTCTGACTATTCTTGTCATGATTTTGGGAGCGCTGTTCAACCCGAAACCCAATCTCGTCAAGCAATACACTCTGTCTTCAAATTTCACAAGTTGATATTTCCACAGATCTTCGTCAACGCGGATTTGAAGGTACGCCGACCTTAAATCCAGGAGTTTAAGTTGCTCACCATGTCTTCTCCATCTCCTGAGAGTTTCATCACATACTGCAACCTCTTCCCCCGTGTGACTTTGCACATGGTTGTTTAGCTCTCTATAATCAAGCACTGGCCTGACCTTTCCCTTGTTCTTCTGAATGACTCCCAGTAGTGGTACAACACCCGTGCACTCCCCGGTCCACGGCTTTAACCAGCCTTCCTTCATCCACCTCTCCAGTTCGTCCTTGATCGCATCCTTCACATCGTGCTTGTGAAGACTGGAATATGATGCAATGTCATTCATTAAAGCTACCGGTCCTTCTTTCCATGCCCATCTAACCCACCACTTCTGACCATCAAACCGTGCTTGAAAGTCCTGATCTTCGATACAGATAGTTTCAGGTTCAGCTGCCGCATTTATAACATGGCAATCAAGATTTGTTTGTACACACGAAAAAATCACTTGGTCATCATTCACCGTTACTCCTCCACACATTTTTATGAAATCCATCCCAATAATCGCATCCACGCCATCAAACAACTTGTTCACCACCACACAACTAACCCACACTCCACTAGATTGGGCCCTTCGCTCACCATTTTTCACCCCACACATCACGTCAATGCTGACTACAGCTTCGCCCACACACGGCACTTGACTCCCATCAACACTAATCAACCTGCATCGGTTCCCGCCACTGCGAACGTCACACCTAATGGAACTGGACAGCACTGTTCTTGAACACCCCGTATCCACCAATGCTCGCACCAACTTTCGTCCCACACAAATCTTCACAATCGGTAGCGCCGTTAATGTTGACGAGGAAAAACTACCGGCGCACCAGCTCTTCCTTTCCCGTTTCCCTCCTTCGTGGGGCATTCACGTGACACGTGTCCTGTTTCACCACATGTCCAACACGACAGAGCTTTTTGAGTACAATATCTCATAAGGTGTGGCCCACCACACTTGAAACATTGCCTCGGTGTCCCACTCGATTGTCTAACGACCGCAGCCGCGACGCCCGGATCGTGCAGTTCAGCCATCAACGCCCGCGCCCGTTCGAGCAGGGATGACAGCGCAATCGTCTCTACGCCTGGCAACGCCCTGAGCTCACGTGATATCGTGGCCGGCAATCCCACAACAAATGCTCGTCTGAGCAACTGGTCCGTCACCACACCCGCCAATTTGGCCAACTTTCTCAGCTCAGTGAGATACACGTCGACAGGCTCATCTTTCCACCTTCGCTGGGCCAACTGCTCGTACGCCTGAAACGGGTTCATAGCGAATGAATCGCGCAGGGCTTTTTTGATGCACTCAGCATCTTTCTTGTCCTCGTCTCTCAATTCGCTGTAGACGGCAAACGCGGACCCTTCCAAGAATAGCGGTATGACGGTTGCGAGATCTCCGATATCCTTCAATCTCGCCACCAATTCCAATTTCTCCAACCACTGAATGACGTCTCCTTCACCGTCAAAACATCTCACCAAATCACCAATTTTTACTGTCGCCATCGTTACACGCCGAAATAGCTTGTTATTGTCACCTTTTTCACCGTTAATACCTTTTTCCACACAACGTCAACACTCCTTCGCGCGCGCTTTTTCACTGATGCTTTCCCGCGTCATCCATAGATGATGTCGCACCATCGACAATCCTTTGCCATGGATCATCATAAACCACAATTTATCAAAAAAAAAAAAATTAAATAAACGTTCGTTTGCAAATATTTTTTGCTAAAAAATTTTCTTTTCGGATGAAACACAATTTTTGGTTACACAGTTTTATCAATAAGCAAAACTATCGTTTTTAGTGTAAAAGTAATTCACGGGAGGTTCAGGAGAAGCCTTTTTATTTGCAAAGGGTCACTGAATGGTGTGGTTTTTGTATCATCGGACTATATTTTTTTCAAAATGACGCTGAAAATGCAGTTACAGTAGGTGCTGAGCGATATCGATCTATGTTAGCAGAATGTTTGTATCTAAAACTGGATGAATTTGATTTGACTGATATGCGGTTCAACAATATGGTGTCACATATTAAACTGCTAATATCACTATCAACTTATTGCAAGAAAAGTTTGGTGAATCAAGAAACTCAACTGTTAAATGGCTTCCAAGAAATTGTGATTTCACTCCTTTGAATTACATTTTGTGGGATTATTTGAAATCAATGATTTATCGACATAACGAGGTTTCAACTAACTATTTGGGCTAATTTAATTTATTTATTGAAAAGGGTTCCAAATACATAATTCTTTATTTCTTCCATACACACCAACTCTATTTAATGGATATTAAAAGAAATAGGAAGAGCTGAAAATCATCAGTTATTTTTTATTTTATTTGTTATCTTTGTTTTATTAACCACTGAATTGAGTTTAAATACATCTACCGGTTTCGAAAAATACCATTTTCTTCTTCAGGATGTCATAAATAACTTTAGTTAGTTATGACATCCTTTACAGTATTTTTTGAAACCGGTAGATGTATTTAAACTCAGTTCAGTGGTTAATAAAACAAAGATAATAAATAAAAAATATGAAATTCAACCACGAAGTTAATATTGCTAATTTTAAAAGCATCAGTTATTTATTTAAATTTATGGATCATTATTGTTAATTTACAATGTTTTTATTATATTTTTAATTTACCTCATCTCACAGTGGTCATTAATAATATTGAAAATAAGTTAAGACCTTAAAACTGATCATATTTTCAAACTCAAAAAAAAAAAAATACATGAATATATATTGAAATTCAATCAACACTTTTGAGTTCACTATCTCAAAACAGTGTCAATGTCAGATGGAACCTTGTTTTTTGAGGGGTCGTTATTCAAACAAACCAAAAATACTTGATTTAAAATTGAATGTCGAACGCTGCATTCGCGACCTAATCTATTTGTTAAAGTTATGAAAAATTGTGTTCAAAGAATTCACTCCAATTACGAGGTGACCATTAAAATGACTTTTTATTTAAAATATAATGTTTTCCTTTGTGTTTCAAAATAAATTTAAAAAATTGATTGTACCTTAAACTGTTTTTGTTTTATTGTATTTTATAATCATGTCGTTCTTATTAAAACATCATTTATATAATGTATTTTTAATATAATAAAAAAGGAATAATATTGCTTTTGGTATGCCTAAATAAATTGTCATCAGAATGCTGCCTGGGATCGGGGGTTTTTAGAAAATCAAATGTGATCAGAAAGGTTCTTAATTGGGTTGTAAAAAGATTATTTATCGAATTTTCTCTAAACTAAGATAATTCTTCATAAACTTTAACGAAGAAACTATTTACAGTTTTAGGGACGCACTTTACGGAACGTTAATTAAAGTAACTTGATTTGTCCTTTTGAGAGCCTACGATCTTTTTTCCAATATATTTATATAAAAAATTTCGTATAGTTGAAATTTACCGGTTATGCCTTAGAGTAACTAACTAACTTACTTACCATCACGCCGCTTCCCTGCGGGAGTAGGTAAAAAGAATAGATCGCCACACTCTTCTGCCCTGACACACAGTTCTCGCCTTATCCACATTCATAGATCTTCTCATACAAGCTCGCCGATTATTCAGGCCTCTAACAGAACCATCATAGTATCTGGTTTACCTGGTCATGCCAAGTCTTCCGTGAACGTCTTCTATTGCTAGTGTCATCAACACTTGCGTCATATATCTTCCTTACCATTCTCTCCTCATTCATCCGTTTCATATGACCAAACCACCTTAGTGATCCTTTCTTAATCTTACTCACTATACTTATATCAGTTTTACGATCTTTCGTACTTTCTTCATTCTTTACTCTGTCATAAATGAATCTGCCACTCTCATTTTCACCAGTTTCACTTCAATCATTCTACTTTCGTTCCTCTTTTGCCAGCTCCAGGCATCACTTTCAAAAGTTTAACTTTATAAGTAAACAGTTGGTTATGTTATTATATACATATTTTATGGTCATTTAGTAGTATAATAGTAATTATTTTATTTAATGAAGATAAATCTCAAACTATTTAATAGAAACATATAATAATAATAATAATACATTTATTAGGTTCACTATTTACATATATTATGTACTTATATTGATAAATAATGTCTAACGGTCTGACGTATTACTCTTCCAAATTAATATTCATTAAGTATATATTTTCACCTAGTTAATTACTATGAGTGTTGCGTAATATTTATAATATCAGACAAATGTTCCAAGGGTATGCATATAAAATTTGGCAAAGTAAATACAACATATCAGTAAGAAAGTAAGAAATATATTTGGGTACCCTGCCTGCAACACTATTAATTCACTGTATTATAGCAGACAGTGTTCATCCGATATAACAGCAAGCATAGTCCAATGAGAGATGCAATTAGGTAATTCAATATACTGTTGTAGCAGTTTTATTCTCAGGTTTGGACCTTTAAAAGTTCTAAAGCATAATTTCTCCCCATTTCGGGGAGCCAGAACTGCACTTTTCGTGACTATGGTTGCAATCTTTCACTTTTGCATTTAGACCGTTGTATATTTTTGGTGCTAGAAATAAGCGGAATCTTTGTGCAAAAGTTTTGTTTAGTTTTGGCACAAGATAGTGACAGTTAGACTGTGTCTTTGTTAAGTGAGGGTGCTTAATTTGCTGGTAATACTGTTTATGCCGGTAAAAGTGTTTTAGTATACCAAGAATATACATTTGACGGATGTTTAGGATGTGATATTCTTTGAAGAGTTCATTTGAAGGATAGCGAAAGGGTTTCTTATGAATAACTCTCAAAATCATTTTTTGGGTTTTACTTACAGGCTCTAGAATACTACTAGCTGCGCCACCCCAATTAACAATCACGTAGTTAAGTAGCGAGTGGCACAGTGCAAAGTATGCAATTTTTCTCAAGGATATACGAGTACTTTTCTAACTTCCCTAAAAAAATAGACAAGCTTTCTTATTCGGCTCGTGAGATACTGAATATGTTTTCTCCAGTTTATGTGTTTGTTTTTTGTTTGTTTATGTGTCAATTTGTACTCTTAAATACCGTATACTCTCCGTTGACTGTAGTTGAGTACAGCCACAAGGTTTATTTTTTATTTGGTGTGTATGAACCACCAACTTATCGTGAAAAGTTATTTCTACTATTTTATTAATGGAAAAGCACAAATATTTTGTCTTCAGAGCATTAAGCGTTAGTAAATTTTTATCAAGCCGTGTTATAGTTAGATTTAACCCATTTGGAGTCTTTTTACTTACCTTTTCCCAGGTTTCATCTTGAAAAAATAGTACCGTGTCATCTGCAAAAGAAATTATTTTGCCATTTTCCATGTTGGAGTTACACATTTCATTAACATATATTAAAAATAGTATAGGACCCAAAACACTTCCTTGAGGTGCTCCGTAAGATATTTTGTGTGAGTCACTGCAATATTCGCCTGATTTGACAACCTGCATCCTGTTACTCAAGTAATCTTCAAACCATGCCAATGCCATTCCCCTAATTCCCAAAACCGATAATTTGTGTAGCAGAAGTGCATGAGACACAGTATTGAAAGCTTTGGCTAGGTCCAGAAAGATATCTATACACCGTTTTTTTTTGTCTAGTTGTGTCAATAGGAATTCCGTTAATTGACATATTGCATCTTCTGTTGAGCTGTTGGTTTTAAAACCGTGTTGGTTTTTTGAAATAATTTTATGCGTATGCATATATGGGGATATCCCCAGGTATTTAGAAATCGTACTTTTACTATCCTTTCTTAAATTTTAGAAAAAATACTTAGAAGCGATATCGGTCTGTACTGTCCTGGATTGTGTGGATCACCACCCTTGAATATTGGGGAAATTATAGCCAATTTGAGTGCATTTGGAAATTTACCCGTTGTGAGACTTTGATTGTAAATATAGTTCAAAGGCTTGGTTAGTAGTTCTTTGTTTTATTTTACTATTTTTGCTGTCGTCTCATTATTTCCAGGGGCACTGTGGGATTTTGAGTTATTTATAATAGAATTGATTTCTTGTTCAGATGTTGGAGCTGGGAAGAATGATGACGAACTTGAAATATTTGTATTAAAATCATTTTTAAGATAGTAGTCTTCAGTAGATTTTAGCCGTAATAAAATAATTTTTACTAAGTCTTTGCCAAGAGAAAGAAAATGTGCATTTATATTATCTAGTGCATCAGTAATTTCCTCATCACCAGCAGTACTATTAGTGTTAGCAAGAAGCGTGTTGCATATGCTGTTGTTTTTATTTTTTGTTTTGAAGTCATTTCTCTAATAGTATCATTCATTTCTTTGATTTAAATCCGAAATTATTTAAAGTATATGCAATGAACGTCTTAAATTAGATCAATTATTTAAATTAAATAGAATATTATTATTCTTGGTCAATCTATCGCTAGATAGAGGCCTCCACATGGCTCTATTACTATCTTTCGTCCTCCACCATTTTTGCTATGTCACTCTCACTGCTCCGATAATTTTGTCTATTCATTAAGACTTGAACGCCCTCTAGTCATTATTATCGTTGCGTTAATTTCACGAAGATACTCGTATTATTGAAGATATCGTTAAAGATATCATTGAAGATATCGTTGAAGATATCGTTGAAGATATTGTTGAAGATATTGTTGAAGATATCGTTGAAGATATCGTTGAAGATATCGTTGAAGATATCGTTGGGTGTCATTTTAACTACAAAAAGGTGTAAATGGAAATGATCGGATCATACTTCAAGATGCTGATAATTCATTTTCATGTCTAGTTCTAAGAATATTTCCAAAAACATGACAGTTTGATCTAGTTTGAATACAAATACAAAATGAAATACAAAAATGAATTTATTCTTAACGTATAACAGGATCTTGGATTTACAGAGAAGATTTCAAATATTTATTTCAAAATAATTAGCAAAACTAAAACTAATTTACATCTTAAAATTAAATCATAAACTTGGATATAATATTAAAAAGAGATAATGTTAAATTTCTGGGAATCGTTTTATTTAGCCTGGCGAAGAAAAGACAATAGGATTTATATAATAACTATGGTATATACGGACACTAAAAATTCTGAATACATTTGTTTTTCGGACGATTGATGTTGAAATAAAACTAACGAGGACAATTGGTATGGTCAAGTTTGTTTTGTCAGAGTTGACTTTATGACGCCGATGATGCAGTATTAATGGCAAGAATTACAGAGGCCAGTGAATAGAATGTACGATGTATGCAAGGAAAGCGACCTTATTATGAATGTCAAAAAATTGAAAGTGACGGTATTCGAGAAGGAGGAAAGCAAGACAATGTACTAAATACTTGTAGATAATGAAAATTTGGATCAAATGGACGAGTTTGTGTATTTGGGAAGTATGTTCGATAGAAACGGAAAGATATCGAAAGGAGGGTGACTGCAGGGAATAAGGTGAATGGCGCTTTGAATGAAATTATAGCTAATGGGAACTTGTCAACTGAGGCAATACTAGCGGTTCAAAGTGGAGTCCTAGTACCGATTTTCTCCAGTCATGATCTCAACCTTAGATTACGAATGCAAATGGTCAGATGCTATGTTCTCGATATTATTTTATGGAATGTAAGTGTGGACACTTGTTGAAGAAATTATAAGGCGATTTGGAGCATTTGAGATATGGATCTACAGAAGAATGCTCAAAATAAGCTGGATGGATAATGTTAGAGCCGTTTTACGTAATCACTCACATGCACAAGTATATATTCTATATCAAAATTGAACGTGCGTATCTCATTATATTTCTTTTCCTAACCTGTCCTTAGGCACGAGGAAGAAAAGAAGAGTTCGCTGCATTCAACACTCCCGAACGAGCTCAGTATACATTTTAAACCTTACAGATTAACTATATATATTTAATTCCTGCTTATACTTAAAACCAATCCTTTACGCGAATGTTAACAGTACTTGTTATACATATTCCGCGTCGCTTGTCTTGTGGTTGGAAAGGAAAGAAATAATTTAATCAGCATCAGGCAGATTGAAAAAGTAAGTGCCTCCTTTTTTCCATTATTTCCACCAGATATAGTTACGAAAGAAATTGTCACGGTTCGAATGAATAAAAAAAAAAAGTATTTAAAATAATACATATCCGAAAACTTCAATATCTCGGACGTGTAATAAGACATCCGGAAAAGTACGAGATCTTGCACCTCATAATGTAGAGAAATATTGCGGGAAAAAGAAGACCATCATTTATTACTCATTCACCGCCAGGTTGGCATTTTTTTATACTAAACAGGGGACCGTGCAACGCAGTTCAGCGCATAAGCTTCAAAGTAACGACGCACGGCCACCAACCAAAACATAACGCCATCAGGAACATCATGGGTGAAGAACCTAAGGCCAGTCAACTGTAGAACTTTTCTTTGCTGCAGTAAACAAAATGATGATAGCCAACGTCTATTGAACGGATAGGGCACATGCAGAAAAATAATAGAGCTTACAGAATATAGTTCTGCGATATTTAAAATAAATTTACATAAATCACAGAGAAAAAATATAGTCATCTACATTTATTCAAAAAATAATGATGTACGATATTCACCAAGTCTTGGGCAACGACACTACAAATAGCAAGTCGTTGTTGGTATCTCGGAGTGCTCAGCCAAAGCGGATTTATTGAGGTGGCCGAGTTGGCACGATCGCTTGTGGTCGTTAATTGTCTTGAAAATTGTACCGCACTTAATTGCAGTTAGAAATGTTACCAAATGAAACATGACACTAACTGAAAACAAAAGCAATGATGCTAAGAAGGGCCACGAAACTGGAGAACTCGGATCAATGTTTTTGATAAAATATTATATAAATTCCTTATTTCAAAACGGCCAAACTGTACTATTTTACAGTCTTTTTTATTAAATGTTCATTTCGAAAATGTTTTGCACTTTAAATTTTTCACTTAAATGTATATTTTATTTCATAGTTATGAATGTATTTAATTATGAATGTTCACCTAAAATATACCATTTTAATAATGTGTGATATTGTATTTAGAATAGAACTATTCAATAAATATTATTTGAAATTGAAATTGTAAGTTAACTTAAACATTAACCAACGTAAATAAAAACGAAAGGAAAAATATTATTCAATTAATTCTAATTATTTTGAATTATTAAAAATACACTCTTTCATTTTATTAATAACACGATAGCTATCATCTTAAAGCTTAGAAATAAAACAAACAATTTACTAATTATTACAGACATTTTAAGCGTATGAATCATAAAATTTATGGAATAATAGATTAATTAATGATTAATTTCAATTAAATATTTAATTTATTTGTTATATTTTACAAATTATTGATAAACACTGACACTATCTTTTTCATATTAATATGCTCTGTTTGATAATCTCTAGCGTTTCATACCATCGCACATCGAAAAGAAGACGCTCTGTTGAGAAACACACCTTCCTTAGAAGCCTCCATTCATCCCTTTAAGCCTGAAGGTGTGAACTGCGCATTTATTAACACATTACATCCCCCTGTTATGTCTCGAAGGCGCGAAACTGCGCGAGGCATCGGGAGAGGTGTCGTTTATCCGTAAATTTTAAATTTTCTTCGGAAGGGATGAAAAATTGCAACCCGCGTTCGGGAGGCAAATAAATTATTTGGAAACAAAAGAGTACAGTTTCAATGTTAAAAAAATCATTTAAAGGCATTTTTGCGAGTCAGGCAGTTTGAATAAGAGCTTTTATATTCCAGCCAGTGAATAGGAAAATTGTTATAAAACATTCCTATAATTTTTTTCTGAAATTATTTACGAGTCCAGTATATTCAACTAAATTTAATTTTATACCTTAAAATTTGTTTGTCGCTCATAAGTATATCTAAAATTACATCTCAACCAAAAACGATGTGGAAGGGCAATAGCCTGGTAACCATAGTCCACATCCAACGAGACCTAGAAATGATAATATTACGTTCCTAATATATATATATATATATATTTTTTTTTTTTTATTAAAAAATAGAGATGCGTACACGAAAAACGTGTAACATCAATATTCATCCAATTTTCAAACTAAGCTAAATACTTTAGCTATGAAAATAAGACTAAATTGATGTTCTATTGGAACAAGACTCGAACCCCCGACCACTAGATCACTAAGCGAGTATCGTAACCACTTGACCGACACGACAGTGTGTAAATTTTATACTTATGTATTCTTCTACATCAAAATACATACTATGTGGTGAATTATTTTTGTGCATTTTTAATATAAATTATACAATTAAGTCATCAGGGGAATAAATTTTAATAATACCAATATTACACCAATTTGAATTGTATTTTAATTCTTTAGTCCATTATTAAGTAGTTATTATTTTTAGATCGTGTATTATTTATCTTAATATATTAACTAATCTTTGATCTTCGGAATCGCTCTACGTGATTCCTTTTAATGTTGTATTAAAATAAAATGTATTTAATTTACACATTTTTGTTGTGAAGTTGAATTTTTAGAACATATTTCTGTGATATTTAAATTCAAATTAAATTAATCAACTAGAGAAATATACAGAAAAATATATCGAAAAAATATTTAGTTGCTACCAGAATCTATCTATACTTTCTATACCGGTAGCAACTAAATATCTTTTGATCTAGTTCATGTATTTAGTTTGCATTAAAATGTATTTATTATTAATGCACAAAAAATAAATTCTTGGCTACACTATTAACCGTGATCCATTCCTTGCAATTCTGACATCAATTATATCAATGCTTTTGTAACACTTAGTTTTAGATGTTACTTATCTCAGAATTTATATTCACCAAGCATGTTAGACTACTGTTTACGCGCTTTATACTTCGATAGGTAGGCCTGATATAAAATTTTGAATATGTGTATTCTTTTTGTGTAGATTTATAAACATAAAAAAAAAGCGAAGCTGCTTCTGGGAAAAGAGTTATTGTGATTCGGACGGACTTTTTACGGCGGCAAAACTTTTAGTATATATAATTTCGGATTATCGGTTGTGTGAAGGTTTTCGGTGGCTGACCAGCATATTTGCGGACCATCAGGCTACAAGGATAGCGACGTCGGCCTCAACCAGCACAGGTTCACAAAGGTTTGTGTAATTTGAATTTACATAGATTGAATAACTGTATTCATCATTACCAATAGAAAACTCAGAACTAACTATCGAAGTATTTACGGAAACACTACAATCGTGCATTATCCACTCAATCACAAATACGGAACTGGTATTTTCACAAAATTTTGGTAAATTTCACCAAATGGGATTGATAATTTTGATAATCTGAGTAACTGGATGACAAATCTCATATACAGACTCGTTATAGAAATGAGATTAAACTAATTACGAAATCACGAAAAATTAACCTGGTTGATCATGCAGTGGTATCCCTGTATCTGAGTAGTAAAATAAGAAGTCAGCCACAAATGCGTTTGACTGATGATCTGAAAACAATTGATGACTTTGTATGGACGAGAGTTGTTTAATACAAGGACTGGTGGCAGAGTTTTGTGGATAATTAGAAGGTACTCGGGGTTAAGTTTTAAGCTGAAGCTTAAATCGTAGAATCAAAAGGGGTGCAGATCACAGCTAGATGTAAGGGATGAAAAATAAAGAGGAGTGCCATTCATTAAGAAAGCCCTTTATACAGTAGCGTCCATCCGCTGGGATGCAAACTATGATGAAAATACATTTAAAAATGCCTTTGTGGTAAATAAAATAATCAATATATAATGAATATTTATAGAATAAGTAGATCTAGTGTTCATTTTACATATACATATTATTACAGTCCCATTACACCAGAAAGCACTGCTATCGACTAACTCATTCTAGGTACGGCGCCGGATGTTTAGTTCGGCAGGTGAAAATGGACCAGTAAATGCAAACCCGTTAAGTTTTGAATACAAAATTATGATTATAGATTCACAACATTTTTACACTTACCGACAAATTAAAACGAACGAAAAGAGTTGTTTTTGTCCCGTTATCAGCTAAGATTCTTTCCAGAAAGATTTGCCATCTTCAAAGCTTATGACGTGACTTCAAAGTTCATAGAGATACTTGAGATGATCTTATTTTCACTACTTTACTATTCTCCTCCTAGGTTATGATGAAAGCCGTCTTCTAGATGGTCACATTCAAGCAAGAATTTCCATCTCCTGACCCCTAAAATACGCCGTATTAAAATTCAAATCGTGGGACCTAGGCAGACCCATTTCTGCCAGGCGATATTTCCAAATTGCGGGTGAATCAGGGCCCTAATAATCTCCTGACTCACAGCGTCCAAAGTGTCTTCCTGTCAGAGAGATGATAATTTTCGCCAACCATTCCGGCCACTCCCCGACCGGTCAGCACCTCGCTGTCGTCTGCCCCGAAGTGTCTACTCTTCTTCGCTGCTAGGGAAACGCTCACTGCGCCCCGATTGGCGCGGAGGTTTTCAAACACACCATCTGACGATTAGTCACATGACAATATGTTTAAACAAAATTCAAGACAATGCATAGATAGTCTGTCTTTAATGCAAGATCATTAGTATAATCATAAAGCACACAACCTCTCATTATTATTATTTTTTATTTTAATATTAAGAAATATAATATATTTTTAGAATATTCAGTAGGATTTCTTTTAACATTTATTTCATCTCTACGAGAGTAAGACTTGGGTATAATTTACGTTATACTTTTAAAATATCGTCTGCACCGGCTTCAGCGTATATATAGAGTGAAATTCTAATTTTGTGTAATAGCACCCGTGAGGTCATCGTTTATCAAAGATCAGTATGCGAGAGGATTTTAGTAAAAAGTAACAGAATCTAATTTGAAAAAAGTCTAAGCAGATGCTTAAAACAAATTTTGTTTTTATTACTTCAGTAAAGCCTTTTTTCAGTAAGGTATGTTTGCTGCTATAAATAATCAACTGCTCCACTGAAAATATTGTTGTTATAAGTTAAAAAAAAAACATTTTTACACCCTGGCAATACGCTCATTATCAAAGTGGCATAAATTAATATGTGGTACATAAAGCGCCTACTATCACTGTAGTGTAAATATTACAACTGGTAGGAATTTGTTATTGGGACAGAACAGTAAGGGCTCAAGGACCAACCAGAAAGCACGACTTACCTGAATTTTCTTACTATAATCACAGCTCTCCTGAACTTCAAGAAACTTCTTCACTTAGTCGCACAAAGCACTGTGTATCACCCAAAAATCATTGTAAATCTTCGGCACGCACTGCGAGAAACCGAATACACAATAGCAACAGTAACTGTATAAATAACAGATCAGTGAGACGTTACACTTCTTGACAATTTAAAGTTCATAGATAACAGGCATAGAAAAAGTCATGCTCTGAAGGTATAAGGTAAAGAGGTGGAGATTGATGATAGGTATAGAATTGATGATAGTATAGATTGATGATAGGCATAAAGAAGCATCCACACACACTCACGATGACCGACGATCTGGTCCTAGCATAAATACCGACTAATAATAAAGAAATATAATAATATAATAAATAATAAGGGATAGTAAGTGTCTGCGACTTTTTGTCTGTTGCTGAAGCATTAATTAATCAAAAATTGGTCCAATTTAACGAGATTTTTTAAAGTAAAATATAAAATATGCTCACATACTATACGTCATGAAAAGTGATAATTGTACATGTAATAATTTGGTTGTGCACACATAGATAAGCTTAAATGATTTTTATATACTTTTGAGTATAATCGAAAGAATCAATGTTTTTTATTATGAGATAAACATTTTTAATATAATGTTTTTTTTTTGATATTTCAAAATTTTCGTTATTAACTTTGTTGAAGTTTATTGTAATTAGCTTTTAAAAAACTTTTAACAAAATTCTTAACTTTTGAAAAAGTAATTAATTATTCAAATAAAACACAACGTTATTTACTTCACACTACACTTTAATAAAAAATTAAAACATTTTCGATTAATTTTCAGTAATAAACTAAAGCTTAAACTAGAAGATAAACTATCAACTAAATGGGGGGTGGTATGATAGCGTCGTTGGGGAGAGGGGGGTTTCGGTGAAAAGTGAAAGTAGTTGTGAACGGGGCTAATATGGACAGGATAAGAGATGTAGTAGGGGGTATTTGTATGTTAAGTACATTTTTATTGTCAATATATTCAAGAATGTCTAATATTCTCATTTTTCTGCATATATGTAGTTCTTCTACGTTGTTGTTCATGGGTGAAGCGATGACCTTCTGATCTTGCATGGTCTGCCATCTCTGAGTTTATGCTGAAGTTATTTATCTCCTGAAGGTGTTCTTTTGTTTGTGAGTGTATTTTTTTAAATGCTTTTATTTTATGTTATAATAATGATATTTTCATCGGCACTCTAATGTGTAAAAATCATGTATAAACTTTTTGATTTAATTAATAAATAATCAAACTTACATACAATATGACGAGAAGGGAGGCGACAACCTACGCAGAAGTGTTAGGATAACTTTAAATACTTAAAAGTTAAAGTCAAGTGAGAACCTCTGATGAAGGATCCGTTTCTGGGTCGCTGCTCCTTTCAGCGAGCTGAAAAGACTCCGCGAAGTGAGACGGCAGATCCGCTTCCTCTTTAGGCACAAAAAGAGGTTCATGTCACATTTTAACACTTTAATCCCAAGAAAAAAAATGACAAATTAAAGTACGTGACTGAATATTTTTTTATAATGGTGACTTTTTTGGTTTATGTTTAAAATTTATCATACAAAGGAAGTGAACAATTTTAATAGGAAATACGTGCGTATACAATATATATCGGGTTGACTAATAAATCATTGCGATTTTGTACAATTAAACGTAATAAAATCTAATTTTTGAATAAAAATTACAACATTTCATTGAATCATGTATGAACGGTACACATTTGATTGGAGAGCGACCGAAAAGGGTGATAATCTGACGAGATGAGGACGGGATTATAGGGCGTTTGCAGACGAGTTTCCCAGTTGAACTAATGAATGACCATTATATCCTTGATTAAAGGCTAGGATCTTCTTCAGGAAACAATGTATACTGATATTAAAAATACATTAAATATTGTTATCTATGATTATATTTTTAATTTCATTATACATTGTTTTCTTAAGAAAATACCATAGGTATCGAAACATGCAGAATAAATAGTGGTTTAAACAAAGTATTGTGTATAATTATCAATATAAAATGAGGCCTCAAAGTAATTTTGCAAATATTGAAGAAGAAATAATTTTTTATTCAATTGACCTAATTGTAAAAAAACATATGTTTTAGTATTATATTAAACATTGCGGTCAGATATTTAAGAACCTTTATATATGACTACTTTAATTTTATTATTTAAAACCAATCACTTTCAGTCTGTTCTTTTGTCAAGGTACTGGTTTTTTTTTAATTGATTAGACATTTCCATACGTATTTTTGTCTCCAAACCCATTTATCAGTTTTGGGATTACAAATTTTACGAAGAATTTTTTTTAATATGTGCCTAGAACCTTTCATCGTATTTTGTCAATATCCAAGAGAGGACACGGCTTGAGTTAGCAAATAAGATCAAAATAGCATCAGATTGATAAAAATTTCCTTATGCTTAGATATATATTATTCTGCTTGTGCTGTTGGCATTACATACCAATGAAGGTAAACAGATGACTGTGAAATTATTAGTATAAATTATATATTTTTTACTTCTTCAATATTAACAAAATTACTTTATGGCAACATATTATATAAAAAAAAAAGATAAAACACTTTCTTTATACCACTAATTATTGATAAATCAACATGTTTTGATACCTGTGGTATCTTCTTCAGGAAACAATGTATACTCTAATTAAAAATGCAAGTATAGATAAAATAAAATGTATACTTTTGTTTTAATCTACGCTTGCATTTTTAATTTTAGTATACATTGTTTCCTGAAGAAGATACCATAGGTATCGAAACATGTTCATTAATCAATAAATAATGGTTTAAACCATGTGTTTTTTCTTATTATTTATTGATATATTTTTGTTTGTTTTTGATGTAATATTTACCTATTTCGTATTTAATACATATCTATTATTTCAAAATTTTTGGTAAATTGATATCTTTCATAAAATAAATTATATTTAATACATAAATAATGATTATTTTCACTATAATGAAGATTATTCTGATAGCATACTATCAGAATAATCTTCATCCACTATTTATGAACGTCTCATATATGAGACGTTCATAAATAGTGGATGCTGGCGGATTAGGAACAAACTTATCCACGAATCTTAAAGTCATGACTTCAGATCATGCCAGTCGTCATTATTTAATCTTATTTTAGAAATACTCATTTAGAGCGTTTCGATTAGTTGAAAAAAGTTAAATTATCGATCATCAAAAAATTGTGATTTTTTATTGATGACCTCAAAATACATCAATTTACATATTACATACTTACCGGAGCTATAAAAAAAAGATATTGCATATGTTATATAAGTAGAGAAAAATTATGAACAGAAACTCATATAACATATAACAAATCATTAAAGTAATATTTAAAAAAAGATCAACTTTTTCAACACAAACACTTTTTGCAAAATTCCCAGTTCCCTAAATAGAAAACATTTACAAACAAATCTCAATTAATCAATTAATTAAAGAAAATAACACTCTAAAATTTGAAACAAGCGCATCATTAAGGTTTAAAAATAACTTTAAAATCCCTAAATGTAACACCAAACACTATCAGCAAAGTCTTATATATTTAGGGATAAAAAAATTCAATGGCCTCTCTACACAAATTAAAGAAATAAAGGATATAAAAGAGTTTAAAAAGAAACTAAATGAACACTTTAAAAACAAATAATTGGACAATAAACAATATTACAGAACACTTCAGAAGCACACAAATGGACAGCGAATAGAATATGTAAGGTATTATATAAAATTATTGTAGTGTAACTCCCTCTCCAAGCACAAGAGCTGGTCTCTTTTTTGGAGAGGTAAGCGAAAAAAAATCATGTAATATAAAAAATATGTAAAATACTTTATTCATGCTATAAAAAATTGTAAAAAATGTCAAATAAATAAAAAAACTACAAACATGTTCATGTTTTTTTTTTAGGTTTTTAACCTACCGACATAAACAACTGTTGATTTCAAAACAAATATAATCTATGAGTTAATATATATATATACATTCAACAACATAATAATAATAACAGAGATGTGCACCCCCAAATAAGAAAGATCTTGAATTATGAGGATAATGAAATATTTTCTTATTTCGTTTTTCGAATCATTTTTACACAATTTCACAATCTTTATTTCTGTGTGAAGCTGTGAATTCTCTGCGTATTTTTTTAGTTTAAGCATATTTTTGACTTACGTATCTAACTCACTTTTTATTTTTGATAGCATGTCACAATATCCTATAATCCAATAATTTGGGAAACAAATATAATTTAAATAATATACACACACACATATATATATATATATATATATATATATATATACTTACTTACTTACCATCACGCCGTTTCCCCGTGGGGGTAGGCAGAGAGGATGGAGCGCCACACTCTTCTGTCCTGACACACAATTCTCGCCTCATCCACATTCATACATCTTGTCATACAAGCTCGCCGATTGTTGAGGCTTCTAACAGAACCATCCTCCATTATCTGGTTTACCTGGTCGTGCCAAGTCTTCCGCGGACGTCCTCTATTTCTGGTTCCATCAACACTTGCGTCATATATCTTTCTTACCATTCTCTCCTCATTCATCCTTTCCATATGACCAAACCACCTAAGTGATCCTTTCTTAATCTTACTCACTATACTAACAGCTTTACATTCTTTCCTTATTTCTTCATTCTTTACTCTGTCATAAATAGATTTGCCTAAGTCTACGTCTAAGTGATCTCATTTCCACTGCATTTAGTCTACTTTCGTTCCTTTTCTGCCAGCTCCAGGTCTCACTTCCATACATAAGTGTCGGTACCAGCACTCCATTGTGCACCGCTAGTCTTGTCTCGGTTGACAAATTCCCGATATATATATATATATATATATATATAAACGGACGATTTATTATAATTACGCTAGCGCCATCAGCACACCAGTAGAATCTTTAATTGTTTAGTTTTAAAACCTATCACGATTATCCCACCGCCGCGGCCGGTGCAAGTATTGTCTTATACTTCACTTGTCCCTACTTAAATTGTTATCCTCTATTTTTAAGCTATCATTCTACTCAAGCAATACAATTGGCTATCTATCGAATTAAGAACTCCATTCAGCTGATCCGTTTTGTACGGAGTCCTTACACTGTTTCTTAACAGAATAACATTTGAAAGGTTTTCAGCTTGATTTACAGCTGCGTGCAAATCATTGAAGTTTCTACTATCTATTTTACTAATTCGCAAATTTTACTATCGTACTATTATTAACGTGTTGATTTGTTTTTAATTTGGGAAAAACAAAAAGCAAACCGGCAGAGCTATTTCCTACATTGTTTACCTTTAATAGAAATAATAATTCGTTATTACGTGAACGATTTTTAAACAGTAAAATAATCTTGTTCAATCATGAAAAATGCTATAAAAAATACTATTTTTTTATAATGAATTTTATTATTTGAGGTTAAAACTTAGTAGTAAATAGTACTTAAAAATTACAAATAAATAAATAGTATGGTTGCATAAACAAAAGATTAATTTTGACTAAAGACGTTGATTAAACGAAAGGTTATAATATTTTTGAAATTAGAAAAATTAACTTTTGTGATTAAATAAGGGGTTAATAAAACAAAATAACAAATAAAAATATGAATGTTCATAATCTTATTTACAACATATAGTAGACGCATATATTATATATGATTATATAATAAATACTAAATTAATGTATTAATTATAAATATATTTTATATGTATATATTTATAATTAATACATTAATTTAGTATTTAAAATATCACAGACCTATGTTCTGAATAATTACAACTTCACAATAAGAATGTGTTTTCCTTAATGATTATATAATATCATTCGGAACAGTATAACCTACATCTATACCTAGTGCACACCACTGCCTATAATTATTGGTACAACTAACTAGCCTACGTCCCTTTCAATGACGTGACGAGCTATAAAAAGGGAAATCTGAAATAAGCCTGTAAAAAAAAGGAAACATATCATCAGAAAAATATAATTATAAGAGAAAAATTTATTTTAGTCATTCTAAATATAAAGTGAGAAAACTTTTGTTGCTTAAATATAAGGATTAATGAAGCATGCATCATATAAGCGAAACTTACTTGTTCTTCTATCTTAAATGTTGAAATAATTTTTGTGAAGCTAAATCAATTTAAATATGCACAATTGCTCAAAGGTTGGTAACAAAAAATGATTGGTATTATTAACAGTCGGTAACAACACCCCATTTACTTGGAGACACGCCATTCTTTTATTTAAAAAAAAAAAACAATCTGTTAAGTTCACAAAAATATAATTATTATATAGATAAGATAAATAATAAAGTTATATATTAAATTTAAAAACAGCTACAATTTTATTCACTTATTTTATTTATGGAGGTTAACGATGCAGATTTTACGTTTCATAAACAATATCGTCTAAATGCCGTCCATTTTTCTCCAGAAACTCCTGCAATTGGACTCTTAAATTAGCGAACACGCGAGAGCAAAGCGTTGGTTCAATGGCAGCAACTTCACGGCGGATATTTTCTTGTAGGGCCTGAATTGTTCGAGGATTATTGCTGTAAACTCCCAACATTTTCATTTTGGTAGCACTCACGTGATCATTTTGGTGCCACTCATGCATTCAACGAGCTCCGCGACTTTTTTTGAAAAATGTTACTCGATTGGAATGAAAATTTAAATTTAAAATATTGTCGTTGTAGCATAGTTGGATAATGCTCCTTCCCCTGTTTGGAAAGAGATCCAGGTTCGAATCCCGGTGGCGCAACAACAATATTTTTCGATAAAAATTGATTTTATATGATATCTTTCTAATTAATATATTTAATTCTTATTTAAAATATCACAGACATGAATAATTACAACTTCACAGTAAGAATGTGTTCTCTAAATAATAAAGTTGTATCAATGTGTCCAAAATTTAATAAAAATGAATTGATAATTCTGGCGTCTGCTATCAGATTACTCAAAGGTATTTGAGATTCTGTAAAAATAAGGTAGATGGCTCTTTCAAATAATGAAACGATAGATGTATTCATTTGAAAAGTGTAACATACGGGTTCGAAAATTTGTCGTCAAAAGTACTGTCACTGTAGCATAGTTGGACAATGCACGTTTTCCGGTTTAGAAAGAGATCCATGTTCGAATCGCGGTGGCGCAACAACAAAGTTTTTTGATAAAAAAAATTATATATATATATATCTTTCTAATTAATATATTTAATTAATATTTAAAATATCAAAGACCAATGTTCTGAATAATTACAACTCCACAATAAGAATGTGTTCTACTAATAAAGAATTATTATTTTGCATGTTGTCTACAACATGCGAGATAATAATTATTTCTTATAATAACTAGGTAATAATAATAATAACTAATACTAAAGACTAGGAAAACTTACTCTAGAACCTTTCTTTAGTTTTCCTAGTCTTTAGTGCAAATTTCCTGAAGAATGGAGTCGTTCGTTTTGCAGTAAGTAAGCAAACACCACATCTCCGAGGCGTCGAGCACTTTCATTACTTTCCTTCTCTGAGTTCATGTTTCCACTTTATACAAAGCTATAATATCAGATTATTGTAGAATACTAGGATTTTAACTAATCGTAATATTTTTAAATCAAGTCATTTGAAAAATGTGTAGAACGAAATGTTGCACATCACAGATTGCCAAATATATAAACATGAACAAATTCCTTGTTTCAATATTTGCATTTTGGTGTCACTCACGTGATCGTTTTGATACAATTCGTGCAATCAAAATGCTTCGCGATATTTTTTAAAAACATGAAACGATTGGAACGAAAAATTAAACGCTGATAATATAATATGTATTCATGTAAAAAATACGTCTTGTTTACACAAAGATTTAGTTTTCGAAGAGTAAATACTTTTAATGTTGCGTAAATGTATCGTAATCTATCAGATTTATGTTTCCATCTACAAGATATAGAGATCAAATTGATATCCCAAAACTAAAATATACCGCAACTCAAAATCAATATATTTATCAAGGTATCAAATTTTTTAACAATCTCCCCATCACAATTAGAAAAATTACAGACATCATAAATTTGTAACTAAAGTAAAAAAAAATATGTACACAGACTAACTGAAACAAATTAACTCGATTATACTCCTTCTCTATACACGAGTCTTACTCTCACAGAGAAGAAACAAATATTAAAATGTATATATATATATATATATATATACATATATCCATTGATTATTGAAATTATATTATATTTTTAATATTAATAAAAAAAGGAAAAATAAATAAATAAAGAATATGTATAGAAAACCCTCTCTTATATGTACACTTTATTTCATTTACTGGTCTGTGGGAATACCATATTAAAATATTTAGAACAAATCATGTGAATCATAAAAAAAAATATTTTTCGTAAATAGATTTTTCTGTACAGCTTTTTAGTTGACTCTTTTAATTTACTTTCAAAGACTTTATTGAAAATTTTAATTTCAATATCAACATATTAACAAAGCTATCTTTATTTAATCTCAGTAATCACTACAGCACCATTAAGAGGAATTTAATCTCATTAAGCTAGTGAAAATTCGTGCTACTTAAGAATTAAGCTTTATAAAGTTATGTTTGCTATGCGTGAAAATTCAGTATACAGTATATGAAATATATGTTGTATCTGCGCTTCGATAAATCACATTCAACTTAAAATAAAGCTCTTTATAGTATAACACGTAATACACATCTACCTAATACACAGTTTGACGAAAATCGTTAAGTTTTCTTTCAAATTTTCGTATAAATAAATATGCGTTAGATACAAACCGAGCTTCTATTTATACGCAAAATAATGATTTTAATTAAATAATTAAACCCTCGACAAGTTTTGCTCAGGGCCTGAACATGTAAGCGGGGCGAGCGGGGGGTAGGGGAACAAAGGGCGTCGTGACTAAAACAAAACAGAGCCGATAATGGATCGATCGGTAGACGGGAAAACCGTCCTCAATAGACACTCGATGTTCGATTCTAACAATGGCGAGCATTCACCGAGTCAATTGTGAAAATGAGACGCGAAAAGTGTTTTAGAAAATCTTCAGCGGAAATGAGAATTCAAAATAACTCAATTGTTTTTAAGCCGGGTTGGGGTAGCGGGGAGGAGATCTGTTAAAGGATTTTGCTTTGTGGGTTTAAGTTGGACTAATCAATTGAACTTATATTTTATGGTTGATTTTTGCCTGCCTTTGAGATCTTTCATTATTTAACTGATACGAAATAAGAAGGGTATTAACAGAGTAGCTAAACTTTTAACAGTGAAAACAAAGTTTTTAATTCAAAGGGGATTGATTAGCGTTGGTGGAATTGCACCTACATATACAAGATCCGATCTTCCTATAAAGGTGTTTTTTTAGAGATTTGTTTTTCGAACTAGTAACACTTGTTTCCAGTGACAGCCGATTTGATGCTGGTATTTTATTTGTGCTCAGTTTAGTTTGTCATTTCACCATGAATAGACTTACGCCAGAACAATTATAAATTGTGCAAATGCGCTACGTTCATTTTATGGTCGACATAATCGTCCCTCCGATCAAGTAATTCGAAAGACCATGGATTGTTTTCTAATTGATAATATCGCAGAGATGTCGTACAGTGCGCACCGAAGAAGCTGTCAATGGAGAGCACTATAGATTCATGAGTTTTTACTTTTTCCTTCCCCAATTAAATTGTATTAATGTAGAAGAGCTGTGGTTTCAACAAAATGGCGCAACATGCTACACAGCGCACGCTACAATCAATTTATTGAAGAAAATATTTAATGTGTGCATAATTTTGCGTAATGGACCTGTGAATTGGCCTCCAAGATAGTGTGATTTAACACATTTGTATTCTTTTCTGTAGAGATATATTTAAAACATATTATCTAAATAATAAAAGCAACGCTGTCGAATGGGCCCGCAACCCGTGTGGTTTCAACAGTACTTTACCACCACGTACAAAACCCGAGCTACGCACTGAAATTTTACGAGAAATTTTTCTCGGTCGCATAATGTCAAAAAGTGGTGATGTCGACTGGTCTCCTCGATCACCTGATTTGACGGCTCCCGACTATTTTCTGTGAGAGTTGTTGAAAGGAAAAGTCTATAGCAATAAGTGAACAACAATTCTGATGCTACGAGACAATAGTCGAAATAAAATTTCTGAAATAACACACGAACTATGCGAAAATATTATGAAAAACATAATTAAAAGAGTACGCATTTGCGTTGCTGCCGGAGGCGGCTACATGGGCTATTTTATACTTTATGTATAATTGTAATAAATTATGTAATTAATTATAAAAATTAAATTTAAAAAATATTTTTTATTTTTTAGTTATTTAAAAACAATATCGGCCTGGAACATAATATTCACTGTGCAGATCTGAGAAGCTGCATTTTAATTCACGGGACTTTTTCAGATAATACTAGCATTTAGTGTACATTTAGTGTTAGTACTCTGGAACCTGGTATAATAATTACGGGTCGATTGTCACCTGACAAGCGGATAGAACTGTGCACCGTAGAGAAACACAGATTGCTGCAGCCGGTTACTACAATTTAAAGAATTGTAGATACATCACAAATAATAATATATTCATTTCAATGTGATCGATTTATTTTTACAAGACCCAATTCGCCATATACTCTTTAATAATATATACAAGTTACAAAATAATATTATGTTAAAATAAATAAAGAAAATAAAAAAAGAAGTTGAAAACACGCATATACATAAACAAAATATAAGTAATGTATTTCTATTATGGCTATTATTATATATGTAGGGGAGAGCGATTCAAATTTACCGCTATTTCCAGTCGATATCGATACTAGCGTCATCTACATTACCCTAACGAGCGGCAGAATGCTGCCGCCACAGTCTAGCCCGATCGCTCATCGACGACATCTCGCCCACCCCTTGCGCGCCGGATGAGACTGCTGACTCGCTTCCCTACATTTTATCGTCTGTAATTATCTATTCTCTGTTCTATCTCTACATTCTTTCATCTTTTCTGTTACATCAAATAAATATCAACACCAACTGTTATTTTCATTTAATCACCGACCAAATATCCCAAATATCTGTAGCCATGCTATTCTTTGGTCAGCTGGTCATTCTTCTACGAGAGCGATGTTCGCACTAGAAAGTTGGTGCTGAGCTTCAGCAGCAGCTTTACGCCAATAACTCGATGTCTTAGAAGCGGGATTAATCTATGCACATGGCATTTGGCAAATATTGTAGATACACTTCAATAACGGGCCAACTCTAACAGTATTCTACGTGAGTTGTTATATTGAATTTGTAGATAGTTATACGTTACTTGCTTGTAGTTCGAATGCTGGTGAAGAACGATTTAAAAAGGATGCTCTTCACCTCCTTACTTATACATAACAGTGAACTAAAGATTATTTCAATTCTTTGGCCACATTTTGCATCAGGTATATCCTGAGTACGTCATTGGGTCAAAAAAAAAACCTGAACCTGGGCGAAAAATACATGGCTCAATGGTAAATACGTTGCATCTGGGTGAAGAAACCCTGAAACCCAAGACGTAAATTTGTAGAATTGTCTTACTAGTCGAATATCATCTGATTAAGGCCCACTATACGTCAATACTAACATTTAAAAAGAAAATAAACAAAATAGCTTTGACTTTCACATTACCATTATTCCTATGCGTCGCTGACGGTACAAATCTCACGGAAAGAAATAAAATGATTTTTCGGACGAAAACCCACTGCGTTGCTGTTTCATCGCGTTACTTGTTAAAATTCATAAAAAAGGCAGGTATAAATCAATCCTTTTTCTGTATGAGAAAACGCTTTTAGTTTAACATACGCACGTAACAAAGAATGATTACGTGTTCTATTTTTTCGTTGAAACGAAAATAAAAGATTTTTAATCAAAAAAAAAATTAAAACGTTTTTATCAGAGCTTCAAGGAAAATTTTTTTAATTTTCTTTGACCAATTAATTTTTTTTAAATCATTTAGGGTGACTAAACGCTATTTTTTATCTCTCTCTATATATACAAGTATAAATGCATTGAACATTAGATGCTGACAGAAAAAAATATAGTATCCCACAAAATGCCAAAAAGGTTTTAAACACCGATGCAACCCCCAATGCTATATGTTATATCTTATTTTTATCTTATAAAATTTTTTTTAGAGTAATTCATAAGAAACCCTTTCGCTATCCTTCAAATGAACTCTTCAAAGAATGTCACGTCCTAGACATCCGTCAAATGTATATTCTTAGTATACTAGAACACTTTTACCAGCAAATTACGCAGCCTCACTTAACAAGATCACAGGCTAACTGTCACTATCTTGTGCCAAAACTAAACAAAACTTTTGCACAAAGATTCCATTTATTTCTAGCACCAAAAATATACAACGGTCTAAATGCAAAAGTGAAAGATTGCAACCATAGTCTTGCATATTTTTCACGAAAAGTACAGTTCTGACTCCACGAAATGGGGAGAAATTACGCCCAACAACTTTTAAAGGTCTAAACCTGAGAATAAAACTGCTACAACAGTATATTGAAATATCTAATTGCATCTTTAGATTAACTGTTTATATATGTATATTTGTGTACATTGATAAATGCACTTTGTTTACTGTTATACCGGAGGAACACTGTCTACTATAATACAGTAAATTACTAGTGTAGCAGGCAGGGTACTCAAACATATGTCTTACTTTCTTACTGATATGTTGTATTTACTTTGCCAAATTGTATATGCATACCCTCGATACATTTGTCCGATATTAGAAATATTACGCAACACTCATAGTAATTATCTAGGTGAAAATGTATTATTAATGAATATTAATTTGGAAGAGTAATACGTCAGACCACTAGACATTATCTATCAATGTAAGTACATAATACATGTAATAAAAGTGAACCTAATAAATGTATTATTCTTTTAAAATTAGCAATATTAACTTTGTGGTTAAAATTCATATTTTTTATTTATTATCTTTGTTTTATTAACCACTGAATTGAGTTTAAATACATCTACCGATTTCGAAAAATACCATTTTCTTCTTCAGGATGTCATAACTAATTAAAAATATCAATTTTTCAATTTAATAATATAATATATAATCAAACAGAGGGCCTTTCTATGGGAGCACCCACAATCCACTAATAGTAGATATTTTTGTAGACAATTTGGAGAGGAATATTTTTGATTGCGATTCTCCTTTGTTAAAAAATGTTTTGTTATGGAAAAGGTATGTGGATGATATATTGTGTAATTGGTCGGGTTCACAACGTCAACTAACTACATTTCTAAATTGCATTAATTCATTTAATAATAAAACAAAGATAATAAATAAAAAAATGTATTATTATTATTATTAAAAAAACTTTGAGGGATTTATGTTCTAACCGTTTCTCTCCGAAAATATTTTAAACTGCGTACGATCATCGCAACGAGTATTAGAAAATGTATTAAAACAGGAGTTAAATGCTATACTAAAGAATCCATCCCGTGTACTTTAGATGAATAAATAATTCGCAATTTAATATAAATTATTATCTTTACTTGAATGTACATATTTATTTTCACAAAATAAAAAATAATAAATAAAGTCATATTAAATTTTTTATTTCGTTAAATAAAATTTCATAAATCTAAAAAATTACATGTAATAATAAAAATGTATTTACCTTGTGTACTTAGAAGTCAAGAAATTTATTATTTTTTTAGATCTACTTCCAAGAAAATTTATATAATAATAATAATATTAATGTTTTAATAAAAAAATATTGTGTTTAAAGAATTTAAAAATACAAATTATTATGAAATATTAAGATAATTTTGAGCAAAAGTGAAGATTGTTAACATTTCCTTTTTTACAAGAAACTACACAGTTGTGTAATAATCTTGTGTTTAATGAAAATAAAAATAAATCTGGTTTGAATGACTTATACCTAGAGTCTTGAATCTAACAAACAAAATTACACTTTTGCATTTATGGCAAAAATACAAATTTGACTTATATCACTGCCAAACAAAAAAATTTTATGCCTTGGAAATTAGATCTGATTTCAAAAATGGCATCAAATTTTCTGTTTTTGAGATATTATGGCATGTTCACTTTTACAGGTAAATAGTTGTATGTAAAATAATACTTTTACTGAATGTTTGTTTGTTATTACTAATATATTTTAAACATAAAGAGATTGTTTTTCTTTGTAAAATATAATATAAATTCACAATTTATATCATTAAAATTCATTTTCTATATCATATTTAAAAAATGACATGAGTATGCGTAAAAATTTTAAAAGCTTGATATGTTATATCTCTAAAACTAGAATTAATAGACACAAACTAATTAATGCCACTTTTTAAATCAGCGGCCTAATTGTATTCAAGAATCGGTCAAACTTTTCAGGCAACAAAATGTGTGTTGGGAGGTGTAATCAGCTCGATTTTATTACGAAAATGTACGGTAAAATATAATATTTTCATAGAAAGCTATCATTTTGTGGTTAGACATATTAGATTATATAAAATACGATCACTTAGTACGAAACCACGAATTTTATTACACGCCAACGGGTTTCGCTTTGCTCAAGCTTCATCAAAACGTATCCATTAGCCCTATATTTGGTATGTTTCCTTTAAAACCAATTTGATATTCATCAACACTGTACTTCCCCTCTCTTAATGTTCCGTCTAACTGTATATATTCTCTCTGTATGTATCTCTTTCACATATAACTTTATATTCTGTCTCTCTTTTTCACATGTAATGTGATATTCCATCTTCCTCTTTATGTATATAAAAGTGCACTATTTTTGTATTTATTGTTAGTTTTAAATACGCCCTAACGAAGCTTGACCTAAGTGATACAGGTTGGTGTATAATAAAATGTATGATTTTATACAAAATGATTATATAATGTTTAATCTAAAAAATATTAATTTAATGTCATGGAAAAGGCTATATTATTGATAGAATCGGCGTCAACTTTGTTTAGTTTCATTATATTCATTTGTGGATAAAGATAGTTGAAATTGCAAGATCTTGTGTTGTTTAAGCTTGTGGATTTTACAGAATTTCTCGGTACACGGTCTGAGCAGGAACGGACAGCAACGGAGGCAGACTTTGGATTGCAGGTTGAAGGATTGGATTTAAGATGGCTCTCAGAGCGGGATTTAAGAGCGTTTGCAGGGATGGATTTAAAAATGTTTGCAGTTATGGTTGAATATTAGAACTTGGATATGAAAGAGCCTGTTGGAAAGATGATACTAGGACTAGATTCGATTGTCGACGATAACCACATGAGACAGCAGAAGTATGCTGTAAATATGCATAAAATATTATAAATACAAATTAAATTAATCAACTAGAAATATATACATAAAAAATCTATTAATCTAAAAAATTTAAAAATGCGATTTCACAACAAAAATGTGTTCTCATTAAAAATATTCTAAATTTTTTTACATATATTTTTTATATTTATACATAAAATGCATATTTTTCTATATTAACTATATTTTTTCTGTAATGGGAACTTATCAACCGAGGCAAAACTAGCGGATCACAGTGGAGTCTTTGTACCGACACTGATGGATGTGAGGCCTGAAGCTGACAGAAGGAACTAAAGTAGACTGAATGCAGTAGAAATAATATTACTTAGGCGTATATGTAGCAGATCCATTTATAACACAGTAAAAAATGAAGAAATAAGAAAATAATATAAATCTGATCTTAGTACAGAGAGTAAGACTGACGAAAGATCACGTGGGTGGTTTGATTATATGAAACGGATGAATGAGGTGAGAATGGTAAGAAAGATATATGACGCAAGTGTTGATGGCACCAGAAATAGAGGGTGTCCGCGAAAGACTCAGGACGACCAGGTACACCAGATATTAGAGGATAGTCCTATTAGAAACCACAATAACCGACTTGCTTGTATGAGAAGATGTATGAATGTACATGAGGCGAAGATTGAGTGTCGGGACAAATGAGTGTGGTGCTTTATTCTCTCTACTTACCTCCTCAGGGAAACAGCGTAATGGTTACTAAGTCTATTTTCTATACCTACAATATTTTACCCTTCAACTGATCTAACACAAACTTTTATAAGCACTCTTTAGATCTCATATACTAATACACCGATACACTCTAAGCCCTAGAGAAATATGTAAGCATCCCGTCGCAATATTTCACTATTCATCTGCCTGTACCAAATTTTGTAAATATCGCTAATCTTTAAGCCCTTAGCAAAACAAAACTCATGATGCGAATTTGAATCCCCGACAACGCCGGGCATGGACCGCTAGTTAATAAATTATTATTTTACGTTTTCAGACAATTTTATTAATTCACGAATATTTATGAGTACTCAAAATATTCCAACAAAATAGAAGAAAACTACTATACCACACTACGCATGTATGCAGACAACATTTGTATAATATATCAACCCTTAGCTTGGTGGAGGGAAAAAAAGTGCAGCGCCATTGAATTGCGTGATTTCAATTGTTTTTTTTATAATTTTCACGGTGCAGTTTTCAAAAGTGAGCCGTGAGGTAATAAGCGATATCAAAAACAAAATTATGTATTTAAATTAATTTAATTCTGCCCTGTGAAATTTTTTAAAAATATTTTACGCTTTTAAAATATGTATTAATATTAAATACACAAGTATTTATGTAAATAGTTGATAGAAATCAATTGGTAAATATGTCAAAATGGATAACATTGACGCATATTACTATTTAATTTTTTTTTAAAGTATTGGTATTCCTATAAGTAATTTGTTTGAATAAATTTGAAAAAAAAATTTAAAGAACTAAGTTATTATCTAAGAAAAAAATTTTTGTTACCACTAGTTTTTCGATAGATAGATTGTTCTATTAAATTTTTTTAATGGTTGGTGTAAATTGTTTTATAAAATTTTAAAGAATTATGTTCTTAAATAGCAATTTAACGCACAATAAAAATGTGATTTATTTAAAAATAATTTTATACAAAAGTACAATTTGATGAATAAATATACACAATTATTTTTTTCCCGAATCGCCATAAGCACGACAAGAAGACAACAAAGCCAGCTGAAGCTCTAGGAAGTCATCTTTACGTCAACGAGATGATTTTTATTAAAGTACTAATAATATTTCGTATTCTTTTTCCCTTTATATAATACGTATTTTCGCGATAACGCATTAACTGAAAGCTTATTATTCATGGAAGATAATATATTATGTTAAAGCGAACATATTGTTCTGATTGTTTCTACGTGTTGATTGTCTCGAGCGAGTTAACGTCTCAAACATATTTTCAGCGCGAAACATATAAATAAGATTTATCTTTTATCTGGTCTGCGGATGCTGAAACGTGCTTTATAGCAGCTTGGAGATGAACATATTGAAAAGCTCCTGGTTTGATGTAACACGATCATTAATATTATTTTAGTGTAATGCGTGGCGTATCGTGTAACGTATCGTTGGCCATAATAACACACACACGACGTGAATGGAAATCTAATGAACGCACCTTGAGATCAGCCAATCACGGCTGTGCGTATAGATTGTTAATGTAGCTATTTCCATCAGATAGTATTCACGCATACGTTAGCAAAAATAATCGTTCCATTATAATTGCACTTCACAAACTCAATACATGAAACAATATCATTTTTATTTTACTTCTACGTCCTTAGACAATATTGTGATTTGCAAACTCTTAAAATGATATATCATGTATTGGTTGAATCAATATTACAATATAGAATACTAGGTTGGGGAGGTACTTACGTCTCAAAACAATAATTTCAACTCAAAAGACAATAATAAAAATATTTTTTATATGGCTGGAGATTACCCAACCAAACAAGTTAATAAAGATTTTCCTGTTTTAAATTTATCTTCCTTATATAAAAAAAAAATTATTTCATTTCGTTAAAGAGGATAAAATAAAAATACGTCACATCTACCCGACTCGGAGTAAAACCAATGAATAAGTTTCTTTAAAAATATCCAATTTACGAATTGAACAGAGACATGCATCGTACATTGCTCCTAGACTATCCAACTGCCAAAATCAATTAAATTAGCAACAAATATAAATGTCTACCAAAAAATGGCTTAAAGCTCTTCAAAATAATCCAATAATTATGTATTTCGACATCTTTCTTATTCACAAGTTCTAATGTGATCAATTCGTTAACATTTAAATAAATACTTATTACTTCTTCAATATTAACCAAATTACTTTGTGGGCACATATTATATAAATAATAAAACAAAATACTTAGTTTAAACCACCATACTTTATAGTTTTGTTTTTATCCATGCTTGTATTTTTAATTTTAGTATACATTGATTCCTGAAGATGTCGAAACGTGTCGATTTATCAATAAATAGTGGTTTAAACAAAGTGTTTTGTCTTATTATTTAAATACTTGTTATTTCATATTGTATTATTACAGATTTTAATCTTGTTTTATGTAAATGTCGGTAGCCACCCTCATAATTCAAGATCTTTCTTATTTGGGGGTGCACATCTAATAAATAAATAAAAATATCCTCGAATGGTCGGTACTGATAACATTTCATCTCAAATATCCTCAAAATAATATGCACAAAATAATATCATGAGTTTAAATGAACTTCCACAACTTCCATGCAGGTGAAAATTAAAATAATATTATGAACTAGTAAACTACCCGTTATTACGTAACTAAGAAAACTTTGTAAATATAATATTTCAACAGTTAAAAATATTAATTATTTATAACTTTGTTTTTAACTACTTTTAACCAGTTACATTTAATACACCAACCTGTTTCGGAAAACACCATTTTCTTAATCAGAATTTCAAATAAACTAACTAACTAAAAACATATGTCCAAATTATTAGAATATTTTAAAATTCTATTTTAAAAAATAATTAATACCCGAACGACACGTATTCTGTGTATCTCTATAATTTTTTTATTCAAAAATAAAATCTAAAATAGCTATTTGTTTCTAATAGACATGTTTGATTATTTATCTGAACTAAAAAAAAACTTTTTAAAATGAGAAATATTTGAATATATCCAAGAACACACAAAAATTAGATTTTTACCCACAAAGGCACCGTTATCAAACAAATAATAGATATCTCATAAAGACGAGGCTATTTTTTATTATATTTTAATGGAAATATATGGAATTATGGGTAATTACAAGGCTTACGACCGTGATCACTTTATATAAATATAACGTTCACCATTCTCACCCATTAATTAATTAATAAAAAAAAATAAGTTGTATATATGTTAATATGTGGAAACACTTCGAGTACCGCTACATTATCACCATTGGATTAAATTTGATAATTTATTTCCTTGAAATAGCATATAAGTCACAATGAGAATCTAATAATTTTTTTTTTGAAATTATTTAAGGCAATATTCTTTATCTGTAAAATATTTTTAATACATTGTACTAGAATACGCTTGAAAAATCAATATTTTTTTAAATTTTATATATTTTCTTGTTTACTTTTTAAAAACTTTGGTCATTCCAAAAAATCCGTGTACTTGGGAAATTCAAAAACGTGCGATGGAAAAGTTATAAAGCGCGTTCTCGTCGCGCATCTCATTTTTTCAACTGAATAAAAATGTATTAAGAAAATATTTCGTTAGATTTCTTGGCGCAAATTTGCTACCCATTGTAGCAATTCTCCGCGAATTTTAAATTATACTGATCGGCCATGAGAAGAATATTGAAATATGCAACACCGTACACCGCTGGAATGTCGAAAATATCATTTTTGAATGGAAAACATGATGGATTAGGTAAGCAGACCCAAAAGTAATAAGAAATCATTACGAAAGTAAATATGGCGTGTGTCGATTAAAAGACTTGCACCCCTGGTAGTCAATGCACTGTGCATAGTTGGGATTCATTAAATTTTCTTCGTAATAGTGTATACCGTCATTAATGGCCCGTGACCACTAATGAGATTTTTGTCCGAGCACGACTGAGATTCTGATTTTGCTCCAATGATATATTCTTTGGAGACAACTCTTCGCTTTCGAGTACACTGTATTTTAGAGGCTCGCCGTCTCGAGCTTTACTTCACGCTTGTTGTACATGAAACGTCAATGTCAGTACATTTACCATCCATAATAATTTCACGGTTCCCCATCTACATCTATGACTTTCTCTATGTTGCGGTTTCGGTAGTATCTTCATTTATGGCTGTAATATGCTTGCTTAATTGGCCAGGTCTGTGAGACGTGAGCAGGGAAAAAACGAACTGGTTTTTAATATCTCAAGGTTAATATTATTTTAATGTTTCTCTTTTATATATTCAATAACAGTACGTAAATATATATTCAATTTGAAATGAAGTGTACGTTGTCTTTATTACGAGTAAGAAAAATCATACTTGATATCTATCATCTTTTCTTATCTATACTGTCTATAGAATAATTGTAATTTCAAAGAGATTATATTTACGTGTTGTTTGATTTAGGGAAAGTTCTATCTTTGAAATATAGTTTATATTGAGACCCTAATCGCGCAGCGGTCACAAAAGGCCGCTACCATTGGCCGCTCGCAGAGAATCGCAGTTAAGTTGATAAACATTAACTACCATATCTACTAGTTAATATTTATTTACTTTACCGTCTTTGTTATTGTCTTTTTACGAATATGTTTTTTTTTTTGATCTATATAGTGATTAAATTATTTTTGGCACTGTTTTCGTGTAAAGGAAAAAATGCCAACCTGGCGGCGAATGAGTAGAACCGACATGGAAGCATTTGCTCATAAAACGGTTTTGAATAAATGGAGGGTGAGTATTCACTGACCATTGATTTTCCGTTCATTAGTTGGGTGAATTTAAATCGCCCCAGCCTTAGATAATGCGGATGTATTCAGTATATAATTCTAATAAAATACATTATTAAACACGTTGTCTAATTTTTCAATACGAATATGTATCTATAGTTCTAGGTGACGTTTGTGTGCACGTTTTAACTTTTGCTGTCAAACCGAACATTGTAAATTGTATTGAGATTTATTATAACTAAATATTTACTATTTATCTATACTATATACTATACTAAATATTTATCTATGGTTCTAGGTAACGTTTGTGCATGCGTGTCGACTCTAAAAGTGAAATCGAATATTGTGCACGCGGTTTTGAATTTTTGTCTTTCTCGTGCATTGTCAATCAATCAACACGTGTACACGAGGCTGAGATTTATCTCGCCTCGTCTCATTCCGTGGACACTTCCCAAAATATTTATAAGCAGATCTTTTGTGTCAAAAATGTATGGTTCATTTCAGTAAAATCGGGAATAATTTATTTTTGAAAATTTCTGATTGCTTAATTTTGAATACGAATTTATGCAAGGGTAATTACTCAATGGTGTCTTGCGAAGTTTAAAAGGGCAATCAAATTTTATAGGGCGCAATGGGTCGAGATGATTAAACGCTCCTTTTTTGTATCTTACCCTTTGGCCATCGCAACTCCACCTTTTTCGTGTCCAAGTCAAGTATTTGCATTTATTTCCACTTTGCAGGAATATCTTTTCCCCGCAATTTTCACAAGAATCACTTGATGCTTATTACATCCTTGACCGAAGTTCGCAGTTCTCTCGATCGGTCCACGCCACTGATATTTGTTTAAGAAAATTATATTCTACAGAATAATACAAAACGAAAAGAACACTTTAAAAAGACAAAATACTTATTATAAAATTAACAACACTCAAAAATTTCAATAAACATGATCAAAACGATCATTTAATTTAAATTAAATGTATTAATTACAAATATATATATATATATATATAAAATCAATATTATCCAAAAATATTGTTGTTACTACCAAGATTCGAATCTGGATCTCTCCCAGTCCGGGGAACGTGCATCAACCGATTATGCTATAGCACCACAGTGCATTGACGACAAATTTTCGAACCTACATGTTACACCTTTCAAATTAATACATCTATCGTTCCATTATTTGAAAACCATCTTCTTTATTTTTACGGAATCTCAAATATCTTTGAGTAATCCGATAGAAGACGTCAGACTTAACAATTAGTTTTTATTATATTTTGGACACATTGATACAACTTATATATTATTAAAAACACCACAGACCTATGTTCTGAATAATTACAACTTCACTTTTCCTCCTTAATAATAATCATTTACTTTGCAAATCCACTACGAAGAAGAAAGACATGTCCACAATTTGACTAAAATTATAACATGACTTTTATTTTAAATGCAACATTTTTTTGGACTAGATATAATAACTTGACTTAACTGCATAACTTTCACGCATTATTGACATCATCGAGACACAATTCATTGTTCTATTACAGGGGTAATGTCAGAACACATGCATTACCTAACTTCGCAGTCCCCAGATTGAATTCTTCGGGGAATGAATATGCGGAGGTAGCCGACATTTTTTCTTTAAATTTAACTCTTTATAGGACTACACTACTACAATTTTTGGTGTCTCTACTCAATGGCGACGGATAAATAAATATAAATTAAATTTATAATATTTTTATTTTTAATTTTGATTACGAAAAACAGGCAGATATTATATTTCTTAAAAATTATGTATTGCACTTCGGATGAAATTTTCTATTATTTTTCTAATTATGTTAATGCCTAAATATTATATATAATACATTTATTTATTTTGTATCTATTTATCAATTATTTGGTTTATTACAACGTTTCGACTCGTAATTTAGTTAAACATCCACCCATAAAATATTGTAGAATAGGTCTGTTACACCCTGTATATAATCTTAATTTAAACAAATAAGTCCTTTTGTATTAATCATGTTGATTTCTCCGTCCTGAAGAAGATACAATTTGATCGAAATTATTAGTTATTTATTTCAATTATTAATTGTATTATATATTACCATGAAGTTAAAGAACTAAACGTTAAAAGTATACTGAAGATATGATTTTTTTTTAATACATGGTTTGTAACTTCCAAGTAAAACTATAAATATTTTATTGTGCGCGAATTCTGTATTGTAAAGTACACAAACGAAAATGTGAGTTGCTCGGCACAAGCGGTGAGGCGCAAAGGACTAGTTGTAACAACACTGCGGGGGGGGGAGGATAAGGACAGAAGGATGAGAGGGGATTTGAGTGAATTGGATATAAGGGATTTGCGTTGATGTACTGCTTACGTAAGCCATGTAAAACTAACGTACTCTGCTAATATTATGCAACTATTTTGGGGAAATGAGATTAACGGAAAATTTAACCTCAATACTTGTAGAAAAAATAAACCAACACTACACACATTTGAAAGAAAAATGTATGAGCGATAGCGAAAAGTGTGCAGTGGATGTGATATTTTATTTTTATTTATTTAAGTTTTAGCACAAAAACAAAACATTTAAAATAAAGGTTATTGCTTTAATACATAGGTCCGTCCCAAAACAATTACCAGTACAGTTTTTTTTTAAATTTTATAGTTATAAAAAAAACTTTTTATAACTATACAACTCATAAATTTAAAATATCGTTGGAAACAAAAATGTGTAGGTAACTAGATTAACACAAATAACAAAATACTTTTATTAAGGAAAACACATTCTTATTGTGAAGTTGTAATTATTCAGAACATAGCTCTGTGATATTTTGCGTCACGCAAAAACAATATTTTTCGACAAAATTGATTTTATATGTATATATTTATAATTAATACATTAATTTAGTATTTAAAATATCACAGACCTATGTTCTGAATAATTACAACTTCACAATAAGAATGTGTTTTCCTTAATAATATATGTTGTATCAATGTGTCCAAAATTTAATAAAAATGAATTGATAATTCTGGCGTCTGCGGTCGGTTTACTCAAAGGTATTTGAGATTCTGTAAAAATAATGTAGATGGCTTTCAAATAATGGAACGACAGGTGTATTAATTTGAAAAAATGTAACATATAGGTTCGAAAATTGTCAAGAAAAATACTGGCGTTATAGCACAATGGTAGTGCACTTCCCCGCATTGGAAATAGAGATGCAGGTTCGTATCCCGGTGACGCTAAAACAATATTTTTCGACAAAATTGATTTTATATGTATATATTTATAATTAATACATTAATTTAGTATTTAAAATACTTTTATTTTGTTTTCTATCCACATTTAGCAATCACTTTGTTATTTTTGGTTTAAATTAACTAATTACTTTTAACCCTTTGAGATGTAGTAGCAATTTATTAAAGGTTGGCTGTGCACAAAATAAGAAAGATCGTTGCCCAAATTGTGTTCCTTTTTGGGTCTAAAAAGTTTCCAAAGATTCGGATATGTAACGAAAGAAGATGAGTTGTGTTACATACAAAGCACTCGTACAAAGATAGAATTAAAACCGAGGGTAGAACCCGCGTTTCTTAACTTTGCACTTTTTAATACACTGATACGATCGTGTATAACTCTCAGAGCGTATCAGTGTATTAGTAGCTACCCTTGCAGTGATTGGTTGACGGCACGAGTGAGTACGCAACTGACTGTGACTATTATTCCTTTTTGAAAGTCGTAAAACATCGTATCCGCAATCTTGAAATAATTTATCAATAGCGTATTCCTTGAACACACCTTTGTACATCAGGTACTATTAACCAATATATTTCCTTTTTCATATTAAATGTTTAGGCCAGAATTTTATAGACTAATAGTACCTAATATACAATAGAAAAGTGTACTCAAATAATATGCTATTGATAAATTATTTCAAGGTTACGAACACGACGTTTCACGACTTCCGCCGTACCTTCCAGACCTGATAGAAAAAGTTTGAGCTACTATTGGGGACATATATTCATTTGTGTAAAAATATATTAATTATTGAACGAAAATAATGCACTGTGCCTCTCCTCATCCCTTTCTCTTCCTTCTTGGCCGCGCCGCCGACCAGTAGATTGGCGACCTTGAACTAATACGGTTACAAAGTGTATGGAACAGTTAATACTATTATACAAATCTCAGGACTTATACGTCTATACTTTGTGGGAACCTTTGACGGAAATACTGACTGAGAATGTACAGTCCACATTTTGAAGATGCCAGCAGAATCCGGATTGGTGGTGAGTACCTATTTCTTCCTGTCCTGAGATTCTTCCGACATCTATGCTTGTACGCAACAGCTACTGATAAGAGATATGTGAGTGTTATGAATTCTGATATGAAATTGAATTCTGATATGACATTTAATTTTGGTATAACATTGAATTCTATCGAAAGGTTGGTCAACGAGAATGTATTTTTATTTACGAACAATGGGTGGAGTAACGTTTGCCGATATATTCACGAAACAGAGTGCTCATAGTCAATTTTTTTTTAAATATATATATATATATATATATATATATATATATATATATATGTAACATCATGGTCATCCTAGAGCTGGAGTGCAAAGTTTACTCTAGATGCGCAAATAATGTCAATATGAACCTGCAAGAGGTAGATTGCGATCTGTGATGATTACGGTCATGTTTTCGTGAGGTCGTGAAAGAATAAGACAGATAAATTGGTGTTTGTAGGACGAAGTATCACAAGGCCCAATATTGCATACCTTACCCACATATTGTGACATTTAAAAATTGCACGGCAGATCAAGCGTTACATTACCGATGTGTTTTTTTTTTGCTTCAACTTTATTACATACATATTCAATTACAATTTTTAATATTTGTCAAACTGCTGAACAGTTTTCCGGCAAAGGAAAGAAATAATTATACGAGATATTGAATGAATAATTAAATGGGAGCAAAATTCTACTGAATTCAAAAACAAAAATTTGTATTTTTGAAAAAAAGCGGAATATGTGTAATAACTTGTGGAGATTGCGATAAAAAATATACAGATCAAACTTTGAGAAATCTAAGTACGAAAATAAATATAACTTTGCCGCTGCCTAAAAAATATCAACTTTTCGGAATTTTTAATCACGTAATTTAAACAAACCACTCTTTCGATAGATATAGACTGAAACTTCTCCACTCGGTACTTAATAAAGGATTAATAATGAATAATTTGGAAACTGTTGAAATACAAACGAATTAAAATTCTGAGAAAACCCTAAGTAATAACATAACATTCCCTAACACTTCGTCTTTATTGTCCATGTTCCCGTTAATGACCGAAACCTCCCCCCTCTTCTCAAGCCGCGCTCCATTGCCCGAATAGACTACAATTATGTATTTAGTTTCGTTAACACCTGATTATGAGAGGGACTGCACCTCTCAAAACTATTAGTGAAAATAACCCAACGTGTGTGTAGTACAATGTTTTATTGTGAAAATTAAAATAATCGTATTATACCACAAAGTAACCGTCGTGTTAATTAATTAATGTTAGTTAATTATTCACATTCTCTTTTAGGGTGGTCACTGGGGTCACTTATTTTTTACTTTTAAAATTAGCATTATTAACTTTGTGGTTAAAATTCATATTTTTTTATTTATTATTTTTGTTTTAATTCAGTGGTTAATAAAACAAAGACAATATTTATTCATTTTTATTAATTATCTTTGTTTTATTAACTATTGAAATGAGTTTAAATAGATCTACCGGTTTCGAAAAATACTATTTTCTTCTTCAGGATGTCATAACTAACTAAAAATATATATCATTGTTTCTTCACCAGAATCCATTTTTAAATTCTTTTTAAAAAAAAACAACAATTATTTAAAAAATAAATTTAGTACCTAACTCAAATTGTTGCTTAATATAAATTTAGTCGAAAAAGTTTTAGGAAAAAAAAAAAACACACTAAATTTGTATTAAGCAACAATTTGAGTCAGGCACTAAATTTATTTTTTAAATAATTGTTGTTTTGTTTTTTAAATCTTAAAAATAGATTCTGGTGAAGAAATAATGATATATATTTTTAGTTAGTTATGACATCCTGAAGAAGAAAATAGTATTTTTTGAAACCGGTAGATCTATTTAAACTCATTTCAATGGTTAATAAAACAAATATAATTAATAAAAATGAATTAATATTATCTTTGTTTTATTAACCACTGAATTAAAATTAAAATAATATTTTAAATATAAATATAAAAACAGTATTTTTCGAAACCGGTAGATGTATTTAAACTCAAATCAGTGGTTAATAAAACAAAGATAATAAATAAAAAATTTGAATTTTAACCACAAAGTTAATATTGCTAATTTTAAAAGTACAAAGATAATAAATATAAAATACTTAATTTTTTATAATGTCTTATAAATCTTTATTGATTTTATTAAATATTCGTGACACAACACATTTTCTCGTACGTTCTCTCACCGTACACACTGTTCGCGATCGGTACTCTCATGGTTCGTCCCGAGGATCTGGTAGAATATCTATGATGAGGGTCAGTATTTGACGGTGTATACAACGAAGCGTTTAACGAATTTACATTTATCCATGTCTATTAATTGTATGATTTGTTAGAATTAAGCCATTATTATTATCGATCAAGTGACAAAGACTGATGTTTAGAATTAGCGCGCATGCGCAACGTAAATTCTTCCTATGTTCACTTCGGTCTGATTGGTGTGGTAGCCATTATCAATCGTGTGCTATTATTATTTATCTGTCACCTTTTTAACTTACCATATAATTAATTATCTGTCAGGTTACGGGCCCAGCACGCTTCCGCTGCGCCACTCTGCTAGTGCCTAGTGAGGCACTGTATCTATTGAATGCCAACAACTGACGTAGAGGATTTTATTACCTAATTAATATCGAGTCCAATATCGTGCTGTTAAATTAATACGTTTATTGAAAACTGATTGGTATCAAAAAATTGTAAAACTAACAAGTTTTTAAATAATTTTATTTTAAAAACGTATCGTTATCAATATGCTGATTATTTTTGTTAAACTTTGAAAAGCTTTTAATTGAATTCCAACGTTGGTATATTTCGTTTCGCTTTGACTTTTTATTAACAGAACTCGACCATAGACTTAATTTATTCATTGAGCTGCATGAATAAATTAAGTATTTATTGTTGGATTCATCGATGAAATTGAACACTCTTCAACCTACCTATCTATCACACCTATCACAGTGGTCTATTTCAAAAAATAAAAAATAATGAAAAAATCAATTAACGTTCTACATTCAGTACACGAGCAGAAATCTTAAAAAAATTTACAAAATAAAGTATAAATGCTGTTGCCGTAAATACTTATATAGCTAGTTCTGGGTTTTCTATAGGTAATTTCGAATACAGTAATTCAATCTATGCAAATCCAAAATACACAAACCTTTGTGAACCTGTGCTGCTAGACGCCGACGTCGCTCTCCTTGTAGTCTGATGGTCAGCCACAGAAAACCTTCTCACAACCGTTAATCCGAAAATATATAATACAATATGTTTTTATATCGCCGCCATAAAAGTCCGTCCGAATCGCAAAAATACTCTCTGTTTTCTGTTTTTAAATCCACACAAAAAGAACATACATATTCAAAATTTTATATCTGGCCTACCTATCGAAGTATAAAAGCGCGTAAACTAATGCAGAAATATAGAACAAATCATTCTAAATACATCAATATATTATATAAAAAGCATTTTCTAATATAATATTATGTTCACATTTGAAGCAAAAATAGTGATCTACATTAGTTTTTCCCATACACTAAGTCATATGACAAAACGGCCGCTCACACAATTGATCAATTTGTGTGTAATTTTTGCTACTAACTACGTCGGTACGCTTCAGCACTAAATGGCTGCAGACGACTTGACTAAACGGCCAGGAATTATGCGGCGCGTTCGGGCCTCTACTACTCTTTCACTATTAATTTGTATATTATTTTCATTATTACCGCTACCGGAATCGATACCAGGCGCTAACAAAACCATTTTGAAATCAAAAATATTTTGGAGTCGCCGAGTATTGATCCCGTTCACATAGCACTAAGCAAGCATATTCACTAAGCAAGCGCTCAATCATCTTACTGTTCCCAAAATTAACAAATCATTTGTTAAATTTTTGTACACGTATATAATGCTGATTTTTCGTATTAGAATTTAAATCATTGATACACTTTATTATTTATACATTCTAAATACGAAATTTAATACTAATATTTAGTTTTAAATACAAATTATATGTATTAATTAGGAAGATATTAATATAAAATCAATTTTATCGAAAAATATTGTTGTTGCTACCAGGATTCGAACCTGAATCTCTTCCAATCAGCGAAACGTGCATTAACCGATTATGTTACAGTGCACAGTACATTGACGACAAATTTTCTAACCTACGCGTTACACTTTTCAAATTGATACATCTTTTTTTCTTCTTTTAAATAGGCAATCCACTCTTCAAAAGTGATTCGACATCTATTGTTCCATTCTTTGAAAGCCATCTACTTTATTATTACGGAATCCCAAATACCTTTGAGTGATCCGATAGAAGACGCCAAAATTAACAATTTTATTTTATTTTAAAAATAATTACACATGGTTAAATTTGTAACAAGCTTATCTATAAAGTGTTCAGAAATTTTTAAATGTCTATTTTCACACCTTATTCTTACCAGTCAGTTGTGTACATGTTAGAAGTTTTGATAGCCACAAATTTAATTTAAATAATTAACAACTTTGCTAGGTGTGTTCCGGATTCATAAATCACATTTTTGGCGGGTCTCGCGAATCGGCCGTGACCCATGTTCTTGACACCTTTCCGCGTCCTAATTCACACCCATAACTTTGTGGCTCTGTGTGCACTGTGATTGTCATTTGTTGTTTTGTGTGCCTCGGGTGAAGTTTTGATATCGCCGTCCTCAATTGGAAGCGGAGATATGCCCACCCCGTGCCATTTGTGTGAATCTCGGCGGCGGAGGTGACGGAGGCATCATACGAGGTAAGGCGAGCAGTCCTTGCAAATCCCGGTTCCGATTCCCCGAGATCCACTGGTTCTTCGACTGGAACCCCTATCCCATCATCGACCCTTGACCGTTATATCCAGGTTCCCTTATTTCCTTCCTTCCCTCCCTCCCCTTGCGGCGATTCCGATTTACAACCAGAATCGTCGTAATGCAATCCGCGAGACGCGCGACCCGAAGATTGTGCAATTTCAATTCGTTCATTCGATCCAGGCGATTCGGCACAGGATTTACGTCTTACGTATTTTGAATTTTCAACGCCTTTTATGTCATTTTAAATTGAATTCATGGACCCCGAGTACCAATTATACAAATATATTTACCGCGAAAAACTCCCTAACCCAGTTCCAACTTTCAACACAGCTCTTTAACTTTATAATATTTCAACATTACCAACGTGAACATTAACTTGCGGCCCGTGTTTCGTGACATCACTGAAATTAGCAACAAGAAAGAAACAATAGCAGGTTGGCCAACACACAAGAGGGAACATAATTGTTTCTGTGTGCAATTAGTGTCTGCTTTATGGTACGGAAAATCCGCCATCTTGATGTTGAAATAGGCAGTTTTCCCAAAACTGGATACACGGTAATGGACGCTCGCAGACAATTGTTATTTTTGCAGGCTTACAGTGTGGTCTTTTCAATGGCATAAATATTTATTTTGGTCGTTAACAGATTGAAACTATTTTTTTTTTGTCGTAATGGGATTAAAAATCATTGAAAAGAAACAGGACAAGATTAAATACAATATATAAATAATATTTTATTTTAGTATTTCTCATCTTGGCTCAACTCTACTAATAGCTTATATTTTTTTAATGTGTCTTCTATTTAATTTACATCAATGGATGATCAACAAGGTTGTAAAAAATTTCCCCCCATTAGCTGCGCCACTGATCATACACACTCCCTTGGTTGCTCTGATTTTTTTATTTCTTGACATGCGTACCAACAACGTATGAGTATATAATCATGGATTAGATAAAAATATGGTACCTATATATTAAAAGCATATAGATATATAAATACATACACGAAATGTCCTTTATTTGTCGTCAGTGTAAGCATGGAAAAGATTATTTATATAAAATCACATAAATAATTAAAAAACGCAGTGTAAATAATCTAATATATATATATCTGTTTTTTTTTAAAAAGCAGTTACTAAAAGCAAATATTGTTTTAAGTAGAAATATATATCTAAAAATGATAGTATAATAATTTACATACATAGCGGTCGCTGTGGCTAACGGAGTGTTTTTTCTGTTTCCAGCTGCAGCCTGGTGCAACCTAGAGAGATGAGGAAGGACTCCTATCCCGGATGTCACCATCGTCGCAGCCACCTGCGTCAGAAGAACTTTGGGGTGTGACGTACGAGAGGGTGATTGAGTTAAGTGGGGAGGGTTATGAGAACTATCAGTTTGTACAGGTATATGCGTGTGTGTCAGGAGAGTGAGCAGATGAGTGGTGGGAGACAAGCATGATAAGAGGCCGTCTCTGGGGGAACGGGCCTCTTCTTAGTATAACTAGTCATCTCCAAAATGTATAATTTATAATTAACGTAATACTTGCTGTAACAAACTAAGCATTGTTACAAGGACGTACTGAGTTTATATTCCAAAGAACTGGACCCAAGGTAATTAGTCAGTAAGCAAAGGATAGAACCCCTAAAGAATCTGATGATACTTGGAAAGCCATCACAAACTGTTAATACAGGTAAGATATTTATAAAAAATGTATTAAAATCTTACATAACTAAAATTTAATAAAATTGCATGCATTTTCTTTTATTTACGGTCCAAAGTCAAGACGTCATAACCGGCAACTATGATGATTGAATCTTAGTTAATTGTCAATGATAAAAAACTTAATGATACACCTGAATGAACACAAATCGGTAATTACGAAGATGTATTAGTTACCTAAGTCTAATAAGAAATGAGGAAGACTGCGAAACAGAGGATCAGAGAAGAAACGCCGTGACATGATCTGCTATGGATAACCTTCTATTCTAGCTTTCTCTGTTACTATGTTTTTAATGAATTTTCTATGGTGCTGAAACATGGACTCTGAAATAACAGCAGGGCAAATGGATTCTACAATTCCACAGACCATAATAGATGACATCGGATCGTCCGCAGGATCCATGATCACTACTATCTCATTGTGAGTTAAATGAAGAAGAATAAGAAGAGTTAATAGTTAATAATAAATAAATAAATATAGAAATGATTCATTAATAGAAGAGATATCCGGTTGGGAGGAAAAAGACTCAAATACAGAAACTAGCCAAATGAATACTAAAAGACCCCTAACATAATACATTGATGACATAAGTAATAGAGATTGATGACATAAGTAAAAACGAACTAAATTTCATCAACAGATATCAGAAGATCTATGAAAGAATCGTAGGAAACCGATGTCGTACAGCAAACTTTTACAGACTCATATAACTAGCTATAGTTATATTAGGCATCGAAGATCTTGTCTGAAAGTAAATTATAAGTTTAACAGAGATAATTATTACTGGTCACAGAAAGAAAGACAATTAGTAAAGTTAATTTGAAAATATTATCAAATAAATAAAACAGTAAATAGACTATCTATTAGAAAACACTATTTTATTTTAAATTATTCACACTTTATAATTTATACATTAAATAAATTATAATCACAATATTTTTAAAACATATAGTTAAAGAAATATTATTTTTAAGAAGAACACATTTTTGTAGTGATGTTACAATGTCATAAAATAGTATTAATAAAACAAATTAAATTTATGCTTTTTTTTATATGTTTCTAATTGATTTGTTTCATTTGTATTAAAAGTATCACAGAACTATGTTCTGAAATTGCAACTTCACAACAAAAGTGTATTCTTCTAAAGATTTTGTAAGTTGTATCAAAATTTATCAAAATTTTTAAAAATGGATTGATTTAATTCTGGCATCTCTTAGTGTAATTTATTCATAATTAATTGCCATACTTTGCAATATAAAGTTGATTATATTTCAAATAGTTACAAAAAATAAGTTCAAAAAATTGATTATCGCGTTTTCCCAAATAGGAAAAAGTCCAGGTTCATACCCCGGTAGCAAATAAAATATATTTACAGTAAATAGATTTTTCTAATTATTTATTTAATTTGTATTAAAAAATATGACATATGCCTTACATTATTGGACACATTTATATCAATTAATGCATGATTTATAATTTGTACAAAAATATTCTCTTAATTTACTTTGGTTTCCCTTAGTAAATAAAACGTAGGTAGGAGTATAATTAATGTGAAGGCTGTTGCTCTCGGGAAATTACACGTATACATGTTGTCAGAACGTTAGTCTAATTAAAGCCGCACGCACATATTAACTTAATCTCACGTAAATGTCACTACTGAGGAATAAACCTTTTAAAATTTCTCAAGTAAATATTGTCTCTGTTATTTCCGCAAATTACTTGTACGTTAGTTTAATAAAACGTTGGCCTATTTCTGTAAAACCCTCGCATTTACGTTATACACACGACTATACCTTTATATTCTTATTTATGTTTTATTCTCAGGTGAATATTATAACTAGTAGGTATATGTTATTTTTAGTACGGATAAGCATGATAAATTTATTTATAATGTGATTAATTGTTGTTTACTTAATTTTAAATAAATTACTTGCGGGTAATGAATGTTTGAAATAAGTAGATAAGTTTGTGGATTTGGGAAGTATTTTTGATAGAAACGGAAAGGCTGAGAAAGATATCGAAAGGTGGGGTGGATGGGCAGGGAATAAAGTGAACGGCGCTTTGAATGGAATTATTGCTAATGGAAACTTGTCAACCGAGGCAAGACTAGCGGTACACAAAGACGTCCTGGTACCGACACTGATGTATGGAAGTTAGGCTTGGAATTGACAGGAGAAGAAAGAAAGTAGACTGAATGCAGTGGAAATGAGATCACTCAGGCGTATATGCGGACAATCCATTTATGTCAGAGTAAAGAATAAAAAAATAATTAAAGAATGTAAAGCGGATCTTAATATAGTGACTACGATTATATATTCATATTCATTCATATTCATAATATTATATATTCATTCAACCAATGCAAACAAAAGAAACCACCAACCTTTGCGAAACTGGGCTGTTAATCGCCGATTTCGAATGACCGAAAAATAATACACAAAAAGATTTTATATTATATCAATAAGAAAATAATGTAAAGCTGATCTTAGTAGTGAGTAAAATTAAGAAAGGATCATTTAGGTGGTATAGTCATATGGAACGGATGAATGAGGTAAGAATGGTAAAAAATATATATGAAGCAAGTGTTGATGGCATCTAAAACAGAAAACGTCCGCGGTAGACTAGGCATGACCAGCAAAACCAGATACTGGAAGATAGTCTTATTAGAACCCACAACAATAGGTGAGCTTATATGAGAAGCTGTATGAATATGGATGAAGCGAGAATTGTGTGTTAGGACAGAAGAGTGTGATGAAAAGTACCTAAATCTATTATTGCTTCATCGGCGCATTATAAAACTGATTTTTTTTTTAAACCGTATTTGTACACCATAAAACGTTAAATGATAAAATCCACACGTTGTTGTTAATAAATTACCCCTTCAAAAATAATTAATAAAATCAATCACTTATTCTTATACGACAAGACGGTGATGATATAGAACGGTAGAGGAGACAGTTGAGCGTTCGTGGAAATATGCTCTCACGGCGTTTCTACCGATGCAGTAAGGAGTGAAGTCCTGTTTAAATCGTTCTTCACCAGCATGTACCTTCGAGCTCTGGTCGACATACAAGCAAGTGACGTATAACCGCCTCCGAATTCAGTACAACAACTCAAACAGAATACTGTTCAGATTGACGCATTATTGTAGCGCTTCTACAATGTTTACCGAAGGCCGTATACATGGATTCGTTCCGCTTCTAAGACATCGAGTTGCTGGCGTAAAGCTGCGGCTGGAGCTCAACACCAACTCTGGTGCAAGCGGTACTCTCATGGAAAGCTGGTTCCTTGACCAGAGAATGGCAGCGCCTACAAAATAGCTACATATACAACAATGGCCGTGACTGAAGTAGTTATATATATAATATTTATATTTTATGTGTATATATGTGTGAACTTTTTCTTTTTTTTAACTTTTTTAATTTTTTTTTGTATTTGTTAGTATTTTTCTTGGTTTTCTTTTTCATAGCATTATATTTATTTCATAACCTTTAACGTATAACATAATATGTATTATCTTCATGGCGAATCAGGTTAAAAAAAAACCTGATCACGCTGGAATAAACACATTATTATTTTTATTATACAATTTTTTTCAGGATTTTAATTTATTTATTTACTTCAATGCCAATTTATTGTACGCTTGTGAAAAATGTGATGGTAATGTCAGCACACAGTAGTTGGTTAATCTACTCTACGTGTATAATACAATAGACAGTTTACTAAATAATAAGAACGTGCGACTAATTTTCTTGTCGAACAGCAGAATACTTTTTCACAAATCGGCTGATAATTGAAATCTTTTATATTATGATGGAGGATTACCTACTCGAGTTTTCATTTTAACAAACATGCATTAAGGAAAGGGTTGAATTTTTTTTGTAAAATGTATTTAAGTGATCCTACTTCAGAAATGGAGAGATTCAATCTATATTTCCATTTGTCCATTAAGCTCTCCAATTTTCACTTTATTATTTCATACCTCTTCCCTTTCAGATTGAGTGTATATATTTAAGTATCGAATGTAACACTGTATAGTATACAGGATTGTAATACGTTTAAATACATGTTCTAAAGCAAGGAATGAATACTAATTAAATGTATTAATTAGAAAGACATACATTTTAAATTAATTTTATCGAAAAATATTATTGTTGCTACCGTAATTGGAACATGGATCTTTTCCAATCCGGGGATTATGCATTACCGAATTATGCTACAGCATACAGTATTTTGACGACAAATTTTCCTACCTATATGTTACACTTTTCGAATTAATACATCTATTGTTCCATTATTTGAAAACCATCCACTTTATTTTTACCTAGAAGAGATCTAGGTTCGTATCCCGGTAGCAACAACAATATTTTTCGATAAAATTGACTTTATATGTATGTCTTTATAATTAATATATTTTATTAGTATTTTTAAAAAATATCACAGGCCTATGTTCTGAATAATTACAACTTCACAGTAAGAATGTGTTATCGTTAATAACATAATATTTTATCTAACGAATTGTCTGAGGTAAATCTCGCGAAGCACAACCTGGTTCGAGTCCCGGTGGTAAATGTGTATTTTTTCAACATATAAATTTTTCTGTGTATCTTTCTAAGTGATTTATCTAACTAGTCACATTTTTCAAACTATGTTCTGAAATTGAACACTTTTAATAAAAATATAATTTCAGTTAAATGTTTTAAATATTATATCACGTCGTCATGTATGTTACTCATGTTTTAAATTTTCATTACCATAAGGCTTTCACTACATTGAATTTTCCAATTACTTGAACGTTTTAAAGGCATTGCAACATCACAGAAGCCCGAATATTGATCCAAATAACTGAATACAAATACTTTTTTGTGCTATGCATACTTACTTTGTTGCAATGTGGTTTGTGTAGAATTTGTCTATAATTCTGCACAGTTTAACCTTTTCCAAACCACGCAGTAACACAGGTCTACCATCATAATTAAACTTGTAATATTCGGTAAGTACATGCAACATAAAACTCATATCTTAGATAATTCTAAAGAAAATATTAGCGCTTATGAATGACTAGTGAAAAACTAAATATGAAAAGGGAATCACACAAAAACAATTATTTTTTACATTAACTTCGTTGTAAAATTAATACGTTGGTAAAAATACCATTTGTGATATGAAAAACAGAGATCACACACTATTTTCACAGTGAAAAGAACAATAAACATACAAATATAATTATCTTTTTCTCACTAATTAAATGAAAAGAGATAAAAAGTAAGGACACATTTTTATAGGACTTAATGAATGCTCTAAATAATATTATTAATCATTTTTTCAAATTTGAATGCTCAGTATTTACAATAAATTCGTGGCATTAAAGCCATTTAAGCTAATAAAAATATTTTTTCTAACTGTTATTTACAAAAACACTAGTTGACAGTATGGCTGCGATCGGGTATTTTATATCATGGTATGGTAAAGGTTAAGCTAAGTAGATGATGCCTAGCTTCTGGGCTACGTTTGATAAATCTCCCGACTGCATTTATTTCGAAAGCTCTTTTTGCTCAACATATCAGCACAAACTTATGACGTATTATATATGTCCAGGATATTTAATTTGCGGATCGTAGAGGCTATGTGGCTTTAATAGTGTGAGTGTGTGATATATAACCTTGGTGTCAGAAGGCTTAGAGTGAGAATAAAAAGGAAACCCGCCTTCAAAATCGGTTTACCTTTCCGTGTTGGTGTATGTGTCGCAAATGTATGAGTATATCATGTGCGATATAGGTAGTAGATATGAATAAGATGAAATGCTACTTACAAATGCAGTGAGTTTATTAAGCATGTTACAATCTTACAAATCTTACAATGTGAATTAATCGATGAGATTGGAATCGATACTAGGTGTGGAGTACTGGTATTGGTGTCAGACGTCGCCCACGACAATATTTTATTTGTTTCCAACCTCGACTTACCTATGCTATACTTCATTTGCTTACCTTCTTTAATACAATTCTTAATCTTAATTCTAGCAGGCAGTTTATTTAAATTTAAATATTTTTTTGTTTGAATTTTCTTTTAAAATTAGCAATATTAACTTGGTGGTTAAGATTCATATTTTTTATTTATTATCTTAGTTTAATAACCACAATTGAGTTTAAAAAACATCTACCGGTTTCGGAAAACACCTTTTCCTTCTTCAGGATATGTCAAAACTAACTAAAAATATAGCATTGTTTTTCTATTTATCCAGAATCTATTTTTAAATTTTTAAAAACAACAATTATTTAAAAAGTAAATTTAGTACCTAACTCAAATTGCTGTTCAATACAAATTTAGTCGAATAATTTTTAGGAAAAAATTTTAGAATAGGACTCGTAGTTAAATTTAGTTGGCTGTTTAGAATTTCCTGAATTTCCTGAATTTTCTTTCCTAATATTAAAATTAGACATCTCTACCAGTGTATATGTAGAAAAACACATTTTAAGAGAATTTATTAATCTTCAGTACCTCTTATTTTCCATAAAGAGCAGACAATCTCTTCTCTAACCGCACAGCAAACAATCTGACTTTTTTCCCCATTTTCGATTCCAGAATGTTGACTATCCGAGACAGCGTTCAAGTAACTTGGCACAAAAGAGGACACAAACAAAATTACTAAAACCTTTATATTTTATAGAGACTTTTCGTGCCTCTAAGTACTTGAAACATCTGGCGTTAATAATTCCATTAACTTCATACGAAATTTCGTTTTATCAACTCATTTCCGTTTACCAAGAATTTTTCTTCATTAATTTTCATAAAATTCAGTTACAGACAAAATATAATTCCATTTATTTGTATAACTTTACATTTTCGTTCGTAAATAAAGTGAATTGAATAAATTTAAAATATTAATTAATTTGGAATACAAAATAGGCAGTTAGTTGAAGAGAGAACTTTTTAAATAGTTATTTTTAGCCTAGATATAATCCATTATCACGCATCTAAAATTTTTTAAATCAATAATAAATATTTTTAAATAAGATGTTGATATTGTATTAATAATAATATTGCTTTAAAAAATGCGTTTTTCTCTTAATTTTTGATCTTATTAAATGGAAAAAGTTTAGTTTATTAAAGATTACATTAGATGGCTTGAACATATTTTTCGGATGCCTGTGAAAAGTCTAAACAGTTCGTTTCATACACACCAGTGTAGCATCCAGAACGTTCCACGAAGGTTATGCATTCGCGGACCTACGGAACATGGGAAGTCTCTAAATGATTGGCGGTGGAGTAGTCAAAAAAGATATTTTATGACGACCAAGATTAAGCCATGTTTTTTTTTTAATCACGTGATCATTTATAAATAATTTTGTGTACTTACATTAAATATCATATAAGAGCGGTAAAGGTTTTCTGCAAAATACCGCTTTAATAAAAGTGAAAATTTATCATTTTTAAAAACATTCGCATATGAAAATAATGCATGTGTTAAAATTGTTTAATACAAATTTAATGAATCAAAGCCAGAAAGATATATTCAAATAAATCTATCAAACATGTACATCTTCCTATCCGGGAATCGCGTTCACCACTAATATAGTAACCGAATACCTTTCGACAAATTTTCTTTCCAACAATACATCTATTATATCATTTTTAAAAGCAATAATAATATTTTATATCAAGACGCCACTTTTAATAATAATTCAAATTTTCACTTTTTTTACGAAAATGTGTTTTTAATTTGACTTTTTTAACTATTACTTAGAAAGAACTTTTAAACTCACCTAAAACTAAAAAACTTGATGTTCTTTACCATAATTAAAACAATACAAGCAATATAATAAAGACGGTGACCATTAAATACGTTTTCCGCGTGCCACGAAATTGCCTTAATATGAAAAATTCTTGCGTAATTCTTAAAATCTTGAAGCCAAGATTACGAAGATAGATTTTAGTTGAGACAAATTTACAAAATGTTAAAAATTAATAGTATTATAAACCATTAAATTTTCAAGAAATATTACCAATTTTCGACGTTTTTAAAATACTTTGTTTTAGTGAAAACATACGTTTTTAAATATATATTGTATTTACTCACATGTTTTGAGGCTTCAGCTACTGTTTAAAATCAAGTTTGATATAAAAAACGCAATAACTTGTTATTAAATAATATTTATATAGATCCTATTAATCGTTCAAGTGTTTCACTTAATTCCGCTGGTCCCGAGCGACAAGACAGACGTCGAATCCGCGCGGTCTTAATTTTCTTTTAAAAAAATGCCAAAAAGATATGTTTTATTTTATCCACAAAATGAATTAATTTTGAACTTATTTACAATATTGGTAGCAATTTTCATAAATTAAATATTTTTTTACCGATTTTAAAGAAAAACAACGTTTTATTGAACAAAGTAAACATTTCGCAATTAAATATTTCGTTTATATATAACACTGTTGTATTTTAAACACTAGCTACTGTTTCATAAATACTATGCAATGTTTAAATAAACAGCTCACAATACGGCAATAATAATTAATAATTTTAAACTTAGAACATTGATTTAAGAGACCATCTAAAGACATACAGGTCTCATTTCAAAGCATATTCATAAATATGTACGAATTGGGAACTTCGAAAAATTATTTAATTTTCGATGAATTAATTCAAATAACAACCAACACAGATTTTTATTTCATTTCATATATTAAATATGAAAAAACGTGGAAAAGACTCCAAATACGAGTTATTTTTGTATCGAATGTAAGAAAAATTAACAATTTTTAACTAACCTTTCTCTCTCGCATGATTTACGTGTTAAATAACGTCGTTAATTATTTCTCTGATACTTAACTATAACTTAAGAATTTAATTTTTAGCCTCATCTTGAAAACGTATGTAATTCTCGGAGAATTTTACGAATATAAAACATAAAAAATGAAAGCACGCCCGTAAAATACTACAGAACTATATTCTTAAAATGCAACATCACAACAAAAATGTGTTCACCTTTAAAAAAAAAAGTAATTGTTTCACAAAATATATTTTTTATCAGAGCAATTTTCAATGTTGCATTTGTGTAAATTATAAAATGTTGTATATATCATGCCTGACTTTTAAACAGCACCCCGTGTTGCCGCGGGTGTGTTCCGTGAGCCGTTTTTATTTTTTTAATATAAAACTTTATTAAAAATATTTGTCTCTAGTGTAAATAAAATTAGAATAATCGTTCGCATAAACTGCCATCGTCATGCCATTCAACATAAAAAATCCAGACCCTCTTAACGGTTTTTTAAGAATTTACAATCACCGTATTATCATTTTAGAGCTTACTCAAATTTTTAAGCGCTTTCGACCCCCTTTCATAAGCTGAGCTTTTTAAAAGCTCTCTCAAAGTTTTTCGTTCACGGAATCGCAGGGTGTATAATGAGTTTTGAACTTTGAAGAAATAGACAGCAACACGAAGATAACACTTCGTAAATTTTGTGTTTGTTTCGGAGCTTTGAAACTTGAGATGCGCACTTGTCTGTAACTCTATATAACATACCCAGTTTCACGACAGTTGATTTGTTGCATGATATACGAGTAACGTGCGTCACTTTACGATGGTTTATTTTTTATACTATTCTTCTTGTTTTTATGTTAGTCTAACTGGGTACATTGCTGGCTCTTCTCCAATACAAACCGCCGGTCTTCTTAAAATGATAATTTATGGTCAACCTCTTCTTTGTTCCTTCAACCGTTGCTCACCACTGCAAAATTTCACCATTACAACTGTCATCGGTTAGTCTCACCGCGTGTACGGCATAGTTCCACTTTAGTTTTGTGACAATTCGTCGGCAAACTTGGATTTTCTTCTCAACCATTCGTTGATTTTTTTTGACTCTCAAAGTGATACCCACCATTGCCAAATTTTACACATTTTTTGTTGGTCAAAAATATAACTCAGTTGTGTGTGGTACAAAGTTGTATCTGTTCAAATCGATCAGTTCTAAAACCCGGTTTAATATATTCTTGCAGAAATTAATATTTTAATGTAATATAATGTTAATATAGATTATTTAAAAACTTTATAAACCAACCGGTTCCGGAAAATACCTAAATAACTATATAATTAATTAATCTGTCTGATGAATGAATTGTTATTTTCCGAAACCAGTTGTTGTATTAAATATAATGGCTAAAAACAAAGTTTTTAAATAATCTATATTAAAATTAATATAAACCATAAAGTTAAAACTGTAACAAATGTTAATAATATAATGTGTTTTATAATGATACTCTGCAGATATATAACTTTTTTAACTAATTTCATTGAAATACTGAGCTGCATTCGAAGATCGGTAGTGTTCTCAGAATTGTGAACAGTTTTAGACCATTTAAAAAAATAAGGGATATGTCTACATCAGAAATTCCTCTAGAATTTAAATATTCAGTGTGGACTATTGTGATGCCATCTATGCTGGCCTGCCAATTTTCAGCTGGATAGATTACAATCCATTCTAAATGCGGCAGGACAGATAATATATAGAGTTTCCAAATTCTCTTATGTAACATCCCTTTTACATCAGCTACATTGGCTCCGATTCCCTGAAAGAGTTGAATTCAAATTGTGCTGGTTGATGTACAAGGCGACACACAACATGGCGTCTTTGTATCCCAGACAATTTGAATGGTAGACGTCAAACTCTCAGGTCAGCCTCTACTACAGCTGAAGGAGTGGTAAAACCGACCAATAGTCAACATTTTTGTGAACAGGCATTTGCGATGGTAGGCCTAAATGCGCCTTTTTAAACTCTTTGCTCTCCGTCATAAGAAAAAGTGCATCAGAGGCTTTATTTAAGAAGATATTAAAAACGCACCTTATTTAAAAATCATTTCCATAAGTAAAAATATTTTTTTTTTAAAAAACAATGATAGCTATAAACAGTTTATGTATACAGCGCCCTTGAGGTAAAAGTTTTTACGAAAATGACGCTATATAAATTATCCAATATTATTATTATTATTGCATTTCTTCACATACTCTATCAATCTTCATGAGAGGACACTACTACCGCACCCTAGTAAGCCCAATTTGACCACAACACGAGACTGTCATTGATTTACATGCATCGTGCTCCCGAATAAACACAGCATATCCACAACGTTAACATTCGAGTCGTAATATATCTCAATTCAATAATTTTCCTTTCATGTCTCGAATATATCTTACCCCAATTTCTCATCTGCTTCCATCCACATCCATTATGTCGTTTACAACTGAATGAGGTACAATCAAATGTAATAATATAATGTGTTATTAAAAATAAAATAAAACCCGCACATGTCTCAGACGCATGTATCATACCGCCACTGCGTAGAATATGTTGTTGTGGTTCATAAATTCAGTTCAGTAAATAAAATAAATATAAAATCTCACACGTGGGTACACTAACCATTATGCTGCTGAGAAATCAATGTGCGTAAAAATAGCAATTAATGAATATTAAAACTAGCAGGAAATTTTTTTAAATAAATTTTAATATTAGTATTTAAATTTGATGTTAGTAATACATACATAAGAAATGGAGGTGTATCAAAAATATTAATGACCGTTATAAATTTTTACACAAAAATATATGACGATTCCGGGAACAAAATGTTAAATTTTACGTAAGTGCTATTTTCATGGACGAACAAGGATCCTGTTGGAAACGTTAAACCTGCATCGAAATGGACAGAAATGCTTTTAAAATGCGGCAAACCATGTTAACGAACAAACACTTGAACCTTCAAATAAAGAGTAAAATTCGCCAGAGTTTTGTGAAACGTGAACCCTAAAAGTAGTCCAAAAAAAGTAATCACATATAATTGGTGGTTTGACTGGATTTAGACACCGCCCGCCCAGCAATGCAGACCTAATTAGTAATGGGGCGAATCTTGTTCAATATAAGGATTTGTTCGGATATGGGTGACACGTTGGAGCTCCTTAGGTAGGAAGTTAGGCCGGCCTGCATGAATGGGATCTCCACCTATGCACCTACTTTTTACTCTCCATGCCTCGTGTTTTGCAACTCCGTTAGTCTGTATGTGTAAGTGTGACTCAATCCATTTTGTGTCTCGTTCACTGTCCCTCTTTTGGAAGTGTTTTTTGATGAATGGATCCCCGAGTGTTTGCCTTGAACTACTACACCTTTATTTTTCATCTGTGTGTAAATGTAAATTTCACTTATTTTTTATGGATTTATGTTATATGTTTTCTTATGAATAAAGACAGCACTTAAGAAACACTGGAGGGTCTAAATTTTAAAAATTTTGCGAAAATTGCTAATAACCGCATTGAATTTCTTCTCTTTTTTCGTTTTACATAAACTTATTTTTATTATTATTGAGTGGGCCGACAAAGAAGCTCTGGCTTCTAAACCGGTTCCGGATTCTAAACCCCCCATCCCGCTGTCCTTTATAAAAAAAAGTAGTCAAAATACCCACCCTTTCCCGGCACAGTTATAGGAACTGTTACTCTTACTTTAGTTCCTCTTAGCAAAGCATCTCGTGATTGTACGTATTAAAATATAATGAAAAAAATTAACTAAAAGAATCCATAATAAACCGAAACACTTGAAACGTAAATGTACAGGCGTATGTATTATCAATATTTCTTGGAGAAAACGGATTACTTAAGAAAAGATATGGACAAGCCGCATCCTTTTGAATTCCATAAAGCATTGAGTACTCGGACCACATGATGAGAGGACGAGCCCATAGTAGCGATGGGTTAAGAAACTATCGACAGACAGAAACAAATGCAAAAAAATTATTTCGCAGAATCCATGATCGCGCATAGGTACCAGGAGTTTATTAAAATGGTAATCTTTAACGCCGAACACCAGCCAAGACAACAGAATAAGAATTTTCAGCAATATATTTGCAAAAAATTGAGTTTTAGGATGCGATTATACTATTCTGCAACGGTCGCAACGGTATACCAATTTCTCCATTCCGTTTAAACATTGTATGCGTCATTTATAACTGCTCTCAGCATGTTTTAGGCTTTGTGCATAAGCACCTTAGCATAAAAAAAACTAGTCACTTATTTTAAACGTAATTGCATAGATTAAGTTATACCCGTGCTCGTTATAGACGAGTTGGGCAATAAAGACGATGAATCTCGCCAAGAATCAAGTATTTCATTGCTATCTCGTATTGATTCAAGTTTCAATTGGCTTACCCGGAAGGATTAAAGCGATAACTGTATTTGTAAAGAAAATCTTTTTTCATCTCAAATGTTGTGTAATCGAGTTAACTGCTTCGAGTATATTTATTTTATTTTTGATATTGTTTTTTAATCTGTACTTGTAGTAAAATACAATGTTTCATTTTATTTCTAGTCTTTTAAATATGATACTTTTAAAATTAGCAATATTAATTTTGTGGTTAAAATTCATATTTTTTATTTATTATCTTTGTATTATTAACCACTGAATTGAGTTTAAATACATCTACCGGTTTCGAAAAATACTATTTTTTTCTTCAAGATGTCATAACTAACTAAAAATATATATCATTGTTTCTTCACCAGAATCTATTATTAAAATTTTTAAAAAAACAACAATTATTTAAAAAATAAATTTAGTACCTAACTCAAATTGTTGCTTAATACAAATTTAGTCGAATAATTTTTAGGAAAAAATTTTAGAATGGGACTCGTAGTTAAATTTAGTTGTTTGTTTATAATTTCTTAATTAGTTTTACAAGCTTTTTTCATCAACGATTCCAAATTATCTAATTTGTGACCAACACTGTTTATATGCAAAATTGACAATCCCAATTTTTTATCAAAACCATGACCATTTTCTATCAAATACTTAGAAAATTCTGAAAACCCACTATTGTTCAAACATCTCAAATGCTCCATTACTCTTATATTAAAATTTCTACCCATTTTACCAATATAAAATGCAGCACAATCCTTGCAACTAAGTTTATAGACGCCAGAATTGTTAAATTTATCATCTTTGTCTTCAGAATCCATGAGTCAATTTTGGTAGATGTATTTAAACTCAATTCAGTGGTTAATAAAACAAAGATAATAAATAAAAAATATAAATAAATAAATAAATATTTTAAATATGAATTTCGATTAAAATTCTTAAAATACTATTTTATAAATTAAAATAATTATATAGCCACATGAAGTATAATGTATTAATGCAGTTATTTTCATTGTTTAATGCTTTATATTCTAAAAAAGTTTTTCCTTTTTTACTCTTTAATTGTAGGACAAAGTAAACTTGTTTTTTTGTGTTTTTAATAAAATTTGGTAATTCTTTAGTATCACTGATTTTCCGAATGTTTTCAGATAAGATGTTCAAGAATTTTTTTTATGTGCTTAAGTAGTATAGTGCAAATGAACTATTGATTTTAGAGCATAAAAATACAAATTTAAATCTTGTACAATTTTCAGTGATAAATTGATATTTTTCTTTTTTTTTTAATATTTGAAGGATATAATAGTATTATAGGCTGATCCCCAACTAATGGTGACATATTGTAATGTGGATTGAATTAATACGTTGTTTATTAAGTACAAATTTTTTATTGATAAAACTGTTATAATTCTTAAATATATTTAGCCTTATTAAGAAATCTTCATTAATATTAAGTACGTATCTTCAAACCACTCCCCAAATGATGAAATCGACAAAATTGAGGTACAATATGTATTCACTAATAGTTTATATGATCCCGCTGACTATGCAATGCGATAGTAAAAATCGACCAGAGCGTTCAGAAATGTACAGTAAAATAGCCTAGACAATTGAAAACAGAAAATTCTGCATCTAAAATGAATTATCGACAAAAATTACAATTGCACACAATTAAATTTATGTTGTAATCAGAGTGCGTGGATTACAATTATTTTAATTCACATTTTCACGAGTACAGTGTCCGATACACATTGCATAAAATAAAAATTGTTAGCTCAGCTTTGTAAGTGCTTCCATCCAATTATCCATTTCCCGATAAAACCGTCCTAAATTTAATATAAGTATAATTACTCGTGAAGTGATTGATAATTTCATTCTCATTTACGTGGAAACAAATAATTCGGTACAGGTAAATAAATATAATAAAAAGCGATTTGCCAACACACCGTTAGATTTATAAGTTGTCATATATATTTTTTTAATATACGAGAATAATCTAGAAAGTAAATGTTATATTCTATAATTTTATATATTTTTTAAGACAGTACATACGTACCTTAATCTATTTATTTGCGTAATCACCATAAGTGTATATCATATCTGTTCGAGCTTTAAAGTCCTACTGTTGTAGTCGTCCACCGTTAGTCCACAATAGAGTCATGGGGGGAAAACCAGTTCTGACATGTATACAGATTCTGACCGACAAAATTACTAATAATAAGAGTGTATTTATTTCAGCATGATCGATTTTTTTTATAAAGACTTTATTCGCTATAAAGATAATACTTATAATAGAATTGATTTAAGTATAATAACAAAATAATATTTATGTTATGAAAAGAAAAGCAAAAAAAGATAAAAAAGTTCACATATGTGTATGTATTTATATATATAAGCAAAATATAAATACTACATTTCAGGTACGGTTATTATTGTATCTGTAGCTATTCTATAGTCGTTGCCATTCTCTAGTCAGGGAGCCAGTTTTCAATTAGAGTGCCGAGTACTTTTACGTCAGCGACTCAATATCTCAGAAGCAAAACGAATTCATGTACACGTCCTTCAGTAAATATTGTAGATGCGCTACAATAACGCGCCAACCCGAATAGTATTTTGTATTCTGAATTCGGAGACGGTTGTACATTACTTGCTTATATTTTGACCATAGTTCGCAGGTATACATGCTGGTGAAGAATGATTTTATGAGGATCCTCTTCACATCTTTACTGTATCGGTAGAAACTCCGTGACAGCATATTTGCACGAACGCTTAACTGTCATCATCGTCTTATCCATCTTCATTGAATATATGGCCAAGGTATTTTACTTTATTTTGTAGGTATATTTTGAATATTTTGAGCATTCCACTGGCTCTCCCTCGCACCTCTGCGACTTGGACAGGGTGAATTTCTGCCAGACTGGCCGAGTTTTGCGACTGCAACACATAAATGTGACGTCTACCTTCCCCTTTTGGGGACGCATGATTTCTATAGCTTCTCTCTGGCTGCCTTCTGAATTTAATGTGATAACAAGTCTCACGTCAAATTTTACAGGTATGGCTCTGGTATGATGATACCGGAGCCAACTTATGGTGGTATTAGGATGTTAATAACTGAATGTAATAAAATTAAAAAATGTAATATTGACGAATCGAAAAGAGAATAAACAACTCTCAAAATGATTCCGGGATAGGGAGCATATAGGGAGATAAATTATTATTTTGAACGCTCAATTTCAATAATTCAATAAGATTTTGAAGCCTTTATGTGAACATTATTCCCACTTGAAAATATATGCTTTTAGATGGAGTTTTTATACTACAAGCAGAAAAAATTCTACAGCGTAAAATTATTTAAAATAGATAGAGCTTCTAGAAGCTTTCTGAAATTTTTAGAAGTTTATAAATTTAGAAGTTTTAGTTTTGATAAAGTTTTTAGATGATTCTCAAAGTTTTTGAGGATCCTAAATTATGTGTGACTTGTATTATGTTTCAACACTATTTTATAAAACCTGTTCTTATTGTTTATATTTCCGTTTTAATACGAATTAAACTTAATTGAAAAGTGTTTAATAAAACCGTACTTACTTCAGTAATTACTGAAAGAATCAGATAAAATTATATTTTTTATTTCTTCCAAAGGACTTGAAACGACTAAATACATCCGTGCTAATAAAAACAAGAAAGACCTTAAGTTTTATCACAGAATAGTGGAATGGAATAATTTTGTAGATTTAAACTAGATTAAGTTTTTTTTAAATATCTGATTTAAAAACAGGGCACCCATGAAAAGTGTTCTCAATAATTACATTTTATTTTCTCCTTCCTTACAATATCGTCATTTTGAATCATATAACCAACTAACTAACTAACTTATCATCACGTCGTTTCTCCGCAGGGGTAGGCACTAGGCACTTTCTAAATATATCATCTAATTGATCACACCAGATCTTTTGCGGACGAACTCTGATCATGCTGCCTTCAACTCGCTTCGCATATTTTCTTTATCATCTTCTTTCTGAAACATTTATTTATTTTACTAAATATTATATATATATATATATATATATATATATATATATATATATATATATATATATATATATATATATAAATATATATATATATTTATTAATCTGTGATATTTTCATGTAATACATGATATCTCAGATATTTTTATTTTATTTTAAGTCTGTATTCTCCTTCTAGCGGAATGCTGGGCAATCTCGAATCTATAACAGACAACGTGGGCGGAGACGGATCAGAATGGGAGAGCCGTTGGAAACAAGTGCCACCTCTCCTTTTTTATCATTCCTGGCAGTACGTCTTTTACTATTAAACTTAGCAATAATAAAATCCGTATGTATTTACGTATTATAACAAACAGCGTGATTATTATCTTTCAGCTCTTAAATTCAGTGATTAAACACTGAGGTAGACTTTTCTTTCAGATTAACCAGGACATCGGACCAGCTTAAGGTACTTGTAGATACACGCTTGTGAGTCTGTTAACTTGGTAAATTACCGCGCATCATGTATATACATATAATTATATTAATTTGTTTCATTTTAATTCAGAATAACTGAGATCAAAATGATTATTTTAAATTAAATTTAATAATTCATTTAAATTAAAACCATCCAGTGAAAGTCAGTTACCTTAGTGAAGTTTTCACAGATAATTAAACAAAATATCATTTAGTCATAGTTTCTGCAAGTAGACGCCATAGGAAGTGTTTTGGCAATAGGAATAATATCAACATTGGGAACCCACCTTTACCGACGCGGAATATCCAATATTCAATTATAATGTATTATTAGTATTGATATCCTGATGAGGAAAACGGTATTTTTCGAAACGGGTAGATGTATTAATTTTAATAAAAAGGTTAATGAAATAAAGTTAACAAATAAAAAATAATGAATTTTAACCACAAAGTTAATTTTGCTAATTTTAAAAGTATTATAATGTATCCTCACGAGGTTTCTTTGGTCCTGAAACGATGTATTGAAAAGGTTCCAAAGAAAGGCTCTTGCATCGTGAATTTTGAACGTGAATCAGGCGGTCTTATATAAATATTTTTATAATTCTGACTAATAATTTCAGTATAAGTTATTATTCAATTTTTTTATATACAAGACCGACGTGCTTTTCTAAACCAAATATTTTTAGAGATCAACATTTTTCAAGTTCTTACTAATCTATTGACATTCTGTTTGCCATAAGCAATTATAATATATATATATATATATAGAATATAAATCAAAATTAAATATTTACCTTATAATGTATGATGACAGATAAAATATTAACATTCAATAATAATTGGGCTGATAATATAATTTATTTTTATGTATGATGTATTTGCCAGAATATCGCACAGCTTATTTCAATACACGGATTACACACTGCTGATAAATATGGTGTAAATACCATGCATATTTTTGGTTCCATCAATATAAATATATACGAGGGCATTCTGAAAAGTTTCCGAACTAACAAATAAACAGGACATTTTTTGTTCAAATTTATTTATATTTTTTTACATAGTCTCCTTGTAAGTTCTCTCTTCTCTCAGCGATGCTCCTATCTCTTTAACCCGTTCAAATAGTACTTGGAGTCTTTCTCTGCAAAATAGTTATTTACGAAGGTGAAGACCTCCTCATTGGACGAAAATCTCTGTCCTCTGAGCTCAAATTTTAGCTTAGGGAAGAAAAAAAGTCTCTTGGGGCTAAATCTGGTGGTCAAGCAGTTCCAACCGTAATTCGTATATTTTTGCTTGGGCAATCGCTGAGGTGTGAGATGGCGCATTGTCTTGGTAAAACAAAATTATTTTTTCTGCAAATGTGGCCGTTTTTTCCCAATTTCTGCCTTCAGCCTGTCAAGTAATGATGCATAGTATGCTCCTGTAATGGTTTTTCCCTTTTTAAGATAATCGATTAAGATAACTCCGTGGGTATTCCAGAAAACAGTAGACATCACTTTCCCGGCAGAAGGAATAGCCTTTGCCTTTTTTGGAGCCAATTCTCTTCTCGCAGTCCACTGTTTTGACTGTGTTCAGTTTCTGGTATATAATAGTGTATCCAAGTTTCATCCACAGTAATTAATCGGGGCCAAAACTCTGATTTATTGCGCATAAACTGCACCAACAGAGCGTTGTAAATGTTCATTCGACCACGTTTTTGATCAGGAGTGAGCAAACGCGGCACCCAACGTGCGGCCAGCTTTTTCGTGCCTAAATTTTGATTTAATATGTGACAAACACGTTCTTTGGACATGTTCATAGCCTCTGCTATCTCTTTTACCTTAATTCTATGGTCGTCCAGCACTATTTGGTGAACTTGAGCGATGTTAACATCAGTAGTTGTAGTTTTTGGCCGTCCCGAACGTTCAGCGTCACCCAAACTGGTATGGCCATGTTTAAATTCAGCTGCCCAAACTTTCGCAGCGGTAAATTATGGTGCAGAGTCCCCGTACACAGCGTCCAACTCGTCTTTAATTTGTTTAGGTGTATTAACATACAAAAACAAACTCTTAATGACAGTTCAATACTCGATTTTTTCCCTTTTCACAAAAACACTCATATTGACTCACTCAAACGATTGTCAAATAACAACTGCCCGTCTAAAATGGGTGAAATTTTGGTGAGTACTTATCAAAGCATATGCAAACATGTTCCCAAATTTCCGACCGGAAATTTTTCAGACATCCCTCGTATGTAATATATTATCTGTGTTTTCATTGAGAAGTGTTTTCCGATTATTTTGATTTTAATTGGAATTTTATTGTTACAGCTTTATCGAACAACGAATCGATGTTTTGGTAAAAGCTTTCGTAGGCGACCGCCACGCTAAAGCTTGTACCGCATGACCTGAAATAGTTTCGGTCCACACAGTAGTTACATTGGATTTGGAATGAAAATTTGAATATTCATCAAGAACCAATGTAAATTAAAAGTCCTTTGAATTGAAGTTAATTGAAAAGTTTTCCTAATGGCATTCAAATGTTTTTAGAAGGAATTACATTCTCTCTATCGCGCGAAGTTAACCCGACGAATAATGAATTTATATAGGCTTTTGCCAAACGCCAATCATCATGCAAAAAGTTTTATTCAATGGCTGCAAAAACTTTGCTAAAATCATCATCATCATCATCAGCGTAATCCTGAGTGAGTCTTGGCTGCCTGAAGGATCTGTCACCATTTCCTTTTATTTGTGACATCTCTCTTTCAGTTCATCACCCCCAGAGCATGACAGTCTACACCATACCGCCGAATCATCTTGATCTCAGCATGTTCACTGAACAAAACTTTATTAGCGGGTTCTTGATCTTCCATGCGATGCAAGCTCGCCAAGCAACGTAATCTTTCAATCTTAATTGATCTGACCCCAGTGGTATCTAAGTCACAGAGTTTAACATTAAGTCTTTGATAAAATAAGTATGTTGTTTTTTTTATGTCAAACGTGAATTCTTATGAATATTTTTGTATTACTAAAATAAAACGTGGATACCGAATGTCCATAATTTTATCTTCGGAAGATTTTTCTGTAATCAATAAAATTGAACCTTAGAAAAGTTGACGCGTAACCAAAAACAAAATACAATTAATTATACTCTATTTCGTTTTTTTTATTGTAATTCTTCTGAACATACTATTTTTTGACAACAAAAAATAAAATAAAAAATGTCCCTAAAAAATTGCATGAATGTTGTTCCGTATTCGCAAAAAACATACTATTAGCGTTTGTAATATCGGCCGCGAAAAATTTTATTATCATATCCCTGTCCAAATTCCTACCCCTTTGCCCATTCTAATGCTCATCTTTAGTGTGAATTGCAATTTGCCGTCACCGGTCGTCAACTGGATCGATATTTCTTTTATTTGATCTCGACATCGCGATACCATTCGTGGTGTGGACCAGATAAATATCAATGCACCAGCACTATTTTTGTATGTGATCATAGTGTTTATTATTTGTTTGTAGCGTGGATGAACATTGATATCGCCGTCTTCAGTCGGAAGCGGGAATTGATCATCCGCGTGCTATCATTGTGTGATTTCGGAGACTGCGGTAGGGATTGCGGACCTGTCATACTCAAGATAAGGCTAGCAGTCTTTCAACTAAATTCCCTTCTCCTCACCGACGTCTCCCTGTACGACGTTTTTCTATTCCTTCTCTGCCTTGCGATGATTCCGATTTACAACCGGAGTTGTCGTAATCCATTCCATGAGAAGTGTAACTCAGAGATTGCACAACTCAGTTGTTGTGACTGACGCAAATCGCCGATCACAACGGTGGTGATGGAATCGGAGCGAGATGGAATAAGAGAAAGAAATAGATAGATGGGTAGGAGTATGGAAATGAAATAGGAAATTGAAAATAGGGATGATGAGGGAATCCTTCGATAATAGCGGACCAAGGTGGACTACGGGATAAAAAGGACAGCTCGACTCACCTGACAACAACGCCATCTCTGTCTTCTCCTAAAGTTCACCCAATATTTAACGGCACGTTAGGCGACTTCAATGATTCACACAAGCACAAATACTTTATTGAGTACGTTCCACTGATCAATCAATACACTGAACTTCCAATGAACTTCTAATTCTAAACTATTAAAACAACCGGCCGAGCTGCCAGACAGATATCTACTGAATTAGTAATAGGCTAAGTGATAGGACAAAACAACAATGGTGACAATAATTCTACATTTTAATAATAATAATTTTATTTCAAACGCATTGAATATATATTTTAATTATGTGTTCACTAATAAAAATAAAAAATTCTAATTCGGAACAGTTGTAAAAAAATCAAAATCTCAAATTTATGTTTCAGTGGCTTTTTTAAAAACATATTTATCTTTTGTATTTTGACGGATGAACGTATTCTCTATGAACTCCCATTTTCTTGACTATGCTCCTCCATTTTTCTCGGTAGCTTGCAGATCTAAGTCACCAGAGAAGTGCCTGTTATCTTTTTCACGTAACCAGTCTAACCGGTAGGGGATCTTTCTCTTCCTCTCTGTCCTTTAACGTGGCCCTCCATAAAAAGCTTCTACAAGCCATGTTTTCTTCTCGCAAGATGCTAAAAAAATTGAAGTATTCGTCTTTGGCAAATAGTTGAGTCTGTCTTTGATGTTCAACTATTGAATGGAGACATTAGTACGTCTCTCTGTCCACGTTATGCACAATACGTGTCCCCGTGAGTGTCAGGAAAATTGCGCCCAAGACAACTGCGCGCCGAGAATAGCGCGCAATAAAAAGTAAATAAGGACATTATGTATTCCAATGTATTTCATTTTAAAAAGCATTTTAAATGTAACATGATAAAAATCAGAAAAAATTTCGTTTGAAAAAAATACAGTTTTTTTTAAATCTTAAATAAATTTTATTTTCGTTGGGTTAGATTAGTGAAATTTAAACTGTCTATTGAGTGTGTTTTAATTTTTTCGTTAATTTTTTTTTATATGTATTAATAATCCATGATTTTTTTATATTTTAAGTATGTTTACAAATTAATATTGATAGAAATGATTAATAAAAATTTATTGGATGTAAAATACATAGAAATAAATGTCCTTATTTATATTAATTTTAGGATTCAGAACCCGTTTACCAAATATTTAATTTTGTGGTTTTTGTTCTGCGCGTTATTGTCGGGGTGCCTTCTTCGCGTAGTGCGTATTTAATTTATATTAAAAAAATTATTTTTTTGTGTTTTGAAAAAGAAATTAAATTAAATACTAAATTAATGTATTAATTATAAATATATACATACAAAATCAATTTTGTCGAAAAATATTGTTTTTGCGTCACCGGGATTCGAACCTGGATCTCTATTTCCAATCCGGGGAAGTACACTACCAATTGTGTTATAACGCCGGTATTTTTCATGACAAATTTTCAAACCTATATGTAACGTTTTTCAAATCAATACACCTGTCGTTCCATTATTTGAAAGCCATCTACATTATTTTTACAGAATCTCAAATACCTTTGAGTAAACGACTGCATACGCCAGAATTATCAATTCATTTTTATTAAATTTTGGATACAATGATACAACATATATTATTAAGGAAAACACATTCTTATTGTGAAGTTGTAATTATTCAGAACATAGGTCTGTGATATTTTAAATACAATACAAATTAATACATTAATTTAGCATTTAAAATATCACATACCTATATTTTGAATAATTACAACTTCGGAATAAGAATGTGTTTTCCTTAATAAGAAATTAAATTTAATGATCAAAGATAATGTTATCCGTTTCGCATTTTCTCACTATTATGACATTAAATGATGTTTTTTTTTTAACATTTCAGTGTTCTCACACTCAGAACACTGATAAACACCAAAGTAAGTTTGTGATGATCCACATATAACCAACTGATAGAAAAAATATGAATTCCGAGAAATTCCTAGAGCAGTTGCTTCAGGGTAGCGGGGCGGGGAAGGGAGACGCGAGGGGCGAGTCGAGAGGTGAAGACGGTCGAGGGTTGAAAAAAACGAAAGCTTGAAGTTAGTCAGGTCCGAGCGGGCGGGGAGTCGGCTTCAGGGGGGCGAGAAGGTCGGTTTCGAGCTTTCAGTTTGGCGAGTTTTCGGGAGAGTTCCGTGATCGCACGTGAGAGGGTCGCTTTTGAGCCGGGATCGCGCGGGGAACGGAATTAGATTTTCCTTCGGAGATTTGCGCCGCGAGTGTTATTGGGGTGATCGTGTTGTTCTCCGGGTCCGCGAAGGCCGCGTTAAAATTCATAAATCACGAGTGCAGTGGTTCCGGGATCCAGAAAGCAGACCCGGGCTGGCGCAGGACCTTGGCAGAGGACCCAAAATACTAAGTTTACCTTTTAGCATGCTTGTATACATAATTAATACCGCTAACAAATACTGTAGCGTGATTCGGATCACCATGTAAACTACCCATTCATAGAGAGGGACTGGCGTAACTGCCAGACTACTTGATATTTCACTTTATTTAATTACTGTCCGTTTTATAAATTGGGAACACCCACCTACAAGTTTCAGTTACATGTATCTCATCATTTAGGACCAATTATATACTACTATTGGCCGTGTAAATAATCATGTAACTATGTACGTAACTATTTGTGTATTTACTTATCTGCGGAAATCTAAATCTAAAAATCTCATGGAATCCTGACGGGGCGCATTATAGATTACATTCTGATCCGAAGAAACGGCTTACGGGTTGTCATGACAGAATTTATCGGAGAGCTTTGTATGTTTATTTTACCTTGAAATCGCACGATTGCATGGGTAGGAAATCATACGGCGTTTATTGTCACTACTATTTTATTACTAGTACTAACATCCCCCCCCCCAAACTGAATTTATTCGAGGGCCTCGCTCCCTTGTGATCAAAGTAACAATAGCGTCTTGGGTGACTGATATTGATGCAGAGGGATTGATTGTCAAGATAGTCTTTCGTCGAGTTTGGAGTGGACTACAATTGCCGAGGAGGGTCTCTGTTCTGGGCGATACATATTATTCACGGGAAATGCTTTAATGCATTCGTATACGTTAGTTGCAGAGCCGAGGGATTAACAAAAGCTAGCTGATCAAGTGGCGCTATCGGCACAAAAGACGAAAGAGTCTGCCGATTGAATGCTGTGATCCCACGCCCTGGCTAAGACGTGAGTGGACGGAACAGATCCCAGCGGAAGGACGCCTCGGCTAACCGTAGGTACCTCTTCGGACTTCTCGAGAGATGAGTCTCTAACATGAATGCCGGGAGATAGTCATTTCAAACCACATAGCGTGGGTATCTTATTGAAAGGACGAGAGGGAGATTTATATCAAAAGGCGTTACTCTGCACGGGCTTACACATTATTAACAATCCTAACGAATTGTTCCTGACTCTATTCGAGATGCATTGTTCGAGGCACCGAGGATCATCCTGCAGATAAATTAAACTATTCTTCTGACACCATTGTCACATGACCTACGTGTTCAGACGCACCCAAGGAGTTAGGGAATTTCCTGAGAATCGTACTGTCATGTCACAATCATCACAATTAGTTACCTTCAGTGGTGGACGAGGCCCCGGATTGGCCATTTTCCTACCGATACTGAATAGCTGTCACAATCATCACAATTAATTACCTTCAGTGGTGGACGCGGCCCGGATTGGCCACTCTCCTACCGATACTGAACAGCAACGTATTGGAGATACAAGGATCTCAGCCATGCATCTTGAATGAGTCATAACAAATGATATTGTTCACTTAGACATTGGCCGAATCAAAATTTTGGATTATCATCATCATCATCTTAAACTTTTGAACGCGTTGGGTGATCAGGGTTCGAAGTTCAGGATCCGACGTCTACTGCGAATATGCGCCAGACGTACGGATTTTGAATTTGGGGTTAGGGGAGTCGAACGTACGCCACAGTCTGGTGTCTGGGGAACTTATCATGTAACCACGGAACATATTTGTCAAGCGAGGCAGACACTTAGCATGTCGCATGTTGTTTCACATGTCCACATAATTTATGAACAGCTAGGCGACACCACGAAGCGGCCACAGTCACGAGTACGAGTCTACGACAAGGTTTGTGTCATACGTATAATTTCACCCTCACTTTACATTTAAGCTCCGAATAATGCGTACATATATATGATTTCTACCACACTCTTACATTCTAGCTCTGAATAACACGCACATAATTAATACTAAACGGGCGCGCTCGAATATCATACCGCTTGACGGGAAGTTTTCCGTTACTTAGTCGTATACCATAAGATAATCGGTATATTTATTTTAAATAATTGCTCTATAGGTATTTGAACGGCTATAATATTTGGATATTTGTAATCTTTAGGTATTTGAAAATTGAAGACGCGGGTTAAAAGAACTAGGAGCATTACGGACATAACATGGGGAATATTCTTAACCGCTAGAACGATCACGTTGGCCAAATTTAGATATTAAGCGAATAGACTAGCATTAAGCGTAAAAATTAGTATTAAGTAAGGTAGAAAGATAGATCTCCACACTGGCGACCGGGAGAGCTCGCACGCAGGAGAATACCGAATCCATAACAGAGGCGTGTCTTGCGAGCAGGACGCCCGCACAGGGAAATTGAAGATTCCGCATTAAATTAGAAATAGTAATATCAAAATTATATTTAGTTAGACATAGGGAAATACGGAATTCACTTCGTTGGTGCCTTGGATCAGGAGCTTATTATTTATTATAAATTAATTAGTAAATTAGAGGAATAGTCAGAAATCATTACAAGTTTCTAAAGTAACTTCAGCCCTAAACCTCATCTGATAACTCAGGGAGAATAAAACGACCTTGTTCGAGATTTGCAGTTGTCAATGAAACAATCCGAACATTTGGGATCTAGGCTAAAAGGTTGAGATCTTCTATATACCGACATTAAAGTGTGTTTCATTCTTAATCGTCAGAAAGAGTTTAAAGGTTTATATTTTCAAAAAGATAGTTTGGTACACTGTAACTACATTTCTACCGTCATGGAAGTACTTTATAATGAACATAAATCTACAAAATGGAGAATGTTCATTAATGCTATTAAAACTAAAGTTGGATAATGCACCTTCTCCGGTTAGGAAATAGATCCAGGTTCGAATCCCGGTGGCGCAACAACAATATTTTTAGATAAAATTGATTTTATATGTATATCTTTCTAGTTAATATATTTAATTCATATATAAAATATCACAGACCTATGTTCTGAATAATTACAACTTCACAATAAGAATGTGTTCTTCTAATAATGAAGTTGTATCAATGTGTCCAAAATTTAATAAAAATGAATTGATAATTCTGGCGTCTACTATCAGATTACTCAAAGGTATTTGAGATTCTGTAAAAATAAGGTAGATGGCTCTTTAAAATAATAAAACGATTAAATATCAAAAAGGTAACATATAGGTTCGAAAATTTGTCACTAAAAGTATTGTCGCTGTAGCATAGTTGGATAATGCACCTTCCCCGGTTAAGAAATAGATCCAGGTTCGAATGTCGGTGGCGCAACAACAATATTTTTCGATAAAATTGGTTTTATATATATATATATATATATCGTTCTAATTAATATTTTAAATTTATATTTAAAATTATAATTTTTACCAAACTGCATTGCAGTTTTACGGCAAAGATTGCCTTTTACATAGTAAAACGACATTATTTTTTTTATATATAAAATATAAGAGGAAAAAAATATGTTAGATAAATTATTTAGAAAGATATAAAGAAAAAAATCTATCTTTCGAAAAAATGTACAATTTTTACAGGACGTAGTTTTATAAACGTGTCCACAGTATTTTATGGGTGGATACCTGAATATAATATAATATAATAAGGAAATAAAAAATTTGATAAGAATATGATCTTTTACTTTTTATTTTAAGGTGGTCACTGGGGGGGTTTCATTATTTGTTTAAATGTTTAATAAGTCTTTATTAATTTTGTTAATTATTCTTGGCACAACACATTTTCTCGTTCTCTCACCGTACACATTATTCGCGATCGGAACTCTCATGGTTCGACCTGATGATCTGGTTGAATGGCTATGGTGAGGATCAGTATTCATATTTCCATATCCATATATATGTCAACTTTTTTGTCAACTGATTCTGCAAATTGTAAATAATTAATTACAAACATTTTTATATGAACACTTCGTTCTGTTATCTATTATAAGTTTTAAAAATCTTAATTGTAATTGTTGTTTATTAATATATGTTTTATGTGTCAGTTCATAGCTACCCACTCCATAACTGATAACCGAGTCGATCATCGCAAAGTACGGTAAATACAGTGTAACACCGTAGTGATTGATTCAATTTTATTGCTTATACCGCTCAACCGTGCATCCCTTGCCCGGTTTGGATGATAAGCACGAGAATGATAGGTAGCAGCCTGCGGTGCCTCCGACAAAAGAGCAGCCTGATGTGAGCCTCCAAATGAAGCCATGGCGGCTACGTGTGAATTGAATGCCACAGTCGATGTGCAAATTTAATGCATACGCGGGACTTAGAGGGTCTCTCTCTCTTTTGTCAGTGCAGAATTCTGTATACAATGGAAAACTCCGTATACGCTTTCCCGGAGGGTGTCTCGTATTTTTACAAGGCAACCACAGAGACCCTCTTACTGGATACTAATGTTCCTTCTCAGTTCATGAAATAATGTTGCCGCATACGTAACTAGTATTTACTTCACCACGTATTTGGGACAAATTTTCAACATATTTTAGGGGTTCGGTACCTAATAAGGTGTGTTGTTTATTTTATTGTTGAGCTGATAATCACTCCCAAAATATAAAATACATATTTTTCGCGACATATATTTATGTGTGTATAAATATATTTATTTTTGAACGAAAATAATGCACTGTCTCTTCCCCTCCCACCTTCATTTCCCTTCCCTTCCCAGTCTAGTCGATTGGCGATCTTGAAACAGTGCGGTTATACATGTTTGGAAAGGATTACAATATTATGCAAATTTGAGACTTCGCGTCTATACTTTGTGTCGGAACATTTGACGAAATAGTGAATTACATATAGAGTCCACATTTTGGAGATGTCTGCAGAATCCGGATTATGATGAGTGCCTATTCCTTTCTTATACTGAATTCTTCCGGCATCTATGCTTATACGCAACACATATCATTTTTGTAAAAAATAATTGATTTCATTTCTGATGATCTCCTAATAAGACAACTTACTCGGTTGCAGTGGTGTAACTGGTAACGCATTTCTCCGGTAGCAACTCAAATATTTTTTCGATAAATTGATTTTTTCCATATATCTTTCTAGTTGATACATTTAATTTGTATATATAAATATATATATGTATATATATATATATATATATATATATATATATTATTCATTGTGTAATTGAAGGCAACAAAGGACGTTTGCAAATGACCTAGCGTAACCAGAAGAGCGTGCATGAAAATATGTATAAGTGTGGACGACTCAAGAGTGGTTCACTAGGACAAAAAAGTGTGGCGTTCTATCATCCATGCCTAACTCTTCATGGAATCGTCGAGATAGTAAGTTAGGTATAATTGCGGCGTAAAAAGAAACAACTAAAATTTTATTAAGGAAAACACGTTCTTATTGTGAAATTGTAATCATTCAGAACATAGGTCTGTGATGTTTTAAATACTAATTTAATGTATTAATTATAAATATATACGTATAAAATCAACACAAAAAATATTAATTACATTTATAATTAATACATTATATTAGTTTTAAAATTTTTCCGTGTAGAAATATTTTATTCCACGGACAAAGTGAAAATAAGGGAACATTGTTAGATACGTTTCCCGCTTTTGCAATTATAACTGTATTAGGTAAGGAGAGTCGGGTTAGCGCATCTATGGTGCAAGTTCGTATAAGTCTCCTTATTACGTTTGAAATTGGATTCCAGCGCCGCAATTTATTAATAAATGTTATAAATCAATATTCTAAGAGACAGTCCTGAGATGGTGCAAATTCAAATATTAGTTTGTTAATACCATTTCAAATTATAATATTGATTGATATCAACTTGCGAGTTGTATATGACTTTTCAATCTTTCGTATATCTAGATAATTATTTATACCAGGACGCCGATATAAGGTGAGTTCCTTTAATTTGAGTCGTGATTTGTGATGTACATATTATTTTTGTGATTATTTCCGCAGATTACGATTCTTAAGACCAGATACACTTTCCCCATAAATTTTACACCGTGGGGGAAATGTATCTACTCAGTGGTAGTTGTGGTACGCCATATAATTTATATAGAAACATTCACAATTTGTAAAGTGTAAACAATTCCATTATTTTTTTAAATAACTAACCAATTTCAAAAAAAATCACTTTAATATGTCGCACTTCCATATCTAAGCAATTTTACTGGATTTTTTTGGACTTAGCACGTTTTATCCGTTATTAAGAAACAAAATAACTAAATCATATTGTATTATTAAGGAGGACACATTCTTATTGTGAAGTTGTAATTATTCTGAACATAGGTCTTTGATATTATAAATACTAATTAAATATATTAATTATAAAGATATACATATAAAATCAATTTGATATCCAACCGGGCAATTTTACATAAGATTAAATTGAAAAATAATTGTATTTGTTGGATTCACTTCACATAATTGATTATGGCGAAAATATTTATTTTAGGATTAGATAAATATGAATTTTATATTGCGCGTATTTATAAATACATTAGATTAAATTGGCTCGGTAGACCTATGTTATTGCATGGCTAGGGATAGGTTAAGAATTCACTAAATAAGTTACTAAGAAGTAAACACACAAGTCGACGAATCACACCTGTTTGTGCGTGTTTATATCCTTCAATTGATAGTCCTGGGTTTTATGTTGAGAGTGTAGGCCTGTTTTTTCTCGGTATTGGCGGATCGCTGCTTGCCTTGTGTCAAAATAAGCCGTACAGCTGCCATCGGAATCGGTCCTCTCTTAAAAAGTGCTCTAGGAAGTTTTCGGCGGGCACGCGAGAAATTCACGGAGACCGGTCAAGAGAACATACAAAGGATCTGCCAGCAGTCTGGATTGCATCGGGAGATTGTCCAGATTAGTGGCGATATGTCTCACTAGAGTGACACGGTTTTTATATTATCGATATAAAATCCCGGACCAGGATTTAACGCTTTCAAAAGTGTTTCACACGCACAACTTTACAATCGATCAGTCGTTCTAGAAAACACTCACTACTTACAGCTCTTAAAAGCAACCAAACAGAGGTGACCGTCAAATTCGTTAATCCACCCCGTTTTTTTAAGAGCAATTTTATCCTAGTTAGAGCTACGGTATTCGAGCTGATTTGACAATGTAATGCTGAGAATTTTAAGGATTCCTTTATTTGAAACCACTCTGCTGTTAAAGGTCACAAGATTGCTGTTTGACTCTTTATTCTGTCAACTCCCATTTTTGTTAGCATTTGCAATAATATTGAAATAAAAAGCACATATACTTATGTTAGTACATTTCTCTAGAAATGTCACAGTTTCTTGTGTAAGCCGTTCTTTTAAGCGAGCTACGTAAAAATCAGGGCTTTATCGATTTAATATATTTATGTATGTATGTCGGACGATATTTTTATTTTTATTGCGTCAAGCTGGGTGAAATGGTATTACGCTATCTTTAAATAATTCCACCAAAGATTTAAGTATTTTGAATTCTGACAAGCTAATTCATTGAGTCTCAGTTCATTACGTTAGTTGTCTGTTTAGTGAATTTAAATAAAAACATTTAACAAACCTGTTTCGCCATCGTTAACTAGAATTTTGTTTGTTAGTTATAAATGTTTGTGTTCTCTGAAATTCGCACATAATATGTATATTGAGACTTGATATATATTTAGGTTCTCCGGTTGATTCGACTAAATTATGTGACGGTTATTGTCAGGGTTCTTGTTAAAGTAATTATTCATAATTATGAACAATAATTATTGATTGTATACAATAAACAATATTCAATGCAGAATTTGAGCTACGAGTATGGTTGCGGAAGGAAAATGAAAAGAGAGCGCCTTCAACGCGCGTCTTCTAGAAAAGCAATATGAAAGCTTTTATAGCAATATTTTATACAATGACAGCAAATCGGCCGTAATGGCCAGATAATATCCCTCCCGTGTGGCTGGACGGGAAGAAACTGAGCATTCAAAATAAGGTCAAATACCTTGGCCGTATATTCAATGAAGATGAACAAGACGATGATGACATAGAACTACAGAGGATACCGTGAAGCGTTCGTACGAATATGCTGTCACGGCGTTTCTACTGATGCAGTAAGGAGGTGAAGAGAATCCTCATAAAATCATTCTTCACCTGCATGTATTACCTGCGAGCTCTGGTGACATACAAGCAAGTGACGTACAACCGTCTCCGAATTCAGTACAACAGTACAGAATACTGTTCGAGTTAGCGCATTATTGTAGCGCATCTACAATGTTTGTCTTCGTCCCACTTCTGAGACATCGAATTGCTGGCGTAAATATGCGACTGGAGCTCAGCATCAACTCTCTAGTGCAAGCAGTGCTCTCGTGGAAATCTGGTTCTCTGACCAAAGAATGGCGACGACTACAGAATAGTTATAGATACAATGATAGCCGTGACTGAAATGCACTATTTATATTTAGTTTATACTCGAATATATATATATATATATATATATATATATGTGTATATATATACACGTGTGTACTTTTTTGCTTTTCTTTTAATAAAATATTATTTTGTAACTTAAATGAATTCTATTATATGTATTATCTTTATGGCAAATTGGGTCTTCATAAAAAGAAAACCGATCACGCCTGAATAAACTCATTATTCCTATTCGCGCGAGCTCGGGCGCACGGGGATCGGCATTCTTAACATTAATTACAATCATATTTATAAGTACACCACAACATCAACTATTTTTCCAGGAAATTAAATAAAAGTAAAGAGAATCATGTTAGGTCATGTCATTTCACCACAGAATAATCTAACGGGCAATTCGAAATTTTACAAATCCCTAAAAAGTTTACTCTTACCTAGAGACCATGTTAGTATAATGTTATAATATAATCAATTAACGCAATAAGATATTCAGTGAAATCTCGATCGATCGTTCCTCTAATAATCATTTTCTCGCATGTATCGTTTATCTCTTCCAGTTCCGAATTAATTTCCTACAAAATACCCAAAAATAGATCGGATGGATCGTTCCTCTATGCATCGTTTTACCGCATTAATCGTTTAAATAACGCAGCATACTTCGTAGGTAAATGCTTGGTTTCCATTAATGTCATTCGTAAACAATGAGCAAAATATTCGAGAGAGATAAAGATATAGAGAGAGAGAACGCAGCTGCTGACTGCCACTTGACATTATACAATACAAAGTTTAATTTTTTTAAATGTTTTTTTCTGTGCAGCTTTTTAATTTTATTTTTATTTAAACACATTCATTTACATGTAAAATATATTTCTATTTTAGAATATGTATTAAAAATTTAAGTATGAAAAATGTACTTAACCTTTTTTTATATTCCCGTATTCATTGTTTTCCCGCATTCATTGTTTATTTCAATAGGTCCCTTCAAAAACCACAGGTGGAGGTTTCCCTGTATATATATTTTTAAATAGAAATACATATTCAAACTACATATCGTATCAATATTCTGGTTACTTTCAAGCTAAGCTATGAAAAATACGACTAACTTGAGTATTTCACTGCTAAATCGCTTATGGAATAAGTTAATAAATTTAAGTTAACGATTGTATTACTTTTTGTAGAGGACTATTTATTAATTTGTGAAAAAAAATTGTAAAATATTTCAGACACATGTATCGTACCACACCTACGTAGAACATGTTTTATTATTATAATAAAAAAGCTCCATGGCAGAAAACCAAACCTCGACATGAAATTTGAAAAAAAAACAGTTCACAATCATCAAAATATCTTAACCTTTTTATTAATTAGCTACTTGCAAAGTTCAACGGGGGTTACTAACAAATTTTTAAAATTAATTTTAATACAAGTATCAAATAGCTAACCGATAGTATAAAACTATAAAACAAATAAAACTTCAATATCACAATTATAAATTACTCTAAAAATTATGATAAAAAGCAAGACTATCCTGGTGTCCAACTCTTTACAGAATTCAAAGTACCAAAAATAATAGACATACACAAAAAAAATCAATAGTCCATTTTTTTTTAAATAAATATTAGAAGCAATTTCCGATGTACAAGATTTAGAGACCAAATTGATATTCCAAAACTTAAATATACCGCAACATAAAAACACAATATTTATCAAGGCATCAAATTCTTTCATAATTTTACTCTTGCAATTAGAAAAATTACAGACTATTATAAATCTAAAAATATATACTCCTCTATGCACGAGTCTCGACTATCAAAGAGAAGAAAAAAATGTAATAGATATATATATATATATATATATACAAAATAATTATTGATTAGTATATTAAAATAGTGCAATCGGTGCCCCCAATTTTTTATTATTTCAAATAGGTTTTTTGCCTGTTATCGATCCTGATACAGGTAAAAATTATTAAATATAAATTTAATATTTTTATATAAAATATAAAAAATTGCAGTTTTTTTTGACAAATTTACTGGAATATACATATTCTATAACAAAATCTATGTATAACATTTTTCACCAAATTATTTCAACAAAGTCAATTTAAAAGCATCATTGAAAATCCAAATAACAAGATTTAAGCATCATTTTGGAATAACGAACCGACTAGTCATTTGAACCCCGTTCTCTGCTATTCCAACGAGCATTATCGATTTATTCCAGATATATCCGATTTCAGGCGCAGTTTACGCTTGATTAATATCCTCTCTTTGCGATTGTTTTGCGATGTGATTTAAAAATCTATCTGTTTTAACGAGATTTTACTCTACGCTGTTAAATATAATGAACTGAAAAGTTGATTCCGTGATATTGAAAGCGTTTCACAAGAGTTTGGCAAATAATAAATACATACTGTTATATTTCAATATCAATGATGATAATATAGAAAAAGCAACTGTGTACATTTTAGTAATACAAGTACTAATTAACACACACTAACACTTACTGCCCGGTGTGTCACAACAAATCACGTCACGGTCATTTTAAACCCACCTCAAATTTTTAGTTTTTCAACCGTTTTGTGGGCGAATTTTGATAGATATTTCATTTTAAATATGATTTAATGTAATGGCATGATGTGCCGCAATGTTTCTGCTAAAAAATTAAAAGATAAAATTTTAAAAATATTACGAATAATGTACATATTCTCAAGCATCAACAGACGCCCTACACGTCCAAAATACAAACATCTACTGAGCATGTAATCTTCTCGTCGGAACCAGAACAAGTAGTGTCATAAAACTAACAGGCAGGCGCAACGCCTCTCAAATAGTTATATTACTGGTATTGTCTAGGGGCCGCCAGATGAAAATAAGTCAAAAAAATACATGGACGCATACCTGGTATCTTTTGTATACTCGCTCAAAATGTTTACAATATACATTTCGGTGTAAGCGCTGAGTTTCAATAATGTAGTAGTTTTAGGCATTTTTTCACATTTTTATCAATAACTCATTTGAATCTCGTCCGATAACATTTATTTGTATCTCAAATTATTTGGAAATATTTATTAAAAGATTAGCTAGAAGGGAAACAGCATTAAACGAAAATTTGTGGCGTAATTCATATTTTTACAAACCCCGGGTCAAATCTGACCCACCACTGCAGAATATGTGTTAACCCTCATTTTAAATATTGAAGTGAAATATTACCCCTCTATTTTAAATATTAATTTTAATTTTTCCGCTACATATACCTATTATCTTACGTCTACTATAAATACGTACCAACAGCTTACAAACCAGTTAAAACCGAAACCGATTAACCGGTTTTTTAGTAATTTAAAAAAAACCTTTTAACCGATTTTTTTCGATTATTTTTAAATGTAGTATGAATATTTTTTTTTTCAAAAATTATTAGTAATACACAAATTCTATGAATAAATTCTTTAGCAAAGCGACAGCAATAAGACTGCCGTTTCTCAGAAAAACCGTTCCAAAAAGGGTTTATTCGGGTCATCTTTTTTTTGTGATAGGCTCGGCCAATGCCTGATAAATAGTAAGCTGGTTGAGGTAAATATTAAAATAAACAATATTCTACGGCCGTCAAGTACTCTTTCAATTATTTTTGAATATATTTCCTCCGAATTTTGGCTATGTATAAAATAATAATCTATTTGTATTTTTCTTGTCAATAGATTTGTTTTGTCCATTACAATGTTTTTTTTTTCGAATATTTCATAATTTATAATTTATTTTGTACATCTACTTTGCAAACAAAAATAATTTATGTAAGTATATATATTCTCAAGAATAATCTTAATCTGATGCACAATATCTCCTTCACTAACATATTATAGATTGTAGAGGATGGGTAAGAATAACTATTGTTATTGCCTACGCGAATAGCTTTTGTATTGTAATCGTGCCGTTAACTGAAGTTTGATTCCCTTGGGTGTAAGTGAAGTCTAAGTTGATTTATTTTAAAACTATTGATGAAAATAAATAATTGAGTTTTGTCCTACGTTCGAGACGTTTTAATTTTATTAAAAAAATAAAAAATCCACATAAATAATTAATAAAATATATTAGGAGAACACATTCTTATTGTGAAGTTGTAATTATTCAGAACACAGATATTTGCGATTCCGTAAAAATAAGGTAGATGGCTCTTTCAAATTATGGAACGATTAAATGTATTAATATCAAAAAGGTAACATATATGTTCGAAAATTTGTCGCTAAAAATATCGTCGCTGTAGCATAGTTGGATAATGCACCTTCCCCGGTTTGGAAAGAGATCTAGGTTTGAATCCCGGTGGCGCAACAGCAATATTTTTTGATAAAATTGATTTATCATATTTAATAAGATATAATTGATTGTCTCCCGAAGTTTTGATTTGAATGATTTGAAGGTGAAGAAATCGTTTAGCTAATTTTGAAGAATATCATAAAAATAGACAGAATAGAGTGAAAACTATTAAAATTTGATTAAATATCAGAAGAATACGGGAAATGTAGAATAATCTCCCAACAATTCTCTTGAATAACTATTTTTTAATGTTAGCAATATGCGGACGGCAGTATGCCGTCTTTCCAGTCATTTTTGTTGAATTGCAGCTTCAAGGCAACGGAGTTGTAAACAAAAAACCTCGGAAGTGATGGTCACATTCCTCCGAAGGAATTAAAATTCATAGTTAATGAATCAAGTAGCCTCTGATGCCTTAACTCTTTGATTAAACTCAAAAAATAAGGAAATATTGGAAATGTTCGTTTTTTGTACTTGAAACATAATTTCCCTTAGGCAACAATTAACATGAAGATTTAACGAAAATTCAAGATATATTCAATAAATAATACTATCGAATTAAAATATCATTAGCATATGTCAAAATATTTTCTTTTCAAAGCACTCTTTCGGTTTAGAAAACAATAAATTGTTAATGTTTTAAAGTTGTCGATTAGTGCAAGAGAGTTAAACAATTGCCTTAATTAATCAAATGTTCAAAAATTCTATTATTAGCTACCATGGCAGCAGCTGATATTAGTAATTAATGTGCCCCCTCCAGCGCGCGGTGTTCTTATGTATCTTTGCCTGAAACAGCCTGTATTCACGTCGTAGTTCATGGCTTACCTCGGCTAATTTGAAGTGGAAACTTTTATTTATTTCACAAACATAATAGTAAAAATACCGTGCCATAACAAAAAAATATTTTTTATTGCGTAATAACGTGTATATACTATAATACAAAAACGTTGGTCTTCAAGACCTTGTCCCATATTTCGAACGGGAAAACTTTATCGAATTAACTGATGGTTTTTGTTATATGACATTAATGGCGAGGCAATATTCTTGCGACCAAAATAAAAATTATTTATTGATGCCAAAAAATATGTCTAGGAAGCTTTGCTCTGTGGCCGTGCCGCCATAATATTGCGGAGTGAGCTAACATTCCACTTTTTTCGAGGGTTAATATTTTTATATCAGGTAAAATTTCGGAAATATATTCTGCGATAGTAAAAATCTGTTGAAAATTGTTACTCTATAGTATATAAATATTACATTTTTTGACTTTATGTAGTAAGTTTAACTTAAAAAATGTGCTTTTCAATAATCTCTGTCAGTGTATGCGAATTTCGAGATTATTAAAATGACTTTTTATCCATTTTAATATAACGGCATTACAAGATATTTATAGAACCTATAAATAACAAATACTAAAATTGATACATTATTTTGTGTTCAACATCACTATTGCTCGAAAATTGTAAATTAATCATAAATTCTAATCACACATTCGTTTTAACATATTTCTTTTATTTCATCTAATATATAATAAGATATTATAAACGATACTCTTTCGCTATTCGACCGGAAATAACAAAAATATCTACACCAACATGTTAGAGAAAGTTCTTAATTCCTACTTATATACATTATTTAGTTAGTCCTATTTTCATAGCACAAGCGTTTAGCTTAGTTTGGAAATAGTAAGAATATTGATGTGAGACATGTATTCCGTGTACGCATCTCTATTTAAAAAAAAAAGAAAAAAAAAAAAAAAAAAAAAAAAAAAAAAAAAAAAAAAAAAAAACGTTCTAGACACATAATTGGTTACCTACTTGCTTATCCATCAGCGCGGCGCAATCAGTGTTAATTTGATCGCCTTACTGAAAACAACTTAAAATCTTTATTTTCCACCTACCTTCATCGAGAAATCTACGAAAAGTGTCCGACGGTACCTTTCTTCAATTTCAAGTATCTTAAGAGCGATCATTTTCTAGCATCGTTGAGGGATTATATAATATATTATGGAGAGAGAGAGCCGGGGCTTCAATTAGTGATTCTTAGTGGATTCTTAGTACTGTATTTTCTGTCTGTCCTGCCTTTTCCTCCAACATTACTCCTTTAGTCCACATTAGTCCACTGTGATTATCTCTAACACTAACATTATATATTGTCTTGTATATATATTACATATTCTTGTATAAAAATTGAATTGAAATTGAACTGTTTTAGATACCATTAATGGTCTGTTTTGAGTTGGATCTTCTCAACATTTAAAAACTGTTATTTGTTATTGTATATTACGAAATACATGTTTTATTGGTGGATTAAATGACATTAAAAATCTTTCAGAACTTTGCAAATTTGGATTTGAACGAGGATTAAACAGAACAAAATCGTAACAGGAAAATGAGAGAAGCCTTCACAATATTTTAAATTATCATAAATTTATCAGCGAATAATCACTGACAGAGATAAGTCAAAGATTATTTAATATGGTACCACAAACCTGTAAATTAATAGACTTGAAATAAAGTGTACATATAGGGGAGAGATTTGGAACATTAGTTGCGAAACGAGGGGTATTCTACACACATTCTTGGTGGAAACATAAATCCGATAGTTTATGACATATTTATGTAACAATAAATCTTTGTGTTAACAAGTCGTATTTTTTTACATTAATGCATATTATATTGCCAGCGTTTAAATATTCATTCCAATCGAGTCATATTTTTAAAAAAAGCCGTGGAGCTATTAGATCGCGTAAGTGGTACCAAAGTGATCACATGGGTGATACCAAAATGAAAATATTAAAACAAGAAATTTGCTTTGGTTTATGTATATATATTTTGTGGTCTATGCATGGTACGTACAGAAATTCTAAAACGATTCTTATATTATATGGAAAAGAATTATACTTATTAATTTGTAACACCGCAGTTTAATAACCAATAAGATAGATAGGATAAAAGAAGGAAAAATTCAAATTAAAACAAATAAATGCTTCTCTGTATTCATGTATGCATTCAAATTAAAAATGACAGCCTGTCAATTAGAAGGACAACATATTATTTTCATATCAAAACCAAGTACCCAAATTTTCAAAACGGATGTTATTAGGGGTTTATAAGAAATGAATTATGAATTAGTTAATATTATTTAATGTTTACTTTTCTGTCATTATTACAATTCTTTATATTATTTTTATTAAAATTAAATATCGATTGATAAGTTTCCTCAGTTGATGATAGGAATTATTTGATAGACGTACCACAGCGATAATAATTTATTACTTAATGGGATTCCAAGAAAAATGAGGCCATAAAATGGATTTGTCAATAACGTATTATTTCCAATTTATCAGAATATGAAAATAAATCTTCAAAGAGTTCCATAATAAAATGTATTCTCAATAACATGCTTCCAATGAATAAACTTGGGGCGTAGTCATGGGTGTAGTCTATCTCTCGCTATTAATATTTATTACATAAGTCCGTTTGGTATCATATTTATTAACATCTCAAGTTAAGCTTGTATTTATACCTCATTTAATGCGAGAAAGACAAGAAACTACTCCAATGCGTGATCCACCACATTCATCGGAACCAAGGGACTGCGAGTCAAACACTAATGATTGCTATTAAATAAATAATAGTTATCTCATAGAGACAAGGCTATTTTTTATTATATTTTAATGGAATATATGGAAGTATGGGTAATTACAGGGCTTACGATCTGTCTTTAGCTGCCTTATGATCACTTTATACAAATATAACGTTCACCATTCTCACCCATTAATCAATCTCCACATTTTTGAGTACGTTGAATATGAATTATGTTAATATGTGGACTCACTTCGAGTACCACTGTACTAACGCCATCTATGGACTAAATTTAATAATTAATTTCCCTGAAACAGCATATATGTCACAATGAAAATCTAATTATTTTTTTGAAATTACTTAAAGCAACATTCTTTATCTGGAATATGCCTGAAAAATCAATATTTTCCAATTTTATATATTTTATTATTTAAATATTTTAATATATTTGTTTTATTTTTATATTTCAATATATCTAAGAATACACAATTATTGGATATTTTCACCTACAAAGACACTGTTATTAAACAAATAATAGATATCTCATAGAGACGATATTTTCAAATATTGTTACTAATGATTATTTTAAAATGTGTATATATATATAATCATGTGATTCTACACAGTTGCACGTATGTATGTGCATAAACGGTACTCAGTACAGTTGGAAAAAGAAAAACATCAAATATCTTTTAATATATTATTTAAATAAAAACATTAATAAATATTTATAAAGAGACATAATGAAAAAAACAGAAAGAGAAAAAAGAAACCGAGCAATTAGCTAATACATTATATTAAAATATTATTTTTAAAATGACAGTGTATGATTTTGCAACATGGTTTCAAATTATTGCAGTTATGCTGATCTGCTAGTTATAAACAAATTTGTTAGAACTGTTTGTAATACAAATTTAATGTATTAATTAGAAAGATATTCATAAAAAATCAATTTGCTTAAAAAATATTGTCGTTGCTACCGGGATTCGAACCTGGATCTCTTTCTATGGAAATGCATTAACCCATTACGCTTTACCAACATAGTGAGTTCACGAAAAATTTTCGAACTTATATGTTGCGCTTTCATATTGATACATCTGTCGTTCCATTATTTGAAAGCCATCTTTATATTTATATTTATGGAATCTCTTAACGCCTTTGAGTAATCCGATAGGAGATGCCAAAATTAATTGATGATTCATTTTTTATTAAATTTTGGAAACATTAATACAACTTATATATTTTTAAGGAGAACGCATTCATTTTTGAAGAACATTTTTTTTAGGAGAACACATGCTTGCACTGGTGCATGCAAGTTGATTGGCTGCAATAAATCAGGGCATTCAATTATATTTCGAAAAAATTAAATAGACATAACTAACTAGATTACCATCACGCCGTTTCTTCACGGATGTAGGCAGAGAGGATAGAGCACCAAACTCTTCTGTTGTGACACATAATTCTCGCCTCATCCACATCCATACATCTTCTCATACAAGCTCGCCGATTATTGAGTCTTCTTATCCTTCAGTATCTGGGTTACCTGATCGTGCCAAGTCCTCTATTTTTGGTGTCATCAACACTTGCGTCATATATCTTTCTTAGTATTCCTTCCTTAATTATGACCAAACCACCTAAGTGATCCGTTCTTAATCTTACTCACTATACTAAGATCAGCCTTACATTTTTAAATATTTCTTCATTCTTCACTCTGTTATAAATAGATGCGTAATTTTGTGGAAATTGTTAAATTGAAATGGTCTTTGTGAATTTGTAGCAGTGCGTTATTTTTGAAGATTTTATTTAAACTGAGAACCTCTACTGAGTTAAATAGTCGTGAAGCTTAAAATATTTCTGATTTTCGAAGGATGACTTAAAGCTTAACATGATTTTGTAAAAATTTCAAACAATAATATTCTCCGTAACGGTTCACAATTTGCACATATTCCTTGAATATTTTCAACTTGTAATTTAGTCAGGTATCCTCCCATAAAATATTGTGGACTACGTCTTTTACATGCTGTATGTATCTTCCTTAAGGACCATCAATTTTCTCTGTTTTCAGCCCTTTCCATCCATCTCTTGCTCACCACTCTTCTGTCATTGCTCCATCTACCTTGATGACGGCCAATACATATTCTACCGGTGCTACTCCGGGTACCGTCAATAATGCAAAGCATGCAGAAACGATGCTGGTTCATTAATGATGTAATTAGCGTGGCGACAGAAAACAGGTCAACGACTTAGGAAGTCAACGGTTTAGGGCGGATGTATATACTAGCCTTAGAGGTAGGAATCCCCCGGGGACTTAAATATTCCTAAATCTTCAAGACTCTACGAGACAAGAGTTGAGCGTCTGGCATGGCGGAAGAGTTCAAACAAAAATGTAATTTAATATAATAAAAATACTTTTTTACATTTGTTTACATATTTTGATAACAATAATAATAATAGTAATAATAATAATTATTATTATTATTTATTTATTTGATTCTTAGTACAGTGTGTTATATTAAATCAGATAAACATTTCAGCAAATAAAGACATATATTTGGGTACCCTGCCTGCTACACTAGTGTGTTACTGTATCAGTGTTCTTTCGGTATAGTAGTAAACAAAGTGCAATGATCAACGTACAAAATAATATATATATATATAAAGAGTTAAACAAGATGTCATTAGATTAGGTAAATACTTTGTAAAACTTAACATAAATAAATTGTAAACATTTTATTTAAAAATTCTTATAAACACAATATGTATAAATAAACGGGGTGTACGAAATACGCGCGTTCTAAGTGAAAAATCTTAGTGTTTTTTCTTGTCGAGTTTTATTAAAATATATAAGTAGTAAATTACTTTGGTGTTATTTTTATACAGATGGATGATTCAGACGAATTAAAAAAATTGACAGTTTTCTTCAAAATTGGTTCAATTGAACTCGAGACAGCACTGAAATATCATGCACTTGTGTTCTCATGTTCTCAACTATTTTTAAAAAATTACGGGGACAATTTTTTCTTTCCAATTTTTTCGTTTGAACCCAACATTCAACTGTTAACGCAATTTGAAAAAAAATCGTATCTTTTTGATTTGTGATACTAATCAGATTTGTATATATTTTGTGCGTTGCAAATCTAGTCGTAATTATCAGAAGATGAAAGATATTTTATAGTCATAAAATTTTGTAAATAAAACAATTAAGTATAAAAAAGAAATTTTCTTATTTCGTACCGTATTTTTTTATAAAATACTGATCATAAGTGTTATTTCATAAAATCATTTCCCAAAAAAATAATGAAGATGAAAAAAAAAATTCTCAAGACAATATAAATATTTTAAATCGATTAATATTTGAGGATCTTTCTATATTCTGAGGTTCTAGTGAAACAAATTTTAAAATGTCATTACTCCTTTTTATATTACGTGAAGTTTCTAAAAAAATAAATATTTTCTTGTTAATTTGAAAAAATCTGCCTATTTTGACTTTAAATATATACGGAACCTACTCAAACGAGGAACGACAAATATATTCACAAAGCAAAACAGGGTAGTAATAATGTGTGATTTGTAAGAAATATCATGGGTCTCAAACAACCCTCAATTCTCTGTGGTATTATGTCGTACAGCCTCGCAAACTCAGGTAAAACGTCCTTTATGCAGAAATGTTCCGGTATAAACTCACTTTGTTTGTGGTTTTTTCACATCGAATTCACAAATAATACAACAGTTGTAAGAAAGCTCTCTCTCACAATGCGCTGAAATTTTTCCGAAGAAAAAGCTGCAGAAAAAGGTTTTTCCGTGAAAGCATCCAACAAAACAACCCCTAGCCGCGATTCCGGCCAACACTGGGGAGCGGAGCCTTTTGCAATTATTCATTACCTGTCTTGAAAAACAATGGTCTTGAAAAACGCCGTTGTAGTAAATGAGGCAATCTCGATTCGCTTCTCCAAGAAAAACTACTTTTGTATATCGTGAACTAACACTAGCATCTGCGTGGCGTTCGTTTTACATAATTAAATAGATCATTTCCTGAAATAGTATATACGTGTTTGCTACATAATATATAAATGCTATATGACTTGGCCACAGATAGTAATAGTAATATTGTGTTGGCTTTAAAGGCCCATTTCTACGGTGATCTATCTCTCAATGAGATTTTAATCTCTGAGAGAGAGAGTTAAATGAATACTTACGTACTGGACGCGTATTTCAAAGCCACATGCAAAACATATGGAGTGATAATTTATAAATCGCTTCACGCTGAATTATTCTATATGCGAACTCGATTCGAATCTCTGAGATAAAGACATGGGCCTTAAGAGCCTTCTCATCTTGAACTATAGTCTCTCAACAAGGAATGTAGTCTCACTACATCCTTTCGAACATAATACACTCATCTCATTCTCGGGGGCCCGAGTTTCTGTTAGCGTTCTCTTATATGAAGTGTTCTGGAATCGTCACATCTAACATGTCCTGCTCATCGAAACCATCTTGATGTATTATACTCTGATTATAATATTAACAACTTGTATGACAGAATTTAAAAGAATATTTAATTGAATAAGGAATTTAGAAGAACTAACAAAATATGTGTTATTTTGATTCTTAATAGCAATACACTAATTAAAACTTTCATCTTATTTATTCTCAACCTAGCGTTTGAGTGTTATACTTGATTTATCTATTATCTGATTACTTTTTGAGATGTATAATATTTATTTATTTATTTGTTTGTTTATATATATATTGACATCCATATTTTTGTATTAACAGAGGTGGATACATAATAAACATAGATAATACATAGTTTATTGTGTGGGATGGAGTAGACTTCACCTCTGATATATACAGCGTTGTCCTGGCTACTTTGCTAGACTAAAGTCTGTGTTAAAGTATCCAGTTTTTTTTTCGTGCTGTTGTGGTGTTATTTGGAATAAAAAGAGAATTCGAAAATGAATAAAAAAGTAAAAATATAATAAAAATATATGAAGTGAGAGTGTTGTAGGACTAGTGAATTATTAGTAAAAAAATTGTATTAATTATATTAAATTGTTGGATATCCATGCTTCTGATTCATCTCTACCTGATTGAATCATATATTGGGTTCATATTTGTGTAATCTTATAGGAATTGTACGATTTCCAGTTGGTACTGAGTGTGTTGTATAGTTTCGGAGCTAGGAACATGTAAAATCTTTGATAACATGTCGTTGTTGCTCTCGGAACTGGTGTGAAGATGTTTGTTGTTTGTCTTGTGTTGTGTCCATGATTTATTGCTTGAGGAGAGTTGTTGTTAGTATGGAAATATTGAACGAGTCTCAACATAAAGATTTGTCTTATATCAAGGACATTGTACTCTTTAAATATAACATCTGATGGATATCTAAAGAGACGACCAATTATTACCTTGAGAATTGTTTTTTGTGCTTTTTTAACCGACTCCAATATTGTTTTTGCTGCTTCTTCCCAAACTAAAATGGCATAATTAATTAAGGAGTAGCACAGTGCAAAGTACACCGATCTCAAGAGTTTGTAATCAACTATACATCGTATTCCTTTAAAAAAGTAAATTAGTTTTCTTATACGTTTTTCTAGGTTCAATATGTGTTTTTTCCAGTTAAGATGATCATCGATCAGTACTCCCAGATGTCGAATAATTTTGACTCTTGTCAGCTTCAGGTTTCCGCTTTTATAAATTGGGCATAGCAACGAATCTTTTAGCATGGTTGGAAAGACTCCAGTTTGTAAACTCAGGTTAGTAATAAATGCAAGTGGTTCGGTTAAGTGTATCTTAATTTCTTTTACAAGCTTGATTGAAATACCATCTTTACCTGGAGCACTATTAGTTTTTAATCCCTGTATAACTGTGTTAATTTCATGTGGTGTAGTCGGAATTAAAAATAATGGGTTTGATGTTTGCGAATTTAGGCGGACATTATTACTGTAATTCATTTGTGTTCATTCTAAGTAAGCATACATACTACCCACATACCCATAACATGCAACATAATTATGACAGAGACGTAGGTTAGTTGATTTCTTCAGAAAAAATCAACCGCCTTGTCGGCTAATTTTATGCGGGTATAAATTATATTATTAATTAATTTATAGATTATTTAATTTAATTTTATGAACATATATGAACGCAAATTATAATTTGATGTTAATGCTAACCTAACCTCAAATAATTATTTAGGCTGTTTTATAAAGCCTTTGGTCAGATTGAAATAAATCTTAGTGGACTTGACAACAACACATGAAGAATTAGTTAATGTTTTATATGCAAGACAGAGAAACAACGATCGTAACGTGTCAAAGTGTATAAAAAGTCATTAAAAAATTTCTAACTGAAGTGTAGTTAATTCTAATAACACTTAATACTTGTGCGCTTTTACCGTAACATAATAAACAAACTTCTTTGAAATTATATTTTTCCATCAGCACGGTGTGCATTATTTCGAGCCACAAAGCACTCACGACTAATGAAATTGTAAACGTTCTGAACACTTTAAAGCCAATTAAATATTTAACCAACAAATTAAATTTTAAAAATCGTCCAGGTTAAAAGTTATGAAAAAATGAACGTACACTAGAACTGAGTGAAAGAGATTTTTTAAAATATTAATATTTAAAATCTGCCTTTAATTAGCATAAGTAATTACACTAATGACGCAATTAAATTTAAACGTATTATTATATTTTAAAATATTAATTGTTTATAATAATTAAAATAAAAAATTAAAATATTAAAATATTAATTGGTTAGACGCAATTGTAGTTGAAACTATTCTGTAAAACATTGACGTCACTGACAAGTTTCACTGTAATGATTCCAAAATGTCATAGTTATGTCACAAAAATCAACCGCGTATACAACCAATACACTGCAAGTATTCAGGGATGGTTAGGAGAAGAGATAAATAGTTACACATAAGAGTGAGTGTTCGTGACTTAAATACCCGTACAGATATGCAACATGATTTTCATTCAAACCTTAATATATTTTGAATCCAAAACCTTAGGATCAATAAGCTAGCTCTACCCTATCGAACACGCCCCCATGTAATTAATATAATAGGTCTATCATCCTTCTTATCATCGCAGCTTAATTACAGAAAATATATTGACTATAGGTATATAATTAAGATAGTGGATGTATCATCAAATCTCCAGCATGTGATGAGTTTCATGAAATTCAATTAAATAATGTTAATTAATTAAATTACTGCGAAAATACTAGAATCATTAATTAATCACTTGTAGACTTGTAAACGGGAAATAGATCATTATTTTCTGAAAATACTTAATGAAATAAATTATATTATTTTTATATGTATTTCATTATTATGAGATAGAAGTATGTATTTCATTATTATGACATTACGTAGGTATGTAATAGAAAAGTAGGTCTTCAAAAACTGGCATTTTTTTGGTATTCTCCAAATATTATTCATCTATTTTCTGATGATATTGCAGGTTACTCTCGTATCCTTCAAAAACAAAAAAAGTATTTGTTAAATAATTAACAACTCTGCATTGATGATGTTAGAATACATTATCTGAAGACTTTTAAGGCTTTAAGTTTGCCGACGATACAACTAAGGGTTGTAATAAGAATATTCAACCATATTTAATCTATATAATAGCAAATTTTTTGAACGACACTGGTATTGACTTGCAGTATAATATTTCCTATTCTATAATATGATTTTACTTTTTTCTATAAAATAAAATTTTAACTTGATTAATGGCACAAATCACTATTGAAGAGTGAATTTCCTATTTTAAAAAAAAAGAAGAGCAAGAATATTCAGATTTCAAAAGAAATACTATACGGAGATGATACACGAAGGCGATGGCACACAAAAATTTCGTGAACAATTTTATTATCATTATTTTTATTTGTTAACTTTGTTTTATTAACCACTTATTGAGTTTAAATACATCTACCGGTTTCGAAAAATACTATTTTCTTCTTCAGGATACAACAAAGTTAACAAATAAAAATAATAAATTTTAACCCCAAAGATAATTTTTCTAATTTCAAAAGTAATTTTATTATCGATTTTAGCCAATCATTTTATCTTCATACGTATACATCTCCTTGCTCTCCTTCTCTCAACTCTAATTTCGACCTTCACGCCCTTTTGGTCCCCAATTTGTATCTTATTTTATTACACGTATACCTGTATATTGAAAATTAATGCACTTTTTTTAGAAAATGCTCCCAACTACTACTGTTATGTTACTTTACAACGAAAACTGTAATATTACTTCATTACCAATGTGCTTAAATATCTTTGTGGGTTTTTATAATCAGTCTCAAATGATAAATGTCACGTTAATGTATTATGAAATTTTATTATATAAAACTCCTTAATTAACTGATGTAAAGTACATTTTATATATTAAGGTTTTGCACCTCTCGGGCTACACTGTACTTTGCGATGATCGACTCGGTTATCAGTTATGGAGTGAGTAGCTATGGACTAAATGAAGTGTTTGTATAAAAATGTTTATGGTAAATTATTTACAATTTTCAGAATCTTACCAGTTGACAAAAAAGTAACATATGCTATAATATTCGAAGAATTGATAAATAATAGAAATATAAATACTGATTCTCACCATAGCTATTCAACCAGATCGTCAGGTCGGACCATGAGAGTTCCGATCGCGAACAATGTGTACGGCGAGAGAACGATAGAATGTGTTGTGCCAAGAATAATTAGGTACCAAAATCGATTTTCTTTTTCTTTTTTTTTTAGTATTAGAAAATATAATACATTTTTGAATTATCAGTAGGATATATAAATATATATATTTAATTTAACATATATTTCTTCTCTATGAGAGTAGGACTCGTGTATAGAGGAGTATATACGAGATGATTTATGTATATATTTTTTTACTTCAGATACAAATTGATAGTAGTCTGTAATTGTTTTAATTATGATAGTAAGATTGTTAAAAAATTTGATACCTTGATAAATATAGTGATTTTGGGTTGCGTTGTATTTTTGTTTTGGAATGTCAATTTGGTCTCTAAATCTTGTAGATCCGAATTTGCTTCTACAGTTTAATTGATTTTTAATTTTGAAAATTTGGATTATTGAATTGTTATTTATATATGTCTATTATAAAGACAATATAAAGGCCTATTAAATATTTTCAAAAATGATGTGACCTCAGTGACCACCTTAAAATGCTAAGTAAAGTAACATATTCTTGTCGAATTTCTTATTTTCTGGTTGTATTATATTCAGGTATCCATCCATCATCAAATTCTGTGGACTAGGTATATTACACTCTGTAAAAATAATTGTTTATCTTTTCGAAACGTTGATTTTTTTATATATATATTTATTATATTTACGTATATTTTATTCTTTATATCTTTCTAAGTAATTCATCTAACATTTCCTTAATCTATGTTTTTTCCCCTTGTTATATTTTATTTACAAAAAAAAATGTAAAACTCAATCCTTGCCGTAAAACTGCTATGCAGTTTGGAAAAAAATAAAATTAAAATGAATATGTATGTAATAAAGAAGAAATAAAAAAATAAAAACAAATAATTAAATGCTATGCTCGTCACATAATAATCATCTCACCATAATGCTGAAAAACCAAAACCAATCCATATTAACTTCCTGAATATTCAAATATATGAAGTGAGTAGCTTATTAGTCTAGTGGTTAAAACATTCGCTCAGTGATCATAATGGTCGGGGGTTCGAGCCTCGTTCGAAAAGACCATCAAGTTAGTCCTGTTTTCATAGCACAATCGTTTAGCTTGGTTTGAAAAAAGTAAAAATATTGATTTGACATTATTCTGTGCATGTATCTCTATTTTAAAAAAAAACATGTAATACACTTACCAATATTAGCACACATTGGATATGAAACCACACCTAACTATGGAAAAATCTGAAAACGTTAAATTTATTTATAGCGGAATCTATAATTTTGTACGCAATCCTGGTATGGGGTAATTACCTTTGAAACTAACACAGACTAGATAGAATCTCTTCAAATTGGAATTCTAAAATTAATAGCACCAAAGACATTATATTCAAAATCATGATAATGAAAAATAACTCCGTTGTTCAAAATATTTTTAAAAAATGTATTATTTTTAATATATATTTAATACTCACAAAAAAATTCATACTGTGAAGTCTCTAAGGGCCGGTAGTGTGATCAGTAGTATCTTTTTACTATGGTAACTTTTTACTGTAGTAACTTTTTACTAACGCCCGTAGTAAAAATCCTTTGCGGGGTTGTTGATTTGAAATTTACTACTGTCAAAGCATAGATGGAGAAATAAAATGTGCATTATTCTATACATTATCTATGAATTTTTCACCTAGGCATCGTAAATTTGTCACTTTGATGGTGAAATTTTTTCATATATGTATTAAACAACGAGTTCATCAACAGACGAACCCTCGTCACTAAAATGGCGGAATATTTAATGATTAATTTTCGTATACTGCAACTATCTAAGTGTCAATGTGTCAGATGACTTTTGGAACAGCTGTGAAAAGTCCACTATATTTAACTATCGATTCTCGTTTTTACTATCGGATATCGCAGAGTAAAATGAGTTTACTGCGGAATGTACTTTCGAGAAGTAATTTTTTTTACTAACGGTTAAACAAACCGTTTTCGCAAATTTTTTTACTATTGTAAAAAGTGACTACTGATCACACAACCTACCCCAAGTTCGCCGGTTGATTCAGCCAAACTATGAGACGATTATTGTCCAGGTTTTTGTAAAAGTAATTACTCATAATTATGAACAATAGTTTATTATATAATACTTTTAAAATTAGCAATATTAACTTTGTGGTTAAAATTCATATTTTTATTTATTATCTTTGTTTTATTAACCACTTAATTGAGTTTAAATACATCTACCGGTTTCAAAAAATACCATTTTCTTTTTCAGGATGTCATAACTAACTAAAAACATATATTATTGTTTCTTTAACAGAATAATAAATAAAAAATATGTTTATTATATATAACAATATAATTATCAATACAGAATTGGAGCTACGAGTGTGGTTGTTAAAGGAAAATAAAAGAGACCGCCTTCGGCGCGCGTCTTGTCTTTTATAGCCTTGGGTATCCCCACCACTACACTACACGCGCGGGCTCCTATGCCCGGTGTTAGACAAGCTTCATATTAATTACAAATCTTACATACATTAATTATAAATACACCACACATACGTATTTGATTTTAAACGTTTTTCCATAACAAATTTTCCATGTACCCGTCCATTTATTAAATCATCAATTTATGTTCTAACAAAGATGTATAGAATACTCGTGTAATACTCAAAAACTGGAGGTGCTGTTAAAAATAAGACTGAAGATGATGAGAAATTTTTTGCTGATCGATATGTTTGTATTTATTCAAACGGCGATTATTGTAAATATTATAATTATTTCCCATAGTTTAGCACATGGACAGTTGTATGTTGCTTTAACAATAATAAGATAATTCTATTCATTATTTTGTGCGAGATTAAAACTCAAAAATAGAAATGTATTTCTAATTAAATATTAGTTTTATTTTTTAAAGCAATAACAATTGATACGAGACATAATTAGTAATATGTTTTAAATTTATGCAAAATAACTTTGAGGCAACATATTAAACAAGGCGTAACAGACCTATTTCACAATATTTTATGGATGAATACCTGACTCAATTACGAGTAGAAAATGTCCAAGGAATATATGCTTAATCTCAGCCACGTCAATCAAATCAAATCAATGTAGAGATTAAAAAAAAACATAATTTTGCGATTAAATCGATTAATTTAAACATTTTATTGATTAAAAATCACACATTAAATACAAAAAATTAAAGACAATCAAATTTCAAGGATCTATACTATTTTTTGTTAGATGTTTTAAGGCCCGAAGTAAAGATATAAATTAATAATCGGTGAATTTCGCAAATATTTATTTTGAAGTACGTAGACTTACACGATTTTGTAAAAATTGCAAACAATAATATTTTCCGTAACGGTGCAGAATTTGTTCATATTCCTTGTGCATTTTTGACTTGCAATTGAGTCAGGTAATAAAATATTGTGGACTAGGTCACACCCTATATAAATAATAATAAAATACTTAATAGCACCATTTATTGATTTATCAATGTTTAGCGGTTTAAACAAAAAAAAATTCTTATTACTTAAGTAATATGTTTTTTATTTATTTATTTAGAATGTTGTATATACATATAAGTGTTTTAATATTTACCACACTGGGCGTCGCCCGTATTTAGGCAAACAATGTACATTGTTAATCAATTATTAGTAGATGTATTTATTAGATTGATACACAATTGACTGTCGCTATTTTCACATTTTGTTTTTTTGAATTTGACGTTTAAATAATAATTTGTCATAATATAATTATTTAATACCATTAGGAAATTAAAATGCACATCGAAAACCATACACATATACGCCACATTTTGCTGTCCTATTCATTTTGTGATCTCGGCGGTCTTTTCGGCGAAGGAACGATTAGCGAAAGAGCATGCCGAAAGTGGTTTGTTTGCTATACTAGCTTAGACGGCAAGTCAGGAAAGGGTTGATCTTCGAATTTTAATGATCAGGCTCTTCTGACAACTGTGAAGAGGAAGAGGATAAATGTTGCACTACTAGGACACTGGCTGAGAACTTCAACATCGATTGTTTGTCATCTCAGAAAACTCGACAAGAAAATTGGAATTGACCGGATGGATGGGTCCCACAAAATATAATAATACAATATGATTTATGTTACAATATAATTTTTAACAAACGGCGAATAATTATGCATCAATCTAAATAAATGGTTAATAATCAGCAAATATAAATTGAAAATAGTAAAATGAAGAAAAAAAGAAAATTATTCTCTATTTGAAAATGAAAAATAAATAAAATAATACATTAAATTTGTTCTAATATATACTTTTAAATTGTATCAGAAAGAATGCTTTGATATTGCATTAATATTTGTAAAGTATAATATCACGTACCGATGTTTTTTTAAATTCCATTCCGCACGTTCGGCTGTTCCTGATCACTTTGATCTTCAGGGTCTCGGGAAAGAGAACGTCTCCAGAAAAATGGGACACATTGAAATTGAGATTTACATGGCGATTTAGGCCTCCTCTTTCAGAACGAAGAATCAAACAAACGCGAATAAAATGTCTAAAATCCTTTTCTTAGAGTTCATATTTATCTTGGCGTCGCTCTACATATTTCCATTCCAGTTGAATCCCGCCAATTTTTCTTACGGAATCTGAATTTGGAACAACTGTGTCGCCATTTATTTTTGCCGCCAACGGTTTAAGGTTTCGACTGTGTTGCCTTTGATTTAAGCATCCCGCATTTAGACCGAGCGAAATCTGCTTGGAAAATGTTGAACATTCTCGCTTACTATTAATACGAACCACTTCAAATCAAAGTTTCTAAATTTATAATAGAAGGAAGGGTATAATATATCGGGTATAGGGGTAGAAGGGGCAACTTTTCGACAAAAATATCTAATAATGTTTTACTTATACATATATCACAGATAGATGATCTTTTCCTAATTCAATCGACATGAAATAGAGAAATGACGTAATTTCAGAATTATATTTTTTACTGTTTCTATGTAAGTTTGTAGAACTTGTTTTTTGATTCTACACGTTTAATTTGATTACTATTAATTTTAAAAATATCATTCATGTTGAACAGAACTAATTCCCATATGCAAATATTATATAAATTCCAGAATACCAAAAATGTATAAATGTCGTATTGTCTTCTTAGATTGTAAAATTATATAGCTGTCCTTTCTACAAATTACCCATGACATTGAAATATCGTTAGGGTTGATGCTTAATTTAGAAGCATTCAAAATGTATGGAAATCTACAGAATTCCAATGAATAATGATGTACCTTTTTATCTCATGTGTGGCGAAGGGCACCATAGGTCATCTGGCGATCCTACTACCAAGCCGGCCGAGTATCAACATGACGTGTCGGACGCCCGCTAGGGGAACATTCCGCTAGGCTGCCGGGCGTGGAGGAAGATAAATTAATTCTATTCTCGTGGCTGCTGTCATCCTTCTATACTTAAAACACTAAATATACAAGTGAAATTATATAGGTGTTCCCCATTATAGTTATAAATACAAGTTGTTGAGTTAAATTGTTAGATTAATGCCCTTACAAGGCAAAACGCGTCGCGTGTAAATTAAACGAGTAGAATAAAAAAACAAGTGTTTTATTTTCCCATTTATGATTTCAGAAAATAATCCGTTTCTATATTTAACGTTTATCTATGGAATACTGGAATCATCAAACTTGTATTGCCAATAGTAAAGGTGGGCCAACTTGACTGACTGTTCTTAAAAATTTATAACTTTGGTGGGGTTTATTTTTAATTATATTTTTTTTGTAGATAATAAAGAATTTATTAAAATTTATAATGGCTACATACCTGGCGCAAAAGTGCAATAAAATTGTTGAATTTAATTATGTTTCGTGACGATCTATTTTCGGTGACCGGCTAATTTCAAAAAATCCAGAGTTTGCTTGGCCTCCCTGTTCCCCAAATTTGACGACGCCTGATTTATCTTTGTGAGGCTACTTAAATGACTGAGTTTACATGAACAAACCAACAACAATTTAGGAGCTTAAACAAAATATTCGTGCAGAAATAACAAATTTGGAGACAGAAACGTTGCATAATGTAATGGAAAATACTTTAGAAAGAGCAATTATTTGTCATGATCATTCATTCAAATGGTGTTATTTTCTACACATAGATTAAAAAAAGATAACAAAGTACACTTTTATGCAATAATATATTTTATTAATAAATATTAAAATTACAAAAGTTATATGCATTTTACATCACTCAGTCCAAGTTGGCCCACTCTGTAGTCACAGACGGGGTGCGTGGTAATAAATTTTTATAATACTAATTTCAACTGTCTGGATTTTTCGTCTCATTCTCTCCGTGAGAATCCATTTTTGTTGACCACATATTAAAATAGCTCTTTACACTGCTTTAAAAATAATCGGTTTTATCTTAACAATTAATTCGATTAGATTTAATAAACAATATTTTCAATACTAAATAAAATAGTCTTCGATATTCGCATGACTATCGAATTGATTTACTGAAATTTTAATTGAGTTGAAGTGAAAATGACTTATTTTAATTAAGTTATCAATTAACGAAATTTTTTAAAGAAACACAACATCACAAGTATCTATGACGTAAATTTCATTTCATTGTAAAATTATAGTGGTAGCTATTTTTTTCATCAGAAATATTTATTATTAGCAATTATTTTTGTCACGACTTAATTTATTATTATTAACTTTTTCAGTAGAGGTTTGGATGGACCCTAGCTTTGGATGGTTGTACCATTGGACAACATTTATATCTTCGGCAATATTCAACATAAAAATTCCCTAAAAATATACGCGTATTCAATAATATTTTCAACAGCTAACAGTACTTTTGTGTCAAATTTATCATTTTTTAAATATTGTTTTTGTTGTACGTGAATACGTAATGTTTTACGTATTTTCTTATATAAATTCGTAGTATGTTAGTAAGCCAAGAATAAGCTTATTTGATTTAATTATTACATTTGTTTTTTTCTAACCTCAAATTTCTACGATTAACGATCTTTTAATTATGTGAGCTTATCATACCTTTGGACAACTTTACGTTCGTACCTTTAGACATAACATAACCTAACCTCAAATTTCTACGATTAATGATCTTTTAATTGTGTGCACTTATCATACCTTTGGACAACTTTACGTTCGTACCTTTGAACACAAATTTCGAAATTCATTACTACCAACTATCATTTAATTCGTCTATAAAAGTTAATATTTGATTATTCAAATAGCATCGAATTAAATTTTCTAAGTATTATACCAAGTAGAACATGATGCTGAAGCATTACGCATTGCGCATTACGACATGCTCCAAAAAACCATATTCATTAATGAAACTTATTAACGAAACTTATTGATGTAACTTATTAACAAAACTTATTGATGCCGCCCATGAACGTTCTGGTCCCACACACTTTTACTTAACTTAACTTAACTGTAAGAGAATCCTACAAAGAACATTTCAACAGTGTGCAATCAAATCATGCAAAACTAATTTAAACCCAGGCTTTGATAATCTGTCTAGCTAATAATACGCGATACGGTGTGAGTCTTCGCATTTGCCGACTTAACTGCCTAAAATACACAACCAAAAGCAAAATGGAAACGAAATTAGATTTTCTGTCAGGAATTCCGTTACAAGATCGAGATGTGGTGCTTACTACCATTCTGAAGAAAACCAAAACCAGAGAGCCCTTAAGGGCCTCGAAGACAATGGGCCGACAATGGAGTACTCAAAGACCCTTATTCGAATTAAGAGTAAACAAAACAAAGTAATTAAAGGGTATGCCATTTATGTCGGCGATTTTAAATTGTTTATGATTTAATAAGAGCACGAATACATTATGTAACTTAGGTTCGCGGAATACCTGACGTATTATATTTTAAACCAGAATCTATTAAAATTCATTATGTCACGATTTAGTCAAAAATATCATTACATAAGTGCTAGAATTGTAGATTTTTCATAAAAATACAAAAAGCATGTCATAATAAATATTTTAAAAAGAACACATTATTATTTGTGAAGTTGTAATTGTTTGAGAAGATAGTTCTGTGATATTTTAATACAAATTAAATGCATCAATTAGTTTTATTATTTTTATTTAAAATAGTAACTGGCATACTGGACGCCCTTAATTTAATAAAACTGATTATCGGCGCTGTTCCACGTAAATGCATCATATAATCATTTTTATAGAAATCACACACACAAATACTCCACAAGCTTGAAAATGATTTTGGTGTTATCGATATATTCAATGTTTATATATAAGGGTGATGTTTTTAGTGCTTTTCTGATTCAAAAATACAACTGATTTTGATACTCAGCTATTCTGTGTTAAACCTAAATTTTTATTGCTTTTCTGTCTTGAACCTTAATTTTTATAGTTTGTTTTGCTAATTTCTTATTAAAGTTTCATATAAATTTTTATTAATTTATATACGTATATATATTCCATGCTACCTGTGTAGCTGCTCATTTTTTTATACCTAACCAATTTTGTAAAAGTGTATAAATAAATAAATATATAAAATTTAGTTTATTTGTATGTTTATCTTTATAATAAATACCTACATAATATTTTATATGAAATGTATACATGGGGATTGATAGTCACCAATTATGGGATGATGAGGTTATCGACATGTTGTATGAATATGTGTAATGAAAGGTTACCACCATTGAGTATGATTGGATCGCCGATATGAGAAGGATGTTGGCGATATTAAAGGGATTATGTAAGAATGTGCGTATGGATACATATTGTGATGAGAATCAGAAGGATTATGCGCGTGAAGATTTTAATGAGGCTTAATGTGTGTGCGATGGATAGTCGCGGGATATTTTTTGTATGTGGCCAGAGAAGGTTAAAAAAAGCTAATTACGGTTGACAATCACTTTATTGTTAGTCACGGTTTACAAGTATGGAGTGGACAAGCTGTACAATAATAGTTACTACGCGCGAATTGTTTACGGACGCATTACGGCCTTCTTGACCGCCACTTACCCGGGACCGTTCATAATCAGAATCTTCTATATGGTCCTACTCATTCGTCAGCCGCTTGGCATTTTTTTATTATTAATAGGCACAATGCGATAAGACGAAGCCGAAAACCTGCCATCTCATAAACCTTCACAATTCCCGACCTTTATTTATTAAGATTTACATTACAGTTGATTACATTAATGATATTAAATAAACAAATAAATGGAAAGGAACAGTGTGTAAATATTTTAGAAATAAACAAGAATAATAGACGAAATATCATCCAAAGTATGCAACATAATAAGATAAGATTGCAAATTATTACACAATGTCAACAGAGTGTCAGTATTGTATAATACTTTGATCAGAGAGCCAAGGGAGAGAAGGAACACACCCCCGAGAAAAGAAAAAGGACAAAACAAAAGAAAAACGATCTTACCAGTCTTCGGGGCACCACTGCCGGCAGTTCTCATCCCAGTGACAAGAGAAAAGAAAAGAAAAATGATATAAAATAAACAAACAATGGTAATAAGTCAAAGAATCCACTAAAAGATTATATATTTTTATTTATTATCTTTGTTTTATTAACGACTAAATTGAGTTTAAATACATCTACCGGTTTCGAAAAATACCATTTTCTTCTTCAGGATGTCATAATTAACTAAAAACATATATTATTGTTTCTTCACCAGAATCTATTTAAAGAAAAAAAACAAAATTATTTAAAAAATAAATTTAGTACCTAACTCAAATTGTTACTTAATACAAATTTAACTACGAGTCCCATTCTAAAATTTTTTCCTAAAATTATTCGAGTAAATTAAGTAGAACGGGGTTTCGGATAACGGTTAACGGCTGCCGGGAATTCGATTTCACACACCGGTATCTTCCATATGCGTTCAGTATCGCCGGGCGGTGACGACAAGAGTGGAGGCGATGGCACCATGCATTACCGTAATGTTACATATTTTTAAGTGTATTAATTATTTGATGACAGGAAATAGATAGGAACAGACTATAGGTAGGTAAGTTACTGTAAAAATATGATCATCAAACCTCTTACAAATGCTCATCACATGTGCAAAATAAAATTAACAATAAAATTGATATATAATGTGCAATTTATTGATCAAACATAATATAATACATACGAATATAAGAATATTTAGGAACACATAAATAATAACAACAAATATTTAGCTCCAACATATAAAGATTTTTTTTTAATGTTTATTTTTCGAATTGGCAACACGACGACAACCGATTTGACAGCTGATTTGTGCTCAGTTTGATTTTCCATTTCACTATGAACAGACTTACGCCAGAACAACGACAACAAATGTGCAAATTTATTTCGAAAATCGTGTTTCAGTTCGCGAAATTTACCATGTACTACGTCCATTTTACAGTCGACATAATCATTCTAAAAATACTTTTTACAAACGGAGTTTGAAGAAGGTTTACTCTAAAAGTTTTTTGTAGCTTAGTAATAAATTGACAAATGCGTTTACCAAACGTTTACCATGTTAAATAAAGCGTAGTCCAAATTGTACTCCGGATTTAAATTAAAAACAAAACGGTGTTTTTATTGATTTTAAATTAGATTTTTATTGAGTATTAAAGTGAATACAATGTCAGATAAATAGCCACTTCGGCTTTGGCAGCAAATCTTGGTTCTGTTCACAACATTTTTGAACATTTTTATCGATAACACGTCGGATTTCGTTTTTGAGGTCGTCAACTGTTTGTGGAATAACTTGACAGCGGTATAACTACAAAAATTGGTCCCCAATACAGAATGGAAAAAAGAGCCCCCAAAATAAGTTCAGTGAAACCTCTATCTATCGTTTTTGAAGGGATCTCTTGAAATAAACTATGAATGCGGGAAAATAGAAAAAAGTTACATTTTTCATACTTAAATATTTCATTCATATTATTAAAAAGATATATATTTCACCTGTAAATGAATGTGATTAAATAAAAATAGAATTAGAAAGCTGCACAGAAACAAAAAAATAGTTAATTAAACTTTGTATTGTATAATATCAAGCGGCAGTCAGTAGCAGCATTCTTTCTCTCTTTGAATGTTCCGCTCATTGTTTACGAGTGCCGTTAATCGAAACCAAGCATTTATGTGGTAAAAACGATTAATGTGGTAAAATGGTACATAGAGGAACGATCCATGCGATCTGTTTTTAAGTGTTTTGTATGAAATTGAAAAGTTCGCCATATTTGACTATCGATTCTCGTTTTCACTGTCGAATATCGGAGAGTAAAATGAGTTTACTACGGAATGTACTTTTGAAAAGTAAATATTTTCTACTATCGATCAAACAACCCGTTTTCACAAAAATAAATACTTTAGTAACTTTTTTTACTATAGTAAAAAGATACCTATGGTATTTTCGTCAGGAAACAATGTTTACTGAAATTAAAAATACAAACATAGATATAAACAAAACTATAAAATTGTTCGTGTTCTTCTTATTATTTATAAAAATGTATTTGTTTTAATTTATTTTAATGCTATTTAAACTTATCACAATCCACATTTGATAATTATATTACATTGTTGAATAAATAGATGGAAGCTAACGAACCTACATATAAGTATTGTAAGAAGTAAATATAATAAAAACTTATTGCAAGAATGGTAGAAAATTAAAATAAAATAACCACGGAGGACTTTCGAGCCAAATGCTTCCCTTCGTTTGAGTAGGGTACCAAGGGATCTCTGACGATTGTCTTCCATGAGGTGTTCTGTTTCTGATGCTGATTCTATCATTGTTCAGTGTATTCCCAACGATGCTGTCTAAGGAAAGAAGGAAGGTGAAAATCGCCAGTTTTATCCAAGAAAATCTTCTCAAATATTTAAATGTAAATATAAATTAAAAACCACTTTGAGATTAGCGAAAATATGTAATTTAAAATAATTTGTTTAAAATATTTAACTTCATTAAAATTTGTTTTTCATTTTGCAAGTGCTTTTCCCTTTAGATATTGTTAATTTATATAGATATACGTGAACTTTAAAAGATGAGCATTTTGTCTAAATAATCTCTGGCGGTGTAATCCCTGTCTCAGAGTACCTATGTCTCGAGTCAAAAATCTCTTAAAAATCTTATCCGTAGATAGTGACTTTAAATCAAAATTTTAATAATTCAAGCAATTACATCGATTTTTCTTTCATCTATATTCTAATATGATATAAAAATAGAGCAATGCATTATATAAAATATTTTAAATACTAAATTAATGTATTAATTATAAATATATACATATAAAATCAATTTTGTGGAAAAATATTGTTTTAGCGTCACCGGGATTCGAACCTGGATCTTCATTTCCAGACCTATGTTCTGAATAATTACAACTTCACAATAAGAATGTGTTTTCCTTAATAATATATGTTGTATCAACGTGTCCAAAATTTAATAAAAATGAATTGATAATTCTGGCGTCTGCAAATCGGTTTACTCAAAGGTATTTGAGATTCTGTAAAAATAATGTAGATGGCTTTCAAATAATGGAACGACAGGTGTATTAATTTGAAAAATGTAAAATATAGTTTCGAAAATTTGTCAAGAAAAATACTGGCGTTATAGCACAAAGGTAGTGCACTTCCCCGGATTGGAAATGAAGATCCAGGTTCGAATCCCGGTGACGCTAAAACAATATTTTTCGACAAAATTGATTTTATATGTATATATTTATAATTAATACATTAATTTAGTATTTAAAATTTCACAGACCTATGTTCTGAATAATTACAACTTCACAATAAGAATGTGTTTTCCTTAATAATATAAAATATTATTATAATTTTATTAATGTTTTATTTTTTTTAAATATGTTACAACATTAAAGCAGTGGATATTAGTAAATACCTATTACGCAATTTTCTATTGAATATCATATCTATTTAATATCAAAATACGCATATTTGCAAATGTAAGAATTGATTAATATTTCAGCTATCATACAAGTACTAACGTGGTACGTCGCCAAGTGGCCAATTTGGGAATCAATAAAAATAACTGGATGAAATATATTTTTTAAAATAGATAACCGAATACGGAAAACATGTCACATCAATATCTGTACTATTTTCAGATTAAGCTAAGAAAATAAGACTAGTTTGATGGTCTCCTGATACAAGGATCGAACCCCCAACCATTTGATGGCTACACGAGTGTATTACCACTAGACCAACAAGCACATATTTTAAATAAAGGATTATATTTTCCTTATTCCTTATCATATTATAAGTTCATTGTTTAACTATTTCGTGTAATATTTCAAAATTTTCCTGATTAACTTTGTGAAAGTCCATTATAATTAACTTTTTACGAAATATTTGAATTCTAAAAAATTTATTAATTATTAAAATAAAATTCAACACTTTAATTAAATATTAATTAAAACGTTTTCCACGATTACTGCGTCATCTTCAGTAATAAACTAAAACTTAAATTAGAATATAATATATCGGCTACACGGGGGGGGGGGGGGTGCGGTGGCGGTTAAAGAGCCGCGTTGATGAGAGATTATTTCGTGTAATCGTAATAAGTGAAGATTTTTTTAGCAACCAACATAAATATCACATTTAGAATATTGTTCCCAAAAGTCGTATACTAACCCACGCTTAACATATTCATCTAGTGACCATGCGCAACACGTTTCATCAAGGGACTAATACAACAGTTGCTCCAATAAGAATATGTATGAAATTAATACTTCTATAAGTAAATTGTATCTAATTTGATAAGCCCAGTGTCAAGTAAGTAGCCGGAATGTAACACGCGCGCACTACTTCCATGCGTGGCGCCTTCTATACGTTGCCGAGGACAACTACCCTCAGCGATGTATATAAAGCCGAATTTACATTACGAAACTAGTGGCGCAAAGTTTGCTTCATGACATTATTTTTATTGGTTGTTTCATTATGCATGCATTTATTTTATGAAATCAAATTAATACAAATTCAATGTATTAATTTGAAAGATATAGGTCCTATATATAAAATCAATGTTATCGAAAAATATTAACTTCCCCATGAGAATGTATTATCCTTAATAAATCAAATTAAATTCGTGATTCGCGCAATTTTTTAGCGACGCTAAATCGTGTAAAACGTGATGAAACTAGCGTCGCGAAAGAGTTCGCGTTCTTGTATCTGCCGAGAATTTTTACTTTGAAATTGGCAAATCAACGCTGGAATGCTAATAAAAATTTACTGTTTATCAATTATACCAGCGAAATGAGTATAAACACGCTCAGTACAAAATAGAGATGCCCGAGAAGTGGCCTTAAGACATATATGGAAGCCATGGAGGTGGAAACTATGAAAGATGTAGTTGGTAAAATACGATCGCTGTGTAATTCCTATAACAATGAAGTATCGAAGACATTGCATTTGATGTTGATGGTGTCATGGTTGCTGTGCTGTGATCTGTGATAGAAGATTTCACGATACTGCATGCAATTTCCCAATTGCTTGGCATCATGAAATTAATTCGAACGTGCATGTACGTAGTTTCGTAATGTAAATTCGACTTAAGGCTAGGCTCTTCTATCACTTTTGTATTCTGGAACTATTTTTCGAGTGTAATCATACTTGCTGCATGCTCAACTATATATATAAAAATGAATGTTTGTTTGTTTGTCCCGTATGCGTTCCTATACCGTTCATCCGATTGCAATTAAACTTTGGTGAGTTGTTGTGCACACGCCCGCCAAGGTTTCAAGTACAACAATTTTACAATAGATAGCGCGCGAGTCGTTTCAACAAATGTGTGTATTTCATATAACTTTTTTCCATGAAACTTTGGTGAGTTGCTGTGCGCACGCCCGCGAATTAGTACAACCATTTTACAATGATAAAATAATGAACAATATCATCGAAGCTACAATTTTAAATGGAAAATTTAAAGGAGAAGATGTACTATTACCAAGCATCTCTATGATTCTGACAGATATGCCATTCGAATTTAAACGTCTGCAGCTTCTAGAGCGACTCGCATTTCCAATGACTATCAACAAAGCACAGGGACAATCGCCACAAGTGTGTGGACTAAATTTGTAAAATCCACTCTTCTCACATGGACAGCTGTATGTGGCCTGCTCGCGCGTTGTAAAACCTCTTGATTTATTCGTATATGCACCAGACGGAAAAACAAAAAATATTATGTATCCAAAAGCACTTCAATAATCAGAATTAAAATACAAACATTTTCCTTCTTCGAGTGGCATTGCAACGCATGCCGCGTACTCGCCAGTTTCAAATAAAAAATGTTAACTTAGATTTTGTTGTAATTTTAGTACGTATTTTTAAGAATATTATATTATATTATAATATATGTTGTATCAACGTGTCCAAAATTTAATAAAAATGAATTGATAATTCTGACGTCTGCAAATCGGTTTACTCAAAGGTATTTGAGATTCTGTAAAAATAATGTAGATGGCTTTCAAATAATGGAACGACAGGTGTATTAATTTGAAAAATGTAACATATAGTTTCGAAAATTTGTCAAGAAAAATACTGGCGTTATAGCACAAAGGTAGTGCACTTCCCCGGATTGGAAATGAAGATCCAGGTTTGAATCCCGGTGACGCTAAAACAATATTTTTCGACAAAATTGATTTTATATGTATATATTTATAATTAATACATTAATTTAGTATTTAAAATATTATATTAGTTTCCTGTCTAAAATTGGAACCGCCTCCCACTGCGTTTCCAAGAAGCGGTGCGCAGTATGAGAATAATATGATAACTTTCACGAAATACGTAAGAAAGGACAATGTATTTATACAAAACCAAGAGGCGACACGACACAAAAGGAACAATTGCCAGGATGTGGAAACTGTTAAATTAAACATGGCTTCATGCAGAGAACAGTAAAAACTCAGGATTACCATCCGCCTCGACAAAAAGTATAAACACGACCTTTTAACAAAAGGTTAATAAAAATAAAAAGTTATTTATTAAATTAAATTACTCACCAGAAACATGGCCGGACATAATATACATTTGTATTTCTAAGTTGCTCGTGAAATGTACGTAATATCATTTACTTACTATAAAGGTACATATGCGACGTGGAATATTTACATAAATAATAATATTATTAAAACTTCGTATTTGAAAAAATATGTTTTAATTATGTAAGAAATTCGGAAAACATTATTTGACTCAAATTTTTTTCTTTTTCCACCGTTAATTTTCATTAGTTTCTCATACTCTTAATAAGAGGAAAAGTGTTTTCACTTTTTTAATTTTTCTTAACACTTTATTCTTTTTTTTTTTTAATACAGATGTGAACACGGAATACGTATCCCATCAATATTCTTACTATTTTTATACTAAGCTATACGCTTGTTCTATGAAAATAAGACTAACTTGCTGGTCTTCTGGGACGAGGTGCGAACTCCCGACTACTAGACCAGCGTCTCAACCACTAGACCAACAAGCTACTTACCTGCTAAATTTACACTCTACCACTATGATGATCTAGAGAAGACATGTGATTGGCTTAATTTTATGGCTGTATTTTTATTACTTTAATGCTGTGTGTATTCCAAATAAAATATATTTTTAAATATTTTCCAAATTCAGATTACAAAATCAAAAAATATTTTTTCAAAGTTCATAGTCAAAAGTAGCTCAATATGTTTTTCTATAATCGCTATAAGTGGGACATGATATATTTCCATTGGTTACGTAAATTAACTTCATTTCAACATCACAAAAAACTGGCTAATTTAACACTTACTTCGTAGGCAGAGAGGATAGAGCGCTACACTCCTTTGTCCTGACACACAATTCTCGCTTCATTCATATTCATACATCTTCTCATACAAGCTCGCCGATTGTTGAGACTTCTAACAGAACCATCCTCCATTATCTGGTTTACCTGGCCATGCCAAGTCTTCCGCGGACGTCCTCTTTTTCTGTTGCAATCAACACTTGCGTTATATATTTTTCTTATCATTCTCTCCTCATTCATCTGTTCCATATGACCAAACCACCTAAGTGATCCTTACTTAAACTTACTCACTACACTAACACCAGCTTTACATTCTTTCCTTATTTCTTAATTCTTTACTCTCTCATAAATAGATTTGCCACATATACGCATAAGTGATCTCATTTCCATTGCATTCAGTCTACTTTCGTTCCTTTTTTGCCAGCTCCAGGCCTCACTTCCATACATAAGTATCGGTACCAGGACTCCATTGTGCACCGCTACCATGGTTGACAAATTCCCGTTAGATATAATTCCATTCAAACACAGACAAGACTAGTAAAATAGCTAAGACATGGCTGAATCTATCAGTGGCGAAACGTACCGTGTTAAACTTAATAGCAATTTATTTGTGATAAATGTAATTATTAATTTATTTATTATGTTAACTTCTGATCTGAAAAATGTTAAAATATAACAATAAAGCTTATCTTATCTTAAGTATTTTCATCCATTGCCGTGTAACCACCCTTCCAAGAAATCTTTGGTGAAAGCCACATCTGAAAACCAATGTTAACTTTTCTACATCTTAAGTCCATCTCACACAAGGGGCACGGCCCAGGGAGAGGTATTCACATCGTATAAGTTATTTTCTTCTACAGCTTATTCTTATCCTGGGTTTTTTATTGATAATATTACCATATTACTCAATAACACATATCACCACTAACCTGGGCTGTAAGCTTGCTGGCTGGTCCTCTGCTGATTCCTGATGATCTTTGATGTTGTATAGTTTTGGTCAGTCTCCGCAAATTTTACGCACGTGTTGAATATACTTAATATACTTCCTGGAGCATTTTTTGATAGTGGTCTGATTCCAACGGTGGTTTAACAGTGTTTGAGCAAGTCAAGTGACTTCGCCAATACCGTGTAAAACGAGCGAACCACAACAAAAAAAACCGGGTGCTGGAATCGAAGGAATCAAACGCACTAGACAATCTTCCCTGTATCCCATGGATACTCTAGAAATCAAGCAGACCAGGTATTGAAAAATGTTATAAACTTCAACAACCACGTGAAAATGTATACAAATATGGACGAAGCAAGAGCGGTGTACAAGTACTAGGACAGACGAGTGTATAGTGAGACTACCAACTCCTAAGATGCAGGGATTTCTATCTAGGATCATGGCCAACGTAATTCCATGCAAGTTTAGATCACGATGTGTGCGTAGTGTGCCGGGGAAGAAAATATGAAAAACTTCACAATCATACCAGTTTAAGAATACGGGTAGTGCGTGGATTAATCATATTACTAATAAATATGTATAAATAAATAATTACTATACATACTTCGAACGTATTCTCCGTAATGAAAAATATTATCTTACACGACTTAGTATGCAGGGGACCTATAAAGCAGCAGAGACATGTTCAAGACAGGCATGTTCAAAATGTTGGTGATCACAGGATAAATCAACATGGTCGCCAACCTTCGGTAGAAGGCGGCACACGAAGAAGAAATCTCGCTAAAAATTGTGTGCGCTATGGTGCCGAATTGTGTGCGCACGCACACCCACACACCTTAGAAGGAACATTGATTATTATCACTGTTAGATATTTATGACAGGTTCACGGATCGCCGATCGCCGTGCGCGTGTATCAATACTCCTTTATGTTAATATTACAAATCTATCTCTATTCCGCCTCCTTTACCCTATACCTCAGAGCACTTTACTGTGTGTGTGTTGTCTATGACTTTTAAACTACAAGGAATGTAAATATACTGCTACGAACACGTTATAGCGATTTAAATTATTATTAAAGAGAACACAATTAATTGTGAAGTTTTAATTATTCAGAATATAGGTCTGTGATATATTTGTCGTCAATCCACTGTGTTAGTATAGCATTATCGGATAATGCACGTTTCCCGGATTAGTAGAGATCCAGGTTCGATTTCTGTTAGCAACAACAATATTTTTCGATGAAATTGATTTTATATGCATATCTTTCAAATTAATACATTTAATTTGTATTTAAATTATTATTGTATATTCGGTATCTCGCGGTGCGTACCGAAGATTACAATTACTATTGTGGGTGATACTGAAGTTCAGGAGAGCTGTGACGGCAGAAAAAAATCCAGGTAAGTCATACTTCTTGTTGGTCCTCCCTATTGTTAAGCCCTTATTGTTTTATGTGTATATCAAAATCCTAACACCCTTCCAACAATCACTAAAACTCAAGATACAGCAATATAGATGACAACATATCACGCGCTCCAATCTCTACCGCCCAGTACTACTCTATTTCTCATAACACACTAATGGCAGGCGGTGGTGAAGGAAGACGTAATACCTTCCGAAATACATTTTCGTCTTCACGAACAAGTTTTAGTAATGCAAGAATTTTATGTACGTGCCCGCAAAGGGTGTACTTCGCAAGTTTTTGAAAAGAAAATAAGCCAAATAATATAAAATATGTACATCCCCGTGGAAAAATGGCGAGATGGTAAGTAAGTTCTTGCACACGTTATGTTATGCCTTCCGCAATAAAGTCGTTATACATGTGTTTTGGCAAACTTCTGACTCTGTTCTTTGTAAAGCGGCCAACTGAGATGCTTCCTTATATATTAATGTGAATCTTAAACCGCTTCCATTAAAATATGCTACTATATTTACTGGTGCACTGAACTGCTATTTAAAGAAGGCCTGGATGACTGGAAGGCTGGATTATTAAAAGAAACATTTTAACTTTCTTCAACCGATTTAAGAATAAAAATAAACATGCATTGCTACAAAATATGAATACATTTAAGTATTAAGGAGAACACATTCTTATTGTGATGTTGTAATTATTCAGAACAGACGGCCTGTGATATTTGTACACGATACGTCTATCGGATTATTCAAAGATATTTGGGATTCCGTAAAAATAAAGAAGATGGCTTTCAAATAATTGAATGATAGATGTATTAATTTGAAAAGTGTAACATGTAGGTTCGAAAATTTTTTGCATCAAAGCATCGTGTTGATATAACATAATCGGTTAATGCACGTTCCCCGGATTGGAAGAGACCCAGGTTCGAATACCGGTAGCAACAACAATATATTTTGATAAAATAAATTTTATATGTATATCTTTCAAATTAATGCATTTAATTTGTATTTTAATAATAATTACAACTTCACAATAAGAATATGTTCTCTTTAATAATACATGTAAGGTTTAACTTTATGCAGGCATTTCATGATTCGAAGTTCTGACATATTTTAATAGTTATTTCAAGAAAAATTCAGAGGGTCCAAAATATTACAAATTTTCAACTATGCACAAGTTTTTTGGAGTCTTTGATAGATTTGAAGTCCTCTTTACGTTAATTTTTATAAGCGACCAAAAATACTTTTGTGACCAAGGTAGTTAGAATATTGATAAATATTATATAAGATTCCTCGTAAATATCTACAATGCTGTCGATAAGGAGAATGGATTTACTACCCGTGATCAGGGAAATAAATCCCTGAGGGGTGATTAAAGCAATATTTAAAGTGCGGTGATTCATTGGTTCGAGGGAAATGATGGGCCGAGCATGCAACTTATCCGGTGTTGGGTTCACAAGTTCAGACAACAAGGGACAATGGTTATCCAAACTCTTCCGGGAACGTCAACGTCAGCAGCGACACCAGAACGTGTGGCTCAAGTTCGACGCAAAATTATGCGCAATCCGCATAAATCGATAAGGAAGATTGCAGCCTGTACTGGAATAAAGAAATAAATAGTGCAAACTATTTTGAAAAAGAAACTACAGTTTCACCCATACAAACTGCAAATCGTGTAGATTCTGAATTCGTGTGGAAAATGACTATTATTTACGTGAAACCTTAGCGAGAACGATACTGAAATGTATTAGAATAGCACGTACGTTTGAAAATATATTGTTTACTGACGAAGCACATTTTCATATCGATGGCTATACTAATTTAATGTATCAATTTTGTCGAAAAATATTGTTTTTGCGCTGTACGGCTATGTTAATAAACAGAACATGAGATACTGATGCTCCGACAACCCAAGGGAACGTCATCAACTAAGATCCTGAAACTTTGGATTCCGGGATCTCAACCCAGTTTATGGTATTTATGAATCCTGAAATTAGTTCTTGTATTCCTCAAACTTTTGAGATTAATAAAGTTAGCAAGTTAAACCAAATATTTGACACTTATCTATTGTATATGTTACACAAATGTGTGGTTATTTTACAGTAGTAAAAAAATATTTTTTTGTTAAATGGGCGGTATCCTTATTGTAGGAAAAACTTAGATTTTTTCATAATACTTCAAATTATATATTAGTACAGAATAGAAGTTATTTTTATTTTTTTTATTTTGATATTTTGCATAGAATGGTTTGTTTTACTTATACATGAATAATAAAATCGTGTAAATGGTCAGACCACCTTTTCATCTTCACAAATATGAGTATTAGTATAAATCTCCATGCCATCTCATCTCCATCCCAAATATATATTTTTTTAATTTACGTACTTACGCGTGAAAAAATTTTCGTGCTGTGTAAAATATTATATAAAGATAAATTAAATTATATTAAAAGTAATTTAATATTTAAATATTAAAATGACTTTTGTCCCATCTCTTATTTTTGGGTACTTTAACCTATAGATATAGAGTTACATTCATCTGTTGTTTCTTGCATCATTTAATGATGGTGCTAGTATCACGAGGTATATAATAAGGCATACAATAATGTTCGATATATCTAATTAATTATGTTTATCGCAGAAATTATACATGTATGCATATACACAGCTTTTTTTATTGTGTTAAGTGCACTCCCCCGACTTCTATACTATATATAAAACGCACTTTTTAAACACAATTTAATAAAAAATCTAGTGGATAAGTAGAGTATCTTTTGGGTAGGTAGGGTTGTTATATTAAATTAATTTTCTGTTCTTAATATTTTACGCCACAATATTTATATTCTAAGAAACAAAAAGAGGTATTTTTAATCACATTTTCTGTTATCCCTGGAAGGACATTTCTCCCAGCGCATCAGCGGCATGTGCCTTCAGGCTGCTGTTAGCTTATCAGGGTGGATATGGGACACAAATTATGACACAAACCTACATCCAACAAGGGTTGTTAATATAATTAAATCAAGCTAAACCAAATAATTGGCTGAACGTTAACAAGACACTTTGACTTATAAAAAAAAATTTTTTTTTATATATATTTTTGAAACACATTCTTATTGTGTAATTTCAAAACAAGTTTTAAGGTATTGCAATGGGAAACAAATATGTTTTCGATAGATCTGTCTTACATATCTTTCCAATTGATTTATTTAATTTAGCATTTTTTCTTAGAGATGTGATGTATATTTTTGTATGCTAACGTCAAAGGATAAATGATTTAATTACAATAAATTAATACTTTTCTGAAAGCCTGCACATAATTTTTCTTGTTGCGAAAATTGTACGTATTTTTGCTCGCGATGTAATAAGTGGGATATGTCACATAGCTCACAGCTAATTGAATTAATACAACCCACAAGGGCGAGCCTACATCATGCCATGTTTATTAATGTGCTAACGAGTGTTTGTCCACCTTTAGAATAACAGTTATTATTTTTTCTTTACTTTAGCAAATTAATTAAATATTACTGTAATTATCATATTTCTTGTATATTTCGATTATAAGATACCATCAATTGCAAATCGGACCATAATTTCAGGAATATTAGAATAAATACAATTTAAATACTAAATAAATGTATTAATTGGAAAGACATACATATAATATCAATTCACAGTTGCAACCGGGATTCGAACCTGGATCTCTTCCAGTCCAGGGAACGCGCATCAACCGATTATTTTATACCAACACAGTGCTTTAACGACAAATTCTCGAACCTACTCAACTGTATTTGAGATTCCGTAAAAACAAAGTAGATGACTTTCAAATAATAAAACGATAGATGTATTCATTTGAAAAGTGTAACGTATGGTTCGAAAATTTGTCGTCAAAAGTACTGTCACTGTAGCATAGTTAAATAATACACCTTCCCCGGTTTGAAAAAAGATCAAGGTTCGAATACCGGTAGCGCAACAATAACATTTTTCGATTAAATTAATTTTATATATATATATTTATAATTAATATATTTATATTATATATTTTTTTTTAATTGTAATAAAATTCAAAAATGATTGTATTTATGGGTTGGTGTGTTATTCATCATTTCCTTCTAAATCAATATGAGAGTTTGATTTCTTAAGAATCGTCGATATCTGCATATCGATATTTGCACATCGATTATTAACACTGTATTCTCCAATGGCATTAGAAAATGCTGATGAATGATTTATTTGAGACTTATCGCTGGATGCAGATCCTGCATTCTCATTCCATCAACATAGCTCAAGACCAGGAGGAATGGAGACGTATTGTTCACTAGGTACCAGATATATCTCAAGAGACCACGATACTCAGCTTTAAGCAAAGCATGAAGAAAAAGATTAGAGAATGTGATAAAGGTCAAATATGCAGATGGGGTTCCTTTGTGGTGTCGTGTACAAAGCGCGGGAACATTTGGAAAAAAATGCTGCGATTGTAAGACACAGATCGATTCTAAAGTGCACCCTGTCTTTGTGAGTCTTATAATCGAAGAAATACAGTAATAATAAATTACAGAACTAATTAAACATGAATTAAATATATTAATTAGAAAGATATACATATAAAATACTTTTAAAATTAGCAATATTAACTTGGTGGTTAAGATTCATATTTTTTATTTATTATCTTAGATTAAATAATTGTTGTTTTTTTTTTTTTAAATTTAAAAATAGATTCTGGATAAATAGAAAAACAATGCTATATTTTTAGTTAGTTTTGACATATCCTGAAGAAGGAAAAGGTGTTTTCCGAAACCGGTAGATGTTTTTTAAACTCAATTGTGGTTATTAAACTAAGATAATAAATAAAAAATACATATAAAATCAATTTTATCGAAAAATATTATCGTTGCGCCATCGGGATTCGAACTTGGATCACTTATCCAACTATACTATAATAATTTTAGCGACAAATTTTCGAACCTATATGTTACCTTTTTGATATTAATATATTTAATCGTTCCATTATTTGAAAGAACCATCTACCTTATTTTTTCGGAAACTCAAATACCTGTATATATCAATTTTTTTCGAATTAATATATTATATTCATATTTAAAATATCACAGTCCGTCTGTTCTAAATAATTACAACTTCGTAATAAGAATGTGTTCTCCTAATAATTAAACATGAAGATTTTTTTAATGTCAAATTTGAAAATTATAAGCAGTTGTCAAATAAGATAGATTTTAATGCAACTTCACATATAATTATCAACAAAAAATCTAAATCTCCTACGCGGATACTTACAACAACTTGATTATGTTTGATTTTCTATTACGTTGTTCTGAAAATAATAGCAGACCTGAACCTTCAAATTCAATCAAACACAACTTTCAAGTAAATAAGCTTTATTAATCAAAATTTCTTTAAAGGGTTCTCTGTTATTAAATATTTTTTCCGTATATGTAATATTATAGTTATCGAAGTGAAAAGATAAAATTTGTCATGCAACAAGATGAGCACTCTTCGGTTAATCCGTACTGATAGTGTACAGCTTTCAACTTGTTATTTTCAATGGTAGCAAAGGCGTACTTGATTTTCTTCATCAATAAAACTAACGTCTCCGTTTCTAAATCAACCCCACACTGTTCGTCTAGAAGAGTTTTCTTCACCAAATGCATGGTTAACATTGCGTACTGTTTTAGAAGCATAATACGTAAATTAATAGAAAAAAAACTACAAGCAACTCTTATTTTATTAATCTCATTTCTGAGAGATTTAAATAATACTAATTGAATGTCTGACTCAATTAATAAATATAGCACATTTCAAACTGTCAAACAATTAAAAATGAATAATTATTTCTGGGCAAAGAACATGTAAAATGATATAATATTAAAATCTCTTATTTTTATTTTTGGAACAACGTAATAGAATAAAAGACGGATAGGTTTGGGGAAAAGTTTTATTAGGAGAACTGATTCTTATTGTGAAGTTGTAATTATTCAGAACATAGGTCCGTGATATTTTAAATATGAATTAAATATATTAATTAGAAAGATATACGTATAAAATCAATTTTATCGAAAAATATTGTTGTTGCGCCACCGGGATTCAAACCTGGATCTCTTTCCAAACCGGGGAAGGTGCATTATCCAACAATGCTACAGCGACGATATTTTTAGCGACTAATTTTCGAACCTATATGTTACCTTTTTGATATTAATACATTTAATCGTTCCTTTATTTGAAAGAGCCATTTATCTTATTTTTACGTAATTTCAAAAACCTTTGAGTAATCTGATAGCAGACGCCAGAATTATCAATTCATTTTTATTAAATTTTGGACTTATTCATACAACTCTATTATTAGAAGAACACATTCTTATTGTGAAGTTGTAATTATTCATAACATAGGTCTGTGATATTTTAAATATGAATTAAATATATTAATTAGAAAGATATACATATAAAATCAATTTTATCGAAAAATATTGTTGTTGCGCCACCGGGATTCGAACCTGGATCTCTTTCCAAACCGGGGAAGGTGCATAATCCAACTATGCTACAGCGACGATATTTACAATGGAATGATTAAATGTATTAATATCAAAAAGGTAACGTATAGGTTCGAAAATTTGTCGCTAAAAATATCGTCGCTGTAGCATAGTTGGATAATGCACCTTCATCGGTTTGGACAGAGATCCTGGTTCTAATCTCGGTGGCGCAATAACAATATTTTTCGATAAAATTGTTTTTTTTTTGTATATCTTCCTAATTAATATATTTAATTCATTATTAAGGAAAACACATTCTTATTGTGAAGTTGTAATTATTCAGAACATAGGTCTGTGATATTTTAAATACTAAATTAATGTATTAATTATAAATATATATATATAAAATCAATTTTGTCGAAAAATATTGTTTTTGCGTCACCGGGATTCGAACCTGGATCTTCATTTCCAATCCGGAACGACAGGTGTATTAATTTGAAAAATGTAACATATAGTTTCGAAAATTTGTCAAGAAAAATACTGGCGTTATAGCACAAAGGTAGTGCACTTGCCCGGATTGGAAATGAAGATCCAGGTTCAAATCCCGGTGACTCTAAAACAATATTTTTCGACAAAATTGATTTTATATGTATATATTTATAATTAATACATTAATTTAGTATTTATATTTAATTCATATTAAAAAGTTTTACATCTAGACTTCACAAAATATGTAATGGCCGCGGTATTTCCAAGATAACGAAGGACAAGCTTGCACAGTCTCTGGTGTATTCTGTATTTTATATGGTGTGGAATCATGAACCCTGGAAGCAAGGGAGATGAGATGAATTTATGCCTTTGAGATGTGGTACTGGAGACAGATGTTACGCATACCATGGACGACGAGATGCACGAACATCTCCATTCTGCAGGAATTAAACATCAAGGATAAACTCTCAACCCTTTGCCTGAAATGAATCTTTCAATTCTTGGACATCTTGCGAAAAGGGAAGATAGCTTGGAGGAGAATGAGAAAGATGAAGATCCCCCACCCATTGGACCGATCAATTGGAAAAGGCAACAGACACTTCTCTGGTGACAGCCTTAAGATCTGCAGGATGCCGAGAAAAGTGAAGGAGAATAGTTAAAAGAGCGAGAGTTCATGAATTTCGTGATCTTCAGTCATGAGGGACCAACGTGGATGAATGGAATATAATAAATTTGTAGTCGTAAAAATGTGCCATTCTTATATTCAACGTATTTAAGAAAAAAATATGTCAAATTCTATTTTATACTTTTATCTCCATTCTTGTATTCAACGTATTTAAGGAAAAAATATGTCCAATTCTATTTTATACTTTTATGTCCATTCTTATATTCAACGTATTTAAGGAAAAATATGTCCAATTCTATTTTATACTTAAATGAAACTACAGAAGAAGCAGTGAAAGAGAATATATAATAACCCTGCTAATGAGCGTGACTCGAGATTATTAATCCAAAACTTATGCACGTGCTAAGTTGTGAAAACATCAACATAAGTCTAAAGTCTATGGTGCGGTACTCTTGTATCGTGGGGCTACTGGTAAATGTTGGTAACTAATAAAAATACATATTTTGAGATATCCATTTTTTAATATTAGAAGATAGTCACATTCAAATACACAACATCATAGAAAGTTTTTAAAGTAATTTAAAAATAAAGGTATAGAACTTTGAAATGAAATAAAGCACATAAAATCGTAGTAATGGCCATGGTATTAAATTTATTTGAAAAATAATTTTATACTATTAGTTTTAAATATGATTTCGCGCATTTGGGCGCCGTGGCTGGTTCGGCAAAGCGTAATCTAGAAGTCCAATTTTTGAACAGCTGGAGCCGTATATCGGCAATAACGCGACGAATGTTGGATTCCAAGTCATCTATCGTATTTAGTTTAACGGCGTAGACTAGTGACTTCATATATCCATACAAAAAATAATCCAAAGATATTAAATCATTATTCGCCAATTCACAGGTTTATTACAGAATAGCTACATATACAATTGCCGTGTCTGAAGTAGTTTTATATGTAATATTTATATTTGGTATGAACTTTTTACTTTTTATTAACTTTTTTTCAATTTTTTAATATTTTCCTTGATTTTCTTTTTCACAGCATTATATTTATTTCATAACCTTAATGTATAACATAATATGTATTATCTCTATGGCGAATCGGGTTAAAAAAAAAACCTCATCACGCTGGAATCTTTTATTAAATAAATTGATTGTGGCGCGCGCTGTATGGCGTGTTGCGCCGTCTCGTTTAAACCACAGCTCTTTCACATTATTATCATTCAATTGGGGAACGAAAAAACCAGTAATCATGGATCCGTTACTGTGCACGACAGCGAATCAACTCATTCAGGTCCTCCTCAATACTACGCTCCACTGCAACAACAGCTTCTTCGGTGCGCACTGTACGACATCTCTGCGGAGGATGCCTATTATCAATTGCGTTTTGCGAAAACGATCTATGGTTATTCGAATTACTTACTTGGATGGACGATTACGTCGACCATAAAATGGACGTAGCGTACTGTAAGTTTCCGCTGATTCGAACTGATTCACGATTTTCGATATAAATTTTCTAGTCTAGAATGCAAAATTACCCAAAATAATATTTTGTTTTTCAAGGATACGTAAGCACTTAGTCGAAGTAAGGGACGGGGTTGCGATAAACATCGGTATTGTTAGACGCACGACACGGCGTGGGAACGCCTATAAGGAATCCGGCGTACGTGACCGTAGTCACGTCGGCAAATGCACCATAAGGGATGCATCACCGTCATGCGTCAGTCTTTCTTCAAATCCCAGCCGGGAGAGCTCGCTCCATAAACACGGGATCTAGTTTTCAATTAGAAAACAAAATCAATATCGTCTGTGAAATAATAAGCAAGCGTTTTGTAATTTGTAATTCCGGGGAAAATGTAAACTGTGCGCCTCGAGTTTAAGCTTAGACTGTGTTGTTCTCTGTGTTTAATCGTTGACGTAAAAGTATAAAAAGGGTCCCGGTGGATCAATATGAAAAAAAGAAGATCAACATAATTTGGTGTAGTGAGAATAAATTGTCGCTATCAGTGGAGATAATATCATATGCGGCATGCACAAATTGCATAAGAACATCGCGTTCAGAATCCCAGTTTGCCTGGATAATTGGGCATCGTCTGGTGATCAAACAACTACAAGTCTGAACTCCGTCACCCTACGCTGGCACCACAACTATTGGCCACACTTCACTTCCAGGTTCCAGGACCATCATCTACACGTGAAAGGCGTAAAGAAGTAAGAGGTAATCCCTTACGTGAGGGACCTGCATAATCAACATCAGACAAGCATCAACATAGACAATATGTTAGATAACTTTATGCTGGCATGATGGGCACCTAATCAATGTTAATTTAATTGTAATTATTTTTGAATTGTCTTATTAATAAGTAATCAGATAAAATTCTCATTTTCCACTTTTAATACATGCAAGTCACATAATATAGATAATAAACTTTATTGTAAACAATGGCATTTTGTAATTTCATTTCATAACCATTTGACTTGATAATATTTAAAAAAAGAACCAGTTAGGCTATATGCCTCCCCCCTGAACATGAAGCCGAGGCAGAAAGATGAAATAACCTAACATCTATTCATAGTGAAATGGCAAACCAAATATAGCACAAATCAGCTTTCAGCTATCATATTGGATTTTGCTGGAAAAAATGTTGCCAATTTGAAAAACAAACCTCTAAAAAAACACCTTTAGTACTATATATAAACCCTGTAAAATGTATTTATTGATGGCATTGTCTGGGATTCAGAATTTGAAACAATTCAAAATAGGTGGACACGGGTGGGAGAACTCCTTGTTTCGTGCAGGCTTTAATTGGAGCGATGTTTGGAAAATTTTGTTCTGGCAGGGAAAAGGGTGAGTTGTCTGAAGAGGGTGAAGTGAGTATACCCTCTTCAGGATCCAAAAGCGCAACTGAAAATTTTAACGGATAGCATTTAATATGATACACATTTGTCTTACAAAACTGAGTCGATAAAGAGGCTATGTTTTATGCAAAGCCCTAAAGAATAACCTTGCAAAATTTTATCAACTAAACTATGTATAAATATATACATAGTAAAAATAATTCAAGGCAAAGTTTATAACTATTTAAGACCACTCCCATACCAATAATATTCTTTATTAACTTTTATACTTCTTTATTTAACATCTTTGGAAATTTTAGTTAAACTGTTATCTTAATAATAAAAGTTATTATAATCTTTAAGATTTTAATGATCTTTTTTACAAAATCACAATAATTCTAATTTGTAATTATGTTGTGCTTTTAAAATAAAACGTCGGCTAAAAAACTTTCTTGATGTGTTGAATCCTGTAAAGTTAGAAGTTAGTTATTCAGAGTTAAATAAAATGTATATAGCTGAACGAAAAGTATTAAGAAAAAGTCATCATCCGATAGTTACATGTTAGTGAATTAGGATAGGCTAAAATGCATGAAGAATAGAAGGAGTTGTATGAGACGATCTGTGCATGTGGTATAGGGCGTACAGGTGGGGGATATGTGTTAGTACGATCCTCTCAATGGACATGGCGTGATGACATATAATACAAAGAGGTGAAACAAGTAAGAAATATTTTATAAATGTTTTCGCACAACCTTGAATGGGCTTTTCAGCTCGTAAAATAAAAAGTATAAAATCCATCGCGATATTCTTGATGAGTTGTTGGGCGCCCACAATATTGCTTTTATTATAAAAGGTCGCGCAATTTGGCCAATTTCACCAGGTCTTAGCTTTACCTTCCGGTTTAAATTAAATTAGATTTCTCGGCGGCCCTCGAAGAGATTGATTAATGGGAATTTGAATTCATAATAGGAAAAAATGAATTTGCGATTTGAAAGCGACGGCCGATGTCAAAATCGTTAATCATATTATACAGGGAACACTTTCATCGCCATCCAAATACCATGTGATTGAGCCGCAAAATTTGACAGGTTGTCGTATAAGAAATAATACTCGCGTCTCTTTGATAGAACAATTTTCCAACAGGCTGTATAAACGTTCGTGAATGATTCCAAAAACTTTAATTTTTTCTTCAAAAACACAATTCAGTATTACATTAACATTCTAAATTATGCGTTCTTGGTGAATACTCGTAGCGTAAATATCTTCTTCTTTAGCAATATTTAAATATGTCTAAGAACACACAATTACTGGATTTTTACCTACAAAGGCATTGTTATTAAGCAAATATCAGATATTTCATAAAGACAAAGATATTTTTTTTATTATATTTAATGGAAAATATATGGAAGTATCTTCTACTTTCCTCATTCTTGTCAGTGTTGATATATAGTAGCCTCAATCAGATGAGACTCAGCTCATATTGCACCACCGCAATCTCCGATCCTTGAGTCAATCTCACAGCTGACTCCAAGGTCACTCCAGCTAGATGCAACGATGCTATGGCTGGATTTATAGAAGGATTGAGGCATGCTTTCGTCGTACTGTCCACGGGATACGTAGCGTCTCTCGTAAGGCATATTTTTTACACAACACGCCTTAATAATATACCTACAATTAAAATATATATTTTGTTAAATATACAAAATTATTTACCTAGTGAATAATTCATTTAATTTAATTCTATCGATGTACTACATTATCAACTACAAGCCAATTTTGTATCATTATTGATAATTTGGAGTAGACTTGGAAGCTTATAAAGCATTGGTGTTTAAATTACTTTGTTCCAGCTCCATACTTATGAATGTTTATATGAATTTTAAATCATAAATAAAACTATAATAAATAAACATTCATGATGATTATTATTTCGCTATGTTTTTTCGTGAAAAAATAATTTCTTTAGCAGAAGATAATTTTCTGCTGAAATTAATACTTCTGTTTACATAATATTATTTATTATTCGGATAATTATTGAATCAGGATTCTCCGAACATGACCTTATATGTAATATTTTTGTGTTACTATGTTTTTTATTTATATTTAGTTCAGACAAATAAACTAAAAATCAATACTTATGTACAATACAATTATATTAGAAATCAGAGCAGATTCTTTGTATTTACGCGTATTATAAATCTATACTTTTAATAATCAACATAAATTTTTTTTTATAAAAATCGTTCTACGAATATTAAAAAATAATGTTATTAGAAGAACACATTCTTACACAATACTAATCAAATGTATTCATTAGAAAGACATACATATAAAATCAATTTTATCAAAAAATATTGTTGTTGCGCCATCGGGATTCGAACCTGGATCTCTTTCCAAATCGGGGAAGGTGCATTATCTAATTATGCTACAGCGATATTATTTTTGACGACAAATTTTCGAACCTATATGTTACACCTTTTTCAAATTAACACAACAATATTTTATATGTATGTCTTTCTAATTAATACATTTAATTAGTATTTAAAAAATAATGTTAATGTTATTATTTTTACATTTTATTATTTATAATACATAAAATTTAAATTCATTTGAGAATAATATATAGAAGTGTATAGGTAAAATAATAAAGTAATGGATACTCAAAACAAGAGATTGGTTAATAAGGGTAGCTGTGACGTATTCAGACAAATATCCCTCAATTAATTATTTAATTCTTTAAATCTGTAATTTTATGTAAGTATCTAAATAATATATTATGTAAAAAACAATATTTTGTTCAGTTACCCTCTAAGATCCTGTGGAAAATATCTTATTGTATCCTCCCAGATTATCTCGGCTCCCTTTGCCTGCACCAAAAATTGGAAAACAAAACGTCATCACCCCTTCGAATATGTATTAATTTCATCCAATATTTGATCTCTTGCACTCTAGGATCTTGATTATGTAAGTACCTCACCCAAACCTCTCACGGACATCGCATCATCCCTATACCAGGACCATATTTTGAACACATCGTTATTCTTTGAAGCCTCTAACAAACAAAGACACCTTCATTATATACCTCCTAACCCTCTATTTTAAATAATATCTAAATTTGAATCCAGTCGAACGCTCAGTACAGATAGACCTTATCATATACTTTATGCTTATAACATATATCATCATACACCTTATATTACCTTATACCTTATGCACGAAATATATTTGTAATTGGCTCATAATTTTATTGTATTTTCAAAAATGTTATTTGATTATAATATCAATCTCCGATCTTTTGTCGCCAAATATGAGAATACTATGGAAAAATTGGCGATCTATGAAAGTATAGAAGGAACTGCTGGTCGATTTTTTAGTCATGGCACTTCAAGAATGTGTTCAAGAGTCATTATTATTATTAAGATTATTTTATTATTATACAATATCATAGTATATAGATTTGTTTAATATTTAACTATTGTATGAATAGAGAATAAAGTAATTTTAATAATAATAATACTCTTGAACACATTATTAAAGTATCATGACCAAAAAATCAGCCTAAATCGACCCGGTTAAAACTTCGTTGCACTACCTTCTCTTGGAATGCATAAAAAATCCCGTGGACCAGAATAGGTGGCGACAAATCATCCATGTCATCCACAATAATTAGCTGCAGTTCCATGATGACGGTTGTTTTCATTAAGAGCAAAATTAATAAGAAGAAGAAGAAAATTTCAATAAATAAGCGAAAAACTTAAGCTCTACTTCTTTAAAGAGAATTTTATCAGTTGGAATAATTAAATAATTCATTTATAACTTGCCATTTTACGACAGTAATCTGTAGTATATCTTTGGTCTATTTCAAGGGCTATAATGTAATTTTAAATACAGTTGGGACGTCCTAAGTAGGACGCCCCATGTCGTAAATTTGAGGGTAAGGATTCCACAGAAAGGGCTTTAAGATTCTAATCTGGATATTTTCAATCTTCTTAAGATCTGCATTAAATACAATATATTCTACAGTTCAAGATACACTGAGATTGGTTGGGCAAGTAATTTATATAGGATTAGATATTCATACGTGTTTGCGATATTTATAAATTGAAAGTGATGAAATCAGATTTTACGCAGTACAATACTATTATTATGATTGTAAGAAGCCGAAACTTAGAGACGGAAGACGATAAACATTAAGACGGTTCTGCCATTCGATATTGTAAAAAGATAGTTAGAAAAATACATAAAACATCGTTGGCTAACCGGCTACCGGCGATGGCAGGGGTCGTTTCTTCAAATAAGTTAATTAGAATACTGAAGCTTATGGACAGTTATGGTATGTGCGCAAACATCACAGATGTTTACTGTTTCCGTGGTAAGTTTGTAGAACTCCATAATCACATATGTGACAATAAAACACCTGTTTTCATATTCTACTCATTTAATTTACTTTAGACGCGTTTCGCCTTGTAAGGGCATTATCAATCTAACTATTTAACTCAACAACTTGTATTTATATCTATAGTGAGGGACAGCTCTACAATTTTATTTGCATGAGATGAAAAGGGACAATATTATTTATTGGAATTCTGTGAATTTCCATAAATTTTTGAATGCTTCTAATTATACTAAGTAAGCATTGTATTTCAACACTAATGATATTTTAATGTCATTGGTAGTGTATAGAAAAGGACAGCACGATAATAATTAATTTTACATATTTTATATTTAAAAAAATGTTACTACAGACAGTATCAATTAATAATTGTACAATATAAATTAACGTAAAGCCTTTAGGCAAAGGCTTTAAATCGTCCCCATTTTAGGTTGGGTTCATGGTCCATGTAATCTATTTCCGGTCCATGTAATCTATTTCCGGAGCCGTGAGCTCTTCCTGTTAAATTCCTTCCGGTTTTATGGCCGCCGTAAAGATGGCAGCAAAATATGAAATAGAGCCTTCAGATTATGCGGGGATGCAATTAAAAGTTGACAGATAAAAAATGAAAAGACCACACGAGCATGTTGCTTATTTGAATATTACCAAGACTGTTTTTGACAATACTTTGTTTAAGGGTGAAGTATTTACTTACCAATATATATATATATAGATGACCTTGTTATACATACGCCTTGTATATAATCTCTTTAATCTTACACTTGTATTTTTTTATACATATGTAAACTTATGGATTGTTGTTTTGTGAAATAGTGTATTTCCATTTTTCCGAGATTGAGATTGAAAATTGAGATATTGTTAAAAGTAGTAAAAAATATACATTTCCGATACTTATTATGGAATTTTCTTGGGAGTTGGTAGACCTCAAAGAGTATATTAGTAAAATTACGAGCACGAGTGATTGCACAGACATAAAATTCGCCCAGAATTAGTCTTCAGATATTTAAAATAAATAGGAAATGTGTTTATGTATGGCGTATTGAAGCCTTCAAAATTGTGTAAGGTAAATTTTGCACACCGAGTCTTTGTTGACACGCTGTTGTGACAATTATTTTTAAATCGGAAGCAGGCTGAATCTTCTAAGATGTAATTGAGCAAGAAACAATTGTCAAATTCTGTAGGTCCATAGACTGCGATGGGCTGACCATGTTGAAAGAATGCCGCATGACAGGACACCAATTAGGTGGATAGCCTAGAGAAAGCGACCTTGATAAAATTAAGAGGTGGGCTGACTGTATGGAAGAGCACTGGAGTAGGATGGGAGAGTCTGGGAACTGGATAGGAATTCTCAGAGATAGGATTCGGTGGAGGGCACTTGTGGAGTAGACCAAATCTAATCATTGGATATTACCGTGGAAGAAGAAGTTACTGTAGACGAGACGTGAATCCTTTACGTAAACATCTAACGTAAAAAACAGTGGAAAGTATATAAAACTAGCTCATAGTATTATTTGTGGAAATCTTAAAACATAACCATTTAGATTATTTTATTTGTGTTAATTTATAGTTAAAAATATAGAAAATAATTAAAATAGTACAGCCATCACGACTCTCATTGCAAAACACACAAAAATTTTAATAATGTATTTGATTTTCAAAGAGGAGCCCATTTTGCGCATATATCGAAAAACGCAGACTTACGGGACAACCTACTTTATACTACTTTATTTTGGTGAACATTCAGGAATGTTGTGATATTTCAGAGAATATTTACATTTCCTTTTCTGCCCGTCGAAATATCACATCCCCTCCCCCTCACTTCTCGTAAACTGGTATTTCAAAAAGACAAATATTACAACATTAAAATATATAAATTCCAGTGAAAATATGTAGTCCCTGAGATTTCCTTTAAATCCTAAAACAAATTAAAATTAACAGTAAAAATAGTCTCTGAAAATATAAAGCTAGTTTGAAATGGTTTTTAATTAAAATCATACTAAAAATCAACAAGCTAAACCAATATTTGGATAATTAACTCTTCAGATATAATAGACTACCTTCCACTAACTATACTTTATGTATTGAAAATTATTTAAAAAATTATATATCGAATATAAGTTCAAAAATTTGTCGTAAACTACTTGGTTGTTAGAGCGAAATTGAATAACACATTTATCACATTCTCAGATAGAAAAGGTCCAAGTTCGAATTCCGATAGCAACCAAAATATTTTTTCGATGAATAGATTTTTTGTATATCTTCCTATTAAAATTTTATTAAAAATACCACAGAAATATTTTCTAAAAAACTGAATCTTCAGAATAAAAATTTGTTCTCCTTTTAAAAAAGTTGTCTAATATTGTTTCAATATATAACGCATATTTAAATTGAATAGTTTATAGGCATATGTATTTTTACAATGTCATTTATCTATAACATATATTATGTGAAGACAGCGCCGGAGCTAGACTTTTTGTCGCAATAGGCAAGATTGTTTTTTCCACCCTAGTAACTAGTAATAAGTGAAGATGATGTTTTCAATTTTTGTAAAGCCATTCCCATAAATTTACCGCCTTCTAAATCGGCCGATCGTGTGCCCCACGCGTTAGGGGTGGTATTTTATTAGGCCGCCATTTTTAAACTTTTCTAAAGGCAGCTTTTTACCAAAACACGTTCTGGACACTAGTGTTGACTACAAATTACTGCATTATTAGGAAACAATTATAATGTTATTTATTGAATTTGCTTTCTTGAATTGTTTATACCTGGATTATTTTTATTACCATAATCGTTTTGCAACTTGGAATTTTGTTTTTCAATTTTTATATATTTTTCGGCCGCCCCCTTGATTTGGCCGCCACAGGCAGGCGTCTCTTCCGCCTGTGCGTAACGCCGGCTCTGTGTGAAAATAATTCATTTTGACATCGATTAGTGAGAATATTACGCAAGGTATAAAGGTATACAGGTGAAGCGACAACCAGGGAAGCAGCGGCCTTGAAGAACTTTCAGCTTGTTCTGATAATGGCTAATAGTCGGCTGTGCGAGTCTCGTATTGGGCTTCTAATCAAGTGCTGCCTTTCTCACCTGATTTCATATTTCTGTTATTGTTAACAACAACAACAGTGGTCTGAAACATGTCAAATATTTTTTTTTATTAATATTAAAAATATAATACAATTCCAATAATCAGTGGGTATATATATTTTAATATTTGTTTCTTCTCTATGAGAGTAAGACTCGTGTATAGAGAAGGAGTATATTCGAGTTAATTTATGTTTCAGTTATTCTGTTTTTTTACTTCAGTCACAAATTTATGATAGTCCGTAATTTTTCTAATTGTGTTGGGGAGATTGTTAAAAAATTTGATACCTTGATAAATATTTTGATTTTGAGTTGTGGTATATTTTAGTTTTGGGATTTCAATTTGATCTCTATATCTTGTAGATCGGAATTCGCTTCTAAAATTTAACTGATTTTTAATTTTGAAAATTTGAATTATTGTTTTTTTTTGTATATGTCTACTATTTTTGGTACTTCAAAATCTAGGAAAAGTTGAATACTTGGATAGTTTTTTTTTTAGAATAAATTTAACTAAATTTAAGTACGAGTACTATTCAAAAAAAAATTCCTAATAATTATTCGAGTAAATTTGTATTAAGTAACAATTTGAGTTAGAAACTAAATTTATTTTTTAAATAATTGTTTTTTTTTTTAAATAGATTCTGGTAAAGAAACAATAATATATATTTTTAGTTAGTTATGACATCCTGAAGAAAAAAATTGTATTTTTCGAAACCGGTAGATGTATTTAAACTCAATAAGTGGTTAATAAAACAAAGTTAACAAATAAAAATTTTAATTTTAACCACAAAGTTAATTTTGCCAATTTGAAAAGTATTGTCATTTTATATAATAAAATTAATGTATTAAAAATAAAATGAAGTCATTACATAGTTACACTTAAAGTAATACTTTATAACTAATAACAAATTGTGGGATTACACTGCGAAATGCTGTCTTTGCTTTAATGAATCCTTCTCCTGCTGTTTTCGTACACAAAGTTGCTGAAGCTTTTGTGACAGTCTTCACTAATCTTTAAACTGCTTGCGTATGACAAGGTAAACGCAGAAGAGACGCTTCACCTTTACCACCATGTGGTATGAACAACTGAAGATTTTCGTCAGACACTTGTTAAATTATTGGTAGTTCAGTGTTGTTTTGCTGCTAGTTTATAAGATCGTAGTAAGCGATGACTTGAAGGTTTATATTTGGAATTCTAGAGAGTTTAATTTTCTTACCGTGCATGGTGTGAGTTTCCAGAATCCGGCGTGTAGGCAGTTTTTCGTACGCTTTTGAGGATCAGTTAACATCGCTACCAGTAAATTTTACGGATGAGCGAAATAGTAAATTTTAGCATCTTGTTCTTTGTATTACAGGATGTACTATAGTTTTGAGTTCATCTGGTAAATATCTGAACAACGAAATTAACTTCCATAGGTGACGAGTTCCAACTTTGTGTATGGGATGACACTTTATTGTGAACTAAGTTGGAGCATAAACTTGGAATTCTGTTAGCTCGCGTAAGCCACCTAGCATGGACTATTTTTCCTGGAGCTTTGTTGGTTAAATCTTCAGGAAACACCCCAGTCGAGATAGCTGCGATGATTCTATACAGATATAATTTATCTGTACTTAAATCCTAAGCAGATAAATCAGATATTTCTGGAACTTTACAATCGGTTTTCCTTCATATTTTTCTAGTTCGTATTCTGTTTAACCTGAAAAAGTATGAGGACCTGATATGGCGCCGTCAATATATTCAAACAAATTCATGTGCATCAAGCAAATGATCCAATGTAACGGTAATTTAACCGATCTTTAGAGTTTTATCTTTATGACCATCAAAGTACAAGGCTGAAACTTGTGAAACTCTACCTTGTGTCAAATTCTCTCTTGTTTTCTGTCTTGCTCTGCGCAGCTTGTTCTTGTCTAAAATTGTAACATCAGACTTGATGCCATGCAGAACTGCTGAAGCAATGGATGCTGCTACTCTATCTGTCAATTCATATCTAGTGGAAGTCTTCGCCAATGTGGAAAAATTGGCGGTAGCAGCTGGCCTCTTGTGAGAAGTTGGTGTTGCAGTTTTGGAGGTGACAGTAATGTCAGATGTAGTTGAATCAGATAAACTAGACTTTGAAGACATCGAAGAATTCGATGTAGATATTTCTTTATCATCGAGTGGTTTTTTCTTTGATTCACATAGGTTTTTGTCTGGAATGTTTCCTTTTCAGATGATTTTGCAGTTGTTTTGTTACGGTTACATCTGTGTTTCCAATCATCTTTTTTAATGTTCACTCATCAGTTAGGAATTTCTACTCTTACACAGGTACTTTACAATCTCTGTGATAGGGTGCATTCATCAATTTATTTACATTTACATAACAAAATGTCAAATATCACTTTATTACATCGAAGGAATTCCTATATATTTCTTAGATTCTTCGATATTGGGTGAGATTTAAGGATGTTTTTGTACTTAAATGATAAGATTTCAACATCTGTGTAACTCATATATGTATGTGTGACTGTAAGAATTGAAGCTCTTCTTTATGTCTTCTATTTTTTTTGTTATAAGTCAGCTTCTTTCTAAAGTTATGGGTGTTTTTTTGTGCTTGTTAAGCCATATCTTGTCCATTCTTAAAACTTCGTCACTTCTTCGTAAGTTAGCAATACATTGTCCTTAATATCGTGAATTTCACCATGCTGAGGACATTTTAAGGATTTGCGAGTTCGGTTCATAGCGACAACGTGCGCAAACGTTAGCTTTATCTTAAGTAGCCGGAGCAATACTGGCCCACAAGTCGTTGTGTACAGGCCTCATTTGCTGTCAATACAAAGGTGTATGATTATTATTTTAGTATAATTTTTGGCAAAGGACTATATTTTATGAAAGAAAATATTAAAATATAGATAATATTTCAACTTGCAGTAAGTAACATTAATATTAGCCAGAAAAGGGAATTAATTTTTTTTTCGAAACTTGGAGGTTGATCAGAAGATGATTCTCAATTTTAATATTTTACACACGTAATATTGAGTTCATTTGGCACCATTCTGACGCTATTAGAATTGCAACATGTAAAAAAAATTCGGTTCGGCCCAATGTAGATGTTGTAGATGCAAACATTGTAGATGCGCTACAATAACGCGACTATCCGAACAGTATTCTACATCCGACTATCCGAACAGTATGAGTTGTACTGAATTCGGAGACGGTTATACGTCACTTTCTTGTATTTCGACCAGAGCTTACAGGTGTACATGCTGGTGAAGAAGGATTTAATTTAAAGTTGATTGCTTTATAAAATGGAATAATATATATATATATATATATATATATATATATATATATTACTTCGAAAGACCACAGAGTACAGAACATGTTCGGTTGAAATATCAAAAATGGTAACTCGTTTCCCTGGATAGAAAAAGGTTCAGGTTCGAATTCTTGTAGCAACTCAATATTTTTTCGATAAATTGATTTTTTCTGTATGTATTTTTAATTAATTAAATTAATAAATATTGTTTTATTTGGTCGTGGCAGATTTCGAACTAGACTGCTTTTGAAATCAACCGCGTTTGTACTATATATATATCCCTCTGACTGTTCTTTGATCACCCTCACACTCCAAATTAATAAGTTTCATTTTAACTAATCACTCATTTTAGAATTACATTATCTTCCTATCTCTGTTTTAGAAAGCGAAATATGATTATCATATTACAGAGCATAAAGAAATTTCTCTGTTTCGTCCTCTCAATATCATCCATTCTTCCATCCACAAATATACTGTTTACCTTCAAGCATTCATTATTAATATGTATACAATATTATGTTTTATTAAGGAGATCATATTCTTATTCTGAATTATTATATAATTTACATGTATATCTTTCTAATTAATATATTTAATTGGTATTTAAAATATCACAGACCAATGTTCTGAATGATTACAACTTTACAATAAGAATGTGTTCTTCTTAATTATATATAAGTTGTATCAATGTGTCCAAAATTTAATAAAAATTAATTGTTAATTCTGGCGTCTCCTCGAATTACTCAAAGGTATTAGAGATTCCGTAAAAATAAAGAGGGTGGTTTTTAAATAATGTAACGATAGATGTATCAATTTAAAAATTGTAACATATAGGTTCGAAAATTTGTTATGCACTATGTTGGTATATAAAAATCGGTTAATACACGTTCTCCGGATTGGAAGATGGATTTCTTCAAATTCCGATAGCAACAACAATATTTTTCGATAAAATTGATTTTATACGTATATCTTTTAAATTAATACATTTAATTTATATTAAAAATGTTATGTTTATTACAAATTAAATATATCAATTAGAAAGATATACTGATAAAATCAATTTATCGAAAAAATATTTTTGTTACCACCTGGAAACGAACTAGGAACCCATCCTATCCGGGAAAGTGCACTGACCTATTACACCCCGGTACCGTAGTAAGATGACGACAATTTTTCAAACTTATATGTTGTACTTTCAAATCGATACATCTGTCATTTCATTATTTGAAAGCAATCTACTTTATACGTATGGAATCTCGTTTACACGTTTGAGTAAAATCCAATAGAAGGCGCCAAAAAAATATTTTTTCGATACATCGGTTTTATCTGTATATCATTATAATTAATACATTTAATTTGAATTCTTAAAAACTACAATAATAATGCGGTCTCCTTAATCGATATTTTAAAAATCTTTTAAAGTACATTTTACTTCACAACAGGCAGTCGTGTTTGAAATACATATGTTCAGCCAAATATTCTCTCTTCAATGAAATATTCTCACAAAAATGAGGTATTCTATATATTTCCCATCGTAAGATGTTATGTGATGCAGAAACTGAATTTCACATTTGTAGCACAGAAAACTAGCAATTCATCTATCTCGAATCGCTTCTGCCTGAAAAAGTTCTGCTTATCGATTCGCTACAGCTGAAATGCATTTAAATTATTTGAACAAATAGCCCCCAGTAGGTTAATATAAAAAAAAGCAAAATGATTGATAAATTATGAAATCTTTTTTTTTTAAATCTGATCCAGTAAATAATTTCATCTTTAAACGTGTAATCAATCACCAAATTAATAACCAACAACAATACCCATTATCTAAAAAATTCCTTTGGCACAATATCGGTGCGGGTTCGCCTGAACGCCGATTGATTTTAATTGGCAATGATGACGATGTTAACGGTGACAGTGAGGTCAGCCCTGATGACAAGATGGTAGGGGTTTAATTAAACCTGTCAACTCAAGGCGATGCTGCCAATGGTGATAGAACCAATACATATTTATGTATTACCAAAATCTGACGAAATTTACTGCTCTATTTCAAAGGTGACCAATATTTGGTAAAACATTAAAATAAAAATTCTCTTACAATTTTGTTATAAAGTATTCGACATCTACGAATCATGACATTAATTACTTGTACAAAATATAAACCAAAAATATTTATAGATTCTGTGTAACTAAATACGTAATTTTTTCAATTTTTCATACCTTTTCATGATAATTGATTGAGTATATTGGTCTATGTAAAACCTATTTTACATTTTATAAGTATAATTTATTATCAGACAGATCTACCATAGTATAACCTAACTTAACCAAAGAATGCAAACAAATATCCGACATACTTTTTAAACTATTTAAATACGTAATGTGCCATTCCGGCGATAACGCGAAACACAAGTGCAATCTTAGAGTGTACACTACAAATATTGACGTTTCTAGCGTAATATATATATTCAATTTAGAGTTTTCACAAAAATGATTTTCTTCGTTACTATTGTTATTTTTTTTTTAGATTGTTAACTTTATTTTATTAACCACTTAATGAATTTAATACATCTACCGGTTTCGAAAAATATCATTTTCTTCTTCAGGATATCATCGACTAATCTATTAAAACTATTTGAATAGCTTATTACTATACTATCAGATTTTTATATTTATGTATATATATATTTTTTATTTATTTATTTATCTGATATAATTATAATGAAACAATACAATAATAAGTTGTTTTTTTTAATCCTACAACTTCTCTAAAAAGCATGTGCTTGTGCAAAAAAGATGATTACATATTAATTATTATTATTTACAGTAACTAACTTATAATAAAATGAAATATAATAAATTACTAGCAATGTTATAAAAATATTATACTACTAAGATGTGAACGGTCTGGTCGACAGTACACCGATCTCTACAGTAAAGCTTTATTCAAGTACAGATCATTAGGGAAGCTTGAAACATTTAGACTAGATACCTATCACAACAATATTATGTTCTTTAATCCGATTGCACGCATGTGTAGAAATAAGTTGAACACATTCTTAATATCATTACTAAGCCACAAAAAACTTTTACATGACACTTTTTCTTGAAACCAAGTTTATATATATTGGTGCTAAATATTTTTTTATAATTATATTTAAGTTTCTTATGTAATTATCTTATGTATTATTTTAAACTTTCGCGTATTTTTCTTTTTAATTTAATTAAAAATATACATTAGTGGGTTCGATATAAATATTATTTAGTAAGAAATTATTTTATTTTAAACTTTATTTTAAATAGTAGGTAAAGCCTCAAAGCATGTAATTAAATACAATTTACTATTTAAAATAATTTATTTTCACTAACACAAAGTGTTTTAAGATCGTCGAAAATTGATAACATGTCCTGAAAATTGATTGGTTTTTGGTTTTTAACTCTATTAATTTTTAATATTTTAATAACTTGTTTAATTTGCTTCGTAGTCTTGGCTTAAAGATTACAAGGTAATATATTTCATTTATGCAAGAATTTTCAAAATAAAGGCAATTTTGTGCCACGCGGAAAATGAATTAATTGGTCGCGGTCTTTCATATGTTATAATGTTTTGTATTTTCTTAATTATGGAAACTAACATTAAGTTTATTAATTTTGTATTAGTATAAAGGTATAGTCTAATTAATAGTTTTAAAAAAATCAAATCTAGTATATTACTTCTGATACAAATGAATAATAAAAACCCAGATTTATGTAAAAAACGCGAAAATTATTATTGAAAGATAAGTCTTAATGCTCTGTAAATTATAAAATAAAAATCTGTTATATTAATATATTCTACTTCCAACTGCCAAACTCCTTCATAAATCTTTTGTCTATAACTTTAAGAAAATGAGACAGTTTTATATTAATAGTATTAAATCGTTCACTCCAAATAGCACAAACCTGAACCCCGATAATTATTACATCAGAATTATTATTGTAACGAATGCTAACGAAGGCAAAGGCAGCCCCGCCTTGATAAGGTATATCAGGTACAGGGGGTAAATGCAGGGGGATGGTAAAGCGAATACTAGTTACCCCCCACCCTCTCCTCGCACACGGGACGCGTTAACGGCCCAACTCAGAAATCAGCGGTGGATCTCATAGGATCCAGGCTGACGCTGCTCCTAATGCGTCCATCACCGACACGTTTATGTGCGAAGGCAGGCTGTTATTCCATCCTATATTAACGTACCGAGTCTTACGTCCCGTGTCCATGAAGTGACACACGATGAGTTAAATCTCAGAGATTTTCTTAATACAAATTTCAGTACCATGAATAGATGTTAAAATTTTGATTTGGAGATAAATTAGCGATGACTTTAAGATTGTCAAATAGACAAAAACTCACCCGTGAACGCGAGGTTCAATTTGACAGCGAAACTCGAGAAATGCGTACAAATGTCACCTATAATCATAGATACCTATAACTATTTATATTAATAAATTAGACGATAGAAGGGATTAAAGTACATTGATTAAATTTCAATTTGATGGTGGGTGGATATAAATGAAACAATATTATTACTCCACTTGAGTTTATTACTTGAGATTAGAAATTAAAAGAAATATGAAATCGGGTATTAAACTGTTAAATGATATTACATTTTCTAACTCATCTCCTCTCCTCTTCTCTCAATATTTCCATTGTGGCAGAAGGAAAATACCACGGTATAAAAACCGTACACAATAGTTGGGCCAGACATCTAAATTGCAACTCTGGCCAACTGTAAATAAAGTCCGAATAGCCAACATGATCGTAAATATCCATTAACGGAGAGTACATCAAGAAGAACGTATCTATGTAGACAACAACGTGTGAACGATGGGATGATGGCCAAGTCAAGAATATCTATAAGTATATATAAGTATATCTGTAAGTCAAATAGGATGTTCAATGGTAAGAAAATACACGGTGCGCTCGACATTCGCGAAAAACCTCAACTGGTATTTGATTCTCTTAGAAATGTGATGAGGCTAGAGTTATGTGTCACACTCATATAAAAATGTCGCACTCTAACATCTCTGCCTATTCGTACGAGTAAACAGGATGATTGAAAATAAGTAAAATCTTTATTAGACTGTATTATGTTTTTCCTTTTTTAATGAAGTGTAATTAGTTTTTTTAACAACAATAATAATATATGATTTATATATTTAAATTGACGCCCTTATGGACTTTTACAAATAACTGACATGCGCAGTGTCTACAAAATAATATAAAATAGGTATTAAATACAACACAGTAAAAGTAAATATAGAAATAACAATTGAAGTACATAATAATAATGTATAATAAAAATATATAACAAGCACAAAGCAATGTCATATTAAATCTATTCATGTATACAATTTACTAATTTTTTCCCAATCTATCTTACAATACGGTATAATCGGTTGGGGGAGGGGACTTTCAAGACTAACCTCTTACCTGTAGAAAAGATAAAGAGGCTGGTTTTGAAAGTCATCCTTCGAAACCATCGAAATTTCCAAAGTCACAACTATTTAACTCTCTAAAGGTTGTCAGTTTAATAAAATCATCAAAAAGAATACATTGCTACAAATTCATAAAGACCATTTCAATTCAACAATTTCTACAAAAATAAGTAACCGGCCAACGTGGCAACCTAGAAATCCCCAAATTTAAGACTAGTGCTTCTCAACACCATTACGCCTATCAAGGTATAAAATCAAAACAGAAAAAAATTATAAAGCCTTTAAATCGCAAATCAAACAAATATTAGAAAACTCCGACAGCAATTACAAGTTCTAATTTGATTATGTTTATGTATATGTATTTAATAATTTGATTCTATATTTATATTCTACTTTTATACCAACATTTACATTATTTTAAAACTTAAATACTCTCCAATTCAAACACGAGAATTGATTTCTCTATTGAGTTAGGTAATTTTGTGTAAAAAAAAATATAATTAATTGTGTTATGTATATACAATACATGAAATAAGTGTAAAATAAATTTAAATTTAAAAAAATTAAAATATATATATATATATACTATACATGTATATGTATATACGTGTACATAGTATTTTATGAACTTTTTATGGTTTATCACTGAACGCATTTAAAATCTATGATGAATAATGAGATTTACCTGAAACGTTGGGATAACTATAGTCCTTCTCAAGACCAACAGACGCAACCAAGAACCTTTCTCCTGACAATATATATTGGAATATGTATAATTTAAAGTTTCGAGCACTTGTGTTTGAAACTGGTATCCGTTCTAGGTTAAATCGAGTTTTTTTTTAGATAACTCAAATATGGGAGATTTATATCTCCTACGAGCAAGTACGCTAGTACCTAACATTTTTTGACTATGGCACGTCTTCACGCACTCAAGAAAACCATTGAAAAAAAAGGCGAGCTGACTTAGAAAAGACGCCCGCTATATTTTTGATTTGATATAATATTACCTTGCGCTTGTTATATATCTTTTTTATTGTTATGAAATAAAAATAATAATAATAATCTCCTCCCCCAATATTATTTATTACCCTATATAAATCTCATTACTCTTGCCCTTAGAAAAAACTTTAAATGATCTCTCGAAAAAATTTATACATTATTACCGGATGTCAACAGAAAAATCGTTAGAAGTACACTCTAGCGAGTATCCAATTTCGCGGCTCTTGTGCGAAACAAGGATTTATTTCCATCAAATTTGACGATGAGTACCTAAGAAAAAAGTTTGTTATTCATAAATATCTCTTTCTCTCGCGGGATAACCTTCGTTTACTGCTTCTCCCAAAAACCGGGACCTCGTTTTCCAAGAATTGGAATACGTTAATAATATATACGGGTACATGTATATTTTTCCGGGGCGAAGGTTTGTGTACGTTGTTAATACTTCTTTGGAAATTTTCTTGAGACGACGAATACATATCTAGCGAGTTTTGAAACGAGAAAGTTTTTGAATTTGATTTAAATTTGTCTCAATACACGAATATATTTTCTTTTACATACATATAAAGTTATGTTAGATAAGTAAACTTAAAAAAACATGTCCCGAAAAGAGATGAGAAGGTAGAACAGTGTCTACCAGCTCAATTTAGATTTCGTCAGCTTTAAGTGTACAAAAACGAAAAATGAATCAATTTGCACATTATAAAAAATATATCATTTTTCTAAAGTTTCGTGAATTATTTTCATTATCATAATTTTCGGCACCTTCGAGCCTAGTTTCGCAAACACTATATTAATTAACAAAATCGGACAATGTGTGCAAGATGTGCTATATAATACAGAAATGCAAAATGATAGATACAAAATTGTACGCGCATTAAAAACTTAAAATAATAAATCAAATATATCTACATTCACATGGTTTCAATAGATAATAAAAATATTTTTCCATGTCTTAATTGAGTTTCTCGGTAGTGTACTGGTAAATGCCTATCATGCCTAAATGTCAGGGATCGATTCTCCGCCAGGTAGATTTTTTTGTTATATTAAAATGTGTTTATGATACACTTATCTATAATACGTAGTTCATTCTTTTTCTATATGTAATATCATATTTTATGTATGCGTATATTTATTATACACATTATTAATTCCAATATGTATCTCACGTAAGTTATCACAAATCAGTTGAATCAAACATTATTATTTGCATATTTTTATGAACCTACCTTCTTAGATCACGTGTGGACTATTGTAACAGCATCAAACAATGTTTCAGCTGGATAGATTACAATCCATTCTAAATGTAGCTGCACGGATAATATATGAAGTTTCCATTGAATTCACATGAATTCTCTCATATAACATCATTTTTACATCAGCTACGTTGGCTTTGATTCTCCGAAAGAGTTGAATTTAAATTCTGCTGGTTGATGTACAAGCGACACACAACATGGTACCTCTGTATCTTCAAGAACTTTGTATCCCAGACAATTTTAATGGTAGACGTCAAACTCTCAGGTCAGCCTCTACTTCAGCCGCAGGAAGGGTTCTAGTTTAAATTTAGTAAACGGGCGTTTGTAGTGGCAGGCCCAAAAGTGTGTAACTCTTTGCCCTCCGTCATAGGAAACAGTACATCAGAGACTTTATTTAAGAAGAAACTAAAAACGCACCATTTCAAAAAGTCATTTCCAAAAGTGAAAATAACAATTATTAATCTTAAAAACAAAGATAATTGTAGAACTATAAACAGTTTATGTGTAAAGATCCTTTGAGATAAAAATGACGCTATACAAATTATCCATTATTATTATTATTATTATTATTATTTTGGTTAACTTAAATAGAACATGCTGAAAAACCATTAAAATATTTTCTTTGAAACTATATGTAAGGTAGTGTGTGATTTCACATTTTATAAGTTATATTCGATAAATATTTCTCACATCAAGACAGCTTCTTTCTAAATGCTTGTCAACGTGTATTAGTATTTCAACAATTTGTATTGTGTATCGTTATAAAATTAAGATATATTTTTAACTGTTGCTGAGAATGGAGTCATATTTATAACTTTTAAAAATTATTATACAAAGTAAACACGTTGCGTGCTGACTTTTCTAAATTGAAATGTTAAATACTATATATACATCGTGTAACAAACCAAGTCCACAATATTTTATAGAATACCTTACTAAATAATAAGTCAAAAATGTTCAAGAAATATGTCCCTAATCTCAACCACATCAGAGATATGAGCATTTCAAAAAAATCGTAATTATGCGATTATTTCGATTAATTGAAATATTTTATTGATTTCAAATTACATGTTGAAAGCAGAAAAATAAAAGTCATCGAATTTTGAGCAGCTAGACTATTTTTTGTTACATGATTTGGGATCTGAAACAAAGATATAAATTAATGATGGATAAATTTTGCTAATATTTACTTTGAAGTACGTAGACTTAAAGCTTAACATGATTTTGTAAGAAATTCGAACAATAATATTATCCGTAACAACATAGAATTTGCACATATTCCTTGAACATTTTTGACTCGTAATTTAGTCAGGTATATTCACAAAAAATGTTGTTGACAATACTAAAAAAATAAATACATTACAATTACATTACATATGTACGATTATATATTTGGAAATAAAATTAAAAATGTGAAAACAACACACCAAAATTATTGTTATATTCCGTGTTCACAGACGAGATTTCGGTGAGACAACCGTGTACATACAGAGCCTAGAGATTCGCCGTCTCGTGCCTTGTTCGTGGTTGTCACGTATGTCAAACATCAAACGGTTGCCGTTGACCATTGGATGAATTTGAATCATCCCAGTAGCAGTTAAAATGTAAAAAAAAAATTGTAATATAATGCCTTCTAACATTCCAGAATAAATCGTTTTATAGTTCTATATAACGTTTGAGCGCACGTGTCGAATCTCGCTGTCAAAACAATCGTCGTGTACACGTGTTTGAGTTTTTATCTCATTCTACCAATCTCAAGCTGATCTCTAGATTAAAATCTCAACACGTGTATATAGTATTGAGATTTATCTCAACCAAATCTCTACGATTTATCACATCGTATCTCATTTAGAAAATGTCATAATAACAAATTTATCACGCATCAGAGATGTTTTGTTGTTATTGTTATTGTTGACGTAATATTATCCCAAAATAATGGCATATCTCCGAATTCCAGTAGATTAGCAATAAATCAAAGATCAACATATCGAAATTTCATTATTCGAGGTATGTGACTTTGCCTCGACGTATTTTGATATGTATGACATTCCTAATATCCAACTGAATTACTGACGTCACGACAATTAAATCACGTGATCATGAAACTGGATATTCAGAAATAATAATATTCAACCATATGGTAGTGATTCATTTTTGGAACACATAATCTGGTTAATTAAATTATTATTAAATAAATGTTGTATCACACACATAATTGAGTTTTTATTTTAACAATAGTAGGCAGACAGGATAGAGCGCTACACTCCTCAGTCCTGACACACAATTTTAACCTCATCCACATTCATAACTTCCACAAGCTCGACGATTATTGAGGCTTCTGACAGGGCCATCCTCCAGTATCTGGTTTACCTGGTCGTGCCGAGTCTTCCGCGAACGTCCTCTACTTTTTCTGCTATCAATACTTGCATCATATATCTTTCTTACCATTCTCTTCTCATTCATCTGTTCCATATGATCAAACCACCTAAGTGATCATTTCTTAATCTTATTCACTATACCAACATCAGCATTACATTCTTTCCTTATTTCTTCATTCTTCACTCTGTCATAAATAGATTTGCCATAAATACGCCTAAATGATCTCATTTCCACTGCATTCAGTCTACTTTCGTTCCTTTTCTGCCAGCTCCAGGCCTCACTTCCATACATCAGTGTCGGTATCAGGATTCCACTGTGAACCGCTAGTCTTGCCTCAGTTGACACGTTCCCATCAGCTGTAATTTATTTCCCGCAGTCACCTTCCTTTCGATATCTTTCTCTGTCTTTCCGTTTCTATCGAACATACTTCCCAAATACACAAACTCATCTACTTGTTCCAAACATTCATTACCGACAAGTATTTAGCACTGTGTCTTGCTTTCCTCTTTCTCGAATACCATTTTTTTATTTATTTTATTATATTAAAATATTATAAATAATCCATTAAATATCCACAAGTACTATTTTAAAAAATTATAATAATTTTGTAAGTCAATTTCCGCATTTTTTGATACTAGATTTAATGTTTCGGATGTAAGTTTCTAGAACTATATAATCACACATATGGAAATAGAAACACTTATTTTCTAGTTCTACTCTAATATTTTTTATTTAATTTCCATGAGATGCGTTTCGCCTTATGAAAGCATTATCAATCTAACCATTTTAAATTCAACAACTCGTGTTTATATGAAATCCATTAAAAAGAGGCAGATATAATGGGAATTATATATTTTTGGCACGATTCTAAGAAAGAATTCTATTCAAACCCTAATGATATTTTAATTAAAGGTAATAATATAGAAGAGGATATGATACATTATTAATATTAAATTTCAAGTGTGTAGCCTTTCATATGATATTCTCATGAACTAGTGTTGATTATAGTATCCTGTCAACCTATTAATGAGGGAACTTGCCGTTGTGGAAGTGAACTGTACCATAGAAACTATTTCTGTGGTTAAAACTCAATTGTGTCATCATCATTATTAGTCGTCTTTTAACCAATACTGGAAAAAGGCCTCACTAAGTGTATTTAACTTTTTCTGTTCATTGTTGTTCGCCAACACATATTTCCGCATTCGTTCTCTTAATCCTCCCCGGCTACACGTGTATGACTGCGTTCATCCAACGATTGTCCGTCTTCCGAGTATGCGCTTTATTTCATTAATATGATTTATATAACATTTACTTTTCAAATTAAAATGTTTAACAACACATTTTTTTACTTTGACAACAACTATTTACTGTGTACCAATTGTTTTTGAAATATTTAAAGTATTTTTTAAATTTTAAAAATCTTTAGGTACGTATTAGTAATTTTAAAGTTTATTTCATGTTAATGATATAATGCAGTTTAGAATAATAATACGTCGGAAAAAAATATTTATAAACAAATTGTGAAAAAATATCGATAAAAAACAATATTATATTTATAAGATTTTTTGGAGATACAATCTTTAATGGTTATTTCAAATCCTTCACCCGCAAAAGAAAATGCATTGAAACTTTATCAGTATCATCTGCCACAGAATATCACATTATTTTCATCCTGTAATATATAAGAACTTTTGTAATGTGAATTTTTTTTGCTCAATTTAAAATCACTAAAATCTTTACATAAATTGACAAAAAAAGTAAATTTTTTGAATACCCTATCAGTTATATTTGACAATCTCAGCCAATCGTAAACCGTAATAAATTCCACTACGTGATGATGATCCGGTAAATATTTGATGTTGAATTATATTACGGATTTGATCAATATGAACCCGGATTTATATCGCGAAGTTTATTTTGAGTAGCGTGTAATTAGTATTATATCGAATAATGACTGTCAAAATGGTTAATTTGCAATAATGTACGCGGTATGTTTGCTATTGGATAGTTAGTAACATCAATCAAATTCTGTATAATAAATATCCAAATTGTATAACATGTCATTACGTACTTTAATTTATTTTAAAATACAATTGCAAATAATATATTGTGTAGTTTAACGTGATAACCGCCTACTTTCACGTCATACAATTAACAACTTGATCTTGTTTATAGATTATGTCGATATTGATTTCTTTTGTCCCGCCGCTTACCCAGGAGCATTTATAAGCAAAAGCTCCTATGTGGTCCTACTCGTTCGCCGCCTGATTAACACTTTTTTTAATCATCGACTTCCCATGTGCAAAATATCGCAACTAACAATAAAGTCAGTGTTAGTTGTTCAAGTAGGTAGTACTCATATATTTCATACATTTTTTATATAACTGTGTTTTTTTTATTTTGTATTCTTATTCGTAATATTATAAATCTAAAATTAATAAATTTAAAAAATTACAAACACTCAAAAATATATCAAGAATAATATATATACCGCAATACAATATAACAACTAAAAATGACCTATTTGTGGGTTTTCGTAGGAGGGGTCGATAAAATAACAATAATAAATTTAAATAATAAATCGCGTTAAAATACAATGTTACGAACATGAGTGACTGTTTTTTGAGAATTCATTTTATTTTATTTTATTCGGAAAACATACAATTTTTCAGTAAGTAAAAAAATCATAATAATAGCTAGATAATAGTTAAACCAGTTATATGTTTTCTCAGAAAATATACTACAATTTATACAGTGAGTACAATTTAAAATTTAAAAAGGACTGTACTGCAAAAAAAAGTAAGAAAAGAAGTTGAGAATAAAAATGTAAACAGAGAGATAAAAGTTATAAAAAAAGGAAATATTCCTGGAGAACGGGAGGGTGAGGGGAAAGGTAAATTAAAATGGGATAGGGAATAAAATCTGTATGATAAAAATAAAATGAAGGCCATTCAAATTTATGTACTGAATTTAGATTTAATTGAGGTAACTGGAGTATTAAAAATATCCCGTTCATTTAGGAGTGAATTGAAATAAAGGGGTACTCGGTAGAAAAATTCTGTTTGGCATTGGTGTTGCAATGTATAAGGTTAAATGTAAGATTACTTCTGGTTGACCTGGCTAGCACTCGGATGGATATGCGTCTGAGTAAATCACGATAGTCCTATATAATGCATCTACCTACAAATGAACCAATTAACACATGGTTCACCATGTACAATGTGTCGTAATTACTGCATATACTGCACCTAAAAACACATCTTCTTAGGTATAGTATAACGGTATATTTATTTCACTTCCGCCACATAAGTAAATAGTACGTGAGACGATACGGTAAATATTTTAAGAACAGTTCTCTGGAATAAATCTAATGTGTAGCAAATTATCGAATTTTTATTTACAGAGTACATCCTGAAATCTTAATACATAATGAATATTGAAAAACCAGTACCTAAAAAGACAACGATGACACTGAAATACAGTATTTGTTCTGTACGTAACAATACACATCTTATTTTTTAAGTTTATTAGTTTTTTATTTTAAAGTGCGCGAGCTTAAAAGTTAAACAAAATAAAGTATGAACATTATTATTTACCAAGCTCCCAGCCACTTATTTAGGTAGATAGTTAATATCTTGTGTGCGGTGTGAAAGCAAACTCGAGTTTATCTGCTTACTTAACAAGAAGGTTTTCTTCGAAGTTTACAAAGTGTTGTATCTGCGTGTCTACGTCGGCTAGTCAAAATTAATAATGTATGTAAATAAGTATATAGAGTCCCCACCACCACGCCGTGTCGCCGGATGCTCTCCTCTGTTGAATTGGGCCGTAAACTTTAGGAATATTATTACCGGAAAATTAATATATATTTCATAAAAGGCGGCACAAAGTTTGACAAAAATATTTAAAATGGAACATTTTTAAAATTTTATTTTTATAAATTTGTATAAAAGCTTTTTTTTATTCATCTTTCTGAAAATCATCTTTTGCCAGTTTTGTTGAGTATTAAATATAGATTCAATTAAAAACGAATGAGATTAAACCTAATTATCAAATTGTCGCATCTTAGGTCAGGCTATTTAATATTATATAACTTTCAGTATCGCAAATAATTATAAACTAGTTTTATTTCAATTCTATTTTTTAAATACAAAATCTTGTAATGATGGAAATAAACGCCCCTGGATGACATTTGAAATTAGCGCCAAATTGAGGCATGGATATCCTTAGTTCGCGATGACTTCACGTCGGTAAGGGCGAATAGGATCCGAAGCCGTGAGCGGACCACTCCTGTCACAGAAACGGCCATGACCAGACATTACACGATGAGGTTGGCGATCGTCTCATCGTCGAAATTGCTTAATTTTTATTAGAAGGGTAAATATGATTAATCCTTGCAATCACTGGTGCGTCGTTATTTGAATATTTCAAAATTAATTCGTAGGATATACAGAAATTTATATTTCTTTCGCTGGCATGGGATAATGGAAGCAATCCTATATTAACAGCGCGATGGTGTGATGTCTTCGGCACATGTTGCGGCAGCAAACTTCTTTCATGGCGACTGCAGACCTGAAGGAAGGATACCGGACACGTTTTCTACACGATCAGACGATTAATGTGCGTACCTAGACGGAGTTATATTCAGATCGTGTTACAGGACATACGTGATTATACTTGTATTTGTAGAATACTTCAATTAGTGTTAATTAACAGCAAAACCTTTTTATGTCAATTATAAATATTCCTCAGTCAAAGATGAAAGCAGAGTACGGTAGCAGGAGGTTGATATGCATTGAATCATGGCATTGAAGACCCATAAACTCAGGTCAACCACTGTATAGCCGGTGGTATTGCCTGGCGTTCGATCTGCCGGAGCCAGAACGCAATATAACAAGCTCTTAAACTCTTTTTTGCGTGGTGCGAATTCCTCGGTGACAGTAATTCGACACTTTACCAGTGTTTCTAAACTATCACTTGTAAACAAATGTCATGATATAATAATCATTTAATCTTTATTAACCTCTTTTTACTCAGTAGTTCAATTTACCTACGTTTAATCTACATTCTGTGGTCATCCAAGACCTTACCTTAAACACCGGAACGTGTGTTGACAAAATTTACATAAACACATCAAAAAATGGCGTTCAGGTTAGTTTGGCATAACATATTCCATTTGTATTTAAATTAGCTTATTATTCTTATGGAGGAATATTAATTTTTTTGGATACAACCCCAACGAGCCCGTCTACTGGTGTTATAGAATTTTAATCCTCTATCCGATGGAGCAAACATTATTACTGTTGTGTTTCATTCCAAGTTTTATTACTTACAGAGTATACATTACATTAAAGTACGCATTTTAAGTAGATCTAGTGGTTAAGTATCGATTAAACGATCCAAGGATCATGTGTTCGATTTGCTATGGTTGCAAATTAATAATAAAAAATTGATCAAATAAATGGAAAGGAACTTAAGGAAGCGTGGTATAGTACAATAATTTATAATAGTAACGTATCATTTAATATTAACAGTATCTAACAGAGTTTTGATATCAATACTAATGTTTTGAAGTAACATTTGAAACTGTTAAAAGAACACTGAATGCAGGAAATTAGGTAGACCTGGCGAACATTTGTAACAAAGCGTGGAAGGAATAAACTTAGAACTAATATCTCTGCACGTTTCAATTAGACCAACAGACACTGATGCATAAAATTTGTTCACTCATCGTTCTTGTAAATATCATAACAATAATTGAACCGAAATCTATGTTTTCAATATTAACCTTACTTCATTAAAAATAAGTTTATATTCCACTATATGATATTTTCAACTTTAACCAATCATTTTACCTACATCGCTTTTTTTTTCTTTTCCTCTACCTCACCTCTAATTCTAACCTCCTGACCTTTTCTCCCCTCAGTTGCTTTTCTCTATTCTTTCTTTCTATTTTCACCGATATTTTAGTTTGTTTTTATTAAATTCGTGTATTTTTAATAGATTATGCTTTCACCTACTAATGTTATGTTAATGCTATTGTTTCTTCGTAGTGAAAACTATGACATTACTTCATACTATTGTACTTTTGGTATTTTAGTATGAGATAATGATAGTCAAAGTGTGATAAATCTAAAGTACAATACATTGGGTTTGTAGTTGCTTTATTCGTCCGGTACAGTAATACTATATTAAACTTGAGGTAGGAATACTATATTTAAGTACACGGTAATTTACACTTAATGAAACTTGTGGAAGACGCCAGCCGTAAGAACAGAATGGCACTCTCGTTCTCCGCGCCCGTCAGCCTAGCGGAATGTTCCTCTAGCGGGCGTCCGACACATCGCGTCGATACCCTGCCGGGTTTTTTTGTAGGATCGCCAGATGGTGTATGGTGCCTTTCGTCACATACTTAATTAGTTATCTTTGTGGATTTTTATAATTAATTTTATGTGCTGTTTTATTATGAATTTATATTCTGTAAAAATCCCTTAATTAATATAATTAATAAATAAATCTAAGTGTTACATAACGCCTTTATTTACCAAACCCTTTAATTATAAGCATTCATATATTTAATTATTTACTAACTTTGTTTTTAAACCACTTTTATGCACCAATCGATTTCGGATAATAAATTCATTTTCCTTCATCAGAATACAAAAAAAAATCCTGATGAAGACATCCATGCATTCCGAAACCGGTTGATGCATAATTAAAAGTGGTTTAAAAACAAAAAATAATAATTCAATATTTAATGAATAACCGCATCGTAAAGTTTGCGTTTTAAATATTAAAAATAAACATATGTGTATTTGATTATTATAGAATGGAACGTCCCACTCAACTAGATATTGATCTATTCTAATGTGCTCTGACTTTTCTGTTCAAGATCAATAATTCTTAGAATATTTTAATTGGTTCTAAGATTTAGTCAATATCCAATATCACACCCAACAGCAAGCTACTAAAATCAATGCAATCATTACTGGTGTGACAAATGAATGACGCAGTTAATGAATCGTGACTTTTCTATAGAAAATCATTAGAGGATTGAAATATCTCAAAGGAATTGAAAAGTCCTGCTTGAAATTCTCTGAAATGCTCTGTAAAAGTTTCAGAGAACCGAGATTTTTTAAAGAAAGCAAATCTCTTTATTCAAGAAATTCGAACGAAAACCACAATCTTAGACCTGGAGAAGTTTCTTCACCTACGGGAAATAATTTAATTCATTGCAATCTGTAGCAAACTCTTTTTAAATAATTTTTCGAGAACTTTTGAGTTCAATAAAATTTTAAATATCACATTTAAAACAATTGTATAATGTAACAAAATTTTAATATTAAAAATTTTAATCAGTTCGTATTACACCTTTTCAGAATGTGTATTATAAAAGGGATATATTATTTTTTATATATGTAAGCGTAAGTTATTTAAGTAAGTAATTTATATGAAATAATTATTTAAAATAAATTATACAAATCACTTAGAATGATTGACAAAATATTGATATAGATAATAAATATCACCAACTGGAATTCGAAACAATCTCTTACTATTTTTGCTTAAATAGAGATACGAGCACGGAATATGTGTCACATCAATATTATTGCGCTTGTGCTCTGAAAATAGTACTAACTTTATGAGGCTCGAGCCTCTGACCACTAGATCGCTAAGCGATTATTTTAATCACTAGGTCACATGAACGTCAAATATTATAGACTCAATTAGGCCATAATGACTACGGCATACAGCTAACATACTGAATAAGACAAAGGATGAAATGAATGTCCACCGTCTAGCTAGGGTTTCTGAAAACCCGGGGTTTTGAAACCCGCCCAGTCCAGGTCCAATATTTTGGAAACCGGGCGGGTTCGAGTCCGGGTTAAACATAAGAATAAAAAAATAAACGATTTTATTATATTTACTGCAAATAATGTTACAACACTTGAAGGTTATTTTTTTTTAGAATCTCTTTTATAATAATATTTTAAGAATACTAATGCAGCGAAGAACTTTTCCCCTAATACTGATTTAATTTTCGTGCAAAAATTAGTCGATTCAACATTGAACGTACGCTTTTTATTGTTCTTAAACAGGGCTAATTTCTCCCTTAAACATTTAAAATCGTCCGTTTCCTGTTTCTCCGGTGTTTTAGCATATTTTAAAATGAGATCCAACTCTTCATCCATAGTTAATACTTTTTCCTTATCGTCGATTAATATTGAATCTTTTATACTGTCCATAGAACTGACTTCTGAAACCGAACTTTAGAAAAGCCTACTCATCAGTTGTGTAGTTAAACTTAAGGCTTCGTCTGAAGGATTTAAATTTGGGTCTTTAAGCGCCTTAAACAAATTGATAAAATTCGAATGCATTCGATCGTTCGGTCATTTTCCGATGTTTTGAAGCAATTCGCTTGAAACCTGAACCCGGCGGGTTTCGGATCCGGGTTTTAGGGTCATTACCCGACCGGGTCCGGGTCTTGTCGGGTCGGGTCGGGTCCAGAAATCCTATTTATATGACTGTAAGCGACTGCTGGGATCAACAATACTAAATCAACGAAGCTACTATAATCACTTACGGTTGTGTAACGTGGTGCCTAACCCAAATCGAAGGAAATAAACTAGCCGTCTTTGAACATAACATAATAAGAAAAATTTATAGACCTACACTAAAAAATTGAACTTGCAGAATAAAAATAAACAAATATAACAAAATGAGATAATTCAATTGAACAGGAAACAGTCGTAAGATTATATAGGTCTCAAAGACTTCGACGAGCTAGTAATGTTAAAATAATTCTAGATGACAGAATACCAACGATCATAACCAAATGTATGGAGCGACCTAAAGGCAGACCAAAGAAGCAAGAATGGAGCAATAGCAAAATAATCAATTACCAAAAGCCACTAGAGCTGGAGCATGATATTAAAGTATGAAAACTAAAGCAATAGCCAATAGAAGACCATAAAAGTTGTGGAGGAGACCAAATCTCTCCATGGTAGTACCATGCAGAAAAAGGGATCATTTGAATATACTTTATTAATTATATGAAAACACATTACACATTTCGCTCTTTCAAAATATGTTTTAACTAGATAAATATTTTAACAAAGTTTTTTAATCTCATAGCGGGGTTCAAACTTTAAAAATATAATTACAAGGCGTGTTTATTTTACTAACGGAGCAAGATAAAAACATAACTAAACAAAGTTAACACATCCGTTTCCGGAGCGAAATAATATAACATTGAAACTTGTTAAAATGTAATCTCTGCTTTTTCCCCAATACAAAGTTTCTATGTTGAAATATATGTTGAAAAATATTTATTTTATATTAAACCAATCACGGTTGGATATTTTATCACGTGTGAAGTTAACACAAATCAAAAAGCCGGTGGATAAAATTTGGTAAACCAAAAAGTAAGTGCATACCTAATGGTACCATTTTTGTTAGACATCATATACACGAATGGTGATAGACTTTACGGCTATAATTTTTAAAACGGTGATAAAATAATACAATGTGTTCCAAAAGACTTTTTATATAATATAATAACGTATCTAATATGTATATTTCTATATTTAAATAATTAATCTTCAAACTCTTATTGTTCTATTTAGATATTTTAATGTTATTCGTTTTAGTATCCACAGTAATGAATACTTTCTTCTTAAACGGCGCATTAATTGCCATCTATCGTTGTTTTTTTGAAGTTTAAATTAAGCCTGACCAAATATTTTTAACATAAAAAGATCGATTGAAAAAGTATTTTTTAATAATAATGCTTTATGTATGAAAATTCTGCCAATCCATTTCGTTTTAATATTTTACAGAAATTTACAGTCCGGATTACGCTCTAACATAGTTTATTATAAAGAAAAAATGTATTTTTAGGTCTATTCTAAAATTAACATAAAATTTTTATTCAATCCTTGTCGTTAAATAATATTAATACATAATTAAACAAAAATAATGCTTTTAATTCTGTTTTGTTTAATATTTTACTACATGGTGCACACATACACTGATATCTTTATCACTGATGATGATGATTTTGATTTTTATCGTGTAAATGATAATTAAAATAGCAAAAAAGTTTAAAAAACAAATTTCTACAGCCGGCCGGCCATGCAGAAAACATCGCGGAAAAATTTCAATTTGGAAATGAAATTTCTTATTTATATTAAATTTCTATATATTTAAAACGCATTTCGAGCGCTTTACTTCAAAAAATTGTTTACATAAAAAAAAACACATTTAAAATGAATTCATATTAACGGTAGAAAATCGGAAAATACTATTTGGTTCAGTATATTGTAAAAACATGTTTGCCTTACTAATTTTTTTAAATATGAATCGATTATAGACTCAAACGGAATAATAGGCAGCATTCCAATTATCTGCACTGTGCGGCGTACTATCCTGTACGTTGTTTGTGAAAATCAAAGAAGAAGGTGGTGATTTAAACGATGATGATGTTGATGATTTGTATCGTGTAAATGATAATAAAAATAGCACTCTTATCGATAAAAGTTTAAAAAACAAATTTCTACTGCCGGCCGGCCATGAAAAAAACATCGCGAAAAAATTTCAATTTTAAAATGGACTTTCTTATTCTTAAGAAATTTCAACATATTTCAACGACATCTCGTGCGCTGTATTTCAAAAAAATGTTTACATAAAATAAAACATTTAAAATTAATTCATAAATATTTTATTTATTTTGTGGAAGACTTGGGCACGATCAGGTAAACCAGTTAAACCTCGAGGATGTTATTAAAATTTTTATAATTTCTATAATTTTTATAATTTCTATAATTTCTATAATTTTAAAATTTTCTATAACTTTAAAAATTTCTATAATTTTAAAAATTTATATAATTTTAATAATTTCTATAATTTTAAAAATTTCTATAATTTTAAAAATTTCTATAAGTTTAAAAATTTCTATAATTTTAAAAATTTCTAAGTTTAAAAATTTCTATAGGTTTAAAAATTTCTATAATTTTAAAAATTTCTATAATTTTAAAAATTTCTATAAGTTTAAAAATTTCTATAAGTTTAAAAATTTCTATAAGTTTAAAAATTTCTATAAGTTTAAAAATTTCTATAAGAGTAAAAATTTCTATAAGAGTAAAAATTTCTATAATAGTAAAAATTTCTATAAGAGTAAAAATTTCTATAAGAGTAAAAATTTCTATAAGAGTAAAAATTTCTATAAGAGTAAAAATTTCTATAAGAGTAAAAATTTCTATAATAGTAAAAATTTCTATAATAGTAAAAATTTCTATAAGAGTAAAAATTTCTATAAGAGTAAAAATTTCTATAAGAGTAAAAATTTCTATAAGAGTAAAAATTTCTATAAGAGTAAAAATTTCTATAAGAGTAAAAATTTCTATAAGAGTAAAAATTTCTATAAGAGTAAAAATTTCTATAAGAGTAAAAATTTCTATAAGAGAAAAAATTTCTATAAGAGTAAAAATTTCTATAAGAGTAAAAATTTCTATAAGAGTAAAAATTTCTATAAGAGTAAAAATTTCTATAATTTTTAAAATTTCTATAATAGTAAAAATTTCTATAAGAGTAAAAATTTCTATAATAGTAAAAATTTCTATAAGAGTAAAAATTTCTATAAGAGTAAAAATTTCTATAAGAGTAAAAATTTCTATAAGAGTAAAAATTTCTATAAGAGTAAATATTTCTATAAGAGTAAAAATTTCTATAAGAGAAAAAATTTCTATAAGAGTAAAAATTTCTATATTAGTAAAAATTTCTATAAGAGTAAAAATTTCTATAAGAGTAAAAATTTCTATAAGAGTAAAAATTTCTATAAGAGTAAAAATTTCTATAAGAGTAAAAATTTCTATAAGAGTAAAAATTTCTATAAGAGTAAAAATTTCTATAAGAGAAAAAATTTCTATAAGAGTAAAAATTTCTATAAGAGTAAAAATTTCTATAAGAGTAAAAATTTCTATAAGAGTAAAAATTTCTATAATTTTTAAAATTTCTATAATAGTAAAAATTTCTATAAGAGTAAAAATTTCTATAATAGTAAAAATTTCTATAAGAGTAAAAATTTCTATAAGAGTAAAAATTTCTATAAGAGTAAATATTTCTATAAGAGTAAAAATTTCTATAAGAGAAAAAATTTCTATAAGAGTAAAAATTTCTATATTAGTAAAAATTTCTATAAGAGTAAAAATTTCTATAAGAGTAAAAATTTCTATAAGAGTAAAAATTTCTATAAGAGTAAAAATTTCTATAATTTTTAAAATTTCTATAATAGTAAAAATTTCTATAAGAGTAAAAATTTCTATAATAGTAAAAATTTCTATAAGAGTAAAAATTTCTATAAGAGTAAAAATTTCTATAAGAGTAAAAATTTCTATAAGAGTAAAAATTTCTATAAGAGTAAAAATTTCTATAAGAGTAAAAATTTCTATAATTTTTAAAATTTCTATAATTTTTAAAATTTCTATAATAGTAAAAATTTCTATAAGAGTAAAAATTTCTATAAGAGTAAAAATTTCTATAAGTTTAAAAATTTCTATAAGTTTAAAAATTTCTATAATTTTTATAATTTCTATAATTTAAAAAATTTCTATAAGAGTAAATATTTCTATAAGAGTAAAAATTTCTATATTAGTAAAAATTTCTATAAGAGTAAAAATTTCTATAAGAGTAAAAATTTCTATAAGAGTAAAAATTTCTATAAGAGTAAAAATTTCTATAATTTTTAAAATTTCTATAATAGTAAAAATTTCTATAAGAGTAAAAATTTCTATAAGAGTAAAAATTTCTATAAGAGTAAAAATTTCTATAAGAGTAAAAATTTCTATAAGAGTAAAAATTTCTATAAGAGTAAAAATTTCTATAATTTTTAAAATTTCTATAATAGTAAAAATTTCTATAAGAGTAAAAATTTCTATAAGAGTAAAAATTTCTATAAGTTTAAAAATTTCTATAAGTTTAAAAATTTCTATAAGTTTAAAAATTTCTATAATTTTTATAATTTCTATAATTTAAAAAATTTCTATAAGTTTAAAAATTTCTATAATTTTTATAATTTCTTTAATTTTAAAAATTTCTATAATTTTTATAATTTCTATAATTTAAAAAAAAATTATAATTTTAAAAATTTCTAAGTTTAAAAATTTCTATAATTTTAAAAATTTCTATAAGTTTAAAAATTTCTATAAGTTTAAAAATTTCTATAAGTTTAAAAATTTCTATAAGTTTAAAAATTTCTATAAGTTTAAAAATTTCTATAATTTTTATAATTTCTATAATTTAAAAAAAAATTATAATTTTAAAAATTTCTAAGTTTAAAAATTTCTATAATTTTAAAAATTTCAATAAGTTTAAAAATTTCTATAAGTTTAAAAATTTCTATAATTTTTATAATTTCTATAATTTTAAAAATTTCTATAATTTTTATAATTTCTATAATTTTAAAAATTTCTATAAGTTTAAAAATTTCTAAGTTTAAAAATTTCTATAAGTTTAAAAATTTCTATAAGTTTAAAAATTTCTATAAGTTTAAAAATTTCTATAATTTTAAAAATTTCAATAAGTTTACAAATTTCTATAAGTTTAAAAATTTCTATAATTTTTATAATTTCTATAATTTTAAAAATTTCTATAAGTTTAAAAATTTCTATAAGTTTAAAAATTTCTATAATTTTTATAATTTCTATAAGTTTAAAAATTTCTATAAGTTTAAAAATTTCTATAATTTTAAAAATTTCTATAATTTGAAAAATTTCTATAATTTCAAAAATTTCTATTATTTTGAAAATTTCTATAATTTCTGTAATTTTTATAATTTCTATAATTTTTATAATTTCTATAATTTATGTGATTTTTATAATTTCTATAATTTTTATAATTTCTATTATTCTATAATTCGAAGCCTCGACAATCGGTTAGCTTGTATGAGAAGATGTATGAGTGTGAATGAGCGAGAATTGTGTGTCGGGACAGAAGAGTATGGCGCTCTATCCTCTCTGCCTATCCTTGCGGGGAATCGGCGTGATGGTAAGTACTTACTTAAGTAAGCAGTTGATACTGTTGGATTAATCGAGTGTTTATGACTCCTGAAAACAAATAGAGGAGAAGAGGAAGAAAAAAGTGTCAAGTTTATGTCATTCTTCAGCTATCTGGCAAAATTCAAAAATATCCAAATGGCTCGCAGGTTTGCGAGATACAGCAATTACCGTGTGTGACGGATATTGTTACAACGCGACATACAAACAACACGGAATATAGCTTACGACTTTAATAATAGGTAGATTATTTTTTTAATTGATTTTTAAAACATTAGAACAACTTGAGATATATAGTTTTAATTAGTAAATTTGATACCCTAATATAGGTAATGTTATTATCCGAAACCGGTTGGTGTATTAAAATAACTCATTAAGCGGTTAAAACAAAGTTAAACAATCTATATTTAAATTAAGATAAACCACAAAGTTCACATTAGAAAAAAAAATTATATAGTTTCTAATTAGAATTAAATTTTTTTAGGTAGTTATTATTTTTATCTCTTAAACAAGTATATTATAATTTTAAACAAAATAATAAAAGTTTTGTTGTTTACACGCCTTGTTAATTCGATTGGCACCACGGTCTTCCTGGTTTATAATAATATACATGTGAGTGTGTGTGAGTATTGCCGCCCTTCTTTCGAAAGGCTAAGAAGACGGTAACCGACAGGCGTCATTCTTATTACATCCCGTGCTTCGACCAGTACAACGGTTCAAATAAACCACCAATGCGCGCTTCGGTCGGTCGAAATCTATAGAAGACAACCCAGCTAAAAGAACAACTACATCGGACCAGAAAGACAGCAAAAATAGAAAGGTTAGTGCGGTTCATATATCATATGTGTGCTTTTTGTTAATCAAAAACCTGGGAACCATCTATCAAAGGCGTTTACATAAACATTTGTGTTTTTAATAGTGAATGTAATATAAATTAATTTTCCATTACAAAGTTCGTTTGAACTTTTTTGTTGTATCTATTAATTTTTTAACTAAAAGCTTTCACACTAGGTTTCATCTAGGAAACATGAGAAAAGCAGCATTTTCAAGTGCCATTGCCAGTGTACAAAATATAAAATGGACAATATTGATCTCAGTATACTTCTCTGAACTACATAAGAGTATTTAGAATGACAGAATTGATCATCTCAACTTTGTAAAGGTTTTTCATAAACCGTGAATAAATAAGTAAATAAATAAATTTGCTTTGTGTATTTTTAGACTTGGCGTGTACGTAGTGTGAATACACCTCAATACATTATACAATAATCCTCAAGTGTGACAACCCTAATGGTTTTTACTCCATTAAATTAATTTATTGGCTTAAGTTACCTCAAAATAACACCTCGCTAAGATAAAATTTAACCGTTCGCGTTCCGTTAATAACGTTGCTGCAGTTTACATAAGGACCACATTCATATTTATCTCTGTTATCGTTCTTATTACAACGGCGGCGTTAGTTCCGTCGTTGGCCGTTAGAGGTGGCCCAAACCTCGACCGATACTATTACTGCAAGGGTCCGTTCACACTGTCGTATGCTTTTTAATACCTATTTTAAAGGAAATATTTTCTCGGTTAGTTTTATATGCTGCTAACACAGGACACTTTTTCTTCTTTGTCTGATCTATTTTGTTATGTTCTGCTCTGCCTTGGTTATGCTCACTTCTTTGAGATCGCCACTAATTAAGGATAATCATACTGCTAAAGGTTTTCGAGGTCCTTATTCAATTTTTATATACTGCTATACTTTATAGATTTGTCCTCACTTTATATCGTTCATCTGGAGTCGACTACTCTCATCATTCTGCTCCACTTTGTTCCATTCGACTGCATCATTGGTCACCTTTGAATCTTTAAAATTCATTCACTGATTTATTGTTTAACATTAACACGATGTGGTTTCATCATAAGAATTTAAGTCAGGTATTAGATTTATTTATTAACTTATTTTCACTTTCAACTTGCATTTTCAGAACATAGTTTTGTGGTATTTTAAATACAAATTAATTTAATCAACTAGAAAATATACAGTAAAAATTTATTTATCAAAAAAATATTTACTAGAAACCAGGATATTTATATTACATGTTTTTTTTAAATTGAATTGAATAAAAAGGTATTTTCTGAAACCGGTTGGTGAATATAAATAAATCATAATGGTTATAAAATGAAAGTTAATAGACTATTAATTATATATTATTCTCCTAATATTAATATTTATTTATAAAAAAAAAAATATTAAATAAAATAACAATCACTTTGTATGAAACCGCGAAATTTATTATACTTCAACCGGTTTCGCTTATCTCAAGCTTTATCAGGTCGTATTTAAAACTAACCATAAATACAAAAAGAGTGCACTTATATATACATAAAGAGGGAGATAGAATATAAAATGAAACATGAAAGAGAGAGACAGAATATAAAATTATATGCAAAAGAGAGAGACAGAATACATATACAGATAAACGGAACATTAAATGAGAGAAAAATACAATTTTTATGGATATTAAATTGATTTTAAAGGTAAACATATTTAATATGGGGTTAAAGATAAATTAATTTATTGCCTTTTTTATTTCAAGGGCTTCTAAATTGTCCAACCGGAGGCCAAACCCGTTTTTATGGAAGATATTGACCACTGTGGTATTATTAAAAGAATGATATTTTTCAATAATGTGGTTGTTATTTTATATAATATAATATGTTAATCCACGAAGTGATTGCTTTCTATGAAAATAAAATTTAAATGATCTTCTATGAGGTGTGGTTCCATACTCTGTGTAATATTTTATTTTTATTAATTTCTTCTATTCACAAGTATAACACGTTATAAAAGGGCGTGAAAAATGAACGAATTAAGAGAAAATTTAAAACTGTTAGTCGCCAAGTTGATATAATAAGTTTATATAAGTCATGTGCATTGTATAAGCGAGGAGAGGATGATATAGAAAATATATTAGACGAATATTAAATATAAAGCATAAGGAATGGAAGACATGATTAGATAAATAAAATGCTGGGAAACAATCACATTAAAAACTTTAACAATCGAACCATACATGAAAAAATCTATGAAAATGGACTAGGCAAGAGTGCTGTACTAGGTTAGAAAAATATGACATTGTACGTTCTCTGTCTACCCCTATGTGTATGAAAATAAAAATATTAAAATAACACCTTTAATGGATGGCAGTTGATGTTTTTTTTTATTATTTATAATAATTATATTTGTGTAAACCGTACCTTAGAAAGCTCTAGAACCACTTTGTGGCTACTTTGTGACCACCGAAATTGCATAGCGGAATCAATTCTCGGATAAGACAACATCCGTAGACAATAGTTTCACGCCAACCGTAACCCGAAGCCTGGTCGTGGTGCATTTGATGACCAGTGCAGGCAGACCAGTGTAGCACTAATTACTACTGCTTATTACTGCTTGATAGAGGATGTATGTTAGTGGTGTCAATTTAAAATATGGAATTTAAATAGATTTAAAAAATAAATTAATTCATGCATACACGGAATACGTATCACATCAATATTCTTACTATTTTCAAATTAAGTTAAACACTTGAGTTATGAAAATAGCACTAACTTGCCGGTCACCTTGAACGAGACTCGAATCCCCGACCACTAGATCAATATTGACGAGTATCTTAATCACTAGACCAACAAGTATGTCCCAATCTGAAATACGTAAATATTTGTCTGACAATTTTACAATAAATTTTAATTATCGATCACATATACCCTGAATTCAGCCTTTTGCCATGCTTCCTTACTTACTTAATGTTTAATGTAACTCGACGAATGATATTTTTAACTCTATTCGCTTTTCAAGGAACTGAAATAGTTGCGATACCTTTGAGAAATAAAATATTCAATAACTTTTGTTAACTTGATATCTTTCCGAGAAAAAAATTTGTACACCATTCGAGAAATATATAATAAATATAACAATACCCAAGTTGAAAAATTTGGGAAGAAAAATTATTTTCCAGGAAGAAAAAAAACATTTTTAAGGCAAGAATAATTTTATGAAACTTGTATTTGCGTGTATTTTTATTTATATTATATTTATACAAGAGACGCCAAGTGACGCCTTCCACCAGACCAGGATGGTGAGAATATACGTTGAAAGTAGGCAAAAAAACAGACACATGAAGACGAAGAGACTACTGACGAATCAGCGGCCTGCTGGATCCTCCAGCTCATCGTGGTATTTCGGGATATGAAAAATCAGCTGTGCATAATTATTATTATTATTATATTGAACTTCACAATCAATAAAGGAACCTTTCTCCCCTTCGTGGAGGTGAAAATAAAAGGTGGAGGTGGTCCTCCGGCGCTGGACCACTACAAGATGCAGATGATTTTGGGTCATGGGCATTTCATGAGTAAACTCTTCAACTTAGGACTTATCCGTGAACCATGGTGTGTTTGCGCTTAGATGAGGCAAACGCCGGAACACATCCTCTGGGACTGTGTGATTATGAATGATGCACGTGAGATCATGATTGAGGGATTAGAAAGAATAGGTTATCGGATCCCCCGGAACGATGACCTACTAAGAAATGAAAGGAATCTCGGACATTTCCGGGTATTTATTAAGGTGTGGGTTTCTCGCTGGGGGTTACTGGGATAGACGATGCCTGGAAGAGCAGTGGCTAGAGAGACCTAACGGAGCATTCAATTATCTCTCCCTCGCACTCTTGCAACCTGGACGGGATGAATTCCTGCCGGACTCTGTGACCGAGTTCTGCGACTGAAAAACATAATTGTGACATCTACCCTCCCCTTTTGGGGGTGTGTGATTTCTATAGCTTCTTTCTGGCTGCCTTTTTAAATTAATGTGACAACAAATCTTTCATATTGTACAGGCATGGTTCTGGTACGACGATACCGGAGCCAACCTATGATGGTGTTATGATGATATGACTGAATGTAATAATATAAATAAAAAATATATGTAATTATGACGAATCGAAACGAGGGTAAACAACTCTCAAAACGATTTGGGATTGGGTGTAAATGAATAAATAATTAAATTACTAAAGGAAGTACTAACTTCATAAACATGAATATTGTGTATGCATTGCATTGTCTCTCGCAAACGAAAATAGTCAGCGACAACAATTTATAATTTTATTAATGAAATCACATTTTTGTTGTGATTTTGCAGTTTCAGAACATAGTTCTGTGATATTTTAATACGAATTATATTAATCAATTAGAAAAATTGTGGGATACGATCAGGGTCATGCAGTGCATACAAGTGGAGCTGTGCATAACTAAAAATTCTGGGAAACAAGTATAAATTAAAAAATTGTATTAACATTAACGAAAACATTATTTTGCAATTAGTGCCATTTGTGTACCAGTAGAGACTTTAATTTCTTAGTTCTAAAAACTCACCGCTGTACTCATGGCGCTCTTTTTTTATTCGTCGCGTCAGTTCTGTCTTTAAGCTAGTGAATTACTCAAATCATATAAATGCCTATTTATTGAATTGAAAATTCCTTTTGGTTGATCCGTTTTGTATGGAGTCGTTACCTATGCTGTTTATTAACAGAATAACATTAGAAAGGGCTACAACTGCGTGCAAATCATTAAAGTGTCTACTTTCTCTTTTACTAATTCGCGAATTTTATTATCTTACTGTTTTTAATTGATTTCATGATTTTTCTTTAAATTTGGTGCATGGATTGGTTTTTAACTAAATATTTCCTAGGTTAACCATTGATAAAAATAATTATTTCCTTTAGTTATTACGTGAAGTATTTTCAAACAATAAATTAATCATGTTCAGTCATAGAAAGTGTTCTTAAAAACATCCATGCATTATTTACATGGGTAAAAAAGTGTTATTTTACGTTAAAACTTAAACTTGAAAAACACTATTAACAGTATTCTAAAATTATAAATAAATACATGACAGGGTTATATAAACAACGGATTTATTTTGTTCAAAGACGTTGGTTAAACGAAAGTACATATATTTTATTACATATATTATATGTGATTGTATAATATCATTGGTAACAGTATAACCTAAATCTATACCTACTGCACGCCACTGGATACGATCCTGCCTTTGGGTGAGGCTAGACGTTCCTCACTAGGATAAAATATAACATGAGTTCGATTCGACATTTAGATCACCCACTCATCTCTTACTTCATCGTGCTGGTCATCATCGGAGAAATGTGTGATTATGTTATCTGAAATATAATGTGTGAACGCGTTGTTTAAGAAGAAAGATTATTCCAGAATGAGAGCGGACTTTAAATTCTAATCAATAAATTATTTATTATATGTAATGAAAAATTTACGGAAACTCATTGTCCAGTCGTTCAATATAAAATTTTAAACCATTTTCTTCAAATTTTTTGTATCACTAGAAATTAAATATTAATACTTTTAAAATTAGCAATATTAACTTGGTGGTTCCTGAAGAAGGAAAAGTGTTTTCCGAAACCGGTAGATGTTTTTTAAACTCAATTGTGGTTAATAAAACTAAGATAATAAATAAAAAATTAAATATTAGTTCGCGAGAAGAAAAAAAACCTTGATCGTGGTGCACTTATCTGACGGGACTAGTTTCTCTGGCCGCTTCGTAAAATTCACAAACCATTGCGAACCAATCCCGTAGCTTCCGTAGTCAATTATTCAGCCGGAATTCTAAACTTCGAAATCCTCAATTTATAATAAAAATAAAATTGTTAAAATATCTCGTCCGAGTATCGGACACCACAACGGAGTGATGAGCATAGATGCCACCACTCTGCTGGGCTAACAGTTGATGTCTGCCATATAGAAGCGAGAGCGAACCCCTCCCCACTGACTTCTACCGCCGCAAAGACATGGATTCAAATTTTGAAAAGATAATAATACCTAATAATATCATGACCTGACTAGATTAATTTTTATTTTCAAATGCATGACATTACTTTGTGATGTCGTAAGATGTACAGAAAAAAAAATGTAACGAAAAATATTTGGTCATTACAGGTAACAATATATGGGGGTAATTATTTCAAAAAAATAATATATACTAATTAAATGAATCAGTTAGAAATATATACAGAAAAAATCTATTTAATGAAAAAAATATTTTAGTAGCTACCGGGCTAATGTGACCGCTGTACAAGGAGGAAGTTCAAACATACGAGAAGTTCTATAAAGTGGTTAACACAAAACCTTGTACCGAGAGATATTGTCATTCGGCATGATGTATCTTTATATAAGTTTCGTATTTTGTCGATAGACAGATATTTCTAATTGATTCAATTAATTTGTTTTATCATCATTATCCATCCCTAGGCCCTACATCATAGTCCTTCTCTGACATACAATTGGTCTGATATTTAGTATTATTAGTATATTTATGTTTTATTTCGTCATAGTTATTTTTTTCGTATAACTAAAAAACATGTAGTATACATATTTGAGAGGTTTTAATTTATAACATATACTTTTTAAAATTGTTAAATGAGATTAGTGTGTATTTTTATTATTATTCTAGAAATAACCCATCAATAATCATTAATTTATATAAATATCAACAGAAATAATAGCATTTTCTGCTTTGGCGCGATATAACATACTTTTACATATTTGACAGCAAAATTTGTTTAATGTTACTGTACCGTGCGATAACAACAGACGGTTTAAAAGAAATCTACAGTTAGGGACATCACTAGCAACCCATTGAGTCTAAATTTGGTTCGAACATTTATTTGCAACTTGTGTTTATATAAATGAGCGCTGTGCTATCGTGAATTACTAAACCTATCGTGATAAAATATGCTGTGATAATATAGCTACCACATACATTAATTTACAATTAATTAAAAATAATAATTTTAACATTTTTTTCTGAATCTAAACCGTTTAATTTCGGATAACTTTATTTGATGCCCAACGTGTCGCTAGGATGTCGCGTAACCGACTTCTGTCTCTTAGATATTCCGTATACGAAGCATTAATTATAATAGATAAGTTTTTAATATCAAATTAGAATAGAAAACGGGTAATTTAAAAATTGTTGATAGTTTGATACAATTGTTTGTATTAAAACAAAGAATTTTTACAAGCTGGTTTTGGATACACCCCTACGTAAAGTAAAATGAAATTATCGTATCCACTTGACGACATTTGGGGACATTTAAAAATGTTTTGAAATTGACCGTATTCTGTAAGCTACCAACGCGCGAGGGGGTTTTTGCAATAACTCCGAATAAACGTCCACAATTCTATCTGCTTTTTGCCCTCCCCTTCTCGCCCCTTCTCCACCCACCCGCTCGCAGCAAGCCGAAAGAACACAGTTCGAAAAGTCTTTTGTAACAGAGTTGACCTCGACGAACCGAGTCAAAAGATTTTTCTCGAATCTTTTAAATTGATACATTTTTGAATTGCTTTGAAATGCACGATGCATAACAATGGAATGAAACGGCCATCTCTTAGAAACAGATATTATATCCCAATATCTTTTGTGTATTACGCTTACGGATATTTGAAACGAAACTGATACATTACATTGGAGTGAAGTGTCAATTTCTTTTAAAATCATAATCATACAAATCTATTTTTAATTTACTGTTAGAAATATTAAAATTAGAATCGGAAAACAGTTATATTTCAGATATTAATATTACGTAAATAGATAACCATTATTTTACACGGAAAAGTCAATAATGAAGAATAAAAAAATGACTTTCTGAATGTGGTGGCTATAATAACGTCATTTGTGGCTGTGAAGTGCTTGCTTAAATGGCCAGGTCTGTGATACGCGAGCAGGGCAAAATACGAACATCTTTTTAATATCTCTAGGTTAAGATTACTTAAATGTTTTCTCTTTTATTTATTCAGTAACATTAGAACTTATACATATGTACAATTTGAAATGAAGCCTACGTTGTTTTTATTACGAGTAAGAAAAAACATACATGACGTCTGTCATCTTTTCTTATCTATACTGTCTATGTTATACCATAGAATAAAGTACTTTCTAAAATATTACAACAGCCACCCGCAGATTCAAGCAGCAAGCAATCAGCGATAGCTGATTAGACCCTTGATTGTTTGATTCGATTTCTTTTAAAAACGGAAATATAGATATATCATTTTTAAATGTAAACTAAATATATATGGTTAACGTGGTAAATGATAACGTGATTCCTCAGATAGGAAAAGTTCTGGGTTCGTTACCAGGTACCGACCACCAAATATTTTTTCCACAGACTGAATTTTTTCACACACCTCTTCGTTTAGAAACTTTTTCGTTAGGTGGCGTTTTTTATCGCGTCGTACGAGAATATAAATAAGGTTGAAGAACTTTAAAAAGATTTTACAGTTCCGGGTTATTCTGCCATGATCGTTTTTTATCGCACCCGACAATTTGGCCACTAAAATCCAGCCTGAAATGAAGCCTATGATAAATAACCGCCCACGACCAATAGCTGAGTATGGTAACTACTAGTGCATAAATTTGTCTGAAAATATTACGTACATTCCGAGTATACATACAATAAATTGGGTTATCGCAATCATCCTTGGCCCTTTTTTTATCATTCTAGAAGGACTACGTGACTAGTCACAGACGGTTATCGCCTACAGCTTGTATCAATAACTGGCGCCCTTTTCACACAAAGAAGAAAACATGAAAGGATCAACTGGCTAACCGACAGACGCAAAATATTCCGTTTCCGAAAATTTTCACAGGAGATTGATCAATTGGGTATAAAAGGATTAAGAAGATTTAAAAGCGGCCTGACAGGAATACTTTCACAATGCAAATCAATTCCCGATATCAATCAATTTTAAATTATTTTTCATCTATATGAATTATCACTTGAAACATTGATTTTTATAGACTTATTTTTTGATTCCACTCGTTTAATTTATTTAAGACGCATTTCGCCTTGTAAGGACATTATCAATCTCAGTATCAATTAATGATTGATAATGCTCTAGTAAGACGAAACTATCTCAAGTAAAATAAACGAGTAGAATTAAAAAACAAGTGTATTTTCACGTATGTGATTATGAAATTTTACAAATTTACCTCGGAAACAGTAAATTATTAATATGCATAAAAAACCAATATGTCGAAAAAATATTTTTGTTGCTACCGGAATTCGAACCCGGATCTCTTCCTATCTGGGGAAATGCATTAACGGATTTTTCTACACCAAAATAGTAAGCTGACGACAAATTTTCGAACTTATAAGTTGCACTTTCAAATTGATACATCTGCCGTTCCATTATTTGAAAGTAATCTATAATACTTTGTATTTACGAAATCTCAAACACCTGTAAGTAAAATCCGATATTTTTATTAAAAATATCACAGATTATCCTTTATATTAATTATCCTTTATCCAAAAATTTGTCTTAAGAGCTCAATTGTTCGGCGTCCTGCATGGGCAGTAGTACCATCTTACTGCCATCATATCTCTGGTGTGTCCTCGACAGCAGGCTAATTGTCCTAACATTTGCGTTAGCACAATTGATCGTGGATTTTCTAAATAAAATTCGATTATTTTAACATGTTTCTCAGTCGTGAATTTCTTCATATTTAGTTTCCGTGGATTACGCTTTAATAATCTGAAATAAAAAATAAAAGAATAGTTTATTGTAGAAAGTTATTCGAATTTTAAATGGACTATCAACTTTTGGGCCATGCTGTATAATTATTGTTATCATTTCATAATGGCCTTCTGTTTTTATTATTTTCAAATATTTAAAGTGAATCTCTAATGGTGCATTCAGGATGATCAGAGGCTGACTTGACAGGTGAGTCGAGCGAGTCTAATCTACTTAAAATAGTCTAGATTTTGATCAATCAACCACCCTATATTTCTTGATCTTTGATCATATCTAGAATGTTTACTACACCTTTAAAAATTTTATCCGAAATCGAACATGATTTCAGCTATTTGATTCCAGTATTTATTTTGTATTACTATATTACAAAGATCGGTTAGCGGCCAACACAAAACAAATTAATATTTTATATGATATATGCTCGATATTTATAATGTATGGTTCACCGATTACCATCTCGCGCGCATATGAACGTGTAGATATAATTGTTGTCTATTCCCTATCCACTACTCCCTCTCTCTATAACCAGATACGACCATTTCTACGGTGTGTTCTCTATGGTTCTTCAGTTAAAGTTGAACCTTCGAACTGTCAAGTAAGCGTTTACCATTGGATTGATAGTTTATTATGTGTTTTGGTTCCTCGCTACTGTGCGTGCTGAAATCTGTACATTGAACGATTGTGCAAGGCGTTGTTTGATACTTTAAAAGTATATATTCAAGTATACTTTGTGCTGAACAGTGTTTGCACGTGTCCTGGAGCCGGAAAACTTGTAGATCCAGTGAAAGAAGATACTGAAAGGAGCGTTTTACAGGTGAGTCGTATTTTGCTTCTCTTCCCTATTCCTATCTTCCACCCTTCCTGCATTCCTTATTTCCCCACCCCTTCGTGTAAACAATATGAGTTTTGCGATCGCATTGTAATTTTACGGTTTACTGTAATTTGGATCCGTTTGGGGATTGTTATTTTTTATGAAATACTAATTAATTTTCAGATCGTCATTAATTTTTGATAAAATTCAGGTCTTGATAAAATGTATTCCGGTGTAGCTTTTTGAGTTAAGTGTGTGGAAATTATTTTCCCACACATTTCCACTTCGGAAAAATTTGATTTGCAGAAACTATTTACGATTAGCATAATTATATTGTGGTTATTCCACAACGTCAACTGTTTATATTATATTTATTGGCAAAGTTTTCATATTCCATTGTGAATCCGACTCAACTTAAAACTTCATTCTGCATGGTAATCAAACTTCTAATTATAGTCTCTATTCAGCAATTCCTGTCTATCGTAGAACTGGAATCTCTTACTCTAAGCTAACTATTATATACAACTGCACGTTGTACTAGAAACAGAAAGTAATTAGTTTATTAATTTATATTTTGTATTACTTTTTGTCTCTCAAAATAGAGTATTTTATGTAAAAAAAAATTCTTTTGTCTTGTATTTATTATTTATATTTATTTTATCTATTTTATCATATTTTGTGTTACTTTATATAATCCAAGAGAATAGTTTTTTTTAAATAGCTCTGCATGTGTACGTATTGAGATGTTGAATTGGAAATAAACTCAAAAATCAACCTCGGATTGGTAGAAAGAGACAAAAACACAAATATTCGTACATGATTTTGGATTTAACGGCTAGATGTGATCATTAATAAGTACATGTATTTAGATATACAGAAGGTATTCAATTACAAATATTTATTCCATTTCAACTGCTGCTGAGGAGATTCAAATTCACCCAACTAATGAATAGAACATCAACGGTCAATGGACTGAAATTATAGGTGCGTGACATAAGCGTGAAGCGAGATGCGAGATAGGTTAGTTATTAGGAGAACACATTCTTATTGTGACGTTGTAATTATTCAGAACATAGGGCTGTGATATTTTAAATACTAATTAATACATTTAATTATTATTTATCGCGCTGTTCCTCTACGCCAGAGAGAATTAACCGCCATACTATTCTGTCCTAAAACAATTGCCAACTCTACATGCTCTTGCATGCAGGTCGAGTTTTGGGCCAATATCTGATTTACGTGATCACTATAAGTCTTTCACGGACATTCTATATTTCAGGACGGAATCTCAAATACCTTAGAGTAAGCGTCAGAATTAATAATTTAATTTTGTAAATTTTTGGATACTTACACATTATTAAAAGAACACATTCTTATTGTGAAGTTGTAATTATTCAGAACATAGATCTGTGATATTGATTAATTAGTTGATATTATATTAATTGGTACTAACATTGTGTGTACACAGGGACTACGGAAAGCTGACAGTTGTCTCCAAAGAATATCCTGGGACAAAATCCGCCAATTGTCCTGAGTCCATAATATAAAGTGTTAAATATTAAATTGGATTTCTCAATACATAAATAAATCATTTTCAGTTTTGTGTAGCATTACGCAGAGGAAAGCCCCAGAGTTTTCAGTCGTGTAAAATGTAGTTAGTTCCCTGGTAACCGTTTAAAAAATAGAACTGAAGACATTAATAATAATTGTGAAAAAATTTTAAATCTTCCAAAATAACACGACGTTCTGGTATTTGGTTTAGTCATAAAAACAGTTGCATTAAAAACTATGAGGTTGGCGTTTAAGCCCATTTCGGGAAACCACCAAATTAGTCTTATTTTTCATAACACAAAAATTATTTGTGCATAAATTGTTGTTAATTAATGAACAGTTTTAATTCATTTGTATTAGTGTTCTATAAACGTTTCAAAAATATATATTAACTTAAAAATATGAATTAAATATATTAATTAGAAAGATATACATATAAATCAATTTTATCAAAAAATATTGTTGCGCCACGGATTCGAACCTGGATTTCTTTCCAAACCGGGGAAGGTGTATTATCCAACTGTGCTACAGCGACAATATTTTTAGCTACAAATTTTCGAACCTATATGTTACCTTTTTGATATTTATACATTTAATCGTTCCATTATTTGAAAGAACCATCTACCTTATTTTTACAGAATCTCAAATACCTTTGAGTAATCTGTTAGCAGACGCCGGAATTATCAATTCATTTTTATTAAATTTTGGACACATTGATACAACTTTATTATTAGGAGAACATATTCTTATTGTGAAGTTATAATTATTCAAAATATAGGTCTGTGATATTTTAAATATGAATTAAATATATTAATTAGAAAGATATACATATAAAATCAATTTTATCGAAAAATATTGTTTTTGCGCCACCGGGATTCGAACCTGGATCTCTTTCGAAACCGAAAAAGGTGCATTATCCATTATCATTAGGACATACCTATGTTCTGAATAATTACAACTTCACAATAAGAATGTGTTTTCCTAATATCTAGTATAACTATTTTTAAGCTATAAGTTAGTTAGTACCTTGATGGTGCCTGAACCTTAAATGTTGCATCAATAACAGAACTGGTCTTAGTATTACAGCTAGCTGTATAAGTCAAAGAAAGGAATTTTCTCAAAATTTTTAGAACATTGAACCAAGAGTTTACAATCTCCTTCGGAATTCTGGGCGCCAAGTAAAGATGTCCAGTTTGCATGTCGGCGGTTCTCTGTTCGCACTGTTGTCCGAAAGGCTTCAGGAATCTTTACAGTACACGCACGTTGGTCAATGGCAGTCTTGGTATTTCCTTTATCTGCCACCAGGCTCAGGATATCCATATTGGCGGGAAGAATTCTAAAGGTAACGCGGTCGCCCAGAAAACCGTCACGTATTCATATACGTGACAAGTGTCTCTCTCTGCTCTCCTCGGGAATGTTAAATAGAGAGGTTTCATGCCGCATATAAAATGGTTCGCCGTGACGGCCTGAGGCGTTTCTGTCGAGTTAAGACCCGTAGTTAATGCCTGTAGTTAAAACTGAGCAGAATCGTCGTCCAAGTATTTAAGACAGGTTCTTTAAGGGTTTATAACTCGTCACAAGAAATCAGGTTCGAACGAAAACGGATGTAAATATTTTAATAAGTTTTCTATAATCCTTTTTATGTCTGCTTAATTCGACACATTTAAAAAAATTAATACTTTTAAAATTAGCAATATTAACTTGGTGGTTAAGATTTATCTTAGTTTATTTATTATCTTAGTTTATTTGAGATGTTTGAACAATAGTGGGTTTTCAGAATTTGCTAATCATTTGATAGAAAATAGTCATGGTTTTGATAAAAAATTGGGATTGTCAATTTTGCATATAAACGGTGTAGGTCACAAATTAAATAATTTGGAATCGTTGGAGATAAATAAAGCATGTAAAAGTAATCAGGAAATTCTAAACAGCCAACTAAATTTAACTACGAGTCCTATTCTAAAATTTTTTCCTAAAAATTGTTCGACTAAATTTGTATTGAACAGCAATTTGAGTTAGGTACTAAATTTACTTTTTAAATAATTGTTGTTTTTAAAAATTTTTTAAAAATTTAAAAATAGATTCTGGATAAATAGAAAAACAATGCTATATTTTTAGTTAGTTTTGACATATCCTGAAGAAGGAAAAGGTGTTTTCCGAAACCGGTAGATGTTTTTTAAACTCAATTGTGGTTATTAAACTAAGATAATAAATAAAAAAATAAAAAAATAAAAAATAAATTAATGATATAATCAAGATTCAAATTACATTTCATTAAATAATAAAAGGTTATTAAAAAGTAAAATAATTAACCATCACATAATAGTTTTCCATGGTTAACTCATCGGTAATCGGCAACCTCTATTCTTTTTTATTAAAAACCGCTGAGTTTGAAGAAGACTATAGTTATTAAAGCTTTTCTTAGTATAAATGAAGATCCTTTAAATCTGGTTTAAAATACAAAATAATCATTACACCTTCTTTCAAAACTAACCTAGTTTCTATACTATTAGCCATTTACATTTCAGAGTAGCAAAGGCCGCTCTTAGTTAAATTCTAATGCAAATGGTAGCCGGCAAAAGCGCTTCGATTTTGCAACTTACGCTGATTTTAAATTTACATCAAATAGAGTTAATTTTCTTCAATGTTTGCAAAATTACTTTGTGACCTCATTTTACATTAATAATTAGACAAAATAGTTTCTTTAAACCACTATTTATTCATTATTCTTCATATTTCGATACCTATGGTATTTTCTTCGGGAAACAATGTAGACTGAAATTAAAAAAACAAAACTATAAAATGTTGAATAAGTAACAACTAATATGAAAACAAATTTAAAAAATGACTATTTGCTAAAAGAATTTGGTTATTTATGATTTTAAACTTGCCATTAATACTATTAATAAAATTTCTAAACCCTTGTTAATATCAAAAGAATAGTTTGTTTCCAAAAGGTGATTGGAAAATTCCATGCTAAGTAAATTAGTTAATGTTCCTTTATCTATAAATAACTTCAACATAGAATTAAATATTATTAAACAAATTGCAATTAATAATGGTTATAATTTTAATTTAATAGATCATTTTTTAAACAAAATTACAAAAAAAAAATTATCAGATCATATGTTTACCCATCTATTATTGATGGTGGGAAGCAGTAGAGAAAAATTGTATTTTTAAATATTCTTACTTCAAATTCAATTATAAAAAAATATCCCAAATTCTATACAACCAGCTTTTTACACTAATAACAAGTTAAAAAATTATATATTTAAAAAAAAACAAGGATAAGAACAATATTTAAAAAAATCGGGGGTCTACAAATTAATTTACAATGATTGCAATTATTTTTATATAGGTAAAACTTGCAATAATTTTGATATTAGAATTAAGGAGCATTTTAGATGCCTAAATATTAATACTTATTCAGAATTTTCCAATCACTTTTGGAAACAAAATATTCTTTTGATATTAAACTGAGTTCATAAATTATTCATACTAGGGGTTTACAGTTAGATAAATTAAAAAATTTTAAATTAATAAAAAGTGTTCATAGCTAGCTTAATATTAAAAATAACCAAATCCTCTTTGCAAATAGTCTCCATCTAAATTTGTTTTCGTATTAGTTCTTACTTATTCACCATTTTATAGTTTTATTTTTATCTATGCTTGTATTCTTTAATTTCAGAATACATTGTTTCCTGATGAAGATACCATAAGTATCGAAACATGTAGAATAATTAAAAAATAGTGGTTTAAACAAAATGTTTTGTCCAATTATTAACAAAGTTAATTTTGACCGTTAATAAATTAACACAATGTGAAATAACTATATGAGACGAAAACTGCATTAAAAGTTAGAAAAAAAAATGGAGATTACTAACTTCGTAACTATTACCCTCCATTATTTTTAAGTTTCATTATCAAGTATGAAATGACTAAATTTCTTAAGAAGCCAGTTTGGGGGGGCGATATCGCTCACATTTCACTTTGACAGTTCTTGGTTTGTTCTAATTATAAAGGTATCATTCTTTTAACGCACGTTTTAGTTTGTGAATAACTTTAGGATTATTTTTTTCCGATCAATTTTTGTGAAACCAATGGATACGCCAAAAATTCGTGTCATTTTTTAATGAATTCCGTCGTGGAACAAATGCAGCGCAGATAGTTGTAAATTTCAACGAAGCCTTCGGCGAGGCTGTGACTAATGAACCAGTGGTTTAAAAATTTCCATTTAATAAAATACAAGCACTTTCCACGAAACCACGAATTTTATTACACGCCAACCGGTTTCGCTTACCTCAAGCTTTGTCAGGACGTATTAAAAACTAACAATAAATACAAAAAGTGTGCACTTATATATATATAAAATTATATGCGAAAGAGAGAGACAATACATATACAATTAGTGTTACGTCAAATCTCGGTGGTGGTTCATATTGAGAAAAAGACCTATGAAGACATATGAAAGACCTTCATAAGATAACTTTTAAACAGAATATGTATTTCAATATTATGGTATTTATTTTTATAAATATCTGCAAAATTAATATGAAAAATTGGCTAAATCAACACGAGCATGAACATCCTACAATAAGAAGAATGAGACTGTCAAACAGAAAGAAGGCTAAATCTCAGAAATCAGTGATGCACAGTGTGGTAAAGATTTTCAATGAAATGGCAGATGATATGAAAAAAGGAGAAATTATATAAATTCTAAATTAAACTAAGCAGATATGTAATTTATATCTCCTAGGAAAAAGTACGGTTGTACCGTAGTTTTTTTAGACAACCCCTTTGTTGACGCAAGTTCGAGTACTACCCGTGCATTCCGTCTATCCAATAACGTTTATACCTGTCATTTTTTGGGCCACTACTAACTAGGAATTTTACTGACGTGGAACCAGATTGCATTTTGACGCCGACCTGTCAACACATGTGTTCATTTTAACGTTCGAGAGTAACCGTGTGTAGTGAGCATCCGGAAGGATAGTGAGATCTCCGTTCTTCACTACAAAAGTGCGAGTCAAGTGGAGGTGAAAATTGTCGTCCAACCCAGGACTTGGATCAAGGTAGGCCATATCCATTTGCCATATTCTTTATAAAATCTAATTTGGGTTGCGTCAACTAAAACATAATTTGAATCGATACAGTCCACGGGATCTTAACCCACCACCCTTGACAATGGCACATGTTACCGTACCGGCACATCGCCCTAGGTTTCTTCATGAAAAGCATCAACTAAAAACGCGATATAACCTAGAAGAGATGCCAGTTCCATATCCTCAATAAGAAAATATCAGCGGAATTTAAACGAAAAATTAATGCAAATCAACATCATATGAGAGGAAAAGATAGACTGAGACTGCCATTCAGGAAGAAGGCTAAATCTCAGAAATTGATGATGTATAGTGCGATGAAGATTTTTAATGAAATCCCAAAAAACATAAGAAAGGAAGAAAAATTAAATAGATTTAAAATAAAACTGACTTAATATGTAAAAGATAAGTTTTAGAAAAAGAAAATACTTTAATCGTGTTTATATTAAAGCACATCTAGGAGTGCTTATGTATACACTACGTTAAGAATTAAATATAAAACAAATAAATATATATATTAATTATATTAAGAATAAATAAATAGATTCATGAAACCTAGTTAATTGATCACAACGGATTATACTGCAACTAATTTGGGTCAAATGATAAAAATTCTTGCAATTAAGAAGCAGATTGGTCAATAGATCGGCCAATCTTCTCGCAAGTTAATGCTTGACCGCATATCGCACGAACGACGCTGCTCAAACCACATGAGCTGAACATGGAAACCTTCTCTCAGTCACCGTATTTGGCAAACCTTGTACCACCTGACTTACCAGATATTGAATCATGTCTAGAAAAGTAAAATTTTCAAATCTCAACAAGTTACGGAAACCTTCACCTTTCGTGAACGAAAAATATTCAGTCTTAATAAGCTATGGAAACCTACCCCTTTCGTGATTTAATCACAACTCCCTCTTCGGGCTTCTTTCCTGCCAGTATAAACAAACTAGCGTTAAGATGCCAGAACTATGTTGATAGTTTAGGCGCAAACTTTGATTAATTGTACTGCTTCTCGTTTGAGATATACTTAACCAAACTTTGCTTTGAGATCAGATTTAATGTTTTCAAATAAAACACGTTTTTGTTGTGAAGTTGTATTTTCAGAACATAGTTCTGTGGTATTTTAATACAATTTAATAGATACACTTGAAAGATATATAGAATAAATATTTAGTTGTTACCGGGATCCGAACCAGGACCATTTCCTATCTGGGGAGCGCATTCACTATTTCGCTGTAGCAACCAAATACTATTTCGACAAATTTTTAACTTATATTATGAAATATTTATAATTGCAAACAATTTTGAATAAAACCTGATAAGAGAAGCCAGAATTAATAGGGACAAGGATTGGGAACAGAGGCTGGCTGAAGGACCACTCAGAACGGGAAAACACTACCAATCTGTGAAACGCTTCTTCCGGGATCTTCTTCCACTAGATCCACAGGTGCTCCGGCTCCAGCACAGGTACAACGCTGTTCAATACGTTGTACGCTTGGACATATACACTTTGGTGGTAGAGCAAATTGTCAAACATGCACGATGTTTTGCACTAATTGAGTCGCGCGGTAGCGAGAACTCGATTACACAATATCAACTCCACACAGCAAGACAAACTTGGCGGCAAATCAACGCACCCAATGGTAAAACGCTATCTTGCCAGTTCATCTTTAACTGACACAAAAACCATAGAAAACACACCACGGAAAGGTCATGTTCTGGTATAGGAGGAGGGGGTAGCGAGTAGGTACTGGATAACAATTATATCCACGTCGCGTTCATATTGCGCACATACGGCGACCGCCGATCGTTGGACAGTTATCTACAATTATGTATGTAATATAACATTGGCCAAGTGGCCGCCCCTGGCAGCGGCACAAGTGCATACTCTTTTAATCATATTTTTCATAACATTCTCGTACATTTCACGTGTTATTTCAGCAATTTTATTTCAAATATTGTCCTGTAGCATCGGAATCGTTGTTGGCTTATTAGCATAAACCTTTTCTTTCATTTACCCCACAGAAAATAGTCAGGAGACATCAATCATATGATCGAGGAGGCCAGTCGATATCACCACTTTTTGACAGTACGCGACCGAGAAAAATTTCTAGCAAAATTTCAAACGTAGCTCGGGATATGTATGAAGTGGCATCATCCTGTTAAAACCACATGTGTTGTAGATCCAATCGATTCGATTCGGCTACCAAGAAATTATTCAACATGTGACGATAGCGATCATCATTAATGGTTACAGCATTGCGATTATTATTTACATAAAATGTTTTAATGACTTCAACACCTTGTTGAGGCATTAGGTACTCCATAATAAATAATAATCAACAATTCGCTGTGAACACCAAATGCGAACTGGCGTCTACCGAACAAAATCACCCTGAAACATATATTCATCCTGTATAATCTGTTGTGTAACGGTATTCAGGGATGGTGAAATAGCCCCACTGTCTAACAAAATAAAGTACCAATATAAGCATAAAGTATAACTTAAATCGCAGTAGCGTGCATTAGGCACGGACTTAATTACACTGTCAATTGGTCACGATGTTGCAGAAATACTACGTGCTATATTGACACAAGTCAATATTCAAATAGCAGGTAGATTAATTATTAAACTGAATTAGAAACGCTTTTCCTGGGAAGAAATACAAAATTTCATTTAGTATTGAAAAATATTAATACTTTTACTATTATTTCTGGGAAATTATTAAGTGAAGAGCTAAAATTAAAAAAAACATGCACATTTTTATCCGTTGTTTCTAAAAGTTTCTTCTAGTTTACAGCTAACAGAATAAATTTAGAATTTGAATTATTATTATATTATTGAGTATGCATTCATAATTATGTAGCGTTTTTGATTTCCATGAAAAAAGTGCTTTGGAAAGAATATTTGTTGACATATGTCAATATCATTTTAATGCCATATGAATGCATACATCTTGATTATTTTAATTAGTAGAAGGTTATTGTCATTTATTAGCTAAATACAAATATTATCTAAGTACCAAAAATATTTCTGACATCACTTTATTGGAGTTTAACTAAGGAGTTAAGGCATTGGAGGCCATTGGAATTATTTACTTTGAATTTCTGTGACTCATTGCCAACAACTCCGTTCCCATCAATTCAATTCAAGATCGATAAGACGGAATCAAATGATTAACCCAGTATAACAAAAATATGTCACATAAATTTATTTCGCAGAAATTATTATCAAACACAGCTTTTTATTATATGGAATGCGCGCCCCTGGTAAATCGTTAACCAAACAAGCTGTTCTCAGAGTGATATTCTAATATTTTTAACTTTAGAAAAATATGTACGGCTTAGCCAGCCTCGCATCAATGGGTATTGTAATAATTATGGTTTGGGAAAAATTTGGTTTAGGGAAAGTAAAAATACATATTTATTTTTAAAAGGTTTGGCACGTGTACCGACGGTATTTTTACTTTACATATTCACGGAGTCCGCAACAGCCGTAGTATTTTAAGCCTTGAATACCAATGACTTCAAACAAATGCTTATACCTTTGAAATGGTACCCATTTTTCAAATACAAAGTTCACATTTTCATTTTGCACTGTATATATAGGAAATGGTCTAAATATGAGCTACCACTTTTAATATTAAGTTTTTTCCTTCAAATATAGAGAAGTCAACACTGTTTATTTCATATTTGATAATCAGTATTATAAAAATGATATCTGAACTTTCATTGGAATTAAAAGCTTTTGGTTTTTTAAGAAAGAAAAATAATAATAAGACTACTAAAAACTGATTATTTTGTGGTCCAAATTTGGAATAATACTTTATTCATAAAAGTTAACTTATTTTATGACATATTTTACCCTATATATTAATACATATTGATTGAAAATGTTATTACTGAAATGCACAGAAGAAGAAAAAAACATATTTTGCCCACATTGAACACTGAAAATATATACTATATAGTAGCCCATATTTAGACCAACCGGCATGAGAACTTTAATTAGAAAAAAAATATTTCAAAATGAAATAAACCTCAATACGTTTTTACATTCATTAATTACTTTGAAATATAATATTTATAACATGTTTTAAATTCGAAAAAATAACCAAATTTACATACCTCTTCAAAAGTTTAGATAGCGCGATTATCACCACACAAAGTATTTAAGCTATCTTCATGAGAACAAGTTTTAAGTTCTCTACACTAGATAGCAGTTATTTTATTAACATAAAGTTCTACCAGCCCATAATTGGGTCACTGTCCATATTTAGACCACTTCCTCTACGAGATTTAAAATATTCTTCATGAGAAATATATTAATAGTGAAAAATAAATACATTTTAGATTCTTATATCAAGGTTTTCAATTTCGAAGTTGCTTAGCTCAAATTGATGATGCATGTTTCTGACGTGGCGGTTAAGCCAAACATTCCAAGGTAATTATGCCTTGTGCCTGTATGGTGAGAGTTACGCTCGTAGCAATTCACGGGGAGTTGCGCTGGGATGAAATTTGTACAAAAACGTATAAAAACTCACTATGTGTACAAATATAAGAAGTTTCGTTTAATTTTCTAAATCGATGTTAACTAATTTTAACGTTTTTAAAAATTGACTTCATTCTTTAGGCAAAGACCGCACATATTGGTTTTCGACAGTCGTTTTATAGAAGAAAAAATGTATTAATAAATCTAAATCAGACTAAACCATTTTCCACTAAACAAATGACTACTATCCTGATGGAAAAGAACCGATGAATAAAAATAAAATTGAATGAATGGTACGTTCCAGAAGAGGAAAAAAATAAAAACATGAAAATATTAAAATTTTGAAAATAATTCATTGAACAATCACTCGTGATGATCATGAATCCAATAATTAATAAAAAGGTTGTATTTTACTTATTAATTATGCGTTATTATTAATAAATTGGTGTAAAATATTTTAATCTTTCTTTGAATGTAAAAATACACAACAATCACCTTTTTCATCAATTATTTTTGGAAAACCTAAAAAAACTAAAAAAAAATTAATTATTGTGAAATATAAACCTGATTATTTAATATTAAATAAATAATCTATATCTCATAGATATATCATAGAGACGAAACTATTTTTTATTATATTTAACGGAAATATATGGGTATATAAAAAGTATGGGTAATTACAGGGCTTACTACCTGTCTTCGGCTGGCTTAAGTGATCCCATTAATCAGTATTTGTATCTATCAAATTTTTGAAAGTTGTATATATGTTAATATGTGGAAACACGAGTACCACTATACTATCGCTATTTATGGACTAAATTTGATATATATGTACATGAAACAGCATATATGTCACAAATGAGAATCTAATTATTTTTTTTAATATTTTTATTAAATATAATTAAAAAATAGCTTTGTCTTTATGAGATATATAATATTTGTTTAATAACAATGCCTTTGTAGGTGAAAATCCAGTAATTGTGTGTACTTGAACATATTTAACCATTGCTAATTATTTGTCTTTATGATAATAAACTTTTTTTTTAAATGTATTGAATTGAAAATATTTTTACAGAATTTCTTCAATTCGCGTTTTAACAATCAACAACTCAAGTATTTTTCTGCAAATACGGAACTTCAAAAGAAAGCATGTAAATAAATCTTATTAATCAAAACTTCACCTGGAAAGAGTGAACGTTATTGATAACTTACTTCGTAACCATATCATTATGAATAATTGACGATAAATAAATACATGTCGTGATAAATACAAAATGATAAATTATCTTTTTTTGATGTTTATATCGTTTACATTGTGATTGGATACAATTATTAATTTTAAAAACTAACAAGCTTTTTATACCACTTTTATTAATTAAATGTCGACTGATTTTGATACTATTGCATCTTTGGCAGAATGCACGCACACTAACCGATAATTACCTATTTGATTGAATTTGTAATTTTTTTTCGTACCAGATGATAAATTTAATAATTCCTGTGTTTATAAACATAGTTGTAAAGATTGTACTGCTTTCTATATTGGAAAAAGAAATCGAGATTTAACATTAGAGTCAAAGAGCATTTAAGATACTTAAATAGTAATAGTTTTTCAGGATTTTCCATTCATTCATTAGAAAGTGGTCATAATTTCAGCAATATTTGAATATGTCTAAGAATACACAATTATTGGATTTTTACGTACAAATGCACTGTTATTAAATAAATTTCAGATACCTCATAGAGACGCTATTTTTATTATATTTAATGAAAAATATATAGGAGTATGGAGTGATTACAGAGCTTACGACCTGTTATCGGCTGGCTTCACTTTATATATATATATATGCTATTTCAATGGAGAAAAATAAGAATTATCAAATTTGATTGATAGATGGCGATATTGTAGTGGTACTGAAAGCGAGTCCATGTAATAAAATATGTAGAATTTTCAAAAATTTGATAAATATTGAGATAAAGGGGTGAGAATTGGTTCACTTTATATACCGTATTGGATTATGGGTTTTATTAGGTATTTTATTCGTGTATTTTTTTTTCTGATTTCTTTCCGTATCACGTGGTTTATAAAAGTTAATTACAGTATATATATAAAGTGAATATATATATATATATATATATATTCACTTTATATTTATCAAATTTTTGAAAATTCTACATATTTTATTACATGAACTCGCTTCGAGTACTACTACAACATCGCCATCTATCAACCAAATTTGATAATTCTTATTTTACCCCATTGAAACAGCATATTATATGTCAACTCAATAATAAAAATAGCTTCATCTCTATGAGATATCTGATATTTATTTGATCATACTTTTGATTTAATAAATTGTGATTGTCTGTTTTATATATAAACAATGTTGATCTTAAAGTAAATAATTTAGAATCATTAGAAATAAGTAAACCGTATAAATATAACCAAAATATTATAAATAACCAACTAAATTTAACCACAAAAACAAGTAAATTTCCACATCTTTCATCATCTTAACAATTTAAATTAGGTACTAAATTTATATATTATAATTTAAAAACATAAGAATAATTTAACATATAGTTTTAGTTAATTTATTGGACATCCTAATGAAGGAAATGGTATTTTCCAAAACCAGTTGTTGTATTAATTCTAACTCATTAAAGTGGTTATAAATAATTTATATTAAAAAGAAAAATATGATTTTACACAATCTCGTGTGACTTTTTTCCGTTACAATATTTTTCCACAATCTAAAATAAGTTGGTTATACAGTGATTAAAACGGTCCATTTTGAAATCCTTCATTCGCCACACCTCGGGGGAAAAAAATTCTCTCAGTGATGAAGAAAAACTAATTTATAAAATAACCAATAATTTACTTCAAGAAAGGGAGCGAGCCCCTGAATATTTATTCGGAAACTTGTGTGTTTTCTTTTGCTCAATTTTGTGTTTTTGTTGCTCAATTTTGTTTTCCCACGAGCCGCGAGAGGAAACTTTCGCCATAATACTTCGGCGCTATCGATTTAGTCACCTAGCTTTTTGTTATGTAAATTCCCTTCCGAGTTTAAGTTCTGCCCACTCAAACGCTCAGACTACAAGTTGCACTGAAATCCGAATGGTTCAGCACTTAATACTGAAAGCCTTCAATTTGACGAAAAAAATTGGAAAAACCTATGAGTAAAAGCAGAAATATTCCCTTCAATATTTCTGAATTGATTGTACTGAAAACATTCCGTATTTATCGTTATATTTAACATTTATTACATGTATTTAAATCCCACTACGCGTACTACCATTTAATGTTATATTATTACATACTATTAAATAATTCAATACAAATTAAATACATCAACTACAAAGATATACAGAAAAATTCAATTTATCAAAAAAACATTCGTTACTACCGGGATTCGAACCTGGATGTTTTCCTATCTGGAGAAGTACTTACTTAACTTACTCGGTTGGCATGGTGTAACTGGTAACACATTTATTCAGATAGATCCAGGCTCGTATTCCAGTAGCAACGAAAGTTTTTTTTTAAGAACATATTTTTATTGTGAAGTTGCAGTTTTTCTGAAGATAGTTTTGTGATATTGTAGTACAAATTAAATGTATCAATTAGAAAAATATACATATAAAATCAATTTATCGAAAAAATATTCGTTACTACCGGGATTCGAACCTGGATGTTTTCCTATCTGGAGAAGTACTTACTCAACTTACTCGGTTGGCATAGTGTAACTGGTAACACATTTATCCAGATAGATCCAGGCTCGTATTCCAGTAGCAACGAAAGTTGTTTTTTAAGAACATATTTTTATTGTGAAGTTGCAGTTTTTCTGAAGATAGTTTTGTGATATTGTAGTACAAATTAAATGTATCAATTAGAAAAATATACATATAAAATCAATTTATCGAAAAAATATTTTTATTGATGGATTCGAATCAGAAACCCTTAATATGTGGGGAAGTGCGCTGACCTATTACACCACATCAACATAGTAGTTAACGACAAATTTTCGAACTTAAATGTTGCTTTCTCAAATAGATACATCTATTTTTCCATTATTTGAAAGCAATCTACTTTATATTCACAAATATATAAGCAATCTACTTTATATTCACAAATAAATAAATATAAAAAATATATAAGTTGAATTAATGTTTCATAAATTGAATTAATTAATTTAATTCTGACGTCTTTTATCGTATTTTACTCAAAGGTGTTTGAGATTCAAATAATTTGTCGTTAACCTGCTATGTTGATATGGTTTAATAGGTCAGCGCGCTTCCCCGTATAGAAAAGGTTCCCGGTTGGTTCGAGTCCGGGCGGCAATAAAAATATTTTTTCGATAAATAGATTTTATCTGTACCTATCTTATTCAAATTTATACTTTTAATTTGTATTTAAGTATTTTTTCGTAAAATTGATTTTTTTCTACATATCTTTCATTTAATTTGTAATAAAATAACACAGAATTATGTTTGAAAAAACCCGTAACTTCACAATAATTACGTGTTCTCGTTAAAAATATTTAATAATTGGTGTTAAAAAAAAATACAATAATTTAAATAATTATCTACCAATTTAATGAGATAGATGGCAGTAAAAAATGGTTAATAATTTTTTGTTGTCCCTTTAGAATTAAAGAGTTGCACATCCATCAAATTTTATATATTCTAAGAGATATTTAAACTTAACAGATCGGTTTCTTTTTAAATTTCCTCACACACAGAAAGACATTTGGATTATATACAAGATTAGTTTTTTCTTTCTTACATATTCATAATTTTAATGGAGAGTTTTTTTAAAATTGGTTAAATAGGATTCACTAATTATGTATATATGCTATGGTGTATAGTTCTGACCAACAATCGGACATTAACGCAGCCAAAATGATCATTTTCTCTTCGGTTTACGAATGCCGCTGAAATTCTGCAGTAGATTCTTACTAATAAAAATTTAACGTAAATAAATTAAGTGTTAATAATTAGTACTTGTTCCTTTTATATTTACCATTTCTGTTATTACTGTCTGCAATCATCTCACCCAGTACCGAGACACAGCCTCAGGGACATGCTCACATGAACCGGCTACGGAGGCGGAATGCCATTGGTGTCTTAACCTTCTAATTCCACACATACAACAAAATTGATATTAAACTTACGCATGATACTCGTTCTAGATGCTATCTAATTACAGCGGTTCTCCATTACGCAATCGGTCAAAATTGTATGCTAAATCTACCTTATGACGTCAATTCATACACATATACGAGGTGCGTTTTCTAAGCAAATACTGTTGCTAGATATTCCCAGTGTAGTGCTGTAGATACGATGTTGCGCATGCGCAATGGTTTCCTTCATCTGTTGACTCACCATATGCGACGTTAGAAACATTTACGTAGTTTTTTGAATTCACGAACTACGAAACCAGCTAATATTCATCGCCATGTGTGACCTGCTTTGTCCTGATTTAGCGCGTCTTTTCCATATTTTCCTTCATCTGAAGCGGTTTTTGATGACGTTGATGTAAGACGGAGGACAAACATGATTTTCATCCCAAGTGACGCCGTTTCATGATATACAAAAATTGGTTCTACTTAATGATAAGTGCCTTAATAATGGTGGCGACTGTGTTGAGAAGTACTTTAAAGTGTATGGGGTTCGAAGAAAGTAGTGTTGTGAAAATGAAATAGCGTTTATTTTTTTTTTTAATTCTGCTACTTAAATAAAAACACGTTTTGTATAATAGTATTCCATTAATAACGTTTCAATAGAATGACTAATGAATAAAAATCTTATGTTTATGTATGGCGGTTAGTTTTTTTTTGTTTCCATTAAATGGCTTGTATTGATGCCACTAAACATATTAACTAATTCTGAAGAACTTGTATCTAAATATAGAATAAAAACAAAAAATCAAAACTATAAATTGGGATTAAGTACAAAAAATCATAAATACAAACCTATTAATATATGTTGCTTCAACAATGAAAAAACTACTTACCATCATTATATAAATAAACTGATGATTATGAAAATATTAACCAAAAACCAATATATTTTTTAACAATTTAGAAATATTATTTTAAGTTATTGAATTATTAAGGTTTTCCAGCTTTAAATCTACGAGAAAACCTTCGAATTTCCACATTTTTAAAGGGTATCCTACCCGAGGGAATCGCTCCTTCAGGGGAATATCCTTGTCATCCTCACGAATCGAATATCGCGCAGGGAGATGAGAGGAGGGTGAGAACGGTTAACCCGGATCTTTAAAATAAGCCAATTGTAATGTATAAAAAACATAAAAGCCATAAAATGACTGTACCTTTTGTAACACTCATAGATTACAGATTGTTTTCTGTTCACTTAAACGAACGGTCTTGAAGTCATGGGAGTTGATAAGTGGTAGAGAGAGAGAAATGTTTTTACAGAAACCTAAATAGTAACTATGCTAAATTTTGTTAAGAGTTATTTAATGATGGCTTTAAATGTACAGAGAACAAACAGATAAGCATTCAATTATATATAAATGTTGTAACAGACCTAGTTCACAAAATATTTTGGGTCGAGAATATGTGAAAATTCTGCACCATTATGGAAAATATTACTGTTTGAAATTTTTACAAAACCATGTTAATCCTTAAGTATACGTACTTCGAAATAAATATTTGCGAAATTTATCCATTATTAATCTATATCTTTGCTTCGGGTCCTAAGTCACCAGATAAAAAATAGTCTGGCTATTTGAAAGTCGATTTCCTTTAATTTTTTGTATTCAATTTGGAATATAATTTGGAGTCAATAAAATATTTTAATTAATCAAAATAATCGCATAATTCATGCCTAGTTGCTATTTTGATGAAGATGATTTGTTGAAAATCTTTTATGGAAGTAACGCTGAAGTAATATTATTTTTGTGCTCCATTACCTTGTAGAAGCTAATATTTTTTTCTTCAATTATGATCACACTTTATATGAAAAAACTTAACTATATAATATTGTAAATCTCAAACATATTTTATTATTTATTTCCTTAAGAATGATTGCGGAAGTGGATGGAAGACCGCAGGGTGAATTCTGTACATCAGGACCACGCATCTCATGCTTTCCCTTGAGCGAACCGGTGGACGGCATGTCGTTGCACGTTGCATTGTGGCACTCAATGTACGGCATATATATTGATTGAAATTTTTGTTTGTTTTTTTGTTTGCTAATCTTTCTTGCCGTTTACTTTATCAAAAACGAGGCCTATATCGAATAGATTCTATGAAAATTCCGATAAAAATTATTTCCGAAGCATATAAAATGCTCTCATTTCACAACTTAAAGAAGAAAACTAAGATAATTTATAAATTTAAAAATCATCACTGAATCAAACCGTGGCACCGTGACGTTTTAGTAGCAGATGCTCTCATATTTGTTTCACTCAGTAAAGCATCCCGTTGTACATATTTGTTGGGAAGCTACTATTTAATTCCGTTACATCTCAGGGGCACCTCACCAACTGGTTTCCTAATCAGGTCTCCAATCAGGCAGTAGAACGTTTCTGCATCTCCCAGCGTTGTACCCACATAATTAGTATTCAATTAAAATTAACAAATAAGCATTAATATATTCCTCATTTCAATATGTTTATCTGAACTTTTTTTTTATTTTAAATTGTGTGTTAAATTATATCCTAAATCTTTAGTGAATTTTAAATTGTTATTATTGTTCTTTTAATTTATCTGTTAAATGGTGCATTTTTTAGATCATTTGGAATTATTAACTGCTATTACTAACAGAAAAGCAATCAGCCAGAACTTTATTATTTTCCTTTCAGAATGGTGTACCCTTATTATATAGCTAAACAATCAATCCATGTGAAATTGTCGAGTAATTAAATAAATAGTTGATAGACCATTTGTGACGTAAAGTATCAAAGAGTTACATCTCCATTTTCATAGTTTTGAGATAATCGTTAAAAATATGGCCAAATATGTCACTTTTTGATAATATATATGTTTTTACAATTCAAAATGTTTTAAATTCATAAGGATATATAATATTATGATTTTATAGACATATCATAAGTTTTATTGTCTACAAAACTACATTCATAACTCATTTTGTCTAAAAATGTAGATGTCACACTTTGATACTTAACGTCACATTTTTAAAAATACTCATATTTTTTGTGTAATGATCCTAACTTGTTAATAATTCGAAATGACTTATTCGAATTTCAGATTTTTGTCTAGTCCCTCACTAGAGGTATTTAGACTTGGAAAAGTGCAGGTTTTTAATTTTTTAGAATAAAAGGGGTGTAAGCACAAAATTCAAATTTGATGTGCGAACACAACTAGTACCCACCTTTTTGTAACTGACATGTAGACTGTAACATTTTCTATAAAAACATCTCCGTGAAGATGGGACTTTTTTAAAACGAAAGCAAAAAATTAAGGTTGAAATTTCACCCTGTGGGTACGCATGTAGGTGAAAATATGTAAAATCAATCCTGTATTCCCTTTCTTTATAAACAAATTGTTTTTAATTCCACGTTGATAGGATAAATTGTAAAAAGTTGTGATATTTCAGTTCCTACAAACCTTTTACATTGCAAAATATGCTACGCCTCTTAAAACAAATATGGCCGCCACGCAAAAACCAAAAATAATAAAATTAAAACAATGGTTCTTTTTAACTACCAATAAGTTAGAGTGATTGCACAAAAAATATAAGAATATTTAAAAATGGTCAAGCAAACAGTGTTGGTCCATTTCATATACCAAATAGCCCTAGCATTGTCCTCCCTGAAATTGTTCAAATGGTGTTCTTAAGTTTCGATTTTGAATTATGTGTGATATTATTAAAGAGAACACATTATTACAGGAAAATTCAATTTATTGTGAAATATGTTTATAAAATATTTATTTATTTATCAATAAAACATGCTTATTCAAAATAATAATAAAGTTTATATATTATGTTATCCTTTAATAGCGCCGAATTGTTACACCCTAGGATATTTTTTTCATATTCTGTCGCAAGATAATATTATAATTCAATAAAAATCTTGATTCCATATTCCGTTAAATTCGTGGAAAATAAATAACTGTCGTTTATATAAACTTACCGATATTTAGTAAGGTATATTTTTAATTGAAATATGGTAATATAATATATAAATATTTTACCATGACGGCCTTTAGACTTTCGGTTCGCTTGTCAAATAAAAGTCAACAGGTCTTTAATAAAACGTAAGAAATTATTATTCCCATCACTTTAATATTCCTTTAACGACGGAGCTTTCGCAAAGCTCGGAGAGATTTTATGTTTAATAAGCTTTCAAAAGTCACCGAACAGTATTTTTATGACTTCGCTCGAATACCGGGTAATCCATTTGCGGACAGGTTTCAAACCCCTGGAAGTATTTTTTTGTTTATTCTGCGACGTCATCAATCTTATTAAACTCTTGACCTGGGAATTCCAGAGTTTTCTTACCGTGTACATGGCTTATTCCCCTGTTTTACCCAGATGCAAAGAAAAGCCATTCTATGCGAGAGCTTTATATTATAATAAGAATCAATGTATTATATAAAGAATATATTTCATAAATCCATTGTGAAATGTTGACTTTATATATGATTATTATTAGTTGCAGTAAACAAAATGATGATAGCCAACGTCCGTTGAACAGATAGGGCACTAGAAGAAGACGATAATTCTGTTATTTCTTACATAAGTTATATTAATATTAAAACTAATTCATATTTTTTCGTGTGATTCTGTCAACACAAACAATGAATTAATAGGCACAAAAATATATTTTTTTAAATGTTGATAAATAAATTCTGAATAAATATTTAGATAAAACGTTTTGTTTAAACCACTATTTATTATTAGCAAGCTAAATATTTTAAATAACCAAATCCTTTTTACAAATAGTCAATTTTTAAATTTGTTTTATCACTTATATTTTTATAGGCGTGTATTTTTAATTTTAGTATATATTGTATTTATCTAGGCGTGTATTTTTAATCTTAGTATACATTGTTTTCTAAAGAAGATACCCTAAGTATCGAAACATGTTAATTTATTAATAAACAGTGGTTTGATCAAAGTGTTTTATTTTTTTATTCATATAATATATTGCCTCAAAGTAATTTTTCTAATATTGAAGAAGTAAAATCTGAATTTTTTAATTCAATTTAATAGTAGAATAATGTAAAATAATTAGTACGAAAACAAATTACCTGTTTATAATATTACGGGCAGGTCGATGATTCATTTAACATAATTGTGAATATTAATAAATACATTATATTATTACGAGTTTAATCAATATTTAAAAATCAAAAATATGCAATTAATTATTATTAAAATGTTTTAATATTAGATAATTTTCAAACTGTATGAATTGTTAAATTCCTTATCTCTGATGCCCTGCTAAAACATTTCTTTTTAGAATTAAATTACGTTAATAAATCGTTATTTTGTATAACTAAGCGTAGTCTTTAGCTCTTTTTAAAAGAATATATGTGAAGTTTTATATAATCGATTATGCGACTTCAGATATGTATAAACCAATACAAAGTACATCGTATAAAAAATAATTACTTTAAACTATGATAGACTTAATATGATAAAAAACATACGAATTCTATCAGGACTGCACAATGGATGGATCCAAATAATCATAAGGATAATCGGCTTAAAATAATTCAAAGATCTATTCCCCGCACTCGCTGGTTCTCCAAAAGAACAATAGCAAATATCTCTAGAATGAGAATTGGGCATTGCCAGGTAGCCTCACATTTATTCAGATTGAACTTGATAGATTCCCCAATGTGTGAGTGTGGTGCCGAGAATAAAACCCTTGACCACATATTGCGGATCCATTGCGGATCACAGATTTTTTTTTACAGTTATCTCGTCAATGGTAATTTTCAACTCCTGGTTAACTTGTGTTATTTCTTTCCTTTAACTCGCCACATTTAATCTGTATAATAGCAAATTTTTTAAACAACAATGGTATTGACTTGTAATGTAATACTTCCTATTCTATAATACTATAGTATTTTTTTCTATAAAATTGAGTGTTAACTTGATAAATGGCACAAATCGCTCTTGAAGGTTGGATTGCCTATTTAAAAAAAGAAGAAGAAGATTTTGGGGTCTACTGATCACGATCGAAAACTGAACATTGAAATTTTTCGGAGAACGAGACACGAGATTCTCTGCGTAGGTAGTACGTATTTATACAGAAATCTACCTAAAAATGTTTTAAAAATTGTTTAAATAATTATGTTAATTATTTTGTTTTATTTATTTATTTGTTGCGTATTTATAGATATCTTTACATAAATTTTACATTTATAATTCTCAGTATTATTCCTTTGGAATGCAAAAATGTACGTGTTTTTATTTTAATATCTAAGACATGACTCATTTTCTCTTGTTATCACTTAACTACCGTTTATATCTGCAGTGTAATAAGGGTTCATTAATCCACTGCATTGCATTGGACAACCGACCCTCGTTTGCAGAAACGCAAGCCTTACTAAGAAAATCAACTTCAACCCTTTGTATTTAAAAACAGCTTTATTTTTAATTGGATCTTTTATAAATTATAATTACCATTGTTAAGCCAAGGATTGCAAAGGAAGGAAGGAAGGAAGGAACGGAACGAGCTAGCATCTTCTTCTTTTTATACTTTAATTAAAATGAGATAAAAATAAGGCCTTGAGAAATTAAGTCGGTTTCTCTCGGTTTTAATTAACTCGCAGAATAGGAGTAACTCCCTCACTTAATCGTGTATAAGTGTTTCGCGTCTCGGGATTTTTATATTCTAAGTGTGACGGTTGCTAATTCATTAAGGAAATCCAGTCGTGAAGAGTTGGGGGACTGGAGGTGTGAAAATCGGATGCAAAAAATGTTTTTTTGGAGTAAAAGATGTACTTTATTCAAATCCAATCACTAATAATAAAATAATATCAAACATAATAACTTAACTTTCAAATCGGTTTTATATTATCGAACCAGCAAATAATTCGTTGATATTGACCATACCATTTTAATACTTTAAATTTATTTAAGAAGTTGACGTGAAAATTTAATTAATTCACTTCACATTTGTGAAGTAACGATTTTTCAGAACATTATTGTCATAATTAAATGAAAGATTCAGAGAAAAATCTATCTGTAACCGACGCAAGATGCCGATCACAAGTGGTGGGTGATGATGGAATTAGACGGGACGGAATGGAAAGAGGAACCGGGTGGATGAAACAGGGAATGGAATAGAAAATGGGAAATGAGGGAAGGATGGGATAAGGGTAAGGAAATCTTTCGATAACGGACTAGGATAGCTTACAGGATAAGGACAGCTTGACTCACATGATAATGACGCTCCTTAGCTTATCCTGAAGTTCACCACAAAACAGTGAACGATTCGAACAGGCGATTCTGATGAATCCACCTCGCACTCTTCACTGAATTCTACAAACACAAATCTTCTGTTAGTCCACTGGATCCAACGAATGACCTAGCAAAAATACTACTTACATTCAAAAACGAACTAGTCGTGCCGAGGAACAGGTGTAGACTGATTGGGAATGGGCTAAGGGATAGGAACAAAACTGTCTATCAAGAAAATAATTATAAATACAGAACACTATCTATCGAAAAAAAATAGTTATCACCGGGACTCGAACCTGGAATTTTGTATTGTCAGTAGAGAGCTTCCTAGTAAACTTACGTTGACAAAGATTAACGACTTTAGCGTAGATCATTTTAGTTTAATTAGTTTAAGCTCTGTACTGGCAATAGAAAGATTCGGAGTCGAATCCCAGAAATCAATTAATTTTTTCAACAGATGTTTTCGGCAATACAAACATCTGTCAATATATTTTTGTTTTATTATGATGCTACGCAACACGGAACGCTGTTGTATATTTTATGTTACGACGCAAACAGATGGATGAATATCTACACACATACTTATAAATTATTCATATTTGTACAAAAACAATCACCATTATTTATTAAGGAATACTTAGCACAAAGAAATATGTAATAATGTCATTTTTATTCTGGAAAAGCAGATTTCGCTATTTCTGGAATAGAAACATATTGTATTATTTGTTATTCTAGCAGAATCCCCAACGATATGATCGGTTGCCAGAAATACAGTATGCATGCAATTAGTTCCGTTACATGCACTGTGCACTGGTTATCAAAAGGACTGCAAATATCAAATACGACAGCAACATGCATTTCTGAAATTTTACTGAAAAAACTTCACGTAGTTATTGCACGAAATTCTACATTCCCAGCTCTATAATAATTGATGTAGCAAGTTCACAATATAACTTTTATCAAAATTTACATTGCATGACAAATAAAATACTTATACATTTCTACGTAATTTGTGTATTTTTTTAAATTATGAAAGTTGTAAAAGTGCCCAAAAAGTTTAAGAATTTAGTACAGTGCAGTGACTAATAAAGAAAGCAATATACTAACAAATTAATTTATATAATTTATTAAATAAAACAAAAATCATTTTGTATGAAACCATGAAATTTATTACACGTCAACCGGTTTCGCTTATCTCAAGCTTCATCGGGACGTATTTAAAACTGATATTTGGACAATTTAGAAGCCCTCGAAATAAAAAAGGCAATTAATAGTGGTGCGCTTATTCTTAATAATCAAAATAATTTATCCATTAGCCCCATACTAGATATGTTTCCTTTAAAATCAATTTTATATCTATCAACACTGTGTTTTTCCCTCCCTTAATGTTCCATCTATCTGTATATATATATTCTGTCTCTCTCTTTCACATATCATTTAAATTATGTCTCTTTTCGTGTTCTATTTAATTATATATGTATTCTGTCTCTCTCTTTCACATGTACTTTTATATTATATTTCCCTCTTTATGTATATATAAGTACACTCTTCTTGTATTTATGATTTTTTTTACTACATGCGAAAAATGCGCTTCTCTTCAAAAACTAAACTTTTTTTTTCGTATTTAAGTAGCCATACCATAGTGTTTATTTATGAATTCAATACAATCTTGTCCATTATTTGTAATGCAATTTATTCATTATTTGTAGTGCATTTGTAGTTCATACTTGTAGTACAATGGATAGGGATGCAATAAAAATAGTATATTTTCAAAAGTTATTCTAAAAAATTAGTTTCGGGTATTTCGAAGATTTACCGAGACTTCACAAATATATCATTTAAAATAAATAATAAATATGTTTAAATGTGGTGTATTTGATGCCTTGTAAATTATCTGAGATAAATTTCGTGCTCCTCAATATTTAGATTATTGCAGATTCGGGAACAACTTTTTGGAAGATTTTGTTACCGGAATGGATCATTTTCGCCAAAATAATGGAAATCATTTACTCAGATTTTTAAATCTGCTGTGCATTAATTTACAGTTAAAATATTTATATTTAAAATATCACAGAGCTATGTTCTGAATAATTACAACTTCACAATAAGAATGTGTTCTTTTAATAATAACGTTATATCAGTGTCCAAAAATTTAATAAAAATTCATTGATAATTCTGGCGTCTGCTATCAGATTACTCAAAGGTATTTGAGATTCCGTAAAAATAAGGTAGATAGCTCTTTCAAATAATGGAACGATTCAATGTATTCATATCAAAAAGGTAACACGTAGGTTCGAAAATTTGTCGCTGAAAATATCGTTACTGTAGCATAGTTGGATAATGCACCTTCCCCTTTGGAAAGAGATCCAGGTTCGAATCCCAGTAGCATAACAATAATATTTTTCAGTAAAATTGATTTTATATATATATATATATATATATATATATATATATATATATGTATATGTATATGTATATCTTTCTAATTAATATATTTAATTCACATTTATAAAAATATTTTTAGTATTTAAAAAGAGTGCATTTTGTACACTTATATATCAAGAAAGCGAACTGAATGTCAACAAGTCAAAAGTGATTGGATTCGAGAAGAAAGAAAGTAAAACGACGTGCAAAAAACTTGTAGGTAATGAATGTTTGGAACAATGGAAAAAACGTAAGAACGAGTAAAATTATGAAAGGATCACTTAGGTGGTTTGTTCATGTGGAACGAATGAATGAGAAGAGAATGGTAAGAAAGCTATATGACGCTAGTGTTGATGGCACCAGAAATGGAGGACGTTCGCAGAAGACTTGGCATAACCAGCTAAACCATACACTGGAAGATGGTTCTATTAGAAACCTAAATAATCGTCGAGCTTGTATGAGAAGATATATGAATTTGGATCAGGCGGGAGTGGGCGCTCTATCCTCTCCCCTACTCTCGCGGGGAAACTTCGTGATGGTGAGTAAATAAGTATATATCAGAAAAGCGCAAACACTTATAAAACAACCTATTATTTTACAAACATTATTTATTATTATATTGTTAAAATTGTTTTCCAATTATTTTATTTAAATTAATAAGTATTTTTAAAATCACCATAATATTCCGATCGCTATTTAAAATTTCAAAAAAGTATGAAAACATCTTTTAAATTGTGAAATGGATTAATTAATTAGATTTTTAATAAACTCTCTTACAAAGAATATGTATCTTTTAAAAACGGATTTAAATCTGCAATGCCCTGCTTTGAAGATGGATTTCGCGAAATTTAATTAATATCAGAGGTTATTTTATTTTTATCCCTTGCTTTACCTTTCTAGATGTGGGTGCAATCCTAGAGTTAATTTTGCAAATACTTGTCAAAAAGGTACTATTACAAAATGTTTTATTTCAATTATTACGATAATTTTATCGTATAGTTAATTATATAATTTTCAGTGCTGAAAAATCGTCGTTTATTTTTATAGCAACATTTATTTACATCTTGCATCAATATAAAAATTCTTAGTACAAGTATTACCAATACATTTCATTTACATGCTGCTTCTTACCTCGCTAGGTACATATAAAGTACCTGTGCCGAGATTGGTAGCCATAAGGTTCCATAAGCTAGAATATAAGTTTGGAGTAAGGTAACAAATTAAATTAAATGCTAAAAAAAAAACAGAAAAATCAAAAAGGATACATTCAAATTTTTGATACAGACTAAAAGCATGTAAGAAGTAAAAAAAAAAAACAAACAGTGAGCAAACAAAACATGATAAGTACGAGGAAGGATATAATTATATAAAATGAGTGGCTCTGATCATTTAAGGAACTCTTCCAGCCGACTTCTTCCAATTTTGAAAAGCCATTCATTTGTAAGCACGCAGAATTGAATATATTGTATAATCAATTAGGTTTACTGTAAAAATGCACGAAATTCCATAATAAATATACTAATTTGCAAAAAAAATCATTTTCGTTTAAGATACACAACTGTATAAAATCCTAATTCTAAACCAGCGAGTATTTTTTTTTTTGCTGCTATGCAATACGGATAGAAATTTGAGAATTATGTTAACTAATTTACTTATTTGACGTGATAACCGCACACTCTTACGTTATTCAGCACACACATATATGATATCAATTTTATTTTTATTTTATGGTATGCGACACGGACAGCCGTAAATACATGATTATTTCATATTGATATGCGACACTGACAACTATCAACATCTGTTTTTTTTATTATGTGTAACAAATGGACAAATCTCTTGTCAGAAATTAAATAACTGGAAAATGGTAATACTGCTATATTACTATATTACAGGTAAATATATATTTTTAAATTCACAGAATCCATTATATATGTACAGAATTATTCAATTTTATACTGCTATATTTCCTAAAATATACCTTGTATGTTAATGATCTATACAGAAATTGATAGAGGAGATCCGAAAGTTTAGAATCTCATCACTAGATTTCTCATTGTTACGCAAACGACATTCAAAGCAGTCATTTCGAGTCAGTTGTGAGTAAAATGGATACTGTGCAGTACAAGGTTTTATGAGTTCATGAGTTCGGTAAAACTAAATGAATTTTCTCAAACCTAGTGACTTTTTCTTGTGGTGGTTCATAAAAGAAACAGTTTGTGTACCACCTGCACCAACAATTCTAGCCGATCTGCGGAACCATATCACGTGGTGAACTCAGTAATGCAAGACGTGCTTCATCGGGTGTAGAATGACTTCAACTACCGATAGATGTTTGCAGCTAAAGGGGGACACATTAAAATCGTTATTTTTTAATACAACTTATCTTTCACAACTTGTTTCTTTTCATTTTGAATATATGCAGTTTCTTCTCCAGTTCCAAGAGCAACAACGACATTTTATCAAAGATTCTACATGTTCCTAGATCCGAAACTATACAATACACTCAGTACCAACTGGAAATTGTACAATTCTTATAAGATTACACAAATATGGACCCAATATATGATTCAATCAGGTAGAGATGAATCAGAAGCATGGATATCCAACAATTTAATATAATGTATACAATTCTTTTACTAATAACTCACTTGTCCTACAACACTCCCACTCCACATATTTTTATTATATTTTTATTTTATTCTTACTTTTTTATTCATATTTGATTTATCTTTTTATTCCAAATAACACCACAACAGCACGAAAAAAAAAACTGACTACTTTAACACAGACTTTAGTCTAGCAAAGTAGCCAAGACAACGCTGTATATATCAGAGGTGAAGTCTACTCCATCTCACACAACAAACTATGTATTATGTATGTTTATTATGTATCCACTTCTGTTAGTACAAAAATATAGATGTCAAAATATATATAAATAAATTCTTCTGTCTTCTGGCATTTCAATAAAAATCTTCATCGCACATTTAGCCTTCTTCCTGAATGGCAGTCTCAGTCAATCTTTTCTTCTTGTATGGTGTTCGTGCTCATGTCGAAGTGCATTAATTTTTCGTACAAATTCAGTCGCGATTTTCTTAGTGTCGTTTTTATAAATATGTACCATTACATTGAAATATATTTTCTGCTTAAAGATCATCATATTCAGATCTTTCAGCATTGCACTGATCCGAGTATATCTATTTTTCTGAGTATTATTATCAAAGTTTTATTTTGCAGCACTTACAATTGTTGCACTTCTTCTTCATTAGCTGAAAAAAAATCTGCTGCAGTAGTTAATGTGAGTAATAATAACAGAGTTGTATACTATTTTACAAGACTCATTACTAATGAAGCTTCTGCAATCTTTTTAGTCAGGTGTCTTGTATTTCGCGATAAATTCAATTTTACTATGGCTCGGGCAACTAAAAAACAAAAGGTGCGGTATTTGATTCCACCTCACGAAGCGTAATATGTTTACCAAGAGATCATAATTTTATTCAATATTTAAATTTCTACGTACGTTTTCCTCGTTACAACCTCTTATCAAGGCCAGGCAGAAAATCGTAAACGCAATGTTTTCCCATGCTCTTTGGTCGCCTACGTCATCAGTATAAACTGCAAAATGGGAAATCTAACCTATCAAAGGTTTTCCTTTGCGTATATTTTTGTTTCAAAATTATCATAACCAGGTAAAATTACAGGAAAAACCATTATTTTAACATAGTCAAATATCTATTATGTACCTATTTTATGTAAAACTATATTTTGTGACACACTTTTATTTGACTTCACACAGGACATATTTTCGAGTATAAACGTAGATTTTATTCATAGGCAACAATGTTTTGCTAAAGCTAGAGATAAACATTGAATATAAAAAATATTATTTATTCTAACAATCTTGTAACTATAATAACAAAATCCTCCTCGATTATATTATATTTTAATTTTTTTAATTTTATTCATATAATTTAGTTTTCTTTTAGAAATCAACTTTTTTATTTTTACTGAGGACACATTACTGTTGTGAAGTTGAAGTTTTTAAAAGATAGTTATATTTAAAATTCCTTTTATCACATATTTTATTATGTATACATTTTTTTCTGTGTCAATTTTTAACATTACTTCTATTTTTTATTTAATGCACTGTACATAATTGATATCCTATACGTATGTTGATTATACTGCTATTTATACCTTAATAAATAAATACAAAACAGGCTTGCCTAGTGAGGCAATGCAATCATCATTCAAAAATGTTATCTGCAGTTAATGAAATAATTATTGATTTCCGCGACAAAAGAGTATATTTTGAAATGATCGAATTATTATTCCTCGCTTGCGTTGATAGATCTGGTGCTATCAATGCCGTAGATCAGATCTTATTTCCGGACTAAGATTCTGTGATGGTCCTGTACGCGCCATGGCTGTATAAGGAATCACCTGACAGCCGTATAGGGCAGAAATGGACTGCCCAATAAGTAGATACCAATTTATCGTGACGGATGAGTCCTAGGAGCTAGCCGACCACTTCTCCGCATACCGTTTCTTTTATCAACACCTTAAATGAGCCACCCCAGTCTCCAACTTTATTCGCGCAATTAACTTTGTACTCGTGGTGTCTGCCATTGTAAATCATCCCGCAATAAAAGCCAACTTTTGTAAATTCAGTTTTATTTTAACCCTTTCCAAACCCTGCAGTACCGCTCTAATTAAATCTGCAATATTTCAGTAAATATACGCAAAATATACTTCATGTTTAAGTTAACCTGAAGAAAAATGTTTACGCTTAGAAATGAGTAGTTAAAAATCAATCAATCCAATAAAAATAATTATTTTTAATTCATCCCATTGTAAAATAAATACGTTGACAAAAATACCGTTTGTGCCAAGACAGAAAGAAATAAAACATTAATTTCATAGTGAAAACAAAAACAAACATAATGTTGTTTCTTTCTCACTAATTAAATGAAGGTAGATAAAAAGGAAGGTTGCATTATATAATGCAACCTCCTATACAAAACTTGATGAATGCTCCGAATTATAATATTACATATTTTTTATATATTTAATGCTTAATACTTAAAGTAAATTTAACCATTTTTTCACATTTTAAAGACAAATATAACTCTAATTTTATACGGTAACACGAGGTATGGTAAAGGAACCTTGCTTTAGACACAGAATAAATGTCAACGCACACATTCATACACACTGCGATATACACCAACGCAAGTGAGACTAGAAGAGAGTCTCACCATCCACAAAACCTTCTAATACGATCATCAACGATAATCCCTACAATTTGTTTAATTAACCGTTTTATTGATAACTAAAATTATGTATAAATTTATTAGATACTTTAATACATAATTCAAGTGATTATTTGTGTGATTATTGGCCATATATTTATGATTATCTTAAATATTCACCCTTAATTAGATATTCATAGACTTTAGGATAATACTGTTTTTGAATACATGTCTTTCAAACATTATTATCTATAATCCGCAAGGCTCACATACTCTGTATATGGAAAACGGGGGAGAAAAAGACTCTAGTACTAATATTACATTTGTTCACTCTGACATCGTTCGATTAAAAACCTTTGTTAATATAATTATGTAATATTTTATGTACGTATGTAATCTTAATAAATAAATTAAAAATAATTATTATTTCTGAATAGTTTTAATTTTTCAAACATAAACGTTATTCCACCAATCGTCTTAAAATGTTTTTACATTGTCCAATAATGTCCGACTCGCAAGCAGCTTTTGAATCCATCTCTGCTAATGTGAAAGTCTGTCTAGACAATGAGATAATCTGTTCCATCAGAAGATGTCTATTTAATTTGTACAGCAACAATAAACAGGTGTCATATTTGGATTCCTGCACATAAGGGAATTCATGGAAATGAGTATGCTGATGAACTGGCCAAGAAGGCTACTCTTTCCGGAGTTTTTCCCCATCAATTTCATGTCCCGATATATGACAGACTTAATATGGTGAAAAAGCCTACAAATTCTATCTGGTCTGCACAGTGGATGGATCCAAAAAATTACAAGGGTAATCGGCTTAAAATAATCCAAAGATTTATTCCCCGCACCCCTTGGTTCTCCAACAGAAAAGTTTCCAAAAGAACAATATCAAATATCTCTAGAATGAGAATTGAGCATTGCCAGGTAGCCTCACATTTATTCAGATTGAACATAATAGACTCCCCAATATGTGAGTGTGGTGTCAAAGAGGAAACCCTTGACCGTGTCTTTTTTGCCTGTCCATTGCGGATCACAGGTTTTTTTTACAGTAATCTTGTCAATGGTAATTTTCAACTCCTGGTTAACTTGTGTCATCTTCTTTCCCTTAACTCGCGACATTTAATCTATATAATAGCAAATTTCTTGAACGACAATGGAATTAATTTGTAACGTAATATTCCCTATTCTATTATATTGCTGTACTCTTTTCTATGAAATGGTGTTTTAACTTGATTAATGGCACAGATCACTCTTGAAGGGTGGATTGCCTGTTTAAAAGAAGAATAATGTCATACTAAGACTATCAGGATCATTAAAGACAAGTCGATAATCCGTATATTATAAAATAAAATAAAATATATTAATTTGCTTTAATGTATAAACGTTTTTCTGAGCGGCATTTACATTATGGAAAAATAATATAAATTTATATTACAAAAACACTTTCCGGTGCTAGCCGCAAGTAGATGTTATCAGTGAGTGCAAGAAAAACCTATATTAACGGAATTAGTTTTTTTTTTTTTTTTTTTAAAACAACCACTATTTTGACTCAAAATAGCAGATTCGGCTGATTAACGAACTTGTCCGAGAATTATTTTCTAGAAAAAAGTGATGAAAATCTTAAATACGGGGCGTACGAGATTCACAAAGTTTATTACACATTCTTATTGTGAAGTTGTAATTATTCATAACATAGGTCTGTGATATTTTAAATACTAATTAAATGTATTAATTAGAAAGACATATATAAAATCAATTTTATCGAAAAATATTATTGTTGCACCATCGGGATTCGAACTTTACACATTTTAACGGAAGGTGATTTTGGCGTCTCCTTGTAATAACAGAAAAAATTTTATGGATATTGTATTATTTTATTTGTAACTGTACAATACAATGTAAAAATATGTTTGGACTGTGCCCGTCTCACTAGAGAAATTCTGTATCGAGAAAGGGCACAAGACAGTATTTTTATTAATCAACATAATAAATAAATCGTTTCGGCTATCTAGGCCATATCAACTGTTAAAACATAGAATAGTGTGGTGAGCTTATATACAATTTTTGTTACAAAGTATTACATATTAGGTGATTAACAATACGATATTCTCTTTATATTAAAATTTACAATGTTAGAAATACCAAAGATAGTATATTTAGTTAGGTACATGTTATTATCATCAGTTGGTAATGGTCTAGTCTAGACAGCCAAAACGATCGTCCAATTATTTGAAAAAATTAAATAAAACCAAAAAAAATCGTGTTTCATTCATTGTGTTGATTACCGATGGAGTTCTATAAAATGAATACCGTCTGTATTCAAAAATTTAAGGAATCAGTATTTTTATTTATTTTATTTTATTGATTTATTTTTACTGTGTAAACATATTGTAATAAACATAATAACTATTTAACGTGTGATACTTATAATGAAAATCCACAAAAATATTTAGATACGTAAGTATGTTTATTTCAAATACTCCGATAAACTTGTAACATCATGAAAAATACAGTCCAATCATACATTATTGCACAGTCTAAGCAAATTTTTACATAGTATTATATAGTTACTAATAAAATAATTATTTAGAACCAACTATATCTTAAATATGTTTAAGCATTAAGGAAAACACATTCTTATTGTGAAGTTGTAATTATTCAGAACATAGGTCTGTGATATTTTAAATACTAAATTAATGTATTAATTATAAATATATACATATAAAATCAATTTTGTCGAAAAATATTATAATAATAATAATATCTCGGTGACGCAAAAACAATATTTTTCGACAAAATTGATTTTATATGTATATATTTATAATTAATACATTAATTTAGTATTTATGTTTAAACAGTTTAATGCAAATTAAATGTATCAATAAGAACGATATGCCCATAAAAAATATTTTTGTTTCTACCGGTATTAATATTTTCAAAATTTAATAAAAATGAACTAATTAATTAATTCAGGCGTCTAATATAATTTCTAAAATTTGTCGTTAATTTACTATATTGGTGTAGTGTAATCGGTTAACGCATTTCCCCGGATATGAAAAGATCCGTGTAGCAACAAAAATATTTTTTCAATAAATTAATTTTATACATACATATAATTATTATTTAAAGCAATATTCTTTATCCGTAAAATGTTTTCAACATATTGTACTAGAATACGCATGAAAAATCAATATTTTTCAATTTTATATATATTCTAATCTTGACCAGTATTTGAATATGTCCAAAAACACACAATACTTAATTTTCACCTGCAAAGGCACGGTTATTAAACAAATAATAGATATCACATGGAGACAAAGTTATTTTTTATTATATTTAATGGAAGCATGGATAATTACAAAAAATATTACAAATATTAATGAAATATTATAGTTAAAAAATATACGTATATTGAGCCAAAATACACAAAAATTTTCATATATGAGTGCAAACTTGTTAATTATGTATTTCAATTGAATAATATGCACTTTCACTGCATGAAAAATGCTCTTTAATATGAAGGTGTCAGGAATTGATAACGTCCATTGACTTTTACCGGATGCGGGTGAACATCACAAACTTATGTAGAAGTTCCAGCTGAAGGTAGTTGGGCGAGGCGCAATGCACCCCTCACCTTCCGTCCCAAGGAAACAGTAACCTCGGGAGAGGGTAGAGGGTAGGAGTACCCAAGGGTGTTAAATACAAGGATAGTAATTTAATCCATGACGGGCTGCTGTCTGCTTCGTACGGTAGCTCGTCATGAGCATATCATGTACTCAACTATTTCTTAAATATTGGATCAATAAAGTCGTTCACTCAGAAATGACTTTATGGCTAACAATATTAAGAGAAAAATAGATTATGGTTTATTTAAATTTATACTGCACAAATAACTTTATATTTAACGCCGCGAGTTGTCATTTTCTTTCATTAGCATAATGAAAACTAAACGAATAAAAAAATTTTTTTTTTTTTTATTTCAAACATATTTTTAAAACAATTATTCAAATATATGTATTAAATTACTAAATTGTATAAAGTTTGTATGATGAAGTATTTCAGGATGGGATCCAAGTTGGTTATATAAATTTAATTCAAATTAAAAATAACTTACTATCATAAGGGAGGATGCGGTTAGGATTGAATATTATGAATTAAATAGTTATGTGTGTGCGAGCCTGATGCTTCCATATATTACACCCAGCACTCACGAGTTCTTTTGAATATATTGTGTAAGTGTGCATAAGTGTGACCAGAGCAGGTTGAATAAAAAATACTACTTACAGCTGACAGAAGTTTATTGGTGCATGAGCATAGTTACAGAAAAATATGTCAGTTTTTGAGCGTTTTTTCACATTTTTATGTATAACTTATTTTAATCTGGTCCGATAACATTTATTTGTACCTTAAATTATTTAGAAATATTTAATAAAAAATTAGCTAGAAGAAAAACAGCATTATACGAATATTTGTAGGGTAATTTATATTTTTACAATCACCCGGGTCAAATCTAATCCACCACCGCAGAGAATGTATTGAGCTTGCGCTCTAATATTTTGTCGTTCCCCCATTTGACTGTTCAGTCAAATTTTCATGTAAGTATATATTACTTTTTTTTTGCATTAGAATACAAGAATTAATAAATATTTATGATAAGTTTTATTATAAACACGAAATTTTAATATTAACATTGTGTGTATGTATGTATGTGTGCCGCAACGCTGGTGCGGGTATGTGTGGCTATAAAGACGGAGAAAAGGAGAGCACGTGGCTCTTTTATCTGCGGTTCATCGGCTTAATAATTTGACCTATACTAGTGATATACCTTGTACTAAATTATAGCTTATTGTAATGAAAGATTAATTGTTACAAAATCTATTTCTTGGACCTTCACATTACGAGGTGTACACTAAGAAGTCAAGTACGTAACATTGGCGCAGCAGGTAGGATATATATTAAATTTTATTTATATACAAGCCTGATGGCCGATTTCTATCTCGCTAGGTACATGTAAAGTACCTGTTCTGAGATAGGTAGCCATCAGGTTCCATCAGCTGTTTTTTTTTTCTTAATATTTCTGAAAACTGATATGTGTATAAGAAAGAAGTAAGGTAACAAATTAAAAAGTAAAAAAAAACAGAAAAATCAAAAAGGATACAAGTAGATAATAAGTAAAAAGAACAAAGTAAAAATTTTGATACGGACCAAAAACAATTTGTAATTTTTAATAAGAAATATTTAAACGGCTATTTTAACATATTATTTATGGTGGGTTTTGTTTCGTATCTAGTTAACTTTATTTTTTTCCAGACCTTCCTTTATTATAGAATTATTACATCTTATATTTATAATTATTATACCTATATATAAATAATATTAAGAGAAAAAAATTGCGATTTTCATGTTTGTCCGCAAATAAAATAGTTTTGATCGTAAAATATAACTTGGTTATAAGATTTCTCACTGATGGATATAGGGATCATTTTTATAGCCATTTGACGGCTGCTTCCTCATCCGCTGTAAAATTAAGACGTTATAGTGAGATGGCCTTGTAAGTCTTCCCTGAACGTACCACAGATTCACAAACTTTAGTTTAAAACTAACCAAACTGGGAGATAGTTAAAAATATTCGATTTCATAATTATTTCAAAATATTAAATCTTGATACGTACACTTTCCTTTTGAGATTCATTATATTACTCAAATTTATAATATTTTTATTACTTCGATCAAAACTCAACTCATTTAAAATGTCATTGTTAAAGTATTATCATTTTAAATACTAATTAAATGTATTCATTAGTAAGATATACATATAAAATCAATTTTATCGAAAAATATTATTGTTGCTATCGGAATTTGAACCTGGATCTCTTTCCAATCCGAGGATGGTGCATTAACCAACTATGCTATAGCACACAGTACTTTTGACGACAAATTTTCGTACCCATATATTACACTTTTCAAATTTCAATTTTTGCCAACGTGATTTTCTTGAAATGAAGAGATGGGAAACAACACAAAAGGCCTTGACTTATATTCACTTCATACAATGACAGATCTTCTAACTCACGACGTTAATTTGAAGACAATCTTATAATAAACTCGAAAATGCGCATCGTTTACCATCTCAAGGTACTACAATTTGAGTTTCCTGACCGAATAATCCCATTCTCCACACAGAATATCAAACTATCTCACCATAACGCCGGTTTTCCGCAGGAATAGTCAGAAATAATAGAACGCCGCACTCTTCTGTCCTGACACACCACTTTTACCTCATTCACTTTCTTCTTCTTGGAACTTATAACAAACCCGTCCTCCAATACGTGGTTTATCTGATCATTCCAAGTCTTTTTGCAGTTGCTGCTTCATTTTATATTTTCTTTACCACCCCTTACTCGTCCGTACGCTTCACTTGCCCAAAATTTCATAATTCAATATTCGTTTCTAATTTATTTATTCACTCTATTGTATATAGATTTACTATACACGCGCCTGAGTGACCGCACTTCAAAGTGGACTAACTTTTAAATTGATAATTCAAACGCTAGACAGTTAAGGCAATAGAACAATAATGAAAAGGTGTTCAGTAGAAAAGTGTTCGCCCATACTGATGTACATCTGCGTATTATCAATTTTGATATAGACGCATAATTGAATGTCATCGATTCGTTACATGGTGTTGTCTCATCCCTATAAATTACCCGTAAAGTGTGACGAACTCCGAGAAACAACCAAAGTTGTCAATAGAGGTCGTTGCAAAGTTTTCACATTGTTAGAAATAAAACCCAATGGACTTGTTTTACTACACGATTAAAATGAATTCAACCATTTTCCTATGTTTCGCTTTACTTACTTGTAAAACTAACTACTGTATGTTACTCCACGATTTTTAAGTATGTTTTGAAAATGTCTAAGGGGAACAATATTATAAACTAAGTGATAAAAATATTATAGCGTTATGAAGAGAAAAATGATTAAAATAGTAATAATACAGTAATACCTCGAAGTTACGCGATAGGTGAGACCGACAAAAATGGCTTAACTCAAATTCGCGTAAGTCGGGGTACAACTTTGCGTATAAATACATACAATTTTACTTTTGAAATTACCAATATTAACTTTGTGGTTAAAGTTCATCTTTTTATTTGTTAACTTTGTTTATTAACCATTGCATTCAGGGCGAAGGCTAAATCTCAGAAATTGATGATGTACAGTACGATGAAGATTTTTAATGAAACTCCAGAAGACATGAAAAGAGAAGAAACTGCATGGATTCAAAGAGAAACTAAACAGATATGTGAAAGATAAGTTCTAGTAAAAAGAAACGATTTTTATTTTGTTTATATTAAAGCATGTATAAAAACTTTTATATGCACTATATTAAGAATAAATAAATAAATAATCTACGAGCTTTCATTATAAGATATATGAATCTGGATAACTCGAAAATTGTATTGGACAGATGACTATAGCGCTCTATCTTCACTGCTTACCCCGGTGGATAAACGGCGTGATAAGTCAGTTATTTTTGATGTTTGCAGCATTAACTTTGTGGTTAAACCTTATTAAAAATTGTTTGTATATTTAACTTTGTTTAAACCACTGTGTTATTTTTACGTCGACCGATTTCGATACTAACGTATTTTCGTCAAGACTAGCGTGCAACTGAACTATTCCATAAAATTTAAACGACATCCATTATGACGTGTAGGCAGAGTCTTGGTAAGAGTGGGGAGGTGATTGACAAGGGGGCGTTGAAATATTAAATAGCGGGTTATTTGTAAGGTTTAATTGGTTATTATTATTATTTATTATTTTTTAGTTAATTAGTGATGATGTAAGAAAAGTCTCAAATTGAATAAATTAATAAACAAAGCAAATGAAAACAACCAAAATGTTATAAATTATTATCTAATTTTAAAACAACTACGATTCTACGATTTATATGTTTTGAAGATGCCCTATAAAAATGACGCTTTGGTCTGATTCGGACCATTAAATCCCGTTTTCCACAACTTTGGTGACACTTGACACTAATGCATTTTGTTCTCAACTCAACAAGAGCTCGAATTTCACAGTGCAGATTTTTAAATGTTCATCTTGAAATAATCGGTAAAACCAGAGACAAAATTATCCTAGGAAAACAGATTCTTATTGTGAAGTTGTAATTATTCAGAATATTGGTTTGTGATATTTTAAATATGAATTAAATACATGAATTAGAAAAATATACATATAAAATCAATATAATCGAAAAATATTGTTGTTGCGCCACCAACATAGATAGAGTGTTGTATCTCTTTCCAAACCGCGGAAGATTCATTATCCAACTATGATACAGCGACAATATTTTTAGCGACAAATTTTCGAACCTATATGTTACCTTTTTGATATTAATATATTTAATCGTTCCATAAAAATGAATCGAAAATTTGTCGCCGACCAGCTCAAGCAGGTTAGTGGTTTATATCTAAATAATTTGAATAACATGCTATAACATAGCCGATAGAAAATCAGGTTCCTAGCTATTAAAGGTATTTACGACGATAATGCTACATACTCCCGAGCAATGCAATTAACCAAAAAATGTAGCTACCGTTCTAACCATTGAAGATCTACTTCTTCTCTTCTTCCACGGCACTAAATCCCAGGGTAGGATTTAGCCTTCTTCACGAGTGCTTGCTACCGACTCCTATCCCTGGCCATTCTTGTCCAGTTTCCAGACTCCCAATTAAGTAGCTTGTTGGTGTAGTGGTTGATACGTTGGCCTTGTGATCTAGTGGTCAGAGGTTCGCGCCTCGTTCCAGAACACCAGCAAGTTAGTCTTATTTTCATAGTACAAGCGTTTAGTTTAGATTAAAAATAATAATAATATTGATGTGACATGTATTCCGTGTTCGCATATCTATTTAAAAAAATAAAATAAAAAATTGAAAATCATAATCTTTATAAATTGGGCACCAAGCAAAGTAAATTAAACCAATTTACCAATTGTAAATAAAACTTTATTGCCGCGTTAAATGTACCAGATAAAGAAATTTCGCTAAGACAATCTGCTAGAATTTCTGAAAATTAAGATTTGCTTTGAATAAATGTTATGAAAACATAATTTTTAAGAAGAAAGATAAATCTCTTTTATCAGAATGATCATCTTTGTACACACACACACATATTTATATATATATATATATATATATATATATATATATATATATATATATATGTGTGTGTGTGTGTGTGTGTGTGTGTGTATGTGTGTTTGCGTGTGTGTAACCGTTCAAACAAAGCCATATATTATTTATCGTAGAACAAAATAGAAATACTTCAATAATTTCCCTTGGTACGTATATTAACTTTCTATGAGATAAAATCTGTTCTATTTGCGTTATTCTCCAGAAAATATTATATTTTTATATTTTTGCTTACATATTTATTTTATTGAAAAAATATTTTATCTATGCTTATTTTGGGGGTTGTTTATGGGTAAGCTTATGGTAAGTATACACTGATTAAGCTCACTAAATACATATTATAATATTTGCTAACTCGGGGATTTTAGATAGATTATTTTTCCCCAAAATATAATAATATATATGTTTAGATAGCCAACCACTGCGATAAAAGTTTCACAATAAATCTAAGTAGAAGGGGATGTTATTTGTGTAAAGTTTTCTGGGCTATTTTGCCGCATGTCTCCGATCTCTCTGGCCGACGTTGTTTCGGATCCCATTGTAGGGTCCATCATCAGGGCTGACGTTTGAAAAGAGAGAGAGTTTGAAAAAGCTACATAGAGAAAACTCCCACAACTGGAAAATTACACATAAGGATACTATTTTATCGCTGAGAATCAGGTAGACTTCACCCGCGTGTGAAAGAAATTTTGACATTTTTTTACTTTACTGTAAAAGGCTAACTCTGTTTTTATTCACACACATACATGCGTCCCGCGTGGGCGGTGCAGCCCACATACACACACATATAGAATCCAAAGATATCACAGTTAGAGTTGATAAAAATCTGTCCCCTAAACTGACAATGATGAGAGGCATTATTGCTATTTGTTCTATGAAAAAAAAATTGTACACTAGTATTGTAGTACACTAGTATTTGTATTGCTTATGACCCGTCGGTCGTTTCAGCGTTTCAAAAGAAAACAATATATTTTTTTGCAAAGCGTTGAAAAATATCATTTCATTTAAGATTACAGTAAAAATATTATTCAAAACGTGACATTTGTGAGAAAACTTTTGAAAGAAAAGTCAATGGAAAAATGTATCGCAAAGAATGGAAACTAAAATACATCACGAAATAACAACAGTTTCATTTGGTGAATAATGTACGTCAAAGTCAAAATAAATACGTTGCTGAAAAAATGCAAAAGTTAAGTATTTATTTCTAGAAAACAAGGCTGCCTCCGGGACTCGAATAAGATCATTTCATTCTACTGCCTCTACTGCCTTTTATCTTCTCCGTATAATGAATTCTAAGAAATCAGATTTTTGTTTTATAGATTGTTATGGAGCCTTCAAGCCTTAGAGGATAAGAAGCCATAGGGGCGGCCACCGATCGAGCTCAGTCTGGGTCCTCAGTGTGTGTGTGCTCTGCTGATCACAATAACACCATTTTACCCGGCATTGAATAAACGTAAAATGTATTTTGCATCTTCTTTCTTGAGGTCAACTCTGAGTCAACTTGAGGTTAACTTGAGGTCATTCCTCTGAGAGAGGTCACTAAGGTTACTCATTAATAATATTAATACATGCCCAGACGCCGTTCCGTTTAAGACATGTCCAGGTCTCTCATCCATTCGGCCATCACTCGCATACCACCTGGGTCTCTTCTCAACACGCGAGTGGACTAGACCCATATATCTCTGGATCCACCGCGGTAACACCACTCTTCATATGCCGCTATTTTCTCGCGGAAGCGGCGCACCGACCTGCTACTCAATCTCCCCACATTCTCCACCAACTCCTCTCCTCAGCTACCCGCCAGAGTCGATTCCGCGATTCGTCATTTTTGATAGCCAACCACCGCCCGTATCATAGATCGATAAAACAGACTGCCCAGCTAGCCAGATTCAAACATCACCATATATTACTAGTTCTTTTGACTTATTCATGCGTCTTAATAAGCGCTTCTTCATAATAGTCAACCCAGACCAAGAGATTGTTAACACAGTAGGTCTATAATATGGCCACGTCTCGAATATTTCAAATTCTGTCTTCTAATGCTGGCTTAGTTTTCGCTCTAAATCTCGACTGTATAAGACAACGCGGAAATGACACATGGTTGCATTGCCCTCCAACGGGTGCTCAGGCTTATCTTAAAACCATATGCAATACAATTTAAAATCATTATGTTGGATGAAGGCCTCCCCAGGTATCTCCTACGTTTTTCTAGCCATTCGGCGGATTTTAGGGCGGTTTGTCGGCCACTTGATTTGCATCCGGTACCACTGGATGACAGCTTTCGTCCAACGATTATCCATCCTCCAAACGATTGCAATTTTATTTTCTTGGCGCATTCAATTGTATAATTTATTTTTGCATATCGATGATTTTCTTCGGCTCAGCTTTGTTATGCTAACAATTTCTTCGGATGCGCCTCTTGCTATGAATATTTTGTTATCCTAGGTAGACATAATTGTCGAGTGAATAAAGCTCTTCATTATTCATTTAGTCTTTAAGATTTTTATCTTATATATATGTAATTATTTTTAATGAAAATACATTTTTATTACAAAGATACAATTTCAGAACACAGTGCTGTGCACAGACCAGTAAATAAATAGACAAGAAATAAAGTTTACATATAGGAGAGTTTGGAACATTAGTTGCGGAACGAGAGGTATTCTACACACATTATTTGTGGAAACATACATCCGATAGTTTATGACACATTTATACAACAGTAAAAGTATTTACACTTCAAAAATTAAATCTTTATGTAAACATGACGTATTTTTTACATTAATTAATGCATATTATAGATTTTTTTGTATATCTTTCAAATTGATTTATTTAATTATATATATGAAAATAGTTAGTGTAACATACTTTCTACGCAATCCATAGAAGGCCAATTTATACTTAAATTCAATAATATTATATTTAATAATAATAAAATATTTTAGTTGCTACAACCTGATTCGAACCTGGACCTTTTTATATCCGGGAAAACGTGTTATCCAGTTACATATGATAAATTTTACAACCTATATTAAATAGCTTTTTCAAATTTTGTTTGTTTGTCAAACATTTGTTTTTCCAATTTCAAAATCAATCAATTTTATATTGCGACTTATTTCGTGTATTACTTTAATTTATATTAATTTTTTGATAGATTTTTCCTGTATATTTTACAAGTTGACCTATTTAATTTCTATTAAAAATATCATAGATCTGTTCTGAAAAACTTCAACATCAGAAAAATAATATTCTCCGTAAAAATATTGGATAAATTTTAATATCACTAGTTCATCGTTTACATTATTTAATCGATCTCAATTTTATACAATCTGGGAAGGACAGGTTTTATGAAGGAAACGCTACCAAGGAAAACTATGATAAATATGTATTTAATAACAGTCAAATAGTACAAGTGTAAACAATAATATCTAAAATGATTCTCCGAAATTGTTCGAATTCACGATATTATTAATATTTAATATCTATTCTACTATCTACTAGGCGTATTAAGCTAAAAAAGCATTGTATTCTCAGTAAATGTCTTTCCATTTTGGTAATCGTTATTTTTGTGTTGATTTTCGTTGAGTTTTAAACACAGACCACCAAATAGGTATATAGACATTATTGCGTATAAGCATAGATGCCGAAAGAATACAGATACGGAAGGAGTTTGGCACTCACCATAATCCAGTTCTGCTGTCACCAGCAATGTGGACTGTATGTTAAATTCACTATTTCGTCTTAGGTTCCTTTAGATGACGACAAGTTCCGACACTATAGACGCGAAGATAATTTTTTCGACTCACGTATAACCGCACTAGTTCAAGGTTGCCAGTCGACTAATCGGCGGCGTGCCGGAAGGGAAAAGGAATGGGGGGAAAGCACAGTGCATTATTTTCGTACAAAATAAAAATTTATTTACACGTATAAATATATGTCTCAAACAGACATGAACTAACGCATATTCCTTGATCAATAATTTCAATTTGGTATTACCCACGTGATCATTTTGACACCACTTACGCAATCAAATAGCTCCGCGCCTTTTTTTTTAAATATGACTCGATTGGAACGAAAATTTAAACGCTGACGTAAATTTTCTAATGCTAATGTAAAAATACGTCTTATTTACACAAAGATTTCATTTTTGATGAGTAAATACTTTTACGGTTGCATAAATGTGTCTTGAACTATTGGATTTATATTTCCACCAAGAATGTGTGTAGAATACCCATCGTTCCGCAACTAATGTTTCAAACCCTTCTCCTATATGTACACTTTATTTCATGTCTATTCATTTACTGGTCTGTGGTATTAAATGATTTTTATTGAAATAAAACCTTTTTCCGCTAAAGCTGAAAATATTTTTTTGTTATTTTAGCTCGGATGACTAAAAATTGTGTACGTGATTCGATCGCTTACGAGAACTGGAACATTTAAAATTGTACCAAAAAAATTGCACCAGGCAGAATGCGATGGAAAATTTATCGAGTTTGTATCGCTTTTTTATTTTTTCTTTTGCATTATTTATCTCGGGTGATTAATTTTAATGATTTGCGTCACATTCATCCATAACAATTGAATGCTGTAAGTACCATTTACTTTGAGGTCGCAAGGTTCTCAACTACAGTGTGCGCTTGAAATTCCTAACCCTCATAAACACAATAAATCTGTTAAGTCAACATCAATCCTCTTTAAACCGATATGTCACCGTAGTACGGCCCGGTAACCCGGGGAAGCTTGATTTAGCCGAGACCCGAACCGGTGTCCTTGAGGTGATAAGCCCCGATCATTAGCTTAATCTGACCCACTGCTGTCACTGAAGACTTGGAATATTAAGAGGTCACAGAGGTCGTGAGTGTCGGGCATTATACCAAGACGTCATCTAAATTCGTGAGATCTGTTAAAACATATCCTTATTAAAATAAGGAAAATCTTATCTTCAAAATATATATTTGCTTGAAGACTCTAAATTAGATATGCAAAAATTATGTTGGGATGTTTGAAAAATTGTCTAGGTTAGTTTGTGGAACATTAAAGACGTGACTGCAACATTTATTACACGCTTGACTATACAATTTATCTTTTAATGTTACGTACTTGCGTAATAGTACGTCTTCGTTGTACTTTTCCGTGTTGTTAAAGGTCTGAGTAAAACTCATGGTGACAATTAACTATTTATTATAGTGAGATACAATTACTATACAAGATGTTCAACAATAATGAGACAACGGTACCGTAGCAAAAGAGGGCGCGCCCTGGGTGTGACCGCTATTTATACCCGCTCATACACACGCATTCACACACACGCACACGACCCGCGTGGGTGGTGAGGCTCACATACACACACACACACACATCGGTACAATCCAAAGACATCACATTTAAACTAAACCTGTATCTTGAATATCTATATACAGATTTAAATGTCTATGTCTCTTCTGTGTAGGTTAAATTAAATTTTGTATAGTTACTCTTTATAACACTGCGAGAAACAATGGTCATCAAACTGTTTTATTATTTATAAAATAAATAAAACATTTATATATATTGTGATGTTTGAATCTGTGATCCGATGCCTGGGCGGCATGTTTCACCGACATACAGAACAAGGTGGTGATTGGCGGTACGGAGGTTGAAAAAGGACAAATGACTGAATAAAGAGGAGGGAAACACGTCATTTTTGCAAGAGGCGCTAGTGGGTCTGGTAGCGGTCAATGGGCCGCTCAAACGAGGAAAATAGAGGCGGGAGATATGGTAAACTAAGAGTGGAGCTATGGGAGACCTAAACATGGCGTAGACTAAATTCTGGCGCAGATGTGTGGCTGCGTCGGCATCCCACGGTAGCCTTGGTTAATATCGTGCTAAATGAGTAATACAAGTGACCTCCCTCAGTGGAAAGTTGACCTCAAGAAAGAAGATGCAAAAGATATTTACAATGTCGGGATAAATTATGTTATTGTGAATAAAATATATAATGTGACAATCAGAGTTTCCCCTTATGTATTATCATCCCACCCGAGGTAGCAGGCGATACAAAAGCACACACGCGCACTTGAGAACACAGACTGAGCTAGATCAGAGGCAACCCCTGTGGCTTCCTATCCTCTGTGGCCCAAAGGCTACATAACAATATATATAGATATACCTACAGACACTAAAATAAATATAACATTGTTAATTTTTATAAATAAAATAAATTATTATTGATCTTTGAATTTACTTCTGAGACTTAAATAAGAAACAAGAAATGTAAATATATAAAAGTATAATTTATTATCTGCTTTCATATAAAGTACAAAATATATATGCCAAATCGAAATGTTTGCAATATAGCGTTCTATCCTCATTTATACAGGATGTGATAGACTTAGTCCACAATATTTGACTGGGATACCTGACTAAATTACGAATTGAAAATGTTCACGGTGTGTGTACAAATTCAATACAAATTATTTCATGAAATTTTTACAAATTCATCTTAAATTTTTTATTTAATATAAAGGCTTCCAACAGGACCATCTTCCAGTATCTGGTTTACCTGGTCGTACCAAGTCTTCCGCGAATGTTCTCTATTTCTGGTGCCGTCAACACTTACGTCATATATCCTTCTTTGGATTCTCTCTTCATTCATCCGTTCCACATGACCAAATCCACATGACCTAAGTAATCCTTTCTTAATCTTACTCATTATACTAATATCAGCTTTACATTCTTTCCTTATTTCTTCATTCTTTACTCTGTCATAAATAGATCTGTTACATATGCGCCTAAGTGGTCTCATTTCCATTGTATTCGGTCTACTTTCGTTCCTCTTTTGCCAGCTTCAGACCTCACTTCCTTATATCAGTGTCGATACCAGGCCTCTATTGTGAACCGCTAGTATAATATGAAATTAATAAAGTATTTTATTTAATTGAAATAATCGCATGACAAAATATTTACATCTCAGACATGGTTGAGATTAAGCACGCGTAATTTTAATATTTTTTACTAATATTATTGATATATACCCCTAAAGTATTATACAATAGATGCGTTACACCCAGTGGAGGTACGTGTATCTATATATCCCAACGTGTGTTTACACATCGTGACGACCGGCCTCCTTTCGAAGGAAGTTTTCCAATTTCCACTTACCCGGTCTGAAAAAAGTGAAGAAGTGTACATAGAGGGTTGATCCCAACGCTCCCTTGAGGAAATGCATCCCAACGACTTATCGTCGAGCTACTCGAGAGAGTGAACCAATCTCACAAATCCTATAAAAATATAAAGAGGCTCGTATTATTAAAAACCTTTTTTATTATTATTATGATCATTATTACACTATTTAAAAAAAGGAAAAAATATTATTTAATTCATGGAACTGCATTTTTACAAATGTGACACATTTGATTCTCCCCCAAACTCCCAAAGCACACCAATCATCTACTTACTTACCTTCATGCCGTTTCCCCGCGGGGGTAGGCAGAGAGGATAGAGCGCCACACTCCTCTGTCCTTATACATAATTCTCGCCTCATCTACATTCATACATCTTCTCATACAAACTCACCGATTATTGAGGCTTCTAACAGAACCATCCTCCATTATCTGGTTTACCTGGTCATGTCAAGTCTTCCGCGAACGTACTCTATTTCTGATGCCATCAAGACTTGCGTCATATATCTTTCTTACCATTCTCTCCTCATTCATCCGTTTCATATGACCAAACCACCTAAGTGATCCTTTCTTAATCTTACTAACATCAGCTTGACATTCTATAATTATTTCTACAATCTTTATTCTGTCATAAATGGATCTGCCATATATACGCCTAAGTGATCTCATTTCCATTGCATTCAGTTTAGGTCCTCTTCTGCCAGCTCCAGGCCTCGTTTCCATATATCAGTGTCAGTACCAGGACTCTATTGTGCACCGCTAGGCATGCCTCGGTTGGCAAATTCCCGTTAGATATAATTCCATTCAAAGCGCCGTTCACTTTATTCCCTGCATCCATCCTTCTCTCGATGTCATTCTCAACATTTCTGTTATTATCAAACATACTTCCCAAATACACAAACTCATCTACTTGTTCCAAACATTCATTACCTACAAGTATTTAGCTTGGTGTCTTGCTTTCCTCCTTCTCGAATACCATCACTTTCAACTTATTAACATTCATCATAAGGTCGCTTTCCTCGCATACATCGTACATTCTACTCACTAGACTTAGTAGTTCTTGTTCATCATTCGACATTACTACTGCATCATCGGCGTACAATAAACAGCATACAATCAAATCTCCCATGTTCGCTCCTATATTCATACATTTATCTACCAATCATTTAAATAATAATAAATTAGATACGACGCTTCCTATAAACAAAGTTTTCACTTCTTTCATTGACGGGCGAAGCTAAGAGCGCAGTTAGCAGCAATTAGGCGATATAATACAGATGGACTTGGAAAATATAAATAGAAACGTTAATGGTACATTATAAAATTCTATGAATTTAATTAAAGTGGTTATTTTAAATACTAAATTAATGTATTAATTATAAATATATACATATATAAAATCAATTTTGTCGAAAAATATTGTTTTAGCGTCACCGGGATAAAATATCACAGACCTATGTTCTGAATAATTACAACTTCACAATAAGAATGTGTTTTCCTTAATAAAGTGGTTATGGTAACTTACTTACAAATAGGTGAACTGCCAAACGATAATCGCTTACTTGCGCCTAGCTAGTAGGTATATAATTGTATGCCGATCGTTATCATGAGCGTGAATTACAAGAAGGCATGGTGCGTTATTTTTATCTTTATAAATTTAAATTTAAAAAATTTTCGAACGCACTAAGAAGCACAGGGTTTGAATTCATTGTGTGTTTATTCGATTCGCATGTTTTAAGTACCGGATTTTTTTTAACGAAACAACACGATTTTTACAACACTTTAATTTCTTCGGACGCTACACACCTCAAACCACTTCGCAACATAGTCGAAACCATTATTAAGGCATTTGTCAAAACGGGGCACCAATTATTGTATACCTTCGTTATAGAACGACGCCGCCTGGGTTAAAAACCATGTCTGTACTTCGTTTTTGAGTTCTATATCGTCATCAAAAAACTTGCTACCAAGAAATCGCTTTAGATGAAGGAAAAGACGGAAATCACTTGGCAATGAATGTCAGCTGGTTTCATGTTTCGTGCATTCCTCACTACGAGATAGGTACACTGTGTGAATATCCCTCACGTTGCATGTGGTGAGTCAACAGATGAAGGAAACCATTGCGCAACCGCAGCGCTACACCGGGAATATCCGATAACGGTACTTACTTAAAAAACGCGCCTCGTACATATCATTGTGTGTTTCTACGGCACGCGATACACATCGCAAGCGACGAAGATCTACGCATATCGTTTGATTTAATATTTTATCTATTCTAAATATAATAGATAACAATTTAATTAATTACAAACGTGTGCGACTGTGTTGATGGTCTTTACTGCCACTCTCGGAGTATGTAGCGCACCCTGGACGTATATCTCCATTTCACCTACCTACATGCATAATCGTATATATTAATATGTTTTATTACCTGTTTACACTGTCATCTAGTTGGTGGGAATGGCATGTTTACTATATAGATATAATTTAATTATTATATCTACATAACCGAGATGATGCAATAATGTGCCTTCATATTACCAAATCAAATCAAACTGGTCAACCTTAAATAAATTATGGGTGTCTGAAATATGAGCCGGGTCTACTAAACAAGACCCAAGATCGCGAAAAGTTCGCGCTGTGGATGCATAATAGAAAATGATCGACCGAAAGCTTTAGATATTATCAGAGATTTCGAAGATACACCAAGATTTTAGTTTTTTCTTTAACAACAGTACATATTTGTAATTCTAAATATTTACGAAACCGTAAATGGTTTCGAAGTGAAATAATTAATTTAATTTAATGAGCTTAACGTCTTTTTTCCCGAGAATTGAGGTTAATGTCCAATTTTCCAACCCACCGCCGAGTAAAAAATATAATCTCATTACATTTTCTGCCGCCTGCGCTTGTAAGCCGTTCTTCCTGCTTCTCTTGTACCGGGCTGACTTCATCCCGTCGAGTACTGCGATTCCTTCTCCGACGGCTTCAAATCCTTGCTTTCTGCTGGTTATTAAAAGTTTTATGCGGAAACATGGCGCGTGTAATAAGAAAATTAAATTACATTGACATAATAAATTTGTATCTGAAGATTTGCACGAATTTTGTAAGACTCGTTCATTCTACATTGAATACATTGAATGTAACATTTCATCCGCACAATTTTCATAATTGCCACGGTATAAATATTACAGCTTTACGAGAAAAGGATTTCTTTACAAAAATTAATTCAGTAGAAAGAGTAATAATTTGTATTGAGATTTTAGAGAAATTTTAATGTCTCTTAAGCAAATCGAAATTATCGAAAAAAATAAATTAATAATAATATTTTCATGTTTTCACACCCAGTTCAGAATCAATGACATCATCCTTAATGATGGACTTGCAATTTGATCAGAAAAGTTGGCCAAAGAAGTCGGAGACGCACTGGAGACTCAATACTTTTTACACTAGCACCAACCATCCAGATAATACGTCCGTCCGTACACTAGCACCAACCACCCAGATAATACGTCCGTCCGTACACTAGCACCAACCACCCAGATAATACGTCCATCCGTACACTAGCACCAACCACCCAGATAATACATCCGTCCGTATACTAGCACCAACCACCCAGATAATACGTCCGTCCGTACACTAGCACCAATCACCCAGATAATAAATACGTCCGTCCGTACTCTAGCACCAACCAACCAGATAATACGTCCGTCCGTACTGACAACAAATATTGTAAAATTATGAAATCTTTGAACACAATACTTCGATTATAATTAACATAGTTCTAATTCATTATGATAATAGATAATTGCATTTTTATTTTGTAAAGAAGGCGCGCTATGTATTATTTTAATTATTATAAAATTAAAATCTATTCACGTATTTAGTCCTGATGAAGTGTCGAGTGAATAACTGTCGTGAATGAAGATTTTATATAAAACACTTTTTTTAAACCACCATTTATTATTTATTGTTTTGAATGAAACATTCAAATACCGCCCATTACATCCCCTTCTAAATGAAGAGTAGTTTACTTTCATAGAAGTCTATCTTGCATCATGACTGGAGTTTTTCCAAGGGTTTAATTATAAATATAAATCTCGTAAAATTATATGTATTTTTATGGTTGGAAAACCTTATCCAAAATCGTATTTTTCTTCAAGGTAAACCATCGTAAACAAGGTAACGCTCGAGTTACTAGTACTAAGAAATCTAGTCAAAACGCGTTTATTAGCTCTTATCATGAAATAGTCTTTATCGTACCGTTGAAGTTTCCGGTACTTAGAACCCGTTGGTAAATTTTGTACAGTGCTATATTAAATTCCTGTCTTAGTATAAACGTCTTAAGCAGAAACACAAACACAATGCGATTGAAAATCTTTATCTACAATATTTATAATTACAAATATCAATACAACGGCCCTAAGTATCAAGTGTCGTCTGTATGCGAAAGAAATAAAATAAAACTCTCTTTTAACGGAGTTATGAATTTGAAAATAAAATTTAACAGCCTTTGTTTTGAAATACGATCGCAGATCAGGATATACATACATATATAATAATATTTCTGTAATATAATATATACATGAAAATCTTAAATATAACATATTATAACATTATGTTATGATACCTATAAGCCGCGAGGTATTATTTTGAATTAACATTTCGCAAATGGCAACATTGCACCGCGGGATGGAATTTCTCTATTACCCTATACCATATTAGTCTAGAGTTTTTGTTATTTTGTTTGTGTATTTTCAGGATGTAAAACATCCCTTCCTGTTACAACGTCTGTGAGGCGTAATTTGGATGACAATACAATTTCTTCGTGAAGGATTACTCACGAGCTAAGCATGATGGGAACACGATTGGGTTCCGTCCGCTCAATCTATTTTACAACATGAGGATGCAAGGGTTTCTGTGCTATTTCAAGAACCACGCCAGGAAGCAGGTGACCTAGCCTTTATGACGTTGGCGGTACGAGGATACATCAAGTTTACTACGGGGTGACTCGGAACATCAAAAATTTAATTTTAATTGTGTATTGCTCCTAAAGAGCAAAGATTCTTTGTCTAATTGTTGTGAAGGAAATTCTTAGTTGTAATATTTTGAAGAGATAGTATATTATAGGAAAAAATGACGTCATCAGGGTCTTCTGGTCGTAATCGAAACGTGCGCATTTATTTTTTCCGAAAGTTGCATCATGAGACCCAAACTAGCAAAGAAAAATGATCGAGAAAATAATATCGATTTTGATTTTATTAATTATAACCTTTATTTTTTAACAAATGTGTTATTTTTAACAAAGGTACTATTTCTTCTTTTGATTTACACATTGATAGTTTTTACATCTTTGATCGTCAAGTCAGAGAATGTATATTTATTGATGGTCTTGGATCAGGGATGATTATTTATTGAAGATGAACACTTAGGATAACGGTTTTTTTTGTAACAAGTGGATCTCTACGTATGCTCTCAATTTCGGATAACCTCGCTGATACTAACGTTCGCCCACACTTATGGGATGACACTTGCTTTGGTGTATCTGTCATCTTGGTCGCGAAGTAGACAGTCAGATTTCAAGTCAAGTTTTTAAACCATGTGTAGACATATTACAATACATTAACTGAAAAATGATCAATTACGTATTGTGTTTACTTTGAACTGCGAACCTGGTACGTAATACACCGTCTAATGCGGCTCAACGAAGTACATATATAACTATGTACTTAATCGCTAAAAATTTTATTTTAACCTGAGCTTGTGACATGAAAAAACTATTTGTTTTCGTAAATAATATTTTAAGTAAAGTCTTCTCGCAATAGTTAAGCATTCGAAGCAAAGAGAAAGTATATTTTATTTTATTTGCTATTGTTAAAGACAAAGAATGAGTTTCTGTATCCAGCAGTAGTGAGACAAGCTGATGTTGATATTAAACTTACTCTTTTATACCTACAAGCTGCAACTTTAATCGAAGAACTAAACAGAAATCTCTTCTATATATGTGTCAATTAAAAAATTATCATCCGGCATGGATCTTGGCCTCTTCGATAAAATAAGTAATTTTGGTCTAGAGTTAAGACACTCGCCTAGTGATCTAGTGGTAAGAGGTTCGAACCATTCATTTCATCCAATTTTAACAACACAAGAATTTATCATGGTTTGAGAATAGTCAAGATTTTGATATGACACATATAAATAAATTAAAAATACTTCCACCAATTTCATTATTGAGCCACCATTTTGGGGCATGCGCACTGTCCATATATTTATGACCTAATAATCGAAACATCCCTATTATGAACTTTGTGACTTTTTGAGTTATTATACAGATTGTAAAGTTTCTGATTACAATGCCCACGCCCTACTTCATCGTTTCTTTGAGAGCTCTTTTATTTTCATTATTTATTGAAAAAAACATTTTTTTTTATAAATACGACACAAACGTATGGGAAAAAACTTGAAAATTCTGAAAGAATCGTGACCCTCGAAGTTTGCTTATTTAGATGAAAACTGAAAAAAATGTGTTTGAACTGTGTTGAACTTTTCCTCGAGCAAAATAATACTAGAATCTGAAAAGAAGACGAAATACTTGAAATTTGCTTATTGAAATTGTTACCTCACTTTTGTTCGACGTCAGCATGATATAATATTATACGTTATTTGTATAAAACTTTTAAGGAAAAGGATTGCGGAGGCAAACAATCAGGGTGCGAATTTGATCAAACTGAGAAAAATACATATTTATATGATAACTAGCTGATAAATAATTATAAAGAATTTGTTTTTACATTAATTCCTAATTATTTATCCACCACTAATGTTTACAGTTTTGTTAGTGTCTGTACTTGTATTTTTTATTTTTAGTATATATTTTAACATGAAAGAGGGACCATTGATGTTGATTTATCAATAAACAGTGATACAAATAAACTATTTTTATAATAATTAATGTAATCCGAATTTATTATATAAATTGCTTAATAATGTTAACAATGTTACAAAATTTATAACATTGACCACCTGTTCGTAATCATGATGAAGAGAATTGGTTTATGTAAATGTGATGTGAAATTTATATTTTATAAATTTTTATTTAAATATATATTTTGTTTTTATCCCGTTTCGTAGTAACGGAAACAATTTATTTTCAACTAGTATAAAATAAATCATTTATATTTAATCTGTTCCCTTGATTTGTTTCCGCGGATATTTTTTTCTTAACTCTAAGTGGGGTCAAATTATAAAGTTTTCATCACATTTAGAACATTCAAATTAATATTTTAAATATGAATTAAATATATTGACATATAAAATCAATTTTATAAAAAAATATTGTTGTTGCGCCACCGGGATTCGAACCTGGATCTCTTTCCAAACCGGGATCGGTGCATTATGCTACAGCGACGATATTTTTAGCGACAAATTTTCGAACGTATATTATACCTTTTTGATATTAATACATTTAATCGTTCCATTATTTGAAAGAACCATCTTCCTTATTTTTAGGAAATCTCAAATACTTATTATATTATTAAAGTTGTATCAATGTGTCCAAAATTTAATAAATATGAATTGATAATTTTGGCGTCTGCTATCAGATTACTCAAAGGTATTTCAGATTCCGTAAAAATAAGGTAGATGGCTCTTTCAAATAATGGAACGATTAAATGTATTAATATCAAAACGGTAACATATAGGTAAAGAAGCATAAACAAGGTAAAGAAAAAAATACAAGTTTAAAGCTATAATACAGACAGTACAAAAAAAAAAAATGAAGTTAGAAGAATTATTTCATAATATTGAACATGATTCATTTACTGTTTGAAAATCCTTCACATAATAACTAAAACTAACTATAAGGAATAGTTCTGGCGGTTTCCTTTTTGTTTTTTCTAAATCAAAAACAAATCCATAGCGCACCTCAAATGCAAAGAACGATCATGGAAACAACAGTAAGATTGTAAAATTCGCGAATTAGTAAAAGAGGAAGTAGGTCATGATTTTCACGCAGCTGGTAGTCAAGCTGAAAACCTTTAAAATGTTATTCTATTAAAAAAAACACCATAAGTAATGACTCAATATAAAACGGTTCAGCCGAAAAAATATTTAATTCAGTAGTAGCCAATTATATGGTTTGAGTAGAACGATAGTTTAAACATAGAGGATAGGAAATATATAAAAAATACAACTAAAAGTAGCATACGATGACTTCAACACCACAGCTACAGCGGCGGGACAGTCATGGTAGTTTTTAGATCTAAACAATTAAAGATTCTACTGATACATGACTGGCGCTAGCATAATTATAATAAATTTTCAGTCTATAATTATGAATTATTTAATGTATTTTTGTTTCCCAGAATTTTTAGTAATTCACAGCTTTTTTGTTTATATGCATTGCACGCCCCTGGCTGACAGCAATAGTAAATAGTTCATTTATTTGTCTGGTTTAGCGATATCAACCTCATACTCGGTCATATTATCATGATATAATGATAAATACAAATTATATTAGGTGTACCCATAAGTAATCAATTATTGTTAGTATGGAATGTTTGCTTCAGTCTAGCTCAGAGTGTGAACGCGTAAAGACGTGTTTTATACGCAATATTATAATCCATGGTCTTGATTACTTATGGGTACACCTAATATTAGAATCTAGGTGTGCCATTTACTTGAATTAAGACAAAAAATTATAGTAGCTTTTTTCGATAAACCAGCATAAATATATAAATATTACATCAAATGTTTAACAGTTTGAACTTTAAAATAGTGAAAATATCATCAACAATGCGATTCGTTGTACGCTCTGGTTGTTTAAAATTTCAATTTAAATACAAATGTAAATTTGTATCTTCACTACAAGTTATATTGTAACACGACAATGAATAAATATATTTAAAACTGCCGCACTAGAATTTTCCCAAGGTCAATAAAATATAATCACCGCATTAACGTATGGACAATTTCATTTTTGAACTGAGCTTGTGTCATGAAGAATACGTCAATGTTAGTGTTAATCAATAAAATCTAGTTACGAGGCGCGTTTTTAGGTTTAAGGTTTAAGTAGCAGATATTTTTTTTAAGAAACACATTATTTTACAACATACATCGGACTCTACACCCCTTAAACTACTTCTCGACATAATCGCCACTATTATTAGGGTACTTGTCGTTTGGCACCAATTTTTGTATTCTTTCGATGTAGAACGACGCTGTCTGGGATGAAAACCATGTATGTATGTCTGTGGATGAAGGAAAAGACGGACGTCACTTGGCGATGAATGTCAGCAGGTTTCATGTTTCGTTCATTCAAGAAACGAATCACGGACGGTATCTCTTAGTCGGCGGGCTGATCTATTGTTTTGAACATTTCAACATCCACTACAAGATGGCCACACTATGCGAATGTCTCTAACGTTGCATGTGGTGAGTCAACAAATAAAGGAAATCGTTGCGCATGCGCAACATCGCAACCGCAGCGCTACACTGGGAATATCCAGCAACGGTACTTACTTAAAAAACGCGCCTCGTAGCATTTTAGGCTGGGGAGGGAAATAATCTAGATTGGTATGGTAAAATTTGTGATGAAATAGAGTTGGAGGTGTCAATGATTGTAATGAACCTATATTTTGTAGAATGTCATCAGATCCGTGATTTTTCGTTTTTTTTTTCAAATATAATATGTTAATACTGAAGTAAGAAATTCTTCATTTAACCGCCTATTTAAATTTTATACATAATAAGATAAAACACTTTTTTTAAACCACTATTTATTGATAAATAAGTTTCGATACCTATGGTATCTTTTTCAGGAAACAATGTATTCTAAAATTAAATATACAAGCATAGATAAAAACTAAACCATAAAAATATAAGTGGTGGGTAACTAGTAAAAACTACAGTGAAAACAAATTTAAGGGTGACTATTTGCAAAAAGGATTTGATTATTTATAATTTCAAATTTATTATTTTAAGTGTTTTATATTATTATTTACATAATTTGTGGTCACAAAGTAATTTTGCTAATATTGAAGAAAGTGAAATTTTCCTTAATTAAAATAAAAATAATTTATAGATACTCTCATGTGTCGCTGGACCACTGAGATGAAAACTTGCATTTTAAGAATAGTTACATATAGAATAGTGACTTATTACGAAGTGTCGTACATTATACAATTCCTCAGTATGCTATTCTACTAAATAAATTCGTTTTAAACTATTTTTAATTTGCTTTTTTAATATATTTACAAATAAAACATAACATTTATGGTTTCGAAGTGAGTTTGTATGTCTCCATAGAATCTACAAGATTGATAATGTCCTCATAAGGCGAAACGCGTCTCAGGGAAATTTAACGAGCAAAACAAAAAGACGAGTGTTTTTATTTTCATATGTGTGAAAAAATCTAATATTTTCGGTTTCATTTTATTTATTTTTTCCAATTTCACGTTACCCCAGCACCATAAAAAACGTAGATTTAGTTAGTTTAGTTCAGTTCTTGCTGTAAGAGTATTTATGAATTATTACCAGGCCGTTCGGACTTCTTTGACGGGTAATATATGAATTATTCAATAACCCTTTGCGTGCCAGGGGAATAGACCACCTTCCAAACTAACTCAATCAATAGTTTGACAATCCGAAGAAACACGACCATCCCTTGCCAAACACGTTATTGTGACCGTAAACTGGTAAGACTGATATATAAAATATAAATAAATACTATCTAAAAAATATTAAAAAATAAATAATACTTGTTCGGTATTTATGACAGATCCACGGATCACCATGCACGTGTGTAGATGCTCCACTATGTTTATTTACTTATCTACCTTCCCCTCCCCCTCACCGCAGAGTATGTTTTTTTCTGTATATTGTCTATGACTTTTGAACCGTCAAAGAGAGTGGATATTTTGCTATGTGCTCGTCGCTAACTTTTAGTTTTGATAAAGTTACTTGTTGCTAGCGTATTCGGTTCCTCGCACGTGCGTGCCGAAACCGTTATTGTGGATCGAGGTGTTTCGTGTTGAACATCGAAGAAGGTTCCTGAAGTTAGGGAGCTATGACTACAGGAGAGATAAACAAGGTAAGTCGTGCTTTCTGGTTAGTTCTTGAGCTTTTTCCTGTCCTTATACCTAATTCATATTATCCTTACTATATCCCGTTTCTCCACCTCTTGTGTAAACAATACTGATGTCCAATATTTGAAGAAATTAATTTTGAATCAGTGCAATGCTCCTAGAATCAAAAATAAAACTCAATTTCTCTCAATTCTTCTATATAACTCATATGCTATAATTGGTAGATTGAAAAAATGGTAGATAATTATCCCGGCTCAAAAGTATACAATCATCAATTAGATTTATTTATTTTAAATAGGGCATTCTTGTGGTGCATGTCTACACACGAGAATTGTAAGAGATTTTCAACTCGCGTATATTCTCTGAGATAAAGATTTAATTTCGATTTTTCTGGTCTCTGTGTATACACCGCGTTTCAGAGATTCGCCATTTCGCACCTCTACTACGTCAACCATCACTCCGTTTCTCCCTTCAAGGACTTAAATAAATAAAATTGAAAAAATAAAATAAAATTAATGTTTAAATTTAAAACCAAATTTTTGAAAATATTAATTAAATCAACAGCAGTAACAAAATTAATTTATATATACGTGGCAGCCAAGTTTAGATAGCTTTCTAATGTAAATTTTAACTTATTAAAATATTTTCTTTTTTTTAATCTATATGCGCCTTTGTAACACTAGAATTTATTTATTTATTAGAGGTGCACGTTAATATTCTTGTTATTCATATTTAATAATTAATCTGATATATTTTATACTATTTCGTGCACTATTAAAGTGAAATAAATCTAATTTGTGTAAAAATGTTAACTGTCAAATTAATATTTTGTTTCAACCTCTGTAAGTTTAGCCTCCTACTGACGACAATTTTCTTTTTTTCGGTGATAGCATCATTGATATACTATTAATTTTATAAAGCAGCCAAGTTGAATGTAATAAGTTTTGGAACACATTACTAAAGTTCAGTAATAGTTGATAAAGTGTCAGTCTGATTACTCTACGGTCAACTGTGTTTCTTAAGGGTTGCTTTTTGGTATGTGTCCAGTAGTTATGACAGGTGTCACTCTGTTAAGGTAGCTGGTTTTGAACAAGATATGATAGGTTGTCCTATGCGGTGAATAACCTGTCATGTCTTACCCTTAGATTTATCAGCTCGTGGCTTTCATCTACATGAGAGTAATTTTCCTGACCCGCAAAGAGGGGAGAAAATTAAAACCTTAACTGTTTCCACATTATAATTATTTTTTAAATTTATATTATATAATTTAATTTAATAAAATTCATTATTTTCATTATAATTGAAATATTATTATGATTATTTATAAAAGACCAGTTTTGCAAAAATATCTATCAATAATAATAATAATAATAATAATACTAATGTTAATATCATAATTATGAAAAAGGCATATAAGGGATATTTTTTGGAATACAGATCAAGATTTCAGCATCCCCTGATGAGAAATGTAATAGAATGTCAAGTATATTCGTAAATCAATCAATTTTTAACCTTCAGATATGGATAGAACAGTAGTCGCACAAAAAAATTAACAAGTTGATAATCCTTAATTGTACCTTTTAAACTTTCATTATTTTTTCAGAATTTTCCAATCATTTGTTATTAAATAGTCACACTTTTGATAAAAATTTGAGATTGTTATTTTACATGTAAACAATGTTGGTCTTAAATAAATAAATAAATCTTAAATATAATAATTTAGAATCATTAGAAATATATAAAGCATCTAAAACTAACCAAAATATTATAAACAACCAATTTAATTTATTAGAAGAACATATTCTTATTGTGAAGTTGTAATTATTCATAACATAGGTCTGTGATATTTTATTTATAATCAAATGTATTAATTAGAAAGATATACAAATAAAATCAATTTTATCGAAAAGTTAGTTATAGCGCCCCCGGGATTCGAACCTGGATCTCTTTCAAAACCGGGGAAAATTCATTATCCAACTATGCTAACAACAAGTCCCGTTCTAAAAACTTTTTTTCTAAAAATGATTCTAATAATTTTGTATTATCAAGTAACAATTTAATTACTAAATTTATTTTTATATAATTATTGTTTTTAATAAACTTTTTTTTAAATAGATTCTGTTAAACAAACAATATAACACATGTTTTTGATTATTGATTGACATCCTAAAGAAGAAAATCATATTTTTCGAAATCGGTAGATGTATTTAATTCATTAAATGGTTAATAAAACAATTTTAACAATCTAAAAAATTATTTTTAACCAAAAAGTTAATTTTCCAAATCTTAAAAATAGAATATAAATTACTGTTTGTATTTTATTAATATATATTTTTCCTAATAAAAGTCCTGTTTCAGTGGCTTATGCTTCCATGTAGGTAAATTTAAATGATAAATTTTTGCCCAAAAAATAAAATTTGCTTAAATTGGAAAGGAAATCGACATGGAAATGACGTATTAATATCCTTTAAACTACAGATTAAATTGATAAATTATTTTTGGTTCCTTATCGTTTCATCTTTTTTTATATTTCTCAATTTTAACACTTTAAAAATGTAATATTATACTGATACGACATTTTCATTTAAGTGACACAATCAAGAAATCCAAATCAGGTGAATGACAAGAAATCCTAAAAAATGACAGTTTCTGAGAGACGTGCGTCAATTTAGACGAAATCTGGTGTTCAACAAGAGATTTGAAATGTTAATATTGAATTATCAAAATAGTTACGAAATCGGGTAAATAATATATTTATTTCACAACGTTCTAGGTTAAACTAACACCTGTTTATAGGTTTATAATACGAACGAATTTATAAAAAGTTGTTGGGAAATCCACAGCCCAACTATTTCGAGCTGCCGCAAATAAAATAATGATCGCTAACGTTTGTTAAGCTAAAAACACTTGAAGAAAATGAAGGCATGGTGAGTTTTGTGATTCTCCACGTCAGCCAGACACCTCAACGCGCGACACAGCTGGTGCCACCAACCAACCGGCCTAGCGCTCTGCGCAAAATCATCACTATTCTGCTACTCCCGATCAACATCGTTTCATTCCGACCTCTGTATTTGCATTCCACCTCTTATATATTTCCGCGTTATCATTGTAAAACTAGAATCAATAAATTCAAATAAAAGTGAATCAAGGTAAATTCAGAATAATTACGAACACAAAAGTTCACTTGGAGGCAGTTTCACCCACATAAGCATTATACACATACTTCCAAATACTCAGTTAAAAAATATTTATATAATATAATAACTATACGAGGAACGGTTGTTTTACATAGATTTTTGATTTAGTTTTAATCAATACTTGAAGTAAGAGTGTACCTTAAAAGTTTTCCATTACTGTTCGCGATCAGTTAAATAAAATAAATAACAATTCTGCAACTTCACGAGTACTGCAACATCGTTAGCAATGTTACTTCAATACAAACTTCCCAACAAATAGTCAAAATTAAAATGCAGACAGCCGTTTCGGGTACTTCGCAACTTTCCAAGGAGGACGAGCTGAGCATATACTTCATCTGCATTTTACAAATGATGCCAATAGGGAAATCGAACTGCCAAATCAGATACTCACCTATTTATTTGGAAAATACACAACTGAAGTGCTGCAATTTTTCCGATTGAAACTGTATAAACTTTCTAGGAAAGGAATGCAGAAATGTAGACTGTAGTAGTTGTAGAACAACTCAAGGAATACGATTCGAAAAGTTTATATAATATTTATTATGTCTGAAGCAATGATGAAGTAACTTTCTGAATAGATATTTAGAAAAATAATCTAATATCATTTGTATAATACACAACGTCCCAGTTTTTTTTGTTACTGATCGATTTCAGAAGGCACACTCTTCCTTCAGGATAGAATAAAAATGAATTTAAATTAATTTTTATTCTGCCGCTCCTATCCAACGAACGACGCGAGCGACACCTGAATTGAGAACGCAGGCTGCAACAAAGAGCACCCGCTTTAGTCTGGCCCGATCACTCGCTGATGACTCATTGCGCTTCGCCACGACTCGCTCCTGTACACTTCGTCTTCTTGCCCCGCTATCTCCTGTATTCTTCCTGTTCTATCCTCTTACACAATAAACGATTCTGATTTCGGTTGTCCGTCGAACTTGACGACGGCCAACACTTCTGTCAGTGTAAATCCTCCACTCCAGGATATCTCTCCGTCAGATATGTGAACTCATAACCACTTGAGCATGCACGTTTCTTAGGCAACCTTGGTGAACTTATTCGTAATCCCTCAGATATGTTTTTGCACTGTAATATTGTAATGACGATGCGTGCGTTTAAACACCAGAAATAATTTCCATCTTAAAAGGGTGTGTCTTTCATTAATAGAAATATGCAATAATGTAAATTAGATACATCTAAGTAGAGCATTTTTTTTAAATGTATCGGAACTCAAAAAAAGGTGACTGAACTCAAATAACGAGGGCGCTAATTTCGAATCCACCCATATTTCATCTGATTCATGAAAACATCATATTTTATCATTTGTTATTGCCATGTTCTGAAAAATTACAACTTCACAATAAGAATGTGTTATTTTTTTAAAAAAAGTATATATGTATAAATAACTATGAGAATTGTCACTTTATACATGTATTTGTATATGTGTTATGAAAGTGAGTAAATGAGTGGTGGGAGACGAACCTTACAAGACGCCGTATTTGGGGGGAACGGTTCTCTTCCATCACAGCTTCTTCTAAATAACTTGTCTCTCAATGTATAATTTTTGTTACTGTAATACTTGTAGTAAACTTAATTATTTCCAGGACATACTGAGTTTTATATTATAAGGAATCGGAACCCAAATTATTAGACAGTAAGCAGAGGATAGAACCCCAAGGGAATCTGGTGATAATCTAAGATATATCACAGTAAATAAGGATTGTAATTATGTATGCACGAACATTGTTTCATTTAATTGCTTTTGAAACATTAAAAATACAGTAAAAAAAGGTACTGAAACGCCGTTCCACCGCGTTACAAAACAAGAAAAGAACTGCACTTGGGCAATTGAATTAAAATAGGCTAAATCAATTATTTTAAATTTCAATTTGAAAAATATTATCATAAAAATACACATATATTATAAACTAAAGAAAATATTTAATGTAAAGAACTAATTAAAGTACAATTTTTACTCAAAAATAAAACTAAAACTGCCACTGGGACTTGAGCCCATTAAGTCCCAAAGCTTCATAACATTAATAAAATTTAATTTAATATTATTTAAAAATGTAGCGTGATTAATTTATACGTTGCAGCATTAAATATGTTAAGTTCATTTCAATATGCAGAAATAATTGACATTCAACTTTCGATATTATTTTTCTCTTATTTATTAAATATTTTTTATAAATCTAACGATGAACGTAAAGAACGTAAAGAAGCTATAAAAAAATGACACCTAAACATCTAAACATAAAAACATAAAAAATCAAAAACATAAAAAAGACCACAACAAAGTTAAGAAAGACGGTATTATCTCACTAATCTACTGGTGTTTTATTTGGAAGTGCGAGCTCGGATAGTTTTTGATAAAACTTGTATAATAAATTGAAAAAGTTCAGTTATCTTACAAAAATCATTTGAGCTGTGTACCGAAGAATTTAGTAATAGTTTTCATGGTGTCTGAAAAATGGAGATGCTTAAATTTAGGAACTACTCACAGATTCGTTACGAGAGATTACTTTTAACTGAATATAAGAGGGGGTCAGAAGTAATGTACAATTAATTAAATTTTGATCAATTTTCTTTGTGTGGTAGTAACAAGGTGGTCACGATGATCAGTTTTATAAATTTAATATGAATACAAATAAAATTACTCAATTAGAAAGACAGAAATAATCTATTTATAGAAAGAAAGAAAACTCTTCTGTCCTGACACACAATTCTCGCCTCATTCACATTCATACATCTTCTCATAGAAGCTCGCCAATTATTGAGGCTTATAACACGACCACCCTCCAGTATCTTGTTTACTTGGTCATGCCACCTCTTCCGCAGACGTCCTCTACTTCTGGTGCCATCAACACTTGCGTCATATATATTTCTTATCATTCTCTCCTCATTCATCCTTTCCATATGACCAAACCACCTAAGTGATCTTTTCTAAATATTACTCATTATACTAAGATCAGCTTTACATTCTTTCATTATTTCTTCAATCATTACTCTGTCGTAAATGGATGTACCACATGTACGCCTAAGTGATCTTATTCCCATTCATTCTACTTTAGATTCATTCATTTCATTCATTCATTCATGCATTCAGACTACTTTAGTTCCTGCCTCACTTTCATACATCAGTGTCGGTACCAGGATTCCATTGTGCACCGCTAGTCTTGCCTCGGTTTACAAATTCTCGTTAGATATAATTCCATTCAAAGCGCCGTTCACTTTATTACCTGCAGTCACCCTTCTTTCGATATCATTCTCAGCCTTTCCGTTTCTATCAAACATACTTCAAAAATTCACAAACTCATCGACTTGTTCCAAACATTCATTACCTACAAGTATTTAGCACGTTGTCTTGTTTCCCTCCTTCTCGAATACCATCACTTTCGGCTTGTTGACATTCATAATAAGATCGCTTTCGCATATTATCAAAAATTCATCATTAATTGCTATTAATAAAAAAAAATCTTTTAATATCGAAGCAGAAAATGTTCAAGAAACTGTGCATAATTTTTTTTTTTGATATTCTATCAATTCTGATTAGATCTACGGAGCAATACCAGGAATATATTTGTTTACGTAAATTATTGGTAAAACATAACATTGACATCGTCTCATAAATAATTGATCACCATTACATAGACATAGCTGAATGCGGTCTCAACGGTGGCCTGACCATTATTTATTGTTTCGACGTTCCATGTTACCGGTGTAACACATCCTTTCGAAGGACTACGATCTCCTGGGAAATGTTAACCCTGAGGTCATCAACGAAGGAAACTTTATTCTCGGTCAGAAAATATTCTAGGTTTCGCACGGCCTTTGACTGCCCAGAATTTTTTAATATTCTGCGACCACGCAGGTCTCCCGGGAAGGCTAGTGAAGACGTGGGCGAAGAGAAAAAAATTCTCGTTATTCTCGTTAATTTCTACGCGTGTAAGTTAGTTCTGTAAATCTTTAGATCACATATAGTTTCGAAAGATTTTATATCTAATTATGAACATAAAATATGTGATTTTACTGTATTTTTTACATGACTCCGATTATTAACATTTTTAATATGTAATCTTAACATTTTATTATTGTCGTGTTTTATTATATGTCGAAGAAATATCGCAAATACTTTTTTATTGTATTGGATAATTTGAGTATTTTTTCAAGTAAATGAGGAACATTTATTATTATTATATTACATTCAAATTATATTAAAACACAGATACAGATGCATAACAGATATAATGTAAATTTTAAAAATCAACTAGAAATATATTCAGAAAAAAATTTCTTCATTGAAAAAACTTTTTATTGCTACCGGGATTCGAATATGAACCTCTTTCTATCCGGGGAAGCGCATTCTCCATTTTGGTTATAGCAATCGAATACATTTTTAACAAATTTATATTCTATAACTAGCTGACCCGGCGACCTTTGTACCGGCTCTGAATCAAAAAATGTTGAGTTAACTTATTAGCTGAATTAAATTCAGTTTTTTAGTAAGTTAAAATAAATACTCAAATTTGATAACCTCACAAAGAGAAGATTCGTCGCGGTTTGCGGCACTTCACAGAAATCGCGCCACACCATAAACCAATCGAAATACACAGTTCCCGCCGTTAGACATGAATCTTGGGTGTGATTAGACCATAAGGGGATAGCCGTGGCGTGTAGATCGCATACCGCCGCGAACTTTCTCAAAGTAAACGTCCTCGAAGGCTTCGTTTGAAAATCACTATCGAAATAGCTATTTGTGTACCTAGCTGGTAATCCCGGATTATTCCCGGAAGATTTCACTCATCTCCGGGGATAAATAGAATTCCACACCAGAATGATTGATCGGAATGAAAATTAAATAAAAATTGGTGAAAACTCGAAAAAAATGCTGATAAATCGCGGCGCACGTCTGCACAGCTATCTCAATGGTATGCAATGAAAGGACCGCGCAACTGAATCAACTGTCAAAAGTTAATGCATACAACGCGATGTTCATTTTTGTCCGTGTTTTGTTTCTGTCATGTATCAGAGATGGCGTTGAAAACGGATTTATTTTTTTAGTGATTTTCTTACTTTTCCAATGCGCGAGTAAACTTCTCGAGGCCAATACGAACAAAAAAAATTCATCAAAATCAATCAGTTCTCGAGATATCATCAAAAAAGCCGTTCCATACAAAATGTATGAGAACATGAATTTTCTTCATAATTTTTTTCCCGTTTTTCCCGATGTTTTAATATTTGTATCTGCTATTCGGGGCGAAGACAAATCTAACAAATCAAAGATCATAAAAATCGGTTCAGCCGTTCTTGAGTTATAAATGGTGTAACTAACCCGACTTTGTTTTATATATTTAGATATTTTTGATTGATATTTCTACTATTCTATTTTTAAAAGCAATCAACTTCAAATACCTTTGAGTAAAACTCGAAAGGTGATCTGAAAATGCCAAATGCAAAATGAAACTTCACAACCAAAATGTGTTCTCCTTAATTTAGATATATATATTTTTAAATATGCTACCGCATTTATGGACCACTTTAGTATCACGCTACCATATTTTTATTTGATTATATAAGGATACATAAATCGTTGTAAATTACAGCGCAATAACAATTTAAGTCACAAGATGCTTGAAAAGGAAAGTGCACTAACACCTCATCTACCTCAACACAAACCAAAATTATCTAAATCATTCTTAAATGTTTGCGTATTGTAAATAGTAAATAATATACATATATTATTTACTATGTATATATATAAAAAGGGATATCTTATTCATGTTCAATTTTTATTTTTAATATGTACTCATTTTAAATACATTTACAAACTTAATTCAAAAAATGGTCCACGTGCCATAAAATGATACTGTGTCACAGATTCGCCGTCTCTGCTTCAGTCCTAGCAAGCCTCCTATCTGAATTCTTACATTTAATATAAGTACTGTTTGAAAAATGTATTCATTTTAGAACCCCCGCAGACTAGAGACTTTTGATCGGCCGACAGACACATCCAACGATTTGAAATCGGCCGATTAAATAGTTGGATGGGCTGCCCGATTCCCTTTCAACTTTAAAGTCGGCTAACTATCGGCCGACTCGAGCGCACAGACTTGCCGACTATCCAATCGGCGATGCACTATGTTATCAGTTCGCAACCGATTGTAGATATATATAATATGACGTCATGATAAAAGAGCAATTTAAAAAATAAAAATTAATTAATAACTTCAATTTATTCTCGATGTATACGAACAAGAACACACAATTACTAGATTTTCACCTACAAAAGCAATGTTATTAAATAAATAATAGATATCTCATAGAGACGAAGCTATTTTTAATTAATGGAAAAATATGGAAGTATGGGTAATTACAGGATCTACGACCTGTCTTCGGCTGGCTTAAGTGATCACTTTACACAATATAACGTTCACCATTCCACCCAATGTGTCTATCAAATTTTTGAAATTTGTATATATGTTAATATTTGGAATCACTCCGAATACCACTACACTATCGCCACTATCCCTGAAACAGCACATATGTCTCGATGATAATCTAATTATCTAAAGTAATATTCTTTATCTGTAAAATGTTTTTAACACATTATACTAGAATACACCTGAACTATCAGCCGATAATAATAGTCTCAAGTCTGCGGGGGCACTTATACATGGTAATTCGTTTCATTAATAAATAAAATGATATTTTAATATTTAAATAAAATTAATTAAGACAAATAGAATATAATATTTTTTAATATTGAAATATTTATTAAATTTTATTTTTTATGACAAAAAAGGAATGAACCTGAAAATCAGTCTTATAAACCAAAGCATTTCAAATTATTTTGAGAAATTGAAGCAGCAAGCGCAAATTATTAATTTAAAAAACCATGAAAGCTTTTACTTAAATATAGGGTGTCCAGAGGAAAATTTTCAAGTATAATATTAATTTTTTTTAAATACTACAATGTTATTCTCATATTTTATTTATACAAAATGGAGTTTAACGATGCTAATAATAATTACGGTATCTACCTAATTTTTTAAATGTTGATATTAGAATTAAGGAGCACTTGAGAATTCTAAATAGGAACAACTATTCTGAATTCGCCAATCACTTTATGGAAACAAACCACTCTTTTGACATTAACGAGAGTTAGAAATTAAACATACAAATACTAGGGGGAAGAAAAAGTGTTAATAGCAAATTATGTATAATAAATAACCAGATCCTTTTTGCAAATAGTCTCCTTTTTAATTTGTTTTCGCAGTAGTTCCTAATGAATTACCCACCACCTATACTTGTATAGTTTTTATCTATGCTTCTATTTTTAATTTTAGTTTATATTGTTTTCTGAATAAAGTACGATAGGTATCGAAACATGTTGATTTATCAATAAATAATCGTTTAAACAATGCGTTTTATCGTATTATTTACGTAATATGTAATACGTTGTCGATTAAGGTGTCGGAGAGATATTGTCGTATTTAATGCACTTTTTTATTAGAAAACTTACTTTAAATGCATTTCAACTACGAAACCGTATATCGCACCAGTACAGAAACCGTATATCGCACATTTAAATGTCTAAGTATTTGATAAAAAATACATACAAATAAAGGGTGTCCAGCGGAAAATTTTCAAATTACATATTAAATTTTTAAAAAACTACAATATTATTCTCACATTTTATTTATATAAAATGAAGTTTTACGTTTTATAAACAATATCGTCTAAATGCCATCCATTTCGCTCAAAACACTCTTACAATCGGACTCCTAAATTTACAAACACGCGAGACCAAAGCGTTGGTTCAATGGCAGCAACTTCACGGCGGATATTTTCTTGTAGGGCCTGAATTATTGGAGGATTATTACTATAAACTCTCGACATAAAATATTCTCATAAAAAAAATTCTCATGATGTAAGGTTCGGTGACCGAGGCGCCCAGGCTATGTATCCGTACTTGCTGATTAATTTATTGGGACAAATTTCATTGAAACTCTAGCTGTGTGTGGAATGGCCCTGTCTTTCTGAAATTGTTTTCTGTTGTTGAATCCGAGAAATATCTGCAGTTGCGGTACCAAAAACTCGTTGATCATTCGGCAATACACGTCAGCAGTGACTGTCTCTCGCTTGTTAAAAAATAAGGGCCAATTATCCCTAGGGCAGAAATTGCACACCACACTATCGTTTTTAGACAATGCAAACGTTTTTAATGGCGTTCCCTCGGATTCTCGGGGCACCAGTATCTCATGCTCTGTTTTTTAACATAGTCATCGATATAAAAATGTGCTTCGTCAGTAAACAATATACTTTCAAGTGTTCGCGCTGTTTCAAAACGTTCCAGCATCGTTTTCGCTAAGGTTTCACGTAAAGAATAGTCATTTTCGTTGAGAAACTGCACGATTTGCAGTTTGTAGGAGTTAAACTATAGTTTTTTTTTCAAAAAAACGTGCGCTGTTGATTTTTTAATTCCAGTACAGGCAGCAATCTTCTTTATCGATTTACGCGGATTGCGCATAATTTCACGTCGAACTTGAGTCACATTTTCTGGCATCGCTGCTGACGCCGACGGTCCCGGAGGAGTTTGGTTAACCATTAACCCTTCTAGTCTGAAATTTTGAACCCAACGCCAGATAATTTTCGTGCTCGGCCCATCACTTACTCGTCGAATATTAAAATGAGTACAAAAAGCGCGACGCGCGTGAACTAATGAATCACCGCACTTTAAATATTGCTCAACCGTGAACGCGCGATGTGCTCCCGACCAGTGACTCATTGCGACTGGCAAATCTACAAATCACGCGCGTCGAACAATACCCCTCCCACTTACCTCACCCTGATGGTTTACGAGCAATTACAATTTAATCTTGAAATTTTTCCGCCGAACACCCTATATGTATATTTCTACACTCACGTAAAAAAGATTATTACAGTAGAAGAACTACATTTATTTTTTTCAGTACTCTAAACACACTCTCAGGAGCATTCGAAAAAATGTGAAATAAACAGGAGAAAAGCTAAATGTATTGTAAGTTACACAACGAAGTGCGTACCTCCGAGTCTCCGTATCTCAATGACACTTTGTTAGAAAACCAAACAAATAAAAACACGCGTACACAAGAGACAAAATGTATTTTCCTTATGATAAAAGAATTGTATTTAATTTGAATTTATACGAGCGTGACAATGTTTCATTCGTTCGAAATATTTTTTTGCTATTTTTTTTTTTTGTTTCATGTTCAAGTATTATGACATTCTTACATTTTTTGCTGCATGAAGGAAGTAGGCGCAATTTCACAGAGTATCTGTGTAATTGTAACGGGAAACGAATTTACTCAAGTTCTATGCTTTCAGAAATAAACACTTGCAAATGTTGTCATTTGTGGAGATCGGTGATTGAATGAAACGAGGGTTTATTAAAAAGAAGAGTACAAAATGTATAGCCGAATACGAATCGTCAGCGGAGCGGGTTAGCGAGCAAAACTACTGGCACGGTCGCCGGTGTCGTCTGTCAGCTGGGAACGACGATAATGGCGGTGGAGTTCAATCGCCGTTCTCACACATTTTTTAGAAAACGATTTCTAGTACGTCAACAAATGTTTTCAATAATTGCTTATTATTATGCCCCGCGGGTGTAATTTTTTATTAATAAGCGACCTAACTGTGAACTTCATTTTTATCAGACATTTCAGTATATAAGTATTGATCACTACTTGCGATTATATACATCCTGGTGTTCTTTAACAGCGGTACAGTGTATTCAAAATACACCGGTTATTATAAAAAAAAAATTATTAATTCGTTAATTAACACGGAGATCCATAAAAAAAAAAAACATAAACACAATATATTTTGTAATTCTCCGGTCACGTTAGTCGTGAGATGTTAACGAACTTAATTCATAAATTAAGTCTCCGGGTGTAAAGAATATTTCAATCGATGATTTGTTTAGAAAAGAACATCAGACTGTGACAATTGTTTATTAACCCGTCGCATTTCGTGTTAACGAACGAAATATATCTTAGTATTTACCATATTCCAAACGCTCATACAGTATTACATTGGATTATAAGTATACTTAGAAGAATGTACGATGTATGCAAGGAAAGCGACCTCATGATGAATGTTACCAAGTCGAAAGTGATGGTATTCGAGAAAGAGAAAGCAAGACACCGTGCTAAATACTTGAAAGTAATGAATGTTTGGAACAAGTAGATGATTTTATATATTTTGGAAGTATGTTTGATAGAAACGGAAAGGCTGAGAATGATATCGAAAAGAGGGTGACTGCAGGTAATAAAGTGAACGGCGCTTTGAATGGAATTATATCTAACGGGAAATTGTCAACCGAGGCAAGACTAGCGGTGCACAATGGATCCTGGTACCAACACTGATGTATGAAAGTGAGGCCTGGAAGTGACAGAAGAAGAACGAAAGTAGACTGAATGCAGTGGAAATGAAATCACTTAGGCATAAATGTGGCAGATCCATTTATGACAGAGTAAAGAATGAAGAAATAATGAAATAATGTAAATCTGATCTTAGTATAGGGAGTAAGATTAAGAAAGGATCACTTAGGTGGTTTGGTCATATGGAACGGATGAATAAGGAGAGAATGTTAAGAAAGATATATGACGCAAGTTTTGATGGCACCAGAAATAAAGGACGTCCGCGGAAGACTTGGCACGACCAGATAAACCAGATAATGTAGGATGGTTCTGTTAGAAACCTCAACAATCGGCGAGCTTGTATGAGAAGATGTATGAATGTGGATGAGGCGAGAATTGTGTGACAGGACAGAAGTGTGTGGCGCTCTAACCTCCCTGCCTACCCCCGCGGGGAAACAGCGTGATGGTAAGTAAGCAAGAAGTACATAAAAGTGTTGCCTAATTCTAAACTGACTGACACTGATTAAGAAATAAGAATATTAGTTGTATATATATATTATTATTAAGGAAAACACATTCTTATTGTGAAGTTGTAATTATTCAGAACATAGGTCTGTGATATTTTAAATACTAAATTAATGTATATATTTATAATTAATACATTAATTTAGTATATATATATATACCTATATAAGATTATCATTTACTATTTAATGTAAATAATTGTAAGAAATAAGGTTACATGTTACAAAACAATTAAGTTTCCAAATATAAATATAATAATTAGGATGTTGCACGCGTATAACATATAAAATAATAAAGAAAATTTAAAAATACAAATAGAGTTTTGAAAAAATTGTTGTATTATTTTTATATTACTTATCTAACGCTATTAAATTTTCCAGGAACAATAAAATTATTGATTGAAAAAAATATATATATTAACGAATCATAATATCTTGATTATCATGTAAATAAAGAAACTTTTTAAAGGCAATGTTAAACATGAAGGATTTATTTTCATTAACACTTTGGAAACATAAATTCAATTTAAGATGTCGCTTAAAATTGACGTGACTAAGAAAGACAATTTTAAATTTCCACCAAGACAAAACTAAGTAATTAAGTATTCGCAGAACCTATAAAATTAACAAAATAGGTACACAATGAGTGGAAATGTTTTCAAAGTATTCATTATAGGTAAGCTGTGGTTCGGTTCAATCCATTAAGCACGTTAGGGGTGATTCTTACTTGTTTCATTTAATACTTCGACCCCGTTCTCTTACTTACATTCAAACAAAGCTTTAAAGAAAATCACCTTATATTTATTTACTACAAATATATACAATTTAAACCTGAGCCATAATACAACGGAGATTAAATTACACTATATTATTTTAAACAATATAAATAATTTTATTTAGATACTGCATTGGTAATCATAATATATTGTATGCAAAAAAATACCTTATACGTAATGGCATATTTTCCATTACTGTTACAGGTTTATTGTAGTATGATTGATGAGTTTTTTGTACCATAAATGGAAATGTTACAACAGAACGCAGTTTCAACAAGATTCAGTAATTCTCCACACTGTAAAAGATCGCGATGGAGAATCTGAGGGCAATTTTCTCAAGAAAATTGTTAAGCAAGTAAGGAGACATACCCCGGCTACCTCGATCGCCAGATTTAACGCCCTGTGATTTTTTCTTTTGGGGTGTTTATTTAAATACCTTCTATGGCTGGTTCCCAGGTTTTCGATTAACAATACGCACACATATGATATATGAACTGCACTAACCATTTATTTTTGTTGTCTTTCTAGTCCATTGTTGTTCTTTTAGCTGGGTTGTCTTTTTTAGATTTCGACCGACCGAAGCGCGCACTGGTGGTTTATTTGGACCGCTGGACTGGGCGAAGCACGGGATGTAATTGAATGACGCCTGTCGGTTACCGTCTGATTAGCTTTCCGAATAAAGGGCGGCAATACTCACACGCACATGTACATTATTATAAATCAAGAAACCTAGTGGTGCCAATCGAAGTAATAAGACATGTTAACATGGGGATACCTGAAATCTAAGGTGTAAAATAATAATTCTTGAATAATACAGGTCCTACAAGAAAATATCCGATGTGCAATCGCCGCCATCAACCCAGTATTTTTTTCTATTTACAACGTGAGAGTTCGGTCATTAAAGTGTATTGCAAGAAATGGACATCATTTATATGAGATAATCTTTAATAAGTAAAATCTGCAGATTTTTATTACCTGTTAAAACTAAAATAAATATAATAAACTTATTTGTTTATTATTATTCCAATATCAAAGTCGAAAAATTTCCGGTGAACACCCTGTACAAACTATTTTACGTATGCTTATCAATTTTAAAAATTTCAGAGCAGTATGAAAAATGCAAGGAAACTGATTATATAACAAATGAAAATGAAGTCAAAAGTGTAAAGATTTTTTCTTTTGAAAACAATAGACTTGTGTCATTAAAATCTCGTTGATATTTCATCTGTAAACTTAGTTTTTTTTAATTCTTTATTATACGACATATAATATCACAAATATGTATAATATTTCAAATTTTAACTCCTTTGTCACCAGAAGTCCACTACTGTCATTATTTATGAGACCGTAAATTCTACGAATAATTTTTCGTTCAAAGGTGTCTGGGATCTTTTATCGTGTTTTGTCAATGTCCAGTCGTATAGATCTTATGAATGTTTTATTCAGGGCAGACTTTATTCTTTTTGAAAGTACACGTGACTTGAGTTGGCGAATAAAACCAAAATAACATCTGTTTGATTACAATACCCTTGTGTTTATTTCTTCTGTCTATTTACTAGTGAAGTAGGTATTACAGGATGAATATTATGTTCCAGGCCGATATTTTTTTTAAATAACTTAAAAATAAAATACCATTTTTTTAATTAATTTTTTATAAATTAATTATGTAGTTTATTACAATTATGAAAAAAATATTAAATTGGCCAATTAGTTGCTTCTGGCAGCGGCATAAATGTGTGCTCTTTTAACCATATTTTTCGTAACGTTCTCACACACTTCGCGTGTTATTTCAGCAATTTTATTTCAAATATTTTGCAAATACTCTCAATAATTTCAAATACTTTCTTTTCAAATACTCTTCAGAAAATAGTCGGGAGCCGTCAAGTCAGGTGATCGAGGAGGCCAGTCAATATCACCACTTTTTGACATAATGTGGCCGGGAAAATTTTCTAGCAAAATTTCAAACGTAGCTCGGGCTGTGTGTGAGGTGGCACCGTCCTGTTGAAATCACATGTATTGCAGGCTCAATCGACCCAATTAGTTGCCAAGAAGTTTTTCAACATGTGACGATGGCGATCACCATCAATAGTTACAGTATTGCCTCTTGCATCCTGAAATAAATAGGCGTATACGCCATATGGCGCACCATACGTAACTCCGCATTGGTATAAAGGTCGTTGATGTATCAATTGAGAATTTTCAGTGCCCCAATAATGGCTGTTTCGTCGATCATGATGATTTTTTTCCAAAACTCTGGATCGACAATATTGAGCTACAAAACATGTGTTTTTTTATAAAAGACAGCTGGAGGACGGGGGGGAAGCATCCTTTCCCAGGACCGGCTTAGAAGCTAGGGCTTTCTTGTTAATCCCACACATCAAACCTACCAAAAATACGCTATTTTAATTCAATACTATATTCAGTTTAAATTAAGCTAATTAACTAACTAACTTACCATTGCGCCCTTTCCTCGCCGGGGTAGGCAGAGAGGATAGAGCGCCACACTCTTATGTCGTAACATACAGTTCTCGTCTCATCCACATTCATACATCTTCTCATACAAGCTGGCTAATTAGTGAGGCTTCTAACAGGACCATCCTCCAGTATCTGGTTTACCTGGTCGTGTAAAGTCTTCCGCGGACGTCCTCTATTTCTGGTGCCATCAACACTTGCGTCATATATCTTCCTTATCACTCTCTCCTCATTCATCCGTTCCGTACGACCAAACCATCTTAGTGTCCCTTTCTTAATCTTACTCACTATACTAGGATCAGCTTTACATTCTTTGCTTATTTCTTCATTCTCCACTCTGTCATAAATAGATATGCCACACATACGCCTAAGCGATCTCATTTCCACTGCATTTAGTCTACTTTCGTTCCTCTTCTGCCAGCTCCAGGCCTCACTTACATACATCAGTGTCGGTACCAGAATTCCATTGTGCACCGCTAGTCTTGCCTCAGTTGACAAATTCCCGTTAGATATAATTCCATTCAAAGCGCCGTTCACTTTATTTCCTACAGTCACCCTCTTTTCGATATCATTCTCAGCCTTTCCGTTTCTATCAAACATACTTCCCAAATACACAAACTCATCTACTTGTTCCAAACATTCATTACCTACAAGTATTTTGCACGGTGTCTTGCTTTCCTCCTCGAATATCATCACTGTCGACTTATTGTCAGTCATAAAAAGAGCGCTTTCGCATACATACATCGTTTATTAAATGCATGAATTAGAAAGATATACGTACATAAAAACTCAATTTAATCTCATTGGCAGCTTAAATATCTTTTCAATAAATTCAATTTATCTGTATATATATCTTTCTAATTGATGTATTTAATTTGTATTAAAATATCACAGAACTGTGTTCTGAAATACTTCACAAATAATAATGTGTCCTCTTTAAAATAATAAATTCTTTTGGTTTAGTTTAAAATAAGTTTACAATGTTATCTAAACGTTGTGAAAGAGGTGCGATAAATAAGCAAGGTAATGGATCTATTATTGTGATTAAATATCGGATGATTTTACTGCCGACTGCTTCGTCTCTCTCTGGAGTTCTCGTGTTGATTAATGTTACACTCAAAGTTTGAAAACTATTGACGTATTACGAAGAAGGTAATAAATAATGAAGTATAAACTTTACGAAGTGGTACATAAAAGAGTTTTAAAAACTTTTTACAAGGGACCAAAATGAGTTGACTTTTTTTTATGTAACGTTTATGACGACTCACCCTAATTCTATGAACTCTTAAAACAAATTAAAAATAATTCTTTACAATTTTCGGCACATTTTTTTCATCGGTTTTTAATATTTTATATTACGGACTGTGAGACAAACGAACGTCATGAAAATATAGAAGATGTGGAGATAGTCGGGAGAAATTATATCATATACAGTAATTACTGGGTGTGTATGAAAAATAAGAGAACAATTTTTAACAAAATGGACAAACAATCCAAGTTTGAGAAATAGCCGTTTGAAAAATAGGCTCTCCACAATATACAGAGAAAGAATTTAGCCCGTTTTGAACATATTGCTATAACATATGGAGATACCACGAAGAAATTAGTGATGATGAAATTAGATAGGAATGCACAAAGTCAAATAATTATTTATTTTTTTAAGGAGAACACATTATTATTGTGATGTTGTAGTTTTTCAGAACATAGTTCTGCGATATTTCTAAAACAAATTAAATGTAGCAATCAAAAAGATATACAAATAAAATTAATTTATCGGAAAAGTATTTTGTTGCCACCAGAATTCTATGCAGATATTTTTCATATCCGGGAGAGTGCGCTGACCATTACACCATGTCAACATAGTAATAAGTGCCAAGTATTGGGTCTTTCACCTTATATTATATATAACGGATTATTTCCTGGCAGAACCCGCGTTAAATAGTTCTGAGAAGAACTTTTATTCTCCCGACGTTTCGAGTAAATATCATTACTCATTTTCAAGGGCCTTTTATCCTGAATCCTTCCCTAAAATAACAAGCAAACTCGACCATTCGAAGCAAGAACCACAATGAAAGTGAGTTAAAATCTTAGAAGGCACTTAATATTACTAGTTGACGTTGCGATTAACTGTGTCCAAAAGTAACGAAAGTTAACTTGTAATTTGTGTAATCGCTGGCTTTGTGCACGCGTAATTACCTTGCTAAGTGGTTCTTTGATTATTATAAGGGGATTTTGTTGGTTTATTAATAATGATGGTTTTTTTGAACGGCTGTACCTAAGATATTTGTCCAGGAGTGTGAAATTGTATTTGACGCGGGTTCCTCCAGAAAATAACCCGTTATCTTTTACCCGTGAAAACCTTAAATATAACATATATATTATTAGACCGCCTTGTTACTTCGATTAGTATCACTGGGTTTCCTGGTTTATAATAATGTACATATGTGAATATTGCCGCCTTTTTTCGGAAGCTAAGAAAACGGTAACCGATAGGCATCATTTTTATTACATTTCGTGCTACGACTTGTCCAGCAGTCCAAATAAACAACCAGTGCACGCTTCGGTCGGTCTAAATCTAAAGAAGACAACCCGGCTAAAAGAATTACAACATCGGACCAGAAAAACAGTAAAATTAAAAAAGGTTAATGCAGTTCATATATCATATGTATGCTAATTGTTAATCGGAATCCTGGGAACTAGCTATCGAAAGCATTTACATAAACATATATACATGTATGTATTACATACTAGAGTTGTAATAGTACAAGTAAGAAGAGATCACGCCGCTAAAGTCTCGACACGATCAGGCTAACCGCATGTTGAATGATAACCCTATTAGAAAATCAAGCGTTAGAAGCTGTAAGAAGGTAGAAAAGCCAATAGTGGTACGTCATGATAAAAAACTGTTACATTATACCCTCTCGCTGCGTGACTAGTATTCTAGTGTTAAGATATCAATTTTTAAAAAGATCGCAACACCTTCATATTTATGAATATACATCAACGATTTAAGAAAGTGACATTGTATATACAGTGGTGTACTTATATTATCCATTTACTTGCATTTTCTCATATTTGTCAGCTGTCTACTAATTCACATTATAATATTTTTCACAAGGTCATGTCTACTTATTACCTACTGACGTTATTTTTCATGCGATCATATATAAATAACTGCTATCTATTATGTAAAATATTTGTTATTTTACATAGAATCATGTACATTTCTTACTTACAAGCTTTTATTATTTTTCTTACTTATTTGCCATCACGCTGTTTCTTCGTGGAGGTAGGCAGAGAGGATAGAGCGCCACACTCTTCTGTCCTAACACACAATTCTCGTCTCATCCCATATTCATACATCTTCTCATACAAGCTACAAGACGATTATTGCGGCTTCTAACAGGGCCATTCTCCAGTATCTAGTTTACCTAGTCGTGCCAAGTCTTTCGCGGACGTCCTCTACTTCTGATGCCATCAACACTTGCGTCATATATATTTCTTACTATACTTTCCTCATTCATCCGTTGCATATGACCAAACCACCTAAGTGATCTTTTCTTAATCTTACTCACTATACTAAGCTCAGCTTTACATTCTTTCATTATTTCTTCATTTTTTAATCTGTCATAAATGTCATAAAGTGATTTCATTTCCACTGCATTCAGTCTACTTTCGTTCCTCTTCTTTCGTTCACCTCCAGGCCTCACTTTTATACATCAGCGTCGGTACCGGGACTCCTTTGTGAACCGCTAGTCTTACCTCAGATGACAAGTTCTCTTTATCTTTAATTCCATTCAAAGGGCCGTTCACTTTATTCCCTGCAGTCACTCTCCTTTCAATATCTTTCCGTTTCTATCAAACATACTTCCCAAATACACAAACTCATCTACTTGTTCCAAATATTCATTACCTGTAAGTATTCAGCACGGTGTCTTCCGTTCCTCTTTCTCGAATTCCATCACTTTCGATTTGTCGACGTTCATGATACGGTCGCTTTTCTTACATACATCGTACATTCTACTCACTAGCCTCTGTAATTCTTGTTGTTAATTATTTTTCATTACATCAAAATATATCTAATATCTACTAACTTGCAAAACTTTTCATGAAATCAAGTATTTATATTATATACTAACTTGCAATAACTTTGTGAAATCAAATACATCTAATATATTATGCTAACTTATAATTTATTTTTATTATTACTTATTAATTATTTTTCGAGAGAAAAATCTTTTTTAACGCACATCGCAGAGACCCTAAGTGTCCTTCGAAAGTCATTTGAACGAGACTGTCGCATAAATCTTCCTACTTAACTTCACTTAAGCTTGAATCTAGGACCCTCAGTGCGTCCGAAAAACCTTCTCTTAATTTTTCCGACGGCGTTCAACCCTAATGTAATCTCTTCAAGTTAGTTAATTCATTCAGCCCTTTACTTAATTCGAATAAAAGGAGAGTTCTTTATAATTGGAGAGGACCCTAATTTTTTCTCTCTTATTTCAACTCAATTTACAATTGATTTATCAGACGATATGAACGTTTCACTTTGAATATAATAGTTACGGAAGCTACTTTTAAATACACTAGATAAAAATAATATACATATAGTATATAGGTACTTTATTTTTATTAATAGTATTTAATTAAAATGCATATTTACTACCGTAGAATATGCAGAAAATCAACAATTATCACTCACGAAGTGCGTAATTCAAGTGATAAAATTCTTCAATATTATCGTAAGTTTCGGATAATAAAAAGCACTAGACTAGACCATAAGATGCATTCCATATTTATCAGACAATATTTTATTATTAAGTAAAACACATTCTTATTGTGAAGTTGTAATTATTCAGAACATAGGTCTGTGATATTTTAAATACTAAATTAATGTATTAATTATAAATATATACATATAAAATCAATTTTATCGAAAAATATATGTTTTTGCGTCACCGGGATTCGAACCTGGATCTCTATTTTCAATCCGGGGAAGTACACTACCAATTGTGTTATAACGCCAGTATCTTGCATGACAAATTTTCGAACCTATATGTTACATATTTTCAAATCAATACACCTGTCGTTCCATTATTTGAAAGCCGTCTACATTATTTTTACATAATATTTTTCGACAAAATTGATTTTATATGTATATATTTATAATTAATACATTAATTTAGTATTTAAAATATTTTATTATACCACAAATAAAATACACATTTCATTCGCGAGCGAACCATCGAGCATCTGTTTACGCCGTATATCGGTTGTGGATACCTTTGTGCGCTAAATGGACTATCAAATGAATTCAATAATTACAGAAAACATATGAAATATAGCTACTGCCAAAATGAATTAATTTTAATTCTAATATTTTTTGTCGTTTTGAGCTGTTACTTCATGCATGCACCAATTGTCATATACTAACGAATAATGCGCGTTGTTTACCATATTAAATTTTAACGTACGTATATCTTTCCGTTTTTTTTATTACTCATTCTATAGACAAGATAAAAAGTAGATATATATATATTTTTTTTTTATTTTTTTATTTTATTTATTTACACCCTATCCCGAACCGTTTTGAGAGTTGTTTACTCTCGTTTCGTTTCGTCATAATTACGTATTTATTTTATTTTATTACATTATTATTATAAAACCTTCATAGGTTGGCTCCGGTATTATCGTACTAGAGCCATACCTGTATAATTTGACGTGAGACTCGCTATCACATTAAATTCAGACGGCAGCCAGAAAGAAGCTATATAAGTCATATAACCCCCAAAAGTGGAGGGTAGACGTCACATTTATGTGTTGCAGTCGCAGAACTCGGCCACAGTCCGGCAGAAATTCACCCTGTCAGGAACAGCCAGTAGAATGCTCCGTTAGGACTCTCTAGTCACTGTTTTTCCCGGCATCGCCCATCTCAGTATCCTCCAGCAAGAGACCCACTCCCTAAAAATTCCCGAAAATGTCGAGATTCCTTTCATTTCTTAATAGGTCATCGTTCCGGGGGATCCGATGACCTATTCCTTCTAATCCCGCAATCATGATTTCACGTGCATCATTCATAATTCCGCAGTCCCAAAGGATGTGCCCCGGCGTCTGTCTCACCTGAGCGCAAACACACCATGGTTCACGGAAAAAAATAATAATTTGACATTGTAATAATTAAAAATTTACCAGCGGCCTCAATTTCAGTGCGCATCGAATATTCTACGGCTTCATACCATCGCAAAAGTGATTAACGCTCGCTACTCATATTAATAATCCTACTTTAATTATACTAAATAATCCTTTCGCGAGTGTAATTAATACATGTTGCGACGCCTGTAACCTATGGTGGAGAGGAAATCTATGAACCAGCCAGCATCCAACCGACGAAAAAGTAAGCGCCTCCCTTTTTTTCCTCATATTTCCACCAGGTACTTAAATGACTTATATTAAAATTAAATATATATGTTGGTGTAAAAAATGGGTATACCTGGAATATTTATTTGATTAGTCTAAATTGCCATATTTCACTTATCTTCTTACTGCATAATTTGTACGTGTGTTCTTAAATATTTTTTGTAGTATTTCTGACCCGAGTCGACCCGGGAATGGATTCCCGAGAATACATGGAGTTTTCGATGTATTGAGTCCCGGGAATGCTTATATTGTATTAAGTCCCAGGATTCTTTATAATTTTGGAAGTGTATAAATAAAATAATTTCGTACAATTTTTTCGTCTTACGGATGCAGTTAAAATGAAATGTTTGGGTCAAAACAAAAAAAGCATATTTTTCTCAATGAGCTCCAGAAAACAATAACAATGGGTTCAGGAAACAATAAATCATTTAGTCCCAAAATACAGAGTTACAAATTCATGGAAATTTGCTAGCATTGACTACTGTCGGTGAAGCGCAATAAAAAGATGAGTACATACATGAGTGAAAAACAAAATTTTATTTTTTACCGACCTATGTTCTGGCTTGTAATGGTTTCGAAGTCATTCGGTAATATAAATTCTTAGCCGTCGTTATGTCGTAGCACATATTTGTTATTTCATCAAACGAACATTGTGTTTCTGCGAGAACTTTTAACATTTATAAGTATTTTTTTACAATTATACATACTATTATCAATTAAGTTTTTAATTTTATTCTTAAATCATTTTATTTTGTTTTTATGCTAAATATGGAAAATCAGTGGCAAGTTTGGAAGCATTTCATAAAATTCAAGAATAAAGAAATGGCACAATATCAAATATGTAGATACAATATATTTCATACAAATTAGATTTTTTAAATGTTTTTTTAATATTAAGAATTTATTACATCTGTATTTTTATTTACAAATAGTATTGTTTTGTCAATACATGTTTAATTTATAATAACAATTCAATTGAAATAAAATTAACAAAGTTTATAAAAAACAAACATAAAATATTTTATTTCAAAAATGTTTCCCCGGGATCCCAGAAATGATCCTGAGCTGCGAATCGAGTCCCCTGGAATGAAAAAAGTTCGGGAATAGAGAAACCCTTGTTTGAAGTAGTATTATATATAGAACTATTAACATCAAATTATATATAATAATTTATAATTAATATAATATAATTACGTTAATAGTTCAATATATAATATTATATATAGAACTATTAACATCAAAACTCGTAAACTATACATCGTACGGTTGGTAATAAAGTTGATTTATTGTGATCGTCTAATAAAATATCAAATGAAATCAACATTTTGTTTTGGCGTACCGAATTTTTGACATGTCAAATTCGTTAATAAATGGGTCCGATTACCTGGGACTTAGAACAAATGTATCGTTCCCGGAGACGATATCGCCGTACATATAATACGTCAGCAAAACAAGTCATTTGGTGATATTAGGATTCTGAAATCGTGGACTAATTGAGAAAACGATGCATAATTTATATTATGAATTTTCGTATTAAATATAAAAGAAATAAAATACATATGTTGTAACATCATGACCTCATTTTAATGAAATGTAAACACTCGCATCCACAATTTTGTTATCACTTAGAGTATGTATGTATACAAAATATTTGTAAATATATATATATATATTTACATATAGCGGTAAAGGTGGCATAGCAATCGACGTTAACCTGCGGGGCCAGCGCCCGATAATATACTTATCTGTGTCATCCATCGATACAAATAATGGGTAAAACTAATTTAAAAAACTGCTGCAGAATTGCATCGAATCTTGTAATAGCTTGCGGTGAGTATGTTCTTGGTGAATCACAGTGCTTTGAGTGGTTTAAAAAATGGCGATTTTGACGTGAGAAACAATGCTCTATGTTTGGTGGGATCAGAAGGGTGTGATCTATTATGAGCTGCTAAAACCTGGCGAATCCGTTAATACTGAACGCTACCGACAACAAATGATCGATTTAAATCAAGCTTTGCGTGAAAAACGACCAGAATACTAAAAAAGACAACACAAAGTGATTTCGCTTCGTGATAATGCACCATCACACACAGCAAATCGGTCAAGAAAACGATTGAGGCGTTTTTACCCACCAGACTTGGCTCCGTCCGATTAAATAAGTAAATAAATTTAAAAACTAACCAAAATATTATGAACAACCAACTAAATTAAGTCACAATTCCCATTCAAAAACTTTTTCCTAAAAATTATTCTAATCATTTTGTATTAACTATTGTACTAAATTTATTTTTTAAATAATTGTTGTTTTTTAAAAATAGTTTTTTTTTAAATAGATTATGTTAAAAAAACAATATGTTTTTGATTAGTTATCCTGAAGAAAAAATTACTTTCCGAAACCGGTAAATGTTTTGAATTCATTTAGTGGTTAATAAAACAAAATAAACAATCTAAAATAAAGAATTGAAAAGTGTTGCATATGAACGAACCAACATGAAACTGTTTGACAAATCACGCAATTTCAAGGTTACGATATTTTTCTGTTTGATTGAATTATTGTTGTCAAGAGTTAATCTAGAAGCCCTCATATAACTTAAAATTATTTTATTAGGAGAACACATTGTTATTGTTAAGTTGTAATTTTTCAGAACATAGGTCTGTGATATTTTAAATATGAATTAAATATATCAGACTACTGAAAGGTATTTGAGATTCCGTAAAAATAAGGTAGATGGCTCTTTTAAATAATGTAACGATTAAATGTATTAATATCAAAAAAGTGGCATCACTTCGAAAATTTGTGGCTAAAAATAATGCCGCTGTAGTATAGTTGGATAATGCACCTTCCCCGGTTTGGAAAGAGATCCAGGTTTGAATCCTGATGGCGCAACAACAATATTTTTCTATAAAATTGATTGTATATGTATATCGTTTAAATTAATATATTTAATTCATATTTAAAATATTACAGACCTATGTTCTGAAAAATTACATCTTCACAATAAGAATGTGTTCTTCAAATAATAAAAAATTGTACAATTTGTCCAAAATTTAATAAAAATGAATTGATAATTCTGGCGTCTGCTATCAGATTACTCAAAGGTATTTGAGATTCCGTAAAAATAAGGTAGACGGCTCTTTCAAATAATGAAACGATTAATAGTATTAATATCAAAAAGTAACATACAGGTTCGAAAATTTGTCGCTGTAGCATAGTTGGATAACGCACCTTCCTCGGTTTGGAAAGAAGTCTAGGTTCGAATCCCGGTGGCGCAATAACAATTAATTTTATATATATATATATATATATATATATATATATCTTTCAAATTTATGTATTAAATTCATATTTTTAGTATTCTCTTGTTGAATTAATCTTATTACTTATTATTACATTGCGTCCAACTTTGCATTCAGTTTAAAATGATACATTTATAATTCACTATAAGTGAAACAATTAAAATCCAATTTTTGTTTATTTATATTTAACATGTCCTATTAAATCACATCGATCCGTAATTACAAGATCCATTGTACGTTGATCTATTACCTATTATTATTATATGACATTGTTGTTAAGACAATTTTCCATGTTGCACAAGACTAGCAATTTGACGAATTACTTGCTAATTGTGATTGCGCATCTGTTTAATGAGATTGACGTTGTTTTTTCACATCGATGGGTGAGCATACTCACCATAGTGAACGTCATATTTATATAAAGGGATCACTTAAGCCAGCCGAAGACAGGTCGTAAGCCCTGTAATTACCCATACTTCCATGTATTTTCCATCGACTGTAATTAAAAATAGCTTCGTCTCTATGAGATATATATTATTTATTTAATAACAGTGCCTTTGTGGGTGAAAATCCAGTAATTGTGTGTTCTTGGACACATTCAAATATATTTATGTTTCTATTTTTAAATATACGATTTTATTAAAAAAAAAACCTCTTTTTATTTATTTCAAAAATTTATTTCTCATTATCATATTTAAACTCCATTCATTTGATTATTTATAATTTTTTTCTACAACTGATGAACTAAAATTTTCCTGCATTGGTAAGTGAATCTGATTCCTAGTAACCCACATTTTCTGATCGACCCTAATAGTAAAGGGACAAGACCACGGTTGACCTCCTACAATGTATATTAGTTATGTATGTAGATTAACATTCAATAAAAATGTACGTTGGTTTGATTGTGAGCTTACCTCTAACGAGAGAATAACTTAATCTTATACAACAACAAAAAAATAACCTAATCTAACCGAAAAAAAATGAAGAATTCTTCTCTGTTAGTTCACGTCTCTGGATGTGTCCCTAAAGGCCAACGTGTGTTGGCAGGCCATTTTCAAGAATAATGATATCTCGTGTCATAGCATCCACGTAAACTTAGAAAAAAATTATTTAACATAATTAGGTGACAGAGTTATATGTGTAGTGTTCCTGGATGTTGCAGTAAAAACAATCATAAAAAATAAAATTAAAATTAAGCGTTTTGCACCTTCCGACTACTATCTATTCCAGTCACTTTTTGGTACACAATAAATATTTCTGAAAAGCGAATAAATAATACACCTTTTGTTTTGTCAAATTTTTAGAATTTTTGTGTAAAAGTGGCATCAAACACTTCAAACGTTGTAAATAAAATAATAAATAATATAGTGAAATCTCGATCGATCGTTCCTCTAATAATCGTTTTCCCACATGCATTGTTTATTTCTTCCAGTTCCGAATTAATTTCATACGACACAACCAAAAATAGATCGCGTGGATCGTTCATCATGCATCATTTTACCGCATTAATCGTTTAAATTACGCAGCATACTTCGCAACTAAATGGTTGGTTTCGATTACCGATACTCGAAAACAATGAGCGGAATATTCAAGAGAGAGAGAGAGAGAGAACGCTGTTACTGTCTGCCCCTTGACACATTATGTAGTATAAATTTTAATTTATTTTTTTTATTTCTGTGCAGCTTTATAATTTTATTTTTATTTAAACACGTTCATTTACAAGTGAAATATGTATTTTTTATCTAGAATATGTATTAAACATTTAAGTATGAAAAATGTCCCTTTTTCTATATTCCCGCACTCATAGTTTATTTCAATAGGTCCCTTCAAAAACGATAAAAAGAGGTTTCACTATATATCTAAAACACATCATGACTTACCCAACTTTCAAATATTTAACGAGATTCTATATTTTAAACGTGGCAACTTTTTGGCAACAATAGATAATGTATAATTTAACACAACTTCGGGACTAGGTCTAAACGTGATTTAAAATTACTCCTTTGTGTATCTATAAATATCTCTTCTGTAAAAATGTTTATTTTATGTTATTTGAAGTACTTCCTTTCGTCAGGGGAGTAATTAAAGAAGACGTATTTCATTAATTTAATTTTAAAATAAACAATCTTCCTTTTTTTCATCTCATCTGCCTATATTTCAGTTAACAATTTTTTCAGTCTATTTACGAAACACCAATTACTTCTCAAAATTTGACAGGTAATTTAGAAATACCTGCAATCTTCCCTTCCAGGAAAGTCCGCCCATATTTATATCGTCATTAATTTCAAACTCCCTGAAGACGCGACCTTCTGGACATCAAAGGCGTTCGTTTTGGGATCATCTGTAATGCGGCCTGGCAGTTTACCCCGAAGTTCGTCCGAATCTTCCGCTTTGTGAACTTTCGAAGGAAGCGTCGGGAGTGATTTCGAGGATATTCGATTGAGGATCATTTTAAAAATGTCCCTCGGGACTGGACTGGATAAACATAGTAAAGACTGGGATCAGATGGGCTTTACTGAACCGGATTCTTGCTCTTTCATATTAAAATATTTATTATGTGAACCTGTATTTTAAATGTATTTATACAGCAACTACCGTAGTTAAACTTGTCACTAAAATTGGGTTAATATTGTAATTTATTTTTATAACCTCTCACTTTATTTAAAGCATACTTTTTTATAATGTATAAAATTTAATTACAAATTGACCTTAGAGAGTAAACAAGTATATATTTATTTATCTGTTTGAGATATTTGTACATTGAGGTTGGACTAGAAAAATCTGTGTTGAGACAGGCATAGTTTACAAATAGGTATACAAGGTGTGTGTTTATATAGCAATTATATGGTAGCTATTTACTATATTATAAGAAATTTACAATATATTTATGTTAATTTTACAGAAAAAATAAAAATAAACAATGAAGTTTAAAATCGGAATTCTGAAAGATAGTAACTTGATACACTTTCAAACATAAATGACACGTATTACTTACACAGTAATCACCAATGCGGAGAATGGTGAACAAGCGGTCCCGTCGAAAATAAGCAATAGCGAGCGCTCGTGTAGGAAGGTGGAGAAGAAGTGAACTAACGTTAATACAATTTTCATGGGGCGTAGAGAATTTTGTTTATTTCATGAATCCAGAAAACTTTTACTCACTACGGAATGCGCAAGACGTGTTGACACGAAATTAAATGACTGGATCGAATCCTTGAGGATAGGATTGAAGTATGATCACAGAATATGTGCTTGCGTAACATTATACGGTTAGGGGAGTATTGAAGGTAGACTGAATGCAGCTGAAGCCTTATCGATCAAATGAGGCACTGAGAAATTTAAATAAAATTTAAATACAGGCAGCCAATCGCACGGCAACTAATCAACTCTCAGAAATACTTACGAAATGTGGATTCGTTTTTAGAATGGATGTTTCAAATATATATAAATATACAGTAAAATGACATACAAGTTGAAAGTGATAGTATTCGAGGAGGAAAGCAAGACAACGTGCTAAATACTTGTAGGTAATGAATGTTTGGAACCAGTAGATGAGTTTGTGTATTTGGAAAGTACGTTTGATAGAAACGAAAAGGCTGAGAATGATATCGAAAAGAGTGTGACTGCAGGAAATAAAGAGAACGGCGCTTTAAATGGAATTATATCTAACGGGAATTTGTCAGCCGAGGCAAAACTAGCGGTGCACTATAGAGTCCTGATACCGACACTGACGTATGGAAGTGAGGCCTGGAGCCGGCAGAAGAAGAACGAAAGTGGACTGAATGCAGTGGAAATGAGATCACTTGTATAAGTGGGAAATCTATTTATGACAGAGTAAAAAATGAAGAAATAAGGAAAGAATATAAAGCTGATGGTATTATAATAAGTAAGATTAAAAAAGGATCACTCAGGTGATTTGGTCATATATAACGGATGAATGAGGAGCGAATGGTAAGAAAAATGTATGACGCATGTGTTGATGGCACCAGAAATAGAGAACTTCCGCGGAATACCAGGTAAACCAGATAATGAAGGATGGTTCTGTTAGAAGCCTCAACAATCGACAAGCTTGTATGAGAAGATGTATGAATGTGAATGAGGCGAGAATTGTGTGTCAGGACAGAGGAGTGTGGCGCTCTATCCTCTTTGCCTACCCCTGCGTGGAAACGGCGTGATATTTAGTAAAACGACATATTTAAACGTGGTATTTAACAAAATTTGTTTTTGATTTTATTATGTTTTGGCTGATATTTCAACAATCATTCTAAAAGTAACATTATTGTTAAGCAAGGATGTTAAAATTCTTTAATGGTTCTATTGATTTTAAATTGTATTATTGATAAAAATTCAGTCCTAGAAAACAAATTTACCTTAAGTATGTACATAATATCTTTTCCTTACATTTGAAATCGACTCGATAAAAAAATTATAGTTCATTATTTGTTTTTTTTTTTTTTTTATTTCGTTAAAGCTACAAACAAAGAAATCATATATCGTAAATTGTCAATAATTTTTAAAAATGTGTTAAGAAGGGAAGTTATTAATAATTGTGTAATTAAAAATTAGAAATGGATTATTTTCGTTTCCTAAACTTCTAAATGGATAAACTAGGAAAGGATTCGAAACGTAAAATATTGTGATACCTTTTTAAAAATACGTAAACTTTTTTAAATAAATAATTTCTCAATCTCTTTTTAATGTCTAATTATCTGAATAAAATAATCTTTTTGTTGAGATAAGGCTTCAAATCTCTTTTTTTATGGAGAAAGGAAATTATGTTTGTTTTCGAATGTTTTTTTTTCGTAAAATGTACAAATATTTCATTTAAAATCTATTGTTTATATATACTTTATTTAGATAAATATATTTAAATGATATCTTTAAAATAATTGTTTACGTAAACAGACAAAATCGTTCCTTACTCGTATATAATAGATAATATTATGTGCTACATCAAATATTCTATAACGATAACATGGTCGTTATAAGAAATTTGTTTATTCTGTTATATAGCTCCAATTTTTGTAAATTTTCAATCAAAGGCCATGAATCAAACTCCGGTGAAAAAATTAAAATATGAATACTTAAAATTTTTAAACTCAACAATTAGGCAATCATCGTCAACAACATTCTTGTAGATTTTTTCCGATCATTTTCATGATTATATGAGGATTTTCAGAAATAAAGGTGATGTTTCCCTGTGTAATATATGAAGGTAACGGGCCTAATAATTAATTAGAAAAACTTAAATAAATGATAATGATTAAGCTAGCTTATATACCAGGCATTATACAAGTAAAAAAAATTACCTTTTAGAAACCATTTAAAATGAACTCTCTCACACCCCAACTCTCACACCAACCCGCACTACCCCACCATCCGCAGGTTTTTGTTGAGATAGGACTATGCCGGTCTCAGTAGAAAAATCTGTGTTGAAGCATAATAATAATAATAATAATGCATAAGGTACATCATGATCGGGTTTTTTTATGAAGCCCCGATATGCCATAAAGATAATACATTTAAGTTACAAAATATCATTTATGTTAAGAAAAAAAACTAAAAAATATGAATAAAAAAATAAGTTTACACATATGTATATATTGAATTGTACAATCTCCGGGACGCACATCCCGCGGAACGGATTACGACAATTCCGGTCGTAAATCAGAATCACCGCAGGGTAGGAGAGGTAAATAGGGAAACGTGGTACATGATAAGTCGATGAGGGGATAGGGGTTCTAGACGAAGGACAGGTAATCTCGGGAACCGGGATTCAGAAGGACTGTTCGCCATACCTTGCATATGACGCTTCCGTAATCCTTGCAGTCACCACCAAGATCACGCAATATAGCACGAGGATGAGTCGATTTCCGCTTCCGAATTGATGACGGCGATGCCATAAGTTCACCCACTGCACACACACAACAAACAATACGTTATCAAAAGACAAAATACAGTGCTGGTGCACTAGAGCTCCACACTGCGAATACTATCGCGATGCCGAGATCGAACAAATATCCATCAACTTGACGTCTACTGACGTCAAGGTCACATTTCACTCTGGTAAGACGAGCATGAGAAAATTTATGTATGGGAATTTGGATGCGGAATGTGTTAATAATAGTGGTCGTGGCTAAACCAAAAAGACCATTTACGTGTGTTTACGAATTCGGAGCATACATAAATATAAACAAAATATAAATACTACATTTCAATCAATATCGTTATTGTATATGTAGCTATTCTGAAGTCGTTCCCATTCTCTGGTCAGGGAACCAGCATTCCACAAGAGCACCGCTTGCACTAGAGAGTCGGTGCCGAGCTCCAGCCATAGCTTTACACCCGCAACTCGATGTCTCAGAAGCGGAACGAATCCATGAATATGGCATTTGCCAAACATTGTAGATGCGCTACAATAACGCGCCAATCGTCATCGAGCCCCCCAGAACAATGACCTATTAAGAAATGAAAGGAATCTCTGACATTTCCGGGTATTTATTAGGGTGTGGATATCTCGCTGGAGGTTGCTGGGATGGGCGATGCCTGGAAGAGCAGATGCTAGAAAAACCTAATGGAGCATTCTACTGGCTCTCCCTCACACTCTTGCGACCTGGACAGGGTGAATTTCTGCCAGACTGTGACCGAGTTCTGCGACTGAAATACATAAATGTGACGTCTACCCTCCCCTTTTGAGGGTGTGTGATTTCTATAGCTTCTTTCTGGCTTTTGAAATTAATGTGACAAATCTCTCATATTGTACAGGTATGGTTCTGGTACGACGATACCGGAGCCAATCTATGATGGTATTATGATGATATGACTGTAATAAAATAAATAAAATATATGTAATTATGACGAATTGAAACGAGGGTAAACAACTCTCAAAACGATTCGGGATAGGGTGTAAATAAATAAATAACGCGCCAATCCGAACAGTATTCTGTATGAGTTGTTGTACTGAATTCGGAGACAGTTGTACGTCACTTGCTTGTATTTCGACCAGAGCTCGCAGGTATACATACTGGTGAAGAACAATTCAAATAAGATTCTCTTCACCTCCTTACTGCGTTGATTGAAACACCATGACAGAATATTTGCACGAACGCTCAACTGTCTCCTCTATCCTATAATAGACCTATGTTATCCGCTTTGAAAAAAAACTCCTAGTAACCCAATTTCTGTGCCCTCAGAACCTATTTTCTTTGCCAGAATATATATACGTACAGACATTCTAAAATATATATAAAATAACAGAGAGCAGTTGTTTTACCAGTTTCTTTTGGTTTCCCCGTAAAATCCAAATTTTAAGGAAATTTTGTGAAGCAATTTAAATTCCCAAAAACCCTTTCTTTGTTCTCAAACTTTCAATCGAATCTAAAAGCATTACCCACCCACAGTTGGATAAATCTCAATCGCTTGTTGATAAATTTATTGACATCTCCACCACATTAGACACTAGCCTGTTAGTGACGTTTCCGAGAAAGTTTAAATCATTTATTGTTTTGAACTAAACTCGTACAAATTTACCTGCTTCCTGTGTAACACCCATTCAATGTTTTGTTTAAATGATTTTTAAACAACACTTTGACATTCAGTATTAGTCCCACGGTTATACAAAACAGCCGGAATAAAAAATGTGATATTGTTCAATTTTTGGGGGGGGGAAAAATTTGTCGTCAATTTATACGGTTGATGTAAGCAACCAAAATATTTTTTGATAAATTGATATTTTTGTATATCTTTCTAATTGATATATATACATATAAAATCTACATTGCTGTGGCTACCGGAATAATCGAGTTATTATCGATTAATGCACGTTCCCCGGATAGAAAGAGATCCAGATTCGTATCCCGGTAGCAACAATAATATTTTTCGACAAAATTGATTTTACATGTATATCTTTCTAATTAATACATTCATTTTGAATTTTTAAAAATTTTACTGACCCATGTTCTGAATATTTACAACTTCACAATAAGAATGTGTTCTTCTTAATAATTATTCGTTTAATTTGTATTGAAACTATTATTTTTATTTTTATATTTAAACACTTATAAATGAAAAATTAATGTTTTTTTATGTCATTTGGAGCATTGCTTTTGAGGTCTCCTAAAATCTACTAATTTTCCTAAAACTTTAATACAATTTTGCAAATTTGAATGAAATAATTCAAACATTAATAGAATTTCAAACTTTTCATTATTTATTTTATCAATAATTAGCCAACTATCAAACATTAGTCCTTACATGCAATCATCATAAAATTAAACAAGAATCATGGAACTTTCTTCACAATTTTCTTACATACAATTTTCGTTTCTTCGACTTACATATTCTTACATACACTTTGGTTTTATTAATACATCCAATATCTTCATCTAGAATTTTTTTATTTGATTACTTCAATTTTCGACTTCTTACACGTATGGTACTAAACATATTTTTTTATTTTTAATGAAAATATATATTTGTTGTGATATTACATTTTCAGAACAAAAAAGATAATAGACGTATCAATTATTTTATTTTACTCTATGGGTACACCCACGCTAATTAAATTGTATAATACAAATACGTAAGTAATGTAATTTCTAGTGTATAAAGCTCAAGTGATTCTGTTAAACTATATATATAAAGTAGTGTCTGTGGGTGGGTGGGTGTATTTATTGGTTATTATACAAATCTACAGTTTTATTCCGACCTTGATGAAATTTTGCACACTTGACGGACGTTGAAAATAAGAGGAAAATTACTGTCTACATGAGATTTTGAAAAACCACTCCCTTCCCCTTTTCCCACCACTTAAAGCAAAAGTTTGATACTTCTTGATGAAATTTTACACACTTGACATTCAAAATAAGATGAAAATTACTATCTTCTTCTGAATTCGAAAAAATACTACCCCATCCCTCTTAACGAAGCCTCTTCACTCTGCGTCAAGCCCAGGTAACGCCGGGTACTTCAACTAGTTATAAATAAAATTCAAATACAGGTACTTCACAATACAAACGAGTTCTTTTATTACGTTTTTAAAAATTAAAATTATATTACTTTTTAAAAAAACTTTCAACTCTCGGGTCGCGGTGAATCTGAAAAAAATACAAGACTAATGAGGCGAAAATATATTGTTTGAATAAGGCCATTGTTATCGTTATTTGCTCAATTAATATCTATTGTTTACAGATACAAATTAATCCGCTTTTGATCATCGATAATGGCACACGTGACAGGCAATGTCGAAAATGTAATTTGATTGGCAAAACCTTTTATAAAGGAGAAGTAATTTGTCTCCAGGCATGATAACCCCCAAAATGACGCAGATCCGCAAATCGATTTTCCTTGTAAGGCACAAGTACACAGTCGAAAGCCCTAAAGCGAGGAAGGGGTGACCACAATTCCCAGGCTATAAACGGGACAGTTACTATACAAACCATTTAACGTGGACCGACGCTTGACGCGTGGGCACATTTCCTCCCGGGATTAATGGAGTGTTTACCCGTCAGGGTGGTACGATGGTAACAGTTTACATCGGAGGAACAGGACACACAACCGGAACTCCCACATTCGTTAAAGTTCATTAAAATGTGTAAAATGTAAAAAATACAATGTTCTATTACTTTCATCATTCTAGAAGGAAAATTTATTTTATTATAAATTACGAATGCCATTCTATTTTCGTCCTCATTTATGGCTCTTACATACATATCATAATCTTTGGCTTGTGTAGTCAAGATGTCTTGGGAAATTTTCGACTCGATACAATCTTACGGGGATTACGCTCTTATAAAATTATTAGGAGACAACTCTCGGCTTTCGCAGGCTCTCTTGTACACACCAAATTTCGGAGATCCGCCGATACTAAGAACATTGGTACTTTATATGAAACTATTACTCAGGGCGGTACATGATCATTTTATATAGATATACTATATCGCTCACACCCCTTCTCCAGGTTAATTATTTCAAATGAAGAAGACTCATTAAATAATCGTAATTTATATTTTCTATCGGAATATGCAATTTAGAATTGATAAATCTTAGAAATTTATGTTACACTCTTTCGATTTTTATAATATGTGAGCCACAGTAGGGAGACCAAAGAGTGGAGTTAAATTCCAGCGTAGTTCTTACAATAGATGTATATGAAATTGTTAGAGAGCGGAGCGAGTTAAGTATTTCATCGCCCTGTTGCAAATTTCGTTGAAATGTTGAATAAATGACCGTTTTCCGTCGAAGAGCACACCCAAATCCCGCATAATTGCGACTCTACTTAAATCAATATTGTTAACGCTGTATTGAAAAGGGAGTTGATTTTTACTTCTATTGAAACTTATTTAAATACTTATTAAATGTATTAATTATAAATACATACATATAAAATCAATATTGTTTTTGCGCTACTGGGATGTTCTGAATAATTACAACTTCACAATAAGAATGTCTTCTCCTTAATAATGAAACTTATTTGTTTACATTGAGATGTAGTTCGTTCGCGCAGCACCACATATAAAGTAAATTTAAGTTATTCTGCAAAGTAATACAGCATTTATCTTTGAAAATATTTTATATATTTTAAGATCATCTGTAAACAACAGAACATGAACATCATTAAAAATATCAACAATATCGTTTGTGAATAGTAAAAATAAAACAGATAAATCAAAAATAAAATAGAATATATTTTTTGCGACAAATTTTGTACCCTTTTTAATCGTTCCATTATTTGAAAGAGCCATCTACCTTATTTTAAAGAATCTCAAATACCTTTGAGTAATCTGATGGCAAACGCCGATTTATTTTTATTTATTTAAAAATATTGTCTCTGTAGCATAGTTGGATAATGCACCGTCCCCGGTTAGGAAAGAGATCCAAGTTCGAATCCCGGTGTCGCAACAACAATATTTATGTACCGTCACCATCAAAGTCCGATTTTTCTAAATCATTTTACTACTCAGTTCTACTGTTAATCGGTGATGATTCATCACGGCTGCCGAATTTCACAGCGATTGTAAAACGCCATCGATTATAAGACGCACCCCAAATTCAGTGACACCAAAATAGGAAAAAACAAGCGTTCTATAATCGAGGAAATACGGTATAATATTTATTAAGTTACCGAAAATATTAAGAATATTTCTAGAGCAAAATATATAATATTTGAAATAAAGCCGAAGGTTCCGTGTATAAAACAACAATTGTGTGTCGCTTTTGAGGAATTTAAATGTACGTCAGCTTACAATCTAAATTAAATGGAGACGAAATAATTTCGGGCTTATCTCATCCCTTATTTACTTCCATTGGAAGGCTGTGCGGGACATCGCTCGGTGTGTAATGTTCCCATGTCCCTACCCTCGGCGATTTCAAATTAAATTTAGGCCAATTTTACTGTCTGTAATGGCAGTCAAAAGACAGACAACTTCCTTCTACGCGTAACAAAGTTCTGCGTCTTCTGTCATTAGGCTTCGGAGAGTAATCACGGACCATTACAATCTTCTCGGGCCAGTTCCACAACTGAAACTACGCCAGATGACAGGGCCTATTATTCACATTTTCTTCCGGATGTACCACGGAGTATAATCAGTTTCCCTCGTCCGTAAGCCGTGTCGTCGTTGGTGTAAGATTTAAATTCAAGTTAAATACAGAAGAAGAGACTTTGACTTCTGGAAAAAAAAGAGATTTTAAAATTGTGCCTGTTATTATGAAAGTGGTCCAAGTCATATTTCTCTTTAAAGGTGTGCGTTTGAAATGATTAAAAAATAATTTTATATTACACAACACAATTTATTTAGTCTACTAGATTTTTAATTTATTTCGACATATAAATTTTGCGTGCAGCTTACAAGGAATAAGGAATTTTAAAAAATTAATGTTGGAGTGAAAATGACGTACTCTATTATCAAAATAAACACTAGCGGAATGTCGTAACAATACACTGAATATAATGCTTAAAAGTTTTCGCAATAATTACAATTTGCATCATATTATATTAATTTGAAACAATGTGACGCGAAATAATTGATAAACTCATTTTTTTCAATTTCTTGACTTAGACCACTTTCATAATAATGGTCACAATTGTCTTATAGGGTATATTCACTACTGCTTCACTCAAATATGATCAATTGATTTAAAATACGAGTTTATGATGTTTATAGTAAAAAAAATATTATTGTTTATAGTAAAGACTAATTAAATGTATTAATTAGAAAGATATTAAATCAATTTTATCGAAAAATATTGTTGTTGCTACCGGGATCCGAACCTAGATCTCTTTCGTGCATTAACCAAATATGCTACAGCAACAATCGCTGAAACGATTTAGTCATACGAGCGAGAAAAGAAAGTATATGAGGCATATGTAGAAAGACCTGGCATAATCAAATAAACTAGATATTAAAAAATGGCTCGGTTGTTAAATTCTTCAACAACAATGAATAAGAAGACGAATGAAAGTGGACAAGTTATATGCTAGAACTATGGCTTATTTCCTCTCTACCTAATCCTGCGGAGAAATAGCGTGATGGCAATGTAAATTAATACGATTCCATTTTCAAATTTACTGTCGAGAGTTATTGGAAGAATTTGAAAATAATTTAATTCTTTCACGTCCCCTAAAATAAGGGTATTATGAAAAAGTATGATAATCAACCATTTTCAAATATCGCGTTAAATAGCAATCTTTTTCTATGGACACTCGGATCCAACCCAATACTCAATCAATCCAAGTACTGTAATAAAATTTCCGACGTGGCACCATTGGAGGAAAGTTTTAATTGTCAAGTGTATACAGAACTTCACACCCGCTCCTGCAAAGGAGAATGCTCCGATTTAGGATAAAGTTAACAGAACATCCTTCGCTCCCAGGATGAAACAATGCCCGAAGGATCACGGATATTGCCCTCTCCCCAAATCCATTTAACTCATTAATCAGTCTCGACTGTAGTACCTCCTGGACGCCACGGCGTATGTTAAGAACGATCTCAATGGAAAAACTTTTAAGTACAAACATGTAAAAATCGATACTGGGGAAATTTGTCTTACTTACTTTTTTTTTCATCGGATCCTTTTGGATGAGGATCCCTCTGACCCTTATGACCCCCTTGAATGGTACGACTTTGCCATTAACTTTACAAGACCTTCCACTTCTTGTTATATTCTGCTGCTCGCAAGGTCTACTGAAGGTGTAACCCAATCAACCATCGCATTATCTATCGTTTTCTTATCATTTATTTGTCCATCGCGTGAAGTCAATCAAACTCGAAACAATACAGTTAATAATAAAACACTCTTTAATACAAGATTTTTTAATTTTAAAATGTATTTAGCATTTTCATCACAATTTCAAAAGAAAACATAATTTAATTTAGTTGTTATCATATCGTAAATTTAAATCAACTTTTTTTTAAAAGATGTAAAAAATATTAGGTCATCCCATAAATAATGCGGTTTGTTCAATTACACGAAGCGAAAGTCGGAGAGGGACTGGATAAACTACCTGCATCAGGTTTAATTATTACTTACTTACTTACCATCACGCGTAGGCAAAGAGGATAGAGCGCCACATTCTTCTGTCTTGACATACAATTCTCGCCTCATCCACATCCATACAAGCTCGCCGATTGTTGAAGCTTCTAACTGAGCCATACTTCTTTAACTGGTTTAACTGCGAAGTCTTCCTCTATTTCTGGTGCCATCAACACTTACGTCATACAACTTTCTTACCATTCTCTCCTCATTCATCCGTTCCGTATAACCAAACCACCTAAGTGATAGTTTAATTACTACCTGCTATAAAAACAGGTAGTAACTTTTTCTTAGTGCACGTTTCGAAGAGTGCAGTTCGATTTAACAGTTATTTTTTCAAAAGATATAATGGAAGTGACAAAGGAGCATATTTGGCATATTTTGTTTTACGAAATCAATAAATGCAACAACGCAACGGAAAGTGCTACAAATATTAATGCCATATATTGGGATCAGACAATAAGTGTGAGCCAGTGTCAACAGTTGTTCCAAAAATTCCGAGCCATAAACCGAAATAAGCATAAGCCTTAGAATACGAGCCTCATCGTAGAGTTCGACGAGGCCGTTCTGCAAACCCTGGTGGAACAAAATTTCGTCATAACTGTTAAGGAACTAGCAGAGAAGCTTGGATTTGGTCATTCAACCAATTAATTCACTGCGTACCATCGGAAAAGTCAGCAAATTAGGTCAATGGATTCCTCACAAACTTTCAGAGTCTAATCGCGTGCAGAGAGTGAATGTGTGCTCTTCTTTGCTATCACGTCTCAGGAATGAACCTTTTTTTGGAAACGATTCTCCACTCACCATATTCGCCGGACATTGCCCCATTTGATTATTATTTATTCCGCAGTCTTCAAAATCATTTAGATGGAGAAAGTATGAATTCTGTAGACGAGGTCAAAACAGTACCTACTGGAGGAGTATTTTTCGTCACGGGTAAGTGAATTTTGGAAGAGAGGTCTTTCAAGTCTAGCAGAAAGATGAAAGAGCATTGTTAAAAATGAAAGAGGAGATATTTTTAATTTAATTTAATTTTAAAAAAATTTTGTCTTAATTTTGATAAATAAAAGAACTTTAAAAAAAACCGCATTATTTATAGGATGACCCAATACATTATACAAATATGCAAGATAAGATTGTCTTAAAATATGCACATTCTTTAAACGAGATGTTAACCTTTACCATACCATGCTAAAAATACGCTTCACAGCCATGCTGTCAACTCGTGTTACTACAAGATTTTAGAGTTTTTTAAGCACTTTAAATGGAAACAAAAGGGTGGCTCAAATGAGACTGAAGGGTTAAAATGAATTGCATATTGCAGGCGTACCTGAGGATCTTAGATAACAGTTCCTGCACCATTTAAATTTATTCTACTAGTTTGAAATTTGAGAAATTTTACAGAAAAAGAAAAGAAATTTGAGAATTTGATATGATTTCAAGACGAAGTTTATATGTTCCAGAGAAATAATGAATGACGTTATTTGTTACGTAAATTGTGCGAGAGAGGAAGGTTTGAATAGAAAGAGACTACAATAAAATTGTTGATTTTCTCATATTCAAACATAATGCGTGTCTAGACCCTTATCCGTGACTTATTCAAGTCTTTCACATTAATATTATAGAATGGGTGTTGTCATATTAATATTATAGAATTGAAAATGCATCTAATTGTCTTTCTTATAATCCATGTATTGTCTTAATTATGGCAGATAATATTCAGTTTATTAGTTTTAAAAAAGTATAAAGATCATATCTAAATAATAGTTTTAAAAATAGTCAAATCTAGTATATAACTTCTGATATAAATGAACAATAAAAACCCACCTTTTTGTAAAAAAACTTGAAAATTTTAATTATTATTGAAAGTACCCTGTAAGATTCAGTTTCAAAATTGTTGTAAGTTTGTTCTGAAGATGCCCAATTGAGTAGAACGACGACGATTAGAGATAGATGGGTAGTCGTTTATGCTCTGCTCGAACCTCTTACCTCTTCTTAGAAGATCTGCTTCTGAGCCATGTTCCTCAAAACGACAGACGAAGTATCTACGATCTAATGACCTTTCAGAAGAATAGAAAAAATCAATAATTTTGACACATTGGTACACATCATAAGTAGCCATAATTTGTCTCAAAACATATTTTATAACCTATAAAAAAGAAAAAGTTATGGTTATTTTTAATCCTCCAGTCGCAATTGGCCCACTTTGTATATATAGATTCAGATATGGAACAATTTATGTACAGTTATAAAATGTTATATAGGAAATATATAGCCAAATCAAAAATAGCGAAAATAGTAATATAAAATAATATTTTGAAGTGGGAAAATTTATATTCAATGGCATTAAAATCTAAAAGCTTCTACAGGTAAAATAATGAATTGTGCATTTTGAGTAATGTTATTGAAATTTGTGTTTTAATATAACCTAATTAATAAATAATTATTCATGTATGTTTTACATTATCCTGTTGTTCAACCAGGCTGATATAATATTTATGTAAAACATTATGAAAACTGAAGTAATAATTATATAATATATATATTAAATGTATGATATAGAAAATCGTGCAAATATTTAATTTGGAAAAATTTCATAAATTACTGTAAACCTTTTGTACAATTGTATTACCACAACCCTTTATAAAAATACCCCTTTGAGCTTTTAGCAACAAAATGCCTATTTAAAGACGTTTAAAAAATAATGATTTTTAAATTAAATGTATTATAGATAATAAATTATTATTTTTTTTTAATGTTAATTAATTTTCTTTAGGTGAGTGTATTGTTTTATTAAACCGAAATTTGTTGTTATATATTAGTATAATGAATTCAGAGGCAAAAGGTCAGAAAGAATATATTTTAAATATTTAAAACGAAATTTAAAAATACTAAATAAAAATGATATACGATGTTTATGTCTAGAAAAAAAGAGATATTAAAAATACAGTTACTTTAAATTTGATAATTATTTAATATTTTTTCACGAGTTCTGGCGCAAAAAAATGTTATCACTAATAATATTTAAATAGCTTATTTATAATTTCGGCAATACTTTTATGTTTTATCACATTTGAGAAAAAATAATAAATAAATCTTGCTTAATAAGTTTTTCCGTGGCAGGTAAATTTCGTAATGTTTCAAAGAAGTCTTTTCTTATTTTAAAACTCCACAAAAATCTAATCCCTGTATTTTATTAAACACAAAAAATTATTCAACTAAAATCATAAGATGAATTTTAAATATAAGCGCCTTTGAGGTGTTTTTTTTTTAAATAAGCTTTATAAATTATATTATAACTAATGATTTACTTTATATTGACCATGTTTATTAATTTTATTTTATTGTCATCGACCGGTTTCGATACCACAGTATCTTCGCAGAAAAATGTGTACTAACATAATCTAACAATAGTTAAGAACGTATCGAATAGATCTATGGTAAAGAAATTAACATTGTTTATACAATATTATTTAATATAAATTAAATTTATCAATTAAAAAGATACAGAAAAAATCTATCCATAGAAAAAATATTTTGTTGCTACCGGAATACGAATCTGGACCTTTTTCTATCCGTGGAAGAGCGTTTTCCATTTCCGCTATAGCAATCGAATACATTTTCAACAAATTTTGAACTTATATATTATAATATTTCCAATTGATACATCTACTATTTCATTTTTAAAAGCAATCAACTTTATATTACGGTGAATCTCAAATGTTAAATAAATATTTTTTCGGTAGATGTACTTTTTTCTGTATATCATTTTAGTTGATTCATTTAATTTGTATTAAAATACCATAGAACTTTATTCTGAAAATGTAACTTAACAACCAAAATGTGTCCTCTTTATTGCATTTCATACTATATTATAGGACAAGCGAAAAACATAGACACTACTTTTCATCACCTGACCAACCCTGTCTCTGATATAAACATGTGTCATATTGAATGTTGTCTTTTCCAAATGTATCTCAATTGCACTCGAGGACCTGAGGAAGACATAATCACCCCTCAGGATACATTACCTCACAAAATTTATGAAAAAATTGTTAAGAAAAAATTCAACAACTACATAAAAGAGAAAAAGATAATTAGTCTAAACCAATTTGGTTTTGGGGATAATCTCAGCATCCAGGATGTGATTGCTAAATTAACATCAACAATAATGCAAAAGTTAGATAATGGAGAAAAGTGTCTTGGTATCTTCATAGATCTTCGCAAGGCTTTCTATAGCACATCACATTCCAAACTCACCGAGAAACTAAGGCAAATTATTGGAATAAACGAAATAGTGTTATCGTGGTTCCAAAGTTATCTACGAGAGAGACTTCAATATGTCAAAATAAATAATGCTCTAAGTGAACTCAAAACCACATCGTTCGGCATACCACAAGGAACTGTCATTGGCCCAATCCTTTTAATTATTTATGTAAATAAAATGTTCTCCCTCCACATAGTTGTAGATCACGTCTTATGCAGATGATGTAGTAGTGATCACACATGAAAAACGGATAAAATGAGGTGATACAAATACCAATGTAAACATACTTAAGACATTGTTCGACCAAAATTGTCTGTCACTAAATACTGTGAATGAAAAAAATTTTACTATTAAATCATATTCATCGCAGTGTGTAAATGAAAAAAAAAGGAACAATGCCAAATGTTTATCCATAACAAGTAAAAATGGTATAAAGTATCTGGGTTTCATAGTAGACAGACAATTAAAATGGAACAAACAAGTACAAAATCTGGTCACCAGAGTAAGAAAACTTATTTACATTTTCATTCGGACTGAGAAATATCCTATCATCTAGTATGATTAAAACAATTTATTACTCTCTTGCCCAATCTATTTACAATACGGTATTATACAATACGGTATAATCGGTTAGGGGGGGACTTTCAAGACTAACCTCTTACTTATAAAAAAGAGGCTTGTTTTAAAAGTCATCCTTGGAAAACCATCAATATTTCCAACTGTTTAACTCGTTAAGGGTTCTCAGTTTAAATAAAATCTTCAAAAAGAACGCATTGCTACAAATTCACAAAAATCAATTCACTTTAACAATTTCCACAAAGATAAGATCGCGTGGCAACTTAAAAATCCTCAAATTTAAAAATAATAAATTAAAAAATAAATGAATAACCATTACGTCTATCAAGGTAAAAAACAATTTAATGCCCTTCTAAATTAAATCAAAACAGGAAAAAATATACCAAGCATTAATCAAACAATTATTAGATAACTCTTGATAATATTTATGTATATGTATTTAATAATTTAATTCTATAATTTATATCTTACTTTTATACCTACCTTTACATTATTTAAAACCTAAATACTCCCCAATTCAAACACGAGAATTGATTTCTTTATTGTGTTCGGTAATTTTGTGTAAAAAAAGGATAAGTTTTTAAATTATGTATATACATTATATGTATAATAAAATAAATATAAAATAATATTTTTTTAGATATATATATTGCAAATATATATCGATACTATGTATTATACTGAATGCCACCCAAATTTTACTCAATTGATTTCAATACTTGCAATTACAAAACACATATTTAATAATACTTAAAATTTGAAAATAGATTCTGATGAAGAAACAATGCTATATTTTTAGTTAGTTATGACATCCTGAAGAAGGGAAAGGTGTTTTCCGAAACCGGTAGATGTTTTTTAAACTCAATTGTGGTTAATAAAACTAAGATAATAAATAAAAAATATGAATTTTAACCACCAAGTTAATATTGCTAATTTTAAAAGAATGCTATATATTTTTGGTTAGTTATGACATCCTGAAGAAAAAATGGTATTTTTTGAAGCCGGTAGATGTATTTAAACTCAATTCAAGTGGTTAATAAAACAAAGATAATAAATAAAAAATACATATTTAATACTAAATTAATGTATTAATATAAATATATACATATAAAATCAATTTTGTCGAAAAATATTGTTTTTGCGTCACCGGGATTCGAACCTGGATCTATATTTCCAATCCGAGGAAGTGCACTACCATTGTGTTATAACGCCAGTATTTTTCTTGACAAATTTTCGAACCTATATGTTACATTTTTCAAATTAATATACCTGTCGTTCCATTATTTGAAAGCTATCTACATTATTTTTACAGAATCTCAAATACCTCTGAGTAAACCGACTGCAGACGCCAGAATTATCAATTCATTTTTATTAAATTTTGGACACATTGATACAACATATATTATTAAGGAAAACACATTCTTATTGTGAAGTTGTAATTATTCAACTGTAACTTCACAAAAAGAATGTGTTTTCCTTAATACATATTTAATAAATGTAATGTTTATAATTGGTTTTTGTGGCACTACCTGGGATTCAGATGTAGTTATAAATTAAAATAATGGTTTAGAGGGATGGTGCGGGGTGCGAGGTGTTTTTGTTTTGCTCAGACCTTAAAAATAATGCAAAATTTGGAACTTCAAGGGGCTGATAATACTTTACTCAGTATCCTAGAATGCAACACAACAAAATTTGCAATACAATAAAATACGCATTTATATAGGTGGAAATGGTTAAATGGCGATAGAGAAGGAGGACGGCGCCTTACGTGTTTATTTTGAACGTGTGTATGGCATTTGGAATATTTATTTATTTAATTAACTGTACATACATATGTACGAGGCGCGTTTTTTAAGTTAGATCAGGTTTTTTTTTAAAGAAACACAAGATCATTTTTACAACACTTTACATTCTACGGACGCTACACATTTTAAACTACTTCTTAACATAGTCGCCACCATTATTAAGGCGCTTGACATAACTGGGCACCAATTTTTGTATGCCTTTCTGACTTTGAGTTCAACATCGTCACCAAAACGCTTGCCATCAAGCAACCGCTTCAGATAAAGGAAAAGATGGAAACCACTTGGTGCCAAATCTGGACAAAACAGGACCACTATGCGATGAATGTCAACTTGTTACTTGCTTCGTGCATTCAAGAAATGAATCATGGACCGTGTGTTAGTCGACAGGCTGATCTATTGTCTTAAACATTTCAACCACTCACTACAAGATGGTCACACTATGTGAATGTCTCTAATGATTCAACAAATGAAGAAAATCATTGGACATGTGCAACATCGCAACAGTAGCGCTACACCGGGAATATCCGGCAACGGTACTTGCGGTTGAGACGGGCATATTATATAATTATATATTACATAAGGGGTGAAGTGGCAACGGGAAGGGTGCCAGTATTTTACGCCGTGTTTTAAAGTGTAAAATTTAAAATGGATTACATTTATTATAGTATACCATATACGAGGTGTCCTAAAAGTCTTATTCATAATAAAAATTCTGTAATATAATAATGAATGGGTTTAATAAAAAAATGTTTATTTGGCATTTAAGTACAGTTCCTGGGAATTCATCTTTTAAAAATTATGTTTTCTGAATGTGATCCGTTATTACGCTGGCACTCTTCTAAACAGAAGACGAAATATCTGAGAACTGCTCGGCACGTGTTCTCCGTAATCGCTGCCATTTCTTCTCGGATGTTTTCTTTTAATTAGTCTTGGGAGGATTGTTACAGTATACCTTTGATTTAAGTTAGTTTCATAGGGAAAAGTCAATTGGTGTCAATTCGGAGCTACGTGGAGGCCAGTTTATATCACCTCGTCGGGATATTAAATTTTCAAGGAAAATTTCACGAACAACTGGTAAGGACACGCTCCACAGCGACTGAATTCTTAAAGATGCGGCTAGCGATCGACATACCCCCGCCCTTCTCGTTCTTTGCGTTGGTGCAGCGAATGAACCAAAATGAAAAAGACTTTTGGATGAAAAGAATGGTACTGTAGAAAAAATTTGGATTGGTCAAATAGTGTACGATTGTATGAAAAATACTTAATTAAAAATTTGCTTACTTCTCATCGCATTTGTTGTATTTTTCAGATTTGTCCTTTATTTAAAAAAAAAAAATGATCACCGTAGTAATAGGTCGCATAAAAAATAATTGTTTAACATCATTCCTCGGTGTGCCCTGCGAACGCCGGTAAATTATGACCAGGTACTCAATAACTCGGAGGCTCCGCCCTTAATGTGGAAGTGTACTAACTCCCGTTAAAGACTCTATGAATTATTAATCAGTTACTTAAAACAAATTATCAAGAAGAACCGAACAAAGCTAACCCAGCCAGCTGTAGGTATGCTGCCGTATAATTACTCGACAACTTCGTGCAGCTTCTCTATTCTGAAATGTTATATTATTATTTTTGGTGTACCTTTAAATACAGAGAGACAAAATAGTTTAATCGCAATCTTTTTTTATATCTGAATCAGAATATGTACATAAAACAGCGATTTAAACGTAATACATTTATAGGAATAGGCGTATAAAATAAATCATCTTGTATTGTTATGCTCACAATTATTTTATTTTGTGTTTTGTGTAACAGGTTTAGATATTTATATTGGTGTAGTTACTTTCTATAACACACTTTACAATACAATAAATTTAAAAATCTCAACTGATCTCCTTAACTATAATATTATAATATATTACGAGTATGAAAGACATTTATGTACAGGTTGAGTCATAAGTACTGTCATATTTTTTAATTATAACAAAAATTATTAGGGGAAGACAGTCTTATTGTGAAGTTGTAATTATTCAGAATATAGGTCTGATAATTCTGCTATCAGATAACTTAAAGGTATTTGAGATTCTGTTAAAAAAAGGTAGATGGCTCTTTCAAATAATGGAACGATTAAATGTATTAATATCAAAAAGGTAACATGTAGGTTCGAAAATTATTGCGCAAAAAATATTGTCGCTATACCATAGTTGGATAATGCACCTTCCCCAGTTAGGAAAGAAATCCAAGTTCGTATCTCGGTGGCGCAACAACAATATTTTTCGATAAAATTGATTTTATATGTATATCTAACATAACATATCTTAATATAATTTATATTATTGCTAATGACTGCCTCCCATCTGTCAATTAATTTGTTTATCTTTTGATTCAAAAAATATGTCTAAGTGCGTTTTCACCTCCTGTGTTGTTATATTTTTTTTTTATCCATACAAATAATGATAAATAATAAGATAAAAATCTGATGGAATAAATCAGGAGAATATGGTGGATGTTTTAAAACATCCCAGTTGAGCTCTTTTAATTTGTATTGCGCCATCATTGCTGAATGAGGCCGCGCATTGTCGTTGTTAAAAAAAAAAAACGCGTGCGACACCCACACGTCGTTATTGAAAACCAGGACAATGCGATGCAGATGTCTTACCACGGTCGTTTGACTGATAGTCATCTTCAATACGATATCCCTGCTCGTATTATAGCGGTTAGCATATCATCATCGGTGGTTAAAGGGCGGCCCGCCCGTTCTTCATCAGCTACTGATAAATTACCAGATCTGAACTTAGCAAACCATCGTTGATTGATTCGAACATCGATAGCACTCCTACCGTACACATCACTAATGTTTTTGGTTGCTACTGTTGTATTATGACCTTTATTTAATTCAAAAAATAAACAGTGTTTCTTTTGTATCTATATAATACAAAATAAATATTTAACACAGAATTAATTTAGAAAAAAAAAACACTATGAAAAAATACGACGGTGCTTACGTTCAACCTAAATATATATAATATTTGTTTTTATTACTGTATCATTTATATTTTGTCACTGTTATCAACACATATTTTATTACATTGGTATTATTCATTATTACAAGTGTAATTCACCCTGGAATATCAGAGTGCGCATCGACAATTTAACAACATATAAATACACAAAAATATACCAAATATCTCAAATGACATCATATTTAATTTGTACGGCGTATTTGTTAAAGCAGTCTACCGGCAACAAAAAGTTTCGAATTCGATTCAAAATGGTAGTTAGTCACTTTTAATAAAACTATACAGTTATTTTGTATTTAGCCATGTGAGTTTTATACGATAAAAATTATTTTCCTCCATCAGGGTGATCAAATTGTACATATTGACCTAAACGTCAAATTATTTTCATTAATATCAATTATATAATATAGTAAACAAATTATATAATATAGTAAACCAATTTTAACACTAGACTTCACAACAAATATGTATTCTCCTTAAAAATAATTGTAACCAAAATGTTAATATTCTTAAAATCTTTTTTTTTTTTAATATATATTATAATTTAAAAAATAACTCTAGTATTTACCTAACATAAGTTGTTACCATGATGAAAGATTTTAAAAATGACTAAGTGATCGAAAATTATTGGAAAAAAATTTAGGATATAAATTATTATAGTGGTAAATTTAGTTGGTTATTTACGATATTTTGGCTATTTTTACTTGCCCTGCTTATTTTTAACGATTCTAAATTAGTTAACTTTACATATAAAATAAATAATCTCACATTTTTATCAAAAGTCTGATCATTTTCCAATAAATGTTTTGAAAATTCTAAAAAATTATAATTATTTAAACATCTCAAATGATCTTTGATTCTTATGTACGACCTGTTTTTCTATTATAAAAAGCAGTGCAATATTTACAACTAATGTTTCGTGTTTCTGATGATCTCTCAATGAGAGTTTGATTTCAGAGATTCGCTAAAGGTGTACTGGATGCATAATTCTAATCCGCGCGCAAGATGTACGGGCTGATGATTCATTAATCGCCTCGCGCTGAAATCTATACCGTGTTTTATATACGCTCGAGTCGAATCTCTGAGAAAAATCTGACATAAATTGTTATATTTTTCTATTCTTATTTATTATTTGAAATATAACAATTTAACAAATTAAAATTTTATTATCTTTGACTGTGTGAATGTCACTTTTTTTAATGACACGATTAAATTCTGGGTAAGAAAAATAATATGTATACAGAATAGATGAGAAGCTTAAAACATTTTATCTACGGCTTGAAAAACGGGAAACCGCGCAGTCGTGGTTTTTTTGTGAACTATGTCAGGTGGAGTGGGGGTTAAGCGCTATTTTCACATTTATATTTGAATATATTTTTATGCTGAAAAGAAGAATTTGGTTTTACAATAAAAAATTCTTGACTTATTAAAAACAGATTTCTTTAAATTAAATTCAATACTTTTATAAAATATGTCAGGAAAAAAACTGAAAAGAAAGTTTATAAATTTATTATTTCATATCTCATTTGTCATTTTTCATTTTAAATCGTATTATCTCACATTTTAACTTTAAATTTAAATCGATGGTAAAGCTAAATACATACTTCATCATTACGTTTACTCCACATCCGCTTAGTCACCATAGAAACCATAATATTACACACCATGAAAACTAAAATTATTATTATTCGGAGCAGTGCTGCAGCAGCGGTGCCTTCTAAAAGCTTTATTTATTTTTATTTTTGTATGAATTATATTTTACATTGTGAGCAATAAAAACTCAACTCGGTTATTACGATGGATATTTGTTTTGTTAGTTAGCTCCCAACTGGATTTTGAACGTGATTCAAAAACTAACTGTAATGAATTTTGTCAGATTCGTAGGCAGTGCGGCGTGCTGCTCTTTCCTGGACCATCTGGCAGAATATCCACCCTCTCGATGTGAATAAATTATGCAAATTTACTTAAAACTGCTCCCGCGATACACCTGCGCTAGCCCCCGGCATAAACCACCCGGGGACTTGACCGACCCTAATGACCCGAAACACGGAAGATGCCGGCGGAAAAGTTGCCGAAAATTTGGGGAGAAATAACGACGTCATTGTCGCTGTGCATCTTTGTCTATTTTTCACGGACATTGTATTTTTTTAATTGAGAGAGGAGGTGTTCCGCAAGGATCTGCGGAATAATAATTGTGCACAATTATAATTAAAGTGTTCCTAAATCATACCTGTATCAAATCAAAAGAATTATATATTAACAAACAGAATAGTTTTGCCGGGTAGTGCCAATATTGGGCGCTGCGTGGCCACAGCCGCAATAATGCAAAATCATGTTTTTAAATAATAATGTTAAACTGTATTTAACTATTCTAACGAAAATTATTACCAATCAGAAGTATTCTTAAAATGATTTAAATATTAACATAACTTATCGGTTGGGTTATATATTCGCCGTCTGTAAATCCTGTTTTTAATGCTTTTAATTCAATGTCATGTCTTAGATTTAAAAAAACATTAAACTGTCTTGATCCAGCGCTCACGGATCTGATTCTGATTTCTGAATCTGGCTACCTGCGTAGCATAATATAATATAATAAGACTAGCAGGTAAGCAATCGGCTACGGCGATTACTTTCTGCTAGGCCTTACGGGCAGCTATTCTGGCCGCTTCGCGGCCATCGGTGACCGCTGCACGCTCATTAGTTAGAGCCAATAATTCAATATTAATTTCAATTATGATCGATCACTTTTCAAAATGAATGGTTAGGTTAGGTCATATGTTTGTAACTACCGATTAACAATGAAGTTATTTTGAAATATTTTAACATTTATTTTTTATTAATAATTAGACAAAGCACTTTGTTTAAATTACTATTTATTGATTATTCTACATGTTTCAATACTTATGGTATCTTCTTCAGGAAACAGTGTATACATACATTATTATATGAAGAAGATACCATAGGTATCGAAACATGTATAATGATCAATATATAGTCATTTAAACAAAATATTTTGTCTACATTATTGTATGTATACATTGTTTCCTGAAGAAGATACCATACGTATCGAGACATGTAGAAAGATCAATAAGTAGTGATTTAAACAAAGTATTCTGTCTACATTATTGTATGTATACATTGTTTCCTGAAGAAGATATCATAAGTATTGAAACATCTAGAATGATCAATAAATAGTGATTTAAACGAAGTATTTTGTCTAATTATTAATATAAAAAATGAGGCCACAAGTAATTTTGTAAATATTGAAAAATTTATTTTTTACTCCATTGAAAATAAATATTTTGGCAGTCACCTGCGAATATTTTTTTACCGTATAATAATGGTAAATATATCACAATATTTTAATATACACAATAGCATTAAAATAATCAATAGCGTGCTATCGTTATATTTCCAAAATCTAAAAACATAAATAACCACTTTTGTCTCATGTTAGCCTGCTATCTCAAGCAGGAAGCTTCTGAAGACAGAATGTACATGTGAATAGCACGAAAGTAAAAAGTTATACAGCTCTTTATAAATTTTTAATCCGGTAAATTTGTAGACATTAGCAGTAGAGACTCAGACTGATTATGATGAAGCTAAAAAATCTAAAGGTACATAAATTAAACTTTGATGTTTTATATTAAAGAAGATATTTAAAATTAACGAACATAAAAATAAAATATTCTTAAAATATTTATAATAAAATTTAATAATGCCAAAATGATAAAAATCAAAGGGTTGATTTAAATTCACAAGTGAATTAACCATGATCAAACGATCGAAAACGCTAAATTAGAATCACCTTAAAGAAAAAAAATTAATTCCTATTCAAATATTTAAAGACGGCGAAAAATTCTCAATACCCAACAAAGTTCTTTTCTTGGAAAACTTTTAATAATATCTCCGATATCCGCATGCCGCGGTGCCGTGCCACTAATGAGGGTTCAGCGCGAACGGTTCCAACGTTTCAATTGACACACTTTACTAATGGGATGCGGACGGTGATCGCGAGTCCACATTCTGAATGAAATGCAGCCCTATTATACCCTCAGATGCTGTGGTATTGGAGCTTCAGTGAGATTTGCTCTCGACAAATGGAGTATTTCGTGATGCTGTATTACACACACATGCTCATTACATGTTATGTATGTGTATATACATATACAGCGATATTATTCAAATATTTCACACTTTCGGGGGTTAGTCATTTTAATAAAATTATATATAGAGTAATTTTGATTTTATTAATTCATAAAAAAATAATATAAGGAAATGATGTTCTGTTCATGTGATCATTTCCATGAATCTTTGCTCAGTTTCCTTTCTGTCAACACCCTATAACCAGCTCCTGAGATGGTGTTTGAGTTTGTTCATCGAGAACTGTTTCATACTGCTCGGCAAAATGTTATAGGCTTTGGGGGCCAGAAACACATGGGAATATTAACCAAAGCTTGTTTTCATTTTAGGCTTCACGGTGATCCTATTCTTTTTTGCTCTCGTAACATAATTATAAGATGGATATTGATAAAGCTCTTTGTTGGAATGAAAATAAAGAATCAGTTTTTTTACATAGAGTTGTCGAATATCAAGAAGGTGACATTCCTCAAACGGTGAGTCAGAATGAAACCTATATGGTTTTCTGTAGATGATTCTGAGAATGGATTTTTATGTGAATACTAATTGGTTAAGGGCAGTTTTCCCAACTCCACCCCAACCTAAGATCGCATAGCTAAGAAGGGATTGACAGAGAACAATGTTCTCAGCATACGTCTCTCTAGAACATTCCTAAGATATCTGAAGAAAAATGTCAGCTTTCTTATATATTATATAAGTGAGTTTGAATTGATATGATCAAAAAATCCAAATCAGACAGGAAACCCATAAAATTAATAGAACTGAATATTTTTAATTACGTACGTGTCGAGATATAGACACTATATTTTTTTTAAATGGCAAAAAAAATCACATCACGGTACTTACAAGAATTTAATTTATTTTAATTAAAATATTTTTATAAGTTTAATCTGCTTTTATTATAAAATCAAGTTTTATTCAATTGTATCTTCCTCTGCTTTTCTGTCCATGTGACCTGCATCAAAACTAAGATTCGCCATCGGCAGTTTTTTCTTTATTCGGAGAAAAGAGGTCTAATTACAATTAAACACTTACTAAAACAATAACTTATATCTACCTTGCATTCCTTTACGAAAAAATAGTATGATGTAAGTTTTTTTTTTGCTTCGTACTTCACAAGAATGGCTTAAATATGAAGCCATTCTTGTAATACGTACAAATTTCTACGTAAATCTTATTTCTTAACCTTTCCTTTGCGGTGCTAAAATAAAAACGCGCCTTACAGTGCTGTAAACTCAGTGTACATGTAAACGTTTTCAATTTTCAAGTCGGATAAATATGAATATTTTACATTTATTACTTATATTAATCATTAAAATAATAGTTGACATATAAATAAGTGAATATTTACATCAATTATTGTGGAAAAGTGCTAAAAAATGAGAAAAAAATTGATCATCAACGACAGCATAAAACACGTTTAACTTGGCCGGGGCACGCTCTGCCACTAAGTGACATAAATTCACGTCAGATTTTACGAAAAAACAGTTTTTATTGTTGCGTATGGTAAATACTAATATATTGTAATTATTTTATCCAATGCATAAATATATTACGGAGGAATACCTAAAATATGAACTCCATATTTAGTATATTTACAGAAGAGGTATTCACATAATTAAAGGCAATGTTAACTCAGTTTACATCATCAGAGAGGAAAGGTTAACCATTGTTTGACATTTTTTTTATTCGTTCTTAACGGTCTAACATTTGCATTAATTAGTAATTATTCTTAGTCTAAAATACAGCACTGTTGATTTAAGTCCGGACATTTGTGCGCAGAGCAGACTGTGGCTCGCTAATCTAGGTCATTTGTTTTATAATTTCTTTTACTTCTACTTGGGAAAAATCTAATTATTTTTTATTTAAATCTCAATAAGGTGTATTTTACATGTATTACATACATTTATCTTTTATATTACATACATTTATCGTTTATTTTACATATATTACATAAATTTATCGATTATTTTACATGTATTACATACATGTATCGTTTATTTTACATACATTTATAAATTTATCTTAAACACCAAAAAATATGTGCCAGCAATATTATCTCGACAATATTATCATCTCAAATGTGCCAGCAATATTATCTCGACAATATTATCATCTCATATGTGCCAGAAATATTATCTCGACAATATTATCATCTCATACATGCCAGCAATATTATCTCGACAATATTATCATCTCATATGTGCCAGCAATATTATCTCGAAAATATTATCATCTCATATGTGCCAGCAATATTATCTCGACAATATTATCATCTCATATGTGCCAGCAATATTATCTCGACAAATATGTCTGTTATAAAAACATATAATTTGCCATTTATGGACATTATTTGTTATGACAACATTTTGTTTGTTACACATATATATTTTACATTGCATCGCCCAACTAGGTAAGACTGTTTCAGGGCAAATATCATTTCACAAAACCAAATAATACATTGAAGGCAAAACACAATCAAATAGAATACGTAACAAACAAGGCAAGTAAACGTCAAAATATAAAAAAGAGAAAAAAATACCGATGTGCAATACAATATGTAAAATAATGTAAGGAAATACGCAAAATCAAAACACACAAAATGCAGTTATAAGAATTATTTCGTCATATAAAACAGTTTACATTTACTGAATATATTTTATGCGTTAGGAATATTCTTTAAAACAATCGTCATGATAAAAATTACACTCAACTTTGTGTGTAATACAAAGTTTGATTAATTTTAAAAAAATCTTATTTCTCGAAATAGCTCTTACTGAATGTCGAGAGATTTATCTCCGGAACTTCTCAGTGTATCAAATCGGGTCTACTACATAGAAAAATTCCGGAAAATGCTACGAGCTTTTTAGTCTCGATTCGTGACTTGTAAGTTTTGTTATACTTGGAGAACATTGTGAGATGTAAAGAATATTAGAAAATCACACCCAGCGGCATCATCCCCAATCTATCCCCCGGGTGTATTTTTCTCCACAACAAGATTAATTGTGATTTTACTATACACCCCTCGCGTTCATATGTCGGGATTAAATTCAATATTGATGCTGTGATATTATGTGATACTGTATTCCGTTTCACAACGTCCCAAGATTAATCCGTTCTGAGTAACATCGCTGGGTAAGCAACAGAGGGAATTATGGGTGGAAATACACAACGCTTCGCATAACCGTCTCTATTGTCTGTGCAATTCTTCAGCAATAAATTTTGGTTAACTGAATTTTTGTCTTTTAAATCGGTTCGAGGTATGGAGTGCACGTTAAAACCCTTCACCGTCAGGAAAATAGGTCAAACTCTAAACGCTTATATCTCGGAAAGTATACGACATGTGTAAGATTCTTTAGATTAAAAAATCCCCTATTAATTAGAAAATTATGCATACATATAAAATCAATTCTATCGAAAAATATTGTTGTTGCGCCACCAGGATTTGAACCTGGATCTCTTTCCAAACCGGGGTAGATGCATTATCCAACTATGTTACAGCAACATTATTTTTGACGACAAATTTTCGAACCTATTCAAATTAATACATTTATCGTTCCATTATTTGAAAGAGTCATCTACTGAACATACTTGTTTTTACTGAATTTCAAATATCTTTGAGTAAACTGATAGCAGACGCCAGAATGTTTTTCTATAAAATTGATTTTATATGTATATCTTTCTAATTAATACATTTAATTCATATTTAAAATATCACAGACCTATGATCTGAATAATTACAACTTCACAATAAGAATATGTTCTCATAATAATAAATAATCCCCACCCATTCCTCGTACCCCACGCGAGAGAGTTGCGTAAGCGCTACAAATTGGCGCGCTTAGTCAACTTTGGGAAGCCGTGGCTATTGAATCGGAAGTCCGTTCGGAAGTAAACCAGTGTTAAACATTATATGATAAGCTTTTTATGCGCAAAATACAAATAAAGTGTGCAAAGTACAAAGTTCGTGAGGTTTAAATGAAAAGTTGCGGCATCAAATTCATAAAGTCTAAGTAGAATAGAATAGAGGTTATTGAAACAAATCATGGCCCATATTTCACGGTAATCTCAATCTCTGAGAGTTGCAAAAGTTGTGTTATTCTAATCTGCCCGTGATGATTTATAAATCGCTTCGCGCTGAACGTCCTTAGTCGAATTTTCAAAACAAATCTCATACGGCCCATCACTACGAGCATATCTGAGCGACCATTTGCCTATCGGTTGCCGAACTGTTTATAATATGTGGCCAATTTGAATTTGTGGTGAATATGATAAAAATATCTATACTTTGCAATAATTATTATAGAAGAGAAAGAATTGCTAAATGTTATAGTTTTTTAAAAGTAACCTACCTAACTAAGGCAGTAAAACCTTAAGATTTTTTATTTAATTGTAGAAATATTTATATTCAATATGATACATTTTTACCATTTAGGATTAATTTATTTTACATATACATTTACCGATATATTTTACAAGTATATTTTTTTTATTATTCTCATTTACAAATATTTTAAAATGATTTAAATTATATCTGAAACTATACATATATATGAAGAACATAAAATAATTATGATTTTCCACATGTCAAAAGTGCGGTTGACGTATTTATACGTGATCTTCTTCATAGATTAGATATTATGATGTTTAATATTCTCTACTACGGCAAAATTTAGTGACAAGCATCAATTCTCTGATCCTTACATACCACGCAATTATCGACGAGATCCATGACGTCATAAGGTCTGGCAAGAACATATTGACTATAATTAAGATATTCATATGAGAATCATATACTCAAAATCATCATGCTCTAAATAAGCTGGAGGGATACAGTTACGAATGAAGATATTGTGGTTTGGATAAATAAAAATTAATAAGTATTTAAACAATAAAAATTCGAAAACTTCAATATCTCCAACACATGATGAGACATCCGGAGAAGTGAGATCTTGCTCCTCATGATGCAGAAAAAGATTGCTGGTTATCGAAGCCCTGGAAGAAGGAGTACATTATGGCTTTGAGGGCACTTCTATATGGCCCTGCTCATTCAACGCCTACTATGACAACTGACAACAGGGCTGTGCCGCACAGCTGTCAACACAAAATTTTCCAATTGACAACATCCACTTCACGGTATAATCAAAAACATATTAAAGAAATAAATTTCGATACAAAATATATAAATAAAAAAAAACAAAGAAGCAAATGCACAAATAATAAATTAGGAGAACACATTCTTATTGTGAAGTTGTAATTATTCAGAACATAGGTCTGTGATATTTTAATTATGAATTAAATATATTTATTAAAAAGATATACACATTAAATCTAATTTATCGAAAAACATTGTTGCTGCGCCACCGGGATTCGAACCTTTCCAAACCGGAGAAGGTGTATTATCCAACTATGCTAACTATGTTCTGAATAATTACAACTTCACAACAAGAATGTGTTGTCCAAATCATAAAGTTGTATCAATGTGTCCAAAATTTAATAAACTCAAAGGTATTTGAGATTCCCCCCCGCGAGGAAACGGCGTGTTGGTAAGTATCTCCAGATAAAGGGGATAGCTGTTTTTAGTTTTTTTTTAATTGCGCTTTATAACGTTTTCAATAATCGAATCCCTGCAGTTGAGTATTGTATAATTGAGTGGTGCTAAGTGATTTTTTCACGCTGTCCGTCATACAACTAATTGCACCTTCTGTGTCGCTACAAACGATTGGAATTATAAGGGTGATTGCATACGCGATTCGATTGACCATCGACACATGCTCGCTTTGTTGAACTTTTCAATAGACATAGTGCGATCACTGGTCGGAGAGCCGATACCAACGTGTGCGATACTGATTGATTCATTAAAAGGAATTGTACAAGACACGAATTATTGTTGCTATTTCAATCTTTGAAAGAAGCATACATCCAAATAAAATAGAATAAGCAATGTTTTAATACTAAATTAATATATTAATTGTAAATATATACATATAAAATCAATTTTGTCGAAAAACATTGTTTTTGCGTCACCGGGATTCGAACCTGGATCTTTATTTCCAATCCGGGGAAGTACGCCACCAATTGTGTTATAATGCCAGTATTGATTTTATATGTATATATTTATAATTAATACATTAATTTAGTATTTAAAATATCACAGACCGTCTGTTCTGAATAATTACAACTTCGCAATAAGAATGTGTTTTCCTTAATAATGTTTTAATACGTCTAAGAACACACAATTACTGGATTTTCATATGCAAAGGCACTGTTATTAAACAAATTATTAAAATATTGCTATATTAATTGAAAAATATTGAATTTTCTTTCTAGTATAATGTGTTTAAAACATTTTACAAATAAATAATATTGCATTAAATAATTTCAAAAATATAATTATATTTTCATTGATATATATGCTGTTTCAAGGAAATGAATATCAAATTTAGTCTGGTATTCGAAGTGTTTCCACATATTAACAATAGTGACGAGCTAAACGTTATTGTGAACGTGATTGTGCGTTTGGTATTTATTTTATAACGATAAATGGTAACTGATATTTAACTGTTAGAGATTTAGTTTCTATTATATCAGAGATTGGTCGCCGAATTATGAATAATCAGTTAATAAATTAACGACAAATTTTCGAACTTACATGTTTCACTTTCAAATTGATACATCTGTCATTCCATTTTTTTTAAATCAATGGTACCTACTTCATATTTACGGAGAATCTCAAATAGCTCTGAGTGAAACCCGATAAAAGACGTCAGAATTTATTTAATTAGTCAATTTTATTAAATTTTAGAAACATTAATACAACTCATATATTATACCAGAAATAGAGGACGTCCGCGGAAGATTTGGCACGACCAGGTAAACCAGATAATGGAAGATGGTTCTGTTAGAAGCCTCAACAATCGGCGAGCATGTATGAGAAGATGTATGAATGTGGATGAGGCGAGAATTGTGTGTCAGGACAGAAGAGTGTGGCGCTCTATCCTCTCTGCCTACCCCCACGGGGAAAAGGCGCGATGGTAAGTTAGTTAAGTTAGTTAGTTATATTATTAAGGAGAATACAATTATATTTTTGTATTAAAAATATCGCAGTGCATTGTTCTGAAAAACTGCAAATTCACAATAATTATATGTTTATTTCTGTTAATTGAATAAAAGATTAATAGTCTGTGTTATTATACCATTATTTATTAACATTGTATTCATCATACTGGCACGTAAAATTTTGATAGCGTTTTGGTAAAATCTAACAAAGTGATACGGTGAAAGCCAAAATAGTTTTACGTTTGAAAATCCACCAAGAATAGCTAAACTTTGTCTTTGGATCCCATAACTTTCATCTTTCAAGTTGCAATAACGTCAGATCCACAAAACTCAACTAATTCGCTCGTTATCCTTGCTGTGAGTAAAACGGTGCATTCCATTATATTTACGGCATATCTTTATTGCAGGCTTGTGTTATTCCTTTTCCATAACGTAATCCGTGCCACTGTGGCGAATGAAGCTTCGACTCGATCCGATACTAAAATGTCATCAATATTTTTGCAAAATGAACTTGTGACCGAAAACTGTGTTAATCTGAGATTTTCGCAAACAGAGAAAAAAATTTGCATTTGATCTTGCAAGGGTTGTACTTCTTTTATGGCTCTTTTGGAAGTCATCTCTGAGCATATCAATTTAGATGAAACTTGTTCCTTGCTTGTGGTAATCCTCTCGAGTAATAACGTCGTGGAGTTGGCAGTGGTGCAGAGCTGGAATTTTTTATTTGCATTAAGAAGGTGACTAGATTCCCGGGGGGGTAGATTTCCATTTTTATTAGAGTTTTCATATTTTCGTGCTGTTTAAATGCCACATTTATCTGGTGATAACGCGTTAATATACGAATAATTGTATATGCATTAAACATATATATATTTTATATGTTATGGAAGAAGCGATATAATTAAGGAAATTTGAACCTTAATAAATATTCTTTGTAATTTTTGTTGTTCCGTATGTATCGATTTTTACACGGAAGATGTTAACCCTGAATATAAAATATTTAAAAATGCACGTATAACGTGTTTTCATTAATATATGAATTATTCATTTATGCAGATATCGAAATGTTGCGTATAAGTATAGATGCCGGAAGAAGGATACGGAAAAAAAGCACTCGCCATAATTCGGATTCTGCAGACATCTCCAAAATGTGGACTGTATATTTTAAACTCACTATTTTGTCAAAGATCCGACACAGTATAGACGCGAAGTCTCGAATTAGTATAATATTGTAAACTGTACTGTATACGTATAACCGCACTGGCTCAAGGTCGCCAATCGACTGATCGGTGGTGAGACCGAGTAGAGAAGGGAAGGGGGGAAGGTACAGTGCAATATTTTTGTTCAAAATAAATATGTATTTGCACAAATAAATATATGTCCCAATTACGAAAGGAAGGTAGCTGCAGGGAATAAAAAAAATTGAACTAATAAATATCTTATGGGAACTTGTCAACCGAAGCAAGACCAGCAGTATACAATGAAGTCCTGGTACCGACTCTGATATATAGAAGTGAAACCTGGAGTTGGCAGAAGAGGAACGAAAGTAGACTGAATGCAATGGAAATGAGATCACTCAGACGTATATGTGGCTGATCCATTTATGATAGAGTATTAAATGAAGAAATTAGAAGAGAATATAAACCCGATCTTAACATAGTGAATAGGATTAAAAAAGGATTGGTTCTGTGTTTCGTAATATGAAAGAATGGAACACACGCATGAGTAGAGAATAGTAAGAAAGATATATGACGCACATGTTGATGGTACCAGAAATAGAGAACGTCCGCGGAATACGTATACATTTAGACAGAACATCGAGGGAGGGGAAAGTACTATGTTGATGGATATTGAATTGATTTAAAAGGATACATATCTAATATGGGGCTAATGGATAAATTTACTTGGTTATTAAGAATTTCACTGCCACTCTTGTCTTTCTCTCTCTCCCTACGTGTATATAATTGCGCTATTTTTGTATCTATTGTTAGTTTTAAATACGCTCTGACGAATATTGAGCTAAGAGAAACCGGTTGGCGTTTAATAAAATTCGTGATTTTATACCAATTGTTTTAATTAATCTAATATGTCAAACCACAAAGTGATTGCTTTCTACGAAAAGACTTTTTTTTCGCAGCTTTAGGTATTTATTTATCTACAGATGCGTAGAAAACTGCACTATTTGATAAGATGTAATTGCATTCTTGGTAAAAACCTTAAATATAGCCTGCATTATTATTTCGTGCATCGCACGTCGGAGTTTCTCCGCGAGGTCGAGTTATGTCTAGATATGGAACATCAAGTTATTCAGCCATTGCATAAATCTTGGTCCACGGGAGCCTATCTTATTCAGAAGATCAAGGCAGTCTAGTTTCATATTCTGCGGTTTAAGTGGTCACGTCAAGTTATGACTCTTATCTGTGAGGGAGTTTGGTTTAAAGTTTTGTAACACTGTGTTGTAATTTGTGTAATATGCGAACGATATTTGTAACTAATATTCACCAAATCTCACTTATATTATTTGGTATACAAAAATTATTGCGGTGATCCAAAATAATTTTGTGTTAATTTAAATTATATTACGCTAAATAATTTACGCTCCTTCTTCTACATGACTTTCTGGATGCCGGCTTCAGTAGTGTCATTATGGCTGTACAGTGTCTGTAAAAACGAACGTGTTTTTAATATCTCTAGGTTATGATTACTTAAATGTTTTCTCTTTTATATATTCAATAACAATACCTAAATATACATATATTCAATTTGAAATGAAGTGTAAATTGTCTTTATTGCGAATAAGAAAAATATATATTTATTAACAAAACATTTAAATTGTATATTGGCATCATCTGTCATCTTTTCTTTTGTCTATGATAAGGGAGAAAGCTTACCATAGAAATTGTCTATCCACGATTCTTATATGTCACTTTTGTTCATTTCGACAGCTAACTTACAAAGATGGAATAATTTTAATTACGTCGATATTTTATTTACGTGTTGTTTGTTTTGGGGAAAGCTCTATTATTGAAATATAGATTCACAATAGCCCCCCGCAGGGACCAGCAGTAAGCAATTGGAATATTACGAGATATGTATTTCATATTGCAGAAATTTTTGATGATATCTCAATTAAAAGTTCAGACTGCACGCCGCTGATATTTACATATAGATTTACCATATAATATGTTTTAACTGAGTTTTAAATATTAAATATATCGAACCAGAACGTGTTCGAATATTTCACCTTGGCTAAAGTGAATATTCATCACGGCTATAGTAATAAATAGAAGGAATCAAGACAGTGGCGTAAACAAAATAATAGTTATTATTTGAAAACACTTGATTTATTCAATACAATTGATTACAATTAAATATATACATATAATATACAAAAGAGACGAAGAGTTAGAATGAAAATTATCGTCCAGCTGAAGCTTGGCAACGAAACTTCTAAAGCGAGTCCTGAACTTTTGCAGCGGTGCTCAGCATCGCGATCGGCCGGCCCGCTACGTGGCGCCAGTCGCCTTCCCCATCTAGCAGCGTATAACTGATTGACGTTTCAGTCGGGAGTTAATCCAACAGGTGGCACACTGTGTCGAATTTACCACGCTTACCCTATATTCATCTTAAATATATATTTGAAATAATATGTCATTATAATCAATCAAATATACTATTAACACAAATTAAATTAATCGATGAGAAAGATATATAGAAAAAAATTATCTATCGAAACAATATTTTGTTGCTATCGGTATTCGAACCTAAACTATTAGTTATTCGAGGAAATGCGTTACCAATTTTGCTTTACTAACCGAACATGTTTTCGCCAAATTTTATATTTATTTTCTCTAGTCTTTCAATTGATGTCTATAATTCCATTTTTAAAACAGTCAACTTTATATTAATACATATCAAATTAATCAACTAGAAAGATATCTAGAAAAATAATTTGTCAACCGAGTAGGTTTTCGACAATTTTTTTTAATTTATAGCCTATATAAATACAATATATTGACATGACGAAACAAGATAACGCGTTTCTTCGGAAAGCAAAAGGTTCAAGTTCTAACATAAAATATTTTTTCAATAAATAAATTTTGTCTGTGTATCATTCTAGTTAATTTATTTGGGAACTATTAGTGCGTTCATTAAAACAAATACTTTCTTCCTTAGAACGTATTTGTGTAATAAAATTATAAAAATTTAGCATGGTTAGGTTAGGTTAGGTATTTTTTATTGAACAAAGATATATTTAATAAAAATAAATGTCAGATATCTCATAGATACGAAGCTATTTTTATTATATTTAATGAAAAATATAATAAATACCTTTGTAGGTAAAAATCCAGTAATTGCGTGTTCTTGGACATATTCAAATATTGCTTAAGATGTATTTCTTTAATATTCATTTTTGTAATTGTAATGCACAAGTAATTCGTTTTATGGAACAAAGTATTTATTTTAATGCACTGTTAAATCGTAACCATTTAATTTGTATTAAAAATACCACAGAACTTGGTTCTGAAAAACTTCAACTTCACAACAATAATGTATTCTCCGTGAAAACTTTATATTATTATATTGTAATATCCTTTACGTCTATCAATTACGTATGTATGGGCGAACGAGAGCGCGGCATAATTGACCGACATTAGACCGATCGGGTTGCTGGGCAAGAGGTGCTCGGTGTGGAGAACTCGAACGGTTAAAATGGTGTGTCAAACAGAGAAGCGCTCTCTTACCTTCCGGGTCTCTCTGACTAAATACTTAATTAAGTGTATCATTGTATAGATTCGTTGTATATTTGTCGTTTTAATCAACTGTGTATTGTTGTAAGTTGCAAGTTTTATTGCTACACCAACCAAAACATACACCAGACAAGAACACCGATAATCCTATAAGGACGTTCCCAAAAAAAAACATTTTCATACAATCCTTTTGAAACTTTGAATACACATACTTATGAGTGTCTTTTATGCGTAAAAATTATTTTCAATAGTCTTTGCGGTAGTAAATTTGTAAATATTGACTATTAAAATGAGCATATTTAACATATGAACCATATCCCGATCGATGTTGTAGCGCACGTTTAATTGAATAGCAATAGTAATTTTCTTACCATTGTTTCGGAAAACTGAGAATCATTAATTGAAAATTTAACAAATATCTTTCTGTAAAAATAACTAAAACAAACGGTATTCGTTTTGTCATAAAAAATGTTAAAAGTGAGCTACTTTTCCTTTTATAATTTGAATAGTGAGAGATTTTTGAACTTCTGCGCATGTGAGCAGAAGCGATAAAGTACACTGTACCTCAACTATTTTTTATTCTTTTCATAGTAGTTTACATAAGGGGGAATCTTCTTGAAGATTGAGTACGACTGCTCTTTGGGAACGTCCTTAAGGATATTTATTATATTATTATTTTTAATACAAATTAAATGTATCTTTAGAAAGATATACAGATAAAATAAATTTATCGAAATAATATTTTTGTTGCCATCAGGAACCCCTCCTATCCAGGGAAGCGCTCTGACCTATTACATCACGGCGCCATAGTAAAATATGTTTTCGATAAATTGATTTTATCTGTATACATTTCTAATTATGTATGCATTTCATCTTAATACATTTAATTTGTATTAAATACATCACAGAACTATGTTCTGAAAAACTACAACTTCACTATAATAATGCGTTTCTCTTAAAAATTATTTTCTTATTAAAAATATACTATTTATTTACGTATGTATGCTCGTGTGGATTTTCTTTTCATTATGAATATTTTTATTATATCTGTTTATTGTTGTACGTGCTGATATAGATTTTCTTTTTTTTTAGTACATTTATTATATGTTGATTTATTAGTAGTGAATAATGTACTTACATCGAGTCAGAAGAAAGTAACTGTAGACACAAAAAAATCACTTTATTATTCGGACTCGGAAGTCTATGACCACAATTGCATAGTGACAAACATCCCTTGACATCGTCTCCTGGTCCTTAGCGGTCTTGTTTTTTCTCTCGGCTTCAATTCTATCGGTTTGTGTATGAGCCACTTAATAATCGGTAACATAAAATTAACTTTCATATTTAACTTTTGTTTAACTCAAATTGACGAGATGTTCTTCAAAATGAAACCGAAACGAGAACTGTGAAATCTGAAACTACTCCTATAACAGTTCCAGGAAAGGGTCGAGACCTTCCAACACCCTTCGGTACTCAACAAAAAAAAAATCAAATGTACTATCATGTTTCATATTTCTGAGAACCGACTTAGTTTTAATATGTCTGTATGATATATATTATAATTCTAAGTACACAGGATAATTCTGAGAAGGGACTGGGTTTTAATATATCTATATGATAAGTTTTGTAATATAATTCTAAGTATATGTTTGAGTCATGGGGTTTCATGAGAATCAAATTGCGCATACGATATAATACAAGAAATTGAGGCAATATACAATAATTCACCGAATTGTAGAAACTTATTATTTCTCACGCGTACCAAAGTGCGAATATCGAGGGCTGTGTTCAGTTGATTTGTTCATATATTTTTAATGTACAATTGTACTTATATAATATTCGTCTCATAAATTAAAATGTAATGAAAAATTAATATATATCAACACTTGTGTCATATATATTTCTAACCATTCTCTCCTTATTCATCCATTCCATATGACCAAACAACCTAAGTGATCCTTTCTAAATCTTACTCACTGTACTACGATCAACTATATATTCTTTACTCTGTCATAAATGGATTTGCCACATATACGCCTAAATGATCTCATTTCCTCTGCATTCAGTCTACTTTCGTTTCTCTTCTGCGAGATCTAGGTCTCACTTCCATACATCAGTGTCGGTACCAGGACTCTTACGGTCTTGCCTCGGTTAACTGGTGTAACACCATCATGATGCTATAAGGTGATATATTTTAAAACGATTCAAAAATAATTTGGTGATTTTAGTTTTATGTAAATATCTAGGTTTCTTAGCGTATCATTTGATATTGGATATTAATTAGTGTTTGTAGTGTTTAGACTGCGATATTTTATTAATATAGAAGAGCCCATCGGCATCGTTCCCTTCAGCTTTGAACCTTGATTTTCACCTCATATCTACTGTAAACCGCTGTGCAATAAATTCTAAAGTATTTCTCTGTTTAAGCTTCATCACTGTCTAAATATATTTTTCTAGCTGTCAAACTAAGGTGAATATTAAAGTAACATGAACACGAATAATGTACCGACTTATGGAAGCGGTTTGTCATTCTCAGTAAAATTCTTATTTTCAACACGTAACGCTTTCTTATTTGTACTTAAATTAAAAGGGATACATTACATAGAATTGTACTCGTAAACAAAAAAAATACACATCATTTCAACTGTCAAAAAATTTTTTTAAAACTTCATTCGCATAAGTTTTTTTAAAATATTAGTACTAGACAGATTATTTTAATAATATAAACATGATAAAAGATCAAGTTGAGCTATAATTTTTTATCCGTTATCCTGATTTTGAAGCTTAAAAGGTGTTTTAGGCATTTAAAAAGCATTTTTTTTTTTTTTTTTAATATTATAAAATGAACAAAGTTGCTGTCATAACTCACTTTAGTCATATCGTGGGCATATAACCATTGTGCTCTACACACATATATATAGTTAATATATTTATTTGAAGCTCAAACAACCATCCTAGAACCCATAATTAAGTTGATAAAAAAATTAAAGAAACTTCAGTTAATTACCTGTACAAAGCTACACGAACCCTTAACAATGCCGTGAACGAGCTTTGACTGTCTAATTCGTTCGTATTTTAAAACCGCGCGACCTAATTTGTAAACTTTTGAAATTGAATTTCAAGAAACAATACTGAAGTATTACATTCCAGTGGTGTATTGTCGCCCTGACAAGTACAGGGTGTAAAACAATCTGAATAATAAAGAAAGTTGAGCACGGTATTCGAGTTGAACAGCGAATGAAATTGACACCTGTTACGAACTTTTACACATTTGCCCCGTATTCTTACAATTCAAGAGAGAAAATATAATATTAATATATACGTAGGTAATACAAGATGTTTACAGTATAAAATAGATGTCACTTGTTATTGACTTATTTGTTTACTATTTCAGCCCGTTGAGAAATCTGATATTTTCATAAAAAGATCAAAAAATTATTATATATTTTTATGCCATATTCGTCTTCCACTTGTGGTCTATCCGTTCAATGGACGTCGGCTATCTTAACATTATTTACTGCCGCCAGGAAAAGCTCTACAGTAGACTAGCCAAACCATTGCGTCGTGTTCTTTAGCCATGATGTTCTCCTTCTTCCAAGGCCCCGACTTTCAACATGAAGTTACATTATAAAGTGCAAGATCTCCTACTTCTCCGGATGTCGCATTACATATCCGAGTTAAGTTTTCGGATTTTTATTGTTTTAATTACTTATTTTTCTTTTTTCATCCGAACCACAACATTATCATACGTAACTCTGTCCATCCAGCTTATTTTAAATATTCTTCTGTAGATCCACATCTCAAATGCTTCAAGTCGCCTTATTGTTTCTTCTAAGTATAAGTAAGTGTCTATGCTTCCATTTCATAATATAAAATCGAGAACACGTAGCATCTGACCATTCTCATTCGTAATCTAAGGTTGAGATCATGACTGCAGAACATCTTTTTCATACGGATAAAGGTTACACGAATTTACTCAATGCAGCATTTGATTTCAACGCAAGGATCTCATCTTTAACTCATATTATATATAAAACGCATATATTTTATATGCATAACGTTGTATCTTTTCCAATTTATTTCCAGCAATATACATACTTTCATTATCATCTGCGTTATGTTTTCTAATAAACATATAGTTTATTTTAGTCGTATTAAGTTCTAACCCAAAAGTCTCGCATACATTCACAATCTGGTTCAGCAAAAGTTGAAAATCTTCAATTTTACTATAAATAACAAAAAAAAATACGATTACTACCCATTTTACAATTTCATTTTTTATATAGCACCAAAAACACACTCTTAACTATACCGTGCATAATGTTGAATTTTATTTTATGATTCTATGTATGACATCGTTTATTTTGAAAAAAAATAGAGATGTGTACACTAAATACGTGTAACGTTAATATTCTCACTATTTCTAAACTAAACTCGAAATAAATTAAATATAATAGTACTTACTTAATAGTCTCCTGGAACGAGGCTCGAACCCCCCCTACCACAAGATCACTAGGCGAGTGTCTTAACTACAAACCAAGTATGCTTCAAATATTACACAGAAGGTTTATGCCACAACATGCACTCTTATTTCTTCAATAAAACCTTATTTATGAAACAATTCATCCTGACAATTATTCACCACCTCTTATTTCAATATTAATTTTTCGTTTTTTATTTTCAGACTTGATAAGTAAAAGGTTTTTTTTTTTTGAGGTGTAGAACTTTAAAATGTGGTAATGGCCACGGTAAACTTACAAATCGTGGTAATGGCCACGGTATTGGCTTTATTAGAAAGATAGTTTTATTTCATTAGTGTTTCAATATGATTTCGCGCGTATGGATGCCGCGGCTAGCTCGAAAAGGGCAATTTAGAAGTCTGATTTCCGATCACTTTTTAGAGCAGCTGGGGTTGTATATCGCCAATAACGCGACAAATGTTGGCTTTGAAGTCATCTATCGTCTCTGTTTTATCGGTGTAGACTAGTAACTTCACATATCCTTACAGAAAATAATCCAACAGTATTAAACCACACGATCTTGGAGGCCAATTCACAGGTCCATTACGCGAAATTATGCACTCATCGAATGTTTCCTTCAATAAATTGATTGCGGCGCACGCTGTGTGGCATGTTGCACCGTCTTGTTGAAACCACAGCTCTTTCACATTATTTCCATTCAATTGGTGAACGAAAATTCAGTAATCATGGATCTATAGCGCTCTCAATGTCGAATCGACTCATTCGGGAATTCGACCTCCTCAATACAACGCTCCATTGCAGCAACAGCTTCTTCGGTGTGCACTCTTCGATGTCTCTGCGAATGCGTATTATCAATTAGAGTATGCATGGTGCGAAAACGATCCATGGTTATTCGAATTACTTGCTCGGATGGACGATTAAGTCGACCGTAAAATGGACGTAGCGCACGACAAGTTTCGCAAACTGAACGACAATTTTCGAAATAAATTAGCAAATGTTATTCAGGCGTAAGTCTATTCATGGTGAAATGGCAAGCCAAACTGAACAAAAAATGGCTGTCGCTGGAAAAAGTGTGGCCAATTCGAAAAACAAACTTCTATAAAAAAACATTTTTATATATCGATAATAATTATTCAAATTACGTCATATAATCCTGTAAAAGCCTAACAAGATACTATCACAGCAAATAGTTGCACTGATACCTCGTAACTAGCCAAATTCATCACAATTGCATGCAAATGTTTTTCGTATTGCACTGTAAATAATATATTTCACCTGGTAATTAGGGTCCACGACTAGTAACGCTAAATTCATTATTTGAAACGTTATAGTGACTATTATTAATTTGATTGATTATTATTGGGTGATCGTTATTGTGACTATTATTGATTTGAATCGTTATTGTGATCATTATTTGAAACGTTATTATGACGTTATTGTGATTATATGTGCGTTTGATTGTAATGACAATTGGCAACTGATTATTCGTAATTCTTCAAGTAATGACCGATACACTAAAAGTAAACATCCAAGAGTTAAATTTTTGTTACCAATCATCGTCAAATCTCAGTTACCAATCACATAATATAAATACTAAATTAATATATTAATTATAAATATATACATATAAAATCAATTTTGTCGAAAACTATTGTTTTTGCGTTACCGGGATTCGAACCTGAATCTCTATTTCCAATCCGGGGATTCTTCGACAAAATTGATTTTATATGTATATATTTATAATTAATACATTAATTTAGTATTTAAAATATCACAGACCTATGTTCTGAATAATTACAACTTCACAATAAGAATGTGTTCTCCTTAATAATCACATAATGGTTTATCGTCACTATCCACAACTTTCCATAAGCAAAATATCGAAATGATAGATATTATTAAAAAAAATTATTCAACTTAAATACGTTTTGCAAAATTCTAACTTTGCGCGCGTACCTTCCGTTCAACATTTCTCATCTATGAAGTCGTCGAGAAAGCGGATAGTGAAATTCATGACTACAGAAAAAAGTTCTAAATCAAGTGAATATTTTTTTAAATATTAAAAACTTCAAAATACTTGTAGGTAATGAATGTTTGGAACAAGTAGATGAGTTTGTGTATTTAGGAAGTATGTTTGATAGAAACAGAAAGGCTGAGAATGATATCGAAAGGAGGGTGACTGCGGGAAATAAAGTGAACGGCGCTTTGATTGGAATTATTTCTATTTCGGGAATTTGTCAACCGAGGCAATACTACCGGTGCACAATGGAATCCTGGTACCGACACTGATGTATGGCAGAAAAGGAACGAAAGGAAAGAAAGTAGACTGAATGCAGTGGAAATGAGATCACTTAGGCGTACATGTGGCAAATCTATTTATGACAGAGTAAAGAATGAAGAAATAAGGAAAGAATGTAAAGCTGATGTTAGTATAGTGAGTAAGATTAAGAAAAGATCACTAAGAAAGGTTCATTTAGGTGGTTTGGTCTTATGGAACGGATGAATGAGGAGAGAATGGTAAGAAAGATGTATGACGCAAGTGTTGATAGCACCAGAAATAAAGGACGTCCGCGGGCACGACCAGGTAAACCAGGTAATCGTCGAGCTTGTATGAGAAGATGTATAAATGTGGATGAGGAGAGAATTGTGTGTCAAGACAGAAGAGTGTGGCGCTCTATCTTCTCTGCTTATCCCCGCGGGGAAACGGCGTGATTGCAAGTAAGTAAAAACTTCAATTTTAATAATATTCTCACGTAACTTTTGCAAAGGTCGTCGCATCTACATGGTCTATCCTTACGTCTACTATCTTTACAGCCATTATGTTACTCAGTGAGTGAATAGAAAAAAATAGTTATTTAGTAACTTGAAGTTAATACTCTAAGCGAAACTGTAATATTTTTAAAGAGAATGTTGTTAGTCAGGATCCACGTCTAGACTATAAGGTAAGACGGTGAGTTATCTAGAATCTCGAATGGCAGCCATCGCATAGCGCTATCTGTGACATTGTTGTCAAGAAATAGAATAAATTCTGTTAGCTTTTTACATTTCATTTATATCTCCTTTAGAACTGAATATCATTTATTTGTATTATTATTTATTTCATTTATCTGGAAATTTAAAAAAAATATATTTATTGGGATAAATATGTATTTTTTTAATTTCTTGTGGTCAAAGTACATCATGTTAATCCTGTATTTTTAAATGCATTGAAAAATATAATTAATTTATATTAATAAAACTTATTAATATTGTACGAGTATCATCGTGTTCAAAATTTAATAAAAATGAATCTGTTAATTCTGGCGTCTGCTATCGGTTTACTCAAAAGCATTTGAGATTCCATAAAAACAAATTAGATGGCTTTCAAATAATGGAAAGATAGATGTATTAATTTGAAAAAGTGTAACACATGGATTCGAAAGTACTGTCGCTGTAGCATAGTTAGAGATTGCACCTTTCCCGATTTGTAAAGAGATTCAGGTTCGAATCCTGGTAGTACAACAAAAATATTTTTCGATCAAATTGATTTTATATGTATATCTTTCTAATTAATACATAAATAAATCATCCTAATATATGGAAATTAGACAATGCCAAGTGATACGTATCGACCTATACTTCTAATATTGTGTATATGCGGACGGACGTAGAACGATTAGGAAGAAGGACGTTTAGGAAGAAATTTATCGAATATTTTTTATAATTATGTTTTTATATAGAAATATTTATTATTGTATGCATGGTTCCGTGAATACCTTCGACTGATTATTGTTCCCAGCTTTCCCATTGATAATATCAGTAGCATGCAATAGGAACAGATATAGGTTATGCTATTACCAATGTTATTATGCAATCACATATAATATATGTTGTACATAGGATTATGAACAGTCGTTTAACCAACGTCTTTAGACAAAATAAATCTGTACCATGTATGTATTTATAATTTTAGAGTACTATTAATAGTGTTTTTAAAGCATGAGTTTTAATATAAAATAATACCTTCTTTCACATATAAAAATGTATGGACGTTCTTAAGAACACTTTTTTATGACTGAATATGATTCTTTTATTGTTTGAAAATCTTTCACCTAATAACTAAACGAAATAATAAGCATACACCAAATGCACCTCGAACGCAAAGAACGGCCATGCAATCAACACTTTAAAAACAGTAAGATAGTAAAATTCGCGAATTAGTAAAAGAGGATGTAGACACTTCAATGATTTGCACGCAGTTGCATGCCTTTCTAATCTTATTCTGTTAAAAAACAGCATAGGTAATGATTCCATACAAAACGGACCAATCGAAAGAAATTTTCAATTCAGTAAATAACCAATTATATGACTCGAGAAATTCACTAGCTTAAAGATAGAACAGAGTAATATGAATAGGTCAAGGCGGCAAATACACAAGAGCGCCATGGGTGTAGCGGTGAGTTGTCATGGTAGTTTTTAGAACTAAGCAATTAAAGTCTCTACTGGCACACAGATGGCGCTAATTGTAAAATAATGTTTCCGTTTATGTTAATCCATATATTTCATTTATATTTGTTTCCCAGAATTTTTAGTAATGTAACAGCTTTTTTGCTTATATGCACTGCACGCCCCTGGATAATATGATCACGTATGCAGAATGAAAATCATCACTAACCTTGATTGACAGTAGCTGTTTCTCTGCCGTCACGGGTTGGTCCGATGTATTGTCCTTGTATTACGCACTCCTGAAGCTACTTAGTTAAACACGCTTTTCTGACGAAGTACCAACCTCAATTGCTCCGACCGTGATTTGACAGCGATTTTTCGGTCTCTGAAAGCGGCAACATTCACACTACATAAATGACTCATACCAATCAACAAGAAAAACCAGGAGTACCGGTCGAAGGAACAAAATGTGCGTAAACAGTGCAGTTGCCGTGGAATCGACATCGTAAACAACATACATCTATAACTATGACATTTTGATTATGATTTAATTACCTGCAATAATTTCACTTATTTTTATTGTTTTTTAGTTGTTTATTTCCTCATTTCCTATTAACAACTCTATACAGGTGAGGTGAGTGTGTTTGCACGGCTGAATGTTTCACGCCGGAACGAGTAACAGATAAGACGGCCAGCTTGTTTATGGTTCCAGCGATCCCTGCAAAGACGAATGGTCGCCCTTAACTCGAAAACATAGATTAGTGTTACACTCGCCTGGAGAACACTTAAGTATGCTACTTCTCCTTGCTTTCTTTCTCGAGCTCTCTCTATATCAACATTCCTCACTCTTTCTTTCTTTTCAGAATAAATATTTTTCATATGAATGTCGAGAAATACATTAATCATGGATACAAGAAACTGAAATATGTTTGACTGAGTTAAAGAAATATTACTTTGTCTTAATAATATATATGTTTTATTAATCTATCTATGTACATAAATGTACCCATTATTATAAAAGTAGTCTAAGTCAATAAATTAAAAAAGGTGAGTTTATCAATTATTTCGCGTCATATTGTTTTCAATTAATATAATGTGATGCAAATTGAGAAAAAATTTAAGCGTTATATTTAGTGTATTATTACAACGTTCAACGGTATTCCCCTAGTGTTTATTTTGATAATAGAGTAAGTCATTTCAACCTTAAAAAAAATTATTTCCTCGGGGCACTCTCTTTCCTTTTCCCTAGACACTTTCCGATATAAATGCCAAACTCCCCTATATAAATGACACACCTCCTAATGGAAATGACCACACCCCCTTCCTTCGATATAAATGTGTCCTTCGATCCTTTCAAACTTTTGCTTAGTTGCACTCTAGGACCTTCAAGAAAAATATAGTCGCCCCACCCCACCCCACTCCCCCGGACATATCATCCTCCATGTTTTCCATCACATGTTTTATTTTCTCTATATATGATATATACATTTCTTCTTTACATTTTCTAAATAATTTTACTATTTCAACAAATTTTTATGTCAAGTGTAATTTTAATTTATTTTTGGATACGTATTTAAAACAGTCATATAATGGATTATTTAAACTATATTTACTATTTTATTCATATATATAATTTTCTATAAATAATTTTCGCCATGCTTGTTCAATAATATTTCTGTATCGATATTATTATTTTTAGAAAATTTTCTTAATGGTACATCGTACCGTATAAATATATGTACAAATAAATAAATCGCATTGATCATTTGTAAAACTGTAAAATTATACAGAATTACTGTTTGTATTAAATCTAGTATACTTAACTTAAATAATTTAATTTAAATAGAATGTTAATTATTAACTTGATTGCAATTCAGAATATCTAGAGAACGTTGGTCACTCAGGAGAATGTGGTATTACCGGAAGGGTTGACAATTCTTGTGCACAAGAAACCGATAACCGATGGAGAAAGATAAAGCCGGATGTTGGAGTGACCAGGTAAGATTACGGTGGGGTCCACTCTAAACAATGAAGAGCAACGTACGATCTCAAGAATTTTGGTCACCCAGAAGACTGCGGCACTACAAAAGTGGCATTATTCGCAAACACATTGGAAAATAGAAATCCACTTTCAATAAAATAATATTGGAAAAATCAACATTAATCAAAATCCATTATTTTATATTGTTAACTTTGTTTTATTAACCACTTAATGAATTAAAATACATCTACCGGTTTCGAAAAATATCATTTTCTTCTTTAGGATGTCAATAACTAATCAGAAACATATGTTATTATTTCTTTAATAGAATCTTTTTTTAAAAAACAATAATTATCTAAAAAATAAATTTAGTACCTAACTTAAATTGTTATTTGATGATACAAAATTACTAGAATAATTTTTAGGAAAATATTTTAGAATGGGACTAGTGGTTAAATTTAGTTGGTTGTTTATAATTTATTGATTAGTTTTACACACTTTATTTATCTCCAACGATTACAAATTATTTAATTTATAATCAACACCGTTTACATGCAAAATAGACAATTCCAAATTTTTATCAAAACCATAACCATTTTCTATCAAATGATTAAAAATACTAAAAACCAACTATTATTCATCAAGTAACAATTTAAGTAAAGTACTAAATTTATTTTTTATTTAATTATTGTTTTTTAAAAATAGATTGTGTTGAAGAAACAATAACATTTTTTAGTTTTTTTATAATTTATTGACATCTTGATGAAGAATATGATATTTTTCGAAACCGGTAGATGTATTTTAATTCATTAAGTGATTAATAAAACAAAGTTAACAATTTAAAATAATTTCTATCATCTTTCATAACATTATTCATTTCATATAAATATTTACAGTATTCTTAATATTTTTTTTATTTTCGCATACATTTTAATCGGAATATATACTTCATATTTTAACGTTCTTCTTGAACAGGGGTTGTAACTACCTTCTTAATAAAATATAATTACAACAATTGAATAGGTTAATTTTAAATTAAATAAACACATAATTTACTCCTAATTGGGGACTCCTATTCCTTCCTATAATTCCTATAAATCACCAACATCAAAAGCGCTGTAATTTATTACGCACTCGTATGCTAACTTCAAATATTGAAGCGAAAATAAAGGAGTGGTTCATATTCATCTTCTTCTTCTTCTTCCACGGAACTACATCACAGGGTGGTCCACAAGTGCTCTCCACCGACTTATATCCCTGACCATTCTATCCCTGCCAGTCCCTCCCATCCTGCTCCAGTCTCTTCCGCACAGTCAACCCACCTCCTCCTTGATCTGCCTCTATATCGCTTCCACTGGGGTATCCACTCGGTCGTGATCTTTGGTGTCTTGTTATCTGGCATTCTTTTGACTTGGTCAGCCCATCGGTCTTTGGGACCTACAGAATCCTACAATTGTTTCTTGCCTAATAGAATTTTCAAACTCATGATTCATTTTTATTCTGTAAGTTCTGTAAATAGGTCTATAGATTTTTATTAATATTTTATTATTATTAGGAGAACACATTCTTATTGTTACGTCTTAATTATTCAGAACATAGGTCTGTGATATTTTAAATATTAATTAAATGTATTAATTAGAAAGATATACATATAAAATCAATTTTATCAAAAAACGATTCGAACCTGGATCTTTATCCAAACCGGGGAAGGTGCATTATCCAACTATGCTACAGCGACACTATTTTTGACGACAAATTTTCAACTTATATGTTACCTTTTTAAATTAATACATTTTAATCGTTCCATTGTTTTACAACAAAGTAAATGGCTCTTTCAAAGAATCTTATGTTACGTTTCTCTTTGGTTACTGTCGCCTTTGGTTATTTTCTCTACATCGATTTTGGTGTCATTATTACAGCGGGCTACTTTACATCTGATTATCTACAATTCTGCATACGGATTCTATCACGTCGGCCTGGATGTTGAGGATTAACCACGATGATGGGCCAAGGAGATGGGATGCTCGGACGAGCATTGACCGGAGTGATGCCATCTATTGTAACATCTGGTTGTCACCTGCTTACATGAAAAACGTCGAACTCGCGCTCAACCCGATGAAATTAGAATTTGTTAATGGGAATCGTATTTACATTTTAACTTAATTTATCTTTATTATGATAAGATGCCATTTTATAACGAATAACACCTTTTCATTTATCTCCTCCAGATATTATTTATAAATTTTTCCCAGTTCAGGATGAAGGCAGAATGTGATAAACTAAGGTGGGTATGCGTTTCTGAAGTAAAGAACCCGCGGTACTTGTATTCACCATTGACTAGCCGGTGAGAGGGTAGAACGTCGACCTTCGCCCTCACCAAGTTCAAGTAGGTACATAAACTTAATTACTATACTTCGTAGCTCGTTAGTCATTCGTGTTGTAACCTTGGAATAAGTCCAAATTGGTACATTGAAATTTCACCGCCGTGAAAAACTCAACGAGTTTCTTTAAAGTCTAGATCATTGTTTAAATTACGAACTGTTTACTTAGGATCGTCGAAATTTAAAACTCTAGTGTTTTATTCGACCCTGGAACGTTTTAACGGAGCAAAGTAGATGGGGGTCTGGAATTACAATTTTAATCATATTATGTATGTACTATACATTCTATTCAATTATTCGGAGCTCTCTGAATTGGATTTGAGTAATATTTGTGTTTTATTTGACCTTAGGAATAATCTAATTAATTTATTGGTTTGAAATGAATCAATGCTTTGAGAGGTTTTAAAGATGTGAAAAATTGTCCAGTTTCTTAATTAAAAATTCGTTTCTTAATTTTTTTAACACTTTTTCAATTCAGTAATAGTAATATTTTTAGTGATTTAATAAATATTTTTGATCAAACAGCTAATCAAATTAATAATGCCGTTAAAGTGAGTACAAAATAATCAGATTAGATATGTATTAATGTCGACCCCTCGTCGTAAACTATCTTACCTGACAAATAGATCATTCTAGTATTTCATTTGAATTTGATACAAAATTGAAGTACCAGTAATTTTGTTATATATTGTATTCTATTATATTTTATAAAAAAATACAAATACATACGATATTCTAGAACTAAAAATGACCTATTTGTTAGTTATGACACCAAATATACACACATTTTTTTACTTTTATTTTTTTTTTAATATATGCTTATTTTTCTTTATTATTCCGAACTATTGCATCTTTATCATCATTTTGAAATATTTATTTTCTACATTAATTTTTTGAAAATAATTTATATTTTTGCGTTGCTGATCAGCACCTCCTACGATTCCGCCTGGATTTTCTAGAAGATTCCACTGCTGAAGCTGAATCTTTGCCTTGTGGAAAAAAATCTCATAATAATCTTGAAAATCCATTGCAACCATTTTCGATGAGCTCCTTGAGTTCCTCGCACTCCGTGGGTATTACAGTGAAGCAACAAATTTTTTGATATATAGATACCGACCAGAACTTCATAAATCTTTTTTTTATATTTAAGAAATCTATATTTAACTTAGTTTGCCACTTAAATAATGATCCTGATGACTTTGTATCCCAGACAATTTGAATGGTAGACGTCAAACTCTCAGGTCAGCCTCTACTTCAGCTGCAGGAAGGGTTGTAGAACCGACCAACCGTTGCCAGAAGTCTAAATTTAGTGAGCGGGCATTTGCGGTTGCAGGCCCAAAAGCGTGGAACTCTTTGCCTTCCGTTATAAAGAACAGTGCATTAGAGACTTTATTTAAGAAAAAACTAAAAACGCACCTTTTCAAAAAATCATTTCCATAACTAAAAATAACGATTTTTAATTTTAAAAAAAAAAACAAAGATAATTGTAAAACTATTAACAGTTTATGTGTAAAGCGCTCTTGAGGTGAAAGTTTTTACGAAAATGGCGCTATACAAATTATCCATTATTATTATTTATTATTATAAAAAAGTACTTGAGCGTTGCAAATACCCACACAAGTGAGTGTACATTTATGTAGTGCGATTTAAAATGAAAAAACACACCTTAATATTATGATCGATATAAATATTATTTAGTAAAATAAAAAATGATTGTGTTGTAATAAAACTTATTTTTAAGTAGTGACTAAAGCCTCAAAGTATGTTAGTAAATATAATATATTATTTAATAGATATAAATTTCACTAACACAAAGTGTAATAAAAACGTCGAATATTGAATGGTTTAAAACTCTTTTAATTTTTAACATTTTGTTAATTTCTCTTCATTTCGATTTGTCTCCGTAATTTGGCTTCAAGATTATAAGAAGATATATTTCGTATATGCAAGAATTTTCGTTCGTTCGTAGGTCGGTTTTATAATACTCATATTTTCTTAATTATGAAAAATAACATTCTGTTTGTTAGTTGAACTTTAGTACTAAGGTCTTATTTAAGTAATAGTTTTAGAAAAAAATCTAATTTATTGTATAACTTTTGATATAAATGAATAATAAAATCACATTTTTGTAAAAAACGTGAAAATGAAATATACGAATTATTATTGAAAATGACCCCTTAATTGTGTCTACTTTCCTCCTTCTTTATAATACTTGTATACCATTAGCTAACAAATGAATAAGTAACTTCAAATTGACATTTCTAAAAGATTACTGTTGTATTCTAATGCATGGCATCATTTAAAAATGTACTAGACTAGTCTTTGGAGTCTGTCCGAACTATAGAAAATGTATCGTGCAATCCTTGTATTTTTTTAACCCTCAGTTAGAGGGTCCACATTCAATTTCTCCCAAGGAGGGCGAATAAAGAAGCAGGGATTAAGGGTAGTAATTGCATCATTACTTCGCAGAGCATTGAAATAAAATGCAATCCATTGCGCTTAACTAAATACGGCGTTTTACGACTGTTTTATTATTTTTAATTTTCTTATTGTTCTCTTGTACAATGTTTGTAATGTTCGATCTATAAAATAAAACATAAAATAAAATAATAACATTTTAATGTACGTTAATTCTCTTTTTTTTTCAAGTAGCAATAGAAATGGCGGGCAATAGAAATCATTTAATAAAACAGAAAAATATATAATTTTAATAAAAAATAATAAAATATCATTTAACCTTTACCATACCGTGATATAAAATATCTATACACAGCCATGCTGTCAACTCGTGTTACCGTAAGATATGTAGAATTGTTTTAGCTTCTAAAATGAGAAAAAAATAATTTATTAGTTTAAGTGCTTTTAAAGTTGTTAATACCATCAATTGAAAAAAGGATTAATATAATATTATAATTCGGAGCATTCATCAAGGTCTATACAATAATCAGTAAAAAGAAACACAATTTATTCGCATGCTTGTTATTCTTTTCACTGTGAAATTAGTGTGTGATCTCATTCTGTCTTACCGCAAGTGATGTTTTCCAACATATTTGCCAACATATTAATTTTACAATAGATAATATAGAAAAATAATTATTTTTGTCTCATTCGCTTTACGTAATCGGTTTTTCACTATACCTTTCCCGTCCCGCATGCAATTCATCTGCCGGGATTTGGTGCTTCTCAGATCCAAGGTGTCCAAAAAAATATTTCGCTCGTAGGGACAATCACACATCCGAGTATTGGACATTTTTTAATGATTTTAATGACCCAACGCTGCAGCGGAGTGTGAGCAATAATGCCCAACCACTCCACCGGGCCACCAGTTGACGTCTACCCTCTCGGAGCGAGCGCTCCCTGCGACCACACCCCGCCTTAAATGCATAGATTCAAATATTACGATAATGATGCTCACTAAAAACAATAATTTCATATTATTAAGGAAAACACATTCTTATTGTGAAGTTGTAATTATTCAGAACATAGGTCTGTGATATTTTAAATACTAAATTAATGTATTAATTATAAATATATACATATAAAATCAATTTTTTACTGGCGTTATAGCACAAAGGTAGTGCACTTCCCCGGATTGCAAATAGAGATCCAGGTTCGAATCCCGGTGACGCAAAAACAATATTTTTCGACAAAATTGATTTTATATGTATATATTTATAATTAATACATTAATTTAGTATTTAAAATAATTTCATAGTTATAACCAGACCAATATTAATTTTGTAAATGCGTGATATTACAAAGTAATGTCACAACATATATATCTCCGAAAAAATGAGCAGCGGAATTTTAGCTATAACCAGAATTTTTAAACTCGCTTAATCATGTAGAAAAAAGCATAAACAGCAAGTGTGGCAGAAAAATTTCAAATCACCTGTTACTTACTTATTAAGTAAATATTTCAACATTCAAAAATATATTTTATTTATCTCAATTTTCGGATTATTTCATTTATTCAAGAAACGAATTTTCAAGCATAAGAATAATTTATTATTTCAAACTATTATTTTGTAAAATTTTTTGAAATCAACTAAATTGTAATATATTTTTGGATGATTAGACCCGAGTAGAGCATTACATATCAGATACTGGGCTTTTATTATATTAATGCTAATTTAATGGTGTTTTAAGTGTTTCAAATTTGTAATCAATTAATAAAGTCAAACGTCATTTTAATGAATAAGGTAATTATTACACATTACGGTACCTGAAATTGCTCTGTTAATTTGTTTCGAACGTCATTAAATGTGTTTGAGAGGGCGTTTTGATTATAGTAAGCGATTTGTTGCCAACCATGCCTGTCACTATCCGAGCAATTAATATAATTAATGACCTCACTAATGGCCGATGAATGTCACAAAAATAGATGAGTTAATCAATACGCATTCCATATTCAATACATCCACACGTGACGTATTTTACACGTGATCAAATACAAAATATTCTCACGATAATGTTTCGTCATATCAAATTCATGTGTTTATCGTAATGTACTAGAATTTTTCCTAATAGTGTTTTAAATGTGAAAAAATATGTGTATTTTTTATAACGAGAATGTTTTTGGTTGTTAGGGTTGTAATGTCTACAGTAATGATCTAGCGATTAAGAGTTTCCTACCATACAGATTTTAAAGGCGGGTTATGTAATCAGTAGTAACTTTTTACTATGGTAACATTTTACTAAAGCCCGTTGTTGATACTACAAATTTACTTCTGTCAATGCATAGATTGAGATGTTTATAGGCTTTATTTTATACTTTATATACTATTGATTGTTTCGCCTAGGAGCAATGATGCTTGTATACAGCATCTTTCAAAGTATCTATGTGTCGGGTTACTTTTAAAACAGCTGTGAAAAGTCCCTCATATTTAACTATCAATTCTCGTTTTTACTATCGGATATCGCAGAGTAAAATAAGTTTACTATGTGATGTACTTTTGAAAAGTAAATATTATTTTACTGACGATCAAACTCGTTTTCACAAAAAAATTTACTTTAGTAATATTTTTTATTATAGAATAATGTTACTACTGATCAACTGGCTACAACAAGTGTGTAGTAGTTTTCTGGGCGAATGCCTTTTTTTTAAATCTATTTATTTAATTAAATCAATATTATCACAGTATGTATGATGGCTAAATGAATCAAAATATTTATTTATGTGACATGCTACCTCTCAATAAGAGAATAATCTGCGTTTATAAAAGCGGATCGTTTAAATAACGAACATAGTTCTAGATAAAAATATATAGTTTAAATAATCTTACATTTATTAAGAGTATTATATTATGTACGTCTCGTCTTCCCCTGTTAGCTTGTGTGCTATGTGTTCCGTCCACTTCAGGCTGCATGCTTTCACCTTTCTCAGGATATCTAGGGGCATCGTGCCGCGCCCAAAGATCCAAGTTATTATATTTAACTGTTTCTATTATCTTAATCGGTTAGATTTAACTTATTGGGCTTATTTTTGGTGACCTTGTGGCGGATAGGCAACGCCGTCTTTGAGCCGCGCGGAGAACTATCTTTAGCCGCGATAGTGACACTAACACTCACGGCGGCTTGGAACGGCCAGATGGAGGGAGAACGTCGCAAAGTGGGGAGAGGAGCTTGCGCTGACCGCCATCTAAAGCCACTCAACATTTTTACTTACTTGCATTGAATTTACAATCTATCTGACTTATATTGTACAACTGAGAGTGACTTAATAAACATCGAGACAGGACCCAACCTTTATTATTATTTTGTTAACAGAGTTATTTTGTTACATATTCCTGCTTAACCTAAATTTCTTCTGATACCGTGATCTTACCGTACCTGGAGAATATACTACTCAAATATACAAACTCTAAGCATCCATTATTTATCATCACATTTATTAACACTTTCGTTGTTTCTTTATGTTAATTTATGGTGTTTAATTTACTAAAAGGCAACAGAATTTCTAGGAAGAAGTGTGATTGCCCTCGTTAAGTGTGAACTTTTGATGAATTGCGAGCTGAGCCATATTCACCGTGGGAAATATTATTTTAACAGTTCTACATGTTTGTGTACTAAAAAATCGTATATATAAAATTATATACCGAATAAAAGCGTTAATTTTAATTAACTGTTAAACAAAAAGGATAGAATAATATCTCTGACTTGATCCATAATTATTCTTTACAGGATCTAAATGAACGAATTCCGCGGTCTTCGGGTCGCGTCCCGCCGAATGGAAATACGACAACTCCGGTCGTAAATCGGAATCACCGCAGGGTAGGAAAGGGAAGTAGGAAAACCTTGGTACAGTATGAGGTCGGTGAGGAGATAGGGATTCCAGTCGAAGGACTAGTGATCTCGGGAACCAGGATTCGGAAGGACTACTCGCCTTACTTTTTTCTTTTTTTTCTTTATTAAAAAAAATAGAGATGAAACACGGAAACATGTTACATCAATATTCTTACTATTTTCAAACTAAGCTAAACACGGCACAAAAAAAGAACAAACAATACGTGATCAAAACACAACATCACAAAATACAGTGCTGGTGCACTGGAGATGACAAGTCCACGCCGCGAATACCATCGTCATGTCGAGATCGAACAAATATCAGTCAAGTTGACGTCTGATGACGTAAAGGACACAATTCACACTGACAAGACGAGCATGGTGAAAATGTATGGATGAGAATTTGGACGCGGAATCATGTCAATAACAACGGTTACGGCTGATTCGAAAAGACGCTGTGAAAAGAAAGTGTGTTTTACTTCATTCCCAAATCTTCTGACATTATTTTGTAATTTTGCATTTGACGAAACCGGCTATACATGTTCCAAGTCGACTGCACAAATATTTTCTTGGCACCAAATCTCTTTAATTGGATACCTGAAATTTATCTACATCCTACTTCACTGGATTCGTCCACCTCAATTCTGGAAGGTCTCTCCGAAGACTTTTTAGAGAGTCCTAGAGTTCAAGTCCCTCATAAAGTGGCATAATCTTAGTCTCGTTTCTTCGTTTGTCATCCAAATGGCACTATAGGCTGCGTGCTCACATATTGTGGACCTTAAGTTTGTTTGCCTGGATTACTTTTTGGGTGTGAAGAGATTTTGTGTATCCAATTTTAATCTGTTACACTTTAACTTTATTGATTCCAAATAAATAAAATATGTATTTGGTAAATAACATTTTTTTTAATATACTCGTCGAATTAAAACCGTTATGGTCTGTATCCACGACATGAAACAAGATAAAATAAATCTCAGAGATTCACTTCTGATAAATCTGAGTGCCATGTGTACGCGTCGAGATTTTAAACATGATTTAATATGTTGATGTCAGCCTGAGACTGGTAGAAACAGACGAAAACTCAAATACGTATACCCGACATACTCAACTTGTGATAAAAACATCACATTGAACCATAGATGCCTACGAATTTAAACGGAAGTTAAGATGTCTCACAGAGACGAAACTATTATTTTTATATGAGAAGTATGGAAGTCTTGGGCACTACAGGGCTTACGACCTGTCATCGACTGGCTTAAGTGATCACTTTACACAATGTAACGTTCACCTAACGTTCGTTTCTGTGAGACATCTTAATCTTGATGACAATCCCCCAGGGGATAAAATCCAGTAATTGGTTCCTAAAAAGATTTAGACATACTCAAAATATTGTAAACAGAAGTTATTCAATTATAAACATTTATTCTCCTCCTGGGAATTTTCAAATTCACTCAACTAACAAAAAAAACTTGAGTGTTCAATGAACTAACATTTTATGTTTATTATACTACAAGTGTGAAGTAAGATGCCATACAGCCAATCTCTAAGACTTGGTATGTATAAGGTGGACTACAAAAACCGAGATTTGCCTCCAAAGAATCTCAAATATGTATAATTCCTGTCTCAGAGATCGATTGGCTCGAATCGAAAATCTCAATCGCGGATACCGGCCGTTAGTGAGATATTTTACTTCGCTGAATAAATCCTAATATTTTGTTCCACATAATTGGAATTTACGAGCCAAGGTAAATGTAATTATAATGAGTTAAAATGAACTTTGGTGTTTTAAATTATTTTACGCTAAGTGGGTCCACATCTGCGTCTACTAAACAAACCCCACTAATTTCTGAAACATTCATTGTTCAAATTTAAGGTGGCAGTGTTTATTACCTGAGGGGGTAAAAAACTGAAAACATGCACAACAAATTAACTTTAAAAAGATGATAGAATAGGAGGAAGCCTCACAACATCCTTAACAACTCGCTCGAGAAGGGTAAGCGAAGAATGGCTCACAAATGTTGCTTACAGTGGCTTCCTGGAGGGTGCGATATTCCTGAATTTTGGACATGAAAGGGAACAAATTTCATCCCCCCTCGCGAGAAAAGTTTGTAAATCAAATTGTGTTTGTTAAGGGACGCTTGTTTTAACTTTTCCACTTCAAAATAGAATGAAATATAAATTGCGTCAGAAAATGTATCTTTGCGCCGTGAAGACTAAATTTATTTCAGAGAATTAAACAGAAACTCCCAACTGTACACAGAAAGTTCCACCTTTACATTTTTAGTCATTTTACATAACATTAATCTTTTTTAATAGTTCATTGTCTTTCAACACGTGAGTTGGAAGGTTTTATATATTATGATTATGTGTTGGTTTGTATTTTATTTTTATTAAGGAGAACACATTCTTATTGTGAGGTTGTAATTATTCCGAACATAGGTATCTGATGTTTTAAATACTAATTAAATATATTAATATAAAGATACACACATAAAATCAATTTTATCGAAAAATATTTTTGTTGCGCTACCGGGATTCGAACCTGGATCTCTTTTCAAATATGGGGGAATTTAATTAGTATTTAAAACATCACAAACCTATGTTCTGAATAATTTTAAATTCAGGTTGTATCAATGTGTTCAAAATTTAATAAAAATGAATTGTTAATTCTGTTTACTCAAAGCTTATTGAGGTTCCGTAAAAACAATGTAGATGCCTTTCAAATAATGGAACGATAGATATATTAATTTGAAAAAATAATCGCTGCAACATAGTTGGTAATGGATCTTCTCAGGATTCGAATCCCGGTAGCACAACAACAATATTTTTCGATAAAATTGATTTTATTAGTATATTTTTAAAATTAATACATTTAATTAGTGTTTATTATATTTTTGACAAAATTTTTGCACTTATTTGAACCTTTTAAGAATTATTATTTTTAAATAATCTAAATTAAAAAATACTACAAAAATACGTGAAATTAATCATTATTATATATAAATATAAAAACATAGGGTCCCTCGAAGTAATTCTCACTTTAGTATTTCAATTTGTACATAATGAAAATTATATATTTTTTCACAATTGGCAAAAAACATTTTACAAATAAAGAATATCGCTTTAAATAATTTCAAAAAATTATTAGATTCTCATTGTAATATATATGGTATTTCAGAAAAATGAATTATCAAATTTAAAATATAGATGGCGATAGCGTAATGGCACTCGAAGTGTTTCCACATATTATCATATATACAACTTTTTTTTTAAATTAATAGATATGTAGTTTGATTAATGGGTGTGAATGATGACCATTATATTTATATAAAGTGATTACTTAAGCTAGCCGAAGACATGTCGTAAACCCTGTAATTACCCATACTTCCATATATTTCCATTAAATATAATAAAAAATAGTTTCGTCTCTACGAGATATCTATTATTTGTTTAATAACAGTGCCTTTGTAGGTACACATCCAGTAGTTTACCAGTTTATTTTACTTATTTTGAGTGTTTCCAAAGCACACTAGTACGAATTATGGGCTTTCCGGAATTACAAATTAGAACCGTAGATATTTTTTTCAAAAATATTATAACCATGTTTCATGGTCACTACGTCATGAACAGTGCCATAATTTAAAAATCACTTGAGATCACAATGACGTCACGACAAAATCACAAACGACGCCTCAAGTCATCTTCTAATGAAAATTTCTCAGTGATACTTACGAATTATATTAATCGTCAATTATAAATCAGAGCATCCTGGGTAGGTCATAGCTGCCAGCACAGTTTCAGTCTCTTTCTTCCCCTATGCACCTCTTATTCGCTAGACAAATCTTTATTTACTTGATTACTGGTCTTCCAAAGACCATGTTAAATCCAATCACCGTAATCTACCAGTTTTGATTGATTAGTGTATATACTGTAGATATCGTACAATACGTGTATTATAGCGTCTTCGCCAGATGTTGTAACATGTGTACAGTGTATTTTTGTCAAAATGTTGATGGATTAGAAGAATGTGCTTTAGTGTGAGTAGATTAATGGCCCTATTATATTTCAATCATCCACATGAATGTTCGTTTGAATTATAATGAGGAGTGTGCGAGTGTATTCGTGTGTGTGTGTGACCAGAGCAGGATGAACAATAAAAGAGTATTAACAATGGATCGATGCGTATTGATGCTTAAATAGTTACGGACACAACTATATGAAGTCAGGGCCGGCTCCCTGGGCGGCTGCGGTACATATTATTGTTGTCTGTTGCGGGTACATACCAGACGTGTTTTTGAGGTTTGGTTTAATCAGCACTGTGTATCAGCATACCAATGTTGTAGAAAAATTCGATTGACAGGTATTCAAGGAGTAGCAGCAGTAATTCCATGTTCATTATATGTGGCAAACAATTCAGTAACGTGATTCTAAAATACAATAAATAAATTATTAACTAACTAACGTACCATCACACCGTTTTTCCGCGAGAGAGCGCCACACTCATCCGTCTTAACACAATTCTCACCTCATTCACCATCTGGTCTACCTGGTCATGCCAAGTCTTTCGCGGACGCCTTCCATTTCTAGTGCCTTCAACATACATTTTTCTATATCACCAAACAACCTAAGTGATCATTTTGTAATCTTATTCATCATGTTCAGATCAATTTTACATATTCTTCTAATATAATATTTTCCCTTAACATATCATTAAAAAAGCTTCGTTTCTATAAGATATCCATTATTTGTTTAATAACAGTGCCTTTGTAGGTGAAAATCCAGTAATTTGTATTGTTGGATACATTCAAATATTGCTAATACTATGCTGGTCAAAATAAGAAAATTTATAAAAATTGATTTTTCAGTCGTATTCTAGTAAAAAAAATTTACAGATAAAGAATATTGCTTTAAATAATTTCAAAAATAATAAGATTATCATTGTGACATGTGTGCTGTTTCAGGAAAATGAATATCAAATTTAGTCCATACATGGCTTTTTCACTTATTAACATATATACAACTTTCAAAAATTCGATAGATATGTAGATTGATTAATGAGAGAATGGTGAACGTTATATTTATATACTTACGCCAGCCTAATACAGGTCATAAACCCTGTAATTACACATTCTTCCATATTTTTCCTTTAAAATAAAATAAAAATAGCTTCGTCTCAATGAGATATCTATGATTTGTTTATGTATATAATATGTTGTAGGGAGTTACATACTTACTTTGATTATTTTTAACTTCTTTGCTTGTTTTATCAATTAAAATAAATTCAAAATATGTGAATTATGTTCTTTTTTCTAGAGCTATTGTAACTGAAAACCGCTCTTTAAACAGATATCCTTTTTCAAAAATAATGTTGTATTTCAGTATAATGGAATAAATCAGCACGCAAAAAGAACTCACGAGTAATTTCGTACCAAGCTTTATTTTAAAATCTGAACATTCTCATCTGCATCATAAGCACCCCTTCAACGGGGGTGCCCGGCGGCAGCTAGCGAAAGCTTTACAGAATTTAATCCTGAAAAAACACTCCGCGATCCCAACTGGCGTCCCGGGAGACATTACCGAAGTAACTCCGGTGTAACGTCATATATGACGCATAAAACTGAAATGTTGCCGTAGGTCGCATTAAAAACTCCTCTGTGAATTTTGTATCGTTGTGAAAGGAAAAAATGTTAACATGTTATATAACTACCCACTGTTTACAATTTCAATTCACCGTAATGCATATTCTGCCTCAGAACAGAACTACCTAGTGAGGTAGAATATTTTAAAAACGTATGTACATTTTGAAGATTACTGGATTAATTACATTACTATTTACTTAGCATAGCTTTCAATGGTTTAATTGTACATTTTTTAACAAAAGTAAATATATCTTCATTTTACTTTTTTTCTTTATTCTAGTAATAATCATCTTTAATGGTATTTGGTAATCATTTGTTTTAAAACAGGAGTATTTGAAAAAAATTAAATTAATTAATTTAATTTAAAAATTTTTTTTTCAAAATTTCAATATGTATCAAAGATATTTATAAATATTGTATGTTACAAATATGTTCATTTTATTTATTAGATGTCACAAAATTGGAATATTAACAACCCTGAACACGTGGAAGCGGCTTATGAATATTTATTTACACTTCCTGATGAAGAAATGCTATCTGTTCCAATTTGTAAATCACACTTTTGGTGCGTCTTTTCGATTCAGCCGCGACCACTGTTATTGACACATTTCCGCGTCCAAATTCCCATCCATATATTTCCTGATGCTCGTCTTTACAGTGTTAATTATGACCTTGACGCCAGCAGATGTCAACCTGACTGATATTTATTCAATCTCGACATCGCGATAGAATTCGCAGTGTGAACCTTTCGGCTTTAGTGCACCAGCACTGTATTTTGTGATATTGTGTTTTTATTTATTTTTATTTTATTGTATTAATTTATTAACGCCCTTATGGGCTTTTACAAAATAGGTTTGGTATAAAACATAATAAAAATACATGAGCAATAGAATATATATATAAAAATAGAATATATACATAAAAAATAGAATTTGATTACCTATTATTTGTTGTTAGTGTGCCATGAGTGAACTTGTGACATCGCCGTATTAAATTGGGATCGGAGATCCGCGTGCCATTGTGTAATCTGACCGACCTCATTTTGTAACAAGGTTTCCCTACTTCCTCCCATACCTTGCGATGATTCCAATTTACGACCGGAATCGTCGTATTACATTCCGCGAGACGCGCGATTCGGAGATTGCCCAATTCGTTTATCCTGTAATTCACTATCTGATACTAAAAAGTTAACGATAATGCTGTTGAGGAATTCGCACTGTTGAATTTACCAAATGTATCAACAGTGTTAACGGAGCACATCCAGCTGTTAAATGAATGCTCGATATATAAAGATATACCCCAACTACCACCAAAATGATCAGTTTCAAAATGACGATTGAAAGGATAGCTGTATGCTTTTAAATCGATTATTGCAAATTTTGCGAAATCTACCCCTCCAAGCTGAAAATTAATTAATAAATTATTTTTCTGCCATTCTAATGTTCAATATTATTTTATATCTTTTAATTTTAAATATATATAATTTTGTAGATAAATGCTTTTTCCCAAAGTCCACGGATTCCCACTATTGTCACTATATGTTTAATACAGATATAATGATTTTTTTTTCGGCATTTGCTTTAAGATTGTATTTTTTACAAATAATATTTTTTTAATTAGTAAAAACCAATAAAAAAGAATTTTCCCTGGAAAAGGATAATGACACAGGGGTATGCGCAAGACGTTGTATGAATGTACAATAGATGTATGTCAGAATATCATGCCAAACTTATATCAAAGACCGCAAAAATGGATGGATCGCTTAAAGGATTACTTAAGACAAATAAAGGACGATATGAATTTATAATTACGGATTAATTCCAGAATAATTACTGACGGCGTCTATTGACATTCAATACAAGTACCAATATTGATGTAGGTTGTGCCATTTAAAGGATCATCCCACCTTAGATGAAAGAAACGACTATTTCGACGAAAATGTCAACATACTATAGGTTGACGCCCAAGTATCGCATCGTTTTTAATAAATTTAATAGTTTTTTTTTTAAAGAAACAAATTTGATACGTAAACTTTTAAATAATATTGTTTCAAGCATTGTTACTGTTCGACCCCCAAAATTCCAGCTCTCTCAAGTTTTATCCAGCGGAAAAGATAAAAATCTGATGGAGCAAGACCTGGAGAATAGGGCGGATATAGAATAACTTCCCAACCAAGCTCTCGAATAGCAGCTATTATAATATTAACCGTATGCTGACGGGCATTATCATTCTGAAATATCACTTGATGCTTTTCCGGTGGTTTTTCTTGAATTGCGGTTTCAAGACAACGGAATTGCTAGCTTCGTTGCTAGCAACTCATAGTTACATTCCTCGGAAAAAAAAGCATAGTAGGTGGTGCCTTCTGTGCATCGTGAGATGCACAACATTACGCCCATGGACATCAATCTTTGCTTGTGTGTTAGGGCTCGCAATTTCTTTCTGTTCGTGATGTTGATATAATGACACCAAAATGGTTTTCTTCAAACGAGAAAACCATTTTCATGCCGTACTTCCCAAGATAGAAACCCGGACAAAAGGATGTGTTGAAAATATTTGTTCTTTATGCTTTACACTCTATTTAATCCAACAATTTACATAAACTTTCTGCATATCAAAAAAATCTAAAAAGTATATTCAATAATAATAATAAATATTTGTGAATCTTGGAACGAATTAATTGAATTTCCTTTTTTTATTATGGTGAAATATGTTTTGACACACGAGTGTTTTGAGATACGAGCACGTTGAAGAATACGAGTGTTTTGAGATACGAGCACTTTGAGATGAATTATGCTCGTATGTCGAGGTTCTGCTGTATTTCTTTTGAATTTGAAACTCATATTAGGTGAAAATAAGAGGTATTCAAGGTATTAAACAGTACCTAATTTCAAAATAATTATTAAGCAAAAATAGATCGTGGAAAATAACATTACAGAATTAGTATGTTTACTCGTAAAGCACAAATCATGAACACATTTTCAAACACTTATTTATTTGTATAGTACGATAAACCATTAACAAACATGTTATAAAAACAATAATGTTCTTACAGACATATTGTTGAACAAGCGTGGCAAAGATTATTTATATACAATACTATAGCAAAAAAATATATATATATTTTGTTTCGTTTTTCTGTTCATGGCTTGAAAAAGAAAAACGCTACATTTACAGCCCCAATACATTTGTTTGTCTACCTCAAAGCAAACCAATCCCAGGCGAATTGTAACTCACCACGTCAGGATTAAGGTTCAGGTTAAGCAGTGAGATAACGATCTTGCTTCACCCCCGAAGGAATATTACATAAAAAAACGAATAGTCAAATAACTTCCAGGTATATGGTATCTAAATAATACGTATATTATCTTTCGTTACTAAATAAACTATGTACTCATAATGATTCTTTGCGTGATTTTTAATTTTTGAAATATCTTATTTATTTATCCTTAATATAGTGCATACATTGTGTTAAATACTAAATTAATGTATTAATTATAAATATATACATATAAAATCAATTTTGTCGAAAAATATTGTTTTTGCGTCACCGGGATACGAACCTGGATCTCTATTTCCAATCCGGGGAAGTGCACTACCTTTGTGCTATAACGCCAGTATTTTTCTTGACAAATTTTCGAACCTATATGTTACATTTTTCAAATTAATACACTTGTCGTTCCATTATTTGAAAGCCATCTACATTATTTTTACAGAATCTCAAATACCTCTGAGTAAACCGACTGCAGACGCCAGAATTATCAATTCATTTTTATTAAATTTTGGACACATTGATACAACATATATTATTAAGGAAAACACATTCTTATTGTGAAGTTGTAATTATTCATAACATAGGTCTGTGATATTTTAAATACTAAATTAATGTATTAATTATAAATATATACATATAAAATCAATTTTGTCGAAAAATATTGTTTTTGCGTCACCGGGATTCGAACCTGCAATCGCTATCGCAAAAACAATATTTTTCGACAAAATTGATTTTATATGTATATATTTATAATTAATACATGAATTACTTATTTATTTGTCCTTAATATAGTGCATACATTATGTGCATATGTGTATATATAAATATACACTAACATAAACAAGATCAGAGTATTCATTTTTACTATAACTTATCTAGCAAATGTTTGCTTAGTTTAATTTTGAATTTACGTAGTTTCTCCTCCTTTTTTATATCATATGGCATTTCATTGAAAATATTCATCGTACTATACATCACCGATATCTGAGATGTAGCCTTCTTCCTGAATGGCAGACTCAGTATATCTCTTCATCTCGTGTGATGTTCGTGCTCACGTTAATTTGCATCATTTTTTCTTAAAACTTCTGCCAATTTTTTTTTTTAGGAGAACACATTCTTATTGTGAAGTTGTAATTATTCAGAACATAGGCCTGTGATATTTGAAATATGAATTAAATATATTAATTAGAAAGATATACATATAAAATCAATTTTATCGAAAAATATTATTGTTGCTCCGCCGGGATTTGAACCTGGATCTCTTTCCTAACCGGGGAAGGTGCATTATCCAACTATGCTACAGCGACAATATTTTTAGCGACAAATTTTCGAACCTATATGTTACCTTTTTGATATTAATAAATTTAATCGTTCCATTATTTGAAGGATCCATCTTTCTTGTAGAGAAAGATGTAAGTGTATTGTAAAAAATGAAATATTTAAAATATAACTTTCTTTATCTTAATTTTGAAAAATAGAAGATATATAAAAAATCGCATTATTTATAGGATGACCAAAAATATGTTTAACTCCATTTTTTTCTAATAGCCCGACAATCTCAACGACTAACTCAAGACAATCTGAATTATTCTATATGATATTTTTGGGAGGCAACTCCGAGCTTTCGTAGTCCATCGTGTACACACCATGTGTTAGATATTCAGATATTCAGCGTCTCGGGCCTCATTTTACGTTTTTATACGTAGAAGGACAAAGTATTAGTTCATTAATCATTAATGTTCCGTTCCCCAGTTGAGTGAATTTCAATCTACACATTAGCAGTTAAAATGGAATAAATGTTTGTAAATATGTATGGGGCTAGGTGACATCTAAATTTGCATGAGTCAGTTAAATCGAACGTCGCGGGTACACGGGTTTGATTTTCAACACATACGTGTACATGGTATTGATATTTACTTCAACAACACAACTGAGATTTATTTCATCGTGTCTCACTCCGCGGTCAGAAACCAAGACCAGACAAGACTCATTTCCTGGTATTTGTAAAAAGCTACATACATATATCCCCGGAGGTACTACTACATTCTGACACTACCTTCGTGTATCAATCGTATAATATTTGTAATGAAGATTTACGGATACACAGACGCGCGTGCAATAAAAGCTCACGCAACCTCGACAAAATGACGAAAATAAAACAAATTTACCACGATAATAATATCACGCATATTAATTGTAATTTCAACCAGACAAACAACCCCTCGGTAGATAGGCTTTGGGGTTAAATTTTTAATTTGGCCAAATAGTGTTTACATTTTTCGACGTTAAAAAACACGAATTTAAAATCTCTCAACATTCAAGTCGCTGTACTTCTGCTACATTTTGCAATATTTTAATTGTGTTTATGTTGAGACAGGGAAAAGGCTCGACTGAAGGAAAACACGGCGGGAATAAATAGTCTTAATTTTTGTAAACGCAATTTTTTGATATTTTATTATGTTCAGATGTTTAATGAATTTATTAAAGATGAGGTTTTTTAACCATTCCTCTCCGATGATGTCAACTGAGTTTACATTGCCTCTTATTATGTGAATATCTCTGTAAATATACTAAATACAGATTTCATATTTTAGGTATTCTTCCGTTATACATTTATGCATTAGATAAAATAATTATAATATATTAGTATTTACCATACGCAACAATAAAAAATGTTTTCTCGAAGGACCCGACGTGAATTTGTCAATACGTGTATGTAAATGCGTGATTACACAATAATTGATGTAACTATTCACTTATTTATATGTCAACTATTATTTTAATGATTAATATAATAATGGAACGATTAAATGTATTAATATCAAAAAGGTAACATATACGTTCGAAAATTTGTCACTGTAGCATAGTTGGATAATGCACCTTCCTCGGATTGGAAAGAGATCCAGGTTCGAATCCCGGTGGCGCAACAACAATATTTTTTGATAAAATTGATTTTATATGTATATCTTTCTAATTAATATATTTAATTCATATTAATATAAGTAATAAATGTAAAATATTTGTATTTATCCGACTTAAAGAGTTTTTATTTTAACACCGTAAGTGAAGATTAAAGGAAAAAAAATCAATTGTTGTAGTACATATCTAAAAAAATATCCTCAATAAAATTGAAAGCCCTGATTTATTACCGCTCATCAACTTCCCAGAAATGCTAATTACCATACTAATTACGTATACTTTTAAATAATGTAATTATGTAATTAATGTTGTGAATTGGTGTATCGTATGAATATATGTGTGAGTGCTAGATGCCCCATGTATTTCACCCGGCGTTCACATGTTCGTTTGATCATAATGATTCATGAGTATGTGTAGCCAGACTAAATCAGGTTGGAGACGATAAAGACTACTTCCAGTTATAGTTCGTAAAACGTAAATTGGCGAGCGGTGACTTTTCGAACTAATATTCCCTTCGTCCATACGCGGCATTTCTCATCTTCATAAGGTTCAGTGTGAGTACAGTGGTGTCCTCCACCGTTCGCCAATTTACGTTGGTTGGACTTTAACAGAAGTTTATTAAACACAGTTTACAGAGATGTGGAGAAATTAGATCGAACAATAAAGTATAAAGTTAACGGAGCTTGTGGACTGGAAGACGGCGAGGAGAAGAGTGGCGCTCAGGAGCTGGCTTCCTGGACGGTTGCCACCGCATTTTGTTGGCACATGATTTGGCGTCAATAGCGGGAGTGTTCTGACGAGTTATAAGAGCCTAATTTTACGCCCAGGTACGTGCAAGCTGCGTTCAAGAATCATTGGCGATGTTAACGATTATAGAGGCGATAGACCTCCACATAATAATACGGCTATAAGTTCAGTACAAAGACAACAACAAAAAACGTATTTTTTTCGATAGATTCATTTACCATATAATATTCGTACCACAAACTCTAGCTTAGTCTGAATAATAATAATAATATTATTTGTGTACCACAAAAAAGTGTGATCTACCATTTTGAATGTTTTGGGTAGGTCATACTAATTAATAATCAATTTTGATTTTGTAAATAAATATTTCAACAAAATCTATTAATCAATATCACATATATTTAAAAAATATATATTTATAGAAAAAAAAATTAAGAGATGTATTGAAATTTTCGAGAGTTCGTCAGACTTTCTGCAATTTTGCGAAATCTGCTTTATTTTATGTGTAACCAAGTACTGTAAATTTTTACAAAATAATTCTAATTATATATTTTAAAAGATATTTCTGTTAATAAACTCCCACGAAGAATAAATTATACGTATTTTTTCCCATCCGCAAGCCTTTCGACCCTTACACCCGTGACGAAAATTTTTATGTCTGCCTAAATCAGCTTCTAAAACTGAAAATGTGAATTCATGTTATCAGAAGAAACAAAACTGGATAGTACGAGTATTAACGTTGAGAAATTTACATTTAACCAAAATAATAACAACGTGAAAATGAGAAACGAAAATATTTATGTATCTTCGTAATTATAATCCCAGGGATGCTCTCGGCACCTGTTCAAAGAGATTAGTGCATCCTCCGTATATAATGACGTGCATCGTGCACATGCATCAGGTAACCCAGGTGTTCCTACAAGGGCCGCCTGAATGAAAAGGCCCCAGGCGGAGTTCAGGAAGACGCTCAGAAAGACGCCGACGCCGAACTGAAGACGTCAGATTAAATTTAATATATACTTTAATACCTTTAGGTTATTGAGGTATTTCAGAGAAAACTTTAGTATTATACAGAAATATTTTACGGGTATTTCAAATATATTATACATTAAAATGTACTAAAGTTTTAATACTTTATGTCGGTATAGTAATTCAATAGAATAATAACTCCCATTCCAAAACATAACTGAATATTGCAATTAAATGGGAAAACCTAATTTATGAAGTGCCATAGGTATTTATATGTTCGTATGTTATCATGTTCTTACTTCCATGTGCGATGTCTATGTTAAAAACACATTTTTTTTAAAGGACAGCTGAAGAGGGGGGACCCACAATTTCCCGGGACTGGTTTAGAAACTAAGGCTTCCCTGTTGGTCCCACTCATCAAAGCTAATAAAAATATTCGACTTTAATTTAATAACACATTCAAGTTTATTCAAATTCAAATTATAGAAATTCAATCTGATTATTAGCAGTTGTCGCAAATTTTTTAAAATTTAGACCCTCCAGTGTCTCTTAAGTACTGTCTTTATTCATAAAAATCATATAACATAAATCTATAGAACATAGTTTTACATATAGATGGAAAATTAAGGTGCAGTCAAGGCATACACATAGAGATCTATTTATCAAAAAACACTCTGAAAAGAGGGACAGTGGACGAGACACAAAATGGATTGAGTCACACTTACATGATTAGACTAACAGAATTTCAAAACACGAGGTATGGAGAGTGAAAAGTAGGCGCGTAGGTGGAGATTCTACCTATGCAGGCCGGCCTAACTACCCACCTAAGGAGCTCCAACGTGTCACCCATACACGAATAAATACCTTAAGTAAAACAAGATTCGTCCCATTACTAATTAAGTTTGCATTCCTGGGCGGACGGAGTCTGAATCCAGTCAAACCACCAATCATACGTTTACTTGCATTTCTAAGTATCTCATAATTCCACAAAATATGCACAGGCATCTGTTTCACACCACTGTTGAAAACGCCAAATCACTAACCCAAGTGTTATACAAATTTCAAATGGCAGGCGCACCAAAAAAAAACTATCATATGGGCTTATTGACTAATTTAATTTAACTAATTTAAAACGTGTGTAGATAAAAAAAATTCTACAACCGACTATACCCCCTTTTAAATTCGTACAGTTCACTATCCCTACAAAACAAATTACTCTTGTACAAAACAATCATCTGGAGTTTAAGTAACATACAAATTTTAGAATCCAACCAAAACTATATTCTTAGGAGAATTACAAACTCACCCTGGTTTGTTAGAAACACAATCATTCACAGAAACGATACATACACGATTTATCGTCTAAATTTTATTCTAAATTAATTTCCATCCTAAACCCTTCCATAAACTCCATCGGCCTGTATGATCCCTCATCCGATCCCCATTATCTTCGTTCCATTTCACTTCTTTACCATGTTCTTGACCCTATTGAACAAAATGTACAAAAAGATTCTATAAAACTTGAACTAAAAATACAAAAAATTGCAAAAAATTCAACAAAATCAACCAAAAAAGGAATTAACAAAATATAAAATAAATAAAAACGTATTATATTATAAAACTTTTTTTTACTACTTCATACAATTATATCCAAAGTTAAAATTACCTGATATTAAAAAAAAAAACAATTTCAACATGTTCCCGGAATAGGGTCCCCAAAAAAATGTTACGCCATTGTTGTTACCTCATATGTCGGAGGCTCAAGAGGGCTCAGCCCTTATCCTTCCCCCCTTTAACAATCGAATAAGAGAAATATCAGTTCATTTCAACGATTAGTTTTCACATGAGAGCTTCTAGAAGTGAACCTGTATTTCATTGTTGTGAAATTGGAGAAACGAAAGTTCGTGCAGTTATAAAGTTTTACGTTTTGAAAGGGATGACCGCTATTCAGATTAAAGCCATACTAGAAACTAGTTTGGGGAACTCTTCTTTTTTGTTGAGTACTAGTCACACTAGGATAACCGATTTAAAATGGGAACGTCAGAGCTGTGATGGCGCTCAAAAGAAGTGACGACTCCGGAAATGATTAGGAAAATTCATACAATCGTATAAGTCATCATTTAAAATTACGGGAGATAGAAGAAATTGTAAGCATCTCCTACAAATATGTTTTTAAAATTTTGATAAGACATACGTAGATCCATCATTACACACCAAAGATAAAAGAACAGTGGACAAAAAGTGGCGAACACACACTGAAAAAAGCGAAGGCTGAATTATACCCGAAGGGAATCAAAAAACTGAATGGTTGCCCTAAAACCTACTGGACTGATGTTAAACGGACTCATCGTGCGAAAACACGTGACAGCGAATAAGACTTGTCAGAACAGGGTGGGAGGCGGTACGTCCCATCCAGATCCAAGGCCGACTGCACAAATGTTCTGCAGACTTCCTTATCTTGAGACAAATATAATATCTCCACTCCGAAACCAGTAATATATCTGCATCTTCCTTCACTGTCCATTCATTCATCGACAGTAGTCAAGCTCTTTTATAAAGTCCTAGATATCTCGCTTCTTTTGGGCTTCTTGCTGTGTGGGCATCCCATTTCAATTTCCTCGGTCTCATAATTATTACAGTTAATATTTTGAGTTTTTAAGGTCTCGTATTGGTGTAAATACCATCGGTTATTTTTATTTTTAAATATGTATCTACTTACATGACCTTTTTGTATTTTTTTCTCTTAAGACCCCAGGTTTAGCATGCTACATAGCAGTATCAGCTGCTATGTAGCATGCTAAACAATATTATTGAATACAAATTAAATGCACTAATTAATATTAAAAATATCACAGACCTATGTTCTGAATAATTACAACTTCACAATAAGAATGTGTTCTCCTTAATAAAATATTATTGTTTGTAACTTATAGGAATAATAATCTTTAATATTACTGTATAACTACAATTATATTATTTTAAATTTGACAGTATTAAAATAAGAGCATCAAATATTATTTAATAAAATAGTTTTATTCGGAATTATATGAATTGAATATTTTCCTAAACAATGAAATTAAAAAATTAAGTTAATTACAAGCTTTAGTATACAAATACACGTATTCAACGTAAATTTTAATTTTTTTGGCATTACATTATTTTAGGTTACGATAATTCTTACATATTTAGCCACCCTAATGTACTACCTATGATGCATGGCTCGGATTAAAGTATTCTGCTGACGTGAGGTTTACCTCCTCTTCATCTGGGGTAGTTCAGCACTAGGGGGTAGGGGTTGAGAGTAGAATGATATAACCATTTGGGATCTCCTACGTGTGGGAAGATTTCACAGTTACCCCCGAGATGCGCTCGAAAAAAGAAGCTTTACAAACAAACGTATTGTTCCCTTACACCTTAATACACCTGTACTCAAGTTGAACATATACATGTTTACAATTATACATTTTTTTTAAATTACTTACTTACTTACTTACCATCACGCCGTTTCCCCGTGGGGGTAGGCAGAGAGGATAGAGCGCCACACTCTTCTGTCCTGACATACAATTCTCGCCTCATCCACATTCATACATCTTGTCATACAAGCTCGCCGATTGTTGAGGCTTCTAACAGAACCATCCTCCATTATCTGGTTTACCTGCTCGTGCCAAGTCTTCCGCGGACGTCCTCTATTTCTGGTTCCATCAACACTTGCGTCATATATCTTTCTTACCATTCTCTCCTCATTCATCCTTTTCATATGACCAAACCACCTAAGTGATCCTTTCTTAATCTTACTCACTATACTAACATCAGCTTTACATTCTTTTCTTATTTCTTCATTCTTTACTCTGTCATAAATAGATTTGCCACAAATACGCCTAAGTGATCTCATTTCCACTGCATTCAGTCTACTTTCGTTCTTTTTCTGCCAGCTCCAGGCCTCACTTCCATACATCAGTGTTTTTTAAATTGTAACTGTTATTTTTAAGATTTATGCATGTCTACCAATTTATAAATGAATCTATTGTTTAGATTGGTCTTTGACTTTGATTTCATGGCTTTATAGGGTACTGGATCCGACGAACCCCTTGCCCCTTCATCGGGAGTATGCCTTGATGGCCTGAAAATTTTTATTATTAGTATTATAACAAAAGGTAACAATCTGAAATTTAGATTGGTAGGTTATTTACATTGTTCACGATTTTAATATTTAAATAAAAATATTACGTAAGTAAAATATTCTAAAAATAATTTATGGAGGTCTTTCGCCTCTACAATCAGCAACACCGTTAATGGACCCTAATCAACCCTAGTAGGATAACAGGCAACAATAATAAGCGCCGGAAGTCGCCCGGGTAGCCGGTCCTTGCACGCCAATTCTATCATAGCCGCCTTTCATAGACCAACAGCAATCGCTACTCGTTGTAGACTTTTTACTGCGTATACGTCTGTCAACTATAAGTATTATTTGCTGTTTAACCTGCTCTAGCCACATACACACTCCGCGTTATTATTTAAAAGAACAGGTGAGCGCTGAGTGTAATTTTTATAACTAAACCTTCTGATTCTTAACACTCAATCGTACCACACACTCACACGTATCCCCAAAAAATTTAAATTAACAATCTATAATTATCATAAAAAAACATAGAATGGAAAGAGACCTGTATATCTTGCGCTCGAAATAAGGTTTCATCTTGGTTTTTAGGGGTTTTTTTTATGTTTTCTTTCAAGTTACATTTTATATTTCCATCACATTTATAAAAATCACCTTCATATTTTTTATAACAAGCTTATACAAATAGCATGAAAAAATATGACATTGCTATCGACAAAATATCAAACTTGTCTTCAATGGAAAATAATATAATATTATATATACACTTTAAGTTAAAAAAAATTTTGAAGACTTTTTCAAACCTATTGTTCTTTTACAACAAACAATGAAATAATAGGTACTCCGTTTAATCTAGCTTTATGCAAAAAAAATATTTCAATTTCTTTTCTATATTTATTGTACTCGTATCACTAACACTCAAATTTAATCATTTATTACAAAGGTGAGTAAATATTATTCATTTTTAGATATTTAAGATAAAATATAATATAAACATTGGCAACGCTGTTCACCGTAAAGAATAACCGTTTCGTGAACACCCAAATTTATCAATTTAAATGAATTTCCACTCAATATAAATAAGTGAAAATTTTCTAAAAGTACATTACCGTGAGAGAAGAATTATGTCGGGAGATACATGTACACGGGTAAAGCTTTTGTCTTGCGTAAATGACAGAGCATAGTTAAGAGCGGAGCGAGCTGTCATTCGTTGTCTGTTGTATTATATTTTAGAACAGGCTGACCAAGTGATACAAACCGACTCCCTGAATATTCATTAACGATTAAGCTCCTGCTCTTAATCGATTGTTTTATTAAAAATTTACATAGTTAATAATTCAAGCTTAAAAGTGATCACATGTGAAAATAAAAAAATAATAATAATGTCTTATTTACAAAATATTATTATTAATTTATATTTATTACATTTATATTGTTTTGCCTTTTTTTAATTGATATTTCACACATCTATCTATGGTGTATAACGCTAATGTATGTATGTTATAACTTTCATTATAAAAACACAGTAAAATTTATATACCTCACATCTGCAGCCGAGGCGAAGTGGTTAAAGCAACTACCACAGCCTTAATTTTGCCGTTTCCTAAAGATAACTATACAAAAATTAATTAAGATCGGTGTAGTATTATATAGATAACGCATAGATAGACATTCGTTTTTAAGTATATAGAAATAATACTAATTAGAAACGATTTAAAAATTATATTTTTTATTTATTATCTTTGTTTTATTAACCACTGAATTGAGTTGAACAATAATATATGTTTTTAGTTAGTTATGACATCCTGAAGAAGAAAATGGTATTTTTCGAAACCGGTAGATGTATTTAAACTCAATTCAGTGGTTAATAAAACAAAGATAATAAATAAAAAATATGAATTTTAACCACAAAGTTAATATTGCTAATTTTAAAAGGATTTAAAAATTATTTATATATTCAAAATATTGCTCAATTTGACACCTCAAAAATCAAAGTTGTTTTGTTTTACCACTGCATATCAAATTTCCATTTTCATTGCAGTAAAACGATAATTGAAGAAATCGAGACAAGGTAAATGTCCAGGTAACAGGGATCCCACAACAAAAGACTTCAATTTACACGGAAAAGTCAATTTACATGGAATGCGGTGTGCAGCGAACTGTTTGAAATACATATATATATAAATTTAACAAGGAAAAGTTTAAATCCAGGAATAAATTCTTTTTTTTTATTGTACATTTTATTATTAATCACATTATACTCGGATCTAACTACGTTGGTTTTGCAAAACTCGATTGATTCATTTGAATAAATCAGTCATCCAGAGAATATTTCTTTACATACATAACCAAATGGCTACATGCCAGACGTTTATATAGTTATTTTAATCATTCATCTTTTTAATAACCAGATTATATATACAGTTAATAGGTCGCTAATGACCTCGATAGATAGTCCTAGTATGATATTTAGGTACAATACAAAATATTTTATATCAATTAATAAAATAACATATTACATAACATGTACCTACACTTTTTATGGCAGAAAAATTACAAATTATAAACTGACTATTAAGAAGAGTCAACCAAATATTGTAAACTGCAACATTAGTGAGTTTCAAGGTCAACAAAGTTTAACCACGCGACACGCAACAGTCCAGCCAATGCGGTGCAATGGGATCCAAAATATTTGCGATCTACAATCCATTAGGTATCGATAATTTTGCGAATATCAATAACTTTCCCAGCGCCAATATGAACTTATTAGAAGAGTTCATAAATAATGTAAATATAAATACCGACCCTCACCATATAAATATAAATACCGACCCTCACCGATCGCGAACATTGTGTACGGTGAGAAAACAAGAGAATGTGTTGTGCCACATATATTTAATTAAATCGATAAATACTTACTAAACGTTATGAAAAATAAAGAACACCCAGTGATAAAGTGAAAGAACACGTTCTCATTTAATTTATGTTTCCTATATTGTATTTTTTTTTAAATGTTTTTGTTAGAAACTCTTTAGTTATTCTGTGAAAGACAATCCTTGCCGTAAAACTGTTACACAGTTTGTAAAATATTAAATATTATAATGTAAGTATATAAATGTAATTAATTTGAAATAAAAATAATAAAAATCCTTAAAAACCGCCATAGCCAGAAAACTAATTATAAAATTTTATAAATCAATTCTCACGTGTATCGTAATACTCTTAAAAAAACCTATCGATGTATACTGTATAGTATAGTACTCCACTGAAACGTCGGATTATGGACCAGAATGTTGCTGCAAAACAATAATCGGTGTAAAGAGAACCAAGGATTTTTTTCAGTTGCAAACAGTTGCACACACAGATTAATTTTCAGATTTTACTATTTCAGGAATAAACCATGCAGTACTAACATTATATATTTTATATACAATACAAAAATCAGGAGGCTCTTCATATTGGCTTTAGTGCTCATTGGCATTTTTCTATTGTGGGGATTAATTTTTATATAAAGAGGAACAGATTCTTATTGTGATATTGTAATTATTCAGAACAAAATTAGTATTTAAAATATGTTCTGAATAATTACAACTTCACAATAAGAATGTGTTCTCCTTAATAATATACACGTTGTATCAATGTGCCCAAAATTCCGAGATTCCGTAAAAACAATGTAGATGGCTTTCAAATAATGGAACGACAGATGTATTAATTTGAGAAAATGTAACATATAGGTTCGAAAATTTATCTTGAAAAATACTGGCGCTCTAAAACAATTAGTAGTGTACTTCAGGTTCTAATCCCAGTAGCGCAAAAACAATATTTTTCGACAAAATTGATTTTATATGTATATATTTATAATTAATAGATTAAATTAGTATTTAAGATTTTATATGTATATCTTTCTAATTAATACATTTAATTAGTAGTTAATTTTTTTAGTTACGCCACTGATTACATGTTCGAATGACTATTAACCATGTGTAATACAGTTTTATTTTAATGGATGTTATCTGCGCATGTATATGGCTTACGTAGTTAAATTTTGACCGACGAATTATATTAAAAGTGGTTTAAGTAAATATATTCCTTATTTTAGATTGCATGGAGTTCCACAGTTCATCTGGGCATTGCACGAATCCGACGCAGGTGCACGGGAGGACAGATCTCACGGTCTCGGGCACTTATTAACACGGGAGCCATTTGTCTCTATTATGTACTGCAGTCGTAAGCCAATACAGGTACAAAACGGCCCTCGAGATGTTTACTGGCAACAGGACCGGACGGATCGAAGCGTGACTGCACCGGGCGCCAGCTTTACCGCACCTCACCGAGGAAAAGGAATTAACACTCATAAAAACACAGAAATTATGTATGGAAGTGAGGCCTAGAGCTGGCAAAATAGGAACGAAAGTGGACTGAATGCAGAAGAAGTGAGATTAATAAGGCGTATATGTGGCAAATCTATTTATGACAGAGTAAAGAATGAAGAAATAAGTTTGGCCATATGGAACGGATCAATGAGGAGAGAATCGTAATAAATTCATATGACGCACCAGAAGTGGAGGACGTCCGCGAAAGACTTGGCACGACCAGATAAACCAGATAATAGGGGACGGTTTTGTTAGAAGCCGCAACAATCGGCGATGAGAAGTTGTATGAATGTGGACGAGGCGAGAATTGTGTGTCAAGACAGAGGAATGTGTCGCTCGAAAAGTGTGATAGTAAGTTATCACACAGAAAACCATTTTCAAAATAACGTAGTAATTTATAATCAATAGAAACTTCACTCGAAAAAATTATTTATAACAGAATTAGACTCGATGTAAGAATAAAATAAAAAATTATGTTTCTTACAAGTAATGCCTTTATCACTTTTGATTATCTTATAATATAGGTTCCTACCTACTGATTTTTTGGGTATTTTTATTTATTATGTTCGCAACAAGCGATAGTCGCTTCGCGGCCAGGGTTTGCGTAGAATCAATATTTCAATGTGGAAATCTCTTATCGTATTGCATTAACAATGCACGGTATAGTGTAAACAAAATATTAGTACAATGATAGATGCTATATACATATGTACACCTAGAACTATCTTAAATTGATATAATTATCATCAGAATGTTATTAAAAACGTAAACATGAAGGATATAGTGAACTCAAAGAAATTAAATAATATAGTCAGGTGAAAAAAAATGTATTTACAATTTTGAGTGAATACGATATCTTTTTCAATTACATCTATTGCACAATTCGGAAAGGTTGTAAATGAATATTAATATTTTTTTTTTTTGCTAATCTGTACTGCCACATTTCGGATTTTTTAAAGACTGCTTCGGTATTTTTTTCTAATGCTAATGACACTAACGTATCCAGATACAATGGATACGAAACTATATATATATATATAGTTTAACATCATATTTACAATTTCACCCAAAATATTATACTAATAAATTGTTGTTTTTATATACCTTATATTTTTATTTTTCATCATCATCAGTATATTTTATACGCATAATCATTTGAGAGTCTTGGCTATCTCCAGAATTTTCCTTTATTGATCTGTATGTCGTTTCTCAGTTCTATGAAATATAATATCTAAAAAATTAATAATTTTTGATTATCTAGTAATATAATTTTTAGTCAAACATGTATAATGTAGTATCCACTAAATCTTTCATTTAATTATAAATCATAATATGTATTAAACATGAAATATTCTTAAAATAGAAACTTTTTAATTTTTTTAACATATATTGTACAAAATTTTCGTGTATATTAACTTTAATAAAAATGCTTAATAATTTTTTATTTCAATTTTTAAAAACATTCAATTCCAAAAAAAAAAAATAACAATTCATACACTTCAGACAAATACACTACAGGGTGATATTTTTCCGTACACCGACTCTGAATATAAAAAGACTTGTATAAACTGCATGCAACACTAACTGCAAAGCGCTGGGAATTATCCCCTCCCTCGCCTTCACCCCCTCGCTCAACCTCTCCGACACATCAGACATGGCTGTAAAATGCGGAGATAGGAGAAATTTTATTTATGCTCGGTAAAAACACAGCTAAGTTATCTGGTGCAAAATGCGCTACTTAAACATAATCGCGTTTCGGGTAAGCTCGCGTACAAATATTTGTCTTTTCTTTTGAATTAACAAATATCCTCGCAATTTTTCACTATTTTTTTTTTGTTTGAGTAGTATATGATTTTAAATTAAATATTTTTGATAAATGCTGACTAATGTTAAGCTATTTATGTTTATATATAATATTTCAACATAAACTATAATTTGTCAACAAATGGCTTTAAACTATAAATAGTTGTAAAAAAATACCAACAGAGATAATGAATTTTTTATATTAAACCTTTACCATACCGTGATAAAATATACCCATACGTAACTATGCTGTAAACTTGTGTTAGCTTAAGAAAGCTTACACTTTTTTTAGCATTTAAAATTAAAATATACTTATTCGGCTTCACTCTCCTCTCCGATGATTGAAACCGAGTTGACAATGCTTCTAATTATGTGAATATCTTTGTATACTAAATACAGAGTTCATATGTTAGATATTCCTCCGTAATACATTTATGTATTGGATAAAATAATTATAATATATAAGTGTTTATCACACGCAACTGTGAAAATTGTTTTCTCGAAGAACCTAACATGAATTTGTCAATACGTGTGTATGTACCTGTGGAGCGGTGCGGAAGGCGCAGTACTCGGGGCGCGAGGTGCCGGATGCATCACTTTAGTGGCTGAGCGTGCGCTGGCTGAATTAGACGTATCTTATGCGTCCTTATACTGTCATTCGTAGTGATCAATGTTTTTTCTCATTTTTAGTACTTACTTTAACACATTATTTTAATGATTAATATAAATAATAAATGTAAAATATTCATATTTATCCGACTTAAAAATCACAAAGATATACTTGTGCACTGGGTCTATAGCACCAGAATGCGCGTTTTTATTTTAACACCGTAAGGGAAAGATTAAATGGATTTTATGTAGCTATTGTTAAAATTGAAAAATAACATAATATAAAACGGAGGATTTATTAAGACCCATCTAATGCGACTTTTCACATTACATCCCTTCATTTAATTAATAAGAGTAAGAGAGAGAAACACTTATATATTTTTTGTTATTTTTACTGTGCGGTTGGAATGCGATATATTTCTGTCTTACTACAATTGGTCATTTATATCATGTAATATCCAACGTATCAATCTTATATTGGATTTAATTGATAAATAATTTATTTTGTACGTTTCGCTATGCATAATTGGTTTTTTTACTAGTCATTTCTAAACGAATTTTTTTTTTCTTAGGATTAGCTAAAATATTAATTTTAAACTGCGCATTTTCGGAAATATTACAAGTTTAATTAGCTCGAGAGACTGGCTACGGAAGGGTTAAAAAAATGACTAAATTACAAAGCTAAATAAAAAATATTGTGATACGTGTCAAATAAGAATGTATTTAAAAAAATAATTACTTTTATTTGTAGGTGGAAAAAACTAATCGCGCTTTTGCCATTATGGCAGAAACAAATTTGGTTCTGTAGATCGCTTGTACCAAATTCAATTTTTAGTTTCAATCTTTCTCTTCATCAGAATTGTGAACTACAGTATATCACATCTTTTGTTTTTCTTGTCAGTTCAAAGTTCATCAAATGATCGTGTATTTCTAGTTCTAACTATGTTACATTATTGGGAATAAAAAGTTGAGCATCTTATTACAGTAAATACATTTATGATTTCATGAACCTGGCTGGATGGTAGATCCTCAGTGATCTCTATATTTGCTCTCAAATGCGTGCCTGCAAACCGACGAAGATCACGCGCCATTTTAAATTCGCCACCCGACAGACCTAGACTCCCATCATTTACTAGCACTGAGCGTCCGTTCCGTGAAGTATTTAAAATACTACTACATTTTGATCAAATTATTCATTGATTTAAGCTTCTGACAATATACTTTAACAATACTATTTAATGCGATTCGAATAAAAGTGTATATACTGAGTGAGTACATTTTTAATTTTGTGATTCCTAACTTGCTTTTTGCTTATCTGTTTTTTAATTATTATTAAAATGTTGAACCTCATCTGGTTCAAATCTATATAATAAAAAATTCTAAACCTTACTCATACAAAAAGAATTAGAATTAATACAGACATGTAACACAGTGTCTTCATACGAAACATCCACCAGATAAAGGAATAATTTATGATGTTGACTTGTAGTTTCCGGATGTCCGGCGAAAACACAATACTCTCCCGATTATATAAATACTACGAATAGCCAACAGACTTTATAAATGGATAAATAGTACTTATATGGATGCGATGAGTATATTGATACATAGTATTATTACTACTGTATGGATTTCATAAGCCTGCTGAGAATTTTTTAAGGTGTAAAAAAATTATTTTAATATGAAAATTATTATTTTGTGCTTCAGACAATATTATCATTATCAAAATGATTATTATCAATATAAATTAAAGAATTCGTATTACTCTGATGCAACTATGGTATATTCATATACACTCATATATAATAATGTCAGTACTATGCTAAGAGATTATTAACATGGTGTATATATGTATTCTCGCCCAAAACATTAAAAATGTTCCAACGTTAGGAATAGCGTTAGAAAATTTATATTATAAAATTGTATTATAGGAAAAAACATATTCCACGCAGGGGCGATATGATACATGTGTCTAAGATATGCAACGCGTTTCTCTATGTTGTTTTTCATAATAAAAGTCTATATCTTATTTTAAATTTTTAAGGAGAACACATTATTATTGTGAAGTTCATTTCAGAACATAAAATTTTTTTTCAGAACATAGTTCTGCGGTATTTTAATACAAATTAAATGTAACAAATAAAATTTCTGTATATCTTTCTAGTAAATACATTTAATTTGTCCTTTGGTTCACTTGATTTCAGATTACATTGTCCTTTTTTTCATTTTTGCATATCGACCCTCAGAATAACAAAGTTCCATCTGACGCTGACGCTGTTTTGAGATCCCAAAAGTGTTGATTGAATTTCAATATATATTCATGTATAGTTTGTTTTGAGTATGCAAATATGATCAGTTTTAAGGTCTTAACTTATTTTCAGTATTAACAATGACCACTGTGAGATGAGGGAAAATAAAAATAAAAATAAAAATTGTAAATTAACAATAATGATCCATAAATTGAAACAAATAACTAATGCAGTTGAAACTTTCAGCTCTTGCTATTTTCTGTAATATCTGTTAAATAGTATTGGTGTGCATGAAAGAAATAATGAATAATGCATTTGGAACCCATTTCATGCAATAACTCAAATTAGACCAAAATGTCAATTGGAACCTTGTTATTCTAACGGATCGATAAAATGGCAACCCTGAGTGCACGCTACTAAGCTAAATACAGTAATATTGGCACGTTATTAATTCTTGGAACGTACATTTATTTATAAAGTATGGTTGATATTTTGATCAATAACAAATTAAATCTCCAAGAAAGGTTTAATTAAAATGTTTTAAAAAGCGAGTAATTAATTCTCCAATTTGAGGCATTGGCGTGATACTATATATTTTGAATATTCTGCGTTGGACAAAATGTTTGCTTATTTCGCGAAACAATTATACAACATTACACAAAATACCTTTTCTAAAACAAATTTAATTATAAATATACATTAAACGTTTGTCAGAGATGTCATTGAATTATATTCAGTTGTTACGGGTAAGTTAAATATTAATTTCAAACTATATCTAAAATCCCGGTGCTCGATGACGTATGAGCAATGTTTTCACTGTAACCGATTCGTTAAGAATTTATTTTATGGCAAAACTCGGTCCCTGGGGAACAGTAAGGAAGACATATATTTTGATGAATACACACATAAAGTTCCCTTTAATGCTTCGCGCAGAGCTATGGGCTAAAGTAATCGCTTAACAGGAATCATTTATTTGTTTATAGCTATTTTGTCAATACAATGATGTCGAATATTAAATTCAATATTTATATTATATTCTGTCTCGTCGGTGATACACCATTTGCGGAATATAAGGAGCCATAAGTAAAAGGAAATGTAGTGAATTTAAGGAATATCTGGAGTAGGATTTGGAGGCGGTAGATATTTGAGGCACAGAGTCAAATGAGAAAGGAATGGGTTCTAGTATGATAGTACTAAATCTTTGAGTTTTTCTATTATATACCCACGTCGGTCTCTCATGACTGAGGTTCGTGATCTTCACGAACTCCTCCACATTTCTCGGCACCCTGCAGACCTTAAATCTGTCACCAGAGAAGTGCCTGTTTCCACTTGGTCGGTCCAACGGGTGTGGGATCTTCCCCGTATTCACACCATATCTGATAGATACACCGTCTCGCGCCTTACTTCACACTCGTCGTAAGTCAAACGTCATTGTCGTTCAACAGTTGGGTGATTTTAAATCACCCAACTATATGAGTGTTTGTAATTTAATACCTTATATTAATGTTAATAGGATTAATGAACACGTGAGAAGCTTAAATAATAATAATTTTTCCGAATTTTCCAATCACATTATTGAAAATAACTAGAGTCAATATTCTCCAATTAATAACAAAGATAAACGTTTAGATAACTTAGAGGCCCTAGAAATCAAGAAGTTCATACACAATAATGAATACATAATTAACAACCAATAAAATCTAACCTACAATCCTACCTTAAATGTGTTCCATTTCACCATATCATCTGTTTCTTTTCCTTCCCCCAGTCATCCACTCCCACCTTAATACCCTGACACTAACGTATAATTGTTAATATTCTGTAACACTAAGTTAGTATCTTGTACACCCTGAACAGTGGTTCCGAAACCTGTTGGTGTTTAAACAAAGTGAATTGTTTTAATTATATTTTTACATAATTACCACAAAGTTATAGCGGAATACAACAGTATTAATGTTTAATGGCTTATGTCTAAATTTACAGAATAGCTAGTTATAGTTTTAACATCGGCGTGTACGTATCAAATCTCCCTGCCAGATCATCGTACAGTGGCTTAAGTTTTTTTTTACCCATCTCAAGCTGATCTGAGTCATCATTCCATATCAAAATTTCAACACGTGCACATGGTATTGTATAATGGTAAGAATTTATCTCAACTAAGTCTCTCAGATAATATCATCGTGTCTCCTCCCATAGACACGGGTCTTAATACTTATACACTTTAGTGTCTTTCTAAATGGAAAATCCTCGCTCGTTTTCTCTTCCATTCCGGCCGAGGCGTGACAGAAGGTGAGCAAGTAGATTGATTCTCTCGAGAACCTGAGTAGGACCGAGAGGTTCGAGTAATTACATATTCCTTCTAGGGCGGCAACTAAGGAAACTGATTTCCCTGTAAATACAATCGGTACTGTATTAGTTTACATTTCACCGAGAACATTATTTATCAGCGGGAACGCGAGAGCCGCAAGCTCTATCTGAATCGTACCTTGCATAGCAGCGGTTAGCTGTAGGTTCCAAGTATCGATTAGTTACATGCAGGATGTAGCTTAACTGATCTATCTACCAATCGTGAACACTTAACAAAACAACGGCAGCTTTGTTGTGAGCGATAAAAGTGAACTAACAGGTTGAGGCGAAAGTAATTGCCGCTTTTTCGTAAATTATATATTTATTTCAATATTTAAAGAAATAATGTTAATTTAAGATTAAGATGTTTCACAGAAGTGAAGCTACTATTTTTTTATATGAGAAGTATGGAAGTCTTGGGCATTGCAGGGCTTACGACCTGTCATCGGCTGACTTAAGTAATCACTTTACACAATGTAACGTTCACTTATTTACCCACGCTACCACATCTATCAAATTTTTGTAAGTTGTATATATCATATCAGGATGGAACATTTCACTTATTTATTACCAACTATGCTGTCGCCATCTATTAATATTTTTGAAAATTTGATATTCTTTCTCATGTAATAGCACAGATTTTGCTGAAGTTGAGACTTATTAATGAATTAGGGGCAATATCCTTTATGTGTATATGAAATTAATTCGAATTATTAACATATACTAGAATACGTCTGAAAATGCAGTATTTTCAATTTTTCAACTTCATATTTTAGACTAGTATATTTTTTATAATATTTTGAGTATGTCCAAATCTTTGTTCCTCAAAATATTGTAATGTTAATTTAATCAATTACATACAAAAATAATATTATTAGCCATAAGTGCAAGTTTTCTTGAAATCAGTTTTGGATTTGCATCTGCCATAACCTAAAGTTTTTCATTATCTATTTCAATGTGACTTCCGTGGGGCTCGTCTATAAGGGTGATAAATTATTTCCCGAACGAAAATTTCTAAAATACACTAGTTCGAGTCCTTAAGACACTTTCACCATACATTTGTCTTTCGCCTCGACCTCTGAACGCACCTTGCGTATACCAGTGTGTGAAACCAGAGCTCCTAACAGCCGTAAAAATACGCCCGCTACCGATGTTACAATAATCATGCGACTAGCAGCTGCTCGGGAGGCCGACTCCTAACTGCCACTTTTCTCGCTTCCGCCTTCCTGATAACATCTTCAGCTAACGCTTCTCTTTATAGACTTTTCAACAATAAGCTTATGTCAACCGTAAACTGTTTCATGTTCCGTTTCATAACCTACTCTGGCCACACACACACACTTGTTCACTGTAATCAACCATGAACACGTGAAATTGGGGCACCCATCTCTCACACATTACCTAATCCTTCTGATAAATCTACCATACGCCCGCACAAACATCAAATATTAATCTATAAAATACTCTTTCATAACTGCATTTCTATTACCCCATACTCTGAACAAATATTGTCAAGTCGCGGCTGTTGCCTTGTTTCCTTTTTTAAATATATACAACACACAATGTCGCAAATAAATATTATTTTAAGCTATTGGTTTTTTTTTTGGGCTTGTTACACGATTGAAGTTTAAAGGAAACTGGCTAAATTAAGTTGAATATGTCTCTATTAAAAGCAATGACAAAGAATAAGTTTCACGACAAATCTCTAAATATGTTTCTGGAAATTTTTTTGTGAAACTTTGTGAAAGGCCATTTTAAATTATAATAAAAATAAGAACGTTATTTACTTTCACTAATTTGTTATTTATCATAACGTTTTCAATGGTGACGCATCATCTTCAGTAATCTAACTAATACTAAACTTAAAACTAAACGACTACGTGCAGTGTTGAGGAGTGGAGGAGGGCGGGCATTAGAGTTGGGTGGGTGCAGGGGCGTGGTTACTGAAGATGATGCGTCAACATTGAAAACGTTATAATAAATAACAAAATAGTGAAAGTAAACAGTGTTTTACTTTAAATATAATCTAAATAAATATGTACCATTAAAACAGTAATAACTTTCGCACCAATTCAATATTAGATGCATTTGCAATATATACTCCTTTCTACCATTAAAATTCTTTAACTGTCGAGAAAAAAGTCTAATCTTACACCACTTAAGACTCAAAGTTTTGTTAAGAAAGCTTGTTAGTTTAGTGGCAAGACATTCGCCTGAATAATCTTTGGATAAGGTAAAACATTGATCAAGTGGTTGGAGGTTTAAAATTAACCTTATTTCCATAGTACAAGCTAAACCTTAGTTTTATAATATTAATAATATTGATGTGATACGTATTTAATTTACGTTTTTGTTTAAAAATATAAAATAAGTTTATTTTAATACACAGAAAAATAACTTTGTATCGACAAAATACAGTCGTCCCCGGGACTTGTACCCTGAACTTTATATTATAGCTGGTAGCTACTTCTCCAATGAAGCTAAAATGACCCATACAGTTGACAATTTTCATCCACATGCGTTTTTAAAGTGAGACATATTTTTATTATTTTGGGAAGTAATCATCTTTTTAATTAAAATGTTTCCCAAAATCCTTTGAGTAGAATATGCTAGGTGGCGCCGGAACTTCCAGTAATTTAATAAGAAAAAAAATTAACTGTACTAATTATAATTTATTAAAATTAATGAAATCACATCTTATCATAGAAGTTAACATTTTCAGAACATAGTTCCTAAATAAAACAAAATTGAATAAATCAAATAAATTCTAGCTATCGATAAAATATAGTCACCACACCATAAAATGGATATAGTTTTTATAAGTGATTTATATAAATTTGTTTTGACTATGTAGAAACCTTATATTAAAGATACGCAAAAATGACAAATATTTTTTGCATTTTAGATATTATATTTTTGTTTACTTATGTTTGAAGATTATATTTTTTTAACGTATTGTGGAAGTTTTTATCTTTATTTTGCAATCGGAAAATATTTAGGTTTTCTGTATATTTTGCCAATTTTCTTTCGTGTGTCTTTTTTTTATTTTTCAATTTCTAGTATTTTTTTTTCTTCTAGTATAACGTACGTAGTTGTATTATAAATTTTATGAATTGCTTACGTTACTGAATAGATGTGAAAAAATTCGTCGTATTAAATGTTCTGAACATTTTACGTAACGAAATGTTGTATTATATATATACATTTTATTTCATTTTTTTGTCTGATTACATATAGATTAATCTAATAATTTAGTGTACTGAAGAATTTTTCGGGATTGCTACGGATTTAATTAATTTTTATTTTGAATTCTTAAATGCGATTTAAATATCGTTTATATGAAATGTTTTTTAATAATTACATTTATTAGTATGATGTCCTTGAGATCGTGTGTATATTGCACACCTAGATCAAAACTAATACAACTCAACAGACAAAAAAACAAAAACATTTTTCTCCATTAAATTTGAAACTAAATAACATTTTACGTCATAAATGTATCCCAAAATGACACTATTTGAGAACTGGGGCTAAATTAGTTGCGTATATGGTAGAGTATCCGAATACGATAATAACTCAAAATTCTTGTTTTTTTTAGTTGTCTTAGTTTTGATCTAGGTGTGCGATACGTGTGTTTCAGCGCGCCAGCACCGCCAGTGTGAGATGTATATGGATATGTATGTGACGGAGTTAAAAGAATGACGCGCGCAGGGCACGGCCTCTTTTTACTACAGTTTTGCTCCGTGACTAGTTTTATACTTTGTATCATAAAACTATATTATTCAGACAATTAAAAAAAAAAATTAGTACAATACGTACTAATTAGTTGACAACAAATGACAAAATAAAAAATTTAACGTTAGTAATTGATCGTCTAATTGAGTAACTTGTTGGTGTAGTGATCAAGACGTTGGCTTAGTGATCTAGTGATCAGGGGTTCGCGCCTCGTTTCAGGACACCAGCAAGTTAGTCCTATTTTCATAGCACAAGCGTTTAGCTTAGTTTGAAAATAGTAAGAATATTGATGTGATATGTATTCCGTGTACGCATCTCTATTTAAAAAAAAATAAAAAAATTAGCGCGAGTGCAAACCAACAACAATCTGACGATGACTAAATTTTCAAATGATAGAACTGTTGGTGCCGAACTATCCTACGACTGTTTTGTTCTCAGTTTGCGTTCGCTCTTTGTGATTTTTTTTTAAATGCTATTTTATTTTGTTACAAAAAATTACATTCTATTTTATAGTATTTTTTCTGCTCTAAAACGTCAGTTTTCGCCTTTAATCAAGGTTAAAATGGTAATCCAGGACTTCAACTGCGAAATTCTACCACATCCACCCTACAGACTTGGCCTCGCTCCGTCAGATTATAACCTTTTACGGTCGCTCTTCAAGCAAAGGCGTGGCATTACATTCAACAACGACGATGACCTCAGAAATTAGCTCGATAATTATTTCGATACTAGGCCAACCGATTTTTATATTCCATCCATCCACAAATTGGTTGAAAGATGGGCTGAAGTCCTGAATTATAACGGAGAATACATCATTGATTGAAATTCAATATTTTTATTCCTGTATCCTAGGGTATCTCGGTTAGGCTTTTCCAACATCCCCTGTCTTGCGCCGCTTCGGTTCTTTTTAAGCAATCAAAACCCAGTCTGTCTCCATACAGTATTTGTTGCTGTTTATCCCAGCTAAGTCAGGGATGGTTCATTCTGTCCCCTTAGAGTTGACGCCAACCCTCCCGAGTTGCCAAGAAAATCCAACTTGGTAGTCATTTCTCTGGCTTTCAATTAATATATTATAAAACAAATATCAGATATCTCATAGAGACAAAGCTATTTTTTTATTATATTTAATGGAAAGGTAATTAAAGGACTTACAACCTGCCTTCCATATATAAAAGCCATATATACGTATATATATATATATATATATATATATATATATATATATATATATATATACAGTAGAACCGCGATATAACGAAACCCGATATAGCGAAAAATGACGTATATCGAAAAAAAAATCGAAATTTAGTCCCTAAAACCAATTTTTCATACAAAAATGCATTTATATAACGAAATCCCGTTAATATTTATAACAAAATCATTTTTGTCCCGTACGAAAAAATGCCAATACATTTACGTAAATTTATAACGAAATAAAAAAATGTTAAAAGATGAAAATATTATTTCGCACTTACAAAGCCGCGCCGATGCATCTGCCGTACGCGAACGGTTTTATGGCCTTTACGGCGGTGCGCGGCGGTCGGCCGACAAGGTAGTAAAACAATTCAAACTTCTTCTTGGGTTCATAAGGCCCATAAAACCATTTGAAATAATTCTTGCGGCGTTCTCTGACACGTTTTACGTACGCATACGCCTCTAATATGATTGCAACCCAGACCCAAACAGCTGTAAAATACAAAAATTAACAGGAACCCCCCGAAAGTTGCAGAATATACTTATTGGAAATGTCAGTCTTAGTGTAACGTCTGTAGAGTTAAGTTTGTTCAGCTTTTAACGCGATTATTGCATGACCGAACGGAATATTTACATAAATTAATTTTCGTTTCACAATTGTTTTCGTGTGAACTTGTCAATAATATAAATAATTCGTTAAAATATTTTATGAACTATTTTTGTACGGTATTTTGTATTTCTATTAACTATTGTTTTCGTGTATTTTAAGTGTACAATATTAACGATAATTTTTAAGTGAACAATTTTAACGATTATAAATATATTTTTAAGTGAACAATTTTAACGATTATAAATATATTTTGAAGTGGTTGCCGCCTTTACCGGTAAATACCTTCGTAATTTATATACGACTCATTTTATAAAAATGCCGCGATTCAACTGTAAGATTGTTATTTTTGAATTATTTTGTAAGTTTCATGCCCAAAACTATGTTTGAAGCGGCTCTACATTTAAACACAATTAAAATATTGTTTTGTGTTTGCAATATTCTGGAATTTACAAAAATATCTTCCAATTGGTGTTGAATAGATTCTGTTCTTAATTTAATTCCTTTGATTATCTGTTTTAATAACAAAACTACTAAAAATATGTAGGTATTCAGTTCCCTGTGGCCTTTTTCCTCCTTTGTTTGCAGAATTTGCGATCTTTTTTGAAGCCGCGCAACATTTTTTTGCGACGGCGCGTAACATATAGTAGGTTTTTTATTTTTTTCGTTATATGTGGGAATTCGTTATTACGAATTTTTATTTTTTGGTCCCTTGGATTTCGTTATATCGCGGTTTTACTGTATATATATATACGCATATATGGCTAATTATGGCCATATATATGGCGTATATACGTATGTATATATGTATATACGTGCGTACCGATTTAGTGCTGTACATCTTGTTATTTATTGTGCTTCAAGCAGAACAAGATATATATACTATAAGATATACATTCGGTATATCTTATAGTTATTTAACTTTAACATATACATTCGGTGATAACGCAAAAGTTTCATGCACAATAAATAGCAAGATGTACAGCACTAAATCAGTAAGCACGGTAGCGAGAAACCGATTACACACAAACATGATGCTATCAGCCCCACACGGCAGGACGATAGTTCACAAATTCACAGCCTATCGTACCACAGGTAAACGATATCTGTCAGTTTAAAAGTTCAACTTAATAAAAACCATAGAGAACACACCACAGAAATAGATAGTGTTCTGGTATAGAAGGAGGGATAATGGATAGGTAGTGTTCACATACGCATGTTATAAAGATCGAACAACACTAATAATTTAATAAATTGTGGTGTCATTATGTGTTGAAATTTACTCGTGAGATCAAAAGTTAGAACGTAAACTGGACGCACGTTAATTTATACAGCTTATTTTCAATTCGTCAATCAATTTTATAAGGATTACATTTTATCTTACAACTATAACTCTATCAAAACCATAATTTACTATTTTATTAGGCATATTCAACGGTTTTCTTGTTCAGATATTGAAGCTGACTTGGCTATTCTTTTTTTGCTATTATTATACACATTTCCTCAAGCATACGCCGCTACTTTGAGCCAATACTCCAACTGCCTGATGTCTGGTAACGTTTGCTTCCGGGGCTTTGTTTGTTGATTTAATTAATAAGACAACCCCTGTTAGAGAACTTGTACATAGCAAATGTACGAAAATCGATTACATTATGTATCTATTGCGCTGAACAAACGTTACGGGGTAGCAATAATAGGGTGAAGTAATTTAATTTGTATAATTTCATTTATGTTGTGTATCGTAACTATAAATCGATTTTCAGAGAATGTCAACATTTTATTTCACATTGAAAAAATATTTTATTAGATTTACACTTGAAATGAAACTTCATCACTAAGTTGAGTTCTCAGATAATCAATATTTTTTGTATTAGAACTTGGTAGTATTTGCTTTGTGGGAGTCATTCGGATAGAGCGACTGATATTTGTAGGTTATGTTTATCAGAAGGATTTGTTCAAAGTGAGTCTGAAGGCCCTAATCTCCTCAGATCTCACGCGTGTAAGTGAATGTCGCACTGTATATAAATGATTCAGAGCGAGCGTGTGATTGAGCTATGTGCTAAAGCAGTGTTGTTAAATGAAACTGTTGGTGTTTATTATCAGATTATGTACAAATGAATTTACATAGTTTGAAGGTTAATTTGCAAGTTAAAGTTAGTGACTAGCGATGCTCACTGGAGGTGATTCCGAGAAGACTGCCAAAGGAAAAGTGGTCGCTTCAGCTGACTTCTCTAATCGGTTGCGATGTATTGTCGTCTACATTATGTCGGTATTAAGCGGCAATAAAGTGCATGGTTAAATAACCATATCTGTTAGGCGCGTGCAGAGTCTCTACAATTATAAAACTGATTTCTCATATATTTAAATGAATTTTTATTTGTGATGTCAACTTATTCATTTTATCACAGATTATAATATGCGCAGAACACGTACCGATCATGTATGAGTCGTATTCATCGAGAGGTCCTAAATGGAAGGTGACATCTTGGTAGATGGTAGATCGATATTAAAATGGAAGGGCTCCACGTTTCTGAGAAATTTGTTAGCTCAGGACATAGAAGCTTGATGCCAAGTTGTACATATGGTGAAGGCTCTAAATTGACTCTGAGTGGATCAATTAATTTATTAATCAACTGAAGCATCTTCATAAGTGAATCCGATGCAGAAATATACAAACGTACACCCTTAAAACAAATTCTAAAGATCTTTACTGGGAAACTTGTCCTATTCCCTGATATTTAAAATACGTTCAGTGTTGTGATTTGAATATTTCTTTAGTAACATATAGAAACATGACAGGTTTTCAAATGCAGGAGAGAAAGTAAGAAATCTATTGCATTATAATTTTGTGATTTCACGGTTTGCTTCAGTCTCGTTAGGAATGTATTAATGACGCTTTACATTTTCTTCCACATTTAAAAATAAAAATTGTTCATTTTCGTTTAATTCTTCAGAACTTTTACTCGATACAAAATATAATAAATGTAAAATCGAATTATTGTATCTAAAATAGAGCATTATATTTTCGACAATGAAATTATAATTTTTTTTAAATACTAATTAAATGTATTAATTAGAAATATATACATACAAAATAAATTTTATCAAAAAATATTGTTGTTGCACTACCGGAATCACTTTCCTGGACCTGGATCTCTTTCCAATCCGGGAAAGGTGCATTAACCGATTATGCTACAGCAGACAGTACTGTTGACGACAAATTTTCGAATCTATATGTCACACTTTTCAAATTAATACATCTAATATTCCATTATTTAAAAACCATCTACTGTATTTTTGCATAATCTCAAATACCTTTATAGACGCCAGAATTAACAATTCATTTTTATATAACTTATATATTATTAAGGAGAACACATTTTTATTGTGAAGTTATAATTATTCAGAACATAGGCGTAAGGTATTTGAGATTCCGTAAAAACAAAATAAATGGCTTTCATATTATCCCACCAATAGATGTATTAATTTGAAAAAGTGTAACATGCGGATTCGAAAATTTGTCAACAAAAGTACTGTCGCTCTAGCGTAGTTGGATAATGCACCTTCCCCGGTTTGGAAAGAGATCTAAGTTCGAATCTCGGTAGCGCAACAATAATATTTTTCTATAAAATTGATTTTATATGTATCTTTCCAATTAATACATTTAATTAGTATTTAAAATAGCACACACCTATATTCTGAATAATTACAATGTCACAATAAGAACGTGTTCCCTTAATGAAATTATTTTTGACTATCATAAAATTTTGTTCAATTCACAATATAATTTTGTTCAATTCACAATATAATTTTGTTCAATTCACAATATAATTTTGTTCAATTCACAATATAATTTTGTACACACGATAAAATATTTATCACACTTTCGTCAAAATCACAATTTAACCCATAACAATAATTATTTTTTCAGTGAGGTTTCATTTTATAATCAAAAAATTGAATCATTTTTAAAAACTAACTTTATTTATTTTCATTGTTAAAAAGCTATTACATTGCTACTCTCCTCGGTCCACCAACCTCAACCGAGTCACTTTCACTCCTCCAATAATTTCGAATATCCATTGGGATATATAATTTTTTTTCACGATTATATGAATTGATTATGATGAGATGATTATATTAAAAATATTATTTTTCTTGAAATATGACCCACCCGTTGTCATTTACGCATTTTAGCAGTGATAATGACATTCTTCACCTCGGTCTGCGCTCTGATCCACTATATTTTATAACGCAACACACCATCCTTTTAAGATTACTTAGTATTCGCATAAGTGACAGAGGCTCGAAAGGATCCATCCTTTTCTGAAACCGTTTTTTACAATGAAAAATTTTACAATCACATCTTTTATGTATCCAGAGGAAAAATATTTAAACAAATTATATATAAAAGTATAGGATAGGAGAAATTATATCAAGAAAACAATTTATAAGACAAAGAAGATAAATAAAATGCTAATTTACAAATGAAATTATATAACGGAACAATATATCAAGAAACATGGAACGATCATAGTATATTATGAGCAATAATACATAAACTAATTATATTTCATAAATAATTAAGTGACAGTATCTATCATAGAAGGCAAGCAGGGGTGGCGTTCTAAAGAAAGTTCCCTCCCTGAGCGAGGGAAAGAGGACAATATCATGTATGTATCTATGTGAGGGTTGGAATGTCTCTTATGTTAAAAAATGATACATCCCCTAGCTTCAACCAAATCACAAGAAAAATACTATAATATTAACTCTTACCAAACTCATAACATACATTATAAATACTAGCCTTCAAAATGGAGTATTCCAATTTAACTACAAACAAAGTTTTATCAAATAATTAGACAAAATACTTTATTTAAACCACTATTTATCAATTGTTCTACATTTTTCGATACCTATAGTATCTTCTTAGGAAAACAATGTATACTGAAAATAAAAATACACGCATAGATAAAAACAAAACTTATTAATTAGTTCTTACTTATTCAACACTTTATAGTTTTGTTTTTGTCTATACTTGTATTTTTTATTTCAATATACATTGTTTCCTAAAGAAGATACTATAGGTATCGAAACACGTAGAATAATCTATAAAATAAAATGAGGCCACAAAGCGATTTTGCAAATACTGAAGAAAGTTTTATAACACCAATATTTAAAACAGGAAATATAAATGATATTAAAAATTACCGCCCCATATCAACTTTCTCCAACATAGCCAAAATCTACGAAAGAATTGTAAAAAAAACAGCTCATGTCATATATCCGTAGGAATAACATCATAAATGAGAATCAATTTGGATTTATGGAAAAAATTAGCACGTAAGATGCTATTGCAAAATTAAGTTCAATAATAAACAATCATATAGATGACAGTGACAAATGCATCGATGTATTTATAGACCTAAAAAAAGCTATTGATAACATATAACACAAGAAACTACATAATAAACTTTAAAATATTGGTCTCGATGGCATTATTTTATCATGGCTAATATGTTATGTAACATACCGAAAACAAAAAATAAAAATAAATGGACACAAGAGCACATATGAAACCACTAACTTTGGTATACCACAAGGCACGGTACTTGGACCGTTGTTATTTATTTTATACTCTAATGATATATTTAAACTTAAATTAAATAGTAAAATAATATCTTATGCAGACGATACAGTACTAATAATTAATAAAAAAAACTTGAAACTACGCTAATATAGATACTAATTCCATAAAAAAGAACACGGATGACAACGTACTATCAATTAATACTGATAAAACATACTTTCAACAGAATGATAACTTACAAATCAATATTAAAGTTCATACAAAAACTTGAACTTAAAAAGGTCTTGTAACCAATGTTCATCAATTGAAAAAAAGATTGTATCAAGTACTTAGAAGTCATAATAGATAACAAGCTTAAATGAAAATAACATATTATTAATCTTACAAACAAAATAAGAAAAACTGCCTATATATTTTTAAAACTCAGAAACACCTTATCACTCACAAATCTAAAAATAATATATTACGCGTTTGTACAGTCACATTTGCAATATGGTATTATTGGATTGGGAGGACCACATAAAATTCAATATCACAATTAGAAATCACTCAAAAAATGATAATAAAAATTATTCTAAAATACCATATCCAAGTATACATCTCTTCACAGATTTCAAAGTATCAAAAATAATAGACATATGCAAAAAAAAATTCAATAATTCAAATTTCCAAAAATTAAAATCAATTAAATATTAGAAGCGAATTCCGATCTAGAAGATGTAGAGACTAAATTGATATTCCAAAACTAAAATAAACCGCAACCCAAAATCAATATATTTATTAAGGCATCAAATTTTTTAATAATCTCCCCATCACAATTAGAAAAATTACAGACAACTTTAAATTTGCTTCTGAACTAAAAAAAATATGTACAAGACTAACTGAAACATAAATTCTCGTATATACTCCTTCTCTATATACGTGTCTTACTCTCAGAGAAGAAATAAATGTTAAAAAATATATTTATGTATATTCTACTGATTATTTTTAAAATATATTATATTTTCTAATATTAAAATAATAAAAAAATAGTGGCATGTTAACTAACTTACATGCTATAAGCTATTTTTCAACATATTAAAAAAAAAATATTTTTCACCTGTTACGGACTACAGACCATATAAAATAATGTATAAGATCTTTTCAAACGGTTTTATGAACCAGTTTAAAGGGTTTTAAAGAACTGAACCCTTCGCGTGCGCCAAGTATCTGCTCAACCTACGCAGAAGTACACTAAGCAATCCCAAGGCATTAAACTAAATACAAAACGATAACCTCAAAATCACGAACTGTGAGTAAATCACTGATATCAGTAAATAAAAATCACTAAACGGTGAATAAGTATCTGAAAATATTGTCAACTAAAATACACAGTCATTTTGTTTAATTAATTGATTTGTCCATCTTTTTCTATATTTGATATAATTTTTATTTATTCTAGGAAGTAGTAATTATATTTTTAATTAGTATTAAATAATATTTATACATAAAGGAGGGATTTAGTATGACAGAGGAATGGGTGCTATCTTTTTGTTCATTTTCAATTGTGATATCATAAAATACCAATCACACTCGCACCAGTGACTCAAAAGTAACGCTTTATCTCTTCACCATTTACCATTTTTGTATTATGCCACGTGGTATAAACCATATATAACCTAGAACAATATAAAAAATAGTGTTCAACAGTACCGTTCTCGGTTAATTCTAAATCTTCCTCCTTTGGTGCTTTTCAACACTTAAATTTTATCTTAATCAAAGATATTATCGCTTGAAAAATGTGTAATATTTCTTCCGCCGTTCTTCCGGTAAGGGTTGCGTGTCGTGGAAAGGCTTCTTTCTTTCCAGGGGACGTTAACCCCTGCCAGCAGAGAGGGCGCGCCTTTTAGGGTGCGACCACGAAGCTAATTTGTTGATTACCCGGCCGCTTATTCGGCACATCACGAACCTTCGCAATTCTCTATTTACTACCGGAGCCATAGAATTAATGCATGGATTTAATATTCCACGGAAATTATACGAGTTGGTATTTTAGACCGAGTATGAGATTAAAATTGAGCTTAAAAAATGTGCCCAATTTTATTTTATTTAATATCCCCAATTATGAATTTTTTGATTATATTCAACAGCTTTGAAGTAATTGAGTATTAGCATATTATTTTTCTAAATAATTATATTACGTACTCGAAATAATCCGTCGGCAAATGACGGAGAATGAATAGTTTATTTTTAAATAATTTATTATTCGTAATTCATTTTGAAAGATAACAAAATAATTTTATTATAACTATATTATTTCTAAATATAAGATATCCACAATTTCACTTTAAAAGTATACCTGTGTCACAGATCGGAGAAAAAAAATTAAATTTTATCTTATGAAAAGATTACGTGCAAAACAAAAAAGATACAAGTACAAAATTGGAAAATGTAAGTGATACTCGTAACTGCAATAATAGACAAATAGAAGATCTGAAATATTATATGTAGCCGAACAAATAAACAAGGGTCTATTTGACAAAGCCTGACCTCTTTTAAAAAATATGTTATATGTCACATATATCATACCACTCCAGCATGGAATTTTATTTCTCGTTCATCCGCTCCACCTCCTATATAGATCATTGTATTTTGTTTCGGTCTCTTCTAGATGGTATTCTTTTGTTTTGTAAAATATAAAACGATATATGTATTTATTATCAAATCTCATTATATATTTGACCGCCATTTTAGTTTGACAAACATTTGTCAGTTTAGATGTGGTAGTCGTAAAGAGTAATTAATTACAATTTATTATAAAGCATTTAACGCCTCAACAACGTCATTGAAGTCATTAAAACATTGTATCTAAATAATTATTTGACTTTTAGAAAAAAATCATGAGCGATGAAGCTCCTTTCGACTTGGCGGGTTTTGTTAATAAACAAAACAGCTGTTATTGAGGCACTGAAAATTCCCAATCGACACACCAACGACTTTTACATCTACGCAAAGTTACTGTGGTATCATTGGACCATATTTCTTTAAGGATGCAAGAGGCAATGCTGTAATCATAAATAGAGATCGCTATCGTCATATGTTGGAAAACTTCTCGGTGGCCGAATTAGATCGATTAAGCCGGCAGCACATGTCGTTTCAATAGGACAGTGCCACCTCACACACAGCCCGGCCACAGTATGTCAAAAAGTGATGATTCCGACTGGCTTCTTCGATCAACTAATTTGACAGCTCCCGATTCTGTGAGAGTACTTGAAAGGGAAGGTCTACGCTAATAAGTCAACAAAAATTCCAATGCTATATAGGACAATATTTGAAATGAAATTGCTGAAATAACACGCGAAGTGTACAAGAATGTTATGAAAAATATGAATAAAAGAGCACGCATTTGTGCTACTACCAGAGGCGTCTACTTGGCAAATGTTACATTTCATACATGATTGTAATAAACCAAGTAGTTACTAAATAAATACAAAATTTAAAATTATATTTTATGTACCATCGGATATACTTTTTACTACATAAATACTAAAAACCCATAACCATATTCCTTTAAAATGTACTCTCAACAGCGAATTCACAGTTTCGTGACACATTTTGCTATGGAAGCCTCTGAAAAAATATACATAGCGCTTAATTCCAAAACTCCCTAAAATAGATTTCGGATGATTTGAATTAAATATGCAATTTTGTAGATTTTTTGTCAGTTAAATGCAGAATACATTGTTTCTCACAAAAGCCACTTAAATCCATTGATATTGCATGTTCAAAATCAGGGTTTGTTCCAAAGCGGACGGAGTACAAATTGTTATTCCCCCTGATATGAAACCGGCCAATCACAAAGCTTGTTGATGTTAAAATTCAGTATGGCTACCAGAACAGAATGTAAACAGGAAAAAAAATTGTACAGAATTATCTCTTTAAAAACAAACATTTTGTGCATTTGCTTTCAAAATATACGTTTTCATCAATAACTCAAAAACACAAAGTCATTTTAGGGGGTTTTAGAATTAGGCGCTACATATATTGTATGTTAAAAGAACAATTATTAATTTATATTGCATCTTTAATCCCAGAGATGGAAGACTGAATATTACTGAGAATGTATTTATTATACTATTACTATGAATTATCCGTCAACGCTTCTTTCATTCGAAATACCGCCTTAATAAAAGGTTTGTTTTTCGAATTGGCAATACTTTTTCCAGCGACAGCCAATTTGATAGCTGACAGCTAATTTGTGCTCAGTTTGGTTTGCCATTTCACCATGAGTAGACTTACGCCAGAACAACGCTTGCAAATTGTGCAAATTTATTTCTAGAAATCGTGATTCAGTTCGCGAAACTTACCGTGTGCTAAGTCCATTTTACGGTCGACATACTCGTCCATCCGAGAAAGTAATTCGAATAACAATTTATTGTTTTCGCACCACGCATACCCTAATTGATAATACGCATCCGCAAAGACGTCGTACAGTGCACACCAAAGAAGCTGTTGTTTCTTCAAAAATGATGCCGGCCAGAACATTACCGTTAATGGAGAGCTATATAAACCCATGGTTACTGACTTTTTCGTTCCCTAATTGAATACTATTAACGTAGAAAAGCTATGGTTTCAACGAGACGGCGCAATATCCCACACAGCGTGCGCCACAATCAATTTATTGAAGGAAACATTCGATGAGCGCATAATTTCGCGTAACGGACCTGTGAATTGACCTCCAAGATCGTATGATTTAACACACCTTCGAATTATTTTCTGTGGGGTTATGTAAAATCGCTAGTCTATGCCGTTAAACCACAGACGATAGACGACTTGTAAACCAACATTCGTCGTGTTATTGCCGATATACTTCCCCAGCCGCTCCAAAAAGTGGTCAAAAATTGGACTTCCAGATTGCGCTTTATTCGAGCCAGCCGTTGCGCTCATATGCGCGAAATCATATTTAAGTACTATTAGCATAAAATCATTTTTCTAATAAAGCCAATACCATGGCCATTGCCACGATTTGTATGTGTTTGATTTAATTTTAAAGTTCTATACCTCTAAAAAAAATAACCTTTATATTAAAAAATTAGGTGGATCTATGTTGTACATTCCATCTAAGTGATTTGAAAAAAATTGATAAGTAGAGTATATTAATTTCTATGTCACTTCGATTTTTAATAAAACAAGAAGGATATTTTCCGGTATAGTTAAATTCAGACAAAGTAGCAATATACTTCAGCCTTCAACAATAATATAGGTATATTCTTCAAAATGAAGCAATTTTCAACCCCTAAAATTTTATTGTATCATGTCTTCGTGGTTCCACTGATTTTCATCGATGAAAAAAGTAGATATTTGAACAAAGTATATACTAAAATGTGAATTAAATATATTAATTGAAAAATACTGTTATTGCGCCACCGAGATTCAAACCTGGATCTCTTTCCAAACCGAGGAAGGTGCATTATCCAACTATGCTACGGCGACGATATTTTTAGCGACAAATTTTCGAACCTATATGTTGCCTTTTTGATATGAATACATTTAATCGCTCCATTATTTGAAAGAGCCATCTACCTTATTTTCACGGAATCTCAAATACGTTTGAGTAATCTGATAGAAGACGCCAGAATTATCATTTCATTTTTATTAAATTTTGGATACATTGATACAACTTTATTATTAGGAGAACGCATTCTTCTCTGTGTTCTCCTAATAAAGTATATACTCTTTCTATATTTATTATTCTTTAAAGTATAAAAAGAAATGTTGTTGCATGTACAACTATACAAATCGTATGGATTGTTAATAAAGCCACTAAAAATTGATATACATCAAAATTATTTATTATCAAAAAATAATTAGTCAATATCAAACAAAAGGCAGCAAAATTTTAAGCGGTTTTACTGCATACTGTTTTCAATCAAATTTTAATAATTAAAACTGTATGGGGAGGGGTGGTTAGGCACCACATACCACGCCTTACCGTCATAACGTCGTAATCAACGAGAAACAAATTTGTGAACCTGTTTTAAAAAAAATTAAAAATGTAAAGTTCTACAAAAGTTTCATATTACAGGGTATTTCAAAACAAATGTTAACACTTATACGGAATTAAGATTTCTTTTTTAATAATAATTTTGTGAACATAACTACCTGAAATATTAATTTTGAGATATATGTATGTATTACAATTTTGCACACCAGGTCTTGATCCATTTTTAATTTGGTTAGTGTGTATATATGTAAAAATTGGTTATACTTTTGTTATTTAAACACGGATAAGTCATGTTCTAATATTTTTTCGGCTTTTTATTATTTTACCATTTTGGAAAAAGATAATTAAATATACCGTATTAGCCCGACTATAAGGCGAGGTTTTTATTTTACCTAAATACCATAGTGGGTAACAATAAATTCACTATTTTCATTTGTTAACTTTGTTTTATTAACAACATATTGAATTAAAATACATCTACCGGTTTCGAAAAATGTCATTTTCCTTTTCAGGATGTCAATAACTAATCAAAAACATGTTATTTTTTCTTTAACAGAATCTATTTTTAAAAAACAATAATTATTTTTAAAATAAATTTAGTAACTACGTAACGTAAATTGTTTTCAGGAAAAAATTTTAGAATGGGATTTAAATGGGGTTAAATTTAGTTGGTTTGTAAATTTTTGATTAGTTTTACACTCTTTATTCATATCCAACGATTTTAAATTATTTAATTTATGACCAACACCGTTTACATTCAAAATTGACAATCCCAATTTTTTTATTAAAACCATGACGACTTTCTATCAAATGATTAGAAAATTCTGAAAACCCACTATTGTTCAAACATCTCAAATGCTCCTTTACGCTTATATTGGGATTGTCAATTTTGCATAACATATGAAAAAATAACGTATGTTTTTGATTAGTTATTGACATCCTGAAGAAGAAAATGATATTTTTCGAATCCGGTAGATGTATTTTAATTCAATAAGTGGTTAATAACATAAATTTAACAAATTGAAATAATGGATTTTAACCAGAAAGTTAATTTTGTCAATTTTAAAAATAAATTCGCTACTCACAATTAGCGAAATTATTATTAACATTTAAAAGGCGGCATTGTTTTTTTGTGTTTTTTTTGTACTGTGCTTCGTTTTGCATCTTTGCTACACAAAGAAGATTAGACTGATGCTGAGGATGCTATAGCCATATGTGAATCTGACTGATCTGATTAGCTACTGTGGTTGGACTTTTTTATTTCTTCTCTTCAAGTTTTAACGAGTACTTTACAATTATCTAGGTACATTGTTTTAATAAATATTTTTCATTTAATATTTTTCATTTTATTTTTCATAGTATTATAATGGTGTGGGAAATGTTTTTTTTTCTCCAAAACCAGATTAAAAAATAGGGGTCGCCTTATAATCAGGGTCGCCTTATAGTCGAGCCAATATGGTAATTGTGAGAACTGTCACTTTGGACATGTATGTGTATATGTGTGTGTGAGGAGAGTGAGTAGATGAGTCTATCTCTGAATTGTATAATTATAAATTACAGTAAATACTTCTTATAATAAACGTGTAATTGGTACCTGAACACAAAGTTATTATTACAAGTAACTGAATTCAAGTAAATTGAAAGTAAAGAGAGGATAGAACACCGAGGGAATCTGGTGGCAAAATTTACCACAGTAATCAATTGTTTTTTTTTTCTTGTCTAAAAATTATAATTTCTTTCTTCTTAAAAAAAAAACACGAACACGTAAAAAAAAAGTGTCTAAAGAAGCTTCAAAGGTCAAATTGCATTTTAAATGGAGATAAAATTGAATTAACTAAAATGTATAGAGACTCAGTACAAATATTTCTTCATAGATAATAAATATTTTTTATGACACAACTTCTTTGACCATGATTCGGAAACTCCGAAACCACCCTTTACCTGTAACAGATTTAGTAAAAACGATAACGCCTTCAGTGCTTATTAGATACCGATCAAGCCTTTCTGAAAAATTGACTTTGTAAATTTTTCGGTTAAGTTTGTTATTCAGCGTATCCGTTACATTTATTTCAAAATGGTAGATATACAAATATTTAAAAATTTACAACTCGGTTAATATTGGTACTTGAGAAATATATCTGATTTTTACATCCAGTACCGGAAGGATTTTTCTTTAAAAGTGTTTTATTACTTGAAATAATTTACAATAAAACTTTGAGAAAAAGTGATGTTCTCTTGTCAGTACAATGCTGAAAAATCTTAATATGATCACCTTTAAGCGGAAAATATTTTTCACTGATACCGTATTTATTTTTCTATTTTTTGCTCAATAAATTACAGCTGAATTTATAAAAAATAAATGCGAATCAACATGATACAAGAAGAAGAGATTGCAATTCAGGAAGAAAGTAAAATTTCGGTAAAATATAATATATCTACATTTCGAATTAAATACAATGTAAATTTATGCCTGAGGATATAAGGGAGAAAAAATGTTATAAATTTAAAATAAACCTGTGTATGTTGTAAATAGGTTTTAAATATAGAAATATTAAACGTTTATATTAGATTTTTATGAACCAAATTAAGAAATAAAATACTTAGAACATTTCTAAAACAAATAATAGACATCTCACAGAGTATTCTAGTATAATGTATTAAAAAAACATTTTACAAATAAAGAAAATTACTTTAAATAATTTTTAAAAATAATTAGACTCTCATTGTGACATCTATGCTTTTTCAGAGAAATGAATATCAAATTTTGTCCATAAATGGCGATAACGTAGTAATACTCGAAGTGTTTCCACATATTAACATACATACAACATTCAAAAACTTTTGATAGATACGGAGATTGATTAATGTGTGAGAATGGTGAACGTTGTATTTGTATAAAGTGATCACTTAAGCCAGCCGAAAACAGGTCGTAAACCTTGTAATTACCCGTACTTCCATATAATTTCATAAAATATAATAAAAAATAGCTTCGTCTCTATGAAATGTATATTATTTGTTTAGTATTAGTGGCTTTGTAGGTGAAAATCTAGTAATCATGTGTTCTTGGACATACTCAAATATTTCTAATAATTCATCACTTTAATAGTACTTATTCAGAGTTTTTCTAAATCATAGTAGTATGATTATGAATTATGCTTTCCGGAATTACAAATTAGGACCGTATATATTTTAACATCTATGTTATTTCAGATAAATTAATATCAAATTTAGTCCATAGATGGTGATAGTGTAGTTGTACTCAAATTATCTCCACATATACAACTTTAGAAACTTTGATAGATATGGAGATTGATTAATGGGTGAGAATGGTGAACGTTATATTTATACAAAGTGATCACTTAAGCCAGCCGAAGACAAGTCGTAAACCCTGTAATTACACATGCTTCCATATCTTTCAATTAAATTTAATAAAAATAGCTTTGTCTCTATGATATATCTATTATTTGTTTAATAACAGTGCCGTTTTAGGTGAATATCCCGTAATTTCGTGTTTAATAATATTTTTCGTAAACAAATAATTATCTTAACTTACAAAAATGTTAAATGTAGTCACATGGTTACAGTGTTTTACTTATTAACGTATTTTCAGTATACAGGTTACTGTGTAATATAATGTGTTACATAATAGCTCTCAGAATTTTCATTTTAAGGTCACGTATTTAGCCGGAAAGCGCGCAATCGGTTGCACCCGATATACTTTAGTAGAAAACTAATTTTACGAAAATTGTCGGTTATATTGTTTTGGCCCGAGGGTGTGCACGTTGCGCATTTATCGAGAACGAGTTGAATGACGAATAAATTATTAGAACACTCCATAAATTAATTGAATTAAGACGGCTAGAAATTGCGGAGAGCGAGAAGGTTGCGTGGAGAGAGAGACGCCATTAATTTTAAATTAATTGAATTAATCATCGCTTGATTTACTGCCCAGGCACTGCATAGTATATATTTTATAGACATTTGAGCTGAACCATGAACGTGAGTATTTTATAATCATCATGATTTTATGTATTTTCAAACCGCAAATTGATCCATAAGATATTCGAGGTTTTCAGTATGACAGCTAGAGGAAATATATCTTTGCAATATTAACCTTTCTTCTCCGATGATGTAAATTGAGTTAACATTGCCTCTAATTATGTGAATATCTCTGTAATTATACTAAATACATGGTTCATATTTTCATAATTATAACTGCATAATTAAGAGTAGTATTATACATTATACACACATAATTTATTAAAAATTTCGTCAGCACTCATTATGATTGGGATTTTGAGAAAAACATTTAAAATAGATTAATCTATTAAAAAGATATACAGAAAAAAAAATTGTCGAAAAAATATTTAGTTACTATCAGGATACAAAATGTTATTTCGATAAAATTGTTTGATTCGTCCATTTTTCAATAATATTTTTTGATTAAAAATATATAAATCCAACATATTCAAAAAATATTAATTTTAAATTAATAATATCCCATAAAGAGGGAGATCCTTAATTCGAATATCTAGGAATGTCTTAATGGAATGTTTAGTCAACAATTGCAGTCTGAAGATTTGAAATGCATACAGATCGATTTTTTACTCATGACTCTGAACAATCGGTGTTCCCGTGAATGCCTTCGATAGCAGTTGTTCCCGGGTTTTCTATTGATAATATGGTCATGTATGCAGAATGAACACTACCACTAACCTTTGATTGACCGTTGTTGTTTCTCTGGCGTCGTGGCTAATCCAATGTTCTTGTTTTCGACCGACTGAAATGCTCACTCTCGTCGCTCAGATTACTGAGAGCTCCTTACCGGACGAAGTACATACTGCAATTGAGCTCTGTTGGTCGTCAATCTCCGAAAAACGGCAACATTCATACAACATAAAATGACCAATACTAACCAACAAGAAATCCCAGGGGTGCTAGTCGGAGGAACAAATCTGCTGCTTGTATTTTTTTTATTGTGTCAATATAATAGTGCATAGGTTTAATTATTTTATGGATAGAGAATGAAATAATGTTAATCACACCTTAATAATAATAATCTTTGACCAAAAAATGACCATGACCAAAATATCGTCCTGTTCCTAAGAATGTGTGCATGTGAACACAATCTCTCTTCTAGAGAAATCTACTAAATTAAGTCTAAGTAAACACTTAATATTAGATGTAATAGAGCTCTTAAAATTGTGTCAACAAGTATAGCGGTTTTACACTGCGATTGAAGTGTTGGCTCTATTAATGAAAACTTAAAGAAAACATTTATTTAAACACATTTCGTGAAGTGGTGACGGGCGTCCGTGATTTGAAAAACCCTACTTTAATGTTACATGTTAGTGACAGGTATTTAAGGCGCTGATAACGTCTCGTGATTAAGGCTTTAAAACATAGCACGAACGTCTTTACCAGCTGACGTGACCGTCCGATGTCGCCTAAAAAATCGACCATACCAGGTAACCCCTCGCTGACTACCTGAAGAATTCTGTGATTGGTTCATTTGCTGACGAAGAAATTAGTATCCCATACTTTGCAGGGAGTCAGAAGAAATATTTATAAAATGTTTAAAGTATATTTATTAGTTATGTTAATATTTTTCTGTTATGTACACTACTTTTCTAAATACGATAATATCCACACACCTCGTTAAGGCGTCAGAATTTGAACCTGGGAGCGAAGATTCGAAAATCCTACCGACTGCGAGTTTTTTATGTATTTTTTTTATTTAACATTGCTTACAATTTTATAATGTCTGTGTTAGTTGATTATATTTCAAGCTACGAAGTTACATATTTTTATTTATCGCTGTACCCCTACAAAAGAGAGACTAGCTCTGTACTTGGAAAGGGATATACATTGTTGCAATTTTAGAAGAGTCAGAAGTTTTATAAAAAACAATAATATTATTTATTTTCTAATTGTATATTTTTAAAGTATTCGTTTAATTTATTTTTTAGTTGTTTTATATCATGTATCTTCTTAATTTCTGTAGGGAGGCTATTGAAATTGTTTAAACCTAAATATATGTTATGTTTGTGTTACATTTTGGTATTTTAAAATTATTTTGAAATCTTAAGGATGTGCGTGTTTCAAGTTTCGCAAGAGTTTTGAGTTTTAGTTTTCGGTGTTTTTTTTCATCAACATGTTCCTAACAAATATGATTATATTCATCTTACATTCTAAGGTGACGAAAACAACTTATCTTTTCTTTCGCTGTTAAAGATTTAATTAATTAACTACACGTTGAAGATTTAATTAATTAAAATATCTCAGAACTATATTCTGAAAATGCAACTTGACAACAAAAATGTGTACTTAAAAAATATATTTTATATTTTTTACCTTCCAAGAAAAACTTTATTTAAAACATTTTTTTTTGGATTAGTTGTCATGGTTTTCTATTTACATAGAAAAGACTTCATGGTGATGCTTAAGGTTGCCTCGAGGTTGCAGGGAGCCCCCGGTAAAATTTAACGATTATTATAGTGTGCCTTCATTGAAGAAATTGTGGCATTGACGACTCTATTTTATTATTTTGGCTCTTAGTTAACGGTCTAAGCCTCTTGTAGTTAGCACAGATGAAACGCTTTAATTAAATGTTTAATTTAAGCACGAAATAGTTTGCTGCGGGTCATGTGTAGAAAACCTTTGAAACTATTTGAGCAGACTCGGGTACTCAATATAAGGGATAGTAGGCTGTACTTCTGTATTGTACGTGTTATATCTATTCAAACCCAACAATATTCAATTATATGTATTTATATATTGAAGAACTTCAAGTATACGAGTATAATAATGTCGAAATACATCGTACAAAATATTTAACTATTTATAAAAACACAGAAAAATATTTAAATATATCCGTATTAAAATAATGTCACATTCTCGATTACGAAGTTCGTAACGTTTTTATTCAATTCAGTCAATAAATAATATAAATATATATATATATATATATATATATATATATATAATATAAACTGACCCAATATTCTGATAATTTTTCAATTCCATGCCTGAAAAAATCCGGTGGTTTGGAGGTGACGAAAGTAGTCAAGCCAGTTTTGAAGGGCAGCATCATTATTTAAGAAGATTTCTCGAAGATTGTGAGATAGAGAAAGGAAAAGATGAAAATCTGATTAGGAAAGCAAGATTAAAAGAAAGAAAGGATGTGAAAATAGTATTATTGCGTTAGCCCATTATATATTTCTGCTTCAATAATTACAAAATTACTCTGCTGTAACATATCATGTTATTATTAATAAAAACATTTTCTTTGTACTACTGTTTATTGATAAATCAACATGTTTCAATACCAATGGTTCCTTTTTCAGAATAAAATAAAAAATGCAAGCATTGGCCAAAACTATAAATATAAGTGGTGGGTAACTAATTAGGAACTACCGTGAAAACAAATTAAAAAGTGACTATTTACAAAAAGGATGTGGGTTATTTATAATGTTTAATTTTCTATTAATACTTTCTCTTATTTTTAAGCCGCAACTTTTGCGATATTTGTTCATCGTATGGTAAAAGCGTCTTAAAACCTCGAACGAGTCTATGTGGTTTAGCAAGCTTCGTACAGGGAATTTATCACTAGAAGACGAGCTGGATATCTCAACGAAGTTGATGACGAGCAAGACCGGAACATTGCGGACGCAGACCCTCGACTGACCTCAAGAGAACTTACAGTTGTAGCTAATAATGTAAATTGTGTAATTAACTAAATAAATATTGTTTCTTTTAATGTATTGAAATCTTTTATTTACATAAAACAGCAATTACTTTTGGATCAACCTATTAAAAATAAATCTTAGGATAATAAGGAAGTTGGACTGCGTGGGTAGATTGAAGTAAGAATAAAAGGCGAAATTAGATAAGCAGGTATAAATAATTAATTCAAAGCGAAGTAAATGGTGACTAAGCACACTGAATTAGAAATATAGTTTATAAGAAGATTTTTCAATGTCATGCCATGTCAATTTTACTAAATTATTTGATTTACAAGATTGCTGACAGAGTTTTGATTAGTAAAGGTTTTTTTTTTTTATATGTACAAGTACAAACATTCAAATCATTTTAGATAGAACGTGGAAAGATCAATTCTAGTTGACCGATACAGACAATATACCCACGCTTCTACTAGTGTAAAAAAGAAAATTTGATCAGTACGTGTTATATTCCAGGGTTTTCATTGCTTGAACGTTCGATGTAAGTTAGATTGAGAACACATATTACTGATCCTAGATATGTTACCTAATAGTCTTTTAATTTACATTTTAATTAAATTATAATATTACAGATAATCTAATAATTTCCACTAAACTGCATGGCCACAAGGCTTACTACTAGGTACCTAGGTACTGATCCCTAGTACCTACGGTACTAGGGATTCTGTGTCGAGACAACCCGGGAATTCCATAGTTTTTTGATGTCTCGAGTCCCGGGACTATTCACAAAAATAACCCGAGACTCGAGACTAATGTTTCATTAAATTATGAATTTTAAACAGGTTTTTTTATTTTTTTTTATTCCAACTTTATTTCATATACACGGTGCGCCGTTAGAATCCGGACAAAAAAACGTTATTGCAAAAAGTTGTTTATTTTAGCCAATATACAAAGATATCAAAAAATGCTGTTTTATCTCATTTAAAGGATCCTTGTTTGGAACTTTCATTCTATATAGCCACCCTGCGCCTCTATCACCTCCTCGATCCTCGCCCTAAAGCGCGAGCACGCTATTTTCATCTGATCGCGGTACATGGCCGTAAACTCTGCCTCGAAAGCGGCCCGGGGGGAGTTGACGTTAGGGTGCCTAGATTTGTTGGTTTGTCTCTCGACTACGCCTCACACTTAGTAGTCCAGAGGGCTTAGGTCGGGACTGTTAGGAGGTCAAAAATCCTTCGACCAAAACATATCAACGTTGTCAGAGAGCCAATTTTGCACTAAATGGCTTGTGAGTGGGTACTTCATCTTGTTGATAGATATACGCCTCTAAATAAACCTGACCGTTTCGCCCTTCTGGAAAAATCGCCCTCACTTGAGACGACGCTCAGGACGTGGATATTGGCCGGAAACTTGGTCTTGCGCATCACTGAGGCATCCTTGGGGTTATGGGCGTCCCATGCAGTCGTATACAGTAGATCTTGGGTAACTGAAGAATTTTATAATTTCAGTGGGAGTTCTTCCGGCATTAAGGCTTTCTATAATCGCCGCTCTTCTATCGTACTCCATATTTGGGTTGACAGGCTCGGCCATTTTGAGGTTATGAAAGTCTTACTGACATATTCAGCTAACTGTAATGATACCAGCGCCTAACCTTGAATTCAAATACAGCAGGAATACAATTTTGTCTGGATTCAAACGGCGCACTCTGTATATTACATAACAATTTTTTTTTTGTCAAACAGCAAAGCAGTTCTACGGCAAAGATCGCCCTTCAATTAAAGTAATTATCTTATTTAAATTAATATAAACTAAAATTTTATCAGCAACAATTTAAAAAGAAATATCAGACTTTCAATTTTAGTGTTCAAAATATTTTTAAATGTAATATTTTTGAAATGTAACATAATTTTAAAAAAATAATGTAATACAATAGATAAATAAAATAATTAGATAAGAATGTGTTTGACTTTATATTTTAATGTGTTCACTAATTCACATTTGGGTTAATACCATCTGACCATTGCCATACGGCAGGTAGTGACTCGGCGATGAGCGGTGTATTTGTAAGTATAAATTCATAGTTTATATGGCCAGCCATAAAAACTTGCATTATGGAGAAATTAGACCTCAGATATCTACTACTATGCTTACAAAAATAATCTGAAGTGAATGGTTTTGTCGGTTTGTTCAAACAAGGAATTATGTTACATTACATAAATTACATAAAGAAGATGTCTGTGGATGGTTGGATGTGTTTGTTTTATATATAAATCTACAGTTTTATTCCGGGCTTGATAAAATTTTGCACAATTGAGCTTTAAAATAAGAGGAAGCCACCCCATCCTCTTTTCTCACCTCTTAAAGCAGAATTTTGGTACTTTTTGATGAAATTTTGCATAATAGACGAGGAAAATTACTGTCTACATCCGATTTAGAAAAAATACTACCCCTATCCTTCTAAATAAATCATGTTATCTTTCGAAACAAAATTTGGGTAAAATGAAATTATTTGAAAAACTTTATTGACCTACGTTATTGTCATCCTATGTGTTTCTTTATTAATTGTTATTTTTTTAATATCTGTTTAATTGTGTTCTTACACAGATAATGATATATCCTTAATATCAACTTTAAATCATACATATAAATATCTATTAAAATATTTTTTCTTTTTATTTAAATAAAGTTAATGGTTTCGATTTTCGGGAAATCTCGGAACTTGAAAATATTGACTTTTGAATCTCGGGAATTGAAAAAGTCGAGAATACAGAATCCCTAGTGGGTATGTAGCACGCTTATAGAAGAGACATGGCCGACGTACAGATGTCACAGAAAGGGTTAATTCATTATAATATGGCATATGGTCGAGTGATGCATAGTACATGGACCAATTATCTATCGCCGGGTGCATTCAAGGGATTCAGTTTAAATTAGATTACCGAGTAGCAGACCTCAGCAGATCAGTGACCACACTGAAGATGAGATCGGTCTGAAGGTTTAACTGATTATCTCAGACTGACGATTTTTAAGAGAATTTACCGTCCGTATTACACACGACATACGCGTCACGGCACACTGATACCTGGTTGGCTGAGTTTTGAATACCTATCTTGCGAATTTAAAAATATCTTTTTTATTTAATCTTGTGCCCATTAAGTTTAAAGCACAAGATTTAAACGGGCAAAATTCATCCACAAAGTATCCTAGAGACATTAAGGCTTACGCAAATTTGTGCTGAAAAATGTGAATTTATAATGGCTCGTTTTAACGTACTTATTTATTTTGTAGTTTTGGGGTTTAAAATTCTAAATATAAAAAACATCATGTATGAAAAAACGTCATAGCAATTATTTTAGTTAACCTTTCTCTTACGGTGCGAAAATAAAAATGCGCATTCCGGTACTGTAAACTCACTATACATGAAAACCCTTGTGATTTTGATTGATTGATCAATTGATGTGTAAAAGTACTAAAAATGAGAAAAAACATTGATCATCAAGAATGACAGCATAAAGACGCATAATACACGTCTAATTCGGCCAGTGCACGCTCTGCTACTAATGTGACGATCGGCATCCGGCACCCCGCGTCCCGCCGCACTGCACCATCCGCAGCTCTCCGCACTCCGCACGTACACACACACGTATTGACAAATTCATGTTAGGTTCTTTGAGAAAACATTTTTTATTGTTGCGTATGGTAAATACTTATATATTGTAATTATTTTATCCAATACATAAATATATAACGGTGGAATACCTAAAATATGAACTCTGTATTTCTGAACTCAGTTTACATCATCGGAGAGGAAAGGTTAATACGAAATTTATTTCCAGAAAAAATCTATCTATCGAAAAAATCATTTAATTAGTGTTAAACTAAATATGTCCTGAAATTTTAACTTCATAACAAATATGTGTTTTCCTTCTAAAATTTTAATTATATTCTTATTGTTGTTTGTTTATAATAATAAAATCATTATCACGTTGATCTCTCATGAGTGAAGATCGTGATGTCTGTGAATTTCCGCATACTTGACTGTGCTTCTCACCCAACATCCTACAGATCTAAGAGCAGTCACCTGAGAAGTGCCGTTTCCACTTGGTCGGTCCAACGGGTGAGATATCTTCGTTTTTTTATGTCCTTCCTTCGACGTGGCTCATCACAACAAGCTTCTCCAAGCTATCGTCTCTTTTCCCAAGATGCCCAAAGAATTGGGTTGAGAATCTGTGCTTGATGTTCAGCTCCTGCAGAATGGAGACATTAATAAAAGTAGTGTACATATTTTAAATATTAATTAGAAGATATACATATAAAATCAATTTCATCTAAAAATATTGTTGTTGCGCCGCCGGGATTCAAACCTGGATCTCTTTCTAAACCGGGGAAGGTGCATTATTCAACTATGCTACAGCGACACTATTTTTGACGACAAATTTTCGAACCTATAACTTTTTAAATTAATACCTTTTAATCGTTCCATTATTTGAAAGAGCCATCTGCTTTGTATTTACAAAATCTCATACACCTTTGTGTAATCCGATAGCAGACACCAGAATTAACAACAACAATATTTTTCGATAAAATTGATTTTATATGTATATCTTTCTAAATAGTATATTTAATTAATATTTAAAATATCACAGATCTATGTTCTGAATAATTACAACTTCACAATAAGAATGTGTTCTCCTAATAATATTTAAATTGTATCAATGTGTCAAAAATTTTATAAAAATGAATTGATAATTCTAGCGTCTGCTATTGGATCGCTCAAAGGTATTTGAGATTCAGTAAAAACAAAGTAGATGTCTCTTTCAAATAATGGAACTATAACATATAGGTAACATATAGGTTCTAAAATTTGTCGTCAGAAATAGTGTCGCTGTAGCATAGTTGGATAACGCACCTTCCCCGGTTTGTAAAGAGATCCGGGTTCGAATCCAGATCCAGATAAAATTGATTTTATATGTATATCTTTCTAAATAATACACTTAATTAATATTTAAAATGTCACAAACCTATGTCCTGAATAATTACAACTTCACAATAAGAATGTGTTCTCTTAATAATGTACATATATTTATTATTATTTTTTAGTTAATTTAAGATAAATTTCAATTTATTTAATGCGTATTTATTTTCAGATAAAGAAAAGTACGTATTATATTAATCTATAGACAGCGCGCGTTTTCTGATTGTCTCTTTCTCTTCCCAGATTTCAGTCTTCGGCGGGGTGGTTTGCGCTTGCGGTTGCTTCGCTTATTCGGTCTACCACATGGGATTTCGCGGTCTCTCTCTTTGCACATTAACCACAACAAAGAGTTTCTCTTAACTTACATGCCCCCGTGAATTCAGAAAATTTTAATTAAAACAATTTTCTTCGGCGGTTCCAACGAGAACGTCTGCTATGGTTCATTGGTTAAGTGGAGCCTTATCCTTGAATTGCATACCCTTCCACATGTCGGCCACGTGCATCCGCTACTTTTTATTCTTCTTTTATCTTTCTTTTTCGCATATTTTTCTGGCACAATTAGATTTAATATCATTAATTGACATGGCTGTTACTTTTTTGTTGTAACATGATTATTTTAAAACAAATTATAGGCTGTCTTATGTGATCACTTTACACAATGTAACGTTCACAATTCCACCCAGTCAACCTTCATATTTATCAAATCTTTGGTAGTTGTATATATGTTACCGTGTAAAAACACTTCGAGTAATTAACTACAACTTCATCTTCACATCCATCTATGGACTGAAATTTGATATTCATTTCACGAAAACAGCATAGATGTCATTAATAAAAATCTTATTTTTTTTTTAGAAATTATGGAAGCCATATTCTTTTTCTGTGTATATGACAAATGATTACTACATTAAAATTTGCTATTATATAGGTTAAATGTGGCGAGTTAAGGGAAAGAAGATGACATAAGTTAACCAGGAGTTGAAAATTACCATTGATAAGATTACTGTAACAAAAACCTGTGATCTGCAATGGACAGGTAATAAAGATATGGTCAAGGGTTTCCTCCTCGGCACCACACTCACACATCGGGGAATCTATTAAGTTCAATCTGAATAAATGCGAGGCTACCTGGCAATGCCCAATTCTCATTCTAGAGATATTTTATATTGTTCTTTTGGAGACTTTCCTTTTGGATAACCAGGAGGTGCGGGGAATAGACCTTTGAATTATTTTAAGCCGATTACCCTTATGATTATTTGGATCCACCCATTATTCAGTCCAGATAGAATTCGTACGTTTTTTACCATATTAAGTTTGTCATACATTGGGATATGTAATTGATGGCGAGAAACTCCGGAAAGAGTGGCCTCCTTGGCCAGTTTATCAGCACATTAATTTCCATGAATTCCCATATGTGTAGGAATCCAAACAAATTACACCTGTTTATTGTTACTGTACAAATTAAATAGACATCTTCTGATAGAACAGATTATCTCATTGTCTAGCATAGTCATATTAGCAAAGAGGAATTCAAGAGCTGCTTGCGAGTCAGAGAATATAACAACCTTATCTACGTTCCGGAGTACGCAAATGTCCTTGGCCTCTTTAACAATTTAATCCCGGTGGCAGCTAAAATATTTTTTCAATAAATTAAGTTTATCTGTTTGTATATTTTTCTAATTGATGCGTTTAATTTGTTCTGAAATATCACAGAAATATGTTCTGAAAAAATTACAACACAAAAAATGTGTTCTCTGAAAAATTTAAATAAAATCATTAATCCGTGGTTTTCAAAAACATAGAAGTTTTTTGATTCCGTTTGGAAAATTTAATGAAACAAATAAATATTTTAATGATAAAAAAACACGTCGTCGCATTGTTCATTAATTTTAATAGTTCCATGAGTACTTGAAATCCATAGTTTTCAGTAAAGCTACTAAATAAACAAGGTACCTTACTTACTTACTTACTTACTTACCATCACGCCGTTTCCCCGTGGGGGTAGGCAGAGAGGATAGAGCGCCACACTCTTCTGTCCTGACATACAATTCTCGCCTCATCCACATTCATACATCTTGTCATACAAGCTCGCCGATTGTTGAGGCTTCTAACAGAACCATCCTCCATTATCTGGTTTACCTGGTCGTGCCAAGTCTTCCGCGGACGTCCTCTATTTCTGGTTCCATCAACACTTGCGTCATATATCTTTCTTACCATTCTCTCCTCATTCATCCTTTCCATATGACCAAACCACCTAAGTGATCCTTTCTTAATCTTACTCACTATACTAACATCAGCTTTACATTATTTTCTTATTTCTTCATTCTTTATTCTGTCATAAATAGATTTGCCACAAATACGCCTAAGTGATCTCATTTCCACTGCATTCAGTCTACTTTCGTTCCTTTTCTGCCAGCTCCAGGCCTCACTACAAGGTACCTTAAAAGACAAAATACGGTGTGCCAACTAGATCAGGACCTATGTGTTATATTATGCATGTAAATAGCTTGGCCAATGTTACAAAACATAGTCAAAAGTTTATGTTTGCCGACGATGCATGCATCTTGTATGCCGAAAACTGTGTCAAAACTATATAACACAAACAAAATTACCAGACCAACATCCTAAAATGGGCTCATGACAACGGAATAATCTTTGTATATCCGGTCACCACGAGCGAGACATAAACAATTAAAATGAGTCCTATTGAACATGATTACACAGATACAAATCAAATAAATTACAAATGTGATCAAATCGAAAAAGTGGAGCAATATAAATATGAGGGTTTAATAATTGACGAAAAATTTTCTGGAATCGGTCATTATTTATCAAACAATATTTTGTTTGATAATAATAAGTTATCAATATACCTACACACATCAGGTAATCTACTTCAGTTCAGAATTAATTTTAGCAGTTAAAATACGAAAATTTGATACCCGCTATATTTATCTTATTTTAATTCACAGCACAAAATGCTTTGATAAATATAACATAACTTTTGTCGCTTGTTTATTTATTTTTAATTCATTAACGTTTCTTTTTTAAGAAATAATGTAATTTTTTTTCCAATAATTAGCTCTAGAATTAAACCCTTTTGTGGTTAACTGCTTTGGTAATGTTCCTTTACTCCCGTCACAACTTAAAGATTGAAAGATAGCTTTATTTTAACGTTTATTATTATTTATTTATTTTTATTATTAAAATGTAATAATCAATTTGTACACTTATACTAATCTTTTTTACATGTTCTTTTCATGATAATCTTATTGTTTAACAATTTATTGTAGATTATCTGATATAAGAAATAATTTTTTAAATTTACATACGTATTTAAATGACGAATAATAATAATTATTATATAAGCCTACTACATCGTCTAGACTTACAGACTCTAAGAAGAACACCTTGACTTTACTTTTTGTCTTATATCGTAAGGAATTTCAAGATTCCCTTTATGTAATATAACGATACGAGATCTCAAATTAATGTACATAGGTGTTTTGTAATATTATAATAATCTATTATAATAATAAACATTCTGAAATTAAAAATAATAACTCTGATATTATTGTTCAGATTCATCGTACTTGTTATCATGGTGACTACGTTTTTTCTCATTCAGTACCCATAAATGTTATACTTACATTTTGACTCATTTTAAATTATAAATTCACATGTTCGACAATTAGAATATGTTATTTTGTACCCCGATAGGTAGGTAAAGAACTTATTTGTAAATTTAGTACTTACGCAGTACCCACCTAGGGTAATAGATTCCTTCGATAGCGGAACAGGATGGTTGATGACGCCATTTCTATGATCTTCCGGAAGTTTACCCAATGTACGAAACTGCCACGGCACAAAAAAAATCTGATGAGTTTCAATGTCCACAATACTCAAATCACAGCTTTATATAAACTAGTGATTCAACAAATAATCACATGAGAACACTTCCTCTCCAAACCTCGATGAGTTTTACGAATTCAAATCAAACCAGTCGAGCCAAAGAAACAATGTGTACTGATTGGGAATGGGCTAAGGAGTAGGAAAAAAACTAAAACTGGTGACAATAACATTTGTTTCAAATTATGGAGGTACATGTGTGCACCTACTAAAAAAAAATTACGAATACGGAACAATTACCAATCATGATTTTACATTTTATGCACAAAAACGATAAGTTATATGTATGTCTGCTACATTTACAAATCGTCAATCTTAATTAAATTTACACATTGGAAACCCGTAATATTTTTTGCATAAGAGGCAGCCAATCGAAGTTATAGATCTTGTCCGATATGTTCCCATTCTCCCCTACTATCAAATAGATTTGACAATAAGTTTTTTATCAACTGTTACATACTCAGATTTAATAGTGTTGAAACTAATCATTCCGCCATAATAGTAGAAATATTGATGTCGTACAAAGTGTGATATGTTTTAAAGTATTAAAATAGAAACATTTCACAGACCTAAACATCTTCGCCAATTGTGAATGTTTAAATGACAATCACATCTTGTTTTCAAAATGGGCTGTAATATTTATATACTTTATTTAAAAGCAGCCTTGAAAATATCCATCAACAAAATAAAGCGAAACCCTCCAAGGGACTAGTCTGTACTGGCTTTAAATCACTTTGCAAAATTATTCGGCAGGAAAATTCGAAGCCTCCCAGAAATGTGCGACGGATACTGTTACTTAAAAGTAAACCTTTTAAATGCTACAAGGAAATTTGTTTAAGTATCAGGAAAAAGTCGAATTATGCTGTTTTGTGGAATAATTTAGCGATGGATAAGAAAATTTTGAATCTTCAGAAACTTTTTTTTAATTGGTTTTCCCGTAATTCTCAAAACGATTTTTTATCCACAAAAAATTATGTAAACGAATTCATACCATTAAGTCTAATGTATTGAATAATGTATCTTTTAATATATCAATAAGAATAGCAATCTAGAGGAACGTCAAATCAAGAGATGTAAATGTCTTCTTTTGTTTTTTCTTCAATTACTTAAGTTCAATTACTTCAATTACTTATTCATGAATTGCACGATTGTAATGCGCAATCTAGAAACTCACGGGAGCGCAGTTATTTTATCAATTACATTGGATATTAGAAATGCAATACTTAGAATGTTGAGTATGCTAAAATAATATTTATGATGTAATTAATTGATATGATATGTAAAATTGAGAACACCTTTGAAACGTTCGATACTTCTGCACTTAGCACGTGGAAGTCTCCAATTTACCCTTACGCTCGTGTAAATGTCGAGACAAATACATAAGAGTCTATAAAACATTACTTTTCAAAACAAACATCTGAAAAGAAAAAATACAATTGTTTTAAAACGGGAACTCACTTGGTTATCGTTTTAAACTGGTACACAAATATCTTATGATAATGTCTCCACTGAATGTGGAGGCTGAACTGCTAGTTGCTTGGATATTAAAATTAGATCAAGACTAAATGATGATGCTAATGCTCCGGGTATTTTATTCGTTATAATTTCTTTGTTTAGCTTGCATTATTATGTATGTTACTTACTTAAATATAAATATGTGACATAAATTACTCATATACTGTCCCGGGATTTAATTTTTTGCTTGGTAATAAATGCACTAAGTGTAAGGCCCGAGCGTTTTGCATAGCGGGGCGTGCAGTGCGCATAGCAATCTCATGTTTATGAACGCGAGTATCCAGAGTGGCGGCCACCTAGAGCAGTGGCGAGAGTGTGCCTGTTTGCGTTCGGCGTCGCGTGCGCGTAAATGTTCAAACCAGTTTGTGTTTGAACAACGTTTTGTGTTTCGAAATTTCGATTTTTTTTTTGATATATAGTCGAAGGTCAACACAGCCATTTCTGCATATTCGTTTAATTTGGCTTCATTTAACCTTATGTTACGTTGAAAATTCTCCAAACTTGTTTCTTTGTTTAACAATGACACTTAGACCATTCTTATTACACAAATCAAATTTTAAAAATGAATTTCTTTCCAAATACATATCGATTATATCGTCAGCCATGATCACTCTTGAAATATGACCATCTTTTCTGAACGCTAGTCAGTACCATCTACTTAGATTTTTTTTTAATGATTACATTCTAGCTACTAACACGCTGATCTGATTATACGCCTACTATCAAGTTGCTTGTAATGCAAAACTCTTGAAGTTACAAGATGCCATACTGTCTGTTATCAGCCAGCACGACTGTAGACGTACGTAAGAGTGAAAGGATGGCTCATCGGCAAACCATCCACATGTTGAACAGATCTAGCGAAAACTTCCACCAATAGTATTTTCCACAATACACCATGGATACATTTCCTCTATTTCAGTAATATTCACGTATATTTTGACAAAAGCAAAAGCAAGAAAAGAGACTTATTTTTTATTGATTTTTCATTTTCATTAACCCATTTCTTTTTTATCGTTAAAAAAATTCAATGACATTCATGGTACTGGATTTTGTTTAGTACGCTATTTAATTTAATAAAAATAAATTAATAATAAAATAAATTATTAAATTGAAATCGAATTGATGATTCACTTCACGTTAGAAAAGGCTCCTTGAAACATTTGTGAGGACATAAGATAGAATGTTTGGAAAGAATAGTTATAATAAATTACTCAAATATCTTAGTAATTAGGTATAATCTAAGTAAATTTCTTTGGAATCTTGTTATTTATTATTCTTCTTCAAAGGTAAAGTCTTCCGTCTCCTGCTGCCCACTTCCAAATATTCACATGATATTCACTATAGTCCGACCAACATAAATTGGCGAACGGTAGAGGGCGCCACTGTACTCGTACTGAGTCTTATAAAGAGGCGAACGTAAGTTAGAAAGATATAGATGTCTCACAGAGACGAAGCTATTATTTTTACATGGGAAGTATGGAAGTCTTGGGCATTACAGGGCTTACAACCCGTCATTGGCTTGCTTAAGCGATCACTTTACACAATATAACATTCACCTTTACCCATGCCACCACATCTGTCAAATTTTTGGAAATTGTTTATATGATGTCATGTTGAAACATTTCAATTATTTATTACCGATTATTACTGATTTTTTTTTGAAAATTAGATATTCATTCTCATGTAACAGTCTAGATGTCGCTGAAGCTGTGACTATTTTTTTCTGAGGTTTTCTCTGTAAGATAAATCAATGGATAAATCCCAGTAATCGATTCTTACAAATATTTGGACACACTCAAAATATTGTTAATTAGAAAAGTCACCGCTCACCAATTTATGAAGGTCGCATCATTGTCTCTTCAGCAAAGCCTTTAACTTTTTTAGTACTTTATAAAGAACAATAAATAGCATAGATAAATAAATAATACTGAATAATTATATGATATCATATAAAATAGTTACCTACCTGCCGATTATAATTAATATTAGCGCTGTGAGTTAATCCAATTTTCGTTGAAAAGCTCTATTCTATGAAATAACTGTAGCGAGACAGGCATAGTACAATACGACTTAAATGAAAAATTGTATGGTTACTAAATAAATAAACTGTAAATATTTATTTATATCTTCTTTCTAAACTTTACTACTTATTTAACGTAAGTTTTATCTGCAACACGAACTGTTACTTTAGTTTTGGAACAAGTTAGAATACAAGGTAGGTTGTCACTAGAATGATAATCTAGAATAATTAGTGGTTACTAGAAAGATGAACAAATAAAAGAAATGCTTAAAAAAGATCCGGATCTAGCAGTGCCAGAGATATACAGGCTGATAATGATGCTGAAGATGATTTTTAATATTTGAAGCAATAACTTTATGGTCAGACATTTTATCTTTAAAATGAAATAAGCTTAACATTTAACCACACTAGATAGCTGATAATTAGTAACTTCCTAAGGATCTGAAGTATATGATATAATTATTTTTATTTGTTAACTTTGTTTCATTAACCACTTATTGAGTTTAAATACATCAACCGAAAAATACCATTTTCCTTCTTATTTTTAAAAAATACCAATAATTATTTAAAAATAATAAATTTAGTACCTAACTCAAATTGTTACCTAATACAAATTCACTAGTATAATTTTCAGTAAAAATTTTAGAATGGGACTCGTAGTTAAACTTAGTTGGTTGTTTATAATTTTTTGATTAGCTTTATACGCTTTATTTATCTCCAACGATTCAAAATTATTTAATTTGTGACCAACACCGTTTATAGGCAAAATTAACAATCCCAATTTTTTATCAATACCATGACCATTTTCTATCAAATGATTAGCAAATTCTGAAAACCCACTATTGTTTAAACATCTCAAATGGTCCTTTATTCTTATATTAAAATTTTGACCCATTAATAAATAACCACATAGTTGATTTTGCTAATTTTAAAAGTATTACATGATTTAAACTCGTGTAACTAGATATTTATTGACACGAACATACGTCAACAAGTCAATAATGAAACATTACTACCCAGACGTTCTGAAGCCATTTTCAGTTAAAATATGAACCATAAATAGTTAATATACAAAACATATTTTATTCTCGTGTATTAATTATTATATACGTTTTAAAATATATTTAGCTATATTTTTAAAACTAACATGAGTTATTTTGTTTCCGCGATAGTATTAAATGTTTTTTTTTTTTGATATATCAACGTCCGGGTAATATTATCAATCATTTTTAAACAAACATTAAGTTTCTCTGAGAGATTAATTTCTATAATGTGAATGTTTTTTCAGGAATTTATCTTTCTTCATGAAACTCGCAAAAGCATGATAAATATTACTCTAAGGTCCATAATCGTTTAATAAGCCTTCATTTTTCCTTTAATGGAAACATTGACCGGGATACAAAATGCCAGAGGAATAACGATTCCGGGAGGCTATCTCGCGTCTATAAAATTGGAATTAGTGTCATCTTAGCACAAAGCTCCCCGACAAATCTCGAGGGGTATATTTCAAAAGTTATACTTTATTATCTTTATTGTTCCAAAATACGCCGCTTCTTTCCGAGCTGCTACAGATCAGTTAAGGTCCTTCGGTGTATTGCCGATTTGACTGGAATTATTCGATATTCAATATTATTATTATTATTATGTCAAATTTCGCATTAATTTGATTTATGATTTCATTTCCGAACATTATAATAAAATATTGATTTTTTAATATATTAATACTTGCTTTTGTATATTGATACTTAGTTCAAAAAATATATTAAATACACAGTTAATTTTGATTCCAAGTGAGTGTATGGAATATATGTATTGCAGTCACCAGTTTCGGAAAAATGTATTTTTCCAATTTATAATAATTATGATGCCCCGTATTTTTCATCCAGTGTTCACGTGTTCGTTTTATAATGATCGCGGAGATATATTGCATATGTGTGGTCAGGGCAGGTTAAAATGGAGAAACTACTTATGGTTGACCAAAGTTTATTGTTGATTGAGTACAGTTACAGTTTAGAAATGTATAATACAATGAAAAATCTACACAAAGTAGCATTTGCTGGGGATCTTATCGGGAAGGCAGCAATGAGAGGAGTGGCCCTAAGGATCCGAACTTCTTTTTTTATTTATTTAATTGCGGAGGCGATAGACTTCTAAAAGTGGAACATATTAGTGGAGAAACCAGCCAGTTACTTCCTTTACTTGTGATTTCAATTATTATACATTTTTTTTTATTGTACTGACATTCTCGACAGTAGGTCCGTAATTCTATTTTGACCTAGCTAGTTTAGTAGTATCCAACCGTTCAGTTCCTTATTCAAAGGTGTGAATCCAAAGAGTAGCTTGTTGGTGTAGTGGTTAAGACGCTGGCCTGTTGATCTAGTGGTCGGTGGTTTGCGCCTCGTTCCAGGACTCCAGCAAATTAGTCCTATTTTCATAGCACAAGCGTTTAGCTTAGTTTGAAAATAATAAGAATATTGATGTGACATGTATTCCGTGTACGCATCTCTATTTAAAAAAAAAAAAGCTACAAGGCTCTTCACATTCCTATCCCTTCTGATATTGCTCTTTCAACCTCTAAATCTTATCCTACAAATATACAACAAAATTCAATAATTTCTTTCTCTACCCATCATTGGCTTTCAAAATTTCACTTCGATGTCTTGTGATCTAGTGGTTACGATACTTGCCTAGTGATCTAGTGATAGGGGGTTCGAGCCTCGTTCCTGGAGGCCATCAAGTTAGTCTTATTTTCACAGCACAAATAATATTTAGCTTAGCTTAAAAATAGTAAGAATATTAATGTGACACGTGAGTATGAAGTAAATAATCGTATCTTAATATCACTCACTATGCTAAGATCAGTTTTACATTTTCTTCTTATTTCTTCACTCTGTCATAAATGGATCTGCCGCATATACGTCTGTCAGTGTCGGTACCAGGACTCCATTGTGTACCGCTAGTCTTACCTCTATTTATTTCAATAAGCTACCAATTAAGAAAACTACAGGAATACAACTTGCGAGGTCAATCATCTACGATATTTAAAGGTAAGTTTCGTTTAATAATAAATAATTATTGTCAGTACCAATTAAACAATATTGTTTTACCCAGATAACAGTCCGTTATTTAGCATTGTAATGTTGCTTGTTTAGTGACCAAAATTATACAATCAGGTTACATCTCTCTTACCCCATTCTCATACCCTTCCATATCTCCTTACAGCTTTCCTATCACATATCACAACATTAGATATATATGTGATCACATTAAAAAGAAATCAAGAATGTTGATTTTATATTTTTAGTATAACAAAGTGAGAAAACCTCACATCGGCCATATTATTTATTTTCGAAAGTTCTAAGGGCAGAAGCCCTCTAACCAAAATAACCACAAAAATGGCACGTTTTTGTAAGTCATTGTCTAAAGTGCCCAACCTTTGTTTCTATATGGGGTTCATATATTAAACCAATGCCCTTGGTGAATCATTTATGAACCGAATTTATTCGGCAAGATATTTTTAAAAAAGCTGCAAACATTTTTTTAACGTATGAAAAATTTATTAACTAAATAAATTTTTGAAAAATACATTCTCTTTTCGTCATTACTCAATAGGATATGCAGGGGAACCCCGCTTTTCGTATACATTTTATTCCTGGAAGCAATTCGAATTGCGATTTGTACGAATGCCGAATCATTTTTTTTAGAAAGAAATAATGTTAGTTTGATTAATGATTATTTATTTAAATCTTTACTAACCTACCCGCAACAGCGGCACGGTAGCAAACGTACGTACGTACGTAAAAAAATTAAAGAATTCGCTATTACACTTTGATAAAACTATAAAAAAGTATTTTAATAGGAAAATAAGAAGAGTGAAAGATAAAAATCTATACGCGTTACGTGTTTATCTATCACCAGAACTTTTAAATTTAAATATTGAGCTTTTAATCACTGAGAAAAGCTACAAAAACAAATGTGATGGGGGACAAACCATTTTTCTGTAAAGAATAAATTTATTTTTAAATTCAAAGACGCATTTAAAAATAAATATATTGTGTCATTCTGGAAACATTTGTAATTCCCGTGTTGAAACTGAATACTATTTATACAAACTCACAGTCCGCCCGCTACACCATGTAGTAATACCTAACCTAACCTAACCAAACCTTACCTAACTTAACTTATCTTTATGTAAGCTAATTCAATCTAAGCTAACCTAGTTTAAATCTTTGATTAATTACCCAGATAATTGCTTATTTATCGGCCAGGTCCGTGGTACGAGTTCCTTTTTAAAAATAGGTTATTTTTTCAGTTCAATTGTCATTCTTACTACTTTCATTATAGTATTGGTTGAATGTCTTACCCTTTCGGACTTATGATTACTTATTTTAAAAGAAAACATTTTTTTAAATAGCCGAGAGCAGCAATAAAATAACACGAGTTTCACGGAGCTGGTACAAATAATACTAGCAGACGAGACCACGAGTGACCACCGTGAAATGGACCGCGTGGTACGAATTGGGGGTAAAGGTGCGAATATTAAAAAAGTTGAACGAATGCCGATATGTCCAAGTAATGTGGCGGACGAATTGCGGAGTTTCACTGCATTCTCAAAAAGGAATATGTAAGAGAAAGCGTAAGCAGAAATTTAAGATAATATTTTTCTATTAACTTGTAAGGAGAGCAGATCAATTTTCCATCATTAATTTTCTCATTCGTGATTATACAAGACAATGAACAACCCTTTTTAAAGCAATTCTATATTTATTAAACGCAAACTATGAAAATAACGCAACTCATAACAAATACGAAAGCGTCAGTCAATACCATGGCAAATTGTTATATCGGTGGCGAAAACAATTTTTGCTTTATACATTCAGTGGTGTCACTGTGTTCAATATCTAAATGCATAATTCTTGGAATTTATTTATTTATTTTATTTACTGGTATACATATTATTGTTATAACAGAGGTGAATATATTATAATATAACATGATAATATGTTTATTGTGTGGGATGGAGTAGATTCCACCTCTGATATATACAGCGTTGTCCTGGCTACTTTGCTAGACTGTCTGTCTGTGTTAAAGTAGTCAGTTTTTTTTCATACTATTATTTAAGATTCGACAGGAAGAAAAATAGAGATAAAAAAATAAATATGTATATATATAGAATAAAAGAAAATGAACCGAGAGTGTTGTAGAATTAGTGAATAATTAGTGTAGGCACTGTATAATGATTATGTTAGAATGTTGGATAGCCACGCTTCTGATTGATCTCTACCCGATTGGATGATATGTTGGGTCCATATTTGTGTAATCTTATTGGAGTTGAACGATATGAACGAATACAATATTAAAATGCATAATTTCTAAAATTCACTATTATAACAATTGTAAATTATTCCAACATTGTTACTTACAATGAAATAAGAGTTAAGACTGTATATATTACAGTGAATATTGGAAAATAGTAAACATTATATAGTTAAAAAATTCACTTTATTTGTGAACTTGCATTTAAAACACAGTTCCTTGATTTTACCGATGAATATGTTAAGATTATATATTTTGCATTTGCCCAGTCTATTTTACAATGTGGTATAATTGGTTGGAGTGGGACCTTTAAATCTGTCATCAAAATTTTAACAAAAACATTTTTAATGTTTTAAGAGTTATTCAAATTTATTAAAACCACGCCTAACTGCAAATATAAAATATATACTTTAACAATAATGTATCGCGAATAAGCAACAGACCGAATTCGGTTGGGAATATTACAATAATAAATCTGAACTCTAGTATTGTCCAGTTACATTTCACCTAGAAGGGAGTTAAATTTGTTTAATTAAGGGGAGTTAGTGCCCTTCCCAAAGAACAAGAATAATAAACAAATTTAAAATATAACATAAACGTTTTATTTAAGAAATCAAAAACGATGAAATATTTAAATCGTACATAACAACCGTATATTACTGTACATATTAAATCATTTACACATTAACACGAAGTTTTTCTTTGTTTTTTCAAAAAAAAATTCTGACTCTTTTTTGCACAGAAATATTGTGATGCCCGTTTTTTAAACACAAAAAATGACAGAGTATATCTTAATATATCTACTATGAATTCAATGTGTAATTTATTTAAAATTAAAATAAATTTAATACATATTTCCCGAGAGCTCTGCAGTCGCGTCTCGGACAAAATTCCCCGCTCCACGCGGTTGGCCAATAGCACATCGTTCACAGCGCATGACAGCCGTTTTTCAGAACAGCATTCGGTGTAATAAAATGTTTCTAGAAATAACGCCTTGGCACAGTTTTAATATACGTCATTAGGCGTTATAAATCTATTTTTGGATGAAGGCTTTTTCCTCCCCGCATCCGTAAACTCTTGACAGAGTGTTTAATTTTAATTTGATTACGGCATTTTCTCAAGTGGATCCGGGATTAAATTATATTTGGCCCTGAACCACCCTCAAGCGCCCGGAATAGCCCTTGAAATGCGCGAAAGATTGGTTTTATTACGTCCTTAGTCAGCGATGGTCCGGCGAAGGAAACACGTGTTCCAGCCCCTAGCCCCCATCCCCGCACCGCCCCCCGCGGTGGGACTGTTTACACTGAGCTGGCCCTAACACGTATTTCCGATCGGAAATAAAACTTCCTGCGTGAGGATAGATACAAAGCTATATTGCCGTCGTGAATATTTCATGGTTTTTCTCCAACGGCCGGGCGAGATTTTGATCACTTCCACGAGTTTTCTCCTAATCTGCCATATTACGCCGATGTCTTATCGGAAATCAGAGAAAAAGGTACGAAAACATATTTTAGCAACGTAAAATTTGTAATTTGATAATATTTTTAGATCGTCTATAAATATCGAATGCTCCATTTATCAATACTTCAATTATATTGTTAAATAATTTCAACCTTACATTCAAAATATTTCAATCAACAAAAATTTATCGATTACAATAATGATTAGTTGACGCAATCCATATTGGAGTCAAGAGGAATATTAGCTAATGGATCTGGCCTACCTTGATCTCGATCCTGGATTGGACGTCAAGTTTTCACCACCAGTTGACTCGCACTTTTTCAGTGAAGAACCGAGATATCACTGCACTTTCGGAGCTATTTAGAACACCGCCTCTTTGTAGTCTTCACTTTACGCACGGCGCTACTTTCGGACGTTAAAAAAAAGAACACAGATCTTAACGGTTCGGTGTCGGAAGGCAATCTGTCCCCCCGTCGGCGAAATCCCTAAGTAATTAGTTGACCAGAGCGGGACAGGTATATTAAGATTTATATTAGAAGGACAAAATGTACAGGGAGTAGGTACTTGACTTGCGTCAACAACTGTATTTATTATTTAACAAAGTTTGTAAATATTCCCAAATACTCAGTCATACGTATTTTCAAAACAAAATAAAAATATCTTATTTAATCAACACAATAAATCAAACACGATTTTTTTGGTTATATATTTCATTTTTCCAAATAATTGGACGGATATTCTTGGTGTTTCCAACATTGTCAATTTTATCATTAAGAAAGTATTGTATTATTAATCACGTAATATGTAATACCCCAACATTGTAAAAAAAAATTTATATAAGCCCAACTCACTGTTCTAAGTTTTATCAGTTGATCATTGTCTAGACAGCCGAAACGATAGCCCAATCATTTATAAAAATTAAATATAAAACTGAAAAAATCATATTTGATTTATTGTGTTGATTAACAATGGAGTTGTATAAAATGAATACCGTCCGTATTTAAAAAATAAAAGAAACGTATTATTTAAACACGTGAAACGTGAAATACCTATCTATCGCTCGGTCGCTAATACGACGTGACAAACATGCATAACATTTCACGAATAAAATAAAAACTATTCAACCAATTCACCCAGCAGCGGAATTTTTGGGAACATAGTATGATGACACGATAACAAACACGAAATATTTTAATGCACGCAAGATGTCATTGACAGTAGGTATGGCGTTATTATTAAGATTTTGTAGCATTTCAATGTTCAAAATTATAAATGAATACAATTTTTTTATATATTTATAATGTGTTATATATATAATGAATTAGCGTATTTAACATATTATAATAAATTATTATATTTCGCATACATTTTAGATGATATTCATCGTAAGTAAAATTATCGTTAAAATATAGTTTTGTTGAGCTTCTATCGGACAGTACTCAAATAATCATTTTTTAAATGACAATAAGAATTACCTTGAAAAAGACAAAATTCTTATTCTTAAAAAATACACTGTGTCTGATAAAAAAAATTGAATGTTTTATATATGGCTTAGCCATTGAAGGAGTATATATTCTATCGTCTCCCAGGGGCACAAATCGGCCGTCTGTTGGCATTTTCTGAAGTGTGAAGATTGATCTCTGAAGTCATCACTCTGAATGTAGTTTTAAATTATTCTCGCTTCGTAAGAAAAACCGTAAAAGGAAATTGGCTCTGACAGATGAGACAATTGTTATATAAGTAGACTTCGTAATAAGTTTGTTCATTTATTTATTTGTATGTATTTGTTATATAACTAAATACGAGTACATATTAGAATATATTGAACGACTGATTACTGACTGAGCTAATACTGACAATTTTAAAAGAACATTTTGCTAGAAATATATTATATATACAGTATGTAACAGACCTAGTCCACAATATTTTATGGGTCGATGCTTAATTAGATTACGAGTCGAAAATGTTGAAGGGATATGTGCCTAATCTCAACCATGTCAGAGATATTAGCATTTTTAAAAAAATTCGATTAATTGAAATATTTTATTGATTCCGAATTATACATTGAATACAAAAAATTAATGTTTTTTTTCATCGAATATTTGTTTTTAGATGATTTAAGGCCTGAAGCAAATATATAGATTAATAATTGAACAATTTCGCAAATATTTATTTCGAAATATGTAGACTTCTAGCTTAACACGATTTTTTTAACAAATTTCAAACAATTATATTTTCAAATACTAAATTAATGTATTAATTATAAATATATACATATAAAATCAATTTTGTCGAAAAATATTTTTTTTGCGTCACCGGTATACGAACATGGATCTCTATTTAGTATTTAGAATATCACAGACCTATGTTCTGAATAATTACAACTTCGCAATAAGAATGTGTTTTCCTTAATAATTATATTTTCTGTAACACTGCAGAAAATTGACTCACAATTTATACAAGTATCCACCCATAAAATATTATGAATTAGGTCTGTTACACCTATGTAATACTTTTATAATTTATTTCGTTTTATTTTATATTAGTAATACAGATTCATTAATGATATCGATCTTAAAATACTCCCAAAGTTCAATTTATTATAAAACATATAAAAAGCAAGTATAATATTCTATATAAAAGAAGTGCTGTGCTAAGGTATCCGTAATAAGAAAGCTAATCATGTATATTCTTAATTACCGCCAACAATTTGCCGTATATTAGCAATCACATTTTGATCTATATTATATAAATTTGTACTCAGAGTTAGAAGTGTTGGAACTAATCTAACGAACTAAAAACATTACATGTGACATCTAGCAGCGACCCCCGCTGGGGCAATATCGTTCAGCGTAACTTTCCACCACTTCGGTTACTTTAAATATTTCTGAATAAATTATTTAAAAATCAAGTAAGAACGTTTTTTGTTCACACCACATCACTGCCTCAATTCGTCACTGTTAAACCAAGTTGAATATTATATCATTTTTAACACAAACAATTGACAGAAGTATGAATATTTACGTCCCCGTTATATTCTCTAAGTGCTTGGACAACAATCACATCTTAAGCAGAGGACATTCTGAAACCGGTTGGCGTTAAAAGTAAAACAACAGCAATCACATACAAAGTTTTCTACTTAAATATTGTATGCGTCTGTCTTCCAAATTACTGCTTTAAACATAAGAAAATACTTAAATGTTTAATGATGACAGCGAACGAAATGTGTATAGTATTTAAGGGAGCGTAAAAGCATGTTTTCTGAAATTTAAGCGAATCCTTAATTTAAAAATCCACTATGAAAAAAATTGTTTTAAGAAAAATAATTAGATGATGTTTTAGGTGCCACAAAATCAGCCCTTTATTTTTATATTCTAAGAATATTGAACTGAAAAAATTGTATCTGTAGCACGATAGCATAGTTCTCGTTGTTGGGTTCATTTATGCTTGTATCTAAAATGATAATGCAAAAACATAAACTACCGGTATAATCAGCTCACATCTAAAACACAATGGGACACGTAGGAAGGTCCAATGATTGCTGAAAACTCGCTTTCAAAACGCAGGTGTAAATTGTACACATATATGATTTGATTTCATGTTACTAATTCAGAAAAATGTATTCGTTATGAAAACACATTTTTATAAGAAGTAAAACGGATTAAGCGTCTCCTAGCGTGTATTACTTAATGGTAGGTGTGCGATCTTTGAGTCGCACTTTCCGCCGAACGGATTACGATAATTCCGGTATAGAAAGATGTTGGTAAGGAGAAAGAAATTCTTCGAAGAATCAGCGATCTCGGAGAACCGAGATTTAGAAGAAATGCTCACCTTACCTCGGTCTGACGCTTCCGTTATCTATAATGACGATCTTCGCTCCCGACTGAAGATGGCGGAGTCACTATTCACCAACGATAATCACTATAATAATAAAATAATGCGTTTATTTCAGTGTGATCGGATTATTTTTTTATGAACACCCAATTCGCCATAAAAATAATACATTTAAGTTGCGAAATATTATTTATGTCATGAAAAGAAAAGCAAAAATGTTCACACATATATATAAATATAAACAAAATATAGATACGACATTTCAATCACGGCCATTATTATATCTGTAGCTATTCTGTAGTCGTTGCCATTCTTTGGTCAGGGAACCAGCTAGCTGAGGCTTTACGCCTGCAACTCGATGTCTCAAAAGCGGAACGAATCCATGTATACGGCCTTCGGCAAACACTGTAGATGTGCTGCAATAACGCGCCAATTCGAACAGTATTCTGTATAAGTTATTGTACTGAATTCGGAGACGGTTGTACGTCATTTGCTTGTATTTCGACCAGAGCTCGCATGTTTACATGCTGGTGAAAAACGATTTAAACAGGATCCTCTTCACCTCCTTACTGCATCGGTAGAAACGCCGTGACACGAACGCTCAACCGTCTCCTCTGTCGTTCTATGTCATCATCGTCTTGAAAATTTGTCGTCAATGCACTATCTTGCTATAGCATAATCGGTTAGTGCACGTTCCCCGGATCTAGATTCAAATCTCGGTAGCAACAACAATATTTTTAGATAAAATTTATTTTATATGTATATCTTAATAAATAGTACATTTAATTTGTATTAAAAAATATCACAGACCTATGTTCTGAATAATTACAACTTTACAATAAGAATATATTCTCCTTAATAAAATATATTCACCAAACAATCGCGAATATCTAGAGTAGTAGCTTTGATTTGTCGATATATTGATTCGGAAAAGCCTTCCGTAAGTAAATATCCCGTATACTGGATCTGATTTTCATATTACTAAATACATACAATAATTAGTTAAGCTTGTTTGGAATTAATACAACAAATAAACTTAAAATAACGGTTCAAACCAAAGTTATTTTTGGTTTAATTATTTCACCACAGAGTACCTGATTCAAAAACATTAAAATAAATGTTCAAAATAATTGAAGTACTTGCAACAACACATCATCGTTATTAATGGTTTCAATGTGGAATCTAATAAATCGCCGATAAGATGCGAATTCTCAGAAAAAATATTAAATGTGTTCCACAAATTCAAATAGATCGCACATTGGATGCGATTTTTCAAACAAGTTACCAGGATGCAATCCAGCAAAGAGAAGATTAGGTGTCAGAGGATTAGTGTTGGTTAAATCGTTATTTAAACAGTGATCGTATTCGATAGTAACGATGATTGGTAACTGATTATTTGTAATTCTTCGAGCAATCACTACTACACTAGAAAGTAAACTTTTCATACTTATTTTTATTTCTAATTTTTAAACTGTTAAGTCGTGGTGGAATTTCATTTGAATAATTTAATTCTAACATTTTTTAACTTTTTTTCACTATTTATTATGTTATGACCATTGCCGGTTTCAGCCTGTCACGTCCATCTTCAGACTGGTACATTTTTCTCTTAAGCTAGGATATTTATATATTTCATAATAGACTCACTGTAAAACTTGAGAGAAAAATGTTCCAGTCTGAAAATGTTATTTCAAGCTTCCAATTATCTTTAAATTTTAATTACCAGTCGTCGTTAAATCTCAATTACCGATCATCATCACAGTCATATAACGATTACAGATTACAGATTACAGAGAAATCCAAATCCAAATGAAACATCAAAGTGTCCGCAATCAAAAAGAACGCAAGAAGTAATATAAAATATCGGCTATAATATTTTCCCACGTTTTGGATTGTAAATCAGATAATTTTTTCAAATTTTAGAAAACTTACTCAGGTAATGACGTCTTCCCAGCGCTCGAGCGTATAAAATGTGAACCATAGAAAAATACACAGCGGTCTGGGCGCTTGGGTCATAGACAATTCATGAGAAAGGAATATAGACAGACATCCACGCCATTACTCACACATTAATACAAGCTAGACAATTTTTATCTTTCAAAATTATGACAGCGATTTATAAGCTTCAAAAACATAATATTACAAAATTTATGAGACGGGCAGGTTATTATTCTACTAATAATAGACTGGATTTTTATTCTATTATTCTATTCTTCTACTAATAATGGATAGGGCTATTATTCTACTAATAATAGACTGTTTCAAAACAACATTTTTTACTTATAGTACAAAATTTATAATTTCATGCCTGAAACAAAGAATTTTTTTTCCTTAAATGTATATGACCGATTATTTTTTTAGTTATGGATATATATATTTTAATGTGCGTAAACTGAAAAATTATATAAAAACATAATAATATTTTCAATTTTATCATCTACTAAATATATGTCGAACTTCCTAAATGCGTAAATATGTAAATGGCACATTTCGCTTTTGAGCTGCTCGTATTGAATAATTACATTTCAATGACTTTGAAAGTTCGGAAAGCCCTTAAGGCTAACTTCGAACTACTGCCAAAGAAAATATTAACCATAAATTATGTATGGTCTGCGTACATTATTTCAATATAAATATCGAGTATCATATAAAGCATTATGTATTCATATTTAGTCAGGCTTCACCAAAAAGCCACTACTGGAGTCTAGACTATTACTGTCACAAGATATGCAGGAAGACAAAAACTGAATAACATATAATTTTCACATTTAAGACGTCATTTTATATATGTATCAAGGTGGCAAAAATCGGGTAAAGAATATGTATGTAGTTTATGAACATTTTTCAACAAATGTTGAATAACAGAATTTTTAGGTCGAACATGTCATTTTTGTATGAAATGCAATGGCAATGCTACTTATGTCTTACATTAGCAAAATTTTTCACGTAGAATAGATTCTTATAATTGGTAAAAATAAAATTCATTTGTATTTAACATGCTTTTAATCAAATCTTTTAATATGGTTGCCTCAACAGTTTTTTAATTTTTCAGTTAATTAACGAAAACTAGAATTTCATCCAATAGATCGTTTATCTTTCGTGGGATGGAGAAACTATCAAAGGGCATTACAAAGTTGAAGGTTTTCCGGTTCATGTTTGCCGCATGTAATGTTATATCCCTTTTGAAATTCTCGATCCTTTTATAAAAGTTTGTCGTGTTCCTTCACTGACAGTTCATGAATAATTAGTTCCATTTCATTCTGGAACTTCTGAACAGGTTTATTATGAATTCAGGTGATATCAAAGGAAAAGTTGTCAACCAATAAAATGAAGGTATTAATTCTGTTTTTTGATGTTTCTTAAAAAGAAAAATGATCGGTAGAACAATCTTCAATCGCAGTGAAGACAAACATTCCATTGTCTTTAAGAAAACGTGAGATTTGTTAGAGAGAAATCATAAGTTTCTTTTTGATCTTTCTGATTGTCGTGATGTAATGATGGAAACCCCTGCGGGTCCCACCCTATCCCGGAATCGTTTTGAGAGTTGTTTACTCTCGTTTCGATTCCACTCAACAAAACGACGCGTGTAGTATTTTACAAATCTTCACAGCGTTTTGGAATATGTTTCTAAATTGGCTCCGGTAGCATCGTACCAGAGACATACCTGAACAATATGTATCAATTTGACATGAGATTCGTTATCATATTAAATTTAGAAGGCAGTCAGAGAGAGGCTATAAAAGTCATACGCACCCAAAAGGGGAGCTAAACGTTTAAGTCGCAAGTCCAGTCCGGCAAAAATACATCTTGTCCAGGTTACAAGAGGGTACGAGGGAGAGCCAGTAGAATTCACCGTTAGGTCTTTCTATCCATCGCTCTTTTCGGCATCGTCCATCCCAGCAATCCCCAGCGGGAGACCCACACCCTAACAAATCCCGGAAATATCTGAAATTCCTTTCATTTCTTAATAGGTCATCTTTCCGAGGGATCCGATGACCTATATTACTACTAATCTCACAATCATGATCTCACGTACATCATTCATAATCACACAGTCCATCTGACCACCGGCGTGAAGTAGCGTCATTGTTTCAATTGCTTGTCTCAATCTCTCTCTTGAAGCAGCCCTAGATTATGGTATCGGTAGCTGTATTCACAAGGTCCGCCCAGCATGTCGGAATCGACCCTGTGATCTTGCGCCTTCAATTTTCTATTATCTATCATTAGATATAGATTTAGACGTTAGATAGATTTATGGACAATAGTTAATTAAGACTTTTGTCCAAAAATATCAACATCTTGCTTCTGGAGTATTAATAATGCCCAGTTTTAGAAAGGAAAATTCTGTAACGTATCTTTGGGCTGGTTTTAAAAAAAGAATTTTGGCGTATGCTCTACAATAATGAGAATAATAATATATTTAAGAAGGGTAAACCTCTCAAAATTTATAGAAAGAATTTGGTGGTTGAGCCATATGGAAAGGATAGCTCAACAGTGAAGACCAAAAGAACACAGGAACTTGGAAAGGTCTTATCAATGAAGAAGCAACTATGTCCTCAAAGATATATCTGGCTTAAAGATCCAAACCTGGAGAAAAATGGCATAAAACTCTTGAAAAGATAAAAAACCTATCTGGGGTTTTACAGCCAATAATAACAACGCTCTCCTCACCCATGATTTGACATGCCCAAAAATATGGAAAATTAATATTTTCAAAAAAAAAAAAAATTATTTAATAATAATAATAATAATCAACAATAATCGTCATTAACAATAATAGAATTTCTGGAAAATTTGATACATTCGACAATAAATAGGTAATAAACATCACATGCAACTTTTATTTTAATATTTCTATGTCAGAGTAATTCACTCCATCGATCGCTTATATTTTACTTCTCGGTAGCTTCTGCATTTACTCCACTTGAGCTACTAGGTAATGAATATGTTTTTAATGTCATCGTCGTCTTCTTCTTCCTCTTTCTATCTTTCTTTTTATCGATTTCTTGCGATTGCGAACGTATTGTGCCAGGGATTACGACGTAAACGTTTTCTTATTATCGTTATTTTGACGAATGAACGTCTTTTCGAAGTCTATTTTCGTTAGATTCCAGTTTTCAGTGTTTTCACGTACATATAATGCTATACTTTATTAACCATATAAATTATATTACGTGCCCGCTTACGATAATTAATTTTAAATAAAATATTAATCATGATGGTTACATAAGTAGAAATGTTAGCCACACACGTCAAAACTCTTCATCATCAATAACGTTTGTTAAAAGTTTAAGCGTAACCTTTACATAAAAATGACGTGAAATAACCACAAACTCATTCATTATACCTCACAGTTCTTTTCATTCTATAACCACCATTAATTTTCACGACGCTGTAAAGTAAAAATTTGTAATTTAATGCTAATAAAAAGTTGACGACATAATTCAAATGAGGTGTATAATTCAAAGAGGCTTAAACCAATATAAAATGGTAACTTTATTATGTGTAATAAAAAAGTTTTATTTGCGAATTTTTTGATAAGGGTAGTATTTAGTAATGAAACAGGTACGAAATTTTGTGAAACATTTTTGTATGACAAATACATAATTTTAAAAGGCGTGAAAGTAAAAACGTTTAAATTAAGAGAACTGGATGATCTGTATTCACATAATTTAGTAAATTAAAAAATATATACTAGGAGAAAAATTCACGGATTTATTAAAATGAATCTTTCACATGTATTTAATTTTTTTTTGAAATATTCAATATTTTTTGGGCATGTGAACTCATGGGTGAGGAGAACGTCATCATTATTGGCTGCAGAACCCCAGGTAGGTTTTGATATTTTCAAGAGTTTTGTGCCATTTTTCTCCAGTTTTGGATCTCTAAGCCAGATATATCGTTCAGATGTATCCATAGATAATGCATAAAATAAAGCTTGATTATATGTCGCACCTATAAACATCTCAATATATGCTTTGACAGTAGTAAATTTGATGTATCAACAACCCACAAAGGATTTTCACTACGGGCGTTAATAAAAAGTTACCATAGTAAAATACCACTGATCGCACAACCGGCCCTAAATGATAAAATGCTAAAAGGCTAAACGTTCTTTGTTTTGCTATTGCTCGAGACATTTTATACATAATAATAAAATTGTTTTACATTCAAATTGTTATAAGTTAATTGTTAGCCTTGCATTGATATATACGTTATGTTTTGTTACTTTAATATAAATGTCTTGTAATACATATTAAAATTAATCAATTAGAAAGATATTCAGAAAAATCTATTTATTGAAAAAATATTTTAGTCGGTACCGGGATACGAACATACAACTTTTCCTCTCTGAAACGCATTACCAACGCGTTATTATTTCGGGAAACGCGTTACCATTTCGCAATATAAACTGATAACGTTTTTCACAAATTTTGAACTGATATTCTGTAGACTTTTTAACAATTGATACATTTATAATTGATACATTTTATAATTGATACATTTTATAATTGATACATTTATAATTGATACATTTTATAATTGATACATTTATAATTGATACATTTTATAATTGATACATTTATAATTGATACATTTTATAATTGATACATTTATTAAATATAATCAATTTTACATTGATCTGGTGAAATGGAAACACATTTGCCCAAATAGGAAAACTTCTTGGTTCGTATCCCAGAGTAACCACAAAAAAATTATCCGTATATCTTTCTAATTGATTTATTTAATTAATATTTTTAATATCACAGAACAAAAGTACTGAAATTACAATTCACAACAAAAATGTATTTTCATTAAACATATTGTATAATTTTATTGGTTCATTCTGATATGTTAAGAGCGAATTGATATTTTCTGAATTCAGAATTTTGGGCTGAAGATTTGATCCACCACTTGTGATATCTCACGTAAGTGAAGTTCAATTATTTCTTCATTTCATTTATATTGAGTAATATTCATTGGAGCGGGTTTTGGAACAGAACGATACAATTATTTATATTTCACATTTTTGGATCATTCATAAACGTATAAGGCACCGATAAATGTTGCTGCTTTCATTAAAAGCTTGATTGCACATTATTTCTTGTCCGTTAATGAAGCCTTACTGCGCCACCCATATTAGACATAACGCTGACAAACGGCAGTGTAAACTTATCGAAACAATTATCGCAAGAATGGAACCAGCACCGTAGCCAAAATGTCAGTCTTTCAAGGCTGTTAACCAGGACCGTATGTAGGGGAGGCACGCCCATGGAACTTCTGAATCAACCTGTTAAATCAATAATTTTTAAAGAGAACACATTTGGATCTGGATATTTGTCTGGATATTTTTTAAATACAAAATTAATTGTATTAATTAGAAAGACATTCATATAAAATCAATTTTATCGAAAAATATTGTTGTAGCATCGATAGTGTACACTTATAGACGTAGATTTTATATGTATTATATCTTTCCAATTAATACACTTAATTTGTATTTGTCTTATAATAATAATGTCTGGTAATTATAGTACTATATTTCAAGGTAACAGAATCGAATGCCATGACATATATGGAAGAATAATGTCAAGACAGATCTGCAATAGATAGACGAGTACCAAACGGACTAGACCACAAAGGTAATGTCAATGAATGAATAATGACACGGATGACTGCAGCCACTCATGACAGCAGACTGTTAAAGAAGAAGATTATTTCAAGGTATGCAATGTAATGCTGGCCATACACACTTTGTTTAAGTAATTTGTTTTTTTTTTAATAGAGATGCGTACACGGAGTACGTGTCACATCAATATTCTTACTATTTTCCAACTTAGCTGAAGCTTGTGCTATGATAATATGCTAATTATCTTGCTGGTAAAGGGGGAATATTAAGAGTATAATTGAATTTTTCCGGAAAGTTGAATTGAAGAAGAGACATACATTACATTTACGATAAATATTACATGAGTACAATTATATCGCAAAGTAGTACAAGTACTGCACTAAATGGATATAAATGAAACAATATTATTACTCTACTTGAGTTTATTAGCACTACTCGAGAGAAACAGTAACTCCCCTCCCCTTCCATCTGTCAGTATCTAATTACTTGTATGTCTACCGCCTAAGCCTTGTCTTCTATATTCCTCGATTCTATTAATAATATTAAACTGCACTGTTCGATGTATAATATTTTAAGACAATGATTTAGATGGGGTTTTTGGTTTAGATTGTTTTAGAGAATTGGTTTAGACAAATGGGAAAAGCACGTTTTATTTACTGTCATACACATAACTTTATTCGTGAGATAGCATTAAACAATAATCATGAAATTCATTTTTTTTATCTAAAACTGTTTTGAAATTAGTGAAATATTCCTTTCCAATTAAAGGGATATTTCATTCGTATATGCTTGCATACACATTAGTTACAAACAAATAAATAAATATATGTTTATTGTATCAATTAATTAAATTTCTTTATATTTACAATTGTCTGCAAACATGAAGGTTCAGGCTTCAATCCATACACCAATTATCAGAAACATTCATCCAATCCCATTTTCACACAAAGTAATATTTTAAAGTATAAAAATGAGAAAGGTTAAAATACATACTTTTTAAATAGAAATGCATACACGGTATACGTTATCATACTAATATTCTCACTCTTTACAAACTAAGCTATGAAAATAGAACTAATTTGGGGGTTACCTGGAATGAGACTCGAACTAATCACGAAATTTTTTTTGACTTTTGTATCATTTCATTCAGAGTACCGGGTCCATTTGAACCACTTGCTCTTCCATCATGATGTATGCCTTATGAACACATTACCAAAAATGAGGTGTATTTATTATAATTGTATTATGTATATTATTATATTATTATATTATTACTGCAATGATGCAGGGGCTGCTAGCTGGGGCAGGAGATAACCTCTAAAGGAGGACGGCTTCGGGACGTTTAATACGCGAGAGGCCATAGGTTGACAGAACGTTTATCGCGGGGTTCCGGTGCTGTGGGAGTTCAGTATAAAAACTCTTGGAGAGGTGTTTTATGAATTCTTTTACTGGAGGAATATCCGAGTCATGATGGAGTTGCATAATCTTGGTCCATTTAAGTGCACGCAACCTACTCTTATGATCTTATTCTGAAAGAATTGTAATTTATTTATGTGTATAGTGGCTTCGTGACCCCATATGGGGGCTGTATAAACCTTGTGACAGCCTTATATAAAAGGAGCTTGTTGTCGGTGGCTAGTTTACTATTCCTGCCTATTAGTGAGTACATTGCCCAGAATTTACGTGATGCAGCACTTAATTTATTTTATATATGTTAGCACTATGTGAGTTTGAATCCAGCGTAACACCTTGGTATTTGATATCGCTGATCCAGGGAATGTTTTCTCTGAAAATTTTTATGCTGAGTTCGTGGCGTTTAATTCTGTGATATCTGCGTGAATATATAGTGACGGCGCTCTTCGAGGGATTCAAATATGTCTTAAATACTAGATTAATATTCTACTCAATAGAATAGTTAGAATAGTGTCATGTTTCTATTTCTTTTTGTATTCCTTATTTGTTACCTAAGTGACGAGCGCCCGCGGGCTATAATTCCCTCAATCAAGGCGTAAAGTCGGCCCTGCTAAAGTCCCTGCAGAGACAAACATTAATCAAAAGAAGCTATAAAACCCGGTCCCTCTGCAAAACTCATTTAGATACTTCTTGTTAATTAATATCTACAATTTGGGCGATTATTATATTTCTGGTGATTCATCAAACCGTTTCAGCGAGCAAAGGAAACGCTCTTTAAAGCCTTTTCTCTAAATCCTTCAAAGGATCTTTAATACTCGAAGCTTTCTGAGGATTGATGAGCCCACTGTACAAACTGTACACAGCTTACTCCGAGAGCCTTTTGATTTCGGCAGTAATGCGTCATTCTGGGACTTGTTTCTCTTTGTTTATTTTTAATTCGGGATAGATGAAAGCGAAGACGGGTCTTTATAATTCAGAAAATCCACAGGCTCACTGCAAACTTCATGGTTGATTTTTTATTTATTATATTTAGTTCCGGTATTTCGTTTCGGTTTACAATTATTACATTCCGAGTGGCCCGCGTGATGAAATTCATATCATCACCATGTATAATACGTGTTGATGTTCTGATATCAACTCAAGAATGATTGAAAGAGACATAAATTCAAACCCGTTCAATTTGACAGTGAAACGCGACGCGTGTAGACAAATATCACCCATAACCGTTGAAATCTACAACGATTTATTCTGGAGACTTAGACGAACAGAAATATCTATGAAACCATTAAATAATTACAAAATTACTTCGTGACTACATATTATATAAATAATAATAAAAATACATTGTTGGTACCACTGCTTATTGATAAATCAACATATTTAAAGATCAATAGTCCCTTCTTCAGGGTACAATGTATTCTAAAATTAATAATTCAAGCATAAATAAAAACAAAACTATAAATGTAAGTGGTGGGTAACTAATTAGTTACTAATGTGAAAATAATAATTTAATGGTTACTATTTACAACTATTCTGAATTTTCCAATCATATTTAGGAAACAAAGCATTCCTTTGACATTAATAAGGGTTTATAAATATTACATACAAATACCAGGGATTTGCAGTATCGTGTTAATAGCAAATTAAATATTATAAATAACCAAATCCTTTTTGCAAATGGTATAAACACAGTGTTGTTATTATTATTAAGAAATCATTTAATTACATTTATTCCGTTTTAATTGCTGCTGGGAAGATTCAAATTCACAAAACGACGAACGGAACATCAACGATCAAAATAATGATATTTAAGGTCTAAAAAGCGTAAAGTCAGGTGAGAGACTTGGTGTATACACGGTACACAACGAGAACTGAGAGTTGTCTCCAAATAATCTAATGGTAGCATAATCCCTGTCTCGAGTCGATAATCTTATAAAAATGTCACCCGTAGAAACGGGCCATAAAAAAATATGATACTCTGTTCCAGGTACTGGTGTAGTGGCTCTTCTTTTGAAAAAATATTTTGATACAAAATATTCCGCATAGAATTTTGTATAAACAAACATCGTCTTATTTAGGAACCTACCTTTCACAGAACGTGAAAGTCATTACGAGGAAATTTATAGGTTATTTTGTTAATAATTTAATCATCTGGGCGCGCGGCGGTATTCCATTCTTTCAACCATTTACCACATGCACTTGTAGATAGATGAAATATGTGAACTCAACTTAAATAAACGGTCATTACTAAATTTACATGTTGTAGCTCAATTTTTTTTTTTAATATATACATTTCTTTTTAACCTTAAACATACTATTATTTCATTTTTTTAAACATTAAACTTACAATGCTAAGAATTTTTTTTTAATATTTATTTAAATTTCGCTCTGGTACATTTTTTATTTTGCATTACACCACTACAACCAGAAAATTACCGAACCAACTAGCTTTACTCTAGACCACGCTGTTCCTCTGGGTCTCTCCATCTGAGTCTCCATAACCACGCTCAGACAATACAAGCACCCGTGCACCATGCAAGAACCTTTAGCTGATCGTGGCATTGCGGCAAGTGCAGTTGTGTGGGTCTTATATAGTTATTTTCAGCCAATAAAATACTCGCCTCGGCTGCCTTCATATCACGTGCTGTCTTCTAGACGAAAAACAATGCCATAAAAAAATTAATCCCCTATACAAAATGGTAAAAAGAGCCCCCTGTACATGTATTGTGTTTAATATATATACACAATACATATATATATATATATATATATATAAGAATATTTAATATATTTATTTAAATATAATATACATTTAAATAATAATAATATGATTGGTATCTTGTCTCCTATAATATTCCCATGTTCATGAAAGCATACTATTGTTTGTTTTTGGGCATTTATATACAGTTACGTAATGCGCTGGCCCCGGTGAATCGAACGCCAGTGCATCAGACCACCGATATGACTCAGTCTGAAGGTATCTGCGTATAAATGTGAAAGTGGCTTGCTCAGATAGATAGGAATAGTCTTAAACAAATGAAACACATTTTACAATTTATTTACGATCACAAAGCACGACATAATGATTACAAAGACGAATAGCGTTCAAATCTTCGGGTTACAACAACAAAATTCCCACGAAAAGGTTCGCCCACTTCACTGAACGACGAGGGGTCACCTCGTATATTTTTATACGATCTATTTATCTACTTCCTGGATTGAGGTGTCTGCCGTCTTCTAGAAAGACAGAAGCCTGGACAAAAATTGCGACTCGTCTCCAATGTATTTTCGAAGCAGCAATCTTGTCAAATCTCTATTCGGGGACTGCGCCGGTCCGCACAGCTACCAGCCGAGATTCTCTTCCTATATCCAATCCAGTCCATGATTCGGATGGATCGGGAACCACAAATCTCCCGTATCCACCGCAATCCAAGAATTCCTTTTCGCTCTTCTCTCCAATTTACGACCGAGCGCCGTCTCCCCAGCTCGCGCGAAAGCCCCACCTTTCCCTCAAGCCTTCTCTCTCCCCAACCGTGTCTACTCAGATCGGTAAATAGCACTCTGTGTCGCCGCGCATTTTTAAAATATCACAATACACACTCGCAATTGAAAAAAATAAATTATTTGCTTAACAGAGAGAGTCATTTTGAGACGATGGTCTGGTCCCTAAGATATATTAGCGGGGTACTACTGTATATACGATGGTCTGGTCCCTAAGATATATTAGCGGGGTACTACTGTATATACGAACGCCATAGCAGAGGTCTATTTTGCTGAGATCGACAAATCTTCTTTTTTGGGTGGCTTAAAAAAGTTGTAATATCGCTGGACTAAATGTATCGAACTGAATGATTATGTTGAGAATAAAATTAATTTATTGCATCTCCTCCCTTAACACGGGTACTTATCATACAGCCTTCATAAAGGGACATCGATAATGTTGTTATAAAATTTCAAAATAAACATAAAAAATTACCTTTTTAAATAATTTTTTTGAGGATTTTAAGTATCGATACCTAAATTATTATAAAGCGCCAGTCTTTTGGACCCCTATCTGACGTGAGCCTCAATGCATAGCACTGGCTCAGCGTGGCTGGCGTAGTTACACCACTGAATAACAAAACTGTTTTATTAAGATTTGTGTTCACTCTTTACACATGCACGTTTCTTCAAATGCAGGGTGAATATTATGTTCCAGGCCGATGTTGTTTTTGAATAAATTCGTTTTTATATATCGATTATTTGGTTTATTACAATTATGTACGGAATAGGACATCGACCAATTGGCCGGCTCCGGCAACGGCACGAATGTGTGCTCTTTTAACCATATTTTTTATAACATTCTCGCACACTTCATCGTCAAATCAGGTGATCGACCCTATGCAACTGGGAAAAATTTCTCGCAAAGTGTCAAGCGCAGCTCGGGCCGTGTATGAGGTGCCACCGTCCTGTTGAAACCACATGTTACAGGTTAAATCAATTCAATTCGGCCACCGAGAAGTTTTCCAACACGTGACGATTGCGATCACCATTAATGGTAACAACGTTGCCTTTTTATTTAGATATAATGTTTTAATTACTTATTTTATTTAATGACTATTTATTTATGAGTTAGTATAGACTACCCTCGATGACCACCAAAGTCAAACTGACAAATGTCTGCCAAACAAAATCGGCCTGGAACATAAAATTAACTATGTATAATATAAAATTAGACAAACTTGACGATCTCTTATTTTCATGTATTTTATTTTAACAAATTATATTTTTAAATAGATGGTAGTTACGTACTTACTTTCTGGTATTAAGTATTATTATTAAAGGTAAAAATGTACCTACACCTACATTTGATACGTAAAGTTAAATTAATAGTAGTAGTAGTAGTAGTAGTAGTAATAGTTAAAATTCTAGAACGTACAAGAAGATGATATGTAAGATAATGATACAGTTTGACTGTTCACGAAGTTGATTCATTTAAAAAAATGGATCGTCTAGAAAGTAATATTTTTTTCTATGTAATCAATATTATATATTTTCTTTTTTTGGTTCCGGTTGGACAATTTAGAGGCCCTTGAGATAAAAAAAAGCAGTGAATAGTAGTAGTGCAATTCTTAATAACCAAATAAATTTATCCATTAGCTCCTAATTTTATATTCTGTCTCTTATATATATTTGCTATTCAACAGAAAGATAACACTGAAATTAATATTAAACCAAAGCCTGTACTCGAGAAGACTTCTGTGACCAATGTTCATGAATTGAAGAAAAAGACTGTATCAAGTACCTAGGAATCATAATAGATAATAAACTCAAATAGAAAGAACATATTACTAATCTTACCAACAAAATAAGGAAAACTGCCCACATATTTTCAAGACTCAGAAACATCTTAGAAAAATTACAGACTACTATAAATTTCTATCTGAAGTCAAAAAATATGTACACAGACTAACTGAAACATAAATTATCTCGTATATACTGCTTCTCTATGTACGAGTCTTACTCATAGAGAAAAAATAAATGTTAAAAGAAATATATATATATATATATATATATATATATATATATATATATTATCTCGTATATACTGCTAAAATAAATAGAAATAAAATAAGTGCACTTTTTTGTATTTATTGTTAGTTTTAAATACGCCCTGACTAAGCTTGAGCTAAGCGAAACCGACTGGCGTTTAATGAAATTCGTGATTTTATACAAGGTGATTGTGTTTATTTAATATAATAATTTTATTCGAAATGTTACATTATAAAACCGCGCTAACGGCGAGAGATATTTCACTGCATTCAATTAATCATTTGGACCTTCCGAATTCGTATGTAATACGTGTCTTTATCCCGTGACGACATTATGGATCCATAAACTTGTAAACATGCTTCCGTTTAAACATAAATTCACTAAACTTGCTTCAAGTATTTATTGTTCACAAGTACACAACATTCTGTCCACTTGATCCTTCTCAAACTACATCCTTACATGTCGCTACAATCGTTCTCATTCCACATTCTGTAGAGGTACATCACATAATATGTTCGTACGTTCACATTATCTGTTTACTGAAATATACCACTGTATATATATATAATATATTTACTGACATATTTTCCTGTATCAAAAATGCTCTAAATGCTAATCCTCTTATTCTGATGATTTTACCTTGCAACTGTACATTTTCACAGCGTGGTCGAATTTAACGAGAAACTGTTGGTTCTTATCTGGACCGAACCTTAGAGACACGTGTGAAGGTTTCACAAGAAACTTCGTTACCGAATAACAACCTCGGGGAGGCACCAAGGCGAAAGGTAAGCGGATTTCTGTGTTTACAGATATGTTACAGATTTAACTGGTATGGGATGATCTTGTAAATGTTGTAAGTGATACCGGGGCACTGAATTGAATAGATAAATATATTTTAATGAAGAAATATTCGGGATGAAGAAAGCTAACTTGAAACTAAGTAATAATAATTGACATTACTTAGTGTTTATTAATTATAAACAATATTTTTAGTATTCTTAAATTGAGGATACATTTTACTATAATTTAAAAACATGGTTACATTTTGAGTAGCTAGTTCTAATCTAATAGTAATCTAGTGTTCGAGGGTTTCAAACCTCGTTCCAGGAAGCCACCATGTTCGAAGTGGATTTTTTTTTGTTTAAATCAATTTTACAGAATCTGAATAAATTGTATCGAAAAATTAAAAAGTAATATTTTATAAATTACTTTAATGTTTTAAAAGTTATATAAATACTCTAAGCATAGCAATTCTATTCCAGAGGATATTATTTTGTAATGTTAAATGCGTCACTTCAGTTTTTGGTTAATTTCTTAGAACCTACTTGTAGATATTTGGTTTCAATAAACTCAAAAAATAAATAATCAAATTATTATTACAATTAATAATTTATTTAATAACCTAATGATAACCAGAGTACAATAATTGGTCTGTTGTCCCAAAGCTCCTATCTATTCGGTTTTTTTTCTTTTTTAAGTTGTAATTGTGGGTGTAAGTTTACAGACTTTTAAATAGTTGCCTCCAGATGGCATTTTATGATAAATTACGATAGTATTACAATTATTTAAAAGCAGGAATTATTACGGCCATGACCAGGCGGCGACTAGCATTGACCGTGAAGCTACCACTGCTTTTCAAAGGTAAAGGTAAACAAGATTTAACTTGAGGATACATCTTTCTAGAGTATTGACTTTAATAGGGGGTGAAAAACTTCACTCATCCCTTATTTTCTAGCCAACCATCACAAATGTAAGTACTCTACTTTAAAAAATCGACGTTTGTAATTTTTTTTCAAACTGGAGTGTAAACACGCCTATGAGTTTAGTTATATATTTTGTATAGGCGTTGTACATGATTCGTTTGCTAGCCCTGCTTTTCAAAAATACATACACATTCATATTATGTGGGTAATATTACAAACTTGCGGAGTCAGAGTCAATTGGAAAGCCCTTGGTTACGCATCTATTAAAGATGGTGAGTGCGAGATTCAGATCGCGTATTGTTATCGGTTCATGTGTTGGAGGCTGGCCAGCCGATAGTCCACTGAAGACCATCTGAAGATTGCAGGACAATAATTTAACATTATTTTTGTTTTTAAAATTGTTATTTTAACTTATGGAAATAATGTTAAATACAGATAATAACTATATAATTTGTAATTGCATAAACTGTGAACATTATTAAGTTAAATTATTATCGAAGTGATTCACGAATACATATTTGTCGTGATGTATCTTTAGCGTCTCTAAGAAAAATTATATAACTGCGTTACCTCTGTTTTTGACGTAGAAAATGACGTAACCTTCATTCACTTGACTATGAGAGTAAAACTGCTGCTTAGTACACACTAATGCTCACGTTACACAGATTTAACCTACCGTTAATCCAGCCTGGTCAGTCGTCGCGGAACCGCAGTGTTACAAATAACAATCATAAAACGTTGCATAGTGATATCGCAATATCTAGTGCAACAAATTTGGACATTTATATGCCGCAGAATTTTCAATTTATATTAGAACATTTAAAAATATTATTGATTATGAATTTACTGTCAACAAAATTATTCTCCATTAGTTTCTTTTCAACACGGAGTTACGATAAATGTTTCCTTCTGTTCGTTGTCAAGTTGGGAAGGCATCGCAGCCCCGAGGGCCACCAAAAGGATAGGTTCAATGAAAGAATGAACAAATAATATTTAGAAGCCTCTTGGGCGATGTTTAATAACGAAAGTAACAAAAGACAATTGAGCTTATGTACTAGACAATTAACACATATAAGTCGTCGCGGAACCGCAGTGTTACAAATAACAATCATAAAACGTTGCATAGTGATATCGCAATATCTAGTGCAACAAATTTGGACATTTATATGCCGCAGAATTTTCAATTTATATTAGAACATTTAAAAATATTATTGATTATGAATTTACTGTCAACAAAATTATTCTCCATTAGTTTCTTTTCAACACGGAGTTACGATAAATGTTTCCTTCTGTTCGTTGTCAAGTTGGGAAGGCATCGCAGCCCCGAGGGCCACCAAAAGGATAGGTTCAATGAAAGAATGAACAGATAATATTTAGAAGCCTCTTGGGCGATGTTTAATGACGAAAGTAACAAAAGACAATTGAGCTTATGTACTAGACAATTAACACATATAAGGGTTGACCATTACAGACTTTTGGTATGAATTAAACCTGAACTAAAATCCGGTGGATCTTGACTAATGGTTGCCACTAAAAAAGGAATGCTGGTTCAAATCCACAGGCAACTCACCGGGGAGATGGCGCCGTTCCTGGATGGATGGTCCGGTCCCTGGCCAAGTTGTCAAGGCGACGGTCGATGGGAGACGAAGCGCAGCCGTAGCGGTGGAGAAAATATGTCGAGGTTAATATCAGGTCCGGCGCGCAGCTACGAAGATGTTGTATCGGTTTCTTTTAGTCACTATCTCCTGGGAGGGATACGTATTCCCGCCGCAGATGCGTATACCCACACTCCTTGCCCTCCCGTGACTGCCCCTCCCTTTCTTTCACGGGTGCGCTCGTGCTTGGGCACGTGACTCGTGCGCGCCTGCGTAACAGCGTGATCATTCCAGATATCTCAGCGCTTATGATTAAAACTGCTTCATAACAGCGGGTAATTAATTTTCTCAATTTTTTTTTAAATATAATAGTAATTCATATCGATTAAGCCGTTAAATTTTAAATATCGCAAATTGTACAGCTGAATGAATGAGTATATGGATATCGTTTTGCTGTTTCTAAATCAATTAGATCACACAACACAAAGGTCTGAAGTGTATCAAACTCGTATCGTAAAAACGAAAAAATTTAAACGAGGTTAACATTCACCATCGACCAGCAAGCTAATATTGCCCTCAGCTGGCACTGATTTTCGTGATATTTTACAAAATAACTCGTTTTGATATTTGCGATACATGCAAGTTGTTTTCTGTGACGAAAGTAATTTCCCACAATTTTTTATATATGTCTAGATATTTAATTTTTAGAAAAAGATTGAATTATATCATTTAAATTTTGTTATTTCTAGCAAATATTCATTTTAAATTTGGCATGATATTAATTAGCATGAGATTTTTAATGTCTCATTGAAGTTATATTTTAATAATTTGTTTCGTTTCTCTTCAAAATTCAGTATATTCTTAAACCCTAGATGATCAACATATCTTGTTTATCTCGATTAAGGGCTAATTAAACCATCACTTTGAGAAATGGGTAATAGCCATAATTTTCTCGAGATCTCGACAGCACAAAAGGGAAAATTTAAGACTTCTTCAGTCACAATAATTGTATTGAAAAACCCATTAGGACAAGATAAACATCTCGGGCCTGCGGAACCCGACACAATTACACCCCAATTTGGTTGCCCTTGGGTTAAGACTGGTCCAAGGGTGGGAGGGATGGCGCACACAGAACTAGGACTGGCACGAAAATTATTTTGACAAGGATTTGCTGATTTATAATTCTACGTATTTATTTTGAATATTAACTCCTCTTTATAATATTTTAATACTTTCAATACTGTTTCTAATCTGCTCATTCACATACTGATGATGAAAGTTTAAAGAAATATATTTTTTTTTTTCTATATCACTAGACCTACAAAACGTCTTGAGACACGTTTGTTTGCTGGTACATTTATATCCATTTGTTACATTTAATAAACTAAAAAACAACAATTAATTAATCAGTCACCGTTTATACAATACATATCATTCTTACAGGTAAGACTGATTATTTTATATAAGCCTTTTTTTAAAATTTCTTCTAAATTAGGAGAAAGCGTGCTCTTTTGTAAAGACTCAGGCATTTTATTTTTTATTGTAGAAAAAACAAATTCTATTGTCCTCGATCCATATTGTTGGTCGTTAGATTCAGATTTGCTACACCTCTTGTATTTTTTCCATGTGAAGGTACTCTATTTATCTATTTAGAACATCGTTATTATAGTTTTCTTTTATTAAAAGAAACAGTAATAGCCCGTGTACCTAGTATATATGTTCCGTATATGTGTACCGGTATACCTAGTAATTGAATTATTTATTTTTAATGGAGGAATCGTTTATGATATTAGGTGATTATAAATATGAGAAAGAGATCTGGTGGTCGCAGGCTCGAGCTCAGTTGTACGCAGCTTTATTTATTAAAAAAAATACATTTTTCCGCGAAATAACTTCGACAGTCGGGTCCTGGTTGTCTATTGGTAACGTACAGAGTTTGCAATTCCGATTTTTGTAAAGTAAAATCACTCGCCTGGTTTATCTGGCCTGCAATCTGGCGTGGACTTCTGGCTGGTCAATCTCCGACTCTTGAACCGGTAACAATACGCGATCTGTATCTCGCGCCCGCTACCGTTAATAGATGTGTAACCGAGGGTGTTCCGATTGATTCTGGTCACTGCAAGTTTGTAGCATCACACAACCGGAATGTACATACTCATGTATTTTAAAAACCAGGATTACCAACTAAACTACGTATAACGCTTAAACAGAAAATTTATTCTTCGGATTTGGTCTTTCACCAAAGCGATATATAAGTATAAGTATATTTATACTTTTAAAATTAGCAATATTAACTTTGTGGTTAAAATTCATATTTTTTATTTATTATCTTTGTTTTATTAACCACTTGAATTGAGTTTAAATACATCTACCGGTTTCGAAAAATACCATTTTCTTCTTCAGGATGTCATAACTAACCAAAAATATATAGCATTTTCTTCATCAGAATCTATTTTTTAAATTTTTAAAAAACAATTATTTAAAAAATAAATTTAGTACCTAACTCAAATTGCTGCTCAATACTAATTTTTAGGAAAAAATTTTAGAATAGGACTCGTAGTTAAATTTAGTCGGCTGTTTACAATTTCCTGATTAGTTTTATCTCCAACGATTCCAAACTATTTAATTTATGACGATGGTTCCTAACAGGACCATCTTCCAATATCTGGTTTACCTGGTCGTGCCAAGTCCAAGTGTGGACGCCCTCTATTTCTGGTACCATCGAAACTTGCGTCATATATATTTCTTACCACTCTCTCCTCTTTCCATAACACTGTTTCATATTCAATAAATGGACTTTATGAGTATAAAGTTTACTTTTGATACATTTTATAGATTTTGTATATATATATGTACTTTAAAAATTTAGGTAGTCGTTTGAAAAAGTTATTTTAAAAGTATTTTGAAATCAAGAATTCAACCTAGTAAGTGGTACAATGTCTATAATTTCTAAATTCTTTTTTTAAACAAATATAAAATATTATTTCATAATAATAATGTTAAAATAACATTCCTGAAAATGTTTCTGGCGTGGATGTTTTCATCCCTATTGTAAAGCTCTAGAGGCCAAAGGGTCGCCGGTTGGGTCAGTGGGAAAAATATTTGAAGTCGAGTAAAGCTATTCTTCACTCGTTGTTTTGTTATCATTAGAGGGGTAGATAGCAACCCGGTCCTTGGGGTGGTTTTGGAAGGAAATTTTATTCCGAGGGAATTAAATAAATATGACCTTAAAAATGTTATCACCATTTAACAGATGTACAATTTTTAGTCTTCATACTTAACGCATAAATTAATTTGGCAATCATTCAAATTTATTTAATGTTTATTTTTCATTTTACTCTCAGTATCATTATCTTGGATCCTACAATCTGATTTATTACCTATTTATTCAAATCATAACTTTCACTTAGCAATAAATCATGATCACAACCTAAGACAATGATTAAACATCTACACACCAGTTACGAGTACATCAATGACATTCTTTCAACGTTTCTACATGTTTTTAGTTTTGAAACTCACAACTAACTGAAAATCATTCACTCATAAAAAATAACCCAAATATGGAACTTGATTACAACACAATACACAATCACCAAATTTTTTTTATTGTATCTCTGTCGATTTACTTTTTAAATAAAAGCAACCACAACAGCACGAAAAAAACTGGCTACTTTAACAAAGTCTAGCAAAGTAGCCAGGACATTGCTATATATATATATTACATTCCACACAAAAAACTACGAGTTGTATACTTAATAGCAACATAATGTTTTTTTTAAAGAAAATACATTTTTGAAGATATAATTTCAGAACATAGTCCTATGGTATTTTAATACAAATTAATTATTTATGACACGACTAGATCGCCGGTCAACGTGCGCGTTTGGATGCTCCGTTAGGTTTACTGTACCTATCAGCCATCTCCCCCCCTCACTTCTTATTTCACCAATACCACAGAGCACGACTTTTTCTATATATGGTCTATGACTTGGAACTGTCAGAAGTGAATGTCCTGCTGCGAGCTCGTTACACTGTTCTATTTTTGTACAGTCACTGTTGCTACTGTGTGTTTCGGTTTTCTCACGGCACGTGCTAACTACTATTATGTTTAGAGTGCTTCGTGTGAATCGGCGAAATTGTACCTGAAGTTCAGGAGAACTGTGACTACAGCAGAGAAAATACAGGTAAGTCATGCTTCCTGGTTGGCCCTTAAGCTCTTATTGTTCTGTCGCTATACCAAATCCCTACCACCTTTCTTATATCCCGTTTTACCACCCCCTCGCGCATGCAAACTATAAAGATGTACAGAAAAATCTATCTAATGAAAAAATATTTCATTGCTACCGGGATAGCAACTAAATATTTTTTCGATAGATAGATTTTTTTCTGTATATCTTTCTTGTAGATTCATTAATTTGTATTGCAATATAATATATTATATTCATAGAGTTTTTTGGTCCACAATTCAAATTTGATTAATTTATCTTTTTAATATTAAATATATCTTTAATTTGTTTTGTTATTTTTTAATAATTATTTTTGATTACGTTTAAAATCAATGTCAAAGTTACCCCTGTAACTCAATTTTTTTTTTGGATGCGTAAAAATTAAATAAATGAACGTAGTTCAAAACTTTAATTTTTTAAATTGTATTTTTATTTTTAAAATACGTTACATGGCTAAAATATCTGAGAATATAAAGCCGTGTCGTTGAGAATATACGCTACTCGATGTTTATTTCATGTATAATCGAGATATTTGCTGTGCAAGCTATCCACGATATGCGGATAATAGAAAAAGAAACAGAATAAGCTGGGTACGAATAGATAATTAAATAATATAAAAATAATAGATGTATCGCACAGAATTACTCGCCGAAGAGGCGCCAATTAATTGATATGTTAAGACTCGTATCAGCGATGAATCCGTGGGATAGATTTCGGAAAACGAAGCTATCATTCTTAATAAAACGTCACAGCGGTGGCCTGTCGCTATGTGCCTACTTGCAAATATGGTGTATATAATATTATATGAATATATGTATTGTATTTACCTGAAACAAAACAGGGTATTCTGCAGGTGGGAAGCTCATTCTCGATTATGTAGTGTCACCATAGGGTACCGATATTGAACATCTTTTGTGTTTCATTTCTTTCGACCTCTACATCGTCATCATCGCCGGTTGAAAAAAGCTGAGATCAGCAAACCACCCTTGTCTACATTATTGTTTCCTGTATGGAACAATAGATACTTATTAAATATAGATTCTATTATGTATTTTTGTTGACTTTAATATCTGCAATTTTCATTGCAATTTTTATTATTATTATTTATTTATTTTTCTTTCTAAATTTCATAAATAGTTTATATGAAGCACGGGTCTTCAATCCTTATAAAGAATCTACAATCCTTATAAAGAATAAATATTTTTACAAAAATTATATGTAGGAAAAATTCGGCTCAATAATGCAATATAATCATGTGAATCTCAAGTACATAGATCTTTTAATGTAAAACAAGGGTCTCGTGCCAGAAACTACATAATACAGAGATTTCATCCTTATTGGTTACCGAAGCTAGCTTTGATGTCGGAAGATTATTAAAATTAATTGTTTTAACCAACACATCAACAGGAAATACACCCATAAGAAAGTATCGTCACGTTATGATTCCTCCTCTTTTTCTTTTGACCTCGACACTAATCTCGTCTTCATAATTTTCCCCTCAAACCTTTTCACCATCCCCACGAGATCAGAGGGTCTGATTGCTTAAATAAAGCGGCATGAAATCCGAAAATGGACTTTTTGATCTCATTTCTGACCTATTCTATGTGATTTGATTACGTTTTCCCTTTTGTGGGATTAACTATTAGGTCATTTTCAAGCAATAGTGGAGTATTATTTCATCTCGTATAATGGAAAATTTGAAGGACACGGTGAAGGGTCGAAGGGACCGCGTAAGCAAAAGTCTGAACGGCACTTGTACTTACTCGTGTATACGCCACTGCCGCTATACTCAAAAATTATCATAATATTGAAGACAGAAATTCTTTTAAATAATTTTGATTGGTTGACATAAAATATGTTTCTAAATAATAAGAAAAACACTATTTATGGATACGTCAACATATCTATGGTATCTTCTTCAGAAAACAATGTATACTAAAATTAAAATACAAACCTAGATAAAAACAAAACTATAAAAGTATAAGTGGTGGGTAACTAATTAGGAACTACCATGAAAATATATTTAAAAGGTGACTATTTACAAAAAGGATTTGGTTATTTATAATATTTAATTTGCTATTGACATATTTTCCTGTTTCTAAAATTTCAAATTTATCTAACTGTAAACCCCTAGTATTTGGGTGTAAAATTTCTAAACCCTTGTTAATATCAAAATAATGGTTTGTTTCCAAAAGATGATTGGTGAATTCTGAATAGTTTTTACTATTTAGACATCTCAAATACTCCTTAATTCCAATATTTAATTATAATATTTTTGCAATCAATGCGAACATGTTGATGTATTAATAAATAGTGGTGTTTTTTTACTATTTATATAATGTGTTACCACAAAGTAATTTTGAAAATATTGAAGAAGTAAAATATATGTGTTTGTATAATATATAAGCGACAACATAAACATGGCGTTACCTATAGAGGTATACATAGGTATTAGATTTTGTAACGTTTACAAATTAAACAAACACATGACGAATACTCTCCCGTACCTTAAGGGTAGTCAAGGTGTAACAGCCTTCTAATAACTGCTTAGATAGATCTCTGGGCACATTTAAAATTCTTCATTGAATAATCACTATTAGTCTATTATTTAATGTAAAACTCCAGGATTGAAAATAGAATTAAGAGTATTTTTAAAATGGATGAATCCTTATTGCGTAAAGCACGTTGTATTGTGATAAATGTGTTTCTTGACTTGAAATATTTAGTAGAATAAATTATATCATGTTCATTTTTTTAAATAATGTTCTAGAAATTACCATACCCTGTATCGAAACAATAACGTTACACTTATTAACTCCTCAATAAATCATTACGCTTAGCTGGGAAGCATCTCAAAAAATCTCTAGTTGACCCCAAGGGCACGAAGGGATACTTCTTGCGCATTAAATGATTTTATCATCATACCAGTTGCTTACATGTTAATATATACGGTACACACTGCCATAGAATTTTAATTTTGGTATCAAGTCTTGTAGATAGTATAGGGTGTCCAGGGGAAAATCTTCAAGTTTAATATTAAATAAATAAAAAAAACTACAATGCTATTCTCATATTTTATTTATACTAAATTGAATTTAACGATGCGTTTTATGAACAAAACCATCTAAATGCCGTCCATTTCTTTCAAGACTCTCTTGCAATCGGACTCTTAAATATGCGAACATACAAGAGCAAAGCGTCGGTTCAATGGCAGCAACTTCACAGCGGATATTTTCTTGTAGGGCCTGAATTGTTCGAGGATTGTTGCTGTAAACTCTTGACTTAAGGTATTCCCACAAAAAAAAAATCGCACGGTGTAATCTCCGGTGACCGAGGTGCCCAGGGTATGCTGATTAATTTATTGGGAAAAATTCACCTCACCTTCTCCATTGAAACTCTAGCTGTGTGTGGAGTGACCCTATCTTGCTTAAATTGTATTCTGTTGTTGAACCCAGGAAACAGCTGCAGTTGCGGTACCAAAAACTTGTCGATCATTTGGCAATACGGGTCAGCAGTGACTGTCTCTCGTTGACACACTGTCGTTTTTGGACAATGCAAACGTTTTTGATGGCATACCCTTTGATTATCGGGGCATCAGTATCTCATGTTACGTTTATTAACATAGCCATCGATATGAAAATGTGCTTCGTCAGTAAATAATATGTTTCCAAGCGTTCGTGTTGTTCCAAAACATTCCTGCATCGTTCTCGCTACGGTTTCACGTAAAAAATAGTCATTTTCGTTAAGAAACTGCACGATTTGAAGTTTGTATGTTTCTTTTTCAAAATGACATGCACTGTTGATTTTTTATTTCAGTACAGGCTGCAATCATTTTTTGACGCGAATTACGCATAACTTTACGTCGAACTTGAGCAACGTGTTCTGGCATCGCTGCTGACGTTAATGGTCCCGGGGGAGTTTGGTTAGCCATTATCTCTTCTTGTCTGAATTTTTGAACCCAACACCAGATAAGTTGCATGCTCGGCCCATTACTTACTCGTCGAATATTAAAGTGATTACAAAAAGCGCGGCGCGCACGAACCAATTAATCACCGCACACTAAATATTGCTCAACAGCGAACGCGCGGTACGCTCCCAACCAGTGACTCATTGCTACTGTCAAATCCGCAAATCACGCGCATCGAACAATACCCCTTCCACTTACCTCACCCTGATGGTTTACGAGCAATTACAATTTAATCTTGAAATTTTACCTTCTCCTAGACCGTGTATTTTTCGCTTATCCAATTCTTTTTACTTTGATCTGATCAATTTTACTCCCAGCTAACGTGTGTCACCTTTTTTTCTAAATTCGTCACATCTGATGTCCGTAATATCAAAAATTTTAAACAAATATAATTAAACTGTTGATTTAATGTAGTTCTATCTTATTAAATAGCACAAAACACTTTTTGGTGGTGGATTATCTTAAAAATAGAAGAATAAGATATAGTATATGTGACAGCACTGAATTAGCGCACGTGCTGTGTGTATTTTTCTGAATATGAGAAATTTATTATTTTTAATTTCTTGGACAGGTTCAACAATTTTCTGGTTATTATTAATGCGTCTTCAAAATTATAAAACAGTCTATAATTCTTATGTTTCGTATAAATGCATATGACTAATAACGAAATAAGTCCAACTGCTTAAAGAGCTTTTACAAGTATAATTATAGTGAGTAACAGCACTATTATTACGTCTTTAAAACTACAGAACAGTCCATAACTCTATGCTTTGTAACAATATTCGTGACGACCAACAAAAACTACCATTTTAGTGTTATTTTTAGCTAAGTTAAACCTCTTTAGGAATTTTTACAAGTACAATTATAGTGAGTAACAGCACTATTATTACGTCTTTGAAACTACAGAACGGTCCATAACTCTATGCTTTGTAACAATACACGTGGACCAACAAAAACTATCATTTTTAGTGTCATTTTTAGCTAAGTTAAACCTCTTTAAGAATTTTTACAAGTTTATTTAATTTAAACTATTACGTTTGAGTTTTTCCGTTTAATCAAAAGTTACGATCGTTCTAAGAAGATTGGCACAATCAAGAAAACCAACATTTGAGAACTGAAGAATCCAAGCCACTCATTAATTAAAGAGATGACAACATTTTTACGATCTCTGAGATTCAAGTGCTCATCTATTTCCTCTAAAAATCTCCAGATATTATGACCCCCACTGTATTACTCTGAGAGTGTCGTTAACTTAATTAGGCTAGCCGTTCCGCAACTGAGAGGCATTTCTTTCCGGTCCATACCGGAAGCTGGGACCGTTTTCCCTCATTATTTCCGGTATACGGTCCAAAACCAGAGTCTTCGTTAGTGGAAGAGTCGGAAGTGATGCTGCAAAGCCTTATTTATTATGGTTTGATGCCTGGACAAGAGAGCTAATGAAGCTCAACATAATAAATTGTAGAGTAACATTTTACTAGCACTTTGGATTTTATCAAGTTAATTTTAAAAGCATACTCGTTAATAAAAATATATCCGTTTTACAAATTATTCAAAAACTAATTATTTTTATAATTACTATGTATATTAAGTGATAAAAAATGTATATGATCAGTCACTAGAATTATTTTTGACCGATATTTAACGTCAACTATTAAAAAATATACATTTAAAATGCATAAATAAGAAGTAAATTTTGGAATGTCAGTTAATTATTACAGTTATAAATATCATAAAATTTCTCAATATTACATATTTTAAGGGAGGTTTTAATGTGTAGCTGAGACTCTAGAATGAACTTATCCGAGAGCTGGTAGACTGACTGCATTATATATTGTATAAAAATGTAAGTATTTTAAAACCGTAGTTTACTATCTGTCTATTTAAAAACAGTAATGTTTATATAATACATGAATTATTACAGAATTAGCATCAGGCGGGGGGCAGGTAACGAAGATAGTACGCCACACTCTTTACATTTAAATATTACCCACTTTATATAGTAACATCATCTTAACACCTTATATATGGACATCATGGACATTAGGGTTGAAGGGAAGAGTGTCCCTCCCAGGGCCAGAGGACGCACAGCGGCGCCCCCCCCCCCACACGTCTGCACCATTTTTTTACTCCGTGGTCCCCCTGGTGCTCGACTTTGAACGGAGCCCGGTTCGTCGACCGGATGGACGTTAGTTTATCCTCAGGGCCAATCGCTGAGCGCCACATCACCCACAAATGTGTACTATCTAGGCATTCTCTTTAGAAAGCTACATACCAATAAAGAAGTATGAAGCAGCTCCGACTTGTATGCCATCCGCACTCTACTGCCTGCCCCATCTTTTTACACTCCATGGCATCCTCTGGAGTGTCCCACAGATCTTGCACCAGATACAAGCAATCCACACAGGAAAAACGAAGGCCATGGGAAAGCTTATGCGCGCATTGCTGCGCCAAGCTAAACCTTTTGCGGTCTGGTGTAGTCATCTATACACCTGAATGACTTCAGAGAAGGTAACATTCTCTGACAGCATATTCCAGCTGATGAATTTTCAGAAAATAAATTTGCAGAAAAAAAAGGGACGCAAAAGTCACTCTCCCCAATTGGAGAGTAACAGTTGCGTCCCTTGGGATTGCACCATCAGACAGACGGGACTACATGCCACCACGTATTTATTACACTCCTGCATGTTTCGGAGTGGCTCCTGCTCGGACCAAGCTGACGCCTGGCCCGCAGTGAGTCCTACAGGTAGGTATTTAACCTCCATTATAATATAATAGGCCGTGTCCATGGATGAAATTTTTCTCAGAGATTACGCATAATGAATAGTGCAATTATCGCGAAGCGATTTATTGAATCACCATCCCGTATGTTTGAATAACTAATCCAGTACATGCATACATTTCTATCAAAATATCATTGAGATATATCAATCTTATAAATACAGATTTTATTTATAAACATCATACGCATATATTTTAAAAAAATAATAATGTTACACCACGAAGTAACTGTCACATCAATCAACGATAGTCATGCCTATAATTTATTACAAATTTTAATCATTAATATCTATCTAATAAATTACAAATTCTGATAATAAATATCACTTCTATTTTTTTTAATACAGACGGTATTTATTTTATAGAACGCCATTGTTAATTAAACATGATTTTTTGTTTCTATATTTAATTTTTCCGATCGTTTCAGCTGTCTAGGCCGTATATAGAACTAAAAAAAATCGTGTTTGATTTATTGTGTTGATTAATAAATTTCACGCTTATAATTTCACAATTTTTTATTTTACAAGTCGTTTTGCAAAAATACAAAATAAGATTATTTTATTTACGATACGAAAGACAATTTGACACCCAACAAAATGATGTCTATATATCACATTTCATTCGCACGCTATTGTGGAATTCTTCGAAATCCTCCACAATACTTTTGTTCACCTTCATACCGTTTTCAGCAGTTCATAGACCCCCCCTTTTATGATGGAATCGCTCCTAGGTGGGTTAGAACAAACAATTTTGAACATCCCCAAATTAAATTAGAGTCCCAAACAATTCATGAAAACCTTGACCGTTGCCTCACTCAAACTCGTGGGCCATTTTCAGATCATTGGGTTTTCACTGTTTATGGAAATAATCCTTCATTTATCGCCCGAAACTCTGCAAACTGGGATAATTAAATTTTGTAAACACAAATTGCAAGCTACCATAAATACCCTGATATTTCATAATTCCTTAAACGAATGACAAAAATTTATTTAAATACCCAAACTACATAGCTCGAGTTAATTTTGCGATGTACACAGAAACGGAAAGGCTGAGAATGATATCTATATATTACAGAAGATAATCTCGTTGTATTTTAGGCAAGATTAGTAATTGTATGGCTATTTATATTGACAATAATGTAAGAAAAATAGTCCATTAAAACTATTTATAACACGGTTTATAGTTTTCTCCACACTTTTCGATGTGTTTATTCGAGTTTTTTTAGCATTCAAAATAACGTACGGGGCGCATTGAATGATGACTACTGGTTAGAAGGATTGAATAATAGACCAGTTTATACGAGTTGCACAATTCTATGTTGACACTTTTACGAGGTCAGACTCCGTTACTGTCAGAATGCGAATGTCTAGTTACTTATATATAGAGGGTTGTGAAAATACAGGGTTAACTAAATATTTGGGATCGACCATTAACTTAAAGATAAAGACGTAATAATAACATTGAAATAACAAATGTTAAAAAAAAAACTAAACCAAGCACATGGTTATAAACTTTTTTTGATATTGACATGAGACTGTGTCAATTTTTATTTATTATGTAAATCTAAGTCGGTGATATCTAGCAGAATGTAATCGACTATCACCGACAGCTTCACCTACTGTTGTGATGATTTAGTAGTAGTTTCCTAAAATCAGTGTTTTTTAAAACCTAGTTTTAAAAAAAATCAGACATTAATATAATCCACCGTAATTAATTGTTATACCGTAATAATAACCGTTCAATTAATGTAGTAATTCATTCTGTTGTGTTCCGCCATAAAAAAAAGTAATTAATGGTAAGTAATTCACTTTGTTGAATCAAAATATTACAAAAAATGGATACTACTGTAACAAGGAAGAAAGAAGAATTCGCAGTAATTAAAGTCTATCAACAGCAGCAAGATCAGTGCGCTTCGGAGTTTCTACGGATACACTACCGTCGCTTTACTCCGCTACAGCTGATAATCTTACCTTAATTCCGCATATACTCGATAATCCTTTTTGCGAGTGTAACTATACACGCCGCGACGCTTGTACTTGTGGTGGAGAGGAATCTCTGAATGAACCAGCATCCAGCAAACGAAAAGTAAGTTCCTTCCTTTCTTCCGTATATTTCCACCGGGTACTTTAAAACTGCATAAAGAAGTAAATTATTGTATATATTGAATATTTTTGAAGCACATTTTCGTATCAATCCTAATGTATCCTTATTCTATTGTTTGTTGTTATTATTGTTGTTGTTATTTTAAAATTTTTGTAATATTTGTTATATTTTATTTAAAAGTGAATTACAAATTATCCTGAGAAATCTTGAAGTAAAATGTAGCCATCATGATTCAAATTCTACCTTGTATGCATGTTTTTTTACAATTCTTTACCTTATCCTTTATATAAATAAATTATTATTAACTTTCACACAAAATGTTGCTATATTATATATTTTTATAACCTTTGTACTCTATATACTAGCGAATTTAAGAAAAACATATTTTCTATCTTTCAAAAATAGCAGAATATATACTATTTTTACAGAAAATATATATTTTTATAATATGACAACTGAAAACCAAAGAATATCATATTAAATCTCATTTCATAGATGTCGGTAGTGCGTTATACGGCCATATCTTAGCTTGTCACTATAAAACGTGATTCGTTCTTTTTCCATTTCCCGGACCTTCTCTTTTCCCGGATTGTTCGCTTCCCACTACAAATAATAACGTGATAAAGTATCACTATGTTTGGCATTTGTGATGTCAGCAATGGTTTGTTTTGTCTATGGTTATTGGGGAAAATAAATGTTACATGGAGGGTGAAAAAATATTTGGGTTCTAAATTTGCATACAAATATGTTCAAATAATTTCCAGGATCTGAATTGTATACACGAATATACGTATTTAATTTTTTTTTTCATTCACATGTATATTTAATTTCTTAAGGTTTTCCTTTCAAAAATTATTCATATTTCAGCGTTTTTTACAAAAATGTGGGTTTTTATTATTAATTTATATCAGAAGTTATACACTAAATTTGACTTTTTTTTTAATTATTACTTAGATGTCCTATCTAACACTACACTTTACACTAATGTAAAATTAATAAACTGAATGTTATTTGCCTTAATTAATATTTTTATAATTAATATTTTCTTATAATCTTGAAGCAAAAATTAAGGAAACAAATCTGCATTAAACCAAATTAGCAAAATATTAAAAATTAACAGAGTTATAAACCATTTATTTTGCAGTACATGTGATCAATTTTCGACGTTTTAGTGAAAACAAATTAATTTTATTATTATTATTTAACTACATGCTTTGAGGCCACAACTACTATTAAAAATCAAGTTTTATATCAAAAACATAATAATTTCGTACTAAATAATATTTATGTCGATCCTATTAATGTGTGTTTTTATTGTTTTTTTTTATTTCAAATCGCCGATAAAAAAACAATAAAAACATATATTAATAGGATTGATATTTTTGAAAGCGCGCCTTTAAGTAAATATTTATGGAATTAAAAATTCTATTTTGGTGTAGATAAACTTATGCTCATGTCGCTATCTTAATTTAATTCTTAAACATATCAATCAATGTATTAATTTAAACAAATTCACACTTTATTATTAATTATTCTGTAATGTAGTTTATTTTTCTGAGAAATACTACAAATAGACTAACAATGTACATAATATAATAACATTTAAATTATCTATACAGTCATGACAATTCAATTGGTAAATTCTTTAACAATACGTTTGTACTCTAAACCATTTCCCTTATTCCCCGTGCACTTTCAGAAGCGCTCCGACATTTACATAAAATTTTGAAAATAGATTATGGAAAAGTGAGTGATTCTATCAAAATACGCGATAGACACGTACGTTATATGCACAAAACCGGATTAAGCCCGTGCATTGATCTAGATTCCAAATTCATTCACTGTCATTTGACACACAGATATCCAGATGGCTCAAAAAATCACTATTTTACAAAACTACTAACTAATTTACCATCACGCCGTTTCTCAGGTAGGCAGAGAGGATAAAACCCCCACACTCTTCTGTTCTGACACACAATTCTCACCTCATCCACATTCATACATCTTCTCATAGAAGCTCTTCGATTGTTGAGGCTTCTAACAGGACCATCTTCTAGTAACTGATTTATTATATGTTATTTCGTAATGTGCACATAGGCGGAAATACTTAAAACAGTGTAAAAAATTAAACATTTTAAATTTATTTATTTATTTATTTATTTGTAACTATATAATACATATAAAAATTTGTTTGGACTGTGCCCGTCTCACTAGAGAAATTCTGTGTCGAGACGGGCATAGTTTACAAGCAATTGTTCAATTGGTTAAAATTACAAGTAGAAAGATTTATTAACATATAAAAGGTGTATATGAAGAACAATTTTAAGGTGGACTTAATTTTTGGATCACTTTGTAGCAATAATTAATATAGGTAAGAGTTAATATGTTTGGGTGAGTGCACCAATACTGGGTCTACCCATATTACGAATCCAAGTTTTAATATAAAGTTTCATGTTCTTGTGACAATTCAATTGATTTAAGTCTTTTAGCATTCTATTATACAGTTTAGGTCCAAAATATTTGTAGTTCCTTTGACCAAATGTATTATGTGCTCTTTGGGTTTGAAGGTTATTTGTATTTGACCGTGTGGAAATTATGTTTTGTGTTGTTGCGTGTTAATAAATAATTAATCATAAAAATCTTCAAAAGAATTTTATTTTATAGGTTTTAATATTTAGCACTTATCATTCACATTTATTTATTTATTTATCAGTAACTATATAATGCAATGTAAAAATGTGATTGGTCTGTGCCCGTCTCACTAGAGACATTCTGTGTTGAGACGGGCATAGTTTACAAGCAATTGTACAATTACAAAGTGGACTTTCAAATAAATTATAAATGTTTGGGTAGGTGCGCCAGTACTATCTCTACCCATATTACGAATCTAAGTTTTTATTTTCAGTCTCATGTTATTGGGACAATTCAATTGGGTTAAATATTTCTGCATCCTATAAATAGTTGAGGCCCAAAATATTTGTAGTTCCTTTGGCCATATGTTATATGTGCTCTTGAGACTTGTAGGTTATGTGTATTTGTCCGTGAGGTAATTATATTTTGAGTTTTTTTTTAATGTATATGTTTTTGTATGTATATGTGGTAAGAATAGTATTAGCATATATTTGTCTGATATCAAAAACATCGAAATTAAAAATTTCGTCAGTGCTCGTTGTGATTGGGGTTTTGAGGATAACTTTTAAAATAATTTTCTGAGCTACCATTATTGGATTGCACACATTTGAATTAATATTCGAGATACGTAGCATTTAAATTCAATTTTCACATTCATTATTCATTTAGATGATAAATAATTAATGGTAATTCACCTCGTTATTCTTACTTCCTAGCTTACGTATCAACCTCTTAATGAATCTTTCTGGAACGATTTTCTTATTTTTCTTCTTCGGCTATTTTCGCTCCCAGGAACATATGAAACATTTGGCGAACACCTCTGCTCCGACTGCTGTCTGCTTGCCAACTCTTCCTCGTCCTGCTATATCAAATCTCATGTATTTACCATAGTTCCACCAAGTACAACCCGTGCTTAGTCGTTGCAGTACGTCCAGAATGCTGTTATTCTACCGACATGCATGACAAACATGCTTAGTTCGGGCTTTCCGTGAGCACGTGTCCGAACCATGTGTATCTCTTCTTAATTACAGCGGTGATCAGGAGCTATAGCTTCCATTTTCTTATTTCAGTGACGGTATTATTAGAAACAATAATATTTATACGTAATAAAAATAATCATAACAAACATTAACATTATAAAGATAAATATTCGGTAGATACGTACATTAAAAATTTCAGACAAGTTAAATGTAATATCATATTATGTAGCACCTCTATATAAATTAATAGCAATAGAATTCAATCGTTATTACTAAATTAAACATTTTCAATTGATTTTGTAGAGTTTGGTTAACATTGTTTGTTCATGATATCGCACGGCAGCCAAACGTTACAATGCATTTGTTCATGATATCGCACGGCAGCCAAACTTTACAATGCATCGGAAAACTATTATCATGCCAACTTCTCGCTGAAATAAATCAAAATAAATCAAAAAATTGTGTTTATATTTTGTAATATAATCATTTCTCGATCCAGAATGCTAACAATCACATTCACAGCGACATAAGCACTCCAAGTGTTTTCGTATTGTTTGCGTTCTATGCACAGCAAAGATGTCGCTAAACTTATTCGCACTCAAATATATTCATTGCGCAATATAAATTTCTGCATTCAAAAATCTGTGACAAAGACTCCTTTGATTTACTTAAAGTTTTACTTCAAAATACTCGCCAGGGCACTCAGATGAGAAAATGATAAGGTGGGGGATCGTTGTTAAGAAAATTAAATTACATTTACGAAGGTCGGACAAGAATACAAGAAGAGTTTAATGTAACCTTTCACATGGGATTGGCTTACATACTTATATATACACTCTCTCTCTCGTGTCTTAGACTTTGCTTGAGAAGTCACATTTCAAAAGGAAAGTGGAGGTAAATGGTTTTAGAGTTAACAATGTCTTTTATTTATTTTATAAGCCATTTACTACATTATAAAATTCGTATGTTGTAGCGCTATATGGATGTAAAGGCTGAAACGTAATGAAAAGAAACTACGAGATACTGGAAGCTTTCGAAATGTAATACAGACGCGGTAAATGTTTGGATAACTTTCTACAGCCCTTCACATTCGTTACCACAGTAATAGAAAATGATAGATAAAAGAAGTAGAGAACGGGATGTGTCAATTGCTGAAGTCAATTTTTTCTTTATGTTGACATGGGAGAAACTATGTGTTTTAGCGCCCTGGACAATACAACATGTAAAAAGGGCATTCTATATAAATATGCAAGTATTATATGATATCATTCATGAATTTTCAACGTTGTAACATAATGTTTACCATGTACTACATGAAAGACTGAGGATTGCTGTCTGCTCGGCGATCGGCTCTGGCTCGGATAGATTCACCATTTAAATTTTACTAAAAGGACTCTAGTCTTCAGAAGGTGGTTAAAGGAATACCAGAAGAACAGAATACCAGAAGAGAAGAATAAAAATAATAACACCTGTAACGTCCACGAAAGTACATCCATCCAAAAATACTCAATTAAAAATAAACCAACAAAATCTCTCTATAATAATCAAAGAACCACTTAGCAAGGTACTTACGCGTGCACAGAGCCGGCTATTAAACAAATAACTGAATTACGAATCACCTTTCGTTACCATTAGACACAATTAATCACGACATCAACCAATAATATTAAGCACCTTCTAAGATTTTAACTCACTTTTATTTAGTTTACTCCTCAGTTTAGAACAGGATTCTGGATAAAATGCCCTTGAGAATGAGTAATCATATTTACTCGAAACTTCGGGAGTATAAAAGTCTTTCTCAGGACTATTTGACGCGGGTTCCCCTAGCAAATAATATAATAATATCATATATATATATATATATCATCTTCTTCTTTTTTGTCTGTTCACAGCTGAGCATTGCGGTCCACCAGGGAATCATGGCGCACCCGGTTCGATGCACAATACGTCTCCACTCCTCCCGGTCTTAAACCATGATGATGACAGTGTTCAAAGAGGATCCTGGTAACTCCATTCATCATGCAGGAGACCGTCTTTTTACCCGCTCATGCTTAACTGTCCCTGTGATCATGAGCTTCTCAAGATTATCATCATTTTTTCTGCCAACATGTCCAAAATACGTAAGAATTATTTTCCTGTAAGTTGTTGAAAGTCTTTCTGGAATTCTTAATTTCTGGAGGACAGAGACGCTTGTGCGCCTTCATCACCACATCTTAAGGGCATATATATACAAAGTATAATCTTCAGTATAGCGAGGTTTTATCTATTAAATAGTAACAACAAAATCAATCTCTTATATTCTATAATATAAGAGATCGATAAATAAAGCACTCGTAACTAAAAATCCTCGCGTCTCTTTACGACCATTTTCATTTTGCGCTGTTAATGCACTCTTATCAGACCTTATATCCCGTGTCAAATTTATTATACACTTTAAAAAAAAAAAATTTTTTTACAAATCCATTTCTTGCCACATTATCGATACCAAAAATTTTATAGCGTTCGGATCTCGACCCCAATGCACCACACTAGACAGTCACAAACATTCGAGTACCATAAAATGACGAAAGAAAGAAAATAGTCTCTTAACCTTTACCATACTGTGATATAAAATACCCGTACGCAGCCATGCTGTCAACTCGTGTTACCGTAATAAAATAAAGTTTTTTATCATATTAAATGAGAAAAAATGTTTATATTAGCTTAAATGATTATTGTCTAAATATTGACCATTAAATGAGAAAAAAGGATTAAATATATGTAATTTGAGGCATTCAAGTTCTATACAATGGGACCATCTTTTCTCTCTTCATTCAATTAATGAGAAAGAGATAATTATATTCCTATGTTTATTATTCTTTTCACTGTAAAATTAAAGTGTAATCGCTTTTTATTATACCATAAATGGTATTTTCACCAACGTATTAATTTTATAATGGATTGAATTTATTTAATTATTTTTGTAGTATTATTTTTTCAAAATTGGTTTTTCACTAGCCATCTCTAAGCACAAATGATTTCCTTAGGGTTAAATAAAATACGAATTTTATGTAGCATGTAATTACCGAAATATTATAAGTTCAATTGGCATGGTAGACATGTGTTATTGCATGGTTTGGGAAGGGTTAAGGCCGTCGCATTTTTGAAAACTTATTTGCCGACGCCTTCGTAAAATTTTCACACGGTTGAAACTCGTCCATCGAGATGAAAATGCTTCGCGGATGGTATTATGTCATGCATGACAACTAGCTGGCTCTGTTTCTACCCTTTTACCGGTTTGTGCTAGGCGGAAGCGCCGCGTATCGATTCCGATACCTCTTGCGTGCTAAGCGAGCATTCTACCATCATGATAATGAGTGGTGTCAATCGTCTAACATAAAACTATTAATTTAAAATATACAAAAATATTATATTAATTATATATCTGTCCGTTCTCTATAAAATCCTTTACCCTATGTATAGATATTGAACAGCTTTGTCTCAGATAATAGATTAGGAGTGTATGACGCATAATTTTTTCCAGTTATATTGAACGTATTTTTTTAAATGTGATATGCGTATAAATGTGATTATGAACTATGTTTTTTTCATTCGATAAGCGATTATAAATTGTTTAAATAAATCTCGGATTTTGTGTTTCCATAAGAACGGCTAACTTAAAATATTCTCCCAGAACTGTCATATTCCAATCGTAATTTAAATCATTTCAAAGCTCATTTTTATGGCAGTTACAAAATGTCGTCACAAAATGTAACGAAATTCTTACATTTAATGTAATATTGGTGAAACATTTTTGTCCGTCTCAAGAATGTTCTCACACAACGTGCGAAATATCGCTCCATCTGAATTGGCACTTGGAGGTATTGAAGTCTCGCCCTCCAAATAAAAATAAATCTGCTGTAAAATCTAGCAGTATCGATTTGGCAAGTCGACAAGAAGAAGGACCCTCGCGCTTGTAGGTAACGAAAAACGATTAATTTTTGATACATTCTTTAGACACGGAAACTTTATCCTGCCCTCATATATCTCCCTTACTTCCCCCGGAAGAATCCTGGCGATTTATTTCTTTCCCTTCCGAATCTTCCACTTTCTCTTAAAATCTATCGGCTCCTTAATTTACTGCAACGTTTGTTACTTAGAACCCATCTTCGGCGCGTAACTACGGTCAGTTAAAATTAAAGCACCCGACAAAAAAATCCGAATCAAATAAGCCACACATCATTCTGTCGCAGACAATTTAATAGAATTTTTTTCTTCAACCCTCATTACTTGGACGTCACAAGTTTGAATTTACTTTCACTGACGACAATTTAAGTTCGATAAATACTGACCTTCATTTCTTTCTGTGAGAATTACACGAAGCTCTTTAAGTGATTTTCCATTTTCTTACTAATTTCAAGAATTTATTAGAAAATTTCTTTGATCCAATTTGTTTGAAATACGTTTCCATTTACGATGGAAACTTATTGCCTGTTACTTGTTCTTTGTGAATTTTTAAATCCACTGAAAGGAAATGTGTTATACGGTATTTACACTTTTTCATTAAAACATATTATTTCATCTCTTTATTTTTATTTCTTTTTATTACTGTTACCCTGTATTTATTTTTTTTATCGCGTTTTATATATTTTATTGTACTTGCCGTGTAGTGTCGTTTTTATAGTGTATTCATTTTTCATTATATATTATGACGTATTACTCGATAGCATTTTTTCTGCTCTGAACTGTCAGTTTTCTTGTATCTTATGATTTTTCTTAATTTCTGAGCTTAAATAATGGAGTGTCAAGTTGAGAAAAACTGTGCTGCGGGTGACTGCTAGGAGTTTCGTTGCACATACCGATATTGCAGGGTACATTCAGTGATGATAAGAGTGGAGGCGACAGACCTCTAGAAACATGTGGTTATTACTTTTAAAGTATTTATTGTGTACTTATTTTATTGCCTTACTTATCATCGCACCGTTTCATTTCAGAAGCAGATAGAGAAGATAAAACACTATATTTTTCTGTTATGATGTACCACTCTTGTCTCATTCACTTTCGTATGTTTTAAAGCTTTTAAGGGGCAATCCTTTAATATTTGGATTACGTATTTTTAAGTTTATTTCAATTCCATACACTCTCGAAAACCTTAAATTAAACATATTACATAATATACACGTATATTATAATATGTTGTGTAAACGATTTAATTGAGCTACTAATTTACAAGTAAAAACAAATGATTCCGGCAATAAAAATGAACTCATTAAGACATTATTGCTCCCCCATCTTTGTTTCTTGATACACTCCTTTCATTTAATTAATTAAAGAATCCACGTTCATTAATTGCGTTTTCAACAAAACTTTATTGTTTATCGGAAAAGTTTCGTTAGCGTTGAGTGTAGATTTCAGTTAAGGTCTTTAGTTATGCATCGTTTATCAGTATAGCCAGCCAGCGACAATGATCCCACCGTCTATTTAAAGATTTTCTCAATATCTTTTAATACTTCAAAAATTTGTTCTAAGCATCAGTGTCCGAATTAAAGATAATAATTCACTATTTAATATTTATTCATATTTTTGCATTTGTAACGAAAATATGAATTTTTATTATTAATTATTATCTAATATTTTGAACTTTATCAACGACTTTCTAATTGCCACAGTTCTATAAAAAAAAATCATCTGAAACCTCTCGATAAAAATACTTAGAACATGATATTATATTTGCAGACGATGTTGTACTATATTGCAAATATAAGCGTAATCCAAGAGGAACTGGAATAATGGAGTCAAATGTTGGAACAGAAAGGACATACAGGATTAAAATACTCTGGTTCCCAACTATGTATTTTGTTTGAAATCAAATCAAATAAGTGACTTTCAATTGAATATTACACATTGACAAGTCGAACGAAGAGCTAATTGTTGTTTTACATTAAATGAGGTAACGAACTGGCAGCACTCCAATAGATGTCCAATGGGTGTAGACTAAAGAAAAAATGTAACTATAGACTGATGGAAGAGTAAGACAGTCAACCAGCAGAGACGGAGCAATCTAAACTGCTGACCCCAAATAACTGAAACAAAAATAAGAAAAAAGAAGAATGAACTCGGTTACTTAAAAAAACATAAAATTAAATGAAACCAAATAATAATAAAAAACACTTTGTTTAAACCACTATTTACTGATAAATCAACATGTTTTAATGGTTCTTTTTTAAAGTAACAATATATACTAAATTAAAAATACAAGTGTGATGACTTCCAAGTATCACCAGATTCCGTTGGTGTTCTATTCTCTGAGTAATGACTAATTTCTTGAGTCCCGATTCCTTGTAAGTGAAACTCGGTATGTCCAGGTAACAATATTAAGCTTATTACTACAACGTATTTGCAGTCAATAAAAGACAGACTAGTTATTCTGGAGAAGCTGTGATAGAAGAGAGCTCTTTGGTATTTTCAAAATATTGTATGTTCATACTCGTTCATAGTTTTAACCATCAAATAGTTTTTATTTTAATCAAAAACACAACAATTCGTCAATAACTAAAATATATTATAATATCATTTCGTGTCAATCTTCAATCTTTTACTGTTGGTTTGAGAAAACAATTTTTTACTTAATGTTTATTTTGTCTAATGAGATAAACAGAGAAAAAAAAATGTTTTTAATATTTATTGCAAACTTTAAATTGTAGTTATTCATTTTATTAAAATTTGTTTTATAAAATAAAATAAAGACGTTCGGTCCTCCGTTTTCTAATTAGTTAAAATAATTTAATTAATATAAAAGCGCCTCATAATATTTTACAAATATTATCATGTCAATTTTTTATCTGACATAATAAAAAACTATAAAATCACAGACCAGTAATTGAATAGACATGAAATAAAGTGTACATATAGGAGAGGGGTTTGGAACATTAGTTGCGAGACGAGGGGCATTCTACACACATTTTTGGTGAAAACATAAATCTGACAGTTGATGACACATTTATGTAAGAAAGATATATGACGCAAGTGTTGACGGCACTAGAAATAGATAACATTCGCGAGAAACTTGGCACGACCAGGTATACCAGATACTGGAAGATGGACCTGTTAAAAGCCACAATAATCAGCGAGTTTGTTTTAGAAGATGTATGAATGTGGATGAGGCGAGAACTGTGTTGATGGACAGAAGAGTGTGGCGCTCTATCTTCTCTGCCTACCCCCGTTGAGAAACGGGGTGATGGCGTTCGACAGCATTAAGCAGTTCCATTTTTCAAATATCTGGCAATAGACTTGTTTATATACTGTTTTGAACAATCTACCTTCAGATACAAACTGTTCAAAACAGTCACATGTCTACATTTGAAACGTATGAATTTTCCTATATTTGGTTACATGAGAAAAAAAACATAGGGATTTTATACTTATATTAATGGATACTAGGTACATGGATCTAGGAAAGCAAACATGTAAATAAATTTCAGCGTTATAAGATTAATAATATATATACACAACATTAATACAACCATACAAAATGAACAGAAATTTTCTTTAGAATAAAATTAACAAGTAGTTCTTCAAATGAAAATTAATTCCTCTTTGTACTTCATGGAGTTTTGATTTGTTCGACTTCTTCTCATCAAGTTCCAAAACATCTCAAAATTAAAGACGAAAGAAACGAAAGGCAGAAAACTTTATGGCTAACAGCCGACAGCTAAGATTACATATTTTACACTCAACGCATTTAAAATAATTGTAATTTATAATTCATTTACAATTTTGTTTAGTAGGCAGGATTTTAATAACTCATTAAATATTTTATTTAAAGTGCTCGTGGAGTAAGCAGATCAGGTAGGTAATTAATATAAATGTTAACGTTTTTAGTAAAAAAAAAATATTATTTATGATGTTCGAGCTCATGTTGGTTTTACAGTAGATTCATTTATCCGGGGTGATAGGGAAGACAATTTACCCGGATATGAAATTCGGATAATCTACTAAAGGTCGGAGAAATATTAAAAAAATTAAATCAAAAACTAATAAAAATCGAGTGAATACAATTAGCGCTTTCATGGCCATGGGGTGTTTTGTGTACAATTTACTGGAAAGAAGGGAAGTAATGAAATTTGTTTGCCTTCATTTATTTTTGATATTTTAATTTGTTAAAAAACGGTTGATTGGCATTATTAATTCTAAATATTAAGTGGGTATGGAAGTGTAGGCACTGAATTCATAACGAATCTCTTTAACTTCCTACTTGAATACGACCATTCTCCACACAACAAACTCCGAACATGACGTCTTAGACTTTCTTTTTTTTCCTAAATTAAGGGAATTTTTAGGTGGAAAACGCACGCAGACGATGGTGGCGCGTTAATTAATGTCCTCCATGTTAATGTCGACAGTTGGTTCACGGTACAGGCGACTGACTTGCATTGTCAAACTCGAACGTGGACTGTTATTTTATTGAAAAGTAGTTTAAGACATAATTTCATTGATACAATAAATTAATTCGAGCATACGACAAAGCATCTTTTACTTTAAAATAAAATAAAAAATCGTGTTTTCTGAAAAATCAGAAAACAAAACAACGTGGTATAATCTAGCGATTTTCTATAAAGATAATCCGCTATCCAATTGCTTACGATTTAAAGTATAATACACAATTTTCCCGGAGTCGGTGGCCATGTCCAGGTATTACAAAGTCTCCTATGACAAAGGCTTATCATGGCAGAGGTTTTTACCAGCTAAACTACTCTGTCGAACCATTTTTCTACCGAAACTTGGGCGGGACTAGGCGGATATCGGATTAAATCCCCTTTCGTATAATTACACGTAGAGGAAATTGGCTACTACCGGGTATAAAGTAAAAAAATGTAAATTGATGCAGACTGAAACAATTTGCGTTTTTAACGGCGCAACAAAATTGTGAGCACGTGAATCAGCTTTCGGTAAAGAAAAATTAAAAGCGATAAATTATAATACATTATAAGTATACCGTTTATTTTTCTTTTCAACGGACGTTGTTCACTGGGGCCCGGAAAAGCTCTTCACTTTTATTGGTATGTGGTGACCCTGCACGCGCCACACTGACATGGCCGTATTGGAACGCATCCATTAACCATATAGGGCCGAACCAGAACAACTAATCATCAGGCGCAATTTAACATTAAGCACCAGAGACGGGTACTGCCAAGCATCTACCGACCACTTCTTTGCAGACCGTCCCAACACCAGCATCGTTACAGAACAGCATCTCCAGCGAGCCACTCCAGAGTTCAAACCGCGTATATAAATTGTATTAATTCATCATCTCAATAAACGAAACCTTGTAAGCGCTCTTTCATTTATATGCACTGCTCTAGTTAAAACAGATCCCCTATATTGTAACACACAACCGACACGCGTGAAATAAGAAGTTAGAAACTTCTGTCTCACAGCATCTTAACCTTCTGTCACAATCTCTAGTCAATCACATATATTTGAATGACTTCAACATACACACCCCAACTCCTACAGGTCAAACCATCGCTTCAGGTTCTTCGGCGAATATGGAATGATGCATCTTTGGGGAGGTAGAATTTCTTCCTCCCCTACGTTTTCTTTCCCGTGAGGGAGTGTTTTGTGTACTCCCTTAGTTGCCTCTTTGACCCCGGCTCTTGTGTGTTATTACTGTATCTTTGTTGTATTATTATTATTATTCCGTAACATTATGTATTTTACACAATAAAGATTTTAATAAAGATTAAGAATCATAGGTCTGAGGGATGTTTAGCATTAAAAAAATGCCAACAGATATAGAATCTTCTGATTATAAAAAGGTCCTATGTTAGCGGTGGGTCCCCTCATTAGCCATAATGTTCTCCTTCCGGGGCCCCGGCTTCCAGCAGTCTTTCCCTGAATTATGAGATGTAAGATCTCATACTTCTCTGGATATTTCAAATGTTCAAGCTTCCATTCCATAAAATAATATCGAGAACACATAGCATCTGACCATTCCATTCGTAATTTAAGGTTGAGATTATATCTTATTCATGCCGATAAGAGTTGCGCGAACATGCTGAATGCAGCATTTGATTTCAACAAAAGGATCCCATTTTTAATTTATATTGCAACCCAGGTGTACAATACTTTGTATCTTCTCCAATTACGTACCAGCAATATGAAGACTTTCATTGTCGGTTGTGTTTTATTTGCTAATGTGCATATAGTTTGTTTTAGTTGTATTAAGTTCTAACAAAAAGTCTCTCTGCTCAACAAAACCAACACTATTCACTGTCCAATCCAGCGCACATACCCAAAATAATTTATTAACATTGTATATTTAGTTATTACACATATATAAGATTAAAACATTTAACAATGCACATAAACAGAACAGTAATAGTAAAAAACCTGAATCACCCCCTAAAGGGAAAAGAAAAAATTTGACTGAGCACAAAAAATAAACACATTTTCTTCCAGCCAGGAAACCAAGACCGGCAGATGTCTGATCAAAAGAAGGCTAAGGTACAGGAAGGGCGGATGAATTTCAACCTCAATCGCAGCATTTGTACGCCACAAAATCTCCCAGCGGGTCACCCACACACTCACAAATTCTCGAAAATATCCGAAGTTCCTTTCATTTCTCATAAGGAGGTCTTTTCTAACCGAACGATGTCCGGCCACATCTAATCCCACAATCATAACTTCCCTTACGTCCCTCATAATATCACATTCCCAGAGGATATGTTTCTATCTATCTCACACGGTCGCAGACGCACCATCAAAGGTCAAAGAGCCCGAAACTCGTCATGGCTCGAGACCATCTGCACCGTGTAGTGGTCAAATCCTGGAAAATATTCTCCACACTTTTCACTCACGGTTTCACTGTTTGATTCAGCAGAATTTGTAAATCCTCAGTGTTACTTGCTAATAGTATCATCTACATAACGCAGGCTATTCAAAATTTCGTCATTCATAACAAGTCCTTGAGTAGCTTCTTGGAGAGTTTCATTAAATATTTATATACATGAATTGAACAGCGTGGGTGAAGAATTCATTTTTTAAATACACTGTTGGTGATATTATAAAATTATGGTCACTTTGAAATTACTTCTTTTCCTCAAAATAAAGTAATATAAATTGTTGAAGAAATTATTGAAAATGTCATTTCCTTTATCAGGATGTCAAATAAATACTATTTTTAAATACTTTTAAGTTAATAATAGAATTTTATTTAAAAAAATTTAAATAATTTGACATAATTATGGTTTTAGTTGGTTTATTTGAAATCCTAATCAAGGAAATGATATTTTCCGAAACCGGTTGGTGTATTAAATTTTACTCATAAAGTATTTAAAACTAAAGTTAAACATAGTTTTTATTAATATAAAATTAAATAAGGATTTTTTTTAATTCTTTTGTTTCATTTTCAGTCAAACGGGGAACAGCTAGATGGTAAAGCACTCGCATAGTATGTGAAAGAAAGTGGGATCGACACTCGATACTTTAATATCTCTTTGAATTCAATAATATTTTAAAGGCGTCTTGTAATATAAAATTTGTAATCACTCATCATTGATTTAAAAATATAGCATTATTTGAATATATTTAATGACTAGAACTAATAAGCTTAACAGGTGAAACGGATCGTACTAACTTTGATTTATTTATTTATAACAAGTCAATCAGCTGGAATAAATTAATGACTTGGACTTGAGTGTTATCTAATAAATTATTTAATAGTTACGAGTTTTGGTTAAATGATATTTATGTACTTAGTACTTAAAGTATACAAAATTCACACAACTAAGTGCTAAACAAGAATAACAAACTAAACAACTTTATGATCTTAACCTAGGTCAGCAATGGCGAACCTTTTTCCACCAGTGGATCAAAAATTAATCTGAATTATAAAATAGAATATTAGTGTGTCAGATCAATAAAAAATAATTTAAACATAGTTTTCACTTCAAAATTGCATCTTACAGTAAAGTTCAGGTCACAGCGTTTTCATTGCAAATAATAAAAAATACTTTTTTTATAATTACAATTATGAGTCACTAGGATGGAGCGACTGATGTTTAAGATTATGTATATTAGAAGTATTGTTTGAGGCGAGAACTGAGGGCCCTAATCTTCTTCGGATTCTCACGTATGTGCATGAATATCAGTCTATAATAATGTTACGGAACGTGCGTGCGAGCACAGGTGTTGGTGTTGCGGCTAGACCAGGTTGATAAGATGAAATAGAACTAATAATCGGTTGCGTTTATTGTCGGATGATACACAAATAAATGAACACTGTTTGAAGGTTAAATTGCAAGTTAAAGTTCGTAACTAGCGGAACTCACTAAAGGCGGTGCCGAAAAATACATTCTAGAAGATGGCTAGGGAAAAAGTGATCGCTTCAGCTGGCTTCTCGGACCGGTTGTGTCGCGATGTATTGTAATCTGAATTCTGTCAATTTCGGCGGCGTGGAATGGCTGTAAAATATTTGTTTACACGGCCAGGTCTATGGGGCGCGAGCAGGACCTTGACAACTTATTTTTGACCTCTACAATATTTTGTTTTTTATTCGCAAACATTTGAGGAACGGTTAATCGATCATTATTATTTAAATTAAGTAACTTAATCTGTTCGGTAGCCGACAATTTAAGTTAAAATAAGACAGGATATAATGGAATGTGTACTGTTATCCTCTCTAACAAAATATACTGAACAGGTTCAGTAGATTTTTCTATGTTGTCCGAATGAATGCATAAACTACGAACATTTAGTTAGTAGTTTATGCATATTGTACGATCTTCTTATTTCCCTATTCTACAGTGATCTTATGGCTTACAGTGACCTCAATTCAATGAAAATCAATACATCATTTGCACTATATCACTATTCGCACCTAGGGAAAAAAAATTTAACCGCTTACCTGAAAATATTTGAAAAATTAGTGATAAAAAAAAATACTTCAAAGTTAGCTTAAAAATGCACGTAACCCTAAGCTTAAATCATAATATTATTTACATCGCTAATGCTATTATTTTTATTATAGGTATAATATTTAAGACTATTTTAAACAATAATATTTATAAATACTAATTAAATGTAAACAAAATAAAACAATATTTTTCGACAAAATTTAATGTATATGTATATATTTATAATTAATACATTAAATTAGTATTTAAAACATCACAGACCTATGTACTGAATAATTACAACTTCACAATAAGAATGTGTTCTCCTTAATAATAATATTTATTATTAAACAGTCCACTTGTTAGAATGCAAAATTATCCAAAACAACATTTTGTTTTTCAAGGATACAAAAGTCGAAGGCACGGAGGGCAATAAACGTCGGTATTGTTCGATGGACGGTGCGGCGTGGGAACGCCAAACAAAAATCCGGCGTACGTGATTTTAGTCACATAGGCAAATGCACCATAAGGGATGCATCACCCTCATGCGTCAGTCTTTCTCCCAATCCCAGCCGGGAGAGATCGCTCCATAAATACGATCTAGTTTTCAATTAGAAAACAAAATACTTATCGTCTCTGATGTGTAATTTGTGATTCTGGGGAAAATTCAAACTGTGCGCCTCGAGTATAAAGCTTAGACTGTGATGTTCTCGGTGTTCAATCGTTGATGTGGTGAGAATAAATTGTCACCATCAAAAGAGACGAGATCATATACGCCACGCGCTAATTGTAATTAAGAACATCGCGTCCAGAGTCCCGGTTTGCCTGAATGGACATTGTCTGGTGGTCAATCCTGAACTCCATCACTCTACCCTGGCACCACAACTATTGGTGACATTTCACGTCCCGGTTCCAGCACCATCATCTACACGTGGAAGGCGTCTCCTAAAAGGTAATCCCTTACGTGAGGGACCTGGATAATCAACATCACACAAGAATCGACACAGAAAATTTGGTAGTTAACTTTATGTTGGCATGATGGGCGCATATATAATGTTAAGTTGATTGTAATTATTTTTGAATTGTATTAATAATAATTAATTAGGTAAAATGCTTTTTTTTAACTATTAATACATGCAAGTCACAATATAGACAATAAATTTTATTGTAAACAATGGCATTCTGTTATTTCATTTAATAACCATTTGACTTGATGATAATTTAAAAAAGAACCAGTTAGACTACATGCCTCCCCCCTGAACATGAAGCCGAGGCATAATGAAGAAATAACGTAACAACTTCTCTATACAAGCATAGGCTTTCAAGAGAAGCGTAGTACTAAAAATAAAAATATATATTTGCACCTACCATAAATATTGTATCATAATTTGAAAAAAATACGGCTCGTAGTCGTCCAGTGGTGCAATCGCGAATGTATAACCAAGAGTAACAGAAAAACTTTTTTAAAAAATACAAGAAGATCTAATCTCCAAAACTACTGGTAGATCTGATTGTCTTTGGTTGACGTCGGATATTCGTGATTTCGTGTACGCTCAATCTTTGTTGAGTAGTCTCCAGGTCGGTTATTGTTGATAGTATAATTTAAAACATCGTATCTTCTGTATTTCTGTTACACGTTGTGTTATGATATTTTTATTTTGAGAGTGCCTTGTCTCGAGACAAGGAGTCACATCTAACTCAGGGATCTCTCGACCCAAAATTGTTACGCCCAATATAATCTCATATTCTAATTTGTTACTTAGCGCCGAATAATGTGGCCAAAGATTTGGGAGAATTGTGTTACATATTATACAATAAATAATATTTTTTCGTATTACATTTAAGCGGTAGAAGATGGCCAGAGGTTTACGTAGCTAACGAGCAGAACATCAAAATGATTAATCATTTTTATATAAATTTTTTGTTATAAAAATTCTTGTTTACTGTTTTCGGGGTAAGTTTGTAAAACTCCATAATCACATATATGAAAATAAAACGCTTAATAAATCGCGTTTCTGCTTGCAAGTATTGCCGTATTGTCTTCTTAGATTGTTAAATTTTATAGCTGTCCTCTTTTACATCTTACTTATGACATTAAAATACCGTTAGTGTTGAAACTGAATGTTTATTTAGAATGCTTTTAAAATTAGCAATATTAACTTTGTGGTTAAAATTCATATTTTTTATTTATTATCTTTGTTTTATTATTATTCTAAAATTTTTTCCTAAAAATTATTCGACTAAATTTGTATTGAGCAGCAATTTGAGTTTGGTACTAAATTTATTTTTTAAATAATTGTTTTTTTTTTTTCTTTAATTTTTTAAAAATTTTAAAAATAAATTCTGATGAAGAAACAAGACTATATATTTTTATATTTTTTGTTAGTTATGACATCCTGAAGAAGAAAATGGTATTTTTCGAAACCGGTAGATGTATTTAAACTCAATTCAGTGGTTAATAAAACAAAGACAATAAATAAAAAAATATGTTTATTTAGAATAATTAGAAGCATTCAAAATGTGTGGAAATCCTCAGAATTCCCATGAGTAATATTGTCCCTTTTCATCTCATGTAAATAAATTATATAGCTGCCCCCCATTATAGTTATAAATACAAATTGTTGAGTTAAAATTGTTAGATGGATAATGCATTTGCAAGGCGAAACGCGTCTCAAGTAAATTAAATGAGTAGAATCAAAAAACAACTGTTTTATTTTCACATATGTTAAAAATTCTTCTTAAACATTTTTGCAAACATAATTCGAACTTGTAGCATAGAATTCATTAATTCGTTAATTCGCATCTCGGACTGAGATATTTACCTATTTTAGGATATCATTGATTATGCTAAGAGAAAAGGGTTCAAAAGTTGATTATCTTGTATGCTGATGCTAAACGTTTTCTCTGTGAAGGTTTATCCTAATACCCAGCGTCTTACTGGAGGGAGCATCGGGATCTAGTGGTCCCATAGGCCACAGACAGTAATTGGGTGATCTTGTTGTGTGCTTGTCTTCTTCTCTTCAGCAGAATACTTTGAGCTACAGAATCCACAATACACCGTGGAGGGTTAAACAACGACCTGAATCAGAGTTTCATACAATTTATTCATTTAAAATACCTATAATCTCAAATAATTAAATTCATTTCTCACAAAAAGTATTATATAAAGATCGAGGATGGTATAGATTGCTATACCGAATTTGAAAAATCAGTTTACCATACATTTAACAATACAAACATTTGAGAACAAGTATCGATGGCGGCTGTATTTTTTCGAAAGTTGGTGTTTTATTTTTTTAATGAACTAAACTTTGTACCGCACACACACGTTGGGCGTCGCTACTATAAGAAGTGCAGATCCATCAGATGATACCTAAAGTTAATTGACGTGGGGGGGAGCTCGTCTTCTGACGACTAGTTGCGCCTTTTATCATAAGAATTACTCATGAGAAAATCCTGTCGGCGGTACGATCATAATTTCTTCTTATCTGAAAAATACTGCACATTTCTTCCATATTCTTCTATCTTCTACCGTACTCTAATCAGTATTTTAGACTTGTTTTCACCTGATTTGTGACCATGTTTTCCTCAGGGTCGTAGAATCGAACTAATCAAATATAAAATGCATGGCAATATATATATATATATATATATATATATATATATATATATATATATATATATATATATATATATATATATATATATTGCCATGCATTTTATATATAAGGAAAATTATTGTCAACCTGAGATTTCGAGAAAAACTACCACCATCCCCCTGAATGAAGCCCGGGCAACATAGGGTACTTCTGCTAATTTAATATATAACATATTACATCGTGGGATTGGTGGTTGGTAAGACAGGGAGAAGAGGGGGATATCTATGCCTTTTGCACAGGGTCCTAAAAAGTAACGGTTCAAAATTTTGCTAACTTATCTAAAATCATTAGAATATATAGTTCACAAGTTGACTATAACCAAATATATAAAGCATCTCATATATGGCTGACTTAGGTAATTTTCGATAGAAATACCACCTATTGCACAAAGATCTCATGATCAGGACATCGAAACCATCCTTCATTAAAAAGTTGAAATATACATATATGTGTATGGGAATTTTATGGACACGATAACCGGAGTTTTTATCACATATCTATAATTTTTTTCTGTAATACTGATCTGGGATAATTTTATTAGTCAGCTTGATTAGTCTGCTTGTTTCAAAATGGCAACAGCTCCATAATTTAATAAATTTAATATACTCTTATAGTTTAAAAACCACCTTATTTATTATTGCAGGACAGATTTTTTACCAATTCTATCTTATTATTATCCACACAGTGTACTTTTGTTTTCTGTAGCTACATGATGTCAAAAGCGTTGTTATGATTTAATGGGGTAGTTTAAAAAATTTCCATTAATGTTAATTATATGCGTGAAACATTCTGAAAATACCAGATAATTTGTGATAATACGTAGTACAAAGTTATTAATCATTTTCTCTTCTTAGTGTGCCTCCAGAACTGAGAGGGATACATAATATTGAACGCCAACATCCGAAGCGGTTAGCGTAATTAAATTACGCTCATGTTCTGTCCTTATTACGTCTCAGTCTACTCGGAACTACGAAGTACAGTCGTTTCTTGCGGTTTCATTAGTTCCTTTATATCTTCTTTACATTTTCTTCATTTAACGTTACTTGAAGGAATTTTGAAGATGAAAGGATTTAAATTTACGTATATATATATATACCTTTATATATAAATTTACGTATATATATATATAAATTCGGATTTTTACCTTCTTCGTTATTATCGGTATGTGCATCGGTTTCCCTGAATAAAGCTAGGCCGACGATCGACACGGTTGTTATATTCCGGTTATCTACCTCTTATACTTCTTACTTCACACTATTCTTTTATTACTATTTCTACCTACTAACTTTAAGATTTATCAAAGTAGATGCAATTTATACAAGTTAAATTCATACCTACATATTATAATTGAATTCATTTCTGTTTTTGCTTTGAGTAACATGTTAGGCCAACAAACTCGGTTACTTGGAAGCCCGCTTGAGATTCCAAGGGTTGGTGTTTAGGTTAACCGGCGGGTTTAATGAACCCATAAAAACTATTGGGACTAAAATCTTCCCTTAGAACAAAAAAATGTTTACATTAACCTTTACCATACCGACATATAAAATACTCGTACGCAGCCATGCTGTCAATTCGTGTTACCGTAAGAAATTATAGAATTCTATTAGCCTTTAAAATGTGAAAAAATGGTTAATGCCATGAATTTACTTTAAGTATTGAGTATCAAATATTTAAAAAATATGTAATATTATAATTCAGAGCATTCATCAAGTTCTGTATATGAAGTTGTATTATATAATACAACCTTTCTTTTCATCTATCTTCATTTAATTAGTGAGAAAGAGACACCATTATATTCCTATGTTTGTTATTGTTTTCACTGTCAAATTAATGTGTGATTTCTTTCTGTCTTGCCACAAATGGTATTTTTGTCAACGTATTAATTTTACAACGGAACGAATTAAAAATAATTATTTTTGTAGGATTCGCCTTACATAAATAATTTTTCACTAGTCATTTCTAAGTGTAAATAATGTCCTTCAAATTAGCTAAAATATGAATTGGATGTTGCGTATATTTACCGAAATATTACAGATTTAATTAGAGCGATATTATTGCATGGTTTAGGAAGGGTTAACCAAGAACAACGGATTATAGATAATAAAAGGCCCAAAGCCGTAGCTAGCAGATCAATGTATTTTGAGTATCGGTCATGGGAAGTTCTTCTTAAATAAATTCATTATTTTCTCTTGCATAGCTTTGTACAAAGGAAACACTTCTTCTTTTAATTCGGCACTACGCCGTTGCGAGAAATATAATTCGGTCAGGGCGTTACATAAAAAAATTACGGTACAACCGTTTGGTTTTTTTTAATATACTACTCGTAATTTAATGTATTAATTATAAATATATACATAAAAAATCAATTATGTCGAAAAATATTGTTTTTGCGCTACCGGGGTTCGAACCTGGATCTCAATTTCCAATCCGGGGAAGTACACTACCAATTGTGTTACAGCGCTAGTATTTTTCATGACAAATTTTCAAACCTATGTGTTACACTTTTTCAAATTAATACATCTGTCTTTCCATTATTTGAAAGCCATCTACATTGTTTTTGCGGAATCTCAAATACCTTTAAGTAAACCGACTACAGACGCCAATAAAATTGATTTTTTATATGTATACATATAAATGTATTAAATTAGTATGTATTAGATTAAATGTATACATATTAATATATTAAATTAGTATATAAACATCACAGACCTATGTTCTGAATAATTACAACTTCACCTTAATAAGTTAATTTTGGTTCAAAATCATGTATTATTTAACTATTTCTGTATTTTCCTCCATATGCTAGTTGCGAATGATTTTACCGACATTTACGGATTGATTTATTGAATTTATTATTATTATTTACACTGCCACTGGCGCCATCTATGGGTTGATTTATTAACTGCGTTATTATGTTCTCATTTTTTTTTCTTTTAATCTAAGTGATATTCGAAGACCATTTGTATAAATTGGTGTCGAGCCACTGGGAGTCGTCGATAATCATCTCGAGTATTAAGACCGTATGGCCTTTTTTAGATTTCTATCGCTTCTTTGTATATACGATGTCTCTTTTTGTTCAGTGGAACCAATACAATGCGTTGTCAAAATCAATTCTCGTAATTTTGTACGTCGATTGCTGCTTCAATAACCTCAGGCATTAACACGCATATTTCGAATAACAGAACTTTAATCATATTTAAAAAAACAACAATTTAAACAAAATTTTTAAAATATCTGGATGTTCTATTTTTCAAATAATTTAACTGAGCTTTGCATATCCAACCTAAGTAAGTACTTTTTCCTCATGTATTCAATAATAATTTAATTCTATACCAGAAAATAGGCTATACTTCTTTCTGGTTAGATAGAACAGTTGTATCAGTGTGAGTAATACATCACATTGTGACAGTGTATTAATGCAACTCTGCCTTTTAATTGTTCAGTGGACGGGGTTGTCGTTTGAAATTAGTTTGAAACTCGGTATCATCACGGTACCATGTAACCATGTACTGCCTGCGCTCGTCGTATGGGTTGTCGGGTCGAAGTGAGACCGCGAAATAGTGAATCTTTAGGACTTGTAGTATACATGGTGACTTAAGTGCAGTTATTGTGCATTTAGTGCTTATCGCGAGTGCATTTAAACCAATAAAATTTCCCAGTTTTAACTGTAATTCTAAAAATAATAAGTCAACTGACAGATGAATAAATATGTCACACGGAACACGAAGTGGGGCAGACGAACTCTAATGCCGATAAGAGTCAAGGAGAAGTTCTCGCCGCAACCAATCAGAAACGCCACAAGTGTTGTCATAATCGCCTACAAATAGGAATAAACAAGTTTATGTAACAAGTGACAGGTGTCATACGTCGTCCGGTGGCAGTGCTGCCCTGTACCACTGTACGCATATTGAGGTCTGTACAAAGTTCTGTTCACAGATAGGGAAAGACTGCAAAGTAACGGAGAACTCCAGTCGTCTCGGACCACCCTTGCTACTGGACCAAGCTCTCCATTATTCCAGGAGTGTGTGTGGGTGATACTAGTAGGTCAGCTGGAGGGGGGAACCCACCCTTTCCTTTTGAAAGTTGTATACTTACAACTTCCAAACTTACTAGTTGGGAAAAATGAATTATCAAATTTGGTCCGTAGATGGCGATGGTGTAGTGGTACTCGAAGCGAGTCCACATATTAACATATATACAACTTTCAAAAATTTTATAAATGTGGAAATAGAGGGGTGAGATTTGGTGAACGATATATTTATATAAAGTGATCACTTAAGCCAGCCGAAGACAGGTCGTAAGCTCTGTAATTATCCCATACTTTCATATATTTCCCATTAAAAAATATAATAAAAAATAGTTTTATCTCTATGAGATATCTGATATTTGTTTAAGAACTGGTTTACTTACCAACTACACTATGTAAATTTGAATATATGATTTATTTCATGTAATACAATTCTTAATTTCGATGAAGGGAATCAACGAATTTTTTCACAAAAATTGTATTTTATTAGTTATTATTATTAACAAACTATTAATATTAATCAAATATATTATTTTTAATGATCACTATTGTAAATTTCGCATTTAAAATATTTGTAATATTTAAACCATGCATTTAAATTCATTACAGCCGCTATGTATATCGTTTAATACTTGCAGTGTAATTTATTACAACTCACAATAAAATCAGTGACAATAAACAATACCTTTTGTGAGTATCAAATCTTATATCCTTGTTGTATTTAACTTCTTCTCAAAATCTGGATAGTTAATATTCAGACCAGATTTTACCTGCCTAGTTGTACAGTACCAATACTTAGTATTGGTCCTAGATCCCGGTGTAGACAATACCCCACACTTATTTGTCTAGGTAACAGAAAATTATTTATATTTTTCGAGGATTGTACACGAGTACCTAATATAGTACGTAATTTATATTAGATATACCTACATGTTTAATACACAAATCTCTCCAGTTTATCTCAAAATTTAATGTTGTATTTAGTCGAGGTAAATAAATCTTTCGATTCATATTATCGTCTTCCACGCCAGAGGGATGAATTTATCACCAGCCCCTAATTGTGCCGCTGTGTGGCGCGGAAATTCACTCTTGAAAGCAATTTATTATTCCTCATCAAAACAATAATATAACACGAGGCAGCCTCCAGCGAGCCAACCGGGTGGGAATATGACGAATATGAACACACCCCACCCCACGAGGGTAGCATTGAAACACTTTCGTGGTGAGGAATATTTTCTGCTTCATTTCTTTATTTATAAATTTAATAATCGTGAATATCTTCGCTGATTCTGTGTTCTCGATATTATTTTATGGAATGGAAGCATAGATACTTACCGGAGAAATGATAAGGCGACTCATTTGAAATGTGGATCTACGGAATAATGTTTAAAATAACCTAGATGGATAGAAAACAAAGATGTTACATGGATGATCCATATAACATATTTGTAAATCGATAAGGCCAATGAATGTTAATTTGGAAGAGTAATACGTCAAACCACTAGACATTATTTATCAATGTAAGTACATAATACATGTAAAAAAAGTGAACCTAATAAATGTATTATTTTTATTATTATTCTTTTGTATTCAAATAAATAATGCCCCGAGCTTGTTTTTTTTCCCTAGGTACTATATTTTAGACCAGCAACCCGCAGGCACCGTGTGCCTTTACAATTATATCTGTAATATTATTTTCAAATAATATCGTTACCGACCTTGTTATATTATCTGGCCGCCAGGCTTTTATCGGTAGAACTTAATGGATATTCGAAAAAATAAAAATAAACTGTTTTTAACATTTCTTTATATTCAGAATCTACTCCACTATTACAAATTAATATAAAAAATTATTAATAAATAAAGTTAATGATTCAAGATATAAAATTAGCTGCCTTAATACGAGTGCATGTGGTACCGATTAAGGGAACCTTGTCTCAAGAGATTATCAACTTTTACTTTGGTATACAAAGGATAAAGAACCAAAACTTTGTGGTTGAAGAAGCGTTGGAAGATCCAACCTGCGGTAGTAGGTGGTAGGATAAATCGAATGCCAAAAGTCGCCCGAGGAGATCAGGTCTCACAACGGCCTGGTGTGATGATGAATATACAAGGTGTCACAATTTAATTTCCGGAATCGCCTCGTAGTTACCCGTGACGTAATTGTATCGAAAAACGCGTGAGCACTCGTGTTTGAACTAATACGTGCGTAAATTTCAAACTGATAGAGCCAGTCGTTAGTTGGCTAATGGAAAAGTAAAAAATATCTGCAATCTAAATGGACCATCGGAATTTAGAACAGACAGTGTGTTCACTTTAGGTGAAAAGGCTATTATCCAATTAGATCATTTTGCTTATGCTGACTTAGCTCTCTGTGATTTCTGACCATATGCAAAATAAAAGACTGCACTCAAGGGACGAAGATTTTTTTAATATAACTGATATTTCAATATAACAGTATTCTGGAAAATGAATTCCAGGCCTGCTTCCAGAAATGAGGACGCCATCTATGACAGGGTATAGAAGCACAAGGGGAGTACAAACTTTAAACACGATATTTATATATTATTTAAAGGTACATACCGTAATTAAATTTCAACACATCATACACGCAATGATTGTGATTCTTGCGTACAAGCATATATGCCGAAAGAATTCAGGATACGGAAGGAATAAGCGCTCACCGTAATCCGAATTCTGCAGACATCTCCAAAATATGGACTGTATATTTTATTTTAAACTCACGATCTCGTCAAAGGTTTCGACACAGTATAGACGCGAAGTCTCGAATTAGTATAATATTGTAAACTGCATCGTATACGTATAACCGCACTGGCTCAAGGTCGTCAATCGACTAATCGGCGGCGCGCCCGGTTAGGGAAGGGAAGGGGTTGGGAAGGCACAGTGCATTATTTTCGTTGAATAATTAATATTTATACATCAAATAAATATATTTCCCAAACAGTGATATACTGTAAGAAAGCGTGCGATATCTCTACGGGTTACTGTCACGCGCTTCAGCTGTACCTCACATATTTTCTGTTTTCCTTTTGAACAGTTTAGTTACTTCTCCGTCTCGCTATGTGTTAATGCAAATGGCGACAGGCGGCAGTGATGCATCGACAAATGTGGCACGCAAAGCAGAGCTCGTATGAAATTCAATTAGAGAGTTGCGGCACTTCATTCGAATTACGTAGAAGGATTCTTCAGCGGGGTATTACACACACAAAGGTGAAAATTGTATCAACTGCTTTAGTTAGAATTTTAATATTTTAGCAATCAAAAAGGTATTTTAAATGTGATTGATAGATGAATAGATAAAGTACCTAAATCTTAAATTAAAAAAAAACCTACCAATAAACTCTCAGTAGAGTTCGTAGATATGGAATACATAGAATGTATGAGAAACTTAAAACATTTTATCTACGGCTTTAAAATTGTAAAATAGCACAGCCGTGATTTATTTGTGAACTAAGTCAGGTGGAGAAGGTAAAGCGCCATTGTCACAATAATATTTTTAATATAATTTAGTTTTACGATACGATTTACGAAGGGAAAATAGCTTCGAGAAGCTTGTTGTGGTGGGCCACGTCGAAGGACGAAGAGGAAAAAAAATATCCGCAGAATGTCGAGAAAAGTGGAGGAGCATAGTTAAAAGGGCGGGAGTTCATGGAAATCGCGATCCTCAGTCAGATGTGGGTGACGATTAAAAAAAATATTAGCTTATTAAAAAGACAATTTAATATATTAAAATCAACAATTTTATAAAATATGTCAGAAAGTAAGCAGATAATAGAATATTTGTAAAAACCGCACAAAAAAAATTCTTCACAAACTAATAATCTTGTATCTGTCAAAAACAGTAATATTCCTAGGCACAATTTTTCCATCACCACAGAAATCAAAATATTACGCACCATAGAAACCAATTTTTTTTTTCGGAACTATGCTACAGCAGCGATGTCCTCTAAAAGCTTTCAATAGGCCATCTCTATTAATTTTTTTATACGCAGCGTGCAAGTCCATGGTGGAATTCTAGTAGTAGCAAAAATATTTTTAAAATATGATATCTAAGAATAATATGAAAAACGGTTACAAAGAAAATAAACTAGCACAAAAGCCCGTTAAAAATGACGTTTTGAATTAGTAAAGTGGGTTATTAAACCCTCCGTTCCATCATCAACAAAATGTGATTTGTAAAGAAAAAATATGACATCTTACAAAAAATCTTCAAATATTACTTTTTTTTTACGCTGGCCGGCTTTAGATCTCTCAATCTTTTGTTATAAATGTACAAGTTTAATGTCTTATTTTCAGTCATTATATTACTTAGTCATCATTTAGGTAGTGTACATTTTCTCTGTAAAAAGTTCATGAGACACATTAATTTATTTATTTACTTTTTCCGAGGTAAGTTTGTAGAACTCCATAATCACATATGTGAAAATAAAACACTTGTCTTTTTATTCTACTCGTTTAATTTACTTGAGACCCGTTTCGCTTTGTAAGAACATTATCAATCTAACAATTTAACTCAACATCTTGTATTTATATCTAAAGTGGAGGACAGCAATACAATTTTATTTTCACTAAAGATATAAATATAAGTTGTTGAGTTAAATTCTTAGATTGATAATGCCCTTAATTAAACGAGTAGAATAAAAAAAAAACAACTATTTTATTTTCACATATCGATACCTTAATCTGCAAAGCAGCTAATTCCATTTTTATAAAATGTTCAGGAGCAACAAAAAACTGTTTAATTTTATAATTAAACGGATTACAAAAATTCCAAACCACACTTTGGTAGATTATTTATGCAGAAACAGGGTGGCTGAGAAATTTTATTGATATTTTGATTTATCTCGTACTTATAGGGAATATTTGGAGTTTTTCTGATTGAAATTGTAAAATATTATTGGGAGATAGCTAATTTTCCATTATAATGCAGTGCAACCATTACGATTTCTGTCGATTTCCTCTATTTCTAGTACCATCAACACTTGTGTCAGGTAAACATTTAAGGTTTTTGAAAGAATCAATCTAAGGTTTTTCAACACGTAGTTCTTGTTTATTATTTTAAAACACGTGATTTCACGTGTATTAAAATTGTGCCATAGAACAATAAAACAGGAAAATAGTGGCATCAACAATGGTTTTTTGACCATTTGTGGAATTAGCTACTTTGCAGATTAAGGTATCGATATGACATTAATTAATCTTCATACTTCATAATTTCTCAATAATTTTTTTTTTATTTATTTGACATTTTTTAAATTACATGGTTTTTCTTTCGCTTACCTCTCCAAAAGAGAGACCAGCTTTTGTTACACTATAATAATTTTATATAATACCTTAGATATTCTATTCATTGTCCATTTGTGTAATTCTGAAGTGTTCTGTAATATTGTTTATTTTCCAATTATGTGTTTCTGAAGTATTTATTTAGTTTCTTTCTAAACTCTTTTATATCCTTTATTTCTTTAATTTGGGGATTTTAAAGTTTTTTTTAAACTTTAATGATGTGCTTGTGTGTGTGTAATGATAATATACAACAAGTAAAGTATTTAAAATTGGCAATAATTTAATCCCTTATTTCAGATATAACCTTAAATGTTAACTACGTCTTTGCTATACCCCTGAAACTTTTAGATTGGTTTCCCGCGGAAGCAATACTCCCCATTACTATCCAATCTATTGTTCGATCATGTCATCTGCACAATTCACACAGTCCGAGTGATCACATACTTAACGATAGCCCTGATATATTTACAAAGATGTTTTAAGAACTATATACTTCAAAACGGATATCAATGGTAAAAAATGTTTTAAATTACTAGTATGTGTTGTTTAGTTTCTTACTCAGTATTTTGTGTTTGTTTCGTAATATTTTAACCTTATCCGTCGGTAAAATTTATCACGAAAATTGCGCGTTAGAAATTTTCGTAACATTTTTATATTCTCTCACTTTTACTTGTGTTTTATTTTCACCTTTGCCAGGAGCCTGTAAAATCTTTATGAAGTCAAAAAAATATTGAAGGTCCCGAGTATACATCTAGGTACTTCTCACATGCTAATGCAGTGCATTGTTAGCTTAGCTAATCTCCTAATATGCTGTTGCGGATTTTTTTGTATTTTGTTAGAATTTCATGCATCTTTAACTTTATTTTTAAAATAGTTACCTTAGGTGATCTTTGTAATAAGCTAATATTAATAAGGAGCCTAAGAGATTTTGAAAATTTTTATATTTATTATTAATTTTTTTTTCGTACCAAAGAATATATTCTATGCATGGATGATATATTACGTTTTTTAACTCTAAGCATGACTTTTATCTACATTTTACTTCATAACATATTTAAAATCCCTGTCTCGAACCTAATATCTCCATTCCGAGATGTGCAATCTATTTACAACTTTTTTCACATTTTAGGTCGGACTAGGGGATGGTTAACGGGCTAGTATTTTGAAGATTATTAGAGTGTTTGCTTCTCAAACCAGCCAGCCTATCTCAGTATGCTCAATTTGTCACTGTTTTGTACTTTGGAGATCTCAAAAAGCCAAGTATTTCGCTGAGAATTCAATATGTTTTAATGGTCTTCTTTGTACATAGAATCATAGCTAGACTTTTAAGTCTAAATTTTAATTTACAAATAAATAGTAAACACCCGGTAGTGTTCGCACTTTTTTTTCTGTTGAATATCAAATTTTCTTACATACCTACATTTTAAACGAAAAATAAGTTTACATTGTACGCAATTCTCAGGAGATTTAATAATCTTATGAACGATTTAAACTTTTATAAAATATTTTTGAGGCAGTACAATAGTTGCTGACTGAGTAACATTCTGGCAGATCCAATTTCTTCATAAAACTTTGTTGAAAATGTGCCAAAGTTGAGTTGTTAAAAGTTTTAATGAGAGATGTTTCACAAGTATTTTGCAAATTCATTAATAATTGCTCAATTTTATCTGCAACTTCACCTTTTCATTTTCAAAATATAACAGATATCATTTGTTTATATTATGGTAACCTTCGTTTCTCAAATAAAAGTATTATTTGACGGAGATGTTAAGTGAGAGGCTAAGATGAATAATTTTGTTCTAAAAAACATGCATGCACAATTTTGGTCGGATTTTAAATGATGGCAGAAAACCAATTCTAAGGGCCGATTGTGTAATCAACAGTAATTTTTGCCTACAGTAAATTTTTATTATAGTATCTTTTTACCATCCCCCGTGGTAAAAAAACGTTTGCGGGTTGTTGATACGTCAAATTTACAACTGTTAAAGTTAATTCCGCCTAACGGTGTGACGTGGTGAATACTCATCAATTGTCTGCGAATTTTACCAAAATTAATTTATTTTAAATATTCACCAATAATTTATTTTTTTAATATTAGAAAATATAATACATATTTAAAATAACCAGTAGAATATATTTATATATATATTTATTTTAATGTTTATTTCTTCTCTATGAGAGTATAGAGGACTCGTGTATAGAGGAGTATATACGAGAATTCATATTTCAGTTAGTCTGTATACTTATTTTTTTACTTCAAATACAAATTTACTAGTGGTCCGTAATTTTTCTAATTGTGATGAGAAGATTGTTAAAAAATTTGATACCTTGATAAATATAGTGATTTTGTGTTGCGGTATATTTTAGTTTTGGAATATCAATTTGGTCTCTAAATCTTGTAGATCGGAATTCGCTTCTAAAATTGAATTGAATTTTAATTTCGAAAATTTTTATTAAATTTTTTTGTATATGTCTATAATTTTCATTACTTTAAAATGTGTGATGAGTTTGGATATTATTTTTATTACATTTTTTGAGTGATTTCTAATTGTGATAATGAAATTTTATATGCTCCTCCCCATCCAATAATACCGTTTGCAAAGGTGACTGTACAAACGCATAATACATTAATTACTGCAGTTTTCCTTATTTTGTTGGTAAGATTAATAATACGTTCTTTCCATGTGAGTTTGTTATCTCTTATGATTCCTAGGTACTTGATACAGTCTTTTTCTTCAATTGATGAACATTGGTCACAAAAGTCTTCTTGAGTACAGGCTTTGATGTGAATTTTAATATTAATTTCAGTGTTATCTTTCTGTTGAATAACAAATCGTAAAAAGTATGTTTTGTCAGTATTAATTGATAATAGGTTATCATCCGTCCACTTTTTTATGGTGCAAATATGACTTTTTCATCCCTTCGTTTGAAATCTGTCACATTGCTGGCGAAAATTTTTCGGTAATATAAATTAAACAACATCACTAAAATAGCGGGATGTTGAATGATGCATTGTGAGCAAAATTCAAAGTATCAATTCGACAGATGACTTTTGGAACGGCTGTGGAAAGTCTGCCATTTAACTAACGATTGACGGTTTTACCATCGGATATCGGAGAGTAAAGTTAGTTTACTATTGAATTTATTTTTGATGAGTAAATATTTTTATCAACAATCAAACAAACTGTTTACGCCAAATATTTTATTAAGTAATTTTTTTTACTATAGTAAAAAATTACCACTAAACAAACAACCGAGCTTAAAAGACACGTGATACAAAAAGTTATTTTACAACATTCTATATGTATAATTTCCTAACGTGACTCTGTGTCCGTGTCGTACAGCAACATTAAACAAACAACACCTGTCCTTTATCATTTAAAAAGACCAATTAAACAAACATTATAGAGTTGTATCAATCAACCACTTAAAACAAATACAGATTTCGAATATGTAGCAATAATTTTTAATATGGAACATCATACTAAACATTTTTTAATCAAATTGATTGAGAAGAAAAATTGTGAAAAATTTGAACAATTTTTTTACACATATACATTTTTTTTATTGAATAATTATTTTAAATATGTATTACATTATTTCTTATGATTTTAAAAAATATTTAATACTAAATTAATGTATGAATTATAAATATATACATATAAAATCAATTTTGTCGAAAAATATTGTTCTTGCGTCACCGGGATACGAACCTAGAACTCTATTTCCAATCCGGGGAAGTGCACTACCATTGTGCTATAACGCCAGTATTTTTCTTGACAAATTTTCGAACCTATATGTTACATTTTTCAAATTAATACACCTGTCGTTCCATTATTTGAAAGCCATCTACATTATTTTTACAGAATCTCAAATACCTTTGAGTACAGACGCCAGAATTATCAATTCATTTTTATTAAATTTTGGACACATTGATACAACATATATTATTAAGGAAAACACATTCTTATTGTGAAGTTGTAATTATTCAGAACATAGGTCTGTGATATTTTAAATACTAAATTAATGTATTAATTATAAATATATACATATAAAATCAATTTTGTCGAAAAATATTGTTGTTATCCCGGTGACGCAAAAACATTAATTTAGTATTTAAAATATCACAGACCTATGTTTTGAATAATTACAACTTCACAATAAGAATGTGTTTTCCTTAATAAAAATATTTAATAAATTATTTGTTTTTAATCAAAATAATAGCATACTTAATGTTTTAATTAATTTTGGAAATATTATAATAAATTAAAAATGTATATACTAAAATTAAAATAATATTCTTTAGTTAGGGGTAAGATGTGATGTCTGCATTTTATAAACGTGATTATTTTCTTATCATATTGAGAGAGATTTTCAATTACTAACAATAACGCGATTTCCATTTTCAATTCGTTATTAATTATTCTGCAGACATTCACCGGAATTGAAATCCGTAGAGAACAAAAACGTCATCAGGTTGCAATTTACCCTGGATACATTAGCAACGAAAGGGCGAATTCAGTATTACGAATCACGTTGAAAATTTTCAATATTCCTACCTATCTGTCAGTGGCGTGCAATATGCATAATCTTAGGTTATGCTGTTACCGATGATTAATATAAAGTTAAATATGTGAGAAAAGGTATTCTAATTTTGAGATTTATTCTATTTTGAATTTTTAAAATGATCGACTTTTGTTTTTAAATGTTTCGTTAAGATTATGGCCAAAAACTTAATATTTAAATAACTGCCTTTACAAATTATCAAACCCAGCACTCATGTAAACAGAAATAAATATTTTTAAATATTTAATGTCAATGTTATTGGTAATAATCGACTTAAAAATTACAATAATTGATAATAATAATTGATGCATAACTGATGCTTTGTCATTGCTATACGAACTGCAAAATGTCGTTGAAATACTCCATATTTAATATGTAGAATTAGTAAAAGATTTAGTTTTTAGTCAAGGTAATACAGTAAGAAAAAACTGTTTGCAAAATGCACGAAAAATACAGGCCCGAAGACGGCCCTGACAAAATACAACTTCAATAGAGAAATATTCCGTTCAGTAAGACTGTTGTATGGATTGAATAATCAAATTGTATTCACGCAAACAGGCTAATTGTTTCGAGGTATCGATACGTCGTTACATATGAAAGGACCATAGGAATTAAAGCTCTAGCCGTAGGATAGTCTTTTCATTAATGTAATAATTTCATTTAACGATGATTGGTAACTAAGATTTAACTGTCAGAGGCTTACTTTCTAATGTATCAGTCATTTTTCGAAGAATTAAGTTAATCAGTTAATGATCAAAGAAGTAATTACTGTAAAGACCAAATTAAAGTTATAAAAGAATATGAAAATGGTCACAAGATGGCAGATATCACATGCGCTCAGAAAATGTGTCATTCTACGATCAGAACAATTATACTCGATAATGTTCGATTAATGGATCATGTAAAAAAATCAGTTTTAATGCAATATACTATAATTACTAAGAAAAGAGGAACATTAATAGAAGAAAGGCAAAAATTATTGTATGGATAGAAGATATGCAGCAACAACAACTTCCAATAAGTTTCATATTTATACAGGAGAAGACCTTGAGGTCTTATAGATCTATTTTATCATGAATTATCACGAAAAGTCGAAGACTTACTGTATTTAGTAATGCAGTTTTTTTAGTTATATGCAGTATGCGCCCCTGCTTCTTGTGTACACTGTGTGTAAATCATTTCAAAGTCACTCAAAGTGATAAGATTTTGATTCACAATAAACTCAGGTACGCGCCTAACCCTTTAAAGTAGTGCTTGTGTCCCTTTTGCGAAGCATCCTGTATATCTGCAAATAAAACTTTGCTTACAGACCTTTTGTGTTGATGTAATTTCCTCGTGAGGTGAACTCGGACCGGAGCATAATTTGAAACGTCCCTTGAAGCACAAATACAACAATGATATATGTTTAGAGTTTAATACACCTTAAATAAATCAAGAGCATGTCGAGAAGTTTCCTCGGAAAGACCGAACGGAATTAACTAAATGAATCTGTCACTTAAAAAAGGGAATTTGAGACCAAAATTTAATTTTACAGGAAACAAAAAACATTTCGTAAATTTACATAAAAATATTTATCGCTTTCAATGCAAGACTCATTTATCATATTAACTTTTTTTAAATTGACATTTAGTAAAATTCATTAATTAGTATTCGTGGGACAAGATTCCGTGGACTGTATCAGTTATAATATTGATCAATGTACGCAACCCGAATTGGATTTATGAAGAAAAATAAGGGCAGATGGACCGCGTTTTCACCTCCAGTTGACTATCACGTTTATTGTGAAGAACTGAGAGATCACTGCACTTCCGGAACTATTGAGAACACAGCTTCTTCGTGGTTCGAGCGTTGCGCTACTCTCGGACAGCAAAAAAAAGAACAAAATCTTGACAGTTCGGTGTCAAAAGTCAATCTGTCTCCCCGTCGGCATAACCCCCAAGTAATTGGTGGCCCAGAGCGGGACAGGTATATTAAGGTTTATTGGAAGGACAAATGCACAGGAAATGGATACTTGACTTGCGTCAACAAGTATAATAAAATAGAACGTTGTTTACGTCACACTATAACATTTTAATTTTAATTTTAATTAAACGTTTTCGAAGCTTACCGCGTCATCTTCAGTAATAAACTAAATCTTAAAACTAGATGACATTTTATTTTACCACCTTTACTTTTCCACTTTCACTTTTCACCGAAACCTCCGTCTCCCGTCCCAACCCCGTTCTCATAATCCCCCATGTAGTCGATAAAATGATTATTGAATATGAAGTTTTAATTTATTTTTTAAAGTGTTATATTGTAAAGTAAACATCGTCGTGTTTTGTTTTACTAATATATATTTACAGAGAACTAAGATAAAAGATGTTGCCCAAAAGAGGATAGTTGCAGTGAAGAGGTACAAATTGATGACGAGGATGAATATACTTAAATTTGCTTCAGAATGAACAAATATTTTTAATACAAATAAATATATAAATTAGAAAGATATACACATAAAATCAATTTATCGAAGAAATATTTTTGTTGCTACCGGGATTCGAACCTGGATCTTTTCAATCCGGGGAAATGCATTAACCGATTATGCTACACCAACGTGGTAAGTTGACGACAAATTTTCGAACTTACATGTTGCACTTTCAAATTAATGCATCTGTTGTTTCATTTTTCAAACCCATCTTTTATCTAAAGCCATTTTATATTTATGAAATCTCAGATGGAACGACAGATGAATCAATTTAAAAGTGCTACATAAAAGTTCGAAAATTTGTCGTCAAGTGTTGGTATAGCATAATCGATTAATACAGTTCCCCGGATAGAAAAAAATCCATTTCCGAATCCCGGTAGCAATAAAAATATGTTTTCGATAATTTGATTTTATATGTATATCTTTCTAATTTATACATTTAATTTGTATTAAAACTATCGCAGACCAATGTTCACAACTTCACAGTAAGAATGTGTTCTCCTTAAAAATAAAATCAAATATTTCTCATATAAATGTGCCCTATTTAAAATGAACTACTTGATCTTTCATATGACAAAGTACATATCTTCAAACGCATTTATATACCAACATATATTTCTATTATGATTTATTTTATTTTATACAATCTATACAAATTATTATATAATTACTTTTTTCATTGTCTTCAAATCGGTGAAATCATTATTATTATGTATAGTACAAAATAAAATAAAAGAAACAGCATTAAAAACAATACTGAATTATTTTACACAAATATATCTATATACTTGAAGATACTATGAATACAAGATCCCATTATGCTATACAAACCATAATATTTTCGTTGACAATACGATAATATAGACGCACAATACCGCATCTAAATTCCCATCTATACATTCCTCATGCTCGTCTTGTCAGTATGAATTGTGACCTTGACGTCAGCAGACGTTAACTTGACCGACATTTGTTCGATCTCGACATCGCGATAGCATTCGCGGTGTGGATTTTCAACACCAGTGCACCAGCACTGTATTTTGTGATATTGTATTTTGATCACGTATTGTTTGTTGTTTGCTTGTGCCGTGGATGAAATTGTGATATCGCCGTCAATTGGAATTAGAGATCTGCGCATCCGCGTGCCATTGAGTGAACTCGGCGGCAATCGCGAGGATTACGGAGACGTCATATACAAAGTAAGGCGAGCAGTCCTTCCGAATCCCGGTTCCCGAGATCACTAGTCCTTCGACTGGAATGCTTATCTCCTCACCGACTTCATCCCGTACTGAGGTTTCCCTACGTCCCTCACATTACTTGCGGTGATTCCGATTTACGACCGGAATTGTCGTTTTCGACCCGGAGATCGCGCAATTCGTTCATTTAGATCATAGTGTCATCATATGTTTATTAGTCAAATAATAAATGCCTTTCTCTATTGGTACACAGATTAACGTGTCAGAATTCTTTAGAAAAACGTCACCAAATGCCCTTTTCTAAATGACGAATTCAAATATATGAACCTTTTCGCAGCATAAATCTTTACCTATTCAGTATACAGACACTCGTCCATAAATGAATAAGTTTTGACCATAAAGGAAATACTCATGTAAGCTGGGAATAAATCAGCATCCTGCGGACAGATGTCCTGGGGGTGAGTTCCGGGGGTGGGCCTCGGCGGGGGAGCGAATTAATGCAAATGCTAGTCCCTTTAACAGCGTGTCGGAGCCCTTCTGGCGGAAGCAATATTGCCGATTATGGTTATTTTCATCCCTTGCCGACACGTGAGATTTTCGTGTATTTGCCTGGTAACAATATAAGGGACCTCTGAATCTAATATATTATAGAACCTTCACCTTTACCTCGGTCTATGACATTCGTAACAACAATATTAGAAACAATACTGGTGAATATACTTTTAATATACAATATATTGTTTCATATAACAATTTTTACACAACACCATATTTTATAATTCCGTCATAATTAACATTTTTCATTTCAGTGCCAATAAATCGGCGATTATTTTTAAAACAACATTCCATTAAAACTTTCATCAATATAAAAATCCTTAAAGTAACTGATACACCAGAAAGTACAAGTATTAATACTACATTTCATTTACATTAATTGTACATTTTTAAGGAGAACACATTCTTATTGTGAAGTTGCAATTTTTCAGAACATATGTCTGTGATATTTTTAATACAAATTAAATGTATTAATTAAAAAGATATACATGTAAAATCAATTATCAAATGAATTATCAATTAATTCTGGCGTCTCCTATCGGATCTTACTGACGGCGTTTTGAGATTCCGTAAATATAAAGAAGATGGCTTTCAAATAATGGAATGACAGATGTATCAATTTGAAAATGCAACATATAAATTTATAAATTTGTCATCAACTTACTATGTTGGTGTAGCATAATCGGTTAATGTTTTTCCCTGGATAGGAAGAGATTCAGGTACGAATCCTGGTACCAACAACAATATTTTTTCGATAAATTAATTTTATGTGTATATCTTTGTAATTTATATATTTAATTTGTATTAATTATACATTTATTTAATTGTAAGTAGACTGAATGCAGTGGAACTGAGATCACTTAGACGTATATGTTGCAGATCTATTTATAACAGAGTTAAGAATGAAGAAATAAGGAGTGAATGTAAAGCTGATTCTAGTATAGTGAGTAAGATTAAGAAATAATTAATGAGGAAAGAATGGTAAGAAAGATATATGACGCAAGTGTTGATGGCACCAGAAATAAAGGATGTCCACGGAAGACTTGGCACGACCTGTTAAACCAGATACTAGAGGATAGACCTGTTAGAAGCCTCAATAATTGACGAACTTGAACGAGAAGATGTTTGAATGTGGATGAGGTGAGAATTGTGTGTCAGGACAGAAGAGTGTGGGGCTCTATCCTCTCTGCCTACCCTCGCGGGGAAACAGCGTGATGGTAAGTTAATTAATTTCTAGATATACATGAGCCATTTTCAAAATAGGTATGGTTTTGTTGTAAACTCGTAACAAACAAAAAAACTCAAAAACATTATATTAAACTAATTTTTAGTATCTATGATCTTCATTGACGTGGAGTCGAGCTTGACTATCTCCTAATTGAAGAAGTCTGCCACCTACCCAACTCTGATGGCGCCTGGTCCAGGCTGTATGGAGGAAGGTCCAGTACCTCCAAAACAACCTCTGCAGCTCGTCTAAAAAAAATTACAACTTGCAATCGGCGGGATCGATAATTGACATGATTTAATAAAATACCACCGAGAAATTACGTCTGACACACTGAAAAGTCATTTTTATTTTTTGCTTTATAATCTTGGCTTGCTTCCCCCTCTCCCCAAAATGTTCTTAAGTAATTTCAGAAAAACGTGTGACGAAAAGTGACCAAACAAGTGCATCGTACTCATTACCATGGTGAATTTATTTTTATTCAGTACCTCTACAAATAGAAAAACTTTCGTTTTGGTACATTTTAAAAATTGACATGTTCGAAAATTAAAGTATGTTTTTGACGTCCCAGTAAGTAGGTACCTATCAAAAATTTTGATGAAATAGATTACCAAGTAACCGTTTTCTTACAAATGAAATTTGATTAAATAAATTGAAAATGTATATATTCCTTACTTCCTGCCTTCCCAGTGAACTGTGCACACAACTCACACCACACACACACACACACACGCGCGTGCTATTTTTTTATAATATTTTTTAATGTTTTACTGATAAAATTATTGATGTTGTTCATGTGATTTATAAAAATCAATTTTACTTTTTTCTCGCTTTGTTATTTATCTCGCCATTAACAAGTTTACATATTAGTTCTAATATTTCACACTTTGTTATATTTAATATCAATTTTGTACGTTGTTTTATAAACTGTTTCAGTTGACGTCAGATAATTCCATATTGTGAACCATTTTTATTTTTTCTTTCGTCGTCTTTGAATGATCTGTTTAAAAAATATATATTTTCTATTCCCCAGAAGATTATCATGTATCTTATTTTACTATTGATATGTACCTTATAGGTTAATTTATATATTTTTTGATACGTATTGGTGTATTTTATGGATATATGTAGCGCCTAATTCCAAATAATTTTGGGACAATTAGAGTTCAGTATGCAGTTTTGTAAATATTTTGGTCAGCTACATTCAGAACACACTGTTTCTCGCAAAAGCCACTTAAATCCATTGATATTACACGTTCAAAATCAGGGTTAGTTCCAAAATACCCCAAAGCAGACAGAATATAAGTTTCCATTCCTCCTAAAACGAAATCAGCCATTCACGAAGCTTGTTGATGATCACGTGATCTAAAATCAAGTATGTCTACCAGAACGATATGTATATAAAAAAAATTAGATAACAAATATTGATCTTTAAAAAATATTGATTTACAAATAAATATTTTGTGCATTTGCTTTCAAAATATACTTTTTCATCCATAACTCAAAAACACGTAATTTGAGGAGGTTTTGGAATTAGGCGCTACATATGTACAAGTCAGTCAATTAAGTCATGGATTTAATTATTTTGTCTTTATGTACAGTCCATTTGAGATATCTGTCTACTCCTAGGTTTTCCAACTTCAATGTTGACAATGCTACATATTTTTTGTAATAACTTTTAAATATTTCTAAAATATTCATTTTTGCATCTACTATAAAAAATTATATTTTGATACCAATGAAATGAATCAACCAGAAAAATATGCAGAACAAAATTCTATCTATCGAAACAATATTTAGTTGCTACCGGGATTCGAACCTGGACCTCTTCCTATCCGGGGAAGTGCGCGTTCTCCTTGATAATTAATAATATTTTGTAAATAAATATGAATTAAATATATTAATTAGAAAGGTATACATGTAAAATCAACTTTATCGAAAAATATTCTTGTTGCGCCACCTGGATACGAACCTGGTTCTCTTTCCAAACCGGGGAAGGTGCATTATCCAACTATGCTACAGCGACGATATTTTTAGCGACCTATATGTTATCTTTTTGATGTTAATACATTTAATCGTTCCATTATTTGAAAGAGCCATCTACCTTATTTTTACTGAATCTCAAATACCTTTGAGTAATCTGATAGCAGACGCCAGAATTATCAATTCATTTTTATTAAATTTTGAACTCATTGATTCAACTTTATCATTAGGAGAACACATTCTTATTGTGAAGTTGTAATTATTCAGAACATAGGTCTGTGATATTTTAATTTGTCGCTAAAAATATCGAATATAAATATCCAGGTTCGAATCCCGGTGGCGCAACAACAGTAGTTTTCGATAAAATTGATTTTATATGTACATCTTTCTAATTAATATATTTAATTCATATTTAAAATATCGCAGACCTATGTTCTGAATAATTACAACTTCACAGTAAGAATGTGTTCTCCCAATAATAATATTTTGTTCTCAATACACTTACATGTACACGATTCTAGTTGCCAAGCTAGCCTAGAATTGTCGTTGCTCTACATGAGCAGATGTTCGCTTTAAAGAAGTCGAGAATTTCAATGAAAAGAATATTATTTGCACCCAAATCAATTACCTTTACTACGAATTGAACGTGTAGCTTCAATTCTGTGACTCTCAATTTCACAAAATGTCATACACAATGCATATTTAATGATTCACATTTGGAAAATGTGTCTGTTCAAGCTAATATAAACGTCAACAAGCCACCACCCATACGGAATATAAGGGTGGCCTCCCTAATTTCACTTGAACCAGTCTGTGTATATACGCTGTTCGTTGAAGCAATTTGTAAGGTACTGAACTCAGAGCGCATCTGCTCATATTCTCAATTAAGGAATTTTAAAGTTTTCATAGCTCATAATTACACGTTATTAACAAACATGAACTTTTTCATCTAAAAAGATTACCTTATGATGCGCGACAAGCTCGTCATGCAGCCAATTAACAACAAGATTACCAAATATTTAAAACTTCAAAGCGAAATTATAAATCTCGTTTTTCATATTCACTTGAAATCCTGTAAAGTCTCGGAACATTTTATGGATTGAAAATAAATGTTTGGACATATATTTATTTGAAGTATAAGTATTAATTATTGAACGAAAATAATACACTATGCCTTCTCCCTCCCCCCCCCCTTCCCGTCCCTTTACTGCCACGCCGCCGACCAGTCGATCGGCGATCTTGAGCCAATACGGTTATACGTGTATGGTATAGATTACAATATTATACTAATTCGAGACTTAGCATTTATACTGTGTCGAAACCTAGTGAGTTTAAAATATACAATCCATATTTTGGAGGTGTCTGCAGAATCCAGATTATGATGAGTGCATAATCCTTCCGTATCCTGAATTCTTCCGGCATCTATGCTTGTACGCAACAATAAACATGTAGAATATTTTCAGGTATTTAACGTTTCTAAAGAAGCATGAATAAACGCGGAATATTCGAACACTTCACTAACATTTACCGATCAATCCCATAGTAATTATTTTAGTTAACGATCATATTTTATAGCGTAATTTATATAAATAAATTGCAAAAGAGTAGCAAAATAATAACTGAATTTTCATTTTAAAATAATTTTAATAATTTAATAATAGGCTTAATAAATATGAATTAAAAGTCAAAAAGGTATGCAGAATCTTGGCCGAACGCATCAACGAACCCAACATTAATTAAGGATTATTTTTTCCATTCTTCTCGTATAAGTCAGTGAAATGCTTTGTCGACGTTTCAATACAATGCGAGGTGCATTTAGACCGTGATACACACGTGTATAAACGAGTGTATCGTAGTATGTCGTGTTCGAAATTTTCCACGCCAACATATGTACGACATAAACTTATAAGCCAGCACTTATACGCTGCGAATGGAAATTTATATGCCAAGGATTTGTACGTTAGTGTACAGCAATAACATACCACTAAAGAGGTTTATATTTTCATAAATTTTTTAAATCGGGAAGGTAGTACGATGAAAGGTTAAGTTTTTATGATCTTTACGTTGTTGGTATACAAGATGTGTTGTCGTATAAAGTACACCATAAATTTCCACGGGTATAATTATTTTGTCCTATGAATGTTGGCATATAACTTTCCACTGTACTAATGTTAGCGTACAAAATTCCTAGAATCGCAGCATTTATTTCATTTTTTTTTTGCATGCTATGTTGAAAAACTCGTTCACCACGTTCGCCACTGTCTATGTTGTGATGTAATAAGATAGGTGTATAGTCTGGGTGTATTTCTCAGTGATAAACTATACCCGGCGAAGTTGTTTTTCAGACATTAGTCATACTACAGTGCGTGCTAGTCTAATATGAATAATGCTATTGCGGTGAAGAATATTTTATTATACTCCGCAATTGTTCAGAAAGTGCTTCAAAAGAATTTGAGTTAAAACTGAAATATAGTGTGATAGTATTTTAATTTATTTTTTTCATAATAAAACCTTTATTTTACACAATTGTAGAGACAGATATAATGTAACAGGAAAATATAATTAAGAAATTATTATAGATTTTTTTCAATTTACAGAACTGAGTGAACGAACACCAACAGAAACTTAAAACTTAAACGTTCTTGCCCTTACCCAACATCGAACAAGTGGAAAACACTAAATACCTTGGCATCATCATCCAACTATAATGGAAAGCGTAAATAAGCCAACTAAGAGACAAGAAATGTATTTATTTATTCATTTAAATGAAAAAATGCATTTAAAATTATAAATCTAATGGCAATTTACTTTACCCTTAGTCAGTCTATACTTACGTACGGAAATATTGGTTGGGGCTTACTTAATACTTAATACTTCTGTAATCACCAGTCACATTTCAAAATCCTTTCAGATCCACTCTTTAAATAATTTTTAAATAACTATTCTTGATTTATACATCATATCTTATCTTTAATATCGGTTATTTATAATAAATCGGCCTAAACACCTGCACAATTTGATAAATTACAATCTTGAATGAGGAGAAAATAGTAAGAAAGATTTAGTGGATTTGCCATATTTAGTGACCAGGTTATCCCATCGCATCGTTTAACGCCTTCATCTCTCATGCTGTTAATCTCTTTCATTACTTCCACGAAGTGGTGGAGATACAGTAGCCAGGTTGATAAAAGCACCTGAAGCTCATCTCTGAAATCTGATAAGAAATTCGAGAGTTATCTTGTTCACAAAATGCATTATCCCATATACTGTAGCTTTGAAATGGGGGTCCTACACCTCCACCGACAGACAGCATCAACCGAAAGCATGAAATTTGTGGTTCACCTTCAACTTACCTTTTCTCGAAAAAAAAATTTTATCACTTGTGGAAAAGAAAATAATATAATGATTGAATATGATAAATGAGAAGAAATGAGGATATAATTTATTTATTTTATTTTTCAGTTAACACAATCAATTTTCTATACAAGAAAACGTTTGCAAAAAATTAATTTATAATAAAAGATTTCAGAATTAAATTACGTATCTAAGATTAGTTCAAGTAATAAATGGTCATCCCTTTAGATAACAATCAGATCTTATATTTAAAGTGTACAATGCCCTAGACATAAGACAACTCTATATGTTGAGACTCGTCCAATATTTCCATGCTAACAACTACTCACCCCAAGTAATAAATGATGGATACAACACAATACAAACAACGAACATCTACATGCTAGTTCCGAGAGCAACGACAACATTTTATCAAAGATTTCTTACGTTCTTAGCTCTGAAACTGTTCAACACACTCAGCACCAACTGGAAATCGTTCACTTCCTATAAGATTACACAAATATGGGCCCAATATATGATCCAATTGGGTAGAAGTCTATCAGAAGCATAGCTATCCAATATTCTAACAATCTTTAAACAGTGTACAATCTCACTATATTTCTCTTTTTCTCTATTTTTTATTTTTATTCCCGTCAAATCTTCATCTTTCTTAACATAGACGGCAGTCTAGCGAAGTAGCCAGGACAATGCTGCATATATCGATATAATGAGGTGGAGTCTACTCCATCCCATACAATAAACTACGAGTATATACTTAATTGCAATATGATTGTATCTTATGTTTATCATGTAATATTATAATACATTCACCTCTGTTACAACAAAAACATGTATGTCAATGAAGTTTAATAAATAAATAAATTATTAAGGAAAAATCGGTTTACACAAAGGTATTTGAGATTCTGTAAAAATAATGTAGATGGCTTTCAAATAATGGAACGACAGGTGTATTAATTTGAAAAATGTAACATATAGGTTCGAAAATTTGTCAAGAAAAATACTGGCGTTATAGCACAAAGGTAGTGCACTTCCCCGGATTGGAAATGAAGATCCAGGTTCGAATCCCGGTGACGCTAAAACAATATTTTTCGACAAAATTGATTTTATATGTATATATTTATAATTAATACATTAATTTAGTATTTAATAAATAAATTTACAAGATTAGGATTCCACATGAGAATATCTAAAAAATAATATTACAAATTATAATATTTTAATTGCATCGGCCAAATTATATTGGCACCGTGTCAAATTAAATACAGAGTTAATATTTTTCCAGAATATTATTACCAAAAATCATAGAATGTGGGTAACAAAATATACAGGTATAACTTGTAAGATATTGAACTAGAAATATTCATTCAAGGTTAGACATGATAAAGAATTTATTGGAACAAAATATAGACCTAAGATTATAATCGATATTATATTTTTTGAAAGAAAAATATTTTAAAAATCCAGAATTATACACACCATAATTGGCGACACGACCTTGAAGAAAAATGCTTCCTTCGTATTATCACGTAGAATATGACGACGGAGACAGTACCTGATGATGGCTTCAATTACTTGATTTACGTTTGACATCATGTAGATTCGGGCAGTGACCTCGGTGTTTAAAAATAATAGGTAAAATAAGTCCTTCGTCCTTCGAAATTTTGGCTGAGATCCATACAATTTATCACTTTTTTATGTGTAGATACTATTTTTTAGTTTATTATTATTTGTTTATCAGTTTTTTTAAATGTGCTATTATTTAGTTTATTATGTACTATTTCTTAGTTTATATTATATTCTACCTTGTTTAATTCCGAAGAAACTTCACTGGTATTATTTTTATATATCATATTTTTTATCAGTTAATACTATTGTATTGTTTGTTTCTCTCAAAAAATAAAATAATAAGGTTAACTCCGGCGTCCTGTAGATTTTTCTAGAATAATGACGAGACTCAAGGTAATGAACATCAAGAAACCTATGTCTCCAATTTGGTCACTTAAACGCAACGTAGTCGCTAAAACTTTCTCCCAGCTTCGCGGCCACTATCACCCGTCTCCCTTCCCAGATCTGGAAATGTTCAATTCCGCCATCGTACTTCTCGCATCGCTCCTGGCGCGCACCAAAAATAAATAAGTGACAGTACTTGCGTAACATCACAATATATATATATATATATATATATATATATATATATATATATATATATATATATATTTCTAAGAATTAGTAATATATTAACCATACCAAGAAGCATCCAAAAAAATATCAAGTCCTGACCATACGGTCATAAAAGCCATATTTTTGTTGAACCCAAAGTTTGTTTCCAAAATATATAAAAAATATTATAAAGCTAAATTATTTTCAAATTGAAATAATATATTTGATAAAATGTCTGAACGCGCATTCATCCAAAGAATGGACATCCCTCCGTGGTATATATATAGACTTTGTGTGAATGCCGGTACGGAAAGATCACAATCCAGCCATCAGGTGACAGCAGATTCCTGAGTTTCTGTACTACCCTCCAGGTGACAACAGATTGGACTGTACTAATCTGTATTTTGAGCTAATTTAACTAATCCTAACCTAAGCTAACTAATTTAATAAACTTATCTTCAATTTTAAAGTATAATCAAACGTAATAGTGCCTAAGTTTTAATGCATCAAAACAAATAAAAAATTCAAATTTCTAAATTAAAATACAAAAATTCATGACACCACCTACAATAGTAATAAATCTATCTAAAAACTGTTTTTAAATTATCTTTTAATTTATCATATTTTAGGAGGTAATTTTCAAAAGTGGTCAACTCTATTTTTTTTACTGTTAAAGCAAAGTCGCTGTCTTAAGAGTACTTGACGTCATATTATTTTTAAACAGTGTCAAATCCATTTCAATCAATCACGTCATCGCAAATGTAGACGCCGTCTTACTGAATTCCATACACTGTGAAGATGATCAAAGATACCACGCGTTCGTTTTTCGGTGCCAAAAAATAGAAAGTTTTTCTCAAAATCATTAAATATACAATTTTTTCACTTCGTCAAAATGTGGATTTAATTCAATAATTCAATTTGAAAATCTTCTCCTGATTTCTACTACGGTATATTCAACAAATGTTTTAATTTATTTTTATACACAATATATAATGTACACGATTATACTTCCTTCCTCGCCGAAGGTGTTGTAATTAGGTTGCCTATGATTGGTCGAGGAATGGAGACCCTTTAGTCCTGCAGGTTATAGCGCGCATGTGAGATGACGACCAACAATGTACTAACATATAGTACATAAATAAATACCTCAAAAAATGTACGTATTTAAAAAATATAATTATTTATGCTTTAATTAATTTTATTTATGAATTATGTTTGCTCAATTTGCGAGGTTTTTTTTTCTGGCTTTGGCATTTTCAAATCGGACTAAAATATTTTCTGTATCTCAGAACTAAAGGTATCCATTTATCTACAATATAAAAGGTTTATTGAATTTCTATTCGGTGCTTCGATTATTAAAGATCTGTCAAAGTCTAGACAGTATTAAAAATATATACAATGCTTTAGACTTACGAGTGTGCTTTGGAATATTAAATTAGAACAATTTTTCGTTCGTGTATTTATTTTAAATAGTAAGTAATCTTAACAAAGAATTTTCCAAAAAAATATACGGCTTAAGAAATGGAAAAAGAGGGTTTATTTCAATAATATCGATAGATAGGTACGTGTGAAACATATCACTGTTGGATATGTTTCTAAACTCTCTGAAAACTATGTTGTCTATTTTGAGGTTGATGTCGTTTGAGCGTCACCTTTGACTCGTTAACAAGATTAAAAGAAAAAAACAAAAAATTTTGTAAATACTAAATTAATGTATTAATTATAAATATATACGTATAAAATCAATTTGGCCGAAAAATATTGTTTTTGCGTCACCGGGATTCGAACCTGGATCTCTATTTCCAATCCGGGGAAGTACACTACCAATTGTGTTATAACGCCAGTATTTTTAATGACAAATTTTCGAACCTATATGTTACATTTTTCAAATGAATACACCTGTCGTTCCATTATTTGAAAGCCATCTACATTAATTTAGTATTTAAAATATCACAGACCTATGTTCTGAATAATTACAACTTCACAATATGAATGTGTTCTCCTTAATAAAAAATTTTGTACTTTTAAAATTAGCAATATTAACTTTGTGGTTATAATTCATATTATTATTTATTATCTTTGTTTTATTAACCACTGAATTGAGTTTAAATACATCTACCGGTTTCGAAAAATACCATTTTCTTCTTCAGGATGTCATAAATAACTAAAAACATATATTATTGTTTCTTCACCAGAATCTATTTTTAAAAAAAACAACAATTATTTCAAAAATAAATTTAGTACCTAACTCAAATTGTTACTTAATACAAATTTACAAATTTAATAGAAAAAAATTAAAAAAGAAACGATTCTAAAATTTTTTCCTAAAAACTATTCAAGTAAAATTTCATTAAGTAACAATTTGAGTTAGGTACTAAATTTATTTTTTTTAATAATTGTTGTTTTTTTAAAAATAGATTCTTGTAAAGAAACAATAATATATGTTTTTAGTTAGCTATGACATCCTGAAGAAGAAAATAGTATTTTTCGAAACCAGTAGATATATTTAAACTCAATTAAATGGTTAACAAAATAAAGATAATAAATAAAAAATAAATAAATAAAAAATAAATAAATAAAAAATTGTATTTAATTTCATTTATTTCTCATAGAGTTTAGGTTTATTACATTCAAATCGAAATTATTGGCGATGAATTTTGGTCGCGTTACTAGCAGGATGATCGTGCGATTGGCGCGAACAATAAACGCACACTACCATAATAGCATTGTACTTTCATTACAGTGTGTTCCATGTAGAGCGATTAATAAGTGATATGATGTCTCCTCCGTACTAAGATGTATTTTTATTTGTAGGTTTTGGATTATCTGACTGTTGTGACTTTCCAATTTGACTGGACTAGTGTGGTGCCTTTGAAAATACTATCACAGTTTCCCTTGAGTTATTTCCTCTTATTGTACACTCAAGTTGATTAGTGAAACTCGGTATGAATGAGACTTGTAATAACACTCGTTTGTTCCAATAATATATTTACAGTAATGTATACTCAGATATTAATGTGAAGGAACGATGGAAAAAGAGAGCCGTTCCCCAGTGACGGCCTCTTATATCCAATGACCTCCACCACTCATCTGACATACACATACACACAATAATATAAAAGTGACAGTTCTCACACTAACTATCAATGGTACCCTCGGATGAAATCATAAAACTATAATGCCACCGGGACTTGAAGCGGGAACCTTACTGTTTAGGACATATATTTATTGCCGTGCTTAGATATTACCATATTTCGGTTTATACGGATAAAAATACAAATTTTGATGAGAATTGACTTTTTAGGTAAGTCAGTCCTCGGGGGGCGGGATGTTTGGGTCATATATTTATTGCCATATAAATATATTAATAACTTTGAACTAAATAATGCTCTGTGCCCCTCCCCCTTCTTCCTTTCCCCTGCTAATCTCGTTCGTTAGTTGATAGGCGGCCCTGCATTGGTACAATTTGGCGAAATTTCGGAGACGGAGTCTATATTGGTGTTTGGAACCTTTGACGAGATATTATGTGCGATAATCCTGCAATTCATTTTTTGAAGGTGCTTGGAGATTCAGGAGAAGGCGGAGTGCGGTGAATTTTTTTTTTCTCTGTCCTTATTTCTTCTGGTACCTAAAACTAAGTACCCACCGCTTACTGAGCTAGGTCAACTCAATTAATGTGCTTCAGATTTATTAATTGCCGAGATACCGGGTTCAAGTCTCGGTGGCAGTTCAGATTTTTCCAAAAATATTTGTCGTTTGCATTTTTTCACTGACTTTTATTTCCGTTTAACGTAATTGAAAACTATTCTGAAAAATTGCAACTTCGTCATATCGTTAAAAGAATTTTCCACTTGGATAAATGATTTTGCGACTTTCGATGCATAAAAGCACTTGCATAAATTGATTCACCAGCGGCGCGCCAACTTGTCACACTTAACTACAACTTTTATTCCGCCTTCCTCTTTTAATATGTGCGACAAAGACAGACCGACACGGAAAAGTTTGAAAATAATTTTCAACAATGGTCAATTTTAAAATAGGACACGACGAAATATTCTACTGCTTTGCTTTTGTCCCTGCTGGAAACCATATCGCTTCACAATTATTTATTTTTTCCTGTTAATATATTTCAACTAGTGCTTAATCCCGTCTTAAGACGGACGCTAAACCAAAACGTAGACATCAGGTGCATATTTTTTGTACGTGACGATTTATGGGCGCAGTCTGTTTAATGTCATTATTTTATCGAGCTCGTAATTTTTACTGAATGTCGCTTTTCCTGAACTGAATCATCTTCCATATTAATGAAACATAACAAAATAATACTGTTATATTCTCCGACTCGCAAGCAGCTCTTGAATCCCTTTCTGCTAATATGAAAGTTTTGATAGACAATGAGATAATCTGTTCCTTCAGAAGATGTCTATTTAATTTGGACAGCAACAAAAAACAAGTGTCATTCGTTTGGATTCCTGCACATAAGGGAATTTATGGAAATGAATATTCTGATAAACTGGCCAAGGAGGCCAATCTTTCCAGAGTTTTCCCTCATCAATTCCATATCCCAATGTATGACAGACTTAATATGGTAAAAACACGTACGAATTCTATTTGGACTGCACAATGGATGGATCCAAATAATCATAAGAGTAATTAACTTAAAACATTTCAAAGATCTATTCCCCGCATTCCCTGGTTCTCTAAAATGAAAGTCTGTAAAAGAAGAATATCAAATATCTCTAGGCATTGCCAGGTAGCCTCACATTTATTCAGATTGATATTAATAGATTCCCCAATGTGTGAATGGTGCCGAGGAGGAAACCCTTTACCATATCTTTTTTGCCTGTCCATTGCGGATCACAGGTTTTTTTACAGTAATCTCGTCAATGGTAATTTTCAACTCCCGGTTAACTTGTGTCATCTTTTTTCCTTTAACTCGCCACTTTAATCTACATAATAGCAAATTTATTGAACGACAATGGTATGACTTGTAATATAATATTTCCAATTCTATAATATTATTGTACTTTTTTCTATGAAATATAGTTTTAATTTGATTAATGACACAAATCACTCTTGAAAGGTGGATTTCCTATTTAAAAGAAGAAGAAGTAGAAACATGACAAACACAATATACAGTGTCAAAAATGTAATCGTACATAAAATTTAAATCACTGTACTATTTTAAATCCAAATTAAATTAATGCACTTTGCGGTATCCAATTTTACAAATATCTGCCAGTAAATTCCTTTGTTTATTTTTTTGAAAAAAATGTATCTTCAAAACCAATCAATAAAGTTCTTAAATTTCCCATTCAATTTAAATTTTTAAGAAAGATAATATTTCAACACGAAGTAAAAGCCTGCCAATATATATAATCATATTTTAAAAAGTTGGATAAAAATCATCATCTACCTACCTATAATTAAAGTCGTAAGCTATATTCCGCGTTGTATATATGTCGCGTTGTAACAATATCCGTCACACACATTTGGGTATTTTTGAAATTTGCCAGATAGCTAAAGAATGACGGAAACTTTTTCCCCTTGACACTTTTTTCTTCCTCTTGTCCTCTATTTGTTACGACCGTTTAAATTTAGTGAATTTCTTGATATTATGTTTTTAATTTAGCCTAACTTTAACATTTTCGCTCACAACTCTGCGAGTTTAAGAGCGAAAATTATTTTTAAATATTTCCGCGACGGCCGACGGTGGACGGTATTGTTGCGTGTACTTTCGAAAATTCTTATTCTTCTAATTTCTCACAAACCCTGATTAAGTGAATTTGTTCTGTTGTGCGTAGTGCGCAGTAGCCAGTGCGCATATTACCACTGCCCAGGATGCCGAGTGCGCTGTAGCCAGTGCGCATGTTGCCACTGCGCAGGATGCCGAGTGCGCAGTAGCCAGTGCGCATGTTGCCACTGCGCAGGATGCAAAGTGCGCAGTAGCCAGTGCGCATGTTGCCACTGCGCAGGATGCCGAGTGCGCAGTAGCCAGTGCGCATGTTGCCACTGCGCAGGATGCCAAGTGCGCAGTAGCCAGTGCGCATGTTGCCACTGCGCAGGATGCACATTGCGCAGTAGCCAGTGCGCATGTTGCCACTGAGCAGGATTCCGAGTGCGCAGTAGCCAGTGCGCATGTTGCCATTGCGCAGGATGCCAAGTGCGCAGTAGCCAGTGCGCATGTTCCCACTGCGCAGGATGCCAAGTGCGCAGTAGCCAGTGCGCATGTTGCCACTGCGCAGGATGCCAAGTGCGCAGTAGCCAGTGCGCATGTTGCCACGGCGCAGGATGCACATTGCGCAGTAGCCAGTGCGCATGTTGCCACTGCGCAGGATGCCGAGTGCGCAGTAGCCAGTGCGCATGTTGCCACTGCGCAGGATGCACATTGCGCAGTAGCCAGTGCGCATGTTGCCACTGCGCAGGATGCCAAGTGCGCAGTAGCCAGTGCGCATGTTGCCACTGCGCAGGATGCACATTGCGCAGTAGCCAGTGCGCATGTTGCCACTGCGCAGGATGCACATTGCGCAGTAGCCAGTGCGCATGTTGCCACTGCGCAGGATGCCAAGTGCGCAGTAGCCAGTGCGCATGTTGCCACTGCGCAGGATGCACATTGCGCAGTAGCCAGTGCGCATGTTGCCACTGCGCAGGATGCCGAGTGCGCAGTAGCCAGTGCGCATGTTGTCAATGCGCAGGATGCACATTGCGCAGTAGCCAGCGCGCATGTTGCCACTGCGAGGGATGCCGAGTGCGCAGTAGCCAGTGCGCATGTTGCCATTGCGCAGGATGCACATTGCGCAGTAGCCAGTGCGCATGTTGCCACTCAGGATGCCGAGTGCGCAGTAGCCAGTGCGCATGTTGTCAATGCGCAGGATGCACATTGCGCAGTAGCCAGTGCGCATGTTGCCACTGCGAGGGATGCCGAGTGCGCAGTAGCCAGTGCGCATGTTGCCATTGCGCAGGATGCACATTGCGCAGTAGCCAGTGCGCATGTTGCCACTGCGCAGGATGCCGAGTGCGCAGTAGCCAGTGCGCATGTTGCCACTGCGCAGGATGCACATTGCGCAGTAGCCAGTGCGCATGTTGCCACTGCGCAGGATGCCGAGTGCGCAGTAGCCAGTGCGCATGTTGTCAATGCGCAGGATGCACATTGCGCAGTAGCCAGTGCGCATGTTGCCACTGCGCAGGATGCCGAGTGCGCAGTAGCCAGTGCGCATGTTGCCACTGCGCAGGATGCACATTGCGCAGTAGCCAGTGCGCATGTTGCCACTGCGCAGGATGCCAAGTGCGCAGTAGCCAGTGCGCATGTTGCCACTGCGCAGGATGCACATTGCGCAGTAGCCAGTGCGCATGTTGCCACTGCGCAGGATGCACATTGCGCAGTAGCCAGTGCGCATGTTGCCACTGCGCAGGATGCACATTGCGCAGTAGCCAGTGCGCATGTTGCCACTGCGCAGGATGCCGAGTGCGCAGTAGCCAGTGCGCATGTTGTCAATGCGCAGGATGCACATTGCGCAGTAGCCAGCGCGCATGTTGCCACTGCGAGGGATGCCGAGTGCGCAGTAGCCAGTGCGCATGTTGCCATTGCGCAGGATGCACGTTGCGCAGTAGCCAGTGCGCATGTTGCCACTGCGCAGGATGCCGAGTGCGCAGTAGCCAGTGCGCATGTTGCCATTGCGCAGGATGCCAAGTGCGCAGTAGCCAGTGCGCATGTTGCCACTGCGCAGGATGCACATTGCGCAGTAGCCAGTGCGCATGTTGCCACTGCGCAGGATGCCGAGTGCGCAGTAGCCAGTGCGCATGTTGTCAATGCGCAGGATGCACATTGCGCAGTAGCCAGTGCGCATGTTGCCACTGCGCAGGATGCCAAGTGCGCAGTAGCCAGTGCGCATGTTGCCACTGCGCAGGATGCACATTGCGCAGTAGCCAGTGCGCATGTTGCCACTGCGCAGGATGCCGAGTGCGCAGTAGCCAGTGCGCATGTTGTTAATGCGCAGGATGCACATTGCGCAGTAGCCAGTGCGCATGTTGCCACTGCGAGGGATGCCGAGTGCGCAGTAGCCAGTGCGCATGTTGCCATTGCGCAGGATGCACATTGCGCAGTAGCCAGTGCGCATGTTGCCACTGCGCAGGATGCCGAGTGCGCAGTAGCCAGTGCGCATGTTGCCATTGCGCAGGATGCCAAGTGCGCAGTAGCCAGTGCGCATGTTGCCACTGCGCAGGATGCCAAGTGCGCAGTAGCCAGTGCGCATGTTGCCACTGCGCAGGATGCCAAGTGCGCAGTGGCCAGTGCGCATGTTGCCACTGCGCAGGATGCCAAGTGCGCAGTAGCCAGTGCGCATGTTGCCATTGCGCAGGATGCCAAGTGCGCAGTAGCCAGTGCGCATGTTGCCACTGCGCAGGATGCCGAGTGCGCAGTAGCCAGTGCGCATGTTGCCACTGCGCAGGATGCCAAGTGCGCAGTAGCCAGTGCGCATGTTGCCACTGCGCAGGATGCACATTGCGCAGTAGCCAGTGCGCATGTTGCCACTGCGCAGGATGCACATTGCGCAGTAGCCAGTGCGCATGTTGCCACTGCGCAGGATGCACATTGCGCAGTAGCCAGTGCGCATGTTGCCACTGCGCAGGATGCCAAGTGCGCAGTAGCCAGTGCGCATGTTCCCACTGCGCAGGATGCCAAGTGCGCAGTAGCCAGTGCGCATGTTGCCACTGCGCAGGATGCCGAATGCGCAGTAGCCAGTGCGCATGTTGTCAATGCGCAGGATGCACATTGCGCAGTAGCCAGTGCGCATGTTGCCACTGCGAGGGATCCCGAGTGCGCAGTAGCCAGTGCGCATGTTGCCATTGCGCAGGATGCACATTGCGCAGTAGCCAGTGCGCATGTTGCCACTGCGCAGGATGCCGAGTGCGCAGTAGCCAGTGCGCATGTTGCCACTGCGCAGGATGCACATTGCGCAGTAGCCAGTGCGCATGTTGCCACTGCGCAGGATGCCGAGTGCGCAGTAGCCAGTGCGCATGTTGCCACTGCGCAGGATGCACATTGCGCAGTAGCCAGTGCGCATGTTGCCACTGAGCAGGATGCCGAGTGCGCAGTAGCCAGTGCGCATGTTGCCATTGCGCAGGATGCCAAGTGCGCAGTAGCCAGTGCGCATGTTCCCACTGCGCAGGATGCCAAATGCGCAGTGGCGCAGGATGCCGAGTGCGCAGTAGCCAGTGCGCATGTTGCCATTGCGCAGGATGCCAAGTGCGCAGTAGCCAGTGCGCATGTTGCCATTGCGCAGGATGCCAAGTGCGCAGTAGCCAGTGCGCATGTTGACACTGCGCAGGATGCACATTGCGCAGTAGCCAGTGCGCATGTTGCCACTGCGCAGGATGCACATTGCGCAGTAGCCAGTGCGCATGTTGCCACTGAGCAGGATGCCGAGTGCGCAGTAGCCAGTGCGCATGTTGCCATTGCGCAGGATGCCACGTGCGCAGTAGCCAGTGCGCATGTTCCCACTGCGCAGGATGCCAAGTGCGCAGTAGCCAGTGCGCATGTTGCCACTGCGCAGGATACACATTGCGCAGTAGCCAGTGCGTATGTTGCCACTGCGCAGGATGCCAAGTGCGCAGTAGCCAGTACGCATGTTGCCACTGCGCAGGATGCACATTGCGCAGTAGCCAGTGCGCATGTTGCCACTGCGCAGGATGCCAAGTGCGCAGTAGCCAGTGCGCATGTTGCCACTGCGCAAGATGCCAAGTGCGCAGTGGCCAGTGCGCATGTTGCCACTGCGCAGGATGCCAAATGCGCAGTGGCGCAGGATGCCGAGTGCGCAGTAGCCAGTGCGCATGTTGCCATTGCGCAGGATGCCAAGTGCGCAGTAGCCAGTGCGCATGTTGCTACTGCGCAGAATGCCATGTGCGCAGTAGCCAGTGCGCATGTTGCCACTGCGCAGGATGCCGAGTGCACAGTAGCCAGTGCGCATGTTGTCAATGCGCAGGATGCACATTGCGCAGTAGCCAGTGCGCATGTTGCCACTGCGCAGGATGCTTAGTGCGCAGTAGCCAGTGCGCATGTTGCCACTGCGCAGGATGCCGAGTGCGCAGTAGCCAGCGCGCATGTGTCCTCTGCGCAGGATGCCAAGTGCGCAGTAGCCAGTGAGCATGTTGCCTCTGCTCAGGATGCTAAGTGTGCATTTTAATGTCAATAAGTGCCAGTGCGCATTTTAATGTCTTTGTAGGTCTTGCTGTTAGGTTCCCTTACGACCATTTAAATAAGTAAAATATTATTAAGGTCAACACATTCTTATTGTGAAGTTGTAATTATGTAGAACTTAGGACTGTGATATTTTAAATACTGATTAAATGTATTATTTATAAAGATATACATGTATCGATGTACTGTCGCTGTAGCATAGTTGGTAATGCACCTTCCCCGGGAATCGGATTGGAAATGAGATCCAGGTGCGAATCCCGGTAGCGAAACAACAATATTTTTCGATTAAACCGAGTTTTTTGTGTATATCTTTCTGATTAATATATTTAATTAGTAATTAAGGAATTTCTGTATCCACTGTATTCTACAATTTAATATTTTTAATAACAACTTCGTCACATACATATGTTTTGATAATTTGCCATACTGCATAACAGTCTTCCGGCAATTATTAGCGATATTTAGTCCGCTGTTGGATGAGTTATGTTTTAAATACTAAATTAATGTATTAATTATTAATATATACATAAAAAATCAATTTTGTCGAAAAATATTTTTTTTGCATCACCGGGATTCGAACCTGGATCTCTATTTCCAATCCGGGGAAGTACACTACCAATTGTGTTATAACGCCAGTATTTTTCGTGACAAAATTTCGAATTTTCGAATTTTAATTGTTACATTTTTTCAAATTAATACACCTGTCGTTCCATTATTTGATAGCCTAATACCTCAAGTATTATTATTAATTATTAATAATACTTGAGGTATTATGAACATTTATTTTTATAGTTTTACTTGTTCCGTTCAACGGACATTAGCTATCATCACTTTGTTTTCCGCGGCCCGAAAAGGCTCTACAGTGAACTGGCCAAATCATTGTCTTAGGTTCCTCAGCCTCTCTTCCAGGATCATGATTTTCAGCAATCTTTCCCTACATTATGAGATGCAAGATATAACCGGAACATGCAGCTATACTTGAGATTTTTTAATATTATACAATAGTAATGAGGTCAACCTTGACCCTAACCAGTAGCATTATTAATGGGATGGTAATGTTTTTCAACATAATATAATCGTACGAATAGTAACACCGGTCATTAAAATTACATAAAAAAAAGTTATGCGTACATGTGATACAAAATTAGAGAACAGTGCTTACGATGCTTGCCTGGTAGCAAGTTAGCTCTTCATAGCACAAGCGTTTAGCATAGTTTTAAAATTGTAAAAATATTGTTATGACACGTATTATTATGTACGCATTTCAATTTTTTAAAAAAAGCTTTATCACCACATTGATAATGATAATGTTGACCGAGGTGCAATGAACAAAAATGACTGCTCTTCTACTGACGACGTTCGTGAAGATTAACTATGATCTTCTTTACTGCGGTCACGTAATTCCGCGTTGTGTTTCGTGCATTCTATGTTATGTATTTATTTTGAGCTCTAGATTAAATCCGATGAATAATCGCCATTTGTATGACAGTAAATGATTGGATCTTGTATAGCCCCGATAAAATCAGATCTGTACACCAAAGTATTGTTGTATGGTGGAAGATTAATGTTACACCAAAGTATTGTTGTACGGTGGATTCCTTAGTCAGCACTCCTTGACTGTTCAGAATAATTAACCACTAGGCGGCTACAGTGCCCGCTTCGCTGTCGCCTATTGATTGCTGCTAGGCCCTGCTGGCAGCAATTTGAAGGATTCATCTGAGGCAAACTATTGAGAGAGCGACAGGCCGTCCCAAAACCCGCAACACCGACGAAATCATCAAATTATGCGAATTACGCTCCAGAATTTATTTCAAAGATAACAAACTCCTATAATTTAACCGACGTCTTTTATATGTAAAAAACGAAAAAAAAAATGTTAAAATTTTATCAGAGTACCTAAAATTGTAAAATTATTAAAACAACAGACCCCAAATACCGATTCTCTAAATTTTTCTCAAATCTATGGTCATAACTCAAAGGCCGCAAAGTAATTTTATTGGTCAATTGATTTCATTGGTTCGAAACCTAAGCCCTTCGATTCGCCAAATGATTCCATTCGCCCATAACATTGCCGTTTATTGGTTGAAAGCATTTATTGGTCGAAAGCTATAGTAATATTCACGCATTGGTTATAATAATATTCATGCAAAATAGCCACTGAATATATTATTGAAAACAGCTGTTTTATGTCAAATTTTTTTAACCTAAAATATAGTTTGACAGTTGTGTCTGGACGGCCATGCTTACGTTTTGACTTACGAAATGAATTCAATAGAGGGCAGTAAGATGTCGAAAAATTCGTATTATGGGTTTTTTGAATATATTAGTTAGTTTAAGTGCGATTTTAATTTTTTTAAATGCTATTGATAACTAAATTTGTTACGCATCTTCTTATTTTCCTATCGAAACACTATGGTTTTACTAAGTGTATCGATGATTTTAATTATTTTTTAGAGTATTACGATAAATTAATTCACATTCATACATCTTCTCATACAAGCTTGCCGATTGTTAAGGCTTCTAACAGAACCATCCTCCGTTAACTGGTTTACCTGATCGTGCCAAGTCTTCCACGGACGTCCTCTATTTCAGGTGCCATCAACACTCGATTAATACATCGGTATCAACTGCTTACTTACTTACCTACCATCACGCCGTTTCTCGGCGGGGGTAGACAGAGAAGATAGAGCGCCACACTCTTTTGTCCTGACACATAATTCTCGCCTCATCCACATTCGTACATCTTTTCATACAAGCTCGATGAGTGATAGATTATTATACTCCTCTTTTATTATTTTTCTTCTTTTCCTGTCAAATCACTTTTTATGGTTTTATCAATGAGTATTAATAATTTTTTTTTAATCCTGGGAGATGGGTTGTTAGTTGTATACATCGGCTCTGTTTTTTCCAATTCTGGGATACTGAGAAAAGTGATATTTTTTTACGTGGTAAGTAATCTAACCTAACCTTTCTCAAAGATCAACACGCCTTTGACCATCTTGGGTTGTTTGTTGTGTACATTGGCTCTGTCGCTTTTGAAAAATCGACGTACCTACCTACATACGAATAAAATGTATAAAAACTTGATTTTAACATAAATATAATTACTTAATAATCAAACGCAACCGTCTATATTTTCAAGCGATAACCGAGGGCTCTTACTGGAGGAGCTCTGATTCGTTGGTTTAAAAAATGGCCGCCTGAAAACTGTGAATGATCAGCTGTTTTACCTGTGCCATAATTTTAGCGCACTTTTTTTGACGTTTTAAATTTTCACTAAATGGTCGCTGAATAAACATCTGTTTTATGTCATTCAATTTAACCTTAAACTTTGACTGGCGTTTCTGGTCGGCCATGTTTTTTTTGAGCCACGAAATGAATTCGATAGAGGGCAGTAAGATGTCGAAATGATTCTTGGTAAACGTGTAAAAACAGCATGGATGCCTCTATACAGAAAATATGTTTTTTTTTTATTATATTAGTTAGTTTATGTGCGATTTTAATTTTTAAAAGTACTATTAATAGGTTAATATGTTACGGATTGAGATTTATACTTTCTAACTTCTTATTTTTCTATCAAAACACTTTTTATAGTTTTATAAAGTATATTGACGATTTTAATTATTTTTTTTATTCAGCAAATTGACAACAGAGTACCGTGCAATAGCCGGTGCGGGCATGCTAGTATTTTTTTATTTTCATAGGTAGTTGATACTCTGGTATCAAATTTTATTATTATTCACCCTATTGAAGGTAGGTATATCTATCTATGTTATATACACAAATACTTGTTGATTCATTCATTCATTCACATGAATTTACCTTAAAGAGAATTAATAATAAATATCTCAGAAATCGTCGAAATATAAAAATAGTTCAATTAAAAAAAAACACTAATTAATAAAATCACTTCCCCTAATACTTCACCCCTACATTTTATATTCTCAAAAACAACCGAAAATAATTCTCTCTCTTCCACGCCTAGCCTCAAATAGGCCAGCAGAAAACTGTATTTTGTATCAGCAAACTGTTTTTTTTATTTTTGTTATCGTATACAACTGATGATGAGCGAGACTGCACCCCTCGAAACCATAGCAGTGACAGAAGCGTAACACAACGTGTGGGCAATACAAAGTGTAGTGTATTGAAAAAATTCTAACATATCAATTGATTCATTTCAAAAATGCAAAAATATTTTTTCGCATCCAAAGTTAAGTGACGGATTATAAAAAAAATTCTCAGACTGGACAAGAAGACAGACAACGACTAATATATTTTGAGTTGTCTACGTACTAAACGAATAACAATGATAATAATAAGAATTAAAATACTGTGCGTAACAGACCTAGTCCACAATATTTTAATAGTGGATACTCGACTAAATTACGGGTCGAAAATGTTCAAGAAATATGTTTCTAATCTCAACCATGTCAGAGATAAAAGAATTTAAAAAAAAAATCTTAATTATGCGATTATTTTGATTAATTTAAATATTTCATTGATTCCAAATTACACATTGAACTCAAAAAATTAAAGGTCATTCAATTTTGAGCCGCCAGATTATTTATGTTAGATGATTTAAGGCCTGAAGAAAAGATAACAGATTAATAATGGAGAAATTTCGCAAATGTTTATTTCGAATTACGCACACTTAAAGTTCACACGATTTTGTAAAAATTTCAAATAATAATATTGTCCATAACGGTGCAGACTTTGCACATATTTCATGAACATTTTCGACTCGTAATTTAGTCAGGTATCCGCCTATAGCATGTTGTGGACTAGTTCTGTTACACCGTGTATAATATTTAATATACATGTAAATATTACACAGGTATAATATTTATACTCCTTATATCCTTGAACATTTTCGACTCGTAATTTAATCAGGACCCATAAAATATTGTGGAATAAATCTGTTAATACGAGTAAATTTGAATGGTTTCATAAAAAAATACTTATTAACTATACTAAAAAATTAAAACATTCCTACAGACGTGTAATACAAATTGTATTGGTTTTTCAATTATCTACTAATCAATTTATCTACAATATTCACGTCTCTAAAGACCATGACTAAATCATACAACTATTCTATGCTCTCTGTCTATCAGAGGTGGATTGACCAATCTATCTCACTGGGCATTTTGGAGACCTATCTACCCCTATCTACCCAAAAAATTAAAAATGATCTTTCATTGGTAGATATTTTTAAAATTTAATAGACTTTTTAAAATGTATCTATATTTAACTATGTTTAAACCACTGTGTTGTTTTTACGTCAACTTGTTTCGATACTAATGTATCTTCGTCAGGACTGGCGTACATCTGAACTATTCCATAAAATTTAAACTACATTCATTGCGGGGTATAGGCGGAGTCTTGTAAAGAATGGGGATGTGATTGACAGGGGGGCATTGAAATAGAGAATACGTACGTTAGTATCGAAACCGGTTGACGTAAAAACAACACAGTAATTTAAACAAAGTTAAATATAAAAACAATTTTAAATTATGTCTAATTACAAAGTTAACGCTACAAACATCAACGGGACTTTTAAAATTTTAAAAACCAATTTTTCTTGTCACATCGGTTTTCAATATTCTCCTATTGATTCCTGATAAATCACAATCCTCCGCCCCACGCGCTTTTCGCTCGCCTTCACAATGGAACTCCATCTGGCGAGCAGTGCTGGAGCTCCAACGATAAGTCACCAGCAAAAAATAAAAGGTGATTGCTGATAAAAATTGTAACACGGATTTGTATATGAACATTTTCAAGGGAAAATTAAATCTGCGTTTGTCATTCTAACCGAAAATCCGGTTCTCGATTCAATTTTAAGAAATAGTTTCAGCTGCCTTTTTTCCTAATTACCTCATTTATCAAAATTAAACTAATTAACAATTTTGACAGTCGCACTTCATAAATTTGAATAATTTCTAAAGTTAGCTAATGCTGTATTTAATTTATGTTTGATTTATTATTTAATTGGAACATAATCATTGAATTTTTATTTTAAATTTTAATATTATGTATGTAACAATAAGTTAATGAGAAGACTGCCTGATTATGTTCGTCAAATACTAAAGTTTGATAATTATTAACCTTTCCCATACTATGCTAAAATGATAACGTGCACTCCGATGCTGTAAACTCAATGTACATGGAGTCTTTTGCGATTTTTGAGTGTGATAAATATAAATATTTTACATTTATTTATCATTAAAATAATAGTTGATACGTATATAAGTGAATATATTATATATATATATATATATATATATTAGAAATGTTTTATGTGGCTTTGTGTAAAACACTTCTAACTCGGCCAGCGCACGCTCTGCCACTAACTAAACTGACGATCGGCATCCGTCATCCCGCGCCCCGCGCACTCCGCACCACTCCGCACGTACACATAAAGGTGACCCAAAAAAGGTGAGAACATCTCGTAACACATGAGTTATTTCAAAACATAATATAATTAATTATAATTCTTAATGTATTTTTTTACTGGGTTTTAATCTACGCTGTTCGGTTGCCACATGCCTGCCTCGATAAAATTAACATTCTCACGACGAAGAAAGTTGATTGTATTTCTGGCTGTGTGGATGGAGCTCCATCTTGGTGTAATGTGAAATTATGCTGTAATGTCTAGCTTCACTCCAGTCTTTGTTTTGAAACTCTTTGATCATTTTCCTAACACTCCAACGTTTTTCAATTCGCAAATTTTTGATCAGAATGCGATCTTTTACAATGATTTTTGTCATTCTGGGCAACAATTTGAAAAAACCAAATATGAACAATGGGAAAATTAATAATCAAATAAAACGTAATATAGTCAAATAGGTAAATAAGTAAATTAGTACTATTTAAGCTGTTGATGATATAGTTAAACCAATTTTTTTGTAACTACGAGTATATCACATTTTACGTAATGTACCACCTGTACATGTATGTATTAATACATTCACGTCAAGTTCTTCGAGAAAATATTTTTTATTGTACTTAAAATACGAACTCTGTATTTAGTATATTTACATAATTAGAAGTAAAGTCAACTCAAATTACATTACCGGAGAGAAATGGTTAAAACACTGAAATTTAAAATATGTTTATTTATTTATTTATATCTTCATTAATCACTTAAAAGGTGATTTTCTATCTGAACGATTTACACTGGATATACTTTTTATGAACTTTATATAATATATTGAGTTTCATACTAAAAATTAACACTTTTTTGCTATTTTTGGCTACTGTAGGCTCAGCAATACCATTTACGTAGGAAACGGTAAAATTTAGAATACCCTCCCTGTGTTCGAAGTGCTACAACCTTCAAATCAGCGCACATTCCACTAATGGTCATTGTATTTTGTTTTATTTAAAGAGCTTCTTCATACGTGTTTTCATACGGACTACATGAGCGACTAAACTGAATTTCAACAAGTCAATTGTTAGATCTCGCGGAACCTTAAGTTCTTCTAATAAAATAATAAATAGAAATGTAAGGAAGAAAGGAAAGCAATTACTTTTCGTCTGCGGATGCTGGTTCATTTATAGATTCCTCTCCACTACAAGTAATAAGCATCGCGGCGTGTATAGTAACACTCGCGAAAAAAGAATTATTAAGTATAAATGGAATTAAGGTAAGATTATTAATTAGCGATAGCGGAGTGAAGCGACTGTAGTATTTCTGTGGAAAATTAGAAGCGCACTGAACTTGTTGCAGTTGGAAGACTTTAATCACTGCGACATCTTATTTCTTCCTTGTGTTTAGGAATAGGGATAGATGAGAAAAGGAAGGATATACGCAGATTAAAAATTAGGTAAATAGCTAATTAAATGTATGCACGTATGTCAAATACCAAAAACTTAATATAATTAAAATAATTTTAAACGGCGCTAACAGCTTTTATTTTTGGAAGTTCTGATTCACGATGATGTAGATTTTTTTAGTTTATCAGCTGCATCTCGACAGTTTAACTTAAACATAAACATAAACGCGCCAGGCGCGCTGGCTACATCGGAGAAGTGATTATACTATCTTAGGACTTCTAAATTTTAGCAATATGCATTAGTTGCTAATGAAGAAGTATAAGAACAGTATCACGGATGAGAAGTAAGCATTTAGAAATAAATTATTTGAAATAAAAGAGTTATTTAAACGTAATTTCTGGTGCATTATATGGCGTGGACCCTGAAGGTATGGGAGAGATGCTTTTGAAATGTAGTGCTGGAGATACTTGCCGCTCACACCATCGACGGCGAGACGCACGAATGTCTCCATTCTACAGAGGCTGAACATCAACGGCACACTCTCAACCACTTGCCTGAGATAAAACCTTCAATTTTTTGGGTGACTTGCGAGAAGGGAAAATAGTTTGGAGAAGCTTGTTGTGGCGAGCCACGTCGATGGACGAAGAGAAAAAGGAATATTCCCTACCCGTTGACCGACCAAGTGGAAAAGGTAACAGGCACTTCTCTAGTGACAGCCCTAAGATCTGCAGGATGCCAGAAAAGTGGACAAACATAGTCAAGATGGCGGGAGTTAATAGAGATCACGATTCTCAGACATGATGGACCGACGTAGATGATGATTATTTAAAAATATTTTTAAAAATTTAATATTTAAGTTGACTTCGCTATAAATCGAAATAAAAAAATAGTGTATGATTCGTATTCATAAAACACATTTTTGCCGCATCTTGCGAATAGATCAAGACTCATTTTATTGACACACTTCGCATCCAAATTCACACCCATCCTTTTTCCTTAATGCTTGTCTTCACAATGTGAATAGTGACCTTGACGTCGGCAGACGTCAACGTGACCGATACTTGTTCGACCGCGACACCGTGGTAGCATTTGTTGTGGATTTGTTGGATATGCATCCGCGTGCCGTTTGTGTGAATCTCGCCTGAGGGATGCGTCATACACAAGGCAAGGCGAGCACTTCTTTCAGAATCCAGGGAATGATGATGCATGGAGTGATGAGGTATTACCACCTCTTGTCTCCGATATCTCGCGTGCCATAACCTATGGTGAAGTTTTGGGATCCCGTGAGAAGGTATCTGGGGTGGTGTATTGTCTGTTTTTATTTATTTATTTTGTTAATACTTTTTTGTAGAGTTAGATGGTTTTTTTTTTTTTTCATTTCACTTATTTTCATCCTTCCTTCCCCCCCCCCCCCCCAACCACCCTTCGGCGATTCCGATTTACGACCGAAATCGTAGTAATCCAATCCTATCGGCGCATGATTTACGTATTCTTTTCAGTGTATGTATACCTAATGAACAATTTCGGAGCTAAGATTCATATTCCAAAACACATAAAGTATTGAAATTTCTTTACCAATGGGTGTTAGTGCTGACCAGTATTATATAAGTCTAATACAAAGTGACTTACTTTATTATTATTCTGAACCAGTTCTATGTAAAGTATATTTCCCCTGTTATGACTTTATGAACAGTGTATACAATGGACGCAGCCCCATAATGGCCGATGAAAGACGTATGAATGGAAGAAGACATATATGGTCGGTCCGAAGCGTCTTAATATCACGAGTGATTGATGATCCATCGGCAGCATCCACCAGGAAGCGGGGAAAATAAAAGATCGGTGAACGATTTGACCTACTTTCTTACTTGAAAGGATCGTTGATTCACCTTGTGAGTCATAATAAACTCTGTGTTATCGAAATTTGTAAGATGTTTAGATATGAAAATAACATGAGATGAGAATTACTAACTCATCAATAATGACAGTAAATTCATTGTTATTATAACCATAATTCTTTTTAAATCAACGAAAATGCAATATCAAAATAATTCAAATATTTATTGTATGTCAATTTCCTATAAATTGTACATTTTTGTATTTTTAAGATTTGCAAAATCAACTCTAGTTAAAATGGATTTTTTAATTAATTAATTATCTACTGAATTAATACATCTACTGAAAGAAAGAAAAATATCTATATGTATTGTTACGGTGCCTTTAAACCCGAGAGGATAGAAAGCCATGGGGGCCGCCACCGATGAGGCTCAGTTTGGGTGCTCAAGTGTGTGTGTTTTGGTGTCGCCTGCTACCTCGTATGGGATGACAATTGATTCAAAAGCATTCTGCTTTTCACAAAACACAATTAATCCCAACATTGAATGCACGGAAATGTTCTTTAGATCTTCTTTCTTCAGGTCAACTTTCCTCTATTTACCAACATCATCCAAGGTGGCCGTAGGGTGCCGATGCAGCTGAGAACCCGGGCCGGCATACGCCTGCGCCAGCATTCATCTCTTGCTCCAGGAGATATACCGGAATCCATCTCGTCTCAGCTTTGTCCATAACGCCCATCCATCGACCATCATTCGCAAGCCGCTTCCTTGCTCGTTGCAGTGGGGTCTCTCCTCAACCCGCGGGTAGACCAGGACCATACATCTCTGGGTTCACTCCGATGATCTTACTCTTAATCTGCCATCTCCCGCCGCCATATTCCTCCGGAGCGCAACTCCACCGACGCGCTCTATTTTTGAACGTTCCCACCAAAAGTGACGTCCTCCTCAGCTGTCCGACAGAGTCAGATTTTCATCCCTGATTCGTTCATTTAGAAGGCCAATTATCATAAGTCGGCAAAGAAGGTTACCTAAAATAAACCTCGGCGCGCAAATTCAAACATCCATCAAATATATTTTTACTTTCGTCTACGAATATTTATGATTGAAAGTATGCAAGAATCTATTATTTATTGCAATGATGAACAAAGACGTTCCTCAATCAAAATTATTGTTTTAGATTCGAAGTCTTCCTTTGTTTAAAATTATTTATTAAAAACATTGTTAAAATAAGTTTAAGATAAATAACTTATGGTCCGGGTCCACGGAGGAAACTTTTATGAGATTTCCCACTCAAGACATGGGTTTTACCCCATGACATTCTTGGTTTTCGTCGTCCCCGTTTCAGATATTCACTGTCTTGCGCCCCACTTCACGCTTATTGTAATTTAAAATACTGTTGACAGTTGGATGAATTAGAATCTTTTTAATTTAATGCCTTTTTTCTATTTTAACTTTCAGAACAAACAATTATCTATGTTCTGTAAATTATCAATTATCTGGGTATCTATGGTTCTAAATGACGTTTATGCGCACATGTCGAGTCTCGCTATCATCGAATGTCGTATACGCAGGTTTGAGATTTACTTTTTCTTCCTGCCAATTTCAACTTTATCTCCAGATTAAAATCTCAACTAGATTTATCTCGACTAAACCAAAGGCCTTTAAAAAGATTCATCGCTCCATGTCGGTCCCTGATAACTAAAGATCGCGGTCTCCATAAACTCTCGCCGTCTTGACTATGCTCCTTCACTTTTCTCGGATCCTGCAGATCTTAGAGTTGTCACTAGAGAAGTGCTTGTTGCCTTTTCCACTTGATCGGTCCAACGTGGGGGGAATCTTTCTCTTCATCTTCGTTCTTCAACGTGGCCCACCACAATAAACTTTTCCAAGCTATCTTCCCTTCGTAAATCGTATCATAAATCAAATTATATAAAAATATTTTATTGAAAAAATGGCGCCTTACCACCTGACTTAGTTCACAAATAAATCACGATTAAATATCATCTTCCTTTCTCGCAAGATGCCCATAAAATTTAAAATTTCGTCACAGACAATTGGTTGAGAGTTCCATGGTATGTGCAACATGTATCTCCAGCACAACATCTTAAAGGCATCAATCCATCTTCTTTCTCTTCTTTTTGGAGTCTACGATTCTACTCCATAAAAAATATATAAATATTTTTTTTTTATATGCGTGTATAAAATCTACCCATAGAAAAAATGTAAACATCACAGGGACTCAAACTCTTACATTGTCGGTAACAGGTTTAACCATTCAAGCTATGAAGCCGCTAAATTTCATCTTGGGTGGTTTATTTTTAAATAATATTAAACACAACACCTTTTGTCGTAGTGTCATCCCTCTGTACCCCCGGTTCATTACGCCGGGAAAATCCTTCCACATTTTACAAAATATCGTACCCAAAAGTTATGTCCTGTATTTCCATCATCTGACAGGCGACCAAAAGGTAAAGTCAATTTATTGTTGTCAAAGAAATCACGAGGGCTCTTTTCTGTCGAGCCTTTATGTACGCGGGCTGGTTGGGGTAGATGAGAAAATTATTATCAATACTTTGACAGGCCAGACGTGAAAAATAATAAATATGTTGACGGTCTTTTTGGAAGGAAAATCGACTTTATCCTTTTTTCTGGATCAAATTTATTAATTTTCGTAAAAATTTTCATATAAATCAATTCTTCTCGGGAAAACTTGAAGTTTAAGTACTTGAATAATATTTAATATTTTTGCATTCAGATATATTAGGTTGATAATATTGTAACATAATCAAACTCAAAACGCATTGTGTACAATTATCATTCGGGGGCGATAGTCACCTTAATCGGCTTGTCGTCATCACCAGATTTGAAGCGAACAAACCGCTCTCGGCGTGTCCTTTCGTTAATCGTACATTCGCCGAAAAGATCGACAAGATCGCGAAATGACTCAACAGCTTTTCACCCTGTTTGTGTAAGGTTTTCAATGTGCACTTTGATTTCCTAACCCTATGAATTATATTATGGCAAATGTCTATTAAACGTCAAATTCAAAAACAAACGTCACGAAAAAAAACGGCGGAGAATTATGCACCAACCTAATAAAGAATGTCCAGCGGAAAAATTTCAAGATTAAATTGTAATTGCTCGTAAACCATCAACATGAGGTAAGTGAGAGGGGTTTTGTTTAACGCGCGTGATTTGCAGATTTGCCAGTCGCAATGAGTCACTGGTCGCGGTTGAGCAATATTTAAAGTGCGGTGATTCATTGGTTCGTGCGCGTCGCGCTTTTTGTACTCATTTGAATAGTGATGGGCCGAGCACGCAACTTATCTGGTGTTGTGTTCAAAATTTCAGGCAAGAAGGGACAATGGTTAACCAAACTCTTCCGGGAGCATCAACGTCAGCAACGACGCCAGAACATGTGGCTCAAGTTCGACGTGAAATTATGCGCAATCCGCGTAAATCGATCAGGAAGATTGCAGCCTGTACTGGAATAAAAAAAATCAGCAGTGCACTTTATTCACAAAAAGAAATTACAAAAACTGCAAATCGTGCAGTTTCTCAACGAAACTAACTATTCTTTACGCGAAACCTTAGCGAGAACGATGCTGAAACGTTTTGGAACAGCACAAACGCTTGGAAACATATTATTTACTGACGAAGTACATTTTCCTATTATCATATCATAATAAAAAGAACATGAGATACTGGTGCCCCGACAATCCAAGGGAACGCCATCATAAACGTTTGCATTGTCCAAAAACGACAGTGTGATGTGTAATAATTGGCGCTTATTTTTTTAACCAGCGAGAGACAGTCGCTGCTGACGTGTATTGCCGAATGAGCAACGAGTTTTTGGTACCGCAACTGCAGCTGAGGAGAATTTTTCCCAATAAATTAATCAAGTACGGAGACATACCCTGGGCACCTCGGTCACCGGACCTTACAGCGTGCGATTTTTTTTTTGTGGGGATACCTTAAGTCGAGAGTTTACAGCAACAATCCTCGAACAATTCAGGACCTACAAGAAAATATCCGCCGTGAAGTTGCTACCATTGAACCAACACTTTTCTCTCGCGTGTTCGCAAATTTAAGAGTTTAAGGACGGCATTTAGACGATATTGTTTATAAAACGTAAAATCCTCATCGTTAAACTCCATTTTGTATAAATAAAATATGAGAATAACATTGTAGTTTTTTTTTTATTATTTAATATTAAACTTGAAAATTTTCCGCTGGACACCCTTTAATATTTTAACATTTATCTATAATAATAATATCTTGGGTAGCTTGGAGCAGTGGACCACACGGTACACAAAAGTATCTAAACTCCAAGAGTGATTACATAAAGACTTTCAACAACATGCAAGAGAAGAATTCTTACGTACTTTGAACGTGTTGCCAGAAGAAGCGATGAGAGTTTCGAGAAGCTCGTGATCACAGGCACAGTTCAGCAAGAGCGGGCAAGAGGAAGATCTCCTGCAAGATGAATAAACCAAATAAAGAAGTTAACAGGATTGTACGCCGGATGTCTGATGCTTCAGAAAACCACCAGGCAGACAAATTATGCCAGAAAGCTACATTCTTAGTAGTTCGTTTACTTATTGTTATCTCAACTTAGATTGGGATGACCCAGGAGAAAGAAATTGAAGGCTTGGCGCGCGTGGCCAGCCGGCCGCCGGCGCCGACCGCGTTCAGCGCTGTGTGTTGATGTCCCACAGTGGTGGTTGATTGAGATGGAGTAGTTTGGGCAGATGATCTGTTATGTCTATGTCCGCGAGCTTCGCGAATTTCTCATTATTTTTCACTAGATTTGCTTACTTTATATATTTTTTATTTCTTCTTTATTAGCATCTTCTCTCTTCTTCTCTTTTTTTCTTCTCCTCCGACCCTCTTTGCAACACTTACCTTTGTTCTTATATCTGTGTGTTTTGTCACCGGAGGGAGAGAAGTGTGTGAGCGTTGTGAGCAGGTACACCGCCCCCGGCAAGGTACGAATGATGCGATACATTCAGCACCGGCGCCTCCATGCTTCTTTCCTATCTTATATAAAATATTTTATTACTTGTATCTATGGATATCTGATCTTCGTGTGTTCTTTCTTTTATATTATATTGTCATTTGTAATATTTTCATGTACATAGATAGTATCTAAGAGTAAATAAAGACAGCACTTAAACGGCGCAGCAAGATATAAATTCAAATCTTTGTTCGCTTTACTTATAAATTTTGTCTACTAAAATATCAATTTAAATTATTTTCTTGTAGAATTCGCGTTACTTAAGCATTGCGTGTGGAAAGGGTGGTTGTCCCCCACCCCCTTCTGGCGCCCTTTATTATAGTGGTGATCGATTGCTGCTATTGCAAGCATGTAGCATACTCCTTAGTTCACAATATTATCGGGTACCAATGTAAATTATGATTTAAAAATTTTGAAGGTAAGTGTAAAAGTTCCGCATCGCTATGGAAGTAACAATCATCGTTTTCATCCCCTTATTCTGAAGGGTCGAGGGTCCAAAGTGTCGACATTGCGCTACCATATTTCCCTGTCTTAAGCTGTCATCAATACTTGATGACTAATTAATTTGTCTTCATAAACTCTTTGCTGTTGTTATTTAAACATAGCCATCGGCCCATCGGCCACCATCACTCCGTAGTTTACCAAAAATATATGCCTTGGGAACATTCAAGGACGGAAAGCGAGAGGTCGAATTCCAATAATGACATGACACAGAAACAGAAATTTCTTTCAGAATCTTGCTACACGTCACAGAAACAGAATTTTAGCCATGATGCTTAGACCGGGAGAGAAAAAGAATTACATGCATTACTTCAAAGTACTGCATTACGCATTCATTTGCTGTTTACTTAGAGTACGCATCTCGAATCTGGAACCCATGGCAGATTACATTCATTGCGAGATTAGAACGAATACTCTATCTACGAATCTTAATACGAAGATCTAATCTATCATTCAACCACTATTAATATGCAGCAAACTTCCATAATATGAAAATCCTAGAATGTCGAAGAACACGTGCTGACTGAATACTTATTTTTGAACTACTGCAAGGCCATGTTGGCTGTCCCGGCCAATTAGAACTAATATCCTTCCATATACTATCTAGATCAACCCTGCAGTCTGTACTCTTCCACATTTCTAGAAGTAGAACATCTTACACACAAAACTCATTCATTCGCCGTTCATGCAAATACCATAATGTGAAGTTATAAGAAATTGACCTTTTTAACATCAGCCTTACTACGTTAAAAGAATATTTTTTATGAATCACTACATTTTAATTTTAATCAATTCTTCTATCTACAAACATATCTTGCTCTCCTTTTACCACAACAATAGTATCAACACCTCCATCCTTTCTCCTACCAATTTTTATCTACTAATATTACATTACACTATATTGTAAACTGTTATGTTACCTCATTACTAGTTAGCCTGAACATATCTTGCATTATGATTATTTATACTGTTAAAATTTCCCATAATTAATTAATTACTCAAATAAGTGAAATATAACTACTTTTTGAAGTTAAAATGAACCCAATAAACCAAAAATACCCTTAAAAAACAATTCCTCGAAAGAAACGAATGATGAAAGGCTTGAAACGATTCGACATTTACGCAAGCTTTGTGAACTCGTGAAACGGTTCTACTCGCTCATACCCAATAATACTTATTATAATTGAAACACGCCCAAACATTTCGTTCAGTCTGTTTATTCGGAATTTTTTTCTCGGCATTAGTTCAGCTGGTCCCGGCCCCCGTAATGCCGGCCGGCCAGCTTGATTTCCTCTGACGCCGCCGGTAAATCAGGCGACGATCGTAGGTTTCCCTCTGTCCATTTCTCCCTTATTATTTCCAATACCCGAAGAAACTGTCCGACGGGTCCATAAAGTCAATTCGCGTGGCCCGTGCGATAACTCTCCACCAAACTGCCCCAGAGGACGCCGGTTGTATCTCGGATGAGAGCCTAACAGGGTAATGGTCACATTTATATTTTGTATTTCAGATAAAGGCATTTCGAAAAACCTAAAGGAAAAGGTGTATTCTTTTGAGAGAATAAACATACCTTTTCTTTGTCCTTCATTTATATACATAATTGGCGTATTTTGTCTGACATTTTTAATTTAATTTAAAACCTAATGCTCAGCCAATCTTCGGTGAATTTCTAATTTATTATTTCATGTCCACGGAAAAAGACACGATGGGATAAATCTCTGAGATTTAATTGAGATAAATTCAGCGCTACGAATTCGGAGTCGAAGTAGGGGGTCATTGATTTATAGTATTTTAAAAAGAGACTCCTTTTTTAAAAGATTTTTTATTTTAATAAATCGATCATTTACGTGTCGTGCATACTTTATAATGTAACGAATGCGTTAGCTTCAGAAGTCTGGAACTTTCATGAATTATATACATTGCGTTCTTTCGCTCTAACGCATGCAGCTGAGCTGATTTCTATACTGATGCATCATGTTCTTCCCCTCAAAATTGCTCGGAGTAGAAGTTGGACTGTGAGGTAAAGTCGGAACCGAAAACATAGTCGATAGATTTTTAAACGACTACATAGCCCAAGATAAATATCATGCATTAAATGATTTGCATTGAGATTTTGATCTTGAGATTTTGATTCAGAAATCACCGATTAAGATTCACACAGCTTCGCTCACCTAAAAACATAGATACCTACAACTATTTGACAATAAGATGAACAGTTTTAATTTGTTTCGCTGACTCTCTCAAGCATTGCTGAGTCAAATTTGTAATGTCTTATTAAATCTGAGTAGTCCAATCGCGGAAGAGAGTTCCTTTATTATTTTTTCATGCGCACTTTCGGGAAAAGCCGGTTTACTGAAAGTAATTAAAAACCTCGAGTGAGAGATATTATGGCTGGAAGACAATGCCTACCGTAGCTCACCGAAGAAATTGTGTAATTTATGTTGTAATTATATTCTCACATTCAGGATGCGGCAATTTATCACCCCGGCCGGGCCTGATGACAACCACAAATGCTAATAATAAATATGGAAGTCTGAATTGCGAAATCCCGCGCAAGGACACTAAGGGGAATTAAATAATTTGAGATAATTCTAATCCTCAATTTTATTTCTCTCAGACAATTATCTTCGCAGGGCGTAAACGTTCGTACGTCCATCGGTGTGCAAAATGAGATTTTAATTACATTAAAAAGTTTAAAAATATCTCTCGGGTGATGTATAAAAAGGATTTTTTTTCAAACCCACAAACTTCTAAAAACTTAATAAATATTCTACGATTTTATAAAGAATTCTAAAAATTTCATTTTTTTATAGATATTCAACACAATATTTAAAAAATGACACTATTATGTTTTATTATATATTAATTATTGTCGGAAATATGCAAGATAAGTTATGCATATATGAATACGTGTGTTCAATTTAAAGTTTCCGGGAGCACTTGTGAATACACAATATTTTATGAGTTTTTACCTGACTAAATTACGAGTCGAAAATGTTCGAGGAGTGTGTACAAATTCTGTACCCTTACAGAGAGGAGAACTGCGACCCTATTGGTTGAATGGGATCTGAAGAACTATATTATTTGGGTCGACGAATAGTGAAACAAGTCTCAGTGCTGAGAATAATAAAGGGAACTGCTTGATACAGCAAAAGCCAATATTTTTTTTTATTCTGTCGATGTAACGAATTATTTTTTGCTCTCCTAATTACACTTTTTCCCACATTTGATTTGATTTTTTGTAAATTTTATTTACTCATTATTAAATTTTCTAATTTGTATACATAGTATGTGTAATAATTATTTGGCTATATCCTCTAAGCAACACATTGATGGATCAGTTGCAAATAAAAGATTTTTCAATAAAGATGATGTGATTTTAAAATGAAACGAAACAAAAACGGTTTAAAATATAACCGAATAAAAATTTTTTTTTGAAGCACAAACAATTATATTATATTTTAAATAAAACGTCTTTTAAATAGATACCTCGGCTTCGATTACAGGAGCGATTTCGTTCAATCGAATTTATGATAAACTTTAACAAATAAATTTGGCTTAATGTCATGAATGCAACGTTTGATATTTAATTTTAAATCATCAAGTATTTATGGTTTATTCAAAAAATAATTCAAAAGTTAAATCACGTTTTCTCGGAGGTCACTTAACAGTCGAATTTCTTGAAATTATTGATCACCAAACTTTTCTTGCATCAAGTTGATAGTGACATTATCAGTATGACATGTGGCACCATTTGTTGAAACCGCATGTCATTCAAATCAAATTGATCTAGTTTAAATCATCAAGTATTTATGGTTTATTCGAATAAACCATTGATTTTAAATAATCTTTCAAAAAGTAATCCAAAGATTAAATCACAACTTCTCGGAGGCCATTTAATAGTCGAATTTTTTGAAATTATTGATCACCAAACTTTTCTTGCAATAAGTTGATAGTGACATTATCAGTATGACATGTGGCACCATTTGTTGAAACCACATGTCATTCAAATCAAATTGATCTAGTTTTGGCCATAAAAATTCTGTTGACATCGATCGATATCTCTCAGCATTAATTTTTAACTGCATTTCATTTTACATAAAAAAATATAGTCAGATGATACCATCATGCCAATAATCACACCATACAGTGACTTTTTTCGGATATAAAGACTTCATTTAAATCTCCTGTGGATTAGTTTCTCACAAAAAATGACAGTTTTACTTATTGTAACCATGTAACCATAGTGTGCTTTATCTGAAAAAATGATTTTTTTAGCAAAAAATATTCACAAACGAACGCCTATTTACATTTTTTTTTTGGATACTTACCAAAGATTATGCAAGCAAATACTTAACTACGGTGATTTGTCAAAGATTATTATTATATACGCCCTATTTAGGTATTAACATAATTTGTAAAACAACAGAAAAATTCATCAGAAGTGCAATACACAAAGAAAAAAATTACATAATGTCAGCGTGTTTCTTCATGATCAAAATTATTAATAATATAATTCCAATTGAAAATCCTTTATAAGATAGAATGAAGCAGTTGAAATTAAAAGACTGACGCAGAATAGGGATTTTTAGAAAGAATTACAACGTCCAGGAAAGGTCCCTTAATAAGGAGTAGTATCGAAGTAAATTTCTTCGATAAATAGCCCTGGTTTTCTATTAGTTATATTTCTTGTGCATGACACTCCAAATTATGCAAAAAAAATCACTCACCTGCCTTATCTGCAGTCACACCCGGTGATCTGCTGTTGCTGAATATTACAAAGGCGATCGTGCTACATCTCAGAGCTGCACAGCAAGACGGACACCAAAATCAACACCATTCATTATCCAATTCTGCGCTCGTATCCAAGAGAATTTATTAAATTATTTATATTTATTTATTATACATATATATATAAAAACGTTGCGAATTCTTGATACAAGAAAAAATGTAACGTTAGTACCTAATTGAAATAACGAACATCCTGGTTAGTTAATTTCACGCGCGGTTGGGAACGCCTAGTACTAATTACGATATTTGTCGCTAGGATCGCGAGCATTGTTTCTGGTCGGACCAGCGCCAACAGGTTCGTGCTCAATTCTTCGTTCCGTTGTGCGGCCATTCAGCTGTCTCGCCATTGTTGCACTCGTAGAAGATACGCTGAAGATGGAGCCCATACAGGGTCCAGGCGCAGATCCAACGCCAGAGAGGCCTTTGGACGTCGCGCCAGGAATAATAATTAAAGGGTAAATCCATATAAATAATCATTCTCACAACGCACTCATTTCTAGCATTACAAATTCTAATTGTATCGTAAAAATTTCTATTGTTGCAGGAAATCATAAAATTTCCCTTCTTTTATTTCTTTTACTTAATTTTTTTTTCTTTACTTCTTGACTTTTTGATCTTTTTACTTCTTCACTATTTAACATTACGTCTTCTTCCCATCACCTATTGACATTACTTATCGTGGTCCACCTGGGAGAAGAAGATTCGTGCAAGGGCCGCCGGTTGAAGAAGTGTCCTGCCCGATTGCCAGGTATTCGGAAACGGCGGTAGATGCTGGTCCAAGGACACCAAAATAGAAGGATGCGAGAAGACGTTAATGGTGTTTTACGGCAGAAGCAAGAGAAATCGCCCAAGGTCGACGCATTTTTTAATGTACTAGTATTATTGTCGTTGCCGCCTAATATGTAGCTCCAAAGTTTAATTTGAATTTTATTTATTCAAAAAAAAAAAAAATTCACGTAGTTATCTGTTCTTTTAAACTTTGAATAAAATTTAACCTAAAATTAGCTGACTCTTTTTTATTATGAAATATCACCTTTCATTTTTTACTTGTTTTTTTTTTGGTAAAGTTTATTTCCCAGAAGATGGCAAGGTGGATCTCGATATTATGGTAAGTAGGAAGCTTCTGATTCATGTACTCACAAATTTGTGCTCTCCCCTGCTGCTAGTCGGTGGAGGATAGTCCGCCAGAACACGCCTCACAATGGCCCTTCCAAGTCGTGGCGGGCTACACCTCACAATATATATATAAGATGCAAGCATTTAACAGTGCACAGAAAAAGAATAGTAAAGATAAAAAACATAAATCACTTTCCTAAAGGGTAAAAGAAAAAAAAATAGACTAAGCACAAAAATAAATACATTTACTTCCGGCTAGGAAACCAGGACCGACAGATATCAGATCAAAAGAAGCCTAAGTTACAGGAAGGGCGGATGACCCTTACCATCAATCGCAGCATTTTTACGCCTCAAAATCTTCCAACGGGTCACCCACAAACTCTCGAAAGTATCCGAATAGTATATAACGTCCATAATAATCCACACAGTGATATGCGTGCCAGCGTTCTTGCATTTTATTGGTTTAGAAAAAAACAACGACAAGCGCACCAACTTTCTTGCATTTTAGAAAAAATATGTGCACCAGCTTTTTCCCTGTACTAATATTATATTGCTTATATTTTTGGACTATATTACAAGTCAAGATGTGCACTGAATAATTAATTTAATAATAGTATATAAATAATTAAACGAATCTAACCTAAATATACTAATCATATTACTAATCATATTACTAACCATATTAATCGTATTTCTCGTCTATAAACTCTTTCAGACTCTAGTTTCCTAGAACACAATTTAACTTACAATTTCCGAATCACTTATTGATAGTCATTGAAAATTTTAAACATATGTCTCCTGATTTTTCTTCTTTGGTTTCCTCCGACTGGCCAGCTTTCCAAACTCAATCTGATCCGATAATATTGAAAATAATGCGTATTCGGCGTATAGAAATTTACAGTCTTACCCACATAAAATATAGTTCACATACTCAGATTTTAAAAATCAGAGCTAACAACCAAAACATGCACAATACCTAAACAAGAAGAGTACATAATAAGTTGGAATACCTAACATCTACCTAGTCCGATAGCAACTAAATTCTCAATCTGTTTTAATCTGTAAAAAGTTTTAAATAAATAAGTATATCTACATTCATAATATATATTATATTACGTAGTAGAATGTGTGACGTGGGTTGTGACACCCAAATCGGTAATTCGTTAACAACCGAACGGTCGACCACGTGAATTATTCAGAGGATTGTTTCTCATACTGCTGAGGTCCGCCGTGAATTACCCATGACACTGATACGCATGATAGGGTTATTTAAAAAACAATCGGTCTTCCAATAATGTCCAGTTGTCGACACTCGAGGCTTCAGATCATAATGAACTGTTTCATTTGATGTATTATTACATTAATGATATATATTTTAGGTCAGATCAAGGACGCGTGTCACGAAAAGACAAATGGTTTGTCGGTGACACGACGACAGGGTTCGAATTTTGTTTTCAATATTATAAAATTGAAAGAAAGTTAATCTATTTTTCGTCTTGTTGAAGAATATGAAGAATATATTATTTAATTAATGGAACTTGATATCTATCCAATTCGTTTAATTTCATTAAAAAAATATTGTGTTAACGTGACTATTACGGATAAATATTATTAATACAAAAAAATAATTTTCAGGAGAACACATTCTTATTGTAATTAATTATTCAGAACATAGGTCTGTGATATTTTAAATATTAATTAAATATATTAATTAGAAATATTTACACATAAAATCAATTTTATCGAAAAATGTTGTTGTTCACAATAAGAATGTGTTCTCCTAATAATAAAGTTATATCAATGTGTCCAAAATTTAATAATTCTAATTCAAATTGATAATTCTGGCGTCTGCTATCAGATTACTCAAAGGTATTTGAGATTCTGTAAAAATAAGGTAGATGACTCTTTCACTTAACGGAACGATTGATAATATCAAAAAGGTAACAAATAGGTTCGAAATTTGTCGCTAAAAATATTGTCCCTGTAGCATAGTTGGATAATGCACCTTCTTCGGTTTGGAAATAGATCGAGGTTCGAATCCCTATAACAATATTTTTCGATAAAATTGATTTTATATGTACATCTTTCTAATTAATATATTTAATTTATATTAAAGATAATTTTTGTTTTGATTAAAAGTATCGAATACGTTAGTGTCAGTAATTAGTTCTAATATTTATTAATTTTCTTATTATGAAAATAACATGCTATAAATATTTCTAAGTATTGATCAAATATTTTGATACGTACATATATTTTATGTAGAAAAAAGTTTTTTCATCCCTGATATAGGTTAATCGATTATTAATTTTCTTGCTAGTTATAGTTATAAATCACACGTTTTTTTAGTAACTAACTGATTTCATAACAATTGTTTTGATGTTATGATATTTTAAATGAGATATCTAAGCAAAGATCTCTTAAATATTATTGTTTTATTTTTATAGTATAGTAGAATATAATATTTATTACTACATTAGGTTAGTTCTCCTTCATCATGAAAAAGTTATTCACCTATATTTTTACGTCTTCGAAATAAGTCATTAACTATTATATTGTATGTAGGTACTGCAGATTAGTTACAAATATTTTTATTTTTTTATTTATATACACTTCTTAGTAATCCTTCTGCTCAAGAAATAAACCACATTAAAATCCACATTCTTAAGGACATTTTTCAACATTTTCGTGTACGTAATATATTAAAGGCGAAACATTTTTATTGTAATGTTGCAATTTTAGAAAACGGTTATTTGTAATACTTAAAATTGTTACCACAGGGACCCGGGCCCGGATCTTTCACCACTGTGACCATTTACTTACTTGTCGAACTACAAATATGTTATATCTTTTATTTTTAGCGAAACATTTATTGTTTCCAAATTAAAAGTTATCATATTTTTATGTGCAATAATTTGCAGAAACCTTTGAGTAATACGTGTGATTGGTAACTCATTCTCCCGGTAAGAGAAAGTTCCGGGTTCGAGTCCCGGAGGTAATCATATATTTATAGATGGATGGACTTTTTTTTGTTTTCCTTATAAGTGATTCAACTAATTTTAAATACTATTAAGGAAAACACATTCTTATTGTGAAGTTGTAATTATTCAGAACAGACAGTCTGTGATATTTTAAATACTAAATTAATGTATTAATTATAAATATATACATATAAAATAATTTTGTCGAAAAATATTGTTTTTTTTGTTTTTGTTTTTAAATAATGTAACGACAGGTGTATTAATTTGAAAAATGTAACATATAGGTTCGAAAATTTGTCAAGAAAAATACTGGCGTTATAACACAATTGGTAGTGTACTTTCCCGGATTGGAAATAGAGATCCAGGTTCGTATCCCGGTGACGCAAAAACAATATTTTTCGACAAAATTGATTTTATATGTATATATTTATAATTAATACATTAATTTAGTATTTAATTTTAAATACATTTAAATATCAGTATTCAGGCGGTCAAGGGATGGGTGTAATTAAACTGGATATAGGCCATAAAGAGCGACTGCCATTAGGGTAGTTTCATCATTTGCTACTGCAACATAAAGGTTGGTTTCATTGAGAAATGTTATAATTATTTCCTAGTATTTTGAAAACGTTCTATTCATCCGAGAATCCGTTCGCTGATTCGAAATTCTTTTTAAACCGCGTTTTCGTATCACCGCTTTCGAGAATTTTCGAACACACCTCCGTTCCGGTCCACGGAAGAAGATATGGAACCATCCATTGGGGATTTGATAACCAATCTAGTGAGTGGAGAGATTTTAGCAGGAAAATCATATCTACAAAGAGTTTATGCATCGCTGGAGATTATGCATACTTAGGTAGAACATCGTATATTGTATAGCATTTAATCATCTAAATCTACCACATTCGTGCGAGAACTCTTCTACATTTTTAAAACACGAACCGCTACTGGGACTTGGTCCTGGTTACTTAACATATTAAATTCATTATCATGTCGTGTATTTCAGAGCCATCCCTAACCCATAGGCCAAACAAACAAAGCCGAAAATCTAAAATACTTGTGAGAATTCTTAGATTGAGAACACCTTACGAGCAAAACAATGTGGATGCAATGCAAAAAATAACAATTTTTCTAAGAAAACATCTAAATCTAAAACATATATTGGAACTCGGAACAATGTGATTATCGTCGCGACTCATGAAACGGACACAATCGTAATATAAAGGCTTCCGTTAAAAAGTACTCAGCATCTTTTAGTTATAGGATTGTTAACGATTTTTTTAATTACTGCTCAAAATTGCATTTATTTTATTATCATATTGTGTGTACGTTTAGTATTTTAATATCTGACTCACTGGGCTTCGCCCGTGCTGAGGCAAACATTTTACTTTGTTAATCAATAATCACATTATACTTAATCGGTTTAGCAAATACACATTTAAAATAATTAAAGAAAGAAGAAAAGAAGGGAAATTAAAAATTATGACTAACAAAAGAAAAAAGGAAATGATGCAATATTTGGACATGTCAAATAAAATCGTACATACCTGAAAATTGTAAAGATATACAGACTTTAATAATACAGTTACAGTTCAATCAAAACAATTCAGTTAATGGCAGATATTTTATGTTGGTGGAATATACACGCACACACATATGCACAGGCTGTTCACTCACTGGTGTTAGGACTGAGGTCTTTGACTCTGCATGTTTTCATATTGAAGCCGTGTCCATTATATGAGCATACGTTCAATCTGTGTTACATTACATATTTCTATTGTGTTTGAGATATTTAATTTAGTATTATATTAATATTAATTATCGTGAACGCATTTTAAAAAATTACCAAAAATCTGAAACAATCCGAATATAATAGTTTTTTATTTTATATTTTAATGACAGCTTAATTTTTTTATAATTCTGTTATTTATTGCATTTATAGAAATACGAGGGCGACCCTTTCTAGCTTGACTCAAAGACGACACAATGTCTAGGGATGGCCTAGGGGACTGTTTAGGGAAAGCGATCAAAAGATGGATAGACCAAATCATTGAGCACAGGATGAAAAAGAAAAAGAAGAAGAGAAATGCAGATGTGATGGTAATACTTATCTATTCAGATCTAGCAACTACACAAATTTACTTGTACATTTGTTTATTTTTAATGTCAAATGCCTTACTCCCTTATTTACCGTTTCGGGGGTAAGTTTGTAGAACTTCATAATAACACATGTGAAAATTAAAATACTTGTTTTCTAGTTCTACTAGTTTAATTTCTAAATTAAAATACTTGTTTTCTAGTTCTACTAGTTTAATTTCTAAATTAAAATACTTGTTTTCTAGTTCTACTAGTTTAATTTCTAAATTAAAATACTTGTTTTCTAGTTCTACTAGTTTAATTTCTAAATTAAAATACTTGTTTTCTAGTTCTACTAGTTTAATTTCTAAATTAAAATACTTGTTTTCTAGTTCTACTAGTTTAATTTCTAAATTAAAATACTTGTTTTCTAGTTCTACTAGTTTAATTTCTAAATTAAAATACTTGTTTTCTAGTTCTACTAGTTTAATTTCTAAATTAAAATACTTGTTTTCTAGTTCTACTAGTTTAATTTCTAAATTAAAATAAATTCTCAATTCCCGATACATTTTTTAGATAACAGCCATAAAATTAATGATCAATCTACGCCAATTCCATTAAACTTTGAAACTATAAGCTCTGGATTAAATTTTCTTGAACGGCTAGAAATTACCAAACACGATAAGTGAACAAGATAATATTATATAAATACTTACTTACTTACCATCACGCCGTTTCCCCGCGGGGGTAGGCAGAGAGGACAGAGCGCCACACTCTTGTGTCCTGACGCACAATTCTCGCCTCATCCACATTCATACATCTTCTCATACAAGCTCGCCGATTGTTGAGGCTTCTAATAGAACCATCCTCCATTATCTGGTTTACCTGGTCGTGCCAAGTCTTCCGCGAACGTCCTCTATTTCTGGTGCCATCAACACTTGCATCATATATCTTTCTTACCATTCTCTCCTCATTCATCCGCTCCATATGACCGAATCACCTTTTTTAATCTTACTCGCGATACTAACGTCAGCTTTACATTCTTTCCTTATTTCTTCATTCTTTACTCTGTCATAAATAGATTTGCCACAAATACGTCTAAGTGATTTCATTTCCACTGCATTCAGTCTACTTTCGTTCCTTTTCTGCCAGCTCCAGGCCTCACTTCCATACATCAGTGTCGGTACCAAGATCCCATTGTGCACCGCTATATAAATAGATTCCCTCTAATCAATATTTTTAAAAACCTATAATTATAAATGCTTTTCTTTATGATTTGTTTCAGCAGTAAATTTTGTTTGTCATATCCATACCAAAGATGTGGATCAAAATCAACAAGATGTAATTATGCATAGAGCAGCTGAAATAATAATTTCGAACCACTGCATCTTTAAAATATCATTGAATATAATTGTTAACTAGAATCATACAATGTTGTATATGTCTCATTTACATAAAATTGTATAGCTATCCTCTTTCATTAAAATATCATTTTTGTTTGAACATAATTATTTTTTAGAATCGTGCCAAAATACCCATTGTTACCTTAAGTACTTAAAATTATATAGCTATCACTTTTCAATCGATTTCATATAAACACACATTGTTGAATTTATAATGGTTAGATTGATAATACCTCCATAAGGCGAAACGCATCTCACGGAAATTAAACGAGAAAAACTAAATTGTTTATATTTTCATACGTGGTCTTACTCTCTATTTAACGAACTGAAATAAATAATAATACAATTTTTATATTATTATGGTTTCTATTAATTTCAAACAATCTCATGTATATATATATATGTTCTTTAGTTTTATATATATATTTATATATATATATATATATATATATATATATATGTGTATGTATGAAAAAAGTATATTGTATCCATGGAAATTAATGAGTAAGAAGTTGGCTCACTTCGTAACAAATAAAAAAAAATGCTCGTTCGTCTAGATAAATATTAGGTTAAAATAAATTGGACGCTAATGGAAAGTGCTTGGCTGTCTATACCCGACAACACTTAAAATAACTCGCCAACCACGTGACCAAATTAATTGATTTGAAATACGTAACACTGTTTTCTCTCTTATTGTTCGTAGAATCCTTAATAATAATTTATTATGTTGTTCCGAAAATAATGACCGACTGTGACCTTCAAAATCAATTAAACAACTTCAGAATAAATAAATTGCATTATGCAAAGTAAGAGTTGACTCTATGAACTCTAAATAAATTATATTAATTAAAGTAAGAGTTGATCCAACAAATTACAAACTCGATGTCATAAAAGAAAACTCAATCTGATTATTATGCAAGAATTGTTTAAAGGTCCATTCTACTGCTCGCATGGTGCTTGAAAAGCTGAAAGCTGTCGTGTACAAAGATGGGTCCTCTTCAGTTAATCAGTGCTGGTTGTTTGTCGCATGTTTTCTTCCATTAACGCTTTCAATTCCTCGCATCCGCAGTAGTTGAACGTTCTCCCATCATCTTACGTCCGTTTCTAAACTTTTAACCTAAAACAACACGGAACTGTTTGTTCAGAAAGAACCGCTTCACCAATTATTATGCAAGAATTGTTTAAAGGTCCATTCTACTGCTCGCATGGTGCTTGAAAAGCTGAAAGCTGTCGTGTACAAAGATGGGTCCTCTTCAGTTAATCAGTGCTGGTTGTTTGTCGCATGTTTTCTTCCATTAACGCTTTCAATTCCTCGCATCCGCAGTAGTTGAACGTTCTCCCATCATCTTACGTCCGTTTCTAAACTTTTAACCTAAAACAACACGGAACTGTTTGTTCAGAAAGAACCGCTTCACCAATTATTATGCAAGAATTGTTTAAAGGTCCATTCTACTGCTCGCATGGTGCTTGAAAAGCTGAAAGCTGTCGTGTACAAAGATGGGTCCTCTTCAGTTAATCAGTGCTGGTTGTTTGTCGCATGTTTTCTTCCATTAACGCTTTCAATTCCTCGCATCCGCAGTAGTTGAACGTTCTCCCATCATCTTACGTCCGTTTCTAAACTTTTAACCTAAAACAACACGGAACTGTTTGTTCAGAAAGAACCGCTTCACCAATTATTATGCAAGAATTGTTTAAAGGTCCATTCTACTGCTCGCATGGTGCTTGAAAAGCTGAAAGCTGTCGTGTACAAAGATGGGTCCTCTTCAGTTAATCAGTGCTGGTTGTTTGTCGCATGTTTTCTTCCATTAACGCTTTCAATTCCTCGCATCTACAGTAGTTGAACGTTCTCCCATCATCTTACGTCCGTTTCTAAACTTTTAACCTAAAACAACACGGAACTGTTTGTTCAGAAAGAACCGCTTCACCAATTATTATGCAAGAATTGTTTAAAGGTCCATTCTACTGCTCGCATGGTGCTTGAAAAGCTGAAAGCTGTCGTGTACAAAGATGGGTCCTCTTCAGTTAATCAGTGCTGGTTGTTTGTCGCATGTTTTCTTCCATTAACGCTTTCAATTCCTCGCATCCGCAGTAGTTGAACGTTCTCCCATCATCTTACGTCCGTTTCTAAACTTTTAACCTAAAACAACACGGAACTGTTTGTTCAGAAAGAACCGCTTCACCAATTATTATGCAAGAATTGTTTAAAGGTCCATTCTACTGCTCGCATGGTGCTTGAAAAGCTGAAAGCTGTCGTGTACAAAGATGGGTCCTCTTCAGTTAATCAGTGCTGGTTGTTTGTCGCATGTTTTCTTCCATTAACGCTTTCAATTCCTCGCATCTACAGTAGTTGAACGTTCTCCCATCATCTTACGTCCGTTTCTAAACTTTTAACTTAAAACAACACGGAACTGTTTGTTCAGAAAGAACCGCTTCACCAATTATTATGCAAGAATTGTTTAAAGGTCCATTCTACTGCTCGCATGGTGCTTGAAAAGCTGAAAGCTGTCGTGTACAAAGATGGGTCCTCTTCAGTTAATCAGTGCTGGTTGTTTGTCGCATGTTTTCTTCCATTAACGCTTTCAATTCCTCGCATCCGCAGTAGTTGAACGTTCTCCCATCATCTTACGTCCGTTTCTAAACTTTTAACCTAAAACAACACGGAACGTTTGTTCAGAAAGAACCGCTTCACCAATTATTTGGTATGCTTAAGCATTTAGTAATCCCTCATCAGAATTTTCAACAATATATGTTCGATCTTTATAATAAGATTCTATGGATTCCCGATCGACGTCTTGCGTAAATGTAAACGCGACATGTGGAAAATTAATTTTCATTACTTACTTATTACCCCCTTTTGTATACTCAGAACCCGACCCTTTTCTGTGGTTTTCTTCTCTATGGTTTTGGACAAGTAGAGATGTTTAATTTGACAGTAATCGTTTACCAGTGCGTTGACTGCCGCCAAATTCTTTCTGCCGTGTTAGTGTGGTTGTGACTAGAATAGGTGGATGAAATAAAAAATTGACTTAAATCGTTGGCGTTTATTGAAGCACAATGCACAATTTACTGCACATTGAGGTTAAAATACAGATAAAGTTTATGACGTGAAGTGTTCACTGGAGGTGCTTTCGAGAAGGTGACCGAGATGTTGACGCTTCAGGCTGGCTCCCGGAGTGTCTACGCTGCGTTGTATTGTTGTCTAGTTTGTGGTTGGTACCAGGGGAGATTATACGGTTGTTGAGAATCTAGCTTAACAGTCAGATACCTACTGTAAGGCGAGTGCAGGGTCTCCACAGGTATAATTTTATTTATTTACTGGCATACATATTTTTGTTATAAAAGAGGTGACATATTATAATATAACATTGTAATATGTTTATTGTGTGGGATGGAGTAGACTCCACTTCTGATATATACAGCGTTGTCCTGGCTACTTTGCTAGACTGAAGTCTGTGCTAAAGTAGCCAGTTTTTTTAGTGCTGTTATTTATGTTAATAGAGATAAATAAAAATATATATATAGAATAAAATAAAATGAAGTAGGAATGTTTAGAATTTGTTTGTTATTAGTGCAGGCACTGTATAACGGTTATGTTAAAATGTTGGATAGCCATGCTTCTGATTGATCTCTACCCGATTGGATCATATGTTGGGTCCACATTTGTGTAATCTGATTGGAATTGAACTTGTCCAGTTGGTATTGAGTGCGTTGTACAATTTCGGAGCTAAGAACATGTAGAATCTTTGATAAAATGTCGTTGTTGCTCTCGGAACTGGCGTGTAAATGTTCATTGTTTGTCTTGTATGATTTCTATGTGGCTTATTTATGCTGGCATATGTTGTGTCACTGAACTGTTAATGCTCTTCATAATATAAAATAAAACTTCAATATATTCTTCATAACACAGGCTCAATACAAAAGTAAAATTGTATTGCATGTTACATGATTATACTTCATTGACCTTGGAACTCGCGCATTTTTTTATTTACTCAGTAGTTTTCAATTTTCTCTTTATTTTCTCAATTGTCAATTTGTAATATAACTTTTATTTAAATTTTTCCTTTCTATTTCCCAACCACAAAAAATGTATTATGTAACAAATTATTCCCTTAATTATCTTTATATTTTTTACATTGTACCTTATTGTCATACTAGGACTCTCTACCTCGGTCATTAATGACCTGTCTACAATCTGTGTATTGATATAAATATAAAAAAATATACCTATGTTTAAAATCATAAAAAAAATTGCACATCATTCTTATTTATTCAATTCTATTTCTGAAGAATTTAAGTACTACTAATTAATGCCTGACGGAAAAAATAAATATAAGGTCATTTAAGTTTTTGCGATATTTTTTTTAATGTTATATTGTTTTTTTATGACGAAAATAACATTCTATTCGGTAGCTTTTTTTCTATACAGTTATATATAGTTTTTCTTAATTTTTGGGTTTAATCAATTGTATGTCAAGTTGAGAAAAACGACCATTTTCGACACATACCTGCGTATTTTTTAGTTTGATCAAGGTTCCAATGCTTCCAAATGGAAATTCTGCCACATCCACCCTACAGTCCCGATCTCACTAAGTTAGATTATCACATTTTTCGGTCGCTCTCCAATCAAATGCGTGGCGTTACGTTCAATAACTTGACAGAACTTGGCTCGATGATTATGAAGGCATCGACAAATTCGTCGAATAGAATTCGAGAATACATCATTGATTGAAATATTGTGATTTTGGATAAAAATTAGATTTTATAATAAATAATTAAACAAAATCGCACACACTTATTAGACAACCCAATATGACAGATTCCTAACTGTCAAACAAAAATAAATATTTTTACCAAAGTACTTTCAAAAAGACGTAATATTAAAATCGGACAATATTTTTGGTACAACCTAATGGTGATATCAACACTTTACACACCATTTTTAGCGTCTTCGTCAGTTTATATTTTATTTTTAATTGTGTTTATTTCGTGGCACCCCAATTAAGGCGGTTTTTAATTAAATCATAAATTTCATCGCGAATTAAATTACATATTTCGGTGTGCGCGTCCGTAAGTCGGCGAGAAGGTTTAACTTAATTAAAATATGTAACTCTATCAGATCTGTAACTCATTTGATATGCAAATAAGAGGACCTGACATTTTATCCGGGATTAAAAAAGGTATACACAAAGTCAGTCCCTTTAAATTAAGATAAGGGTTATCTATCTGGAAAAGATCACGTCGAAACGAAATACGTTGTCGGGAGATAACACGAAAAAATGTTAAATTCTTTTAAAGCCAACGGAAATAGTCAGTTGTGATTTTATTCAATATTTTATCTAATATGTAGTATTTTTGTATCACATTTGTCAGTATATTGAGGGCATCATTATGCAATATATAGTATATGAAACAAATCGTTAATTTTTTTTATTTAATTATAAAATGCGCATCACATGTCTCAGACACGATATATTAAAATCTAAATAATATGATAATAATACTTTTGAAATTGGCATTATTTTTATTTGTTACCTTTGTTTTATTAACCACTTTTTGAGTTCAAATACATCTAACGGTTTCGAAAAATATCATTTTTTTCTTCAGGATATTAATACTAATCAATCAATGTTATTATTTCTTTAACAGAGTCTATTTTTAAAAAACAATAATTATTTTAAAAACAAGCTTAGTATCTAACTCAAATTGTTACTTGATACAAAATTACTCGAATAATTTATAGGAAAAAATTTTAAAATAGGACTTCCACAGGAAGACTACAAAATACACGAAATTCATATAAACTGGGATAATCATAATATATATATATATAATGGGATAATCATAATATATATATATAGAACAGGTACTTATGTGTACCTAGTGAGGTAGGAAGCGGCCAACAGGCTTGCATGTAAATTAAATGTATTTATAATATTTGTACTATAAAAGGAATGTTGTTATAAAATAAACGTCGATTTATCGACACTGAAATGAATATATATATGAATGAAATGAATATATATATATATATATATTTATATTTTTATTTGTTAACTTTGTTTTATTAACCACTTATTGAGTTTAAATACATCTACCGGTTTCGAAAAATACCATTTTCTTCTTCAGGATGTCAATACTAACTAAAATCATATATTATTGTTTCTTTACCAGAATCTATTTTTAAAAAAACAACAATTATTTAAAATATAAATTTAGTACCTAAATCAAATTGTCACTTAATACAAATTTACTCGAATAATTTTTAGGAAAAAATTTTAGAATGGGACTCGTAGTTAAATTTAGTTGGTTGTTTATAATTTTTTGATTAGTTTTACACGCTTTATTTATCTCCAACGATTCCAAATTATTTAATTTATGACCAATTTTTGCATGGAAACGGTGTCGGTCATAAATTAAATAATTTGGAATCGTTGAAGACAAATAAAGCGTAAGATAAGTAAAGCTAATCAAAAAATTATAAACAATCAAAATTTAACTATAAGTCCCATTCTAAAATTTTTTTACTAAAAATTATTATAGTAATTTTGTATCAAGTAACAATTTGAGTTAGGTACTAAATTTATTTTTTAAAAATAAATTCTTTTAAAGAAACAATAACATATGTTTATGATTAGTATTAACATTTTAAAGAAAATGATATTTTTCGAAACCGGTAGATGTATTGTTAAACTCAATAAGTGGTTAATAAAACAAAATTAACAAATAAAAATAACATTATAATAATTGTGCCCATTATTATGAAAGTGGTATAAATCTTGTTTCTTTCGTTTCTACATACTTAAAAGTTTGCGTTTGAATTAATTAAAAAATATTTTTATATTATACAATACAATGCATCCAAATTTATTTAATCTTCTAGATTTATAATTTATTTAGACATAAATTTTACATGTCGCTTATGAGGAAATAAAAAATTGTAACGTTGAAATGACTTATATGTTATATTATCACAATAAACACTAACGGAATACCGTTTAACGTCGTAAATTGAATATAGCGCTTCAAATTTTTCACATTTGTTACAATTTGCGTCATATTATATTAATTTAAAACAATGTGACGCGAAATACTTGATAAACTTTTTTTTTTTAATTTCTTGACTTGGACCACTTTCATAATAATGAGCACAATTGTGATATTATATTTATAAGTACATATATTTTTTACTGATAAACCTTGCACTGCCAATAGTTATTAACGAGACATGAAAACATTTATTATATATTATTAGTATACATATTTTTCATAAAAAATTCAATATTGGTATTGTAATTTGATGTTTCGAACGTATAAATAATAAAGTATATCGAAATATAAATCAACGTATTAAATTCGTATAATAGTGGCCAATCAGTAGTAATAATGTATACACAAGTCAGTTAAAACTTTAATAAAAATTAAACTTGAACAGTTACCTTATTAAATTAATATACATCGCATTTTTATAATCGCTAACACGTTGCAAACTTGAAAATATCTTACTGCTTTCGTGCTCTCGAGAAGTGCGGAAAATTGGAGGAAACAATGTCAAATATCTTTCCATTGCACTTCATGCAAAATTCTTACAATTTCACGCTCTTTTAACTTTTCCCATGGAGCGACCCGCACCTCGGTAGATACCAGGGGCGTATACTGCGTACAAGCAAAAAGCTGTGCATTTGGGAAATAAATATGAATTAAATAATTCTTATATTCTGAAAATACTTATTACACGGAGTTTTTAATTTCGGCAGTCCTTTCACTGACGCTGCGAAATAATTTACTTTTTTGTATCTGTTTACACACTTTCTTATTTCTTCGACTGGTACCCCTGATTTGTATTGTTGTTGGTATGATTCATTTATGTAGTGTGAATGTCGCCGCTTTCGGCGACCGGATGATCGCTGTCAAATCACGGTCGGAGAACAATTGCGGTTGGTATTTCGCCTGATTATTATCTCCTAAGAAGTAGCTCTAGAGATCGGGACACAAGAAGAATAATACATCGCATCAACCCATGACGGGCAGAGAAACGGATACTATCAATCCAAGTTAGTAATGATATTTTATTTTGCATACTTGATCATATTATCAATAGAAAACTCGGGAATAACAATCTATCGAAAGAAGAATATAATTTATCTGTTCTATCAACATAACAATCTTAATATTTTAGTTAATTTGAAAGGAAAATATTTACGCCTAGAAATGACTAGTGAAAAATTAATTAAGTAAGGCAAATCTTACACAAGTAAAATTACAATTATAAAAATACAATTTATAGCAAAACAGAAAGAAATCACACATTAATATCTCAGTGAAAACAATAACAAACATACGAATATAATGGTGTCTCTTTCTCACTAATTAAATGAAGATAAAAAATAAGGTTGTATTACGCAATGCAATCTCATATACAGAACTTGATGAATACTCCGAATTATAATATTACATATTTTTTTAATATTTAATGCTTATTACTAAAAGTAAATTTATGGTATTAACCATTTTTTCACATTTTAAAGGCTAATAGTACTCTAATTTCTTGCGGTAACACGAGTTGACAGCATGGCTGCGTGAGAGTATTTTATATCACGGTATGGTAAAGGTTAGAGACATATTTACGTCTATCAATTTGCTGCAGTTTTTAAGTAATTTTTCTTTACTATTCTCTATTTTTTTAACGGAATTATCTATGACTAAAAACTAATTCTATCGACTGAAAGTTTTTTTCCACGATGTATTTCAACGTTTAGTAGTTTCTTGTAGTATTTCGTAGTTTTCATCAATTATCTCTCAAGAGGGACAAGTTTGCATTTTCGGGTCGATTATAATTGATTATATTACAATATATTTGAAATATATTTCTTTCTGTTATTTATGAGTTTCAGTTGTTGGAATTATATGACGTTTCGACTACCGTCTTAATGAAACATTTTGAATATGCATTGTCCGAAGGAGAAACCGTTTAAAACTAAATCAAACGTAATAAAAAATATGGAACAATTAAAAAACTTGCCTTTTTTGAAATAATAAATTTTCATTTTTTTTATAAATAAAAAAAAAGATTTGTTCCCAAAATTATAATAATTTTTCTCATATTTTTATTATACCTATAGGTTAGAATCATCGCTGACAGAATAAAGTAAGTGTACGTATACTGCATGCCTCTGGTAGATACGCCCATGGTCAGAAGCAATTTCAGATCCAATGTTCATATAATATTCTCAAACGGTTTCGGTTCATAGAATGCCAAACGGCTTCGCATTTCGAGGTTAGATTTCAACATTTTTCCATTTTCTTGAACAACTGTTCAAAGGTCTTATTCTTAACAGTAGGACTCCGCCCTCTGCAATGTTATATTATTTTCACATAATTTATTTTATATATTTTACACAAATTCGGCTTATAATTCGTATTAGTATTCACCCAGGTTTTTGTTCAACCAAATTTGGTTTAGATCGGTCAAAGAGTGTGCAATTGTATAGATAATAAACATTCTATTAAGACAAACAATAATTTATTTAAATAATTTAACTTCACCGCGAGCATTACAAAAATTGTAAAACGCGTAGATAAAATAAGCGAATAGATGGCACAAAATAGACTTACATTGAATCCATCCAAAACAGAATTACTATGGACAGCAACACCTAGAAGGCAAAACTTAATACAGGACTCAATGTCTGCGATTGCTAAATCTGCAGTTAAGTTGTTGGGCGTGCACACTGATTCGGATCTTTCAATGAGTACACAAATCATTAAAACTGTCAGTACATGTTGACATCAACTGGGACAGATTAAAAGTATTCGGAGACATCTTCTTCTTGAGACAGCCCGTCTACTTATAAATGCGTTTGTGGTGTCACGTGTGGACTATTGTAACAGCATCTATGCTGGCCTACCAATGTTTCAGCTAGATAGATTTCAATCCATTCTAAATGCGGTTGCACGGATAATATATGGAGTTTCCAAATTCTCTCATATAACATCTCTTTTACATCAGCTACATTGGCTCCGATTCCCTGAAAGAGTCAAATTTAAATTGTGCTGGTTGATGTATAAAGCGACACATAACATGGCGCCTCTGTATCTACAAGAACTTTGTATCCCAGACAATTTGAATGGTAGACGTCAAACTCTCAGGTCAGCCTCTACTTCAACTGCAGGAAGGATTGTAGAACCGACCAACCGTTGCCAGAAGTCTAAATTTAGTGAACATGCATTTGCGGTGGCATGTCCAAAAGCGTGAAACTCTTTGCCCTCTCTATAAGAAACAGTACATCAGAGACTTTATTTAAGAAGAAACTAAAAACGTACCTTTTCAAGAACTCATTTCCATAAGTGAAAATAACAATTTTTGATTTTAAAAACAAAGATAATTGTAGAACTATAAACAGTTTATGTATAAAGCGACCTTGAGGTGAAAGTTTTTACAAAAATGGCTTTATACAAATTATCCATTATTATTATTATTATTATTATTATAACATCTAGGCCGACACTTCGGCTCGGTAACACGTGCTATTGTCAAAGGCTTTGCCTCAAAAAGGTACGGTATAACCGTACGTGTTCGCAGGTGATATAAATTTTCCACAACATATCTCCCAGATTTATATCTACTAACAAGTACAGATGTACCGTAACTTTTCGATGAAAAACCTTGCCAACGGCATGTGTTACCATGCCGAAACCTCGACCAAAGTATCATCAAGGAAACCGTCTACAAAAAACGCGATCTAATTTAGAAGAGACACCAGTCTCATATATATAAATATTCACGAGTTAGTTCTTGACGATTTATGATGGTTTGCATTTTTTGTCCCCCGATATTAAAATCTCTGATATTTCACAAAAAAAAATTAATATATCAGATTTATATTTGATATTCAGCTTAATAATATTGGCTCGTGGAAAAATTCTAAGAATTATGTTAAGTAACGATGTGATTCCCACACGCTCCCCGGGGCCCGGCGAAACCACGCCGCCATACACAGATAAACTAAATATCAAACAATTACTTAACAATAAAAGTCACCACACGACATTAAATTTGCGGTAATGCTAAAATAAACATCATTTATTACAAGGCTCTTTCACGGGATCCTGAAAAAATGTTTTGCTTCCCCGCGAGGTTTCTTTTCCATAAAATATTCTAGCCATTTTCCAAAACGACGAAATTATTTACGCGAGGAAGTACCAACGACGGAATATTTACGTTAATTTTCATCACGTAATTTTTTTTACCGAAGGCTAAATATTTTTATTTCGGCTTCGTAAACCACTTAGAGGAAAGTGGAGCACGGTGGTCGTCTACGTTTTTGATATATTTATTTGTACTGCTAACCGAAATATCACTAAAACCGACATCCTTGATTCGCTTATTTCTAACTAACGAGTAGCTTGTTGGCCTAATGGTTACGTCGCTGGTCTAGTGATCTAGTGGTCGGGGGTTCGCGCCTCATTCCAGGAGACCAGTAAGTTAATAATAATTTTAATATTACGAGCGATTAGCTTAGTTTAAAAGTAGCAAAAATATTTATGTTTTAAACTTAAATGGAAAGAACATATTACTAATCTTACAAACAAAATAAGGAAAACTGCCTACATATTTTAAAGACTCGGAAACATCTTATCACTTACAAATCTGAAGATAATTTATTACGCGTTTGTACAGTCATATTTGCAATACGGTATTATTGGATGGGGAGGAAGGCTTAAAAGTTTAATATCACAATTAGAAATCACTCAAAAAATGGTGATAAAAATTATTCTAAAAAAAAATAATTATCCGAGTATCCAACCCTTCACAGATTTTAAAGTACCAAAAAAATTCAATAATCCAAATTTTCAAAATTAAAAATCAATTACATATTAGAAGTGAATTCCGATCAATAAGGTTTAGAGGCCAAATCGATATTCCAAAACTAAAATATACCCCAACCCAAAATCACTATATTTATCAAGACATCAAATTTTTTAACAATCTCCCTATCACAATTAGAAAAACAACAGACCACTATAAATTTTTATCTGAAGTAAAAATAATATATACACAGACCAACTGAAACATGAATTCTCGTATATACTACTTCTCTATGCACGAGTCGTACTCTCATAGAGAAGAAATAAATATTAAAAGAAATATATATATTTAATATGAATTAAATATATTAATTAGAAAGATATACATATAAAATTAATTTTATTAAAAATTATTGTTGTTGCGCCACCGGGATTCGAACCTGGATCTTTTTCCTAACCGGAGAAGGTGCATTATCCAACTAGGCTACACCGACAATATTTTTAGCGATAAATTTTCTAACCCATATGTTACCTTTTTGATATTAGTACATTTTAATCGTTCCATTATTTGAAAGCCATCTACTTTGTTTTTACGAAATCTCAAATGCATTTGAGTAAACTGATGGCAGACGCCAGAATTAACAATTCATTTTTATTAAATTTTGGACACATTGATACAACTTTATTATCAGGAGAACACATTCTTATTGTGAAATTGTAATTATTCAGAATATATGTATATTTATATATTATTTTATAAACTATTATATCTTCTAATATTAAAATAAATTTAAAAAAATTAAAATATATTCCGTGTAAGAATTTATATCCGCTTAAAAATTTTATTTACATTTTTTTATATATTTATGGTATAGAGATGTCGACCGTTATACATTGAACAGTCTACTTGTGATACATAGATTAATGTTGTACATTGTAGTGTTAGTTCAGAGTTGGATTTATGTTTTATTGCTTTGTTAGTTGAAGCACTTTCTAGTACATTTAACAAAACAGTGTTATGTCGTTTAGATGGTACTTGAAAACCTGAACTAGATTCGTACTTTGGATTAACAAAATATGAAATAGATTTCAAATTTGTTCCAGGCAATATTAGATTTTCTAAGAAATCAAACAGAAATAAATAGTATTGTTATTAAACAAATATCAGATATCTCATGGAGACAAAGTAATTACAGGTAATTACAGGGCTTACGACCTATCTTCGGCTGTCTTAAGTGATCGCTTTATATGTATATATATATATATATATATATATATATATAATTTAATCTATAGATGGCGATAGTGTAATGGTACTCGGTGGTGAGTCCACATACTAACATATATACAACTTTTAAAAATTTGATAAATGTGGAGATTGAAGGGGGAGAATTGGTGAACCTTATACATATATATATATCCCCTCAATCTCCACATTTATCAATTTTTTTAAAGTTGTATATATGTTAGTATGTGGACTCACTTCGAGTACCACTACACTATCGCCATCTATAGACTAAATTTAATATTCATTTCCGTGAAACATCATAGATGTCACTAATGAGAATCTATCTATTTTTTTAATTATTTAAAGCAATATTCTCAATCCGTACATGTTTTTAACACATTACTTACACATACTTCCATATCTTTCCATTAAATATAATAAAAATAGCTTCGTCTGTGTGAGATATCTATAATTAATTTAATAACAGTGCCTTTATAAGTGAAAATCCACTAATTGTGTAATTCAAAAATTTGCTTCTTAATTGTTGCCTCACCGGCCCATACATTTTTCGGAGAATTATTCATTCAAAAACATTAAGTCTTTTTCCAGGCTTAGATTTGTGTAGTTTGCATCAATTTTAAAGGAATTTATTATGTTAGCACTTGTGCTAGACACAGGGAGAGAAAACAGAATGACGTCTTAAAGAGTGGTGCTGGAGACACATTGTGCACATACCATTGACGACGAGAGACACAATGTATTCATCCCACAGGTACTATACATCAATGAGTTATGTTCAACCCTCGCCTAATATGAAATCTTCAATTATTTCGACATAACTTGCTAAAAGAGGAAATAGCTTGCAAAAGGGCGGAGAGGAAGATAAAGATCCCCTACCTTTTGGACCAACCAAGTCGAAAATGTAACCGGCACTTCTCTGGTGATGGCCCTCAGATCTACAAGATGCGGAGGAGTATAGTCAAGAGGACGATAGTTCATGAAGATTACGCTCTTCGTTCGAGAGTGCATGAGCTAACTGTGGCTAGTGCCGTAACTAATCCAATGTTGCAAATTCAGTGCATTGGGGTCTACATTAGGTAGGGGCCTGAAAGATCTAAACCTTACATTACATTTTGTATCAATAAATAGCGCTAATATAGATTCATAATTTTGAAAATCTACCACAGTAAGAAACGAAATAATAAAATTTATCCCACTAGTATGTTCGGTTAAGGATCAGACCTTCGCCGTAAACTAAATAAATGTTTTTTTTCAATAGCGAATGCATATAAATGCCAAAAACACACGTATATGTGAATATTATTTATAGGTGACAAGAAATTATTTTTGTTTTTACTATTAGGAATTTAGGAAAGGAACAGGATTAGTGAACACGGTGAGCTAAAGGACCACCCAGAACCAGAAAACACCACCCACCTGTAAAATGCTTCTTTCGATATCTGGATTTTCTAATGAACCAACATATCTTCTGTTCCGTGTGAAGTACTCCTGTTCATAGACTTCGGTGATGGCGCGAAGTGCAACACAACAAGCACAATGCACAATAGCAAGATGTACAGGATTCACCATGCACGGTAGCGAGAAAACCGAACACACACAAGTACACTGTTCATTTCCACGCAGCAAAAAGATAATTACCTACCTACCACACTGGTAAACGATAACTGTTAGTTCAAAGGTCATCCAAAAAACCATAGAGAACACCACAGACAAAGGTCGTGTTCTGAGTATAAGAGAAAGTGGTAGTAGATAGGTAATGGACAGTAACTATTCTATATGTCGCGTTCATATTTGCACAAGACGGCGATCGGCGATCTATAGAATGTTGTTATAAAGACTAATTTAGATTATTTTATGAATAAAATCGCCTAGTAGGTACTTAATATTCTTATATCTTCCGTTCATTACATATACAGGAGGCCCTTCCAGTCTGCACTGGGACCAAATGCCATTTTCCCGTTTTGCATTGTAGCCCAATTTTTTAGTTACGCCACCGATATGAACATCAGAATAACTTGATGGTCACCACGGGAATGAAATTTTCTTACAACTGGAACAACGAAGAATTTAGTTTAGAAGTTTTAAATGTACATGTTTACTCGTAAATATAGTAATTCAAAGAAATTCCTTTGGAAAATAATTTATGAAGAATTTCATTTCATGAAAGCAAATTAGGTACTTTACGTTTCTCCCCTTTATTTCTGAACTTTAGTCATATAAATTGAGGCAGTTTACTTCTAATTACCATTCTTACTAAGCCCGGGTTACACAAAGGTGCATTATGTTCGACCCTCCGGTAATAAAGCTCACATATGGAATACGTAAGCCGGTACCTACAGAACAGAGCACACCCTGATTGCTTCAGCAGTTACATACACATGCAGCTAAGCCGGAGCGATCATTGCATAATATGGAGTACTTGAACTGTACATCGTACCCAGAGGAGGACCACACCATTTTGAGTTGATGCAAAAAATATATTTGTTCATATTATTGATAAAATCGGCGTTAACTTTGTAGAGTTTCATCATCAAAATGGATAGATATAAACTCTATCTGAGTTTATTAGCACCACTCCTACTACTACCGCCTAAGCCTCGACTCCTATATTTGTGTGTAATTAGTTTAATACTTCACCTGTCGATGAGAGTTACTGTTTCTCTCGAAACTCGAGTAGTGCTAATAAACTCAAGTAGAGTTAGAACAGTTTCATTTATATTAAAATAACAGACACATACAAAAAAAATCAATTATCCATTTTTTTTAATTAAATAGTAGAAGCGAATTCCGATCTACAATAAACTACTATAAATTTGTACCTGAAGTAAAATAGACAGTACACAGACTAACTGAAACATAAATTCTCGTATATACTACTTCTCTATACACGAGTCTTACTCTCATAGAGAAGAAATAAATGTTAAAAGAAATATATATATATATATATATATATCCTACTGATTATTTTATAAATGTATTATATCTTCTAATATTAAAATAGTTTTTTTTTCATTCTATACACGGCTATATTTCAAATGGTTAAAAATATTTTTGTAACTAAATTTATACTTAAAATTAGAGCAAATTCTCACTATTATTTTAAGATTTATTAAATTAAATATAAAAGATATAGTTTTAGTCTGTATATTTTAATTATTAATAATTGTATTATTACTTAATTAATTACTTTACTTAATTTTTTACTTAATTTCTCAGTTTTCTTCTTAATTACTTTACTTAATTTTTTACTTAATTTCTCACTATTAATTAATTTACTTAATTTCTCACTTTTCTTCCTTCAAACCTCTTTGACATTCTTTAAATACTTTTCTCATGACGTATTCTAAGTAAATATTGCATGTCTTATTCCGTTTTTAACGCATGTCTTATTTGAAGTAATATTACCGAATTTAACTACGGCATTGTTACCATTGTAAAAGCTTTTTAGGAGTCCAACCAAGTGTGGTGAGACTCCCATTTGTTAGAGAAAGTTTCTAATTCCTGTATGACACGTGCTTGTAGCTACTTACTCTCCCATCAATGGACCGAAATCAGTATTAATTTGAACGCAGTACTGCAAACAACAAAAACTGTATACTTTTCGAATACGCGCCGGTCACCTACATACTTTGAAAAATACCTGCAAAGTGGCCAATGGTACCTTCTTCATCAAATTCCGAGTGTCTTAAAAAGGGATTCTACATTATTGATTGTTCAGAAAGAGGCGGGACTTCAAATGGTGAGTGGTTATGAGTACTGTGTCATCCTTTTTCTTCCTCCAGTATTCCATTATACAGTCTGCCCTGTGACAGGCATTTATCAAGTAAAGCGGACGTGGTATTTAAAAAATATCATTGTTAAATATTGTTATTAATTACAGATATTACGTACGATTGCGAGTCAAAAATTATTTACACTTTCGCCATTACACACGATCGTCACGATCGCGTCGTTTAGCTTTCTACTATTACAGTGTAAACATGTCCGCTTCGCTAGCAGTTTGCACCAAAGAGGAACAACGAGCAGTGATACGATTTCTCTGATAGAAGTGGTCGAAGTCAAAGACAGTGCTTTATCGCATTAAAGTGTTCATTTGTGGATCGACAAGTTTATAAGTGGCCGGACGAGTGTGACTCACGAAGAGGGTGCTCTCTGATTCGATTGTTAAAAAGGGGAGGGATAAGGGCTGAGCCCTCTTTTCTCCGACATATAAGGTAACAACAATGGCGTAAAATTTTTTTATGGAACCCTCTTAAGGGAACATAGTGAAATTGTTTTTTTTAATATCAGGTAATTTTAACTTTGTATATAATTGTATAAAAGAGTAGCAAAATTGGTTAAAAAAAATTGTATAACACATTTTTTTTTATTTTATATTTTGTTAATTCTTTTTTTGTTTAATTTTTTAAAAATTTTTATATTTTTAGTGAAAATTTTTATAGAAACTTTTTTAATATTTTGTTCAATAGACTCAAGAACAGGATAAAGAAGTGAAATGGGACGAAAATGATGGGGATCGGATGAGGGATCATACAGGCCGAGGGAGTTTATGGAAGGGTTTGGAATGGAAATTAAATTAGCCGATGTATCATGTATGTGTCATTTAAGTGAGGGTATGTTTGAGTTTCTGTGATGAAGAGGATACAGGATTCTCGTCAACCTTCACTACGGACGACAAGATTCAGCAAGCTCGTGAGACGGTTCTAGCGAATAGGCGTTACCATCGGCGAGGTAGCGTCTTTGAACATCAATCATGATTCTGCCCATTAAATCATCCACGACGAGCTTAGCTTCCGTAAAGTCTGTGTAAATAAATTTTAGAACGAAAAATGTAGTTAATTTTTGACTTGTCCTCGTAAATACACGTACTTTTCAGTTCTTGTGATATAAAGTTCGCACTGGGGTCGTGCATCCGAATTACATTTCTCACACCAAATGTCTATTTAAACTCATTGCAATACAATTCACGCATTTATTTAAGAACTTCGTTTTCCGATTCCATAACACAGTGATCATCTACAGCCACTTTGACCTTTTTATACCCTTAATACTTTATCTAGGTTAACGTAAACACTGTTTCAAGAGGGAAAAAATTGGAATTAGGTACCTAAACAATTGTTATGCGTTCATTAACCTCGGTGGTTAATATAAATAAACGAAAATAATAATAATTATAAAGTAGAACACATTCTTATTGTGAAGTTGAATTCAGAACATAAGTCTGTGATATTTTTTTTAAAATACTAATTAAAAGTATTAATTAGAAAAATATATTTACATATATAATCAATTTTATCGAAAAATATATTGTTGTTGCTACTGAGGTTCAAGCCTGGGTCTCTTTCTGGGTCTGGGGGAAGGTGTATTATCCAACTAAAAATGAAAAAAAAAAAAAAAAGAATTGTTAATTCTGGCGTCTGCCATCAGTTTACTCAAATGCATTTGAGATTTCGTAAAAACAAAGTAGATGGCTTTCAAATAATGGAACGGTAGATGTATTAATTTTAAAAATGTATCATATGGGTTCGAAAATTCGACAAAGTCGACAAAGGTACTGTCTGCTGTAGAATAGTTGGATAATGCACCTTCTTCGGATTGGAAAGAGATCCAGTTTCGAATCCCGGTAGCAACAACAATATATTTTTCGATGAAATTGATTATATATGTATATCATTCTATAATAATAATTTGTATCAAATTTGATAAAAAAAAAGTAGGTGGAATATAACATCCGGTTATATTTTGCTGCGGCTACCGCCATCTCTTGGCGGAAGCGGTAATGTTTACGCGCGCGCAGAAAGTAGCCAGCACGCACACCTGAGGGCGGGAATGGATTAACTGGCGTCTGGCGGTTACAAACAATATAAAAACATGGCCGCCCTACCCCCAGAAGAGGATGAATTTGCATTTTAATGAAATTGAATATTAAATACCTCCCCTCTGAGGAATTGAGCCTCAACCCTCCCCGGCATGTGTATGCCACCCGTATGTCTATAATATGTATATGCTACCTACAAAGATTTAATAATATTCCGCCTAGTCGACCATACAAGAAGGTTCCTGTTGAAATGCGAGATATGTCATAGATATCGTCGACAAAGGAATATTACAAGACCTGGATTTGGGTAGGTACCGTATTGGATTATGGCTTTTATTAGGTATGTTATTCGTGTATTTTTATTTCTGATTTCTTTCCGTATCACGTGGTTTATAAAAGTTAATTACAGTATATATATATAATTTAAGCCGTCTTATATTAATCGCCAATATTACGGATGTTATAAATACAATGAAATAATATAATTTTTAAATATGAATGAAATATATTAATTAGAAAGATATACATATAAAATCAATTTTATCGAATAATATTGTTGTTGCGCCACGAATTGATAATTCTGACGTCTGCTATCAGATTACTCAAAGATATTTGAGATTCTGTAAAAATAAGGTAGATGGCACTTTCAAATAATGGAACGATTAAATGCATTAATATCAAAAAGGTAACCTATGTTCGAAAATTTGTCGCTAAAAATATCGTCGCTGTAGCATAGTTGGATGATATACCTTCCCCGGTTTGGAAAAAGATCCAAGTTCGAATCCCGATATCTTTCTAATTAATATATTTAATATTTAAAATATCACAGACCGTCTGTTCTGAATAATTACAACTTCACAATAAGAGTGTGTTCTCCTAATATAATTTCAATGGTGATAACCCACTGATAGGTGTTTAATCAATGGATACTTCCATAGTATAGATATGTATAGAATCACTCAACCAATAAATGAAAAATTACTCTAATAGCTCACTAAATACCAAATCTATAAAAGTTCATTTAATAGTACTTAACATATAAGGTAAAATCTCAATATTATATAGACAAATTATATAGACTCACTGAAAAACACCCCTGTATTGAATTGTATAAATATCCTAGCTTAAGAGAATCAGAAGAAAGTATCAGTCGGAAGATTGCCGTGACAGGCTGAAACCGTTAATCGCCATTAAATAATAAATAGTGAATAAAAAATAATAAGTGTTTTAATAAATCATTAAAATGTAATTCTACCATGAATTAACAGTATCGAAATTATAAATAATAGATATCATTGTTCTACACGTGTTTCAAAAAAATAATTATCGTTTTTCAGGAGAAAAGGTTTTTATAGGTTTTTCAGGAGTTTAGTTTTTTTTTATTTATTTATTATTTTTGTTTAATTAACCACTGAATTGAGTTTAAATATTAATTAATAGATATCATTGTTCTAAACATGTTTAAAAAAATTAATTATCGTTTTTCAGGAGAAAAAGTTTTTATATGTTTTTCAGAAGTTTAGTTTTTTTTTTTATTATTTATTATCTTTGTTTAATTAACCACTGAATTGAGTTTAAATACATCTACCGGTTTCGAAAAATACTATTTTCTTCACATATTGTATTCTTATTTTAACCACAAAGTTAATATTGCTAATTTTAAAAGTATTATTTTTTATTTTTGTTGTGAAGTTGCATTTTCAGTTGTATTTTTAATACAAATTAAATTAATCAAATTTAAAGTAATGGCGAAGTATTTTATTTCATATATTGTTGGATTATATTTACATCATTTTCTCCGAAACGTCTACTATAACCGCCCGCAGGGCTTAGCAACTTAACCTTGTACGTCATGCCAAGCTGTAAGTGTGTTAACATGCACTTTTGGACCTCGCAAACTACCAGGGATTAAAGTCATATTTTTAAATCATTTTGCCATCTATGAACGAAAGATCCCAGCTTTTCATAGATAAGTCAAGACCCTTAAAGCCTAGTCTTACGCTATGCGGTGTCTTCTATTTCAAATAGAGTCGGCAGTCAAAAGGTTTAAGCCGTATCGCAAGTTGTTTTCTGCTAGTAAACAATAAAATAAAAAACCTTTCAGTGAGGTGTTAAATGGAATTTATTAAGTCTCGTGATCGGTTTATTAAAAAATTATTCGGTATTCCGTTATCAAAAATTCTGATAGAATATTAACGATTTTAAATATCGAATGTGGTGACAAAGAACGATTGTAATCCACTTTGCGGATATTTCCATCCCTTGGGAAATCGCTGAACAATTTTAGGGGTGATTATATTGTTTGCTTTACTTTAGAACACCAAATATTGTTAATGAAACCAGAGGGGTGTGATTACGCTCCATACTTTATCACCTTCGCGGCGATGGTAAACAACACGCGACCCAATTGGCCGGTTTAAAACGATAATTTTTTCGGTTTTATTTTGGCCAACCAGCAATCAATGTGTTATGGAATTTAAATCTTTAATAATCTAATATAAAAGTTAATAATTTATTTGTTTGTAATTCAGGGTATTTACCAATATTGTTACCATGAATACTAATTAAATGTATTAATTAGAAAGATATACATATAAAATCAATCAATCCAAAATTTAATAAAAATGAATTGTTAATTATATCGGCTATCGGTTTACTCGAAGGTATTTGAGATTCCATAAAAACAATATAGATGGCTTTCAAATAATGGAACGATAGATGTATTCATTTGAAAAATGTAACATATAGGTTCGAAAATTTGTCGTCAAAAGAACTGTCGCTGTAGCATAGTTGGTAATCCACCTTCTCCGGATTGGAAAAGAGATCCAGGTTCGAATCACGATAGCGCGCGCACCAACAATATTTTTCGATAAAATTGATTATATATGTACTTACTTACCATTACGCCGTTTCCCCGTGGGGGTAGGCAGAGAGGATAGAGCGCCACACTCTTCTGTCCTGACACAATTCTCGCCTCATCCACGTTCATACATCTTGTCATACAAGCTCGCCGATTGTTGAGGCTTCTAACAGAACCATCCTCCATTATCTGGTTTACCTGGTCGTGCCAAGTCTTCCGCGGACGTTCTCTATTTCTGGTTCCATCAACACTTGCGTCATATATCTTTCTTACCATTCTCTCCTCATTCATCCTTTCCATATGATCAAACCACCTAAGTGATCCTTTCTTAATCTTACTCACTATCCTAACATCAGCTTTACATTCTTTCCTTATTTATGTATATCTTTATATATGTATATCCTTTATATATGTATATCTTTCTAATTAATACATTTAATTAGTATTTAAAATATCACAGACCAATGTTTTGAATAATTACAACTTCACAATAAGAATGTGTTCTCCTTAATAATATTGTTACCTACTATGTAATACTTATAGTATTGCTTTTCAAATTGTTATTCGGCCCGCGTCCATGAATGAAATTTTTATGAGATTTTCAACTCGAAACGTGGATTATATTCCCATTAGATTCTTTGGGGGCAATTCTCGTCTTTTGTAGTTCACCGTACACGGAAGATTTCAAAGATTCGCCGTTTCGCACGTCAAATATATTCTTTAGCGTTATTTTAGGGAAGAATGACAACCATGGATTGTTTAATGAAAAATTACAATAACTTGGGTTTGTGTTACTGATTTATTCTTGATCCGGTATGGGAACACTCTATTATATAACTTAAACATAAGACACATTGAACTCGCCAGCCACGGGAACAGAATGGTCTTGTCAGACCAAATTCCACTAGCGCCGCCTGGTACGTCTCCCTGGCGGGTGTCCGACGCACTGTATGTCGTTAACTGAGCTTGGTGATCGTGTCGTCAGATGGCCTACACTTGGTGACTCGCCACAATTCATTGAATATACCGTTCGTTAATTAGATGAGTTGAAATTTCCCCAGCAACAGCTAATTAATAGATGTTTGTAATTTAATGACATCTACGGTTCTAGGTGATGTTTGTGCGCACGTATCAAATCTTGCTATCAAATCGAGTGTCATGTATACGTGTTTGAGTTGCTATTAATCTCAAGCTGAACTCTGAGTTTATCTCCATTTCGAAATCTCAACACGTGTACACGGTATTGATGCTTGTCTCAACTGAATCTCTGAGATTTATCTCATCGTGTCTCATTATAACTAAATTGGTTAAGAGATTTATGGATAAAATGTATTAAGCCACTAGATGATTCTATTTTGTATTATATTAGGTAAACATATATATGAAGTCGAGGACTGAACGTTAAAAGAATTCATCATTAAATGAGTGGATACATTTAATGTGTGGTTGTATCAACGTATGGTATCTCCTGGGTCGAGCAATGAAGAGGTACTGAGACGCATAAATAAGTCAAGAGAACCAATAATACTATGAAACGAAGGAAAGATGCATACTTCGTACGCATTCTCCGCAATGAGAAATATGATTTCTTACAACTGCAGGGAAAGATACATAGATGACAACAAAGGCGTGGGTAGAAAGAGGTTATCTTGGCTGTGTAACCTCAGATAGGTGGTTCTATGTCCAAAATTCAGATGATCTTATACATTTTTAACACGATAAATTAGCATACTACAACTTGATTTCCAAACTTCGAAATAAGATGGCATATGAAAAAAATTATGATTATATACATGATTGTTTAAAAAATATATATTAAGGTTTTTTGTTATTATCTTTTTAAAAACATGAAGAACATTGCAATGCAATCTGGAATAAATTATCAAATTTGATTACATCGACTATTGCGTTCGCAAAAGTATAAGAGCGGTATTTTCTAGTTTGTCAAAGGTGACATAATGGCTAGATACAGCCCTGTCTAAGCAAATCTACACTATAGGATTTTTTTTTGTATTTGTTTAAGCTTAGAAATTCACCGCATTTCTATTAATCAGGCTCAAAAGAAACGCTAACGCCATCTGTTGGACAATATTCACGGAAACTATTGATTTGTTTCCTAAAACTTTCAGTACATATTATACAATTATACTCAGTTTTATTAAACTTTCTATACGCGATATATTAACATTATTCTTAATAATCCTAAATAGGAAAAATATGGTTCAGTTGTGTGAAATAATAACATTCATACTACTAAACCCCGATTAGTGTATTAAGATAAATATTTTTCATATCTAACGCAAACACGTTGTGGATATTAATTTTTAATAGATATTTAATTATTAACTTTATTTTTAAAACCACTATGAGTTATTTATATTCGCCAATAGTTTTTTGTCATCCTTATAAAGAAAAATACATTTCCGAAACCGGTTGGTGAATATAAATAGCTTATTTAAAAACAAAGTTAATAAATAAATAACTATTATTAAGATAAATGTTAATCAACACAATAAATCAAACACGATTTTTTGTTCCATTTAATTTTTCCAAATAATTGGAAAATCGTTTCGGCTGTCTGTCATTATCAACTGATAAAACAGAGAAAAGTGTGGTGAGCTTATATAGAAATTTTCTTACAAAGTTGGGTATTAAATATTAGGTGATTAACAAATACGAGTATACCATTACCTTAATGCTAAAATTGACAATGTTGGTAATACCATGTTATTATTATCATACATTAATGTTGGGAAAAAACAAAATTAACAATGAAATTCTATAAAATGAATACCGTCTGTATTCAAAAATTAAATATAAAAACTATTTTGATTATTTAAAAATACATTTTCCTCATAAATTTAAAAATACTTATTACGAGAACATATCATCATTGTGAAGTTGTAATTATTCAGAACATAGGTCTGTGATATTTTAAATACTGATTAAATGTATTAATTACAAAGATATACATATAAAATCAATGATATATACAAGTTGTTATTTCTGGCGTCTGCTAACGGTTTACTCAAAGGTATTTGAGATTCCGTAAAAACAAAGGAGATGGCTTTCAAATAATGGAACGATAGATGTCGTCAAAATTTGTCCTCAAACATAATGCACCTTCTCCGGTTTGGAAAGAAATCCAAATTCGAATTCCGATAGCAACAACAATATTTTAACTCATAAACTTAACAATAAACTTCCCTATGTAATATTTTAGATTTCTAAAATAATAATTTATTTTTTGAACAGCTCTTTAAGAGGGATTTCGGTAAATCTTTTAGATTCTTTTAATTCTTATAATCTATGATCGAACAATATTTTTTAATGTTAAACAACAATTTTTCAAACAACAACAATTTGTAACCTTATCTAATATATACAATTCACAATGCCCTACGCAATGACATTTATCAATTAATACATTTATTTTATTAAAGATGGCGTATCCATTTTATGAAACCGAGAAAGGCAGTCTCCGTGGTCCCATACCATCTGAAATATTCACTCTTCGAACCGCTGCAACTACTCTTATATTCATAGCATAGAGATCCCCGCGCTTTTCCTTTCACAATCCACGGGCGTGCTAAAAATTTCATCAAATTATTTACTTTAATGACAATCAGTTTTTACATTAATAAAGTTTCAGAGAAATATAAGAGTTCGCGTTAACGTCTATAACTCAGCTATTTCATAGAACACTATTGCATTCTATATATTATAGTTGCGAGCAGTGCATTCCAACATAAGGCGTGCGTAAAAATGTCTGCTCAATACAAAAATCCGTGAACCTAATTGTGTTCAGATGGATTAATAATGCTAACGATACTTCAGTCCATTATTTGTATTCAAGATAATACAATACTCACGTTGGTTTAACAGTTAGAAATGCTATGAACGAAGGCAGTGATAAGGCGTGGACAAAAAAAACTTGATATCACTTGATTTATTCAACAAAGGTGTTGCATACAAGCAAAAATACCGGTAGAATTTCAGTACTGGAAGGAGTTCGGCGCTCACCACGCATCTCCAAAGATGTGGACTGTATATTTTAACTCGCTATTTCGTCAAAGATTCCGACACAGTATAGACACGAAGTCTCGAATTAGTATAATATTGTAAACTGTACCGTACACGTATAAACGCACTGGCTCAAGGTCACCAATAGGGGGGGGGAAGGCACAATGCATTATTTTCGTACAAAAATTAATATAACATAAATATATGTCCCAAACAAAAGGTTTATAATGAATTGTGAAATTAAAAGTTACTAAAACGATTATATTTTAGAGCGAACGATGTTATTAAAGAAGAAAGGAACTTTAGCTTTGTAGCATGCTGCGCCCGCTGCTGTGTCGTCAAACGATCCTGTCGTTATGACGTGATATGCGCCGTCGTCGACAGATGTCACTCTGTGTCCGCTTCACCATAGACCCATACACGTATGATACTATTTTATAATATTGACAAGACGTTCCACTGACTGGTTAAAAAAAAACACAAGATTTTTTTGAGTGTACTGTTGAAGGTATTTATGACAACATATTTATTTATTTTTAAAATACAGACAACGTATATCGCACAACAATTATTACACATTTTCTATTATGAATAATAAATTTAATTTAAAATTAAATTAATTACAATAGTTAATGGTCTAATTAAACACATTATTGTATCACTCCAAAAATTCTGCGTCTACGCCCTACGTATACTAATTGAAGATACATAAACGTATGGTAAAATTGACATATTTGTCATGGCCGAGTGGGCTAACGCGTCTGACTTTCCCTCTGCTGAATTGAAAATAATTTTGGTTCATACAAAGGTTTAATAAACGACATAGATCTTTTACCAAATTATTAGGTAAATTAGATGAATTTAGTAAATCAGAAATTAAAATTTTACTTTCATTAATAGGTACATTAGTAAATAAATTAACAATATCAAAAGAAACAAGTTGAACATTGTTTTTTTTTTAAATTTAAAAATAGATTCTGGTGAAGAAACAATGCTATATTATTAGTTAGTTATGACATCCTGAAGAAGGGAAAGGTATATTCCGAAACCGGTAGATGTTTTTTAAACTCAATTGTGGTTAATAAAACTAAGATAATAAATAAAAAATATTAATAATTGTTAAGGAAAACACATTCTTATTGTGAAGTTGTAATTATTCAGAACATAGGTTTGTGATATTTTAAATACTAAATTAATGTATTAATTATAAATATATACATATAAAATCAATTTTGTCGAAAAATATTGTTTTAGCGTCACCGGGATTCACCGGATTGGAAATGAAGATCCAGGTTTGAATCCCGGTGACGCTAAAACAATATTTTTCGACAAAATTGATTTTATATGTATATATTTATAATTAATACATTAATTTAGTATTTAAAATATCACAGACCTATGTTCTGAATAATTACAACTTCACAATAAGAATGTGTTTTCCTGTTGTTGGACATGTTGTATCAACGTGTCCAAAATTTAATAAAAATGAATTGATAATTCTGGCGTCTGCAAGTCGGTTTACTCAAAGGTATTTGAGATTCTGTAAAAATAATGTAGATGGCTTTCAAATAATGGAACGACAGGTGTATTAATTTGAAAAATGTAACATATAGGTTCGAAAATTTGTCAAGAAAAATACTGGCGTTATAGCACAAAGGTAGTGCACTTCCCCGGATTGGAAATGAAGATCCAGGTTCGAATCCCGGTGACGCTAAAACAATATTTTTCGACAAAATTGATTTTATATGTATATATTTATAATTAATACATTAATTTAGTATTTAATAATTGTATTAAGGAGAACACATTCTTATTGTGAAGTTGTAATTATTTAGAACATTTGTCTGTGATTTTTTAAATACTAATTAAATGCATTAATTATAAAGATATACACAAAACAACAGTGATATTTTAATCAATTATGTATTTGCAATTTAAAGAGTACAATGCCCTAGACATTAGACAAATCTTTATGTCAGAGTCGCCCAATTTTTCCATGCCAACAACAACTCACCCCAAGCAATAAATCATGGACCCAACACAAAACAAACAACGAACATTTACACGCCAGTTCCGAGAGCAACAATGATATTTTATCAAAGATTTACATGTTCTTAACTCCGAAACTGTACAACACACTCAGTACCAACTGGAAATCGTTCAACTCCAATAAGATTACACAAATATGGACCCAATATATGATCCAATCGGATCAAACAGAAGCATGGCTATCCAATATTCTAACATAACCATTATACAGTGCCTACACTAATAATACACTAATTCTACAACACTCCCATTTCATTTTCTTTTATTCTATATATATATATTTATTTATTTATTTTTATATCTCTTTTATTCCTGTTGAATCTTAAATAACAGCACGAAAAAAACTGGCTACTTTAACACAGACTTCAGTCTAGCAAAGTAGCCAGGACAACGCTGTATATATCAGAGGTGAAGTCTACTCCATCCCACACAATAAACATATTACAATGTTATATTATAATATATTCACCTCTGTTATAACAAATATATACATGTCAATAAATAATTGACTTATTGGTATTTATTAGGTAGTTCTTCGATGCCTCTCGAGTAGAATTCTGCTAGTTTTGAAGTAAAAAAGTTTTCATGAAGTTTGTTCAATGATTTTAAAACCTAATTATCAAAGTCCGATGAGCCCCCTGGTCTGGACTCATCGTAACAAAATTTCACAAACCAGTTTCGCACTTGACGGTTAGCTATAGTTTCTTATGTCTCCATAGTATTTTCCCCTACCTAAACTCTCACAAATTACGTGACGAATACTCTCTGCTCTTTTAATCCCTTCATTTCATTGACTGATGAATTGTTACTAATAAAATTGTTTAAATAATAATAATTATACGAGGGCATCAAGAGAGCTCACGGAAATGGCAGATTTTTTTTTTTTTAATTTATTTACATACTATCCCGAATCGTTTTGAGAGTTGTTTACCTTGTTTCGATTCGTCAATATTACTTTTTTTTTATTACATTCAGTTATTAACATCTTTATACCATCACAGGTAGGCTCCGGTATCATTGTACCAGAGCCATACCTGTACAATTTGACTTGAGACTCGTTATCACATTAAACTCAGAAGGCAACCGGAGAGAATCTATAGAAATCATGCACCCCCAAAAGGGGAGGGTAGACGTCACATTTATGTGTTGCAGTCGCAGAACTCGGTTAGTCTGGCAGAAATTCACCCTGTCGAAGTCACAAGAAGTTCGAAGGAGAGCCAATAGAATCGTTAGGTCTCTTTAGCCACTGCTCTTGTCGGCATCGTCTATTTCAGCAACCCTCAGCAGGATACCCACACCCTAACAAATGCCAGGAAATATCTGATATTCCTTTCATTTCTTAATAGCAGTGGCGGCAGTAGCTCAACGCTGTAAATAGCGGTGGCCTTGCAGATGGTGAGGAGCAGCGGGGGGCGATAAAGGTAGTGACTAGCGTAGCGGCCGGGTGGCCGTGAAACTGGCCTCTTCAATGACACAGTGCATTCGACAGGCAAGGCAGCCTAGGTGGACCGCGGCAATCAGCAGTCGCCAGCGACAGACTTCTCGATCGGTGGCTCGGCAATGGCACCAAGGGGCTGCAGGTCGACTGAAGAGAAGGCCAAGTGGTCCAGCGTGAGCAGCGATCCTTACAATCGATCCTACAGTGGCGGCGGCAGTCTTATCTAACCAGATAGAGCTCGGCGGCGGTAATAGCTAGCGGCACTAGCATTCGCTAGCCGAATTCCTAGAATTCGGGCAGCGGTCGTTTCTAAAACGATTAAAAAGTAGCAACAGCGGCGGTGTTTCTTACCACTACGTTTCACACACATCAATAATTTCAATTAAATTACTTATAACAACCTAATATTATAAATAGCTGGTACAGGTGTTGAGTAAATTGTCCTTCGTTTGAAACCTCGCTTAAAATTAATGAGTAACAGTAATAACACATCAAACAGAACTCAATAATTGAATGGTTGAAGAATGGAAGGGTTGACTGGTTTGATATGTTCCATAATCAATAACGGAACGATATTCTTAATTAATAATTAATTACTTCCTTGATCATACTCTAAGGGTCGCCTGTCAAAATTAAAATTACTCATCGTGTAATTAAACACGTAATAAATTTGAATACGACCGCTGAAAAGCCTCATTGGTTTAGATTAATTAACAGTTAAAAATAAAGAAGCCTTACATATATAAAAAAAAAACATCCGAGTCTAATTAGGGTAATAATAATGTATAAATACATCAGTAGAGTATCGTTAATCACGGTTTCACTTATTCGCAATCACATATTTTTTATTTTTTTTTAATGTTATAAATATAATACAATTTCAATAATCAGTGGATGTATATATAAATATTTAAACATTTGTTTCTTCTCTATTAGAGTAAGACTCGTGTATAGAGAAGGAGTATATTCGAGTTAATTTATGTTTCAGTTAGTCTGTGTACATATTTTTTTTACTTCAGTTACAAATTTATAATAGTCAGTAATTTTTCTAATTGTGATAGGGAGATTGTTAAAAAATTTGATATCTTGATAAATATATTGATTTTGAGTTGCGGTATATTTTAGTTTTGGGATATCAATTTGATCTCCATATCTTGTAGATCGGAATTCACTTCTAAAATTTAATTGATTTTAAATTTTTTTTGTATATGTCTATTATTTTTGGTACTTTAAAATCTGTGAAAAGTTGTATACTTGGATAGTTTTTTTTTTTTTTTTTGAGAATAATTTTTATTATCATTTTTTGAGTTATTTCTAATCGTGACATTGAAGTTTTATATGCACCTCCCCATCCAATAATACCATAAAAACATAAATGTTCAATTTCTATGATCTGCAATTTTTTTTTAGCCTAGCTCTTTATATCTCGTAACTTTTATTTTTTATCTGTCGATTATTTTGTTAATATTGTATCTAAGGGCGTAACTAAAAAAAGGGCACCAATATAAAATAGAAGGGCCTCTGTATATCTATTGTATATATATGAATATTAAGTACCACATGGTTTTGTCCGTTAAATAGTAAGAACAAAATTATATTAATATATTAATTAGAAAGATATACATATGAAATCAATTTTATCGAAAAATATTTTTGTTGCGCCACCGGGATTCGAACCTGGATCCCGGTTTGGTAAGAGATCCATAGCGCAACAACAATATATTTTTCGATAAAATTGATTTTGTATGTATATCTTTCTAATACATTCATAATGTTTTCAATGCATGTGAGAAATGATTATGTAAATATTATAATTCCATTTCCAGCTATGATTGATGGAAAAGAACTGTTACAAAATGTATTGTAGGGCATAGATACACCCACCGCCGGCGTTACGCACAGGCGGAACAAGCGCCTGTTTGTGGCGACCAAATCAAAAGGGCGGCCGAAAAATATTGTACGTACAAATTGAAAAACAAAATCCCAAGGTGTAAAACGATAATAGTGTGTAATAAAAATAACGAATATCGATAAATAACATTATAATTATTTTTTAATAATGCAGTCATTTGTAGTCCAGAACGTCTTTTGGTAAAAAGCCGCCCGTGGACAAATTTCAAAATGCTGACCTAACAAAATACCGCTCCTGGCGTGAGTGGCACGCGGGTGGCCGATTTTGCGGAGGGGGGGGCAAATTTATAGGGACGGTTTTATAAAAATTGAAAACATAATCTTCATTTAAGTTACTAACCAACCCGTGGCGGCAATAAGTCTAGAGCCGGCGCTGGATACGCCTAACGTGGGTCATAATGAATCGCATTGGTGTTGGTACAACACTGATCATATCATTTTTTTAAGACACCACATATACATACATCCATCAATCGCCAGTATTTCCAAGATACAATCACAGTGAGTATATCAAAACATATTGGTTTATAAGGTTTATGTAACAACGATATTTATTTATTCGATGCAAAAAAAATAGTAGCATTAATGGCGGTTGAGTAATTCATCGAATGAATTTGTGATTCTACTTTTAAAAATATTAAAACCTGAGGGAGGTGCGCGTAGTCTCTAAACGAGTTGCCAAGTCTAAACAAATTTATAGTTATTACGTAACCAGGGCCGTGCAGTGCATGCAAGTAAAAAAGCTGTGCATAACTAAAAATTCTGGGAAACAAACATAAATTTAAAAATTGTATTAACATAAGCGAAAACATTATTTTGCAATTAGCGCTATCTGTGTACCAGTAGAGACTTTAATTGCTTAGTTATAAAAACTCACGAACTCTCGCCGCTATATTCATAGCGCTCATTTTTATTCACCGCATCGTGCTATTTACTTTACTCAATTCTGTTTTTAAGCTACTGAATTACTCAAGTCATATAAATAGCTATTTATTGAATTGAAAATTCCATTCGGTTGATCCGTTTTGTATGGAGTCGTTACCTATGCTGTTTTTTAATATAATAACATTATAAAGGGTAACAACTGCGTGCAAATCATTGAAGTGTCTACTTCTTTTACTAATTCACAAATTTTACTATCTTACTGTTTTTAACGTGTTGATTTCATTATTGTTTTTTAAATTTGGTGCGTGGATTGGTTTTTGATTTGAGAAAAACTAAAAGCAATTGGCAGAACTATTTCCTGCGTTAATAAAAAAAATTATTTCCTATAGTTCTTACGTTAATGGTTTTTAAACAATAGATTAATCATTCATTAATTCAGTCATAGAAAGTATTCTTAAAAACATCCATACATATTTATATGGATAAGAAAGTATTATTTCATGATAAAACTTAAACTTTAAAAACACTCTTAATAGTACTCTAAAATTATAAACAAATACATAGTTGAATAGTATAAACAACGGATTTATTTTGTCCAAAGACGTTGGTTAAATGAAAGTACATATATTGTATTACATATATTATATATGCTTGTATAATACCATTGGTAACAGCATAACCTAAATCTATACCTACTGTACGCCACTGCACGTAACAATGAATCATTACTCACTAAACTAAACTTAGCCTCAGAATCACAGTCATAGTTTCCAATCCGTCATTATTGTAATTGAATACCAGTCATACTCACTTTAGTTGAGTAGTAACAGTTCATCTTAGTATTCGTAACAAAAAAACATAAAACGTGGAAAATATCTCGGACATATTCTGCCTCACAATGATTTTACAGCACATACTATTAAGTGAAAATCAGAAGAAAAGAAAGAGAGAAAGACAAAGAATGTTTTAATCTATCAACTATTGGACTGGGTCAGATTCAGAAGCAGGAACAGGGGATCTTATCAGAAAAGAGGGCTTTTTTGATAACATCTTCACAGACAGATTCATAACGAAGATTCTTTCAATTTTTTTCAATTTATTGGACACTTACTGAAGAAATTATAAGGCGACTTGAATCTACAAGAAATGCTCAAAATAAGCTGAAGAGTTACTGTGACGTCTGTGGTTTGATGTGGTTATGAGTATGTTTGTGTGCGAGCGAGAAAGGTATAAGAAATGGGTTACGTCATGATCGTGCTCTCTGCCCCGAACCGCGATCCGGGATAGATTATAATATTACATTGTAATCTGTATAGTGTGTCGTGAATAAATACAATATTGTTACCAGACCACGATTATTATTCATAGTATCATTATCCACCAATTCCCGAGAAGTAATCTGATCATCTGGCGTGGCCTTATATACTGACACGAAGAGACATCACAATTGGCGCAGCCGAATTAGGACTGGCGCCGTAATACATTACAGTTACGAATGAAGATATTATGGTTCGAAAGAATGAAGAAAAATAAGTATTTGAAACAATAAATATCTCGGATAAGTAATGAGACATCCAGAGGAGTATGAGATCTTTCACTTGATAATGCAGGGGGAAATTGCTGGAAGTCAAGGCTCTGGAAGAAGAAGAACATCACGGATGAAGAATCTGAGACAATGGTTTGAACAGTCTACTGTAGAGCTTTTCTGGGCGGCAGTGAACAAGGTAATATTAGCCAATGTCCCTTGAACGGATAAGGCATTCATTTCAATTCAATTTCTGTGTTGACAAATCATAAAAAATTAATATTTTTATATTTCTTCTTTCACATTTAAAAACTGTTCTGGTCAGAGGTCTGTAAGTAAAGTCATTGTGTGTAAAAATGGATCATATCTGTTGGCCTTATCATTTGTCATTCAAAGCGAGGGACGTCAAGTATCACACTAAATTCTCTCGGTTGAATATGACTGCCAAATTTTATTATTCGCAGTTTTCACATTCGCGGCATACTTTGAAAACGTAACTAGTGTATAACGAGGGATCACTATACCTGTATGTACGCACGCACTTGCGACCAATTAATTTTAATCTAAGCTTTACGAGTCCAAAACTTGAAGCCATTTTGATTTATAGCCCAAGTCTAAAAGCCTGTGAATTTATATTATTTTAATCATGTATTCATAATCCATTTTGGTAACGTAACTCTTCAACAATTATTATTACATCAATTTTTGGACGGGAAACTTTAATTACAAAGTTTAAACATTCTATAACTAATGGTTAGCATAATTACAACTTTAATTACAAAGTTTAAACATTTTATAACTTATGTTTAGTAATGACTACAACTAAATATTTTATAAATAATGGTAAATATAACTGGAATAGTCTCCGGAGTTCTATTAAAACTTGTAACGATCGTAAATTTAACATTTTTAAACTGACGATCGGAAAGTTTTTGGTAATAACATATTTGCGTATTACATACATACATCTTCAATTAATTTAAATATCATATTGCTACGTTTTAATTTCAAGTCGTTATTTACATTTATTTTTTATTTTTAAATATTAATCCAATTATTACCACACAAGCACCTTATTATGGCGAGATGTGATTTATTTCATAATTTTCGATACTGGTTAAGCCTGAATAGGTTGCAGAAATATCTAAAATGGAATAGATATAATCAGACTCTATATATAGCGAATATATTGCCGAACAACGTTTCTATTCAAATGTACCTTCCATTCTGAATAACGTATCAGTTAATTAATAATATTATTCTGGTAGCCAATCTACGACAGCATCTATCCAAATACTGTCTTTCGTTTTATCATTATACATTTTATTATTATTATACATTAAACAGAAATGCAAAATAAACCATTTTTTCACTATTATCATCATCTTCAATCATTAATTATATTACGCCAGAACTACCGTTGATGAACTACAACTATGTTGGCGCTCTCGCCACTCTCAGCACTTACCTAATTACGGATAGATGTTACCGTATGTACCTTCGTTAGCTATTTTTTCTATTGGTATTGTTGAATACATTCGACTAACCATGCAAATAAAAATACACCAACCTTTGTGAAACTGGGCTGTTATACGCCGATGGTCGCTCTCCTTGCAGTCTTGAATCTTCTCAAACTCTCCTGATCAGCCTCTGAAACTTTACATATCTAATAATCAAAAAATAATAAACAAAATGTTTTTATATCACCGCCGTAAAATATATCCGTCCGAACCCGAAACTGTTTCTCACCAGAAGCAGTTTCGCTTTTGTTTGCTGTTTTTAAATTCACACAATGCTCATATTCAAAACGCGTAAACAATGGACAACCGAGGGTTCTACGCAATTGGCCAATCCATTAGCTATGGAAGGTAGCGCAAGTGTGTCGCGTCATCGTCGGTACATTTAAATCATTTTAGAATATGTCGGATTGAATGATCGTTTGCTGATTGGTTAAGTTAAGTTGTACTGCGGTTGGCACTTTTTTGACATTTAATTATATTTTCAACATTGAAAATTAAGTTTTAGGGAAGAACTGGCTGTGGCCGTGCAGCGGTCACTAGCTATTACAAAACATTTGTTTGATAGGCAGTGGAAATTAATGTTATTTATATACTCTGATAAAAATATTATAAAAAAAATTGTTCCGATATTCCTTTGTGTAATACCAATAATACGAGCAACCTCGCCGTGTAAAAAATAGTACCTACATGTATTATACGGAAATGCATAATTTCAATATTCACATAAGTTTTTATTACAATTCTTATCGTATCCAGTATTTACCAGGATCCGATAAAAATATGATAAACGATGTTACCCGCGTATTTTTTCTTCCACAACGTTACTAAAAAGTTAGATATTTTTATCGCTACAAAGGAGACGGTTCTTTTTACAGCTTCCAAGTCGCTTGAGTCTTGTGGAACGGACTTTATGGAGTCAAAAGTCACTGGTCAGCAATTTCCTTTGGACATTATGCTGAAATCTAACACATCTATTTTCTGACCACCCGCTGAGATCACAATCGCCGATTTCTAGAGGGCTGTCACTGATCATCATTTTCCAACTCGCCCTTAAAGCACACATCAAGCCCTTGAATTATGCGCGGAACATTAACACTCGAGTCAACAATAATCGTACAGATTATGTCAAATATGAACAAATGATATTTTAATTAATAAGTTTATATTAATAATTAGTAATTGAATTAAAATGATTACGTTACAAATGAGTTTTTTTATTAAGGAGAACACATTCTTATTGTGAAGTTGTAACTACTAATTTAGTCTAGTATTCAAGCATACATTATTGTTGACTAGGTCCGTTATACCCTGTATATCTAACTTGTATGACGATTTGATTCCACGATCTATTAACGTGCAACATCGATACTTGGCGCCTCCAAAATATTTTTGATTTCAAAAATTAATAAAAGTATATAAAAATATTATAAAATTTTCGAACGCGCTTTTTTTAACGCAGTTTTCCTGAAAAATTCTTAGGTTTTTAAGAGAATACCATATAAACATAACGACTCTGTTTACGAACAATTTTATTAACGAACAAAGATTTTGATGAAAAGAATGCTTCAGTTTTCTAACAGAATTTCGGATTACGAACAGATAGACAGTCTCGGAATTCACTACGGAAGAACTGGAACAGCTTCTTAATGAGTAGCAAAAGACGGTGACAGAGGAAATATTATTTTCAGAGACTGATGAACAAATGAAAGATGTTCATGAAAGATGATGATTGAATTGATCCACAAAATGTGCGCGAAGTGGAGTGAGGTACAAAATTTTGTGGTAAAATACCACCCTGAAAAAACTTCATCGTGTTATAAATCTGTTTAATAATAATATCAAAGAAAAAACAAATATCGTTGAATAGATTTTTCGTGAGACAGAAACCTGATGAACTTCAAGCACTCGATGTTTTCATAAAAGAATAGTCAGTACCTTACCAAACAATAATACTTTACTACATATTTTGTAAGATAAGTTAAAATAAAGTGTATTTTTACATTTATTCTTTTTTACGTTTTATTACTTCCAATTCTTTTAAGTTAAAACCATTAATTTTATTGCTTTTATAGAATTTCAAGCAAGAAGTAGAAAATAAAGATGATAAGGGACCATTTTCTTGAGGTCTTAAACAGATTAACACATTTTATATTGAGTCTTATGGGAACAATTGTTTCGGTTCACGAACAGCTCAGTTTTTGAACAGTTTTTCGGAACGAATTGAGTTCGTAAACCGGGGTTCCACTGTATATGTTAAAATCCTATTCTACGTGTATATTTTTAAAATGTTTTTTAATCTTGAGTAGCTTGTTGGTGTAGTGGTCAAAACGTTGGCCTAGTGATCTACTGGTCGGGGGTTCGCGCCTCGTCCCAGGACACCAGCAAGTTAGTCCTATTTTCATAGCACAAACGTTTAGTTTAGTTTGAAAATAGTAAGAATATTGATGTGACATGTATTTCGTGTATGCATCTCTATTTAATTTTTTTTTAAATCTTCATTCTTCAACATTATTCGTTTGAGTGTTATAATAACACGATAATTTATCTTTAAAATAGTTAATGTTCTAGATTTTCACACTTAATTTATAATTATAAAAAATTCAGTTTTCTGTGTAATTCTGCCGTATGCCTCCGAATATCTCAAAAAGCTCTACGCAGAAGATTCAGAATGGCCGCAAAAATCTGAGAACACTTTAAATTCGATCCGAGTTTGTAAGGAATTTATTCTTTTGTTTTAATCAATTAAACCCTTTACGTGGATTGAAGTACGCGTGATTCAAATCGTTATTGAAGATTTATTGCTCTAGATAATCGCGGTTTTTAAGGAACGATAATTATATTCTGTTTTTTCTAAATTTTTGAAGATAATTAAAATTGAAACTAAGTTCATAAATTATTATTAAGTAACAAAGCTTTCAGAATGCGAATTAAAAAGTATTTTCCAATACTGGACGCAAAGAATCGGGTGGGTTTGTCCATGTGTGAAATTAACAGATTATTTTCTGTTTTTCTATACTGTTTTACTGTACTGAAAATGGGAATTATTCCGCTTACCCAGAATCATTTTACGAGCAAAGATCCCGTATCGGTCCTGCTCATTCGCTGCAGGTTGGTTTTTTTTTTCTCTTCTTTAATTCAAGTCGTGTTGCGAAATAATAATTTATTTATTTAAACATATTTTTGTTATAACAGAATATATAACATTGTAATATGTTTATTGTGTGGGATGGAGTAGACTTCACCTCTGATATATATAGCGTTGTCCTGGCTACTTTGCTAGACTGAAGTCTGTGTTAAAGTGGCCAGTTTTTTTCATGCTATTATTTAAGATTCGATAGGAATAAAAATAGAGATAAATAAATATATATATATATATATATATATATATAGAATAAAAGAAAATGAAATGGGAGTATTGTAGAATTAGTGTATTATTTGTGTATTATTAGTGTATTATTAGTGTAGGCACTGTATAATGGATATGTTAGAATGTTGGATAGCCATGCTTCTGATTGATCTCTACCCGATTGGATCATATGTTCGGTCCATATTTGTGTAATCTTATTGGAGTTGAACGATTTCCAGTTGGTACTGAGTGTATTGAACAGTTTCGGAGCTAAGAACATGTAGAATCTTCGATAAAATGTCGTTCTTGCTCTCGAAACTGGCGTGTAGATGTTCATTGTTTGTCTTGTGTTGTGTCCATGATTTATTGCGTGGGGTGAGTTGTTGTTAGCTTGAAAATATTGGACGAATCTCAACATAAAGATTTGTCTAATATCTAGGACATTGTCCTCTTTAAATATAAGATCTGATGGATATCTAAAGGGACGATCATTTATTATCTTGAAAATTGTCTTTTGTGATCTTTTAGCTGACTCTAATATTGTTTTTGCTGCTCCTCCCCAAACTAAAATAGCATAATTAATTAAGGAGTAGCAGAGAGCAAAGTACACCGAATACAACATGAACATGGTAAATATCAAAAAATGATATTCACCGGCCGCACAGTGTCAGATTTTTTATTTAATAAAATAAAAACAAATATACATACTTAATAAACAAAATACACAAATCAAAGTAAACAATTTTTTATACAAAAATACTTGTCTATACAACGCATATATATACGGGTAATAACACACCTAGTTCACAATATGTTAGGGGTTAACACATTAAAAATTATCAGACTGCGTATGTCTATTTTCAGTTATGTTAGATATATAAGCATTTTTAAAAAAATCATAGTTATACGATTATTTCGATTAATTGAAATATTTAATTGATTCTAAAGAATGACTTTCGCAAATATTTATTTCAAAGAACATAGACTTAAAAGTATGCATGATTTTGTAAAAATCTCTTTCAATAAGTGTTCCGGATTCGTAAAACACATTTTTGGCGCCTCTTGCGAATCGGCCGCGACCCGTGTTATTGACACCTTTCCACGTTCAAATTCACACCCACTACCTTTCCTTTATGTTCGTCTTTAGTGTGAAACGTGACCTTGACGTCAGTAGACGTCAACGTGACCGATACTTGTTCGAGCTCGACATCGTAATAGCATTAGCGGTGTGGATTTGTTCAGCTCCGTCGCACCAGCACTGTATTGTTTGTGAGATTTGTGTGCACAGTGATTTGTTTTTGTGTGTGCCGCAAGTGAAGTTGTGATATCGCCGTCTTCAATCGGAAGCGGAGATCTGCCCATCCGCGAGTCGTTTGTGTGATTCTCGGCGGCGACTGCAGGGTGACGGAGGCTTCATACACAAGGTAAGGCGAGTAGTCCTTCCGAGTTCCGGTTCCCCGAGATCACTGGTCCTTCGACTTGAAACCCTACCCATCATCGACCCTTATATCCGGGTTCTCTTATTTCCTTCCTTCCTTTACCCCCCCCCCCTCCCCCCATCCTTCGACGATTTCGATTTACGACCGAAATCGTCGTGATTCAATCCGCAGGACGCGCGACCCGGAGATCGCGTAATTCGTTCGTTAGATCCTATCGGCGCAGGATTTACGTTTACTTTTCAATAAGATTTTCTGTAACGGTATAGAATTTGTACATACTTCTTAATCATTTTCGACTCGTAATTTAATCAGTCATCCACCCATAAACCATTGTGGATTAAATATATAATATTTGACCCTGTCCCAAAAGTATTTTTCATTTCGGTTCATTCGCTGCACCAACGCAACGAGCGGCAGAGGGGCGGGAGGTATGCCAATCACTAGCCGCGTCCTTGGGAATTCAGTCGCTATGGAATATGTTCTTACCAGTTGTTAGTGAAATTATTTCTGGAAAATTGATATCCCGACGAGGTGACATAAACTGGCCTCCACATAATCCCGACTTGACACCAATGGACTTTTTCCTATGGGGCTACCTTAAATTAAAGATATATAGTATCAATCCTACCTATCTGGACCAATTAAAAGAAAATATCCGAAAAGAAATGGCAGCGATCACGGAGAATACGTGCCGAGCTGTTCTCATAAATTTTGCCTCCCGTTTAGAAGAGTGCCAGCGAAATAACGGATCACATTTAGAAAACATCATTTTTAAGAAATAAATTCTAAGGGACTGTACTTAAATGCAAAATAAACATTTTGTTATTAAACTCATCCATTATTGTATTACAGAATTTTTATTGTGAAATTGGGATACCTTGTATTAGGAACATATGGTTATCGGTATGACTTTCACGGTGACTGGTTTTACCTTGTGACGTCAACAAACCACGTGGATATTAATCCTAGGAAATTATGATTAGCTTTACTCGTAGATGTTGTATAACACATTGGCCGCCTTTTTATATCTTCCAGGTAATCTTCCTCTATCATTCGCAAGACGTGTCCAAGCTACCACAATTGAGATATTTTTGTATGCAAAAGTAGGAGTTCCATGTTGAGGATCTCCCGTACCACAGTACTTCTCACTCGTTCTATTAAAGTCACTCATGTTACTCCCCCAAGATATGTATCTCATTAATAACATTAATTACATATTTTTTGTTGTGAAGTTGTAATTTCAGAACATAGTTCTGTGAAATTTTAACCATATCATCGCAACGTGCTTGTGGTCTAGAGGTTACGATACTCGCCTACTGATCTAGTGGTCGGGGGTTCGAACCTCGTTCCAGGAGGCCATCAAGTTAGTCCTATTTTCTTAGCACAAGCCGCTTAGCTTAGTTTGAAAATTGATGTGTCACGTATTCCGCGCATGCATTTCTATTTTTAAAAAAATATTTGTTTCATATATATATACATATAATTCATTGCTTTTAAAAATAGATGTATCAATTACGAAGAACTACAGAGTTCGTCTCCAAAAGAACAATATCAAATATCTCTAGAATGAGAATTGGACATTGCCAGGTAGCTTCACATTTATTCAGACTGAACTTAATAGATTGCCCAATGTGTGAGTGTGGTGCCGAGGAGGAAACCCTTGACCATATCTTTTTTGCCTGTCCATTGCGGATCAAAGGTTTTTTTTACAGTAATCTCGTCACTGGTAATTTTGAGCTCCCGGTTAACTTGTGTCATCTTCTTTCCCTTAACTCGCCACGTTTGATGTATATAATAGCGAATTTTTGTATTGACTTGTAATATAATATTTCCTATTCCATAATATTATTGTACTTTATTCTATAAAATAAAGTTTTAACTTGATTAATGGCACAAATCACTCTTGAAGGGTGGATTGCCTATTTAAAAGAAGAAGTAAACCATAAGTTCAAAATTTGTCGGAAACGTAATTGTTTGATATAGCGAAATTTGTTATTTTTTTGATAACTAGATTTTTTCTGTACATCTTTCTAGTTGACCCATTTAATTTGTTTCTAATTTAATGAATGTTAATATTATATTTTCGATCTTATAAAATAAATGGATCCTGAATCTGAAAGTGTTATACGTAAGAATTTATCTTAATCCATGCAAAGAAGAGAGTAAGCATTTCACCCTATTTTATTTTCTAGAACAGGATGTAGAAGTTTGCAGATGCGTTTATAGATAAAAGCAAAGAAATATATTTGTTTTTCTTTGTTTGACCATGCTGACTTTTTATACGGCAAGTCTGCGAGGAGTTTATAAAATTATTCACGATTATTTTACAGAAAAATATTATAAATAAGCGAGGCTTTAGATTTAATATTTGTTCCCAAACAAGAACCTGCGCGAAATTGTATTGATCCTATGAGGAAGAACATAGGTGCAAAAGTGTTGGCCGACGGCCATAATACTGATGCCAACCCACCTGAGCCTTTACGTCTGGGATAATAATTTATTTTGTTTGTTAAAATTAAAGAGATTATATACGGAGAGTAGAAAACAGAGCGGTGATTTGAGGCTTGATCGGTGACTATTTTGCTTTTACGTTAGCATCCGCACCCATCACAAAAACGCGTTTAGTCCAAAATTTTAAATTAATTGATTACTTACTAGAAACTACTTATTTGTTTTACTTTTTCTACCTCTTTTTTACAATCCCCATTTTACAAATCGACTAGCTCTATTTTTTATTGGCTAATGTGACTACACAATATAATGATACTATTAGTATACGAGTTTTCTGTTTTCTTAAAATTCGTGTGCAAAACGTGTGTGTTACGTTAAGTTGTTCTGTGGTAAACCGCTTATAATATCAACATTAAAAATAGGTTTTACGGAAACATTGGCCATACTTTTGTTTCCATAACTACCCACTACCCACCAAATCTAATCGTGTTTAATTTATTAACGAATCCTTACAAACTTGGTCAAATTCATTAAACTCATAAAAATTCATAAATAAAAATGTATAATGAGTTTTAACGTTAATTTATTTCTGACTATTTAAAAACGATTAAAAACATCTCAAAGAATGACAATGCAACATTTTGAAACAAACAAAATACGATATAAATATCGACTAATAAATAAACAAAATTAGTGAGAAAATAAAATAAATTGATGTAATTAGTTGTTTTGTGAAAATTGACTTATGGTGTTATTGTAAGTAACGCCCTTTACGTTCGGATATTTTCGAGAATAGCCGATCATTGCCGAATAACACGTATGCCCCGCATACCCCAAAATCTAGCTTCAAAGTTTTACTGCGTACTAGTGTTTCGTTTAACTCTAGTGTATATAAACAAACCTCTTTGGTTAAAACAGAAACTAATAAAAAAAATTGTTTAAAAAATATATATATATATTGCAATGATTTCAGTACTTTGTTTATTTTAATGTCGTATTACTTAGGTTACCTAAGATTTTTTTTAATGCTTTAGTGTCTCAGACACATGTGTCATACCCTCCCTTATAAAGAATATCTTTTTTGCTGTACATTTCTTCCTCATTGATGTATGTAAAGTAACCAAATTCGCACAACAACGTACCTCCTATAAAATGTTCAGAAATTTTCTATTATAAACACGCTAATTCTATCTTTTTTTTTTAATTTTAGTTGGCCTCCGATAAAACATATTCTATGTTAAAAAATAATTTCATTTTTTTTAGTAATTATTCATTCATAAATAATAAGACAAAATACCATTATATATTGATTATTCAACATGTTTCAACAAATTAAACAAATTAATTTGCAATTAACTTGCAGAAATTTTTGATATTAGAATATTCTCAATTCGCCAACCGCCTTTTGGAAACAAGCCATTCTTTTGACATTATCAAGGGTTTAGAAATTATACATACAAATACAGTCGATTCCGCTTAATTAGACCACGGTTTATCGGGATAGCCAATCGGGTTATTTGGGCCAAATACCAAGGAACAGAAATCAAATAAAGTAACTAATAGTCATTTACTTCGGTTATCTGGGACACCATTCCGTTTAATTGGGACAGTTTTTAATAATTTAATAAAGTTCAAAAATATATACACATTATTTTTAATTTCACCTTAAACTTCGTTTATTAAAGCCAGTCACTTATTTGGGACAAAATGTTTGGGCCCAATGTGTCCCAATTAAGCGGAATCGACTGTACTAGGAGTTAAGAGTTAGATAAATTTGAAATTTCAAAAATAAAAAATGTGTTAATAGTAAGCTAAGTATTATAAATAACCAAATCATCTTTGCAAATAGTCACCGTTTGAATTTGTTTTCGTAGTAGTTCTTACTTAGTTACTCACCTCTTTAGAGTTTTGTTTTTATCTTAATTTTAGTATATGTACATTGTTTACTGTGGAAGATACCATAGGTATCGAAACATGTTAAATAATGAATATATAGTGGTTTAAACAAAGTATATTGTCTTATTATTTATATAATGGTGACCACAAAGTAATTTTGTTAATATTGAAGAAATTGTTAATTCATTAAACAATTCACAAGTGTAAAGTTTTTTATTACGAAATAAGAAGAAAAGTTCGTAGGTATAAAAGACAGAATTATTTCACACCGCAACTGGGGACGTAGCTAAGACGGTATCGCGCTCGCTTAGCATGTGAAAGATACCGAGAGCGATACACAGCACTTCCAAATTTTTTTTTTAAATAAAGGTGGAAATAAAACACAAGGAGAATAAAAAATTTCCAACGCACTATTTAGCCTATCCTGGGAGAATAATACAATTTACTGAACGTGAAATATTTAAACTCCCTCTCTTATTTTCTATTTTTTGAACAAAAGTATTTCATGTGCTTTAAAAACCAATATAATATACACATTAAATAATAAATAACAGGAACCTGATCATTTGTCGCTGATAAAAATTTCTCAGCGACAAATGACAGAGAGCAACCCAAAAAAATATATAAGTCAATCGATATTAGAATCATATTACCACCCCTACTGTTTCCACAGAGGCTTACAAATATTGTCATTGATGATAGATTTTCACGGATAACACAGGATTCCGGATGATTGTAATATACAGAATTTATCATTAAAAAATTCAATCTATCTCAATATCTAGTCGGTCCCCTCTGGCCTTGAAAATGCTTTGAAAAGCTTATGATGATCCAGGGTAACAAAATACATATTTTTAGGGCTCTACTAGGTTAGACTAGAAACTAAGCTAACAAAAAATATATGCGTACTAAGGAATACATTAGGTAAATTTCCACATATAAAAAAATTGTTTCTAAATTGTTTCTGATTTATTAATAAACCAGTAAGTCCAGTACTAGCAATGGGAGAGAGGGGTAAATTATTAGCGTTTTTCTGTATTTTTTCGCAGCAAACGACTATTTATTAATATTATTGGAGCACAACTTATTTCACCTTGGTTGAAATATTCCTCCCCCTTCCCCGTCTTCACTCCATTAATTATTATAACTACTCGTATTAAAAACTTATTTAATTATTATATACTCCATTCGACGTTGCGTAGATTGCGTGGATTTGGAAACTTTACACTGAACTCATTAATAAACAAGTAGAGTAATTAAGTTATTGGTTGAATAGAGTTTTGGACTTGGCAGTTCTTAATGTGTCTAAGGTGGATTGAGTTAGCGAATAGTGTCATTATATAGATTAATTATTCTGTATATCAGGCGTGCCTACAAGGCTACCACTAAACTTCACCCATATACAACACTCTGGTCTGTAAATATATTATCAATGTACCAGTATTGCAACAGTCTTAATATAAAATACACAACAGGTAATTCACAAAATACAACGGGATATATATCAGTGGCGATCGGTGACTTTTTGTTGAAGGGATGTTGGAAAACAAGTTTATACCTACTATCAAATATAACATATAATCGACGGATATTCAATGCTTCAATAATTAGGCTTCAAGTATTCAAGACAAGCTGTCAAAAATGCGTCACACGAACAAATTTCTCAAAACAATCCGCTCGCTTCGAAATATGTATGGTATTTTATGCGTTATACCCATAAGCATTAAAGTCGTTTTCGTACGTTGGATGCTGTTGACGGGTACGTATACAGTATTCAAAGACATTGATAGACGAAACTGAATGCGCATGCGCGAAAGTCGAATACTTTCAAACTTTGGGGATACGGAACGAATGATAGAATCCACTGTTGCTGGTATGTACATGTATGCTGTTGAGAATATATATGTATTTCGACTCGCTCCGTGCGTGCGCCTTGTCGTAGTGTGTGTTATGACCGGTCTCTAAAGGACAGAACGAATTTATTTGCGGCAGTGCAATTTTCGGCTAGAAACAAAAAGTCCAAAGTTTTTTTACTCTAGAACACAATGGATGCGGAGCATCCAAAGAATGTGTGAAGCGACCGCGCCTGATATTCATCCATCCAGTGACGTCCCTAGGTAAAGAAAGTGCCGTCCATAAGCAAATTTTAGAATGTCGCCCCTACTATTTTTACTAACCTAACTTATCCCTATCAATGTGTAAGCATTGTTTAAATTCATGTTGTCTTTTGAAATTGTTTTATTTTATGACCGGATGCACAATCTATTTTTGCCAAATCTTTACAACATAGTTTTATAGGCATTATTGCCCTTTGATATTTTCCCATCTTTTTTGTCGGATTGTTTATTCATAATTCTGACAAATGGACCCTTAAAGTGCCCTTTAATTTTTATTTTTTGCATTTTTAAGTACGGGACGATGATTCTAATATTTTTATTATATCTAATACTTATATTATGCCACCAATTTGCCGCCCCTAGACACCACCTTAGTTGTCTGCGCCTATGGGACGTCCCCGTTTACATTCTTCCAATGTTGTATACTTATTGTTATTCTTGTATACTTGAAAATCGCATTAGCAACGATACTTTTACCAAAATCCAACTTTTATATTTTAAAAATAACGTAATGACGCACGAATAACAGTATTCTAGAAGACGGCAAAATAACGAACAACGATGCCACTATTATCATCATCCCAATCCATTCTTAGCTACGCGATCTTAGGTTGGGGTGGAGTTGGGAAAACTGCCCATAACCAATTAGCAATCACACAAAAACCATTCTCAGAATCATCTACAGAAAACCATGTAGGTTTGTTTCCCTCTAACTTACTGTTTGAGGAATGTCAGCTTCTTGATATTCGACAACTGTATGTAAAAAGGCTGATCCTTTATTTTTATTCCAACAAAGAGCTTCAACAATATCCATCTCATAATTATGCTACGAGAGCAAAAAAGTATAGGATCACCGTGAAGCCTAAAATCAAAACAAGCTTTGGTCAATCCTTCCATATGTTTCTGGCCCCTAAAACCTATAACATTGTGCCGAGCAGTATGAAACAATTCTCGATGGACAAACTCAAACATCATCTCAGAAGCTGGTTATTGGGTGTTGGCAGAAAGGAAACTGAGCAAAGATTCGTGGAAATGATCATATGAACAGAACATCATTTCTTTATATTCATTTTTCTGTTTCAATCATGGGATAGCGAGAGTATTTTACTTATTAATTATGTTATTAGAATTCTTTTAAAACCCTGCTTACCTCTTTCCTAATATTTTTGGTTTAGATAAAAAAATATATATATTAATAATAATTATGATTTTCATATTTGTATGACAAACAACGGATGAACCTGTCTCCTTTAGTACAAACTTCGGTCTAGTTAAGGAGACAATGAACATCTCTTACATTATGATGCTTCTTCGCCTTTTTTGTATACTGTTTGTATACTTTTTGTATATTAATAAGTATAAACGTAGTTTTGTATATTTGTATAAGAATTTTTATAATTTCATGTCCATGTTTCTCAATCTTCGATGAGTTGGTCATGTGTGAAACCTGAAACGAGACTGCTGAAGGAAATTATGCTCTCCCAACAATCCCAATGTAAGCGCTCACATGAAGGTCCGAAAAAACTCTTCAACTCGCTGAACAAGCTGCAGAAGATATGCCTAACTGAATATTATGTTCCAGGCCGATTTTATTTGCCACCATTTTGGTTTGGCAGACATTTGTCAGTTCGCATTTGATAGTCGTAGTAGTTGCTTGTAATTTGTTATGGACCATCTACACATTTTATCTAAATAATAATGGCGATGCTGTATCCATTAATGATGATAGCTATCGTCACACGTTGGAAAACTTATCGGTAGCCGAATTGGGTCGATTGGGCCTGCAACATACGTGGTTTCAACAGAATAGTGCCACCTCACACACAGCCCGAGCTACGCTTGAAATTTTGCGAGAAATTTTTCCCGGCCGCATAATGTCAAATAGTGGTGATATCGACTGACCTCTTCGATCACCTGATTTGACGACTCCCGACTATTTTCTGTAGGGGTACTTGAAAGGAAAGGTCTACGCCAAAAAGCCAACAACAATTCCGATGCTACAGGACAATATTTTAAATAAAATTGCTAAAATTACACGCGAAGTGTGCGAGAATGTTATGAAAATATTACTTTTAAAATTAGCAATATTAACTTTGTGGTTAAAATTCATATTTTTTATTTATTATCTTTGTTTTATTAACCACTTAATTGAGTTTAAATACATCTACCGGTTTCGAAAAATTCCATTTTCTTCTTCAGGATGTCATAAGTAACTGAAAACATATTTCTTTATTGTTTCTTTGCCAGAATCTATTTTTAGAAAAACAACAATTATTTAAAAAATAAATTTAGTACCTAACTCAAATTGTTACTTAATAAAAATTTAGTCGAATAATTTTTAGGAAAAAATTTATTAAAATTTGTATTAAGTAACAATTTGAGTTAGGTACTAAATTTATTTTTTAAATAATTGTTGTTTTTCTAAAAATAGATTCTGGTAAAGAAACAATAATATAATAGGAGTATGCATTAATTCATGCGGTTTTCTAAGAGAGGGCGTTACCAGTATTATTTCGCGCCGTGTTCATCCGTGACTATATTCATTTGAAAGCTACTGTCATTGCGGGTCTTTTTCAGTATATGTCATTTGATTGAAGTGTAAACAACATTTTTTTCTATTCATTTGAACATGTCGAACTTTGTGCCAGAAAAAGTGTTTTTGCGGGGAGTTCTTCTTCATTACTTTAACATGAAGAAAAGTGCTACCGAAAGTCATCGTATTTTAGTAGAGGTTTATGGTAACCATGCTCTAGCTGAAAGAACGTGCCAGAAGTGGTTTGCACGGTTTAGAAGTGGCGATTTCAACATAGAAGACAATGAACGACCCGAACAGCCAAAAAGGTTTGAAGATGAAGAATTGGAGGCATTGCTTGATGAAGATGCGTGCCAAACGCAAAAAGATCTTGCAAAATCATTGGGAGTTGATCAAGCAACCATTTCCAGACGTTTAAAAGCATCGGGATTCATCCAAAAGCTTGGAAACTGGGTGCCGTATGAATTAAAGCCAAGAGACATCGAACGCCGATTCTGCATGTCGGAAATGTTGCTTCAACGCCACAAAAATAAGTCATTTTTGCATCGGATTGTCACTGGTGATGAAAAATGGATTCATTACGATAACCCCAAGCGCAATAAATCGTATGTGAAGCCCGGCCAACTATCAACATCCACGGCAAAGCCGAATATCCATGGCGCCAAGGTAATGCTCTGTATTTGGTGGGATCAGAAGGGTGTGTTGTATTATGAGCTGTTGAAATCGGGTCAGACGATCAAAGGGGACCTCTACCGAACACAATTAATTCGTTTGAAGAGAGCGATTGCGGAAAAACGACCAGAATATGCAACCAGACACGAATCCATAATTTTCCATCATGACAATGCTCGGCCACATGTTTCAAGACCGGTTCAAAACTATTTGGAGAACAGTGGGTGGGAAGTTCTACCTCACCCGCCTTATAGCCCAGACATAGCCCCTTCTGATTACTACTTGTTCAGATCAATGCAGAATGCCCTCACCGGATACGCTTCACTTCAGAACAGGGTATCAAAAATTGGCTTGATTCGTTCTTCACCACCAAGCCGGAGAAGTTCTTTTGGGATGGAATCCACAAACTGCCAGAAAGATTGGCAAATGTTGTAGCTTCCGATGGACAATACTTTTATCATTGAGTGTATAACCATTTTTTCACAATAAAGCCTTAATTTTCGAAAAAAAAACGCATGAATTAATGCATACGCCCAATATGTTTTTAGTTAGTAATGACATCCTGAAGAAGAAAATGGAATTTTTCGAAACCGGTAGATGTATTTAAACTCAATTAAGTGGTTAATAAAACAAATATAATAAATAAAAAATATGAAAATATGGTTAAAAGAGCACGCATTTGTACCGCTGCCAGAGGCGGCCACTTGACCGATGGCATATTCCATACATAATTGTAATAAATCATAACCAAATTTTTAAAATCTGTTTAATTTCCTAATTATTCAAAAACAACATCGGCCTGGAACATAATATTCACCCTGTACAATGACAGCCAACACTTGGAAACAGATAATGAAGAGTAACAAGGATACAGAAGTCAGCTATAGTAAACGATCCCATGTCTAAGTTAGCTTCAGTTGTCTTCAGCCGTCAACAAACCCACAATCGTGAAGAACGATCTTCCTCGAAGATGAAAGACAGCCAATGGTGATGATTGTTTTTATCATACTTATTATTTATTTATTAGTAACTATATAGTAAAAATCTGTTTGGACTGTGCCCGTCTCGCTAGAGAAATTCTGTGTCGAGACGGGAATAGTTAACAAGCAATTGTTCAATTAATTAGATTTACATGTAGATAGAATTACATTTATTACTATATAAAAGTTGTATACGAAGAACAATTTTAAAATGGACTTAATTTTTGGATCACTTTGTAGCAATAATTAATATAGGTATGAGTCAATATGTTTGGGTGAGTGCACCAATACTGGCTCTACCCATATTACGAATCCAAGTTTTAATATATAGTTTCATGTTTTTGGGACAATTCAATTGATTTAAGTCTTTTAGCATTCTATTAAATAGTTTAGGTCCAAAATATTTGTAGTTCCTTTGACCAAATGTGGTATGTGCTCTTGGGGTTTGTAGGTTATTTGTATTTGTCCGTGTGGAAATTATGTTTTGAGTTGTATTAAAATGTGCCTGTTTGTATTTATATATGTATTTGAGAGTAGTATTAGCGTATATTTGTCTAATATCAAAGACAACGAATTTATTAAAAATTTCGTCAGTGCTCGTTGTGATTGGGGATTTGAGGATAACTTTTAATATAATTTTTTGAGCTGCTATTATTGAATTATTTGCAGACATAGTCGCTCCGCCCCAAGCAATTTTACCATGCTCTATGATTGATTGACAGATAGCGTAGTATGCCATTTTAAGAAGTTTTATATTAAGGAAATTTTTAAAATTTCTAAAAAATATATTTTTTTATTTTTTTATTTGTAATGAGTTGTGTATGATGATTCCATTCGATTGCATTTATCCAAAATGTATTATTTTACTTTTTCACGTACCACTATTTGTCTACCAACTAAAAAATATGTGCTTTACTGAAAATGTTATTGGAATTGATCCAATGCGAAATACATCGAATGACATTTTGAACAATAGTGTGAAATTTGTAATATATTATTATAAACTAATCAAGTATCAAATTACTTCAAGTGAAAGTTGTTTTTATTTTTGTCATATATTTATAATTGACTTTCCCTTGAAATGTATTACATTTGCTCATAATGAGTTTTACCTAAGATATTACCGTATGTAATTGCAGTTTAAGTTTCGATGCGGTAATTTTCAGTAATGGTAATTCAGTCAATAATTTACTAAAGTAAAATTTTGCGAAAACGGATTGTTTGATAGTTTTTTAAAAAAATATTTGCTTCTCGAAAGTATATCCCGTAGTAAACTCATTTTACTCTGCGATATACGATAGTAAAATCGAGAATCGATAGTTAAATATGATGGACACATTAACACTTTGAAAGTAGCAGTATACGACATTTAATCATCCCGCTATTTTAGTGATGAGAGCATAAAATAAAGCATATTTTATGATTATTTGTCACGCCTATAGACATCTCCATCTATGCTTTGACAGTAGTAAATTTGATGTATCAGCAACCCTCAAATAATTTTTACTACGGGCGTTAGTAAAAAGTTACAATAGTAAAAAGTTACCTAGTAAAAAGTTACTACTAATCACACAACTGACCCTAAGCAAATTTGGGGACAAATTTTTAAAAAATCACAATAGGTACCTAAATAGCATAAATTTTAGAAATTTTTTATATATTTAGAGACTTGAGATATTGATTGTCTTACATAATTATATATGTGATGTCCTTGAGGTCGAATATATGTGTGTGTGTCAGAGCGCCTGCACCGCCGGGACGAGATATATATATATGTGTGTGTGTGTGTGAGCGGGGATAAAAGGGTGATGCACGCGAGGCGCGGTTTCATTTACGTAACCGTTTAGCTCCGAAATTAGTTATATACCTTGTACCTTAAATTGTATTATTCGTGTAATAAAGATTATATTTGTCACATAAGAGTTTCTCATGGACCACCAACAATCTATTACGAGGTATACAACTTGAGACGTATTTCACACACTAAGTAAGTAACATTATAATAATCATATTAAAACACGTTTATCCTCTGGGAGAATCGAATATGGGACTTCCAATATGGAAGACCAGTGAAGGTAATTTTATTGATAGATTTTTGCAATGCAAAATTTTCTGTTTCTCAATAAAAATAAAAACATTTTTCGTTGTGGGTGGGTACATGCTTAAAAGACATTTAGTGGAATTTCAAGAATTGAATGATTAGAATTTTTTTCTTCTTAAGATTAAAAATAATTTAAGATAGTTTTACTCTCGAATAAAAGAACTCCCTGTCATTAAAATATCCAAATGGAAGCGATCAATAAGGGGAGAGCAAATCTCTACAAAAGAAAAAGTGTAGAATTAGAACGGTTATGGTGACAAAGTGTAGACGGTGAGCAAAGATAACTTATGTTTGTGTCACGACGAGACGGAAGGTTACAGATGATTGACGTTGAACGGCATACACAAAATGAAATACGGCGACAGTTAACAGCTAACATAACAGATGATAACAGAAGTGCAACTTCACTGCAACAAAATAACCAAATATAGTAAAATTGTTATGCTCAACAACGAAAAAAAGTCTAATATTAGCTCTGCCGATTTTAAAATAACAACCCGAAGTTATATTTTTCCATCAACCTTAATATAAAAAGCATTTCGATAGAATTTAATTCATCATCTATTTCAAATTCAATCTGTGGTTTCTGTACCTCAATTTCTCTATGGAACTTGTCTTTCCGGTTGCGCTCTCGTGGTGTGGCAGTTTCGCAAACTGTCATTAAGTTATCTTTCCACAAATTAGTGTTATATTTGTGACCATGACGGAACCGACAGAAGAATTTGTCACATTCGTGGCCCCTGTGATCCAGGACAATCCTTTCGGATGGGGGCCCTGCGAAATGCTGGACCAATTCAGAGATATGCCGTATCAGCCTTTCAGCAAAGGAGACCGGCTAGGAAAAATTAGCGATTGGACCGCCGTCCAAGACAAGAAATATGCCAGTGCGTTTCTAAAATGCTTATTCACTCATTGTTTTATGTATAATAAATGTTTGAATAGAATTTTGTACCTGGAGTTTTCGGAGTCGTGTGCGATGTTTAAACGTCAAATATGGCCATATTGCTTAACCTCATTCTACGTGGACGCTTGTATTTTGTAAAATACTCAATTATTTTTTATCTTGTTTATATATTTACTTAATGTATCAGTCTTATCGTTTTTTTTTTTACTAGGATTCGGAAGCAAGATGAAGTTAATATTTTGTAAACAATGGCAATTTTTGGTTTTAGTACTTTTGGAGACCAAACTATTTATAAGAAACTTTCGTAATTTAACTTTCTGATTCGTATAAAAATATGTATTTAGTGAAATATGTTTATTATTGTTAAGAAACATTTTGAATTATACTTGACTATTGATATCTAATGGATTATCAATGTCTCTATGGTTTGCATTCCAATTCAAAATTATCTTAACTGGACCATGTAGTAGGTACTAGCACGTCATGCCATTTCTTCTTGCAATTATTTTATAAATAGTCAGTCCTTTTTATTTAAAAATAATTAATTAATTAAGAATGACAATTGCATTTGAATAAAAATAAATGAGATACTTTCTAAACTACCCATTAACACTGGACCCGCTACGCAAATCAAACGTCACGCTGGATTATTATGTCGCTGGCCGTAATAGAAAATTTTTGCATATCGGCGCTTGTCCGTGAAAGGGTTAATCAGCATTAATTGACACATTCAGAAATGGCCTTCAAAATTTCCTTAGATTTTTTATATATTATTCTGTCAATTGTCAAAAATTCTTCACCATCTTTCCCAAATTATTGCATAAAAATGTTTTATGTTTTGTCCTGGATTCAATTTTCAAATAGGAACTATTTAAATTTTTATTTATTTCATTTGGTTGAGATATATATATTTATTTTAAGTATTTTAACATAGAATATGTTTTATCGTAATGTAAAATGTGTAACAAAATTACATTATAAATAGAGTGTGAAATAGCACAAAATAATTCGAAAATTCCGTAACATTCTTTAATGTTTATTTAATCCAGTTGAAAAATTTTTCATTGTTTCAGAAGTGTCTAAAATACATATTATTTTGGATGGATATAAATGAAACAATGTTATAATTCTACTTGAGTTTATTAGCACTACTGGAGTTTTGAGAGAAACAGTAACTCTCATCGACAGGTGAAGTATTAAACTGACCACACATAAATTTTTGTGTATTAAACTGGCTACACATAAATTTTTGTGTATTTGTAAAGTTTATGTGTAGTCAGTTTAATACTTCACCTGTCGATGAGAGTTACTGTTTCTCTCGAAATTCGAGTAGTGTTAATAAACTCAAGTAGAGTAATAACATTGTTTTATTTATATACATCCATTATGATGAAACTACAAAGTTAACGCCGATTCTATTAATAATATACATATTATTTGTTTTAAATAATACATGGACTTGCAAACATTTATTATATACTACTTAATAAATAAAATAGCGTGCTAGAAAATTATATAGCATTTTATAGAAGATTCGCAGGTGTTTATGGTTAAGTGGTTATAATATATAAGAACATTGTTACCGGTAATCAGCGTTTTTATAAATATCAACAAGGACAGAATATATAGTAAATATCAATATATGTAGGGGTGGTATGATACATGTGTGTGAGACATGTAACGCTTTTTTTTTTTTGTAGACAGTTATATTTATTATCATATTTCAGTATGTACAAATGTGACATATCCTCATATTTCTCATCCTTGTATTTTAATCCCATTAAAATGTTTGCAGATAAGTACGCGTCTCAGTTTGGGAGCGGCAGCCAGTACGCCTACTACCATGAGGAGGACGAATCCACCTTCCACCTGGTGGACACCACTCGTGAGCAGAAGCCCCCGTACCAACGAGGTCGTTTCCGTGGTAACCAACGTGCCATGCGGGGGGGGCGTGGCCGAGGCGGCCAGGGCCAGCCCGGACAGATGGGCAAGGGCAAGGCGCGCGACCAGAAGCGAGGCAAGAAGTGGGGCCAGCGGGGTGCCCCGCACAAAATTCGGGATGCATCTGTTACGGTGCGGCCCGACTGGGTCACCATCGAAGAGATGGACTTCCCAAGGCTGGCCAAGCTCTCGCTGCCTGGCGTGAAAGATGGTAAAATTATTATTTACCGGTATTATACAATATAGATAGCTCTTTCAAATAAGGAAAGAAAGGAAATTAATTAAATATAAAATATTATTTTTAATTTGTTTTTATGCTATCAATATCAACTGTTCCTTTTAAGCTACACTGTGTGTGAGTTGTGTAAATTCAGTCCACAACAAAATACACTGCTTGTAACATAGATTTACCATCATGTTACTCATAGTCGATTCACAATAAAAATGGAACAGTAGCACTCTACAACTATATATTTCCATTTACAAGACATTACTATTGCAAAAAATAGCTTGTTAGACGAGTTAAATAAAAATGATTTGGTTTTTGCATTTGATTAATTTTCAATAAGCTTATATTATAATTCTATCATTGAAAACAATTGTGTCTATTTAAATTTAGAAAATAACTGAATTCTTTACTTCAAAAAGGGTAAGTTCTTTTATTGCTCCGTGTCATACTCTGCTTTTAATTTCGCTTAAAATATTATCTACGATTTCTCCTTCGGACAATGGATATTTAAAATGTTTCATTAATAGTTCTCAAAAAATAACTAGTTTTACAAATTACCATAGCCGAAACTCATAACAAAAATAAATTTATTTCAACATTTTCTTTAATATTTATTGGTAATTATCTACCCAAAAAATGAAGATTCGCGCACTTGCCAGATACAGTAAAAGCCCGTTAATATGATCAACTGTATTTTTTTAAATTCATTATAATGTGAAAATATTATCATAGTTTATCCCCCTCAAATTAATTTTCATACAAAATTCTACCTATAACTCGATAATTTTTAAAAATTGCATCAAAATTTATAACTTAAAAGAATATAACACGCGTCTACGCATTCGCCAGACAAAATACAAAGTTTTCCAGCAGGCTGTGTGAATTTTTTTCTCAAATGTATGTGACCAATATTCCAATTTCTGTCCTAATTCTCATTGAGAAAGGATGTTCATTAGCTAACAAATTGGGGGATTAATGATTTTGGAGGCTCCGATGATTGACTCTACAGATTTAATTCAAGATAAGGTTAATTTAATAACATGCTTGTCAATATGTGGCAAAATTCAAAAAGTTGACAAAATAGATGTGGGAAGACTTAACAAAAATGAAAGCAACATTGGCCAAATACACGTTTTTAAAAATGTTTCGAGAAAATGTATATTTGTAATTGTACTTTCCTAATTCAAAAATCAATTTTTTTTTTTAAATTTTGGTCCTCTCAATTTCGTATTAATTTACTGTAATTGACGAACACATCTACGCAAACACGAAAATATGGAATGATGTTGGAATACACCATGATATTTAGTGTTAGCAAATCGAATATGTAGAAGGTATCATTACACACATTTTTCAGTAAGGATTAATCCCTTTCAGAGAAAACAAATTCAAGCACAAAATGCATAAAATTGGCAGATGTAAAGATGTTAACGAAACATTAATATAGATTCAGTAAAAAAATATTTAATTCAGTATGATCGTTATGCGAGTTCAACAAACAAATTAAATGTGTACGTACTGGCAAATTGCCTGACAGCATTCCTATGACATACACAAATGACTCACAATTTTTCCAAATAACCCAGATGGATCAGTTTATAGTATTTTCATAAGATATTGAGTAGCTTGTTAGTGTAGTGGTTAAAACGCTGGCCTGGCGGTCGGGGGTTCGCACCTTGTTCCAGGACACCAGCAAATTAGTCCTATTTTCGTAGTACAGGCGTTCAGCTTAGTTTGAAAATAGTAAGAATATTGATGTGACGTGTATTTAAAAAAAATGATTATTTAATTTATTTTTATTTCCCGGAATCTTTAGTAATGGACAGTTTTTTTTTGCTTGTATGCAGTGCACGCCCTGTGTATTACCTTATTTTTTATGTATGTAAAGCAAATATAATTCCAGTAAGTCAGATTGCGATAATATTTTTACAGAAAAATCTTTTATCTTCTAAAGATGGCCTTATGGTTTTTTTACATATACGCCTAGCAACATTGATTGATTTCTACTTTTCAACAATAAATATTTACATTTTAGGGGAGGATATTATTTGCTGCGGTACTCTGGAATACTACGACAAGTCATACGATCGTGTTAATCTGAAGCACGAACGCCCGCTGCAAAGGATCGATAGGATTTTCCATACGGTAAGAATTATACTATGTAGTTCTTTCCATTAGAAGGGAATAAAACTAAAATAATTTGAACCTGAAAAATTAGAATTCTCCGTACACTTCAAATTGTATCTCTTCACAACCTTGAATAACATATATTTTCCTTTTTTTAATATATTGTCAATATATTCTAATTTTTTATATTTCTTGGTTCATAATAAATTTCTATCCCGTTTTGTCTTAAACACACGCAGTATACAAATGTCATTTTATTTATTCGTCCTTGGATAATAGATTGGTTATTCATCAAACAGTTGTATCATTTCCAGATGTCTTATATAATTATGCGTGTCATTGTGGTTTTAGTGATTTTTATCCCCATTTCACTTGCCTGTTATATACATATAAATATACATTTATAAACCATTATTATTTCGAGTTTTTCTAAAACAATTTTTTACATTTAAAATTCTGGTAACCTCTTATTAAATGTCAAAACACATACCTATAAATCTTTTTTAAAATGTCAAATTTTTTTGTAAGCAAAAAAATTTTAGAATGCTGCCATGGAGATATGACTCGTGTATTGAATTTGATATCTCCATTTAGATTTTTTTTTCTTTTTCATAAATTATTTTTCTACTGCAAATGTAGCAATATTTATATATTTTTTATTTTTTTAAGTTTTAGATACAATTAAAAAGATTATACTACAAGTGTGACTTCTATAATTCTGTTTTTTCATAATTTGACATCTTTACAGGTTTTATATATGTATATGTGAACAGATGCAGTGGGTATAATACACATATATTGCACAACCCTTTGAAAGGTGCAGTAAGTCAAATTTTACATTTTATTTCAGAATAGTGAAGTAAATGAAAACCGTACTGAAGTTAATTAACCCTTCTCTGCCAACAATCCCTAATGTCACTTTTCAACAGGACCATTTGTTCATCAGTAAACAGTAGATTTTGCGATTTCTACATTGTAATGTGTGTCCGATTCCATCCATAAATGTGAAAATAATTATTTTTTGACTTACGACACTTTTCACCGGAATGTGCGGAATGAAAACATTTTTTTTTTTAAGTTTTTATTAAGTCACTCAAATTTATTTGTCCTTTAATTATCTATTGAATCCAGAAAACCTGCTGTTCAAAGATTGTATAAATTTCTTGCACACATGTTTCACATTGCGCAATAATTACACCATTCAGTATCAACATGTTACGTCACCATTTTGGTTTTTTTATATTTTTAGGTAACTACTACCGATGATCCCATCATCCGTAAGCTGTCCAAGAACGTTGGTACTGTGTATGCAACAGACACAATCCTGGCTACTATCATGTGCTGTACTCGCTCTAACTATTCCTGGGATATTGTCATTGAGAAGATTGGTATGTTGTTATTTATTTAGAATGGAAATGATAATCTGAGTTGTGGTATCCTTATTGTAACATTATTTTAAATGTTATATGAGTTTTTTTTTATTTCATTGTTTTATGTGAACTTTTTAGTAGCTCGTTCCTCATAAATGTGCAAAATCAGAATTCCACTGTAATATTATTACTGCTATCAAAATACTAGAATACAATTCATGCAATGAAATTATATTTTTATTAACCCTTCTAGGTGATAAGATCTTCATGGACAAGCGTGACAGCACTGAATTTGATCTGCTGACCGTGAATGAGACTTCTGTGGAGCCCCCGGCGGACGAGAGCAGCTCCCCAAATAATCCCAGGAACCTGGCGCTGGAAGCCACCTTCATCAACCACAACTTCAGCCAACAGGTCAGTAAATACCGTATCCATCGTTTTGGGAATGTGCTGCTCAACTAAGTGATCTTTGTAATAGAGATCCAGTAGTAACTTTCTTGCAAAATGTATTCATTTTTTTTAATTAAATGAAAATGATTACTTTTATTAGCCATGTATATCTTTTTACTAGTTCACAATTTTGATATAATTTAATGACATGTCAATTTGTTACAACTGCTTATTATCCAAAAATATATTTAAATTAATCTTAGTTAATCTCTTGATTTACTTGCCTCCAGGTGCTGCGCAGTGACAGCGGTGAGCCCCGCTATAAGTTCCCTGAGGCCAATCCTTTCGTGTCGGAAGAAGAGGAAGGAGAGGTAGCCTCCGTGGCATACCGCTACAAGAAGTGGGACCTCAACAATGAAGTGGTAAGGATTTTAGTATTTTCAGGAATGTACAGAATTATGTGGTCATTTTATCTTTAACTGCATTTTTTTTACATAATTATGTCAGGTAATACAATTGCAAAGACATTAAATGCATTTTTTAAATTGATTGTCTTTTAAATAGTGACATTACTTTTGTTCTCTATTTTTTAAATGAACTCCTATTTTTAATTTAATTTTTATGAAAATTAACAATAATAGCAAAGAAATCAGATGATAAAATAGGATATCAGTAATGAAACAAAGGAGTAATCTAATATGAAAATGTTTTTAAAAAACTGATTTATACTATTCAATGTTTCATAAATATATTACCTATTTACTGTTGGTCAATTTTAGTAAAAAATTGTTTTGAAAACATCTGGATAATGAACATATGGAAAAAGATAATTGTCGACTGCAATACAATTTTGGAAATGTGACAGTGACAATTATGGAAACCATTCTTGGAGCTTAAGGGTAAAATTAAAATCATCTAAAGTAAACAAACTGTTAACAAAAAAATTAGTGTTCATAATAATGTGTGCTTTTTAATACATACATCAACATATTATCGTTGTCAAGTAACAATAAATGTTTTCAGGTTCTCGTGGCCCGTTGTGAGCACGATGCTGTGGTTCAGTCCCCGACTGGGGAGCTGCAGTTCCTCACCGTGAAGGCCCTGAATGAATGGGACTCGAAGGTAGCTAATGGAGTAGAATGGAGGCAGAAACTCGACACGCAGCGCGGAGCTGTGCTAGCTAACGAGCTTAGGAACAATGCCTGCAAGTTGGCCAAATGGACCGTGCAGGTGGGTGCTAGTTTAATACTATGTAGTAAATTATTATACATCACAAATGCAATTTATCTAATTTTAATTTATTTATGTTAAGAGATTATTAAGAAAGGTGGGATGCTGCCACGCAGGGCAGATAGACTTGCACCATTCTCCCCTTCGTAGCGGTGAAAATGAAAAATGGAGTTGGTCCTTTGGCGCTGGACCACTACAAGATGCTCTCGGGGCATGGGCATTTCATGAGTAAACTCTTAGACTTAGAACTTGTTTGTGAACCGTGGTGTGTTTGTGCTCAGGTGAGGCAAACGCCGGAGCACATCCTCTGGAACTGTGTGGTTATGAATGATGGCGTGTGATATTATGATCCCCGGAACGATGACTTATTAAGAAATGAAAGGAATCTTGGACATTTCCGGGATTTATTAGGGTGTGGGTTCCCGCTATGGGTTACTGGGATGGACAATGCCGGGAAGAGCAGACTAGACTGACTAGAGAGACCTAATGGAGCATTCTACTGGCACTCCCTCGCACCTCTTGCAACCTGAACAGGGTGAATTTCTGCCGGATTGTGACAAAAATTCTGTGACTGCAACACATAAATGTGATGTCTACCCTCCTCTTTTCGGGGTGCATGATTTCTATAGCTTCCCCATCTGCCTTCAGAATTTAATGTGATAACAAGTTTCACGTCAAATTGTATAGGTGTAGCTCTGGTATGATGATACCGGAGCCAACCTATGATGGTATTAAGTTGTTAATAACTGAGTGTAATAAATAATGAAAATGTAATATTGACGAATCGAAACAAAAGTAAACAACTTCTAAAACGATTCCGGGATAGGGTGTTAATAAATATATATAATAATATACAGCAAGATTTCTGTATAACAAATAATTAAATGCACACAAAACAAAGAAACAATTAATTGCATATAAATATATATAATAAAAATATAATAAATATATATAATATATATAATAAAAATAAACATGCAATTTGACAACATTTATCCCTTTTCTACAGGCTCTACTAGCAGGATCAGACCACATCAAGTTTGGCTACGTGTCCCGAGCGATGGTCAGGGATTCCTCTCGCCACGTGATCCTCGGCACTCAGCAGTATAAGCCGAGCGAGGTGGCCGCTCAGATCAACCTGTCCATGGACAATGCTTGGGGTATCCTAAGGTGCATAGTAGACATATGCATGAAGCAAAAGGATGGTTAGTATAATATTACTGTTAAATTGTAATAACATTATATTCATGGATGGGGATATAAATGAAACAATGTTATAATTCTACTTGAGTTTATTAGCACTATTCAAGTTTCGGGAGAAACTAACTTTCATCGACAGGTGAAGTATTAAATAGAGTTAAAACATTGTTTCATTTATATCCATTCATTATGATGAAACTCTACAGAGTTAACACCGATTCTATTAATAATACATTTTAATTTCGAAACTCATTCATTTAAAAAGACTTCCCGGAATAAATGCTCTAAACATTTTATTTATTTAAAGCATTTAATTGATGGTCTCCCTGATATCAGGGTAAAAAATAACTACCACTAACTAATATTTTATTCTCCCAGGTAAATACTTGATCATGAAGGATCCCAACAAGCCGATGATTCGTTTGTACGATATTCCTGACAACACGTTTGAATCGGACGGAGAGGAAGAGAGCGGCGAGGAAGGACCCGATAACACCTTCGCTCCTCCGTATGCATACGCCAACACCAAAAGAATGTAAAAAGTGCGTCACAATTGCAGTTGTGTCTATACTAAACAATCAACGTCCGTGACTTCTAAATAAGATTCAAATTAATTTTAGTACAATTTAAGTCATTCTTAATCTTCCATGATGCATTCAGAAGACTGAGAAACTATGTTTAGAAAAGTAATGGAAGTTGTCTTGTATTTTCAGACATTCTTCTTTTTTGATTGAAATGTTTTAAAAATGATAAGATAACTTAGTTTACTAGATGAATAGATACAACTGTTAACGTTTTTTGATATTTATCAAATATTCCCATATTTTAGCATTAAACAAGGATAATCAGGAGTGTTATGATGTGATAAGAAAACAATTCTCCTCACAAAATGAAGTCCGATTCATCACACAAAACTTTTTAGCATTGAGGATTTGGTTTATTTTTTTTAATGATATATTAATTTATACCATCAATCTATCTCATATATGATACATTATCAATCGATATTTACATGTATGATAGCCGATTTACTTCAAATAAATGTTATTTGATACTTTTAAACGTGTATTATTATTTGTCTAAATCCCTTTAACCCTTTATTTACAGAATTTTGAAAAAATCAAAGTAGCTACTGGAGTTTTTTTATAAAAATAAGTGCACATATTTTGAAAAGGGGTATAGAGAGAAAAAAAATTATTTGGGTAGGTTAGTAGTTCTGTTAGTGAAATAAAAGTCAAAGTGGTGCTGTCAGAATTTATTAATGGTTTTCGTTTCAATGCGGTTTGTTCAGTCCCACCAGTAAATAAAGAGTTAATAAACTATGGATCTGATCAGCATGAGCTGACTTCAAATTTGCAATCATTGTATAAGTTTTTAATGGTTCATGAAGCTCTGGGCTAAAAGTCATTAAATTTAGAGACTTGGTTCTGCAATGTTCATAGTGTGATATTTATTTAAAATGAATTTGTGCCCTCATGGGCTTTTACAAAATTAATAATAAAAAAAGATGTGCAGCTACACAAGTACCATGGAATATATTGAAAACCGGAATTAATAAAATTGATTTTAAAGAAAAAAAAATGAAAAGTTAAGCAAAGAAAATAAAAATGTAGGTTTAACACAAAATGGCCGAGTATCAAAATCAATTACGTCTTTGAAAACATCATTCTTGTATTTAAACATTGAACATCGGAATATACATATTTACAAGACCAAAATCATTCCCAAGCCTGTGAAATCTTTGTGTGGGTTCATCCCTATAAAAATGTGTATATATGACTGCATAAGATACACATTATAAATAGATGTGTCAGTCCCTCATGACAGGATCGCGATATCTATATCTTGACTATGCTCCTACTTTTCGCTCGGCATCCTGCAGATCTTAAGGCTATCGTCAGCGAAGCGCCTGTTGCCTTTTCAGCTTGGTCGATCCAACGGGACCAGGATCTTCCTCTTCGTCCTTCGACGTGGCCCACCACAATGAGCTTTTCCCTTTTCACAAGATGCCCAAAAAATTTAAGGATTACTCTCAGGCAAACAGTGGAGAGTCTGTCCTTGATCTTCAGTTCTTGCGGAATAGAGACATTTGTGCACCTCGCCGTCCACAGTATGCGCAACATGCGTCTCCAGCACATCTCAAAAGTATCAATCCATTTTCTCTCCCTTGCCTTCAGGGTACATGATTCCACACCATATAAAAATATAGAATGTAAAGACTGACCTTCGTTATCTTGGAAATACCGTGGTCTTTTCATATTTTGTAAAGTTTAGATTACCTATGCATCGTTTAATTTAATTAATGTGTTATGATAGGCTGATGAGACTAAATTTTTGCTTGACACTCCGTTCACAACGAATCGTCATTGACAATCTCATCAGAAGTGATGAACCTGAGATAAAAACCTAAATGTCATTTGCATTGCAAAATATTTAGTGTCATTTTGCTTCGAGGGTAAGTCTTGGGAAGAGGTTAATATTCGTGCAAAGGATAGTTTGGACAAGGCGAAAAAATGGTTTGATACGAATCTCCTATCACTTAACACAAAAAAATCAAAATATGTATGTTTTTATATTAACGAAAGAACATCGCCACATCAAAATCCTACACTCATCGTACATGACTGCAAAACAAACGAGAACACGGCTTCCTCGTGCCAATGTAAAAAATTGAGTTAAAATTATCGAACATCTAGGAATACTGATCGATAATCATCTTAATCGGAAAGATCATATATCAAACCTAGCTAAACGCATAAGAAAACCAATTTACTTTTTTAAAGGAATACAATGTATAATTGACTACAAACTAGCTAGGTTCTACAACAATCTCACTACATTTTTTTTCTCTATTTTTATTTCTGTCAAATCTTTATCTTTCTTGAATTAAATAACACAACAGCATGAAAAAAACTGGCTACTTTAACACAGACGGCAATCTAGCAAAGTAACCAGGATAATTCTGCATATATCAGAGGTGGGGTTTATTCCATCCCACACAATAAACTACGAGTATATACTTAATTGCAATATAATTGTATCTTATGTTTATCATGTCATATTATAAGATATACATCTATATGTCAATAAAGCCTAATAAATAAATAACTATTCATATTTCCAAGGTACAGCTCACCAATTTCCAATATTAAATTGTTTAATTTCAAATCCGAAAGGTTTCAGGGCGATTAATCGACTGTTGGTACAGTAATAGAAAAAGAGCTATGTGGATTTTTCATTAGAATTAAACTACGCGAAGTAAGCATATCTCCTTTTCGCACTTTTGCTTTTACAGAGTTGCTAGCTACCTGTCAAGAGACTCCCTATCTAGTGTATAGTACATTTTTCTATATGATCCATTACACAAGACACTACTGGTTTTAACTAGTCTGGATAAGTGGCATTTTACCATTATTCTATTTAAATTAATTCTCGCAAAGCACATTAAATAAGTACACATATTTTATAAACATGTAATCAATTTATTAGTTAAACAAAACAATATAATCAGTAAGTCACAGATACAAGACTTTGAAGAGTGATGACATTTGCCACAGCCTGATAATTTAATTAATTTAAATTGTGCACTCAGACCACACCATATTTTAATATAATATGTGAATGCTTCAATTAATGTAAGCGAATATTCTAATCTCGTTCTCTCGTGCGGTCTTCATGGTACCCCATTTCTGCAAATTACATATAGATAAAATGTGTTATACATAGTCAAACATAATAAATAATGTACTTCAATATAACATTTGACTGATGTAAGAACATGATACAATTATACCACGGAAATAGCCAATCTGAATTTTCAATTGAGGCAAAAATCACTTTTAACTTTTAAAAATCAGATGTGATTATAATTTAGAAATTTAATTATGTTTTAACCTTATTTCAAAACATATATGTACATAAATTAGTAAAAGTGATGCCATGCTCATTGACAGATCTGAAAATTTACGAGGAATGTTATACTCTTTTATTCTCATTTTCCTAAGAATTCAAAAATCATAAAATACAACCTTATTTTACCTAAGCATTTTTGCTATGTAAGATCAGAGATATTAAATATGAACAAGTATATCAACATTTTTACATACCGTAATCAACAAGTCTTATTACATTTAAGGTATGTATTTTATAAATCCTATAATCACAAATATGTATTGCTAAGTCTTTAAAATAATTTAAAAATACAGATTTTATAATATACATATATATGGGTGCAATAAATCTTAATTAGATGTCACAATTTTTCACTTAGTTGTTAAATTTTATTAAAAGGAGTTTTTAACAATTATAGGACTTACATTTTTTTTAAATGTGGATTAAAAATAATTTATGTTACGTTTACTAATATAAAATGAGCCTCTCAAAGAATATTTGTCACGCTAGGAATAGAGTTAATAAATTAAAATTCATATAATGTCTTTAATTTGAAATTTAAAGATGAAATCATACATGTAATATACAAAAATATCACACAATTTTGTCAGGAAACACGATTATAATAATTTAAAAATGACAAACTTACATACTGCAGGAATGTTATTTCAATGAAAACACATTTTCATTTTGAAGTTGCAATTTTTTAGAACATTATTTGATAAATAAAACAAATTAGATAAATCATTTAAAAAATAGACTTATTTGTTAATCTTTCTAAATTTATGTGATTCATCTAATTGGTAATATTTACTGTAAGTATTGAGATATTATTGTACCTATATTTATTGCAACAATAGAGGAACTCTTCTGGGGAATTTATTTCGAGAGAAGCTCCAAGACAATGATTATTGTGTATTCTGCAGATAAAATGTCCTAAAATAATCTGAAATTTGTCTTACTTTTCATGTTAATTCTGTGTATATATATATGTATATAGATATATATATATATAAATAGTATTTACAATATGTATATATTACAAAAACCTAATGATATTAGACCAATTTTTCATTTGAAATAGGTACAAAAATATAATATTAATAACTTAAAAACTACATAACATATAAGAAAATCAAATTTGTAATATTTGAAGCAATAACTTTGTGGTTATACATTTTAATAATCTTTTACTCTGAATTTATTTAGGACATCATTTTAACAATTTCATATTTTATCTTACAGAATTACGAAGTTGATTTATCTGTCACAACACAAGCTTTTTCTACTTTTTCTGTGGAACAGAAGAGCATAACCAACATTAATTATTAAACTTTGGAATTCAATATGTTATATGCGTCATCATAAGCCTCTCTCTGCGAGCCTGTGTTAAAAAATATATATATAAACTATTATCATGTTAGAAAACCAATTTGCAATACATTTTTATTTTTCATCATTATATATTATTTTTAAAATCCAAAGAAACTCTTGTTGCAATGCATTTCCTTGAAAACAAAATTAAGCTTCTTGACAGTGTAGCTCACATCTTCATCAGAGATTTCAAAGTACGTGACAATCCTCAATGTCTTGCTGTCTCTGCTCAGGAGCTTTATGATGATCCCCTGGCCGTCAGCAGTGACGCATTTTTGATCGAACTCTGATTGTGACACCTGTCCAAGACGTTCAACAACTTTCTCGCTAGTAACGCCACACGCTGGGTCAATGTTTATAAGTATTATGTTGGTGTGCTGGTTCTTTATATCAACAGAGAATGTTGATAACTTCAAAGAGTTGATTGCTGAAAGATAATCATTTTAATTAACTTCAATATTTAATAACTAGTAAAGTATCCATTACTATTTAACTGAGAAAACTTACAACTGCTGTAATAAAGCTTGGCAAAATACTTTAAAAACTTAACAAAAATTAAATACAAATTAAATTAATCAACTAGAAAGACATACAGAAAAAATCTATCGAAAAAATATTTAGATACTACCGAGGTTCAAACCTGGAACTCTTCCTATCTGGGGAAGCGCATTCACTATTTCGCTGTAGCAATCAAATACATTTTCGACAAATTTGCAAAAAGGTCCAGGTTCGATTCTCAGAAATACAAAAAAATTTAATGAATTACCACGTATAAGAAAAGTCTGAAAACCTTTTTTTACAATAATTATATTTTGCAGTTTGTAATTTTGTAGGAATGCTCATTCAGACATTTTAATATGAAGAAAATTTCTACGGACCCCAAAGATATTTAATAAAAGACCATCCATGTTATTTTTAATAAAAAAATTAATAATATATACAATATATTATCAAAAACTGTAATATGTATATGACAGTTTTTATTTGAATTGATTATGAAAATGTGAACTAGTAGTGTTGGGTATGGCAATGTTACAAACCTTCTCCGATGAATTTAGCTCTCCTATGGTCACCAATCAATGCTGGAACTATCTCATCCAATGAAACGATTGCTGGAGCAGCAATTACTCCAGCCTGACGCATACCACCTCCTAAAGCTTTCCTAAATCTTCGTGCTCTGCAACATCATACAAAAATTATTTTAATTCTTGATTATATTTATAAGCTATCGAAATTTAAAAGAGATAAAGTTCATACAACAATTTAATGACAATTCTGTTATATATTTAAATTTTACTTAAAGAATTGCTTGATTTTATAGGAACTTGATTGGAAGAACACAACGCTTCTCATCATTTTGACGGGAACTGTATCAATAAACTTGTAAACTCAATTTTATTTCAAATAATATTTTTACTTTATAAAACCAACTATGCATGTTTGTCTTCATGTACTTACTGCCTGATGAAGCTAAATGATCCAGCCAGTGCTGAGCCGACCGGAGCCCCCAAACCCTTACTAAAGCATACAGAAACAGAGTCAAAGTGTTTTGTGATCTCTGATGGGTCAACTCCTAAGCTTTGTGAAGCATTGAATATACGAGCACCGTCCATGTGAAGTAGCAAGGAATGTTTTGTGGCGACCGCTTTCAATTTATCAAGCCATTCCAATGGAATTACCTATAAAAAAATATTATTCATCTTGAATTAGAGATGTTGAAAATAGTCTTAAAAACAAAGAAACAACTAATATATCACTGGCATTTAGGCAAACATCACTAAATACAAAAATATGATTGTGAGATATCATAAGCTTAAAACTTGGAGGTGATTATTTTTCCACATTTTAAAGTTAATTTGTTTTATTCATAATTAGATATTTGGCACCAAGAAAAAAAATTAAGTCAATATTTGAATATGTCCAAGAACACACAATTACTGAATTTTTACCTACAAAGGCACTGGTAATTACCCCATATTTCTATATATTTTCATTAAATATAATAAAAATAGCTTCATCTCTATAAGATATCTGATATTTATTGTTTAAATTAATCAATTATATTTATTAATTATGATAACAATTATATTTCAGATGATCTTTGACCTTAAATCTTATAATAATAATAAATGAGAAATGTATAATGCAAAAAAAGTATGTTGAGAGAAATCACCAATAATAATAATAATAATTTCGCTTCTAGAGGTCACGTTTAAGATACATAATATCAAAGTTTATTAAGAGTCATTGTGAATTTAAAAGTTTTATGAATAAAAATCACCTTGTGTATTTCATAATAAATATGATAAAAACAGTATATTTGATTACAACCAATAAAATAGTGTTTTGGAAATAATTTTTGTACCAGAATCTTTTTTCAAATAAATCTTATATTTTTTAATAAATAATAATAGCACAACAGATTCTGTGATTCACAAATAATTTATATCATCACCCTATTTTTTAAAACAGTATTAAATAAAATGAATATAAGAAGCAAAGATATTAAAAAACAAATTTGTATGGAGATCTATGAATATGAAAACTAAAAATGATGATACATACATAAAAGGAACGATAGTTTTACATGTTGCAACATATAATATTATGGTTTTGTACAAGCAGTACTATGATAGTAAAAACAAAAACCATTAGTACATGTTTAATATATTTTATAAAATATATTTTTTTAAACATTGTATCTACGAAATGGCTAAAAAAACAAGAATGGCTTGTTTCCAGGGTAAGTGTGGTAAATCTTGGCATTCTATCCTCTGTGTTGTATCTTGGTAGGTATTATCACAATAAAACTCTGCCTTCCTTACAACAATCCTGGGTTTATTACAACACTTAGAGGTACATAGATGTATTCAAGATTTACACTTCAGAAATAGTATTTACAATTGGAAACAGGCGCAACGACTTATAAAGGTTCACCCCCCACACACTCACGGCGGACACACACACACACATTTACACGAACAAGTGAGTTCTCACAGTAAGTTTGTAGAATTCATTTCGCCTTATGAGAGCATTATCAATTTGATAGAATCTTGATCGAAAGTGATAATGCGCAAGGTGAAACACGTCTCAAAAAATTAAATGAGTAGAATCAAAAAATCAACCGTTTTATTATCATATAGGTATGTCACTAATTTTTTTTTATTTTCTTCATCTAAAATAACAGATTAGTAATGACATAAAAACTTCTGATGCAAAAAAATATAAATGTGAAAAAACATAATATAATATTATAATCTATTGCCGTCTGGAGCATACCACTACATGTAAATGAAACCTAGACGATTAACCAGAGGGAGAGAAATAGGCTGGAAGCATTCTAAATGTGGTGTTGGAAAAGGTTGGAAAGAATAAGCTGGACTGAAATAATTACAAATGAGGATGAGACAAGTGCAAGAAAAGAGGTCTTTAAAAAACAATATAAAATAGAAGGGATCAATGAATAGGACACTTTCTTAGACACAATCGAAAGAAGAAGACAGAAAGAAAGGCATAGGCAAAAATACATCCACCAAATAATGAACAAGGAAAATGCAGACACCTACAAAGAACTTCTGAATGAAGTCCAGGACAGAGACACGAACATAGTGAACATTTCACCAACACAATTCCTAAAAATGAAAGAAAATTTTATCATATGGACAAACTTGAGATAGACTTGCGAGTAGGTCATCATAATATGTATGTAGACTCGTAATCGTCAAACCTCGTAATATGTTTTTGCTTACTTTTAAGCAGAACATTTAAATTACATATTTTAATATGGAAGATTTGAATAAAAGCAAATATGAAAATAAAGGCAGTTAAAGAGAAAAAAAATATTTTTACTCTTCATATAAGATTTACCATTTAATGTATAAATGCAGTATCAACAAATTTTTATCAACATGTATTTAGGATTTTTTAATTGACTTAAAAGAAGATGCAAAAGAATCTTAATGGCCCAAGTCCATAGATGAGATTTTCGATTCGAGATAATCTCTGAGATATGGATTTTGCTCCCATGAGATGCTTTGAATGCTCCCGACTTTCGTATTACTGTGTCTCAGAGATTCGCCATCTTGTGCTTTAATTTATGCTTGTATGTTAAACGTCAAATGTCACTATTGTCATGACCTTCATTTGGGTTATTTCAAATCTCCTCAGTAGCAGTAAATGTTTGTAATTTAACACCTTATGTTAATGTTTAATGACTTACATCAACTTTCAGAATAGTTACTTGTAGGGATTTATGGTAGTTTTAGGTGACGTTTATGTGCACATATCAAATCTCGCTAACAGAATGAACGCCATATACAATGGTTTGAATTTTTGTCTCTTTTTAACAATCTCAAGCTGATCTCTGAGTTTATCTCCAGTACAAATTCTCATCGCGTGGTCACGGTATTGAGATGTGTCTGAACAAAATCTCTGAGATTGTCTCCTTCCTGTAAAAACACAAAAATCTTGATTAATGCGTTTTTACAATCCATACAATGATATGTTGTTATATCGACCCCTCCTATGTAAAGTATCGTAGGTAAAAAAATAATCATTTTAATTTTAATCATTCTAGTATTTCACATATACAGTCGAACTCGGTTATATCGAGCATGGTCATGGTGAGATCACGGTTATAATGAGGAAATACTTATTATTTTGATTCAGGCCTGTTTTCATACAACTCTTCACTGTATAGTAAGGTCGCTTCACTGATACAATGTACACAAATATTGTTAACAAGTGACTAAAATACACTACACGGTATAAAAACCATAATTCTTGAGAAGTCATAAAATCAAAAGCAGCGTCTGCTGACGAGGATCCATCTTGTTAACAATTCCTTTCAGGTTTGTGAATTCTTAGAAAAAAACAATGAGTGTTTATTTTGTGTGCGTAGTAAGTAGTAGTAAGTTTTACATTTTAAAACAAAGCAGTATTTTGAATTTTATTAAGAAATAATGTGACTGAATGTAGTAATTTACTTTAAAATGTTTTTGTTCTTACAATTATAGATTTTTCATTTTTCATATGTATTTGACTTGCTTTAATTTTATTGAATACTATATATTTTTTTGTAATAACGAGTAACGGTTATAATGAGCAAATTTAGCTGGTGCCTTTGCACTCGTTATAACTGAATTCGACTGTATTTGATGGTAGATTTTTTAAAAATATATATTATATTTTATGATGTAGGTATGTACTAATAAACATAATATTTTAAAAATTACAGCCATTTAAAAATGTATCAAATATGTGCAAAATACTAGAAAGATTAAAAAAATTAAATTTTTTACTTACAATACTTTACGTAGGAGGGGTCGATGTGTCCTTTAAAGATATGAATGAAATCTCTATTCAAGGGCACTTATCTAACAATGCGAATACCATCTATGTATTACTTATGTAGATGGGCATTATTTGACTGACCTACCATTTCATTTTATAAATTGGCAACACAATAGTGAAGCAATAAAAACATCTGCTCGACGCGTACATGAATATTGTACACACTGCACTGGTCTATTTAATAATCAAATCGTGAGAAGTTTGAGTTGAAGTCAATTCTAGATAAAATTAATATTCTTCATTCATCACTGAAACCTCAAAAGTGTTGCAAGATATTTATAAGGTACAAAAACAAAGAAGTGAGACACCTTCACTTGCCGTGTTTAGAAAATAAATGTAGAGCAAAAAGATTAATCCTAAAATTTTCTAATAATATTTCTTCATACCTAGCACAACTAGAGCCATTAATGATTGCCGTTTGACACAAATATTTTCAATTTCAAGGCTCTTAAAACATCTGTAGCGACCGAAATTCAAATCCACCGCCATCTCAGTCGGCATCGACGCTAGCGATAGCGCTGCCGGCTGCTGCTACAAGCCTGGCTCGAAATTCACCGCCAGGCAGTCTTTCCAGTTTCATCGTTTCTTGCCGGCTCACGCGCCAAACAAGACCGCCAATTAGCTTCATTTCATTTCATAATACACCCGCACCTTCTACATCTTCATTCATTCTTTAATTCTATCTGTCTTCATTGTTTTTTATCTTAATGTCATAATAAAACCTCAACACACACAACAACGTTTATTTCATTTAACCATGGTCCTAACCCCCAAACATCCATTGGTCAGTTTGTAATAATGGAAAGGCAATAATCCAAATTTCAGTTCAGTTCAGTTTGTGGTAATGGAAAGGCAATAATTCAAATTTTCAAAATTAAAAATCAATTAAACTTTAGAAGCGAATTCCGGTCTACAAGATTTAGAGACCAAATTGATATTCCAAAACTAAAATATACCGCAACCCAAAATCACTATATTTATCAAGGCATTCAATTTTTTAACAACCTTCCCATCACAATTAGAACAATTACAGACTATCAATTTGCCATCAAAACATAGCAAGTATCATATCATCAAACCGTATTGACAAAGGAGTAGGCATAATGAAAAACCACATATTACTATTGGGAGTGTTCTATAGATGAACCGTGACCAAAAAAATAATACATAATAATCATAAAAGTAAAGACCATTATTTTTTTATCTTACGGCCTGCTTATTTGGAAAAAATCTCCAGTTTAAAAAGTGAGAAACAGATTTAATGTGAAAATAAACTATGTTTTTTTTTTCTACTTGTTTAATTTACTTGAGACGTGTTTCGCCTTGCAAGGGCGTATTGTCTTCTTAGATTATAAAATTATATAGCTGTCCTTTTCTACAAATTACACATGACATTAAAATACCATCAGTGTTGAAACCGAATGGTTACTTAGAATAATTAGAAGCATTCAAAATGTATGGAAATCTGCAGAATTCCAATGAATAATGTTGTCCATTTTCATCTCATGTAAATAAAATTGTATAGCTGTCCCCCATTATAGTTATAAATATAAGTTGTCGAGTTAAATTGTTAGATTGATATTGCCCTTGCAAGGCGAAACGCGTCTCACGTAAATTAAACAAGTAGAATCAAAAAATAAATGATCTACCTTCACATATGTATGTGATTATTGAGTTCTACAAACTTACCTCGGAAACAGTAAATAAATTATAATATTAGATATTTTTTCACCTACATTTCATCATTACTTATTTAAAATGTTTTTTCTTAAATTAGCACAATACATAAGTATTATGTAAAAAAAAAAAAAAACTGTATTATGTGTTATTTTAACTGTTATCTATTGAAGTTTATTTACATATATAACCTGTTGTAGCATATAAAATTACTATATAAAATTTGACACAATCTAACAGAAACAATATAAAGGAATAAAGTAAATGTTCTAAAAATATCATGTACAGGGCATGCAATAATTCAAATGGTTGGAAAAAAAACTGAATTACCTTCACCAAAAAAAAAAATTTTTTTTTACATCTATCGTGCTAATAATAAAAGTACAGTAGAATGTTGGCAATCGAACATATCGTTTGGGAAAAAAATGTCTCCATTGTCGAATGTATTTCGGTACTCGAACAACCAACTCAATCATCAAACTCAACCTGTATGACACGAGACACGCTCGTTGAAACAAACTGCGATTGACTCACGACCTTCACTTATCTTATGCCATCAGCTCAAGTGAGTACAGAGTAAAATAGAGTTAAATTTTCCATCCATTCTACATTACTTCTTGTAGGAAAAATTTATTCAGTTTTCGAACAGCATTCTGTAAAGGATTAGGTTCGAAAACTGAGGTTCCACCACATCATAAAATTAATCTGTATCAAAAATATACATACCTTCCCACCGCACATGTTATGAGTATTTTCCACAGCAACTAAAGTTGTTTTCGGTTCATGTATATCATCTCCTCTAATGTGATTTTCCAACTCTGTTAAATCAAATGTTCCATCCGAATCGTTCTTCAGGGTACTTAACATGACACCCGCTAAATAAGAAGACCCTCCTAAAATTCATAAAAAAATAATCCTAATTCATTATCTATTTTGATAAAATGCATCTGTTGTCTTTGTTAATCGACAATTCAATCGACGCTCTCGTATTATGTCATACCCTGCTATTTCGATTTCGACAATTCAATCAACCAACACCGGTGTACCAATATTCACACACTAATTTCGAGATTATACACTCAGTCTGCGTTACACAAACGTGTTGGCTTAACGTATGTTACTGTTAAGTTAATTTCAAACACCCTAATATGGCACCCAATGCTAAAGTAGCAAAGAGGCCAAGAACTATGTTAATTGTGCTTAGAATGTTATTTTTACATTTGTATATATATTTCTTTATGTCAGGTGCATTCCAGTTAAGCTATTAAGTGCTACACAATCCATTATAAATAAAAACATTTTGATTTAATACTTATTTTTTTAATTTTCAAAATTTGAATAAATTATATACATATATTGGTTTTTTAATCAAGGATTCGATATTTGTCCATTAATCAACCGATTAACGTTGATTAATGGGGTATAACTGTACATCTAAGTATAAAAATTGTAATATATAAAATTGAAAATATTATCTAGTAATCACAATCAAAATGCGGTTTGCAAATGAACCAGTTATTTGCAAGTTTAAAAAACTTATTACTAACACAAAAAAATGAGAGAAAGGAATGATGTAAGATTTTAGTATTCAAGATAACCTTCAAAGTCTAATACTGGTAATGAATACACAACATTTAAATAAACACACCTTGCTCATATTTGAATATGTGTGAGAGATCCCCCACAATAGCCTCTGTACCACGTTTGTTGCAGTGCACCATAACTGAAAATCAAAAATTACAATATTAACATTATTATAAAAGTGAGAGTGGTTAAAATTTAAATTTATATCTTTAGTTTGAGACAATGTATAAGCAAAACGAACAAAGATTTGAATTTATACCTTCTTGCGCCCTTTTAAGTGCTGTCTTTATTTACTCTTAGATACAATACAAGGTACATATAAATACATTAAAACTCCGTTAATTAAAAAAATGAAATTAAAAAAAAAATCCATATTACGAATAATGAGAACAAAGTTTTTTAAAGGCAACATTAAAAATAATTTTTTATAAAAACATGTTAGTTTACTGCGTCCGCGATTTAGTGCGCGCCACCGCTGTTGACATCACGATTTTCACACTGAAACATGATGACTTCATTGTTTCAGCTTCTTATGTGTCGAAATGTTTATCAAATAACATATTTCTCCTGAATAAGATGTGTTGTGAACGGTGACGTGGTAGTCTCTCAAGGCAACAAAATCACGTACATTCATTTGATTAGCGGTCAAACTCACCTTTTCTATCCGAATTGGAATATTAAAAATGCGCATGAAAAATAATTTTAAACTTTTAAATCTTCATGTCACGCTGGCCTTGCTGGTTGAAGCTTATAATTTTCTCGCGATTTTTCAAGTTCGAACCCAGAGAGGTATTCAAGATTCGATTTTTTCTGCCAATGTTATCGTTGATATCAATTTTTTGTCAGTTTTCAAAATAAGCTTCATTTTTCCAAATGGTCAAGGATTTATATAAATTACAAGTTGTTGATGCCATTTTAGAGAACGAAAAGTTTCTTTAGTACCTACATATGCAAATCGCAACGTTTCATAAACATAGAAACTAGATCAAGTGATTCAATGAAAACATTATTTTAACAACAACAAATCTTATAAAATGCACTATGGAATTTGGTGTACACATCATATTATGTACATGAGTTTTGCCATGTCATACGGCAAAACTAAGTTCGGCACCTGTCATGCCAGTGCGCTGTTTTTACAATAAGGAACGGCATCGTGATTGGCTGGTAGGCGGGGCTAGTTGCAGATGTTTACGAAGGGATGAAGGTCAAATGCGTAGTCGCGCGAATTTAGGGATTTAAAAATATATGTGAATTAATTGATCAAATTATTTACTTCGGGTGTCAAAAACGCATGCAAACTGCGAATAATCAGATTTTACGAATTATCAGTAAAAATTAGTAAATGTTATTTTCAAGGCAAAATTTTTTTTTAAAAAGTTTGAATTCCGTGAAAATACGAAATATAGGGTTACGAATTAACGATGTTTTACTGTATTACAAATGACAATATAATACAAGGGAAAGAACATACAAAGATCAGATATCCAAACAAATAATAAAATATGTTATATGAGGAAGGACAGAAACCAGTGGATAACAAAGGGCTTTCTAGTAACGACACTCTCCCATGAAGGGAGTAGGACGAAGCACAATGATGTTATGAGTCACGCCATACCCAGTACAGGCCAACAGATTTATACACGAGTTTGTTTGTCTGATGAATTTGATTTGGTCATATGAAAATAAATGTTATTAAGTGAAATTTCCGCATTCTCGCTGACACGATCTTGTCATCATCTGCCTAATACTATTCTTATTCCTAATATATTTTTCTTCTTACACTAGCTTTTGTTTTTTATTAATTTTAGAATTCGTGTTACTTAAGCATTGTGTGTGAAACCAATAAAAGAAGTTGCAAACTTCTATAACAGTTCCGGGAAAGCGCGGGTCCACCCCTGCTAACGCCCCTTTATTATTATTATTGGTTTAAAGAAAATTACAAATAAGGATAATAAATTGCGTATTATGAAATCACAAAATAAGAAACAATGAAGATGTAAAATAACTTTATAACTTCTCATAACATATATGAATGAAGTGACTGAAATTGAATATTTGGGAGTCATAATAGATTCTAAGTTTAATTTTTCGTAAAATACAAATCACAACACTAAAAAGATTGCTTAAAAAATCCCACTCCTGGGAAGGATTAGAATATTCATTAGTACTTAATCTTGTTAAATAGTATACAACTTTTATTATTCCTCATATAAATTACAGCTTCAAAAAAATATATATAAATATAAATATATTATTTACCGGAAATGAGATTGGCCATCGTGCCGCTGGGAACAAAAAGTGCAGCCTGCTTTCCGAGAATCAGAGCTGTCTTTTTCTCCAAAGCGCTCACAGTTGGATCCTCACCAAACACGTCGTCTCCCACAACGGCATTCGCCATCGCCTGCCTCATGGATTGCGTCGGTTTTGTAATCGTATCAGATCGCAAGTCAACAATGTACGGTTTTGGTTGGGCCATTTTTATTTAGTAACGTTTCCTTGAATCTGTATAAATAATATGATGAAAATACCAAGACATATCTTATAATATTAATTACTTATTATATTGAGAGCTTAAGAATCGTACACCGTTTTAGCGCGGAGGAAAGGTCAAATCTTATAAAATCTGAAGTATATCATAAAACTTGAACAATCTGCTTGTAATGTCAAAAAAAAATTATGTGAATGTTTGTTTTAGCAATTTTAATCATTTTTGTGAATGTTTGTTTCAGCAATAAATGATAAGATTTTATTATCATAATCAAACACAGATATTGCCACTGTTAAAATATAATGCAAATAGGTTAATATTGTCGGTAAGATTAAACAGCAGCTAAAATAGGGCAGAATATATTTATTACGTATTAATTTGTTAAATCAATCATGTATTTTTTAACTTCTTAGATTATAAAAGACTATAAAAAAATAAATGCTATTTTAAAATTAATGATTATGTCTTCTTTCATATGCTTTCTTGTTGATACAATCATCATGCAACTTTGTCTCGAATACCATCCAGAAATTGTCACCTACACGCAATGATTGTGTACAGCAGTGTTAGTAAGCAGTTTGATAACCCTATCCAACTGCTCACATTAACGATCTATCTCGCTAATGCGAAACCCGGGGTAAAGCTGCAGGTTTTTAATAAATACACACTTACAGTAACCTGGGGAAAAAATTGTACACATTTTTGTGTTTAGATTATACCAAAGCCACAAAAAAATGCCTCGCATATTTGTATCATAAACAAGTAAAAAAAGTTTTTTCTTTTAAAGTATTTTAACATCACCTTCTGAACATAGAGCATCACTCTTGTATATATTGTCTTACAAATAAACTACTCGATCGTTGAATTGCACAATAACTAATCATAGCAAGAATGTATATATTCTATTATTTTAAGACATCGTAATATTATATATATTTTAATTTTAAATAATAATGATTATAATCCTTAAATCTATCTTTTATAAAAATAGAAAATATATTTTTAAATCACAGTACACTTAACTGTGAAAAAATCATAATTACCTGACGAATTGTGTTTATTGCGTAGAAATATTAAAAATAAACGTAAATTTCTAAAACTTGAATGATAAAACGTACCTTATAGAAGCACTTGTTAATATATTAATAGTCGTTTGTGTTTAAGAAATAAGCTTAATTTAACAAAACAAGTCACTCGACCACCAACGAAGTCTGAAAAAGCCGGCGAAAAACATATAACCGTAATCTGACATCATTCTTCCCCTTCCCTGGCACATGGCTTCGCACTCGGGTGACCACAAGTAGATCGTTCATTTCCAATACCTGTTTTATTTGAGATCGAAAATACCCAGAATTCACAATATTCCGAATAATTCCGTTTCCGAGAATTATTTGAAATGAGTTTTGGAACATGACATTTTTCTATGAACCAGGCTTACGTTTGCATGTAAAAATTACGAAATTACGTCTGTGATGTTAAAGTGAGAGAGAAGCGTAAGAAAGCACAGTTATATGAGCCAAAGTTAATAAATTTTCCCAATCTTAAAAATTTGATGAATGATTGTGGTACTGCGATGCGTAAAGCAATGGAAAACTACTGCATTACCTCTTCCAAGAAGGTCTCATGATTATGCGAAAAACGGTGAATGAGACGTCGTGCGATTCGACCGTGATCCGACTGCATCCGACTGACACTCGGCTCCACGATGATTCCTGTGCCGACGGGTATGAAGTTGGCTACGGATAATCTTTATTATTTGCTATGGGTCACCGTTAGTGGTGAACTAGGCTGCGCGTGGAAAACATGCGTGGTTTTTTTTAGGTTTTCAAACAACAAAAAAATCTTTTCTCTTAGAAAACACCCTTCGAATAGGCACATGGTGCGTAAGAAATCTATTAAATGATGGAAAACGACAGGCTGTAAAAAAATAGATGATTGTTCATAATAATTGATATTATTGATCTGTAGCGACCGGAATTCAAATCCACCGCCATCTCAGTCGGCATCGACATTAGCGACAGCGCTGCCGGCTGCTGCTACAAACCTGGCTCGAAATTCACCGCTAGACAGTCTTTCGAGTTTCAGCGTTTCACAACGGCGGTCTTGCCGGCTCGCGAGAGCCGAGCGAGACCGCCAACCCGCTTCACATCATTTCATTTCGTAATACACACGCACCTTCTACATCATTCATTCATTCATTTCATTCTATGTCTTTCTTGTTTTCACCATACTGTTACAATAAACCTCAAAACGCCAATCATTTATATTTCATTTAACCACCGTCCTAACCCCCAAATTGGTGACCCCGACGTGATTTAAATCGACACGTGGGGAACAACGGTGATTAAAACACGCGACAGACGATATTTGACAATTTGTGAAGTGATTATAATTGTGATTTAACATTGAAAAGTGTGTCAAACAAACGTTATATGGGCGACAAGACGCGCACACGTGTCTGCAAATTTAACATGGACTAAAAGGACAATCAATACTGGCTGGGACATTAAGCCATGCATTTCAACGTTCATTTCATTCACACCAACGCCGACTCACCGAGCGTTTTTCACGGACACAGTGCCGACGCACCGCGCGCTGATCCTGCAACTGAAGCAGCCATTACATCACGTGTTTGGTGCGCACGATGTACGATCTTCAGACACAACGCTGACTTACAGGCGTGCAACCGCGGGCAGCTACACGTCATGTGTCCACGATTCATCGGGTAGCGACGTGTCTACGAGCCCAGCAACCGCTCAAGCCGGCGTGCCTTGCACCCACGACGCATCGGGCGGCGGCATGTCGGGCGGTCATCAACAATGCAAACACCAACCTGCCTTTACGTCCACGATTCACCGGACGGCGACAGGTTGGGCATCCAGGCATCCAGAGGGTTCCAACCCATTCGCTCCACCTGGCCCTGGTCATTAACTTCAAGAAATGCAGCCGTCATGTCATCAAAATTGGTGAAGTTCCACGCCAGTACAACTTGTCCCACAGTCCATGCTGTAGCAGCGAAACCCATCTTGACCACTCAGACGTATCGTGACCTTCGACCTGCGACTAGGTTACTGGAGGGGGAGTGCTGTAGAGACCGGAATTCAAATCCACCGCCATCTCAGTCGGCATCGACACTAGGAGACAGCGCTGCCGGCTGCTGCTACAAACCTGGCTCGAAATTCACCGCTAAGGACTCTCTCCAGTTTCATCGTTCTACAACGGTGGTCTTGCTGGCCCGGGAGCGCCGAGCGAGACCGCCAAATCGCTTCACATCATTTCATTTCGTAATACACACGCACCTTCTACAGCCTTCATTCATTCATTTCATTCTATGTCTTTATTGTTTTTATCATACTGTCACAATAAACCGCCACACGCCAAAACGATATCTTTCATTTAACCACCGACATAACCCCCAAAGATCTATCAGGGACACACCAGAAAAACGAAGTACTTTCAGCTTCTCGTAGTATAGCTATCATAGTACCCCCATAGTTAAAATACTGCGTGATCAGCTACAATTCAATCAGATACAGGATACGGTTACGGTATTAGTTACAAACTTAGTAACTTCCGTCTTTTTTTAGAAAAACTGATAGAAGCATGAAGAATAATATATTTATTAATTTATGGATTATCGCTATAGCCTAGTTTAAAACACAAAATAAATGCCATACATTTTTTCAATAACAAGCTAGTTTTCACGCTGGCAGCCATTCAAATTTCAGAAAAGCGAAGACTGCTGTTAGTCGAAAGTAAATAATGGTGGGCACTGAATTTGTGACTAGTACCTTCACTTGAAAATAAACACCACATTCTGTATACTCAACTTAATATCAAAATAATCGGTGCATTTAGAAAAATTTGAACTTGAGAAAGAGAGGAGAGATGTATAGAGAATTTATAATTCTTAGTTCAAAATTTACTTCTGTAAAATGTAGGTATAATAGATACTATTGACTTGACTGAACTGCAAAAATTCAACCCAGTTTTCAATCGTCGTTATTATCGCATACCTGTAACATTAACAGCAGCGATTCAGTAGTGACATTTATCTCTTCGGTGGACTGGTTATAACATAAATAATAAAGTCGTCAAAGATAAAAATAAATACTGTGTGCTGTCAAATTCACATAAATTTGTTCACCTAAATGCTTATGAAACCATGCAAATTTTGCGCTAGTCAAACTTAAAATAAATAATTAATGTTTACATCTAACAATAAATGTATTAACCGAAGAAACCACAGCATCAAAGAAGAAAACTGTAATTGAGATATTGATTGCCCCAGTGGTGAATTTAATACCGTGAATTTTTTCTTTTCCTTTTCATATTATTATACCAAAAATATTTTTTTGCATGTATTATTAAATTTTATAAGTATTGAAAGAGCCAAGTGTTGTCTTAATTAATTAAAAATAAAATAACAATAATATTACAGAAGAGATCCAAAAAAGCATAGTAATTACGAATCTTCATTTCCGCCTCCTAAATTAAATTAAATCCCGATTGTTTTTCATATACAACATAATTTCACTAAACAAAACAATTATTAGGCCGGTGATTATACGACCCCTGTGCATCTGAGACATGGGTACTGACTGGGTAAAATATATTTTGTAGGTACTGAATAATATGAGGAAATAAATATATTTCGATAAATTGTGCATAAATTTTGAACGGATGGCTACCGTACTTTTTAATGCGAATTTTTTTTTCGGTCCGATCGGGCCTCATTTACCGTGGACCAACCAAACCTCGCGCCTATATGATTGCGTGTACTTTTTTTATGGAAGCACGCAAAACCAAAGCATTCTGACAACGACCAATGTAGATTTCTTTAATGTAGCTTTGTTAAGTTCTACGCAGATGTCTCTATTAGTACTATTATATTTAATAATGATATGGTCTTATTTATTATAAATAAATAACACGTTTTATAATGAATAATAAATAAGATATAAAATTCTGATTTCTGATGTTATTAGTTTGTATGTCTAGGGATATTTAGTAAACAAATAAAAACGTTGCATGATTTAACGCCAAGTTTTTTAGTACACGGTGTGCTTACCGGGGCTAATTGTAATATAAAATTCTAAGTGTCACTTTATAAAAAAAATTAATTGAAGAACATTTTTTTTAGTTTTTACAGATCAATGCAATGAATACACATTATTTGAAATTTTTCAGTCTCTTAAATTACTCTTTGCATATTCAAACAAACTAGTTCTTTTATGGATATTATTCACATTATTAAGTACTCCAAATTAACAAAAAAAATCGTTTGTCGGGAGTTTTAAAAATTTGCATTTACTGAGCTTTTATTATTTTATAAAGATCACTCTAACTTGAAAATTAAATAAAATAAGATTTGAAAATTTATTTCCTTTATATCTCTACAATAATAATTTATAACACATACCTATATCACAAGAAAGTTGAAGAACCAAATTGAGATGTACAATCTCCGGGTCACACATCCTGCGGAATGGATTACGACAATTCCGGTCGTAAATCGGAATCACCGCAAGGTGTGGGAGGAATAGTGAAACGTGGTATAGGGAAAGGTCGGTGAGGGAATGGCGGTTTAGAAGAAATTCCAGTGACCTCGGGGAACCGGAATTCGGAAGGACTACTCGCCTTACCTTGAATGACGTCTCCGCAAATCCCTGTGGTATCCGCCGAAATCATACAATGATGGCACGCATATGAGCTGATCTCCACTTCCAACTGAATTTAGCGATGTCAGTGTTCACACACACATACCTGTCATAAAAATGATATATGTTGAGGTAAGCATATAGATAAAAAATTTAAAGATAGGCAATTGTTTATTGTTATTTATATGAAATTGAATTTTAAAGAAAATTACAAATTAGTTATGAAGCATTCATCAATTGTCTACATAGAAGCGAAAAAGATTTGAACGAATGTAGTTAGTTTTTTTAATATATAATTTAAAAAAATACATTTTATTAAATTTTAAAATATCTCCTGAATGTAAACAATGTTCTATACCATATTAACGTAAATGTAAAAACACAACTCTCTAAAGTATATTTATTGCTTAAATATTATTATTTTTTTAAATTTATGTCTATATTTTACCGCATACATATGTACATAAAGATACAAAAAAGCGTCATTACTATTATTAATAATAGTTAATATCCATAAAAATACATGTAATTTTGATAAATAATACTTATTATTACTTAATATTTTTGTTTTATTAAACTTTCATAAGACTTTCAGCCAAACAAGGTTACTCAAAGTAAATGTTACTAAAATTCTATGAGGCTCAACAGAACTGAAAGAACCAAACCTTTACAAATATACGCAATATTCGATGTTATTTATAATTATGTGTGTTCTATTTACTATGTTAGTAAGCAAAATAAAAACAAATTAATCCACATAGAGCAAATTTAAGAACAACTATCGTCATTTCATTTAAATATATATTTAATTTATACACATAGTTACATTGTAGGTCTAAAAAGAAATTAACAGTATTTAGATTATCTAAAAAATAAGTATAAATAAAATAAATACTAAGCACCTACATAATTATAAAATTTTAGTCTAAATATATTAAATATAACGTCAATGTTCTGTAGCGACTAAAATTTTGTTTTCTTTATAGTATCTACTCACTGTATTTTTCGTCAAATAAATATTATTCGTTATATGGCAGCATTAATATTTGAAAAATTCATTTGTTTCTTAAAACTTTTTCTGTAAATCCGACATTCATAACATTGTAAAAATAACAAAGTACGACACTTTTTTTATGATTCTAGTGCCAATTTATTTTAATTAATAGTCTAATTTTAACGAATTTCATATTCCTTTATAATGTGTCATCAGGAATAAAAACATTTTCTATGGTCACTCACCATAGATAAAAGTTACACACCCACTTTGATACAAATTATGGCAACATCGATTCGACTCCGGGCGTCGACCAATAGCAACAAGCCTGCAACCGTCTCGTCAGTCTCGTCTGCGGGAGAGCTGTCAGTCATCATTTCTTATGTGAGCCGCGTTGGGCGTCCCGGCGGCAGTTAGAATTTTATATTTTTATTGCTATAATCCTTAGTGTTTAACCCGTTTTTATGTTTCTATATCAGTCGCGATAATCTTTGCTGATATTATTTCTCAAGTGAATTGTGTATATTTATTATTCAATAAGTAAATGCGGCGTGTCTGTTTGTGATTTTTGGTGCATGGTCGGCGTGCGCGCTCGTTTAATGTCCGCGTACACCGTGTCTTCATTAGGTTATTCGAAGTATCCACGGTAGAACTGAGTGTTCCTCGCAAGCAGCCGCCATGGCTGAAGAGCTATACGACAGGAACGATCCGGACCTAAAGTATCTGTCAGTGGACAGAAACAATTTCAACGACCCGGCTACGCAGGCAGAATGGACGCAGAAGAGACTCGTGTGGGTGCCCCACGAGAGCCAAGGATTTGTGGCGGCGGGCATCAAAGGAGAGCATGGAGACGAGGTCGAAGTAGAGATAGCCGACACCGGCAAGAGAATCATGGTGGGCCTGGACGATATCCAGAAGATGAACCCGCCGAAGTTCAACAAGGTGGAGGATATGGCCGACCTTACTTGCTTGAATGAGGCCTCCGTATTGCACAACATCAAGGATCGTTACTACTCCGGCCTCATATATGTAAGTACTTCCACTTTTACTCGAGCACCAAATTTTCCATATTTTCTCGCTTATAACCTACAAATTGGTTGTGTATTATTTTAGCCCGCGATCTCGACCGAAACTTTTGTTTGTTGTCGTTTTATTGACAGTACGCCGCTTACGACACACTTTAGGTTCATAAATAGTGTGGAATCTAATTTCGTGTCAATTGTATGAAAAGTTTGCATCGAAATGTCATGATTTTATTAATAGAACGCGCATTCGGTTTATCTACACGTTGTACAAAAATAATATTTGCCATTCCTTAACATCATTGACCTGCTATATTTCCACATTTTCAATAGGATTCTTCAAATGGTACTCTATTGCTATTTCTTTCATACGTCAGATAAGAAAAAATACAAAGAAAATTCTTAAAAATTGTGGAAAAATACTTCAAAAATGTAATATAGTAATATTTCTTAAAATCTAGATAAATACATTCACGTCAGACGTAACCTCCCAGTTTTCCAGCATAGTAGGAAGATGGGATAGAACCCAACAGCCTGTCTTAACAATCAACTCTTACATCTTTCAAATTCAAATGATATTGTCTCCTGTACACTTGTCGATTGTACACTCATTTTCCAATATCTGATTTGCCTGATTAGGTCGCGTCGTCCTGTATTTTTTTTGCTACCTGAGAGTATTTGTAAATGTAGTCCTTTTAAATTCTACATAGACAACTGGACAGAAATGTGCACATAATATCTACATATAATGTGTTTATTGCAACTATAAGTATATATAATAAAACTCCGTGTGTTATGTTACAGAGATTATGTTTTAATTTTTTTTACTCTACATAAATATTATGTATACACATGCTCTTCACATAACACTTTCAACTGGGTGCAATATTTTTATTTTCTCCAAATATTTTTATGTATATTCTATCTCGATACAGAATCATTCTAGTAAGAGGGCATTACAAATAATTGTTATATAAAGAGGAAAAATTTTATTTAAACATGTTTTTCAATAATATTAATTTATGTTAATGATTAGTACTGACTTATCTTTAGCCACCCCTTTTGGTTATCACGTTCTTAATAAAAATCACATCAGTCATGTTACTTTGTTTTCTAAGACTCCTTTTCAAATAAACCTTTTAGTTGCGGCTTAGGTGCTACTTCCATATGTTATGCACTCGCTTTTGTCGAGGGCGTAATTCCCCATACTGCCTACTACTAGGGGTAGTATGGGGAATTAATTCCCCATGGCCCTTTAGATTGGTTTGGGGGGGACTGTATTTGAGACGTACTAGAAAAGAAATGATAAAAAAAAGACTTGAAACACGGGGAGATGGAGAAAGTGGTCATGGGAAACGTACGAGAGGTCAGTTCATCAATTTATGTACGAATGTCCACGATTTTAATAAAATACTTGTCCCTAAACTAATTCGAATCAAATTTGAAATGGAATCCATCCCTTAAATGTTGTGTATTAAGTGTTACAATCTGTATCATCGCATTCAACTCTGAAAATGGGTGACATATAATGCAAGTAAACTGAAATTCTTATCAAGGCTTTTTATGACTTGACACGTTTTTAAAAGATGTTACCAAAATTTTTCTGAATACATCATATTTCGTAATCCGGAGATTCACGCCCGCTGGAGTAATTTGATCGCTTCGTCTTCGTGAGGAATTTGTCTATGCCGCCTTTACAGAGATTAAGAACATTCCATTCCACACGGGTGTAGTGGATGCAACCATACTCGCACATGTTAATATTAGTGTATGTAGAATACATGCACTACTACCAATTCAACTTCGATACCTACCTTTCTTCCTTCCTGAACACACCTGTTAACCCCTACACAGCTGTTGAATCCTGTTAGCCCTTTCCTATCGTTCGATTGTTGTAACTTTGTTACGTCTAACGGTCGAATTACAAAACAAAATTCAACGACTTTTAATGTGCAAAATGTAATAAATTGTATCTTTAAACTTTCATGCCGTTTCTCCGCAGCAATAGGTAGAGTTGATAGAACGCCAAATTTTTCTGTCCCGATGCACAATTCTCTCTTCGTCCACAATCGTCTATCATACAAGCTCGTCGACTAGGGTTTCTCTATTCCCGGACTTTTTTCATTCCCGGGACTCGATTTGCAGCTCTAGATCATTCCCGGGATTCCGGGTCTCGTGATATGTTAATAATTTTTTTTTTTTAATAAGATTTTATGTTTGTTTTTTATAAACATTGGTAATTTTAATTCAATTAAATTGTTATAATAAATTAAACATGTATTGACAAAAAAAAATACTATTTCTAAATAAAAATACAGATATAATAAATTCTTAATATTTGAAAAAAAACACATTTAAAAAATCTAATTTCAATTAAATATATTGTATGTACATATTTACAATCATAAAATTTTATTTCAACGAAAGCACTCACTCATGTATGTACCTCGTGTTTTTATTGCACTTCATCGACAGTCGTTAATGTTAGCAAATTTCCAAGAATTGTATCTCTGTATTTTGCGACTGAACGATTTATTGTTTCCTGAAAAAATTTGGACGAAATTATTTTATTTACACTCTTCCAAAATTATTACGAATCCCGGGACTCTACATAAACATTCCCGGGACTCGGTGCATCGAAAACTCCTTCCCTATTCTACCTATTCCCGGGAATCCATTCCCGGGTCAGAAACCCTATCGTCGACACATTCGCGTCATATTTCTTACCATACCCTTTGATCAGAATAATCAAACCACCTAAGGAATCCTTAACCCTTTATTAATCTTTTTCATATGTAAATATCAGATTTACATTTATTCACGAGTTGTTCATTCTTTACTCTGTCATAAAAAAAATATTTTTAGACCACATTTTGTCACTATTTCTACATGTCTAAATCTAATGATAATGTATTTTTTTTGTTAGTAGATTCTTCACAAATGACTAAAATTAAATAACTTTTTGTTGTTTTTAATTATCTTTTGAATCATATTCTGCATAGTTTTTTCCTGTAAAAATAGGAGTCATTTACAAGATATTATATTTTGTGTACCATTAAAAAAAATCTAGATTACATGTAAAATTTTCAAATAGTTAAGTGACTTTTGGCCCACCCTGTATTTGAAAAAATATTTTTTTTTATCTTGCTGAATCCGTGCTTCTTTTGACTACAGATAGGTATTATCGACAAAGATGCTTGATGAACAAATCTTGATGAGATAATTGCTTGTTTTGTGCGTATAATTGAGCAGAACTGATTACGTTACCATATGTACAGGGTGTAACAGACCTAGTCCACAATATTTTATGGGTGAATACCTCACTAAATTACGATTATAAAATTATCGTGGAATATGTGCCAAATCTAAACCATGTCAGATATAAGCATTTAATAAAAATCATAATTATGCGATTATTTCGATTAATTGAAATATTTTATTGATTTTAAATAATATATTTAATACAAAAAATTTAAAATCCTTGAATTTTTTCTTGGATGATTTAAAGCCTGAAACAAAAGTATAGAATAATAATGCATAAATTTCGCAAATATTTATTTAAAATTAAAGCTAAACATGATTTTGTAAAAATTTAAAACGATAATATTTACCATAACAGTGCAGAATTTGCATGTATTCTTTAAACATTTTCGACTCGTAATTTAGTTAGGTCGACCCATAAAGTATTGTGGACTAGGTCTGTATATTGTATACATATTAACAAGTAAAATCTTAAACTTTGCTGTCTATGTAGAGTGCGAAGCTATAGGTGTTACTTTGCAAGTGTTGAAATGTACGTCATTTAAAAAAATGAGACGTTGTTGCATAGTAGACTGAATATAGGTTGTAATATGTTCATAAAAATAATTATAATTATAAAATAATGGCACCCAGGATCAAAAGTGTTCAAGATTTAAATATACCACGCAATGAGCAGATTTTTTACATCTTAAAAATAGTCAATTACAAGTGTCCATACTAATTAAAAAAAAATATATACTTTTTGTAGATATATTGTTTAGGTTTATAAGTACTGGGCCTTTTTTTTTACACACATAAAATGCGTTCTAAATATGTAAGTACAAGTTTTGAAGGTTATTGACCTGCGTGTAGATAAAAAGCGTTGAACCTGTCTGTCTGCAAACCTCAATACATAATATAATCCAATATATTTCGTACTGGATTATTGTTTTTCACAGCAAGGTGAGTCGGGGTAAGTGTGCATCTATGGTGGAAGTGCACCTATGTCTCCTAATTTACGTTACAAATTGAATTTCAGTGCCGCAATCTATTAAGAAATGTTATAAATCAATATTTGAAGAGACAGTCCAGAGATGGTGCAAATCCAAACATTAGTTTGCTTCTAATACCATTTCAAATGTTGACAATTGTTTGATGTCAACTTGCGAGTCGTGTGCCTTTTCAATATTTCGTACATCTCGATAATCTTTTGTGCCAGGACGTTGACATTAATACCTTTATTTTGTGTTGTAGTCTGTGATGTACATATTAGTTTTGGAATTATTTACAGATACACTTACAAGTGCATCTACATCCATAGCGGTTGGTACGGTATCCCATATATTTAAGTATGAAAACTTTCTCATCTAGTGATGTGTAGACAGTTTTTTTTTTAGAACTTAGCACGTTTTACCGGTCATTAAGGACCAACATAACTCATTCGTATTGCCATTAAGCAGAGCAGTAAAGATATTTTCATTATTTTAACAATTTGTCAGAAATAATACAACTAGATGCCCTTACCCCAAATTTGGGATAAGTGCATCTACTCGTCCAATTTTCATAAAATGCTTTCAATATCAGCTATCCTAAAAGGTTATATTCAGATTTTTAAAGACTTATATTAGGAAATGGTTAATGCTCCTTGTATCAAAGTCATGGCATAAATCTTATGAAGTTTGAAAACATTTTAAAGCATATGTCGCTCTTAACCTGATTCACCTTACCTACAATATATTAAACGGCGTATTTAAAATGAATTATAATATTTTTTATCTGACCGATGTCGGTCAACGCACTGATGTAATGTGTGAGTCATCAGCTATCGTAGGATGTCGATTTATCAGAAATTAGACTTATGTACTGGCTATGTATGTATGTAGGTAAATGTGTACATACTCACTCGTAACTTATGCTCGTAATATGGTTTAATTTCACACACGCGCAATAACACAATTTTTTTAATACAATTAATTAAGAAATGGTAGTGATTTCTTGGAATGGTTTATGTAATGATTCCTGAATTATAATTTATCAAAAATAAACATTCACTTTCTTTACTTTGATGTCCAGATTCTATCTTAAGCTCTGGCTGATGGGTGCGGTAGCTTTTGGATTTTTGTATGATGTTTATCTGTCAGATAAATATCGTTAAATGGTATTGCACTAGAGAAGCGATACAATATTACGATGATGAAAGTGAACTGATTATGATATTGTTTAACTTTAATCTAATATATGATGTATCGAGAATGTTATACTGATATGCTACGTGATGACTGCGCTTCGCGACGGCAAATGGTGGCCAATGTATATTTTTTCAATAGTTATATATTTCCTGTGTGTCTTTCCAAGTGATTCATCTGGTTATTCATTCGAGACCGAACCGGGACATGAACTTCTGCAGTTTGTGATCTTGGGTTTTTTTTTTTTTTAGCTTTCCTTGGCAACTGGTCGGCAGCTGCCAGCCTGTGTGACTCTCTAACATCGAATCTCCTTCTCTTCGTGCAGAACATACTCGAACTAGCCGTGCTGTTCTTCACGAGCTTTATCCACTATTAGTATCACTTTGATTGGTTCAACGGAGCATGAAAAAGTTGTTCATCTTTTCGTCTCGAAGGCCAACACTCCCGCTTCACATTGTCTTATTGCAGGCCTGTCAATTTTATTGTGACACCCGCCATTTATGCGGCCCTGCACATCTTGTGTCCATATCGAGCCCTCAGAATAACGAGGTTCCAACTAATATTTTGGGCTAATTTGAGTTATTGCGTAGTTTCAAATGCATTATTAATTATTTATTCCATACACACCAACCTATTTAACCGATATTAAAGGAAATAGCAAGAGCTGCAGTTCCAACTGCATCAGTTATTTATTTCAATTTATGAATCATTAATGTTAATTTACAATGTTTTTTTATATAACTGTTCAAAGGTTTTTGGTGAAACTTTGTGGAATTCCAAGATTATTTTGTAAATTGAGTTATAACACTGTTTTATTCCACTATATTTTTTTTATTGTGTTAAACGATATAACGTTTTCGGGAACATCTTCCCATTATCACCCCCGCCTCCGTTGACTCCAAACACACCACATACTACTGTCTGAAAGTGTTTTTAATTTTAGTTGAATTATATTATTGATGATTGGAAGATGTTCCCGAAAACGTTCCAACGTTTAACACAATTAAAAAAGTATAGTGGAATAAAACAGTTTTTTCATATTTTCAATTTCCCTCGTCTCACAGTGGTCATTGATAATACTGAAAATAAATTTAAGACCTTAAAACTGATCATATTTGCATACTCAAAAGAAAATATACATGAAAATATGTTGAAATTCGATCAACATTTGTGAGGTTCATTATCTCAAAACAGTGTCAGGTTGAAAATTGTTATTCCGAGTATCAGTTGAGTCCAGGTATTAATAATTCAAACAAGACTAACATTGTACATTCAAAATGTGTAAGTACAGATAGAAGTTATTCAGGTATAAATGTTTATGAAAGTCTTTCACTATCTTATCTTTCTATCTCCAACGTTATCTGCGATAATGAGTTTTTTTTTAAATTAAAATATATTGATAACTGCAAAACAGTCGGAATAATAATAACACAATCGCGGTACGCGATAATGATTTATTTTGTTCGATGCGATTTGCACATTGTCCTTCAACGCATTGTTGTATCATATACAGGGTGTAATAGACCTGGTCTACAATATTTTATAGATGTTCCATCTGATTTAATTACGAATTGAAAATGAGTATGTACAAATTCTATACCGTTACGAAAAATATTATTGTGTGATTTTTACTAAATCATGATAATCTTTTAGTCTATGTAAGTATTTAAAATAAATATTTGCGAATATTATTATTATTCTGTATCATGTTCCAGGCTTTAAATCAACAGACAAAAATAATCTGACCTTTGTATTTAATATAATACTTGAAATGAATAAAATATACCGATTATTCGAAATAATCATGGTTGATGTTAGGAAATATACAGCTTAAACATTATCGACTCTTATTTTTTAATATATATGGGGTGTACTAGACCTAGTCTACAATATTTTTATATACCTGACTAAATTACTAGTCGAAAATATTCAAGGGATATGTGCCTAATCTCAATCGTGTCAGAGATAAAGCATTTCAAAAAAATCGTTATGATATGATTATTTCGATTAATTATATATTGAATACAAAAAATTAAAGTTTATCGAATTTCGAGCGCCTAGACTATTTTTTGTTACATGATTTACGGCCTGAAGCAAAGATATAGATTAATTTCGCAAATATTTATTTCGAAGTACGTAAACTTCAAGCTTAACACGATTTTGTAAAAAATTCAAACAATAATATTTTCCGTAACAGTGTTGAATTTGCACATATTCCTTGAACATTTTCGACTCGTAATTTAGTCAGGTATCCACCAATAAAATGTTGTGGACTAAATCTGTTACACCGTGTATATTCACTCATACAGAATACTGTTCAGATTGGCGCGTAATTGTAGCGCATCTACAATGTTTACCGAAGGCCGTATACATGGATTCGTTCCGCTTCTAAGACATCGAGTTGCTGGCATAAAGCGGCGGCTGGAGCTCAGCACCAACTCTCTGGTGCAAGCGGCGCTCTCATGGAAAGCTGGTTCCCTGACCAGAGAATGGCAGCACTTACAAAATAGCTACATATACAACAATGGCCGTGACTGAAGTAGTTATATATGTAATAATTATATTTTGTGTGGGAACTTTTTATTAACTTTTTAATTTTTTTTTTTTTTGTATTTATTAATATTTTCCTTGGTTTTCTTTTTCACAGCATATTTATTTCATAACCTTTAATGTATAACTTAATATGTATTATCTTTATGGTGAATCAGGTTTTAAAAAAAAAACCTGATCACGCTGGAATAAACACATTATTATTATTATTATATTGATAGTAGAAATTTTCTTGAAACATCACACCCGCAAAATGACACTATCAAGTAATGCGTTAAAAAAAAGTATTATATAAAGTTTCATCATCAACCCCTGGCGGTGATTACAAAATAATGCACCCCCTTTTCACCCACCTTTTGTCCCGTGTTGTGGCTTAGTATCCCTCCTAACCCCTGCCCGTTCATTTTTTCAGACTCGCCCAGCAGAACTTCTGACTATTTTTGCATCTTCATGAAACATCCATTCTATTTGGTTCGTTGTACCCAATTAAAAAAAAAAATTTAATCCCTAAATCATAATGTATCGTTTTAAGGTGTCAATCTATCTATGTATGTGTTTATGAAATTCATTGTAGATAAATTTATCTGTTGTCCATACAATCTCACAACTTTACCTCGATCGATCTAAACTAAATTTTGCATAATTTCTCTTTAGAAATGTGTATTATATTGAATGCCATCCATTCCATTCCAAGTTTTGTTCAGATGCTCTCTAGGACTCTGATGAGAATATAGACATCCCATCTCACTTCTTCCGAACATCTCATCTTCCATCAATCTGGACCAAACCTGCTCAAAATAATGCCAACCTCCCTCGCCACCAAACCTCAATTAGATTCCGATCATTGATCGCTAGTACGTTATGTATACATAGTATGATGTAACTTAATCTTATATAGTAGTACTAACTACTTATTTTTTATTTGCTATGCTTATTCACAAATTCAATGAAATATTAATTGTTTATAATATAGTGACAGCAATATAGACCATCAAAATAGTATTCAATAGTCTACTACGCACTTAAAACTTAAATGGACAATAAAACATAGGAAAATGTACACCCCTTATTGTTTAATGCCTTTACAAATAACTAGTTTTAAGCTATTTAAAATCCTCCATTGCTAATCATTTTAATGATATTCTTCAGTGACGTTGTCGCCACATTTCTTTGTATGACAACAGACAAATATAGTTATATGACTAATTTTATTACTGCAATAAGTCGGACCCAATGTGTCTAGCCCATTACACCAGTAACAAAAGTACGTAAAAGTATAATTGGCGTGGTGTTTCATTGCTTTATGACCCTTTAAATTGATATCTTGTCACATCAACCCTTAGCTTTGCAATTTTCTTTCGTACATTGTTATTTTATATGGCGCCACCATTATGTCACGCGAGATTTCATTCTGCATACAAAGTATATATTATATTAACCACAGCGTCCGTCGGAAAATATAGTTTTCCACCCTTAAGGCAGGTCAAGCGTGTCATACTAATATCTGTACATAATTGATTGATTTGTGGAATTTGGTGTATCGATGGAGTGTTCTAATAGTTTTTCTGCATGTCCCGTGAAAATTTTGTCATAAACCATACAAATCGCATCAAAAATTTATAAAACATATTTTAAATTGACGTGTTATTGCTATTGCTTCTTTATTCACAATAAGGTACTCAACTTGATTGGAAAACTTGTCTCTCGATTGTTGCTTCACTGTTTATCATAAAAAAATTACGATAGTATAACTTTTTCGTCTCTAATACAAATACTCTTGAAAAATAATGTTCTCCATGTCATTTCTCTAAACTTGTTGGTTATTGACTGTGTGCAATTTTTTTGTGCATGTGCGAATGGCGCGCCTCGATTCTAATTATTCGATCAGTATCGAAGTTTTTATTTGTGTTTATTGTCGTATCGTGAAATTAGAATACAGATTCTGTAAAAAGATTACAAATTTACTAAAGATGAGGACGATATCTGTCATACTACTGGTTCAACGTAGTTCATACATTTTGAGGTGTAGGTGTGCATATATCTGCACATCGCGCGATTCTTCCAAATAATAGTTTTAAAAACAGTACGTATTCAATTACCTCTACATTTCAGACCTACTTCGGGTTCAGTTTTCCTTCACGATTGACTAGTTGCCGATGTCTCGACCTGCACCCTTTTCCCTTTTATCGGAGTTTTCAATCTGCCGTATCTCCCTACTCCCCTAAGTTTTCCAGGACCCCCTGTGACACAGCCTGTCTGAAAGCCGCCCCGCCCAATGTCTGGGTCGGCGCCCCTACATTAATATCTTTACAGGGTTGTGTGGAAACCTCGTCATCAGGATAAAACCCTAAATCAATACAGAATTTAGTAGGTACCAAATGGCAAATTGGCTCATTGTACGACAGTTTTTTTTTTACGACTGAACATGATTATTTCATATTTATATATAATGAAAATCCTTCACGTAATAACTGAACGAAATAGTTATTTTTATTAAAGGTTAACGTAGGAAATAGTTCTGCCAATTGCTTTTTGTTTATCCCAAATCAAAAACAAATTCATGCACCAAATGGACCTCTAACGCCGCAAAGAACAGCCGTGAAATCAACACGTTAAAAACAGTAAGATAGTGAAATTCGTGAATTAGTAAAAGATGAAGTGGATACTTCAATGATTTGTACGCAGTTGTAAGCCTTTCTAATGTTATTTTATTAAAAAGTCAGCATAGGAAACGACTCCATACAAAACGGATCAACTGAAAGCAATTTTCAATTCAGTAAATAGCCAATTATATGATTTGAGTTATTCACCAGCTTAAAGATAGAAAAGAGTAATGTGAATAGCTCAATGCGGCGAATACACAAGAGCGCCGTGGCTACAACGGTGAGTCGTGGTAGTTTTTAGAACTAAGCAATTAAAGTCTCTACCGGTACACAGATGGCGCTAATTCTACAAAAAATATTTCCGTTTATGTTGATCCAATTATTTAATTTATATTTGTTTCCCATAATTTTTAGTAATGCACAGCCTTTTTGCTTGTATGCACTGCACGCCCCTGAGTATACCCATCGGGATCGTGCGTTACCAGGTATCGTTATGATTACGGCCAACGGCTCTTGGACGTGTCATGGCTCCACACGATTGTTCCACACTTGAACTTGAATGGAATCGGCAACAAACGCAGCGAGGAATGCGCTTCCCATGCGTTTTGGTCCCACGAACACTCACAGTAAAACAATAGCTTTTTAAAAAATCTGCATACCAATTGGCCTGTCTCGGAATTTGTGGATTTGACATTCCGCTTATAGATCTGTGGCGACTCGATTTGTGAGGAAATCGGTGAAATACGGTAATAGGTATTCATATTTATGATACGATAATTTTATTGTAACGGTTCAACGACGTCGGTTTTTAAGCGTCGTAACCTTGAAAAACAAGAAAGTATCATGTGACATATACAGTGAAACCTCTATCTATCGTTGTGTGAAGGTACCTACTAAAATATACTATGAATGCGGGGAATATAGAAAAATGTTACATTCATACATCATATTCTAAAAAAAAAAAAACATATTTCACATATAAATGAATTTGTTTAAATACAAATAAATTACAAAGAAAAATTAAGTTAAACTTTGTATCATACATAATCATTCATCATGTGTTTTGGCTGTTGCGTTATTGCAGTAAGTAAATAGAATTTTTTCGTTGTTGCAAATTACATTTTTTCGGCATCTGTTATTGAATGTGCATAAAAAAACTTGCTCTTTAACGTCAATGTGTCATTAGGCAGGCAAATATAAAATAAACCAGTGTAAGGAAATATACTGCGTAATTTAAACGATTAATGCGGTAAAATGATGGCGTAGAGAAACGGTTGATGCGATTTATTTTTGCGTGTTTTGGATGAAATTAATTCGAGATTGGAAGAAATAAACGACGCATGCGGGAAAACGGTTATTCGGGAACGATCGATCGAGATTTCACTGTAATTATTCGTTTCCTCTGTTGTGTTTCATCTAAGAAGAAATTTGTTGATACAATTTTAGTTTACTTTTACCGCGTTACTTATATTACTTAATTATAATACTTTAATTTTTATGTTCTTTTGTACGTACTTAAATTTTAATTTACTATGTTAATTACTTTAATTAATTTTAAAATTGTTGGCAGAAAATAAAATTGTAATGTATGCAATAAAGTTTAAAAAAAAAAGATTTTGATCAAAATTGATTTTTTACTGATATAAATTTCTCTTTAAACTCTAAAATTTGCTAGTAGTTTAGCAGATAACAACGTTATGTTTAAGTAAAGCTTGTAATATATTTTAGAACAATTGTGTAAGATTTACACGACCAGGTAAACCAGATACCGGAGGATGGTTCTGTTAGAATCCTCAACAATCGGCGAGCTAGTATGAGAAGATGTATGAATGAGGCGAGAACTGTGTGTCAAGACAGAAGAGTGTGGCGCTATATCAGCTCTGCCTACCACCGCGGAGATACGGCGTGATAGTAAGTAAGTATGTATAAGTTATATTATATTTATATATCTTATGCATGAATCGGTTTTATAACTAAATGATTCACATCCTGAGCGCCCAATAAAAAAAATATATATTTGTTGAAATGCACCATATCGCGGCATAGTTGCCCGAAAACTATCACTTTTCTATGTCACGTTGCTATTCGTCGGGTCGATGTGACTTATTTAAAAGATGATTTTTGAGACCCGACTTTGAATATCGTTAATTTGGCGAAACCTTTTACTGGACAGTAACGGAACGTGTCTATCGGTCTTATCTTGTACGGGGTGGACTATCAACGGGGCAATGACATTACGGCGGGCGGGGCATGGGGAGCGGTGCAACAGGCAATGTTAGCCGGCGAAATGCAAGCTGAGAATTTAATTTATTAAAAGTGCAACTACGTAAATCCTTACACCGGCTGTTCCAAGAAATGTGTAATTTGAAAGGATATTTAACACCAGGTTGCCTGAGGTCTCCCTCGTTGTCTTCTGCTAGTATTTTCTCTGAACGCAGCTTAGACTATATGGTCTTCACCAGTCAGGTTATGATGTTACAGTCATATATATAATATATGTTCTACATAGGATTATGAATTTTCAAATACTAAATTAATGTATTAATTATAAATATATACATATAAAATCAATTTTGTCAAAAAATATTGTTTTAGCGTCACCGGGATTCGAACCTGGATCTTCATTTCCAATCCGGGGAAGTGCACTACCTTTGTGCTATAACGCCAGTATTTTTCTTGACAAATTTTCAGACCTATATGTTACATTTTTTCAAATTAATACACCAGTCGTTCCATTATTTGAAAGCCATCTACATTATTTTTACAGAATCTCAAATACCTTTGAGTAAACCGACTTAATTACATTAATTTAGTATTTAAAATATCACAGACCTATGTTCTGAATAATTACAACTTCACAATAAGAATGTGTTTTCCTTAATAATTATGAATTTTCGTTTGACCAACGTCTTTAGACAAAATGAATCCGTCGTTTATACGAACCTACTATGTATTTATTTGTAATTTTAGAGTACTATTAATAGTGTTCTTAAAATTTAAGTTTTAACGTAAACTTACCCATATAAAAATCAATAAAAAAATGTGTGAACGATTTTAAGAACACTTTTTATGACTGAACAAAATAAACAGAATAATTATTTTTATTAACGGTTAACATAGGAAATAGTTCTGCCGATTGCTTTTTGTTGCACCAAATGCACTTCGAACACAAAGAACGAACGGCCATGAAATCAACACGTTAAAAACTGTAAAATTGTAAAATTCGCGAATTAGTAAAAGAGGAAGTAAACACTACAATGCACGCAGTTTTAAGCCGTTCTAATGTTATTCTGTTAAAAAAACAGCATAAGTAACGACTCCATATAAAACGCATCAACCGAAGGAATTTTCAATCCAGTATATAGCCAATTGTATGACTTGAGTGATTCACTAGCTTAAAAGTAGACTATAATAATGTGAATAGCTACAATGCGTCGATTGTAGCTACTAACGCTACGGCTGCAGCGGTGGGTTATCGTGGTAATTTTTAGAACTAAGCTATTAATGTTTCTACTGGTATATAAATGGCGTTAATTGTAATAAATCCGTAAAATATACATCGGTCCATATTATAGGTTATTTAATTTATAAATACTAAATTAATGTATTAATTATAAATATATACATATAAAATCAATTTTGTCGAAAAATATTGTTTTTATCCCGGTGACGCAAAATTATATGTATATATTTATAATTAATACATTAATTTAGTATTTAAAATATCACAGACCTATGTTCTGAATAATTACAACTTCACAATAAGAATGTGTTTTCCTTAATAATATTTAATTTATGTTTGTTTCCCAGAATTTTTAGTAATGCACAGCTTTTTTGCTTGTACGCACTGCACGCCCGTGATCCTCACTGTATAATGTGACCATACCATTTCAACCTGGCTTCTCCCATCTTCTCTGTGACAGTGCAAACTAAAAAAACTTGCACTTATTCATCACTCAGACTCATATCCATCTGAGCATTTCGAGCTCGTTGGTGCTCATTTTTTGTTCGTGGGTCTTTTTCATTCTCCAGCAATTTCCATTGCATTTGATATGAAATTATTGTGGTCTGCTGGATGTTTACTTTATCCCTCTACATATTTTAAGATGTTTTTTATTTCTTACCAATCTTGGTCATCCTACTTCAACACAACATTTCAAATGTGACTCATTTAAATCTAATTTATGCATCAAATGCAGCACGGCGTGTGACAGCTTCTGATGCTCAGTTCCATAGGTTGGCTGTTAATTAATAGTTTATAATTTTATTTTTAACATTAGCAAAATCAACTTTGTGGTTAAAATTCATTATTTTAGATTGTTAACATTGTTTTATTAACCACTTACAATTATTGTTTTTTTTTAAATTAGATTCTGTTAAAGAAACAATAGAACATATGGTTTTGATTAGTTGATGACGTCATGAAGAAGAAAATTATATTTTTTGAAACCGGTTCATTAGGTGGTTAATAAATAATTAATTAAGTAATTAATAAAACGATGTTAACAATCTAAAATAAGTTTTATAATTTTATTTACATTTTTAAGTAAAATTCGCTATTAGCGTCTGTAGCAATGTAATAATTAATACACGTCTTGCATTTACGTGGGCATTTTGTAGCAAAACCCACAAACAACATTTAATACTGTTTATTGGAGATCAGTCGGCGTAAGGACGCGGCTACTGTTAACCAGTGTTTTTCTTACACCCCACGTAACAAGAATCTCCACCTACGAGATTTCGATCTGATTTGGATCTACTGAGAATCTCAGGGCCATCTTGACAGCATTGTAGGGCCCTTGGCAGACCTTACCGACCCTGCACGCACGGGAATTAAAATGTTCCTTAACAATGTGGACGCACATTGAACACTGATCAGTGTGTACTGATGTTATCAAATTCTTAGTGGACCCGTATGGTATGTCTAATTAACTTATCATCACGCCGTTTTTCCTCAAGGGTAGGTGAGAGGATAGATATACATAAATCTTTTATCCTGGCATACCATTCATGCCTCATCCACTTTTGACTCCAGATCAAAAGGTTACAGATCACGTCGGGGTCACCAACTTTTGGGACGGTTACTGTTTAGGATTTTGTTCAAAGACTGTCGTCACGTTCGCGATTTCTCTTCCATTCAGTTGGACACAAAATAGAAGTTAGATACTCGACTCTCGCGCGAGAGTATATCTTCGGACTACCGTACTGTAATATTACAATATTTGAAAAGCATTGCGACAGCCGGGCAACCGCCGGCGTGCTGGAGACGGAACGCAGGGCGGACATCTCCGAAAGGTGTTGTCATCTTCGATTGATGAAGCTTTTAACTGCCAACTCTATCTGAAATGGAAGACACCACATGGGGTAAAACTAAGCTTTAAGGGTCTTGACTTATCTATCAAAAGCTGGAACCTGTCGTCCATAGATGATGGTAAAATGTTTTTAAAAATATGACTTTAATCCCTGCAAGTTTGCAAGGTTTAAAAGTGCGTGTCAACACGCTTATAGCTTGTCGTGACATACAAAGTTTGACGTGTTAATGCGCTCATGTCAATTTACAAGGGTATCAGGGCATCTGATCATGGCGGGTCTCTTGCGGACGCCGTCTTTTTTTGTTGTCTTCAACACCATGTATGGAATCTGATTAATATCGATTTGTTGCTTTAGATGGTTCGTTTCGTAATTAGTATCGGGTCCTGTTGGTTTTTTGAGGTGTTTGATGAGTAGGCGCTGATTTTTTGGTTGGCCCTTGACCTAAGACAGTCGGTGCGGTGGAGTAGGCGTCTTCCATCTTCTACGGCCGCCGCTTTATTTATAATAATAATGTCGTGCACACTCTATTTCGGAACTGGCGTGGTGCGTTGTGCATGCTGGGCGAAAATGGAACACTGTTTCTATTTCCGGAAATTGTGCGCTTCCTATAAATATGATTGTACCATCGATCTGCGGTCCCAACCTTCAAACGCGGCCGGGTGGCAACAATTTTGGGATTTTTAAATAATTTTGTTTCGATTATTTTTTAAATTCATTTTAGTTGTATATTTTTTTTACCTGAATGTTCAGCTTTGGAGAATTCAATCACTGAAATGGAGTGGAGAACGCGAAGGAGTCTGAGAACTTATATAATATGACTTTCTGGATGTGGCGGCTTCGGACGTAGTGTCGTTATGGCTGTATAGTGCTTGCTTAAACTGCCAGGTCTGTGAGACGCGAGCAGGACAAAAACGAACGTATTTTTAATACCTCCAGGTTAAGGTTACTTAAATGTTTTCTCTTTTATGTATTTAATAACAGTACGTTAATATATATTCAATTTATTACGAGTAAGAAAAAACATACATGACATCTGTCATCTTTTTTTATCTATGCTGTCTATCTGTGATATTGACCTTATTGAATTTTGACCAATTCCGTCATACTGATAAAATAGCATTTTTGTGTTTATTATTGTCTATCCGCGTTTATTATATATCATCTGGATGTCATTTTTATTCATTTTGACATCTTACTTACAAAGGTGGAATAATTTTAATTTCATCGAGATTTTATTTACGTATGATTTGTTTTGGGGAAAGCTTTAACAAGCGGCGAGGCGGTCATGGTGGCCGCCCGCAGGGCGCAGTAGTAAGCAGCTATTAAATCTTCAGTCGTTACTATTATTTATTAACCACTACGTCAGGGCGCAGGTAGATTTTTCAATTTTTTAAATTAAATTATTACACGCGACAATAATTGGGTCTTTTTAGATTTTCGAAATTTTGCTATATTTGTTTTCAGTTTGGACGATAGATCATGTCACGGTTGGGTGTGACTTTTGTATGAGAGCTGTGTGACTTCTATTTCTTTTCTCGATTATGTTTTCTATCTTATTTACATGTTTTGTTGTTTTATTTATATATTCCTGGATATCGATTCGCATTTATTTCCACCAATAGCGATGCGCGGATCGATTTGATCGATTGTTTATCTTATCAGATGAGACTTTAAATACGTTATACCTTCGTAGATGGCGCGTCGTCGAGGCTCCTGCCGCAACAATTTTTACTGATGATTGAATGATTGTTCAAAGCGAACTTCCTCGATACGAGTGCGAGTGTTTACGTCTAGACGCGATCTTCGTACCATCTTGTGGGCGTCGTTTTCCGAGTAAATATCTCGAGCTTATCCGATTGCGTAATGTACGGCGGCCGTTGGCTGACTGACGTCTCCGACCGTTTAACGAAATGTAACCGTCATGTTTTCGAAACAAATTGACGTGAAAACTGCTTCAACAGGTCAAATTGTTTTATCGTGACTCTTATATAGTATAAAACTTATTTTGCAATGTTCAAAATATAATTGTAACCAATTAACGTCAAAACCAAAAAATATACAGTGAAATGTGCCGATTTGAAGTTTTTAAAGAGGGACCGACAAAAAAATTAGTAAATTGGGAGTATAAAAAAAAAAAAGTTAAATTTATTTTTTATTGAAAAAATCAAACAATGTTCTTTCAATATTATAAATTATATAAAATATTTCTGGTGGTACATTACTAATACTAGTAAAATATGCTTTGAGGCCTTCAATAAGGCATTTTCAATGGCATCGTCGTTTGTAGGAACTGGGTTTGTGGGATGAGCGAACACTTCTTCTTCATAGGAAGTTTTCGTCTATACGACTGTCCACCGTTTCGTCAATTTCCACTTCGTCCGATGTTATTGCGCGTTGGAGGCAACGTCTAAGTAAGTCTGCAAAGGTTATTCTTAAATTCTTTCCCGGCCAAAAATGTTTGTTTATACTATCTTCTACGCAACTTTCTTGCTGTTTCCAGCTTTTAAAAAATAATAATAAAACGAAACGTTAAAATTACGTAGGTATGAGAAAGAAAAATGCGTATAAACGACCAACACACTCTTGGCGAATTGCGAACTGGCTGAACGAATTTCAATAAATTTTCGTCGTAAATCGCGGGAAAGATAAACGTTAAATAGGGGTTTTAATGTACTTAAATGATACGGGACTGAAACATATGTATATATATATTTCATATTTACTTGATCACTTAAGCCAGCCGAAGACACCCCATATTTCTATATATATCTTCCATTACCAATTACCCCATATTTCTATATATATCTTCCATTAAATATAATAAAAATAGCTCCGTCTCATGAGATATCCGATATTTATTTAATATATAAAAGCGAAAACTAAAGGCAAATGACACTACGTCCAAGACTTGCTAGACGTCCAGAAAGTCATAGAAATAGATGAAAATACATGGGGATATGTAATATTATGGATTGATAAGATACGTTCTTTCACTGTGATTGAAACATTTTTTGGAATCTGCATTTATCTTGTTTCTTCTTAAGAGGCGTTCTCTTGCACCACCCAGCAACTGGCTCATGAATGTTTTTCCCGTCCGTCCTCTACTTCTTCGTTTGTGTTCAATTTCAGCAACCTCTCTGAAACAGTAATTATTGTGAACGCAAATATAAATTTATCACAATTCCCGCTTATCACGAAGTTAATTTATTACCGAGCTTAATCCTGTTTGCGATAATTAATTTATTATTTATGAATACGATACGCGTATATCAGTCTATGGAATGTTTCTTTAGATAAATACACGATTGTAGCAGTTTACGAGTTTTGCCACTTTTTGTTCAATCGTGTGCAGCAACATTTTTCCCTTCTCGCCGTTCCACTTGTTTTTGTTCCAGCATGTACTTTACGGCCAGTCCTCATTTAAACAACTAGATTCCATTCGTAAAGCGAATTTGATATTTTCGCTGTTTCTCTGATCCTATCATAGTCCACGGTAAAATGTACTATACTTAAATCACGTGTGATCGCTTGCCCAATTGTCGCGGTCAACCCAGGTTCGTCGTGCGGGCCCATAGATGTCGTTGATATCCGCCTCAAATTTCTTTCCAGCAACGCGGTCGTTGATAATCTTCCTTTCTATTTACAGCTTTCATTTGCTTTTTGCTGCTTCCTTCAGGTGAAATGATGCTCTTTCTTTTGATAGACATCCTATGCTATGAAGTTTTTTTATTATAATTTATGTACGGCGTGCATTCACCGACCTACTTACTGAATATAGGCAATGCATACTGAAAATTAAGGAAGGGTGTGGAGTGCTCCCTGATGTCATTAAAATATTATACACTGACGGTTGCAATGCGTGCCCGCAGTGAAGTGGGGAGTGGTCAAAGGGTATCCCGTCAACGGGGGTGTGAGGCACGATGACACGTTGTGCGTCGTCGGTGTTTCCAAAATGACAAAATTTCTACGAATTTTTTTGCTGATGGATTGTTACGCGCGCTTGTTGACTCGTGAAGTTTGTCGATGCTAGCCTCAATTAAACAAGTCGTTCGAAATACCAACATAAAAGTTCGAATTAACAAAGTTCGAGATATCCATGTTCTACTGTGCTTTGATGGCCGCTCACTTGGCGCTAGAGGTAGACGACGCTACACATCTTATAACATTAACTGTTAACAATGGAGGTAATGTTGGTACGTGTATGATAACGTAGTCGTAAGTGTGAGCCGTCGTTAAGTGAGGAATGTCTGTATATCCTTTTTAGAATACATATTTACGTTTGCTACAAATAATGACGTCTACCATTGAAGATTGGGATTGGACGGAGATGCTAATCGGCAACCAATACCGGTTCTGAAGTATGCAACAATGAGAGGTCTCGGTGATATCGACACATTGAAGTGGGGACGGTGAGTAATTTATTTTGAATTAAGGAGACATTTAAATCTAAAAAGAAATTACAATCGATTTCGAGAACGGCCCGGCCCGGCCACGTGATCTTGGATATTTCTGATCCACTGCACAGATAACCCCGTGACATTAAAAACACAAAGGCAGTTTTTGATATTGTAGAACGTGACCGCACTTCAGCCGTTACGAACGAATGTTATGCACCAATAGTGATTTTGGAAAGGTATGACTGCATTCTTAAGATTTTAAATGAGGTAGTCGAAGTACAGGGTGAATATTATGTTCTAGCCCGATTCTGTTTGGCTAACATTTTGGTTCGGCAGACATTTGTCTGTTCGCATTTGATAGTCGCAGTGAGTAATTAATTATAATATATTTTGAAGCATCTAACGCTTCAACAACGTGTTGAAGTCATTAAAACATTTTTATCTAAAGAATAATCGCAATGCCGTAACCATTGGTGGTGATCGCTATCTTCACATGTTGGAAAACTTCTGTTGCCGAATTTGCTCGATTGGGTCCGCATCACATGTGGTTTCAACAGGAAAATGGCACCTCACACACAGCCCAAGCTACGCTTGAAATTTTGCGAGAAAATTCACCCGGCCGCATAACATCAAAAAGTGGTGATATCTGATGACTGACCTCCTCGATCACTTATTCCATACATAATTGTAATAAAACAAATAATCGATAAATAAAAAAACAAATTAAAAAATTGTGTTTCATTCCCTTGTTAATCAAAAACAACATCGGCCTGGAACATAATATTCATCACTATTGTATAATATATAGGCGTGTGCTTTGCGCATCTTATTCCGAATAAATAAATAAACTTCTCCAAATTATTTATGACACGTAAATAAACGAATCGTTTCCGAGAATTTTCAGTACGAGTATCTTGAACTTGGTGCAAAATAATCGGTACCTACTTGCAAAAACATATGCCGCACGTGTTTGGGATGTTTCAAAATATTTTACAGTTTCGGTACCTAATAATAAGGTTTATTTTATTGATAAGTTGAAACACACCACTCGGTTCATTTTAGACATTGTAGAGCACACGAAACAATTACATTTGAAATTGATTAAGGCAGAAATATTTTTCTCCGCGCAGCAAGTTAATTTTTTGATAAAACATTCAATGAACGTAGTGTAAAATTATACTAATCGTATAATTCTGACTCAAAATTGACAATGTTTAAAAGTATCATGTTTTCTGTCTTTTTAATAACAAAAATTTAATATAAAATTTTCAATATTATTTCGTTTATTAGATTTTGATAGAACTAGATAGAAGCTTGAAGATAGAGTTTTGAATGTTAAGGAGAACACATTCTTATTGTGAAGTTGTAATTATTCAGAACGTAGGTCTGTGATATTTTAAATACTAATTAAATGTATTAATTAGAAACGTATACATATAAAATCAATTTCACCAAAAAATATTGTTGTTGCGCTACCGGGATTCGAACCTGGATCTCTTTCCAAACCGTGGAAAGTCCATTATCCGACTATGCTACAGCGACAAATTTTTGAACTTTGGCGTCAAAAGTACTGCCGCTGTAGCATAGTCGGATAATGGACCTTCCACGGTTTGGAAAGAGATCCAGCTTCGAGTCCCGGTAGCGCAACAACAATATTTTTCGATTAAATTGATTATATATGTATATATTTCTAATTAATACATTTAATTTGTATTGTGATACATTATTTTCAGTTTTCCAATAAATTGGTGTGACAAATCAAACGATTTTAAATATCCTTAGCATTATCTATTAATTTAAAAAAATACGTATATTTAAGAACAATAAAAATTCAATTCCGTGAAAAGTTGAATTCTACTCACATTGTCAAATTATCACCGTAAGACTGCATTCTGTTCGTAAGTCGATGATACTGTATAAAGTAAGAGATACATAATTGACATTCGTCGAATTAAACAAGCGGGGTACCTACATAAAACCCGTTTCTTTAATATCCAGGTCAATCGTAAGCCTGGCTGACCTTTCGCTGCGTACCCTGCCCGGCATATGTCAATTATTTTAAGTGCGATCGGTTTTAGAAAAAAATCTTGTTTTTATTTCGTGTCTCGAATGCAACAATAAATTGTATAATATTATGACGTATGGACAGGAAAAACGTATCTACTGCTAATCGATTATGTATATTTTTTTCTATTAGAAAAATTTAATGTTGCCTGGGCGTAAAAAAACTATTTATATATATATTGTGTACAAATTCTGTTCCGTTGCAGAAAATCTTATTGAATGAGATTTTTACAAAATCATGTTAAACTTTAAGTTTATGTACTAATAAATAAATATTTACGAAATAAATAACCACGACTTTTTAAAAAAATGTTTTTTATCTGACATGGTTGAGATTGGCCACATGCGGCTTGAACATTTTCAGCTCATATTTTAAATATTTATCTACCCCTAAAATATCGTTCACTAGAGGTGTGCTAACAATAGATCGATTTCGCAAATATTTATTTTGAAGTTCTCGTACAATAATATTTTCCATACATACTCTGTGATTTGGTCAGGTTTTTTTTAAATTTTTAAATAGAGATGCGTACACGGAATACGTGTCACGTCAATATTCTTACTATTTTCGGACTAAGCTAGGCGTTTCATATCCACCCATAAAATATTATCGACTATGTTCGGGTCCAAACTATCTGACGACTGGTGTCATAAATCATTTTAATGCGAGGCCCGATGGAGCACTATACTAAGATCAGCTTTACATTCTTTCCTTATGTCTTCATTCTTTACTCTCTCTATCTCTCTATAAATGTATCCGTCACATATACTGCATATATTTCCACTGCATTTAGTCTACTTCCTTGTCAGTGTTGCAAAATAAAACTATGATAATAATACTCAGAAAAAATAGATATACTCGGATCAGTGCGATGCTGAAAGATCTGAATATGATGATCTTTAAGCAGAAAATATATTTTAATACAATGGTGTTCATTTAAAAAATCATCAATAAGAAAATATCAGCGGAATTCACGCGAAAAATTGATGCAAATCAACGTGAGCACGAGCATCGTACAAGGGGAAGGGATAGACTGAGACTGCCATTCAGGAAGAAGGCCAAATCTTAGAAATGCCAGAAAACATAAAGGAAGAGAAATTGAATAGATTTAAAATGAAACTGACAAGTATATAAAAAATAAGTTTTAGTAAAAGAAAATACTTTAATCTTGTTTATATTAGCGCATATATAAGGAGTGCTTATGTATGCACTGTGTTAAGAATTAAATAAATAAAAAATATTTTTTATTTATTATCTTTGTTTTATTAACCACTAATTGCTAATTTTAAAAGTAAATAAAATATATATGTTACCCCTTGAACATGTTCGATTCGTAATTTAGTAAGGTATGCATCCACCCATAAAATATTGCGGATTATGTCTGTCACGCTCTGTATGTATCTCTGATAGTACAATGATGTCACAGGTTACAGGTTTGTATAATTTTTTTCACACAATCCGAGAGATTTTCGTATATACCGATGATGATATCAGCCAGCTGACGATATCCAACGGTCATCAGGTACAAAGCGATTCTCAGACGAGGGGCAGATTTGCTCAGATAAGCCGATCCGAGTTGCGCAAGGAAACATATGGCTGCGTGATGAATGACTCAACTCCCGGCCATTGATTAATGCGGTCGTGTTTATCCCTTATATGGCCAGGGTAGGCAGCTCTCTAGACACGGTGAGATTTTAAAACGTTTTCGACACACATTCTCGCGACCGGCATTTTTATCCGTGCAGTAAGTATTTCACAAGGTAACAGGAGACGGGGATAGGTGAGTCATGTGTTTTTAGTTAAAATGTAACATGTCGTATTTATATTTTGTAAATTGAGTTAAAACACTGTTTTATTCCACTATTTTTTTTATTGTGTTAAACGTTAGAACGTTTTCGGAAACATCTTCCCATTATCAATAATATAATTCAACTAAAATTAAAAACACTTCCTGACAGTAATATATGGTGCGTTTGGAGTTAAAGGGGGTGAGGGTGGAGTAAAAATGGATAAGAGAGGGGGTGTAATGGGCGGTATTTGAATGTTTATTATGTTCTTATTTAGAGTGGTGGGACACGCTTATAAATTATGTTATAGTAAAGTTACTTAGAAATATATGAAGAAAAAATATACAATTTTTACAGAGTGTGACAGATCTAGTCCACAATATTTCATGGGTGCATACCTGACTATAATATAATATAACAAGGAAACAAAAAAATTGAAAAAAATATGTTATTTTATTTTATATTTTAAGGTGGTCGGTCACTGGGGTTTTATGATTTTTTTAGAATGTTTAGTAAGTTTTATTGATTTTGTTAACACATTCTCTTGTTCTCTTTGGTTCCCTCGTTACACATTATTCGCGATCGGGTACTCTCACGGTTCGACCCTATGATCTGGTTGAATTAAAAATAGTAAGGGCGGCACTTTACTTAGGGACGTCATTGGATATAATAGCTCTATATTGGACAACAATTATTTCAACTCTGGTTTAATGTTTATAATCTCACACCTGACCTGCGTTCGGGATTCGATCCTGATTTCGGGAGACACTATTGAGGTAGATGTAAGTTCAATTTAATTTTTTTTTAAATGTATGATATGTATCGCATTCAGGTCAATAAAAAAGACAGCATTTGGAAACGAAACAATAGATAATTGAAGTCTCGATTCGATCTTTTAAGCTAATATAACGATTAATCATTCGTCCAAATGGCGTGCGAATTGAAATACACTCGCGTAGGTTTGATTTGGTTACACATAGATTTGGCTAATCGAAAAATTGAGAAAGTTTTTTAAAGACTGAATTATTTTGTGTGGATAGTAGTAATTTTTTTTTCGTGTATATATTCTCGGCGCGGATTCTTAAAAAGGTGTTCCACTTTTCTTACCTTATAATTAAAAATTATTAAAATATTAATTGAACGATTTTCAGTCGGGAAAAACTGGTCGCCATAAATATGTTAAATTTATTGCTTTCTTCATATAATTGGACAGTGTAATTCTATATGGTACTCGCATTATGTTATTACTTTACTTGCGAAGTTGCATGGTATGCTCCACTAGATTTTCTCGCAATTTGCATTTGAAATTATTAGTGTAATATGATATTTGTCACAACAGGGGAAATCGTTAAGACCAAAATATACCTTCTCAATGGAATGTTGTGTCGTAAAGTCACAAACACTAAGCGATTCGGTAAAAACTCAGCCGATAGTTAATATTTAAAATTGTAAGGGTGGTGTGCGGCAAGCGGCGTCCTCGTTTTATTATTATCAGACGTCGGCTTACTCAATATAAGATTGAGTCATAAAAATTAAGTGACGATGCGGCGGCCGGTATATTACTTTGTTTTTCTAACATACGAAATCTTTTCACCTTAACAAATTTTTCATGTTAAACGTTTTCCTGTATCTTATGTTATTAATAAATAATATTTATTTATGAAATCCCCACTACGCTGATTATTGTGAGATTTTGACACTGCGGATATACTAGAAATGAAAAAATTAACTCAAAATATTGTGATTTCATTTTCACAAAAAAAGTTTGTACATCATTTCAACTGTCTGTTGCTGCTGCCCGTCTTGCATGAAGGAAATTATGCACGGCGAAGCGGAATGCTGTGGCGATTTCATTCGTTGACCGGAAAATTGTCATTCTCATGATGCAGCATCTTTCCCACAAGTGGAATGATTGATCGTCTTAAATGTCGCACAAATATGAGATAATTCTGACAGTTTCTCTTGATTAATTAAAAGTAGATTCTTCCAAAATTGACAAAATTAAAAATGAGTCTATCCTTTTTCATTACTGTTATGAATCTTCAATTTAACCGACAATTGTATAATTCTGACGTATCATTGAAACAATGTTTCTGTATGTATATTCGCGAGATTGGTTTGTTCGTTGTGGATGTGGACTGTATTCGGGCGTAAGCTGTCCGGCGACTGGTGTCGTCGTAAATCATTTTAAAGGGAGGTTCGATGGAGCTCTCCCTCTAACTCATGGCGCAGTACTATTGATGACATAATGCTTTTTATGTTACTCCTTAAATATTTTTGACTAAACTAGGGGTCGGCCGACTTTCTAGTGAAAAGAGCTAAACACATATTAAGTAATCAGAGTCTCAAAATTTTCATAGAGCCGCAATATTCATTTTTCGCTGTACCTATATACATTTTAATGTCAAAATAAAAACGAGAAAAAAATCAAGATTTTTATTTAAAACTCAAATTCATACATAGTACAGTTGTGAGCTACTTAGAAGAATATAATATATGGGAGTTATTAGCTTCAGTACTTCAGTGCACTAATAATACACTTTTTGGCTTTGTAAAATTTACTAGTTAGTTTTATTCTTTATTACATATATATTGATTTTATTTTTTTGCCAAACTGCATGATTGCCTTTTACATAGTTAAACAACTTTTTTTTATAAATAAAATATAAGGGGGAAAAAAAATTTGATGAATTATTTAGAAAGATATAAAGAAAAAAGTCAATCTTTCGAAAAATATACAATTTTTTCAGGGTGTAACAGACATAGTCCACAATATTTTATGGGTGGATACCTAAGTATAATATAATATAAGGAAATAAAAAATTTGATAAGAATATGTTCTTTTACTTTGTATTTATAATTTTATAATTTTTTTAAATGTTTAATAAGTCTTTATTGATTTTGTTAATTATTCTTGACACAACACGTTCTCTCGTTGTCTCACCGTGCGCGTTGTTCTCGATCGGTACTCTCATTGTTCGTCCTGACGAGCTGGTTGAATACCTATGGTGAGGAAGTATTCCTTCAGGTTCGGTAAGTTAACTATTCAATTTTAGGCATGATTGTAAACTATCGTCGGTTATTTAGCTTCTAAACATATTTTTTATTTGATTCATAGAAGGGAATGTTTGCTCGCATAAATAGGTTGAGTCAAAGATAGGCATATATTTCAGGCAAACTATTTCATGTATCGAATAGATGAGTCATGATATAAAGTAAATGTAGATGAAAATATATGTTGAAGTTGAAGAGTCGCAAATAATATCTATGAAAAGAGTCCCGATCTGCCGATCCCTGGACTAAACCCATTAAATATTGTGAATTAGGTCTGTTACACTCTGTGTTAACACATGATAGTATGCAATTAATAAGGTAATTTATTAATTGTGATTTCAACATTAGTTGAGTATTTTTATTTTTGTTAAATAAAGCTTTTTTTAAAATACACATTAAATGTATTAATTAGAAAGATATACATATAAAATCATTATGCTATACCACCTCGGTGTATCAAAGACAAATTATATGTTACACTTTTCATATTGATACATTTATTGGTCCATTATTTGAAAGTCATCTTCTTTATGTTAGCGGAATCTCAAATACATTTAATGCATGATGTTCCCCGGACAGGAAGAGATCCAGGCTCGAATCCCGGTAGGGTAGCAACAACAATATTTTTCGATACGATTAATTTTATGTGTATATCTTTCTAATTAATACATTTAATTTGTATTAAAACAAATATCGCAGACCTTACGTTCTGAATAATTACAACTTCACAATAAGAATGTGTTCTGCTTAAAAAATAAAGCTTTCTTTTTTTTCTACTCTTACGAGACGGCAAATTGGTTAATAATGATTAGCAAGACAAGGTCGGCGGCGCTTAAAAAGTGCATGGGGGGTTATTAAAATAAATTCGTGTACAGTATTCACATGACACCTTTCCGTAAGGCCCCCGCGGCCTGCGGAGACCTGATTTACCGGGCTATGCAAATTAATATTATATTGATTTACGATTTATTACAATTTCCATTCTCCAGAAAAGAATCCAGCACGATTGATTCGACGTCAGAACGATGCGGGCCAGAAATTCAGCAGTGTTATGTTATATATACTGACTACTGGCTTGATTTAGAGATCAACGTGTATGTAGGCAGGTCGTGATACAAATTCAGATATAAGTTATACGTTTTTTTAAATATCGTAATAATCTTAAAGTGTTCTGCCGAAGATTACCTTGTATGTGTGTGTGTGCATGTTTTCCGAAAAGAATTGAATATTTGCGCGGGAGATATATTTTATACCTGATAAAATTAATTGTTCAAGGAATATGTGCAAATGTCGCACCGTTACAGAAAATATTATTGTTTAAAATTTTTACAAAATCATGTTAAGTTATAAGTCTACGTGCTTCGTACGTATGAAGCGCCACATTCCTCTGTCTTGACACACAATTCTCGCCTCATCCACATTCATATATCTTCTCATAAGGCCATTGAGGCTTTTAACAGAACCATCCTCCATTATCAGATTTACCTGGTCGTGCCAAGTCTTCTGCGGTGTCCTCTATTTCTGGTTCCATCAATACTTGCGTCGTATATCTTTATTACCATTCTCTCCGCATTCATCCGTTCCATATGACCAAACCACTTAAGTGATCCCTTCTTAATCTTACTCACTATACTAACATCAGTTTTACATTCTTTCCTTATTTCTTCATTCTTTACTCTGTCATAAATAGATTTGCCACATATACGCCTAAGTGATCTTATTTCCACTGCGTTCAGTCTACTTTCGTTCCTCTTCTGCCAGCTCCGGGCGTCACTTTCATACATCAGTGTGAGACTCCATTGTGCACCGCTAGTTTTGTCTCGATTGACAAATTCATGTTCTAAATCATCTAACAAAAAAATAGTCTGGCCGCTCGAAATTCGGTGATTTTCAATCTTTTGTATTCAATATATAATTTGGAAACAATGAAATATTTCAATTAATCGAAATAATCGCATAATTATGATATTTTTTAAATGCTTATATCACTGACACGTTTGAGATTAGGCACAATATCCCTTGAACATTTTCAACTCGTAATTTAGTCAGTTGGACTAGGTCTGTTACATCTTGTATATAACAGAGTTTTTAAAGTTTAACATTAGTAAAATTGAATTACTTCATATTTCTCGCGTCTCATGACATGACAAAAAACAAATTTGCCGTGTAATAATTAAATACCTTGAATTAGTATTTTGCTAAGTTCCGTCATATTCTTGCTTATTTGAGAATAAAAACAAAACGCAATTTTTACACAAATTACCGGACTGCTTAGGCGGTAGCTACGCCACTGCCAATAATATCAACCCAATGATTTATATGTCGCACTTACAACCGATTCGCCTACTTTTTTTTTTTTTCATATTTCTGAAACGTCTTTAAACAAGTTATAAGTTAATTTTTTAACGGTGTAGGGTGTTAGTAGCACGCCCGTACTAGTTTTACTACTACAACTACTTTCTAGTACTTATTATGTTCTTTCGTAAAAGGTGCCTCTCGTAGTCCAATGGGCATGACACTGGATTCTCATACCTGGGATTCTGGGCTCGATTCCCGGTGAGAACATAATATATCTTTCAGTGGCGTGCAGTAGGTATAGACTTAGGGTATGCTGTTAACAATGATATTATAGTCATATATATTATATGTAGTACTTTCGTGTTGTTTAACCAACGTCTTTAGACAAAATAAACCCGTCGTTTAAACGACGATTATATTAAAGTTTAAGTTTTAATGTAAAATAATACCTTAACCCATATAAAAAATGTATGTACGTTTTTTAGAACACTTTTTACGACTGAACATGATTCTTTTATTGTTTAAAAATCCTTCACGTAATAACTAAACGAAATAATTATTTTTATTAAAGGTTAACGTAGGAAATAGTTTTGCCAATTGCTTTTTGTTTTTCCCAAATCTAAAACCAATCCATGCACCAAATTTAAAAAACAATCATGAAATCAACACGTTAAAAACAGTAAGATAGTAAAATTCGCGAATTCGTAAAAGAAGTAGACACTTCAATGATTTTCACGCAATTGTAAGCCTTTCTTAATAGTATTCTGTTAAAAAAACAGCATAGGTAACGACGCCATACAAAACGGATCAACCGAAAGGAATTTTCAATTCAGTAAATATCCATTCATATGACTTGGGTAATTCATTAGTTTAAAGACAGAACAGAGTAATATGAATAGCTCGACGCGGCAAATACGAAAGAGCGCCATGGGTACAGCGGTGAGTTGTCGTGGTAGTTTTTAGAACTAAGCAATTAAAGTCTACTGATCCACAGATGGCGCTAATTGTAAAATAATGTTTACGGTTATGTTAATCCAATTATTTAATTTATACTTGTTTCCCAGAATATTTAATAATGCGCAGCTTTTTTTGCTTGTATATGCACTGCACGCCCCTGATATCTTTGTGATTTTATTAAACCTGGGTGTTTTTGTAATGTGTTTTACTGTTGGGCCTTGAAGCCTATTGTGGTGTTAAAAATAACGTATTTTAAACCTATTTTTCTATTATTTAATCCCGATTTATAATATCGTATATTTTACCTCGATTTCATTATATATGGTAGTGCATTACAACCTGAATAAAGTGTTAATTAATTAAAATGTAAAGGAAAAAAAAAAACGATGATGTTGGATATTCATGAACTACATTCCCGTCGATGCGGTTTGCGAATAGCGGACCAAAATGTTCAATTTGCAATACATAAATTATTAATCTGTCAGTGCTTGTCAGTGGATAGATAGACTTATACCAATATCGTTATCTATATATAATACATACATATATACATACACTTGCGCTGGTATGTACGTTTCAAATTATTTATGTAATTATTTGGTTTGCAACTGTGTGTTTAAGTGTGTTGACTTGCGCGGCATTCTCCTTGACTGGCGGCGATCTCAATTCTCCGTACAAGGAGATCTCTCACAGCTACGCCATGTGCGTTGCGGGCGTGGCGCAAGAGTTCGGAATCGCAGTGGATCAAGTCTGATTTCTACCTCTAATTTTAACCCTCGTAGGTAGACCAGATAATATTATATTTAATACAAAATTAAATTAATCAACTATAAAAATAAACGTAAAAACTCTATTTATCGCAAAAATATTTTTTTTTTTTTGCTACCTGGATTTGAACCTGGACCTCTTCCAACCCGGAGAAATCTGTTAAAGTTGATTGCTTTTAAAGGTGGAATAGTAAATGTATCAAATGCCGTTCTAGATTTGTCGTAATCGTAATCGGTTGCTGTATTAGAGTGGTAAACACGTTTAATTTAATTTGTATCAAAAAACACCACAGAACTGTGTTCTGAAAATGCAACTTCACAACAAAAATGTGTTCTTAAAAATATTATTTCTGTAATTCATCAATTAATATTTCGAATACGTTAAATAATGATTATGAAAAATATTTTTTATCGGTACACGAATCGTTCCAAAACGTGTTTTTTAAGTGTGGTCGCGATTCTTTAATATAACGATTAGGAATTTTTCAAATTTTTTATATTATTTACATTTACAATTTTTTTAACTTTTACTTCATACGTTTTATTATAATGACAACATTAATTGTAAACACTTACATGCTATTCTAAGAGATAAAACATGTTGCCAGTAGTGAGAGCCTCGCCACACAACCTTGATCAGTGGCACGTCGTTTAATGGTGCATGGCGGCTGCTCCTTTAGCATACAATAAATAGCCTTTGGTATCGTCCAATGCCATTTGCGGACGCCTCGCCACATATCCTTAGCCATTCTTTTGACTGCCAACTCAATTTGAAATGGAAGACACCATATAGGGTAAGACTAGGCTTTAAGGGTCTTGACTTATCTATCAAAAATTGGGACCTGTCGTCCACTGATGCCAAAATGATTTAAAAATATGATTTCAATCCCTGCAAGTTTGCAAGGTCCAAAAGCGCGTGTTAACACACTCATAGCTTGGCGTGATGTAACAAAGTTTGGCGTATTACCGCGCTTATGGCATTTAAAAGGTTAATAATAATAACAATAGTGTTAATCCACTACAGAATAAAAGCCTCTCTATCAATGGCGGTCGGTGACTTTTTGTGAAAGGGATGCTGGATAACAAGTTTAAACCTACTATCAAATATGCAAATCTAAATATATAATGAATGAATGATTCAATTATGCACTCACACAATTAAATATTTTCGTTTACAGTGTTAGAACACGTTGGTGTAGTATCCATGTTATGTTCTGTATTAATTTTTTATTTAAATGATTAATTCAATAGATAATTGAAGGATATTCAATGTTTCAACAATTCTGCAAATTTCTCAAAACAATCCGCTCGCTTCGTAATATGTATACTATTCTATGCATTATACATATAAGCATTAAAGTCATTTTTTGTACGTTGGATGCTGTTAATGCGTATACGGTATTCTAAGATATTGACAAACGGAACTGAAAACTTTCAAACTTTGTGGATACGGAACGAATGATAGAATCCACTGTTGCTGGTATCTGTGTGTTTACGCAATTCATAGATGTTTGAAAATTGAGAATATATATATTTCGACTCGCACCGTGCGCGTGCCGTTCCGTTATGTGGACGAATTTATTTGCAGAAGTGCCGTTTTCGGCTAGAAACCAAAAGTCCAAAGCGTGTATGAAGCGACCTCGCCTGCTCTCTATGACTTCTCCACTCTTAACGATCCGCTGTCTAGAACTCCCGGTACATTGTACTGTGTACTAAAGATTTAGTACTGTTGTTTTTTGTACAGTACCTACTCACGCGAGCGTTGTCCATTCCATTTTTGTATATTCACATTTCCACTTTAATCTGTTGTCATTATTGAAAATTCCGGTCAGATGTAAGGCGCGTCTATCTCGCAACACCGTATCGCAGGCTGTTATTATTGCATACCGACATAAAACGTGCCGGCTTTGAAGGGTTAGAGTCGCTAAGGCGCCCGGTTCGCATAATATATATATATATATTTTTTAATTATAATTAGTCGAGGCGATCATTAAATTGCCATGGTTAATGCAAGATTTCATATTGACGATTTCACAATTTCACTCGGCAATAGTTGAGTTTAATATTTCGCGTGTTTTTCAAAAAGAATAATTGGTCCATTGAATAGGAATCAAAATCATGTTTTGTTCTCGCTCCCTGCTTGTTTCTTTTATAATCCTACTTTTTACTCTGTTCTTCTTTTTACTCTACCATGATCTTTACTGTACTTATTTTAACCTATTATTATGTTTTACTCCATTTATTTAATATGCTGTTACTTTAATCTTTCCATTACGGTGCTAAAATGAAAACGCGCGTGCCGGTGCTGTAAACTCAGTGTACATGTTTTACAATTCTTAAATCGGTTAAATATAAATATTTTACATTTATTACTTATATTAATCATTAAAATAATAGTTGATATGTATGAGTATATATAGGTGAACTTACATATAAATTATTGTGTAAAAGTGGTAAAAATGAGAAAAAAACATTGATCATCACGAACAACAGCATAAAGGTACACGTCTAACTCGGCCAGCGCACACTCTGTCACTGAATTGACGATCGGCAACCGGCGCCCCGCGCACTGCTGCCTTCCGTACCACGCGGCACGTACACACACACACACTTATTGACTAATTCACGTCAGGTTCTTCGAGAAAACATTTTTTATTGTTGCGTATGGTAAATACTTCTATATTGTAATTATAGTTTACATTATTAGATAATAAAAGTTAGTGTTATCTATACTCTGTTCCTTATTACTTTGTTCATATTACTTATTCTCTACTTATCTACATTTAGATTATTCTGTTTTTTTTTTACTATTTTATTTGTTACCTTACTTCCTATTTATAATAAAGATAATGAAACCTAACAGCTACCTATCTCAGAACAGGTACTTTATATGTACTCAGCGAGGTAGGAAGCGGCCAACAGGCTTGCATATAAATAAAATGTAATATTAATACTTATTGTATTTAGTGCATTAGTTACTTAAAATATGTTTATATTGAATCAAGCTTCGAAAGAATGTTATTTTTAAAATAAAAATTTACCAGCAATAGGCAAAACTATTAAAACGTAAAAACTACTTTTAATATTTTTTTTTTACTTATCGGGTTCACAAATCATTGAGATTTTTTATTTGTTCACATCATTCCCTTAAAAAATTTACGAGATCTAAAAAAAATGTCAGGAAAGCATATATGCGTGCTCCGAATGATTGGTGTCGTAAAACTTGGGCCATTAACCCATATAGCCTAAATTGTATCCCGCGTTGCGCCATTTTCGCCGCTGAGACGACTCGCTTTCTTTGTCAACAGTATTTTTTTTTAAACCTTGTTAATTGATTGTTTTAATTTTAATCAATACAAGCCTTAATAGTTTGTATGCGTACTACAGGTGATGAAATTTGAAGATTAATAAATTGTTAAACTGATCCTCTTTGTATTGTCTGGATTACGTAGCCGCTAATAGTGATGAGTTCAAAATCACGAACTGTGAGTCAATCACTGATATCTTTGAATCACATTCACTGTCAGTGATTGAATGTCTGGGAATATCGTGATTTGTGATTCAATTTTTTTTTTTATAAATTCTATTGATTTTCTGACGCCACTGTTTAAATCGATTATCAGTTGAATCAGCGCCATCTATCAGATTTTTTGTAATTTATATTTGCTGAGAGTTTGATCTGAAAAATATATTTACATTTTTTTAAGCATTTTAATTCTCTTTGTGATAATATTAAATGAGATTTATATTTATTATTTATGCTGGAACATGTTTTTTATGCAAATGAGGTTTTAATAATATAAATAAATACGCTCAAAATAATGTTTTTTTATATTTCGTGTATTGTGATATCGTGCGGCGCATGCGCATTAGTAATGAAACTGTCACAGTTTTCAATCACTGATATTATCGAATATCGATCACAATCACACCAGTGAGCTAGAGTAACATTTTTTCTCATCACTAGCCTCTAACGGGCCGCTGCAGGTCGATTTTCTGGTCATGGCACTTCAATAATGTTTTTGTGTACCTACCGATACACGTAGATGTGTGCGTGAGCGCTATCTAAGCGAGAAAGAGACAAAGTTATATGACCGCTTCACGCTAGACAGTAATACAACAACTTGACATCAGTTGACGCATAATATCGGTTGTGTACACCGCTCGAAGTGTGTTGCACCTTTAATATATACAGAATAAAAGTAAATTTAACACATTGATGATAATTAGTATTAAATTATTTTTAAAACTTTCCGAAATTTCTTGGTAGTTATCCACTACATTAATATAATAAAATATTATATTAATGTAGTGGATTCACTTTAATATCATTAGATTGATTTGGCAGTTACTTCGTAGTATAACATTTTAATTAATTAAACGTTTTAAATAATTTTTTTTTTTTTTTTTATTCATGCGAACCATAACACCTTCATTCGTGCCTTTCCATCCAGCTTATTTTAAGCATTCTTCTGTAGATCCACATCACAAATTCTTCAAGTACAACAAACCATCAACAGTGGTGTGTGTATATTATAGTTTAAAACTAAATTTGAAGGCTTACGCGCATTTTATAATCACTATGTTCTGAGTATTTAATAAAACTCCGCCGAACTGAAGTTTGCCTTTGGAATAAAATATCTTTTACGTCTTTGTTTTATCTGTTATTATTACACACATACCGTATCAAACACGTGTCCATATTTCTCAAACAAATTTTCACGCGGTCTTCTCATCCGTCTGTCTGTCTCTCTCTCTCGCCTTTGTCCCCTTCGCGCTCGTGACCGAACGTCGGATCGGGCGAAACGGGTGACGGATAGTTGGTCCTGTTATTTATCGAACACACTCTTTGTCCATTGATATCATCTGCCATCGATGACGGTACGTTCGAATTACCTGGCTTATTTAACTACAGTAGTATTAAATTGTAGTGTCATTATTGGTTTTGTAACAATCATGGCCGCCGCTAGTTTACTCGTGTACAAATATGTGTTTCATGATTATAAATGGGATAATTAAACCTTTTGGCGTATAAATATAATGTTAATAAAAATGCGGCACGTAAGTAACGGCGATAATTGATATCGTCGATTTTATGGAACATCAGTTCCATATAACTATCGTGTTATTTGACACCGGTTACTTTTGGAACCGATTATGAACTTTTTAAATGTAAGATCCAATTTGACTAATTAACCACAACTGAAAATAACCGATCAAATGATCCGTCGTCATTGCGAGGAACTGGTTCTTTTTAATTTTGACCGGTTACACTGATACTTCGATATCGAGTAACTGTATGTTGTGATGATTTGACAGTAACCGGTTAAAAATCATCTGGATACAATATCAACCACCGCTAGTGTCCGAGAAGAGAAATGATTATTATTGAATTCTATAATATATACATTTTTATTTTAAAAATTACATCTCGTCAAGAGACTGACCCGACTGTTTCAACTTATTTGTATTTTAACTGACTTACCATCACGTCGTTTCCCTGCGAGGGTAGGCAGAGAGGATAGAGTGCCACACTCGTCTATCCTGATACACAATTCTCGCCTCATTTACATTCATACATCTTCTAATGCAAGCTCATCGATTATTGAGGATTATCGTTTTTCGCGGACTTCCTTTATTTCTGGGTGTCATCAACGCTTATAGCGTCATATATATTTCTTATTATCCTCATCCGTTTCACACTTCCTTTTTTAATTCTATTCACCAGGGGCGTGCACTCTATACAATCAAAAAAGCTGTGCATAACTATTAATCTTTGCCAAATAAATGTAAATTAAATATTTATTTAATATATTATGTAGTATGTAGATTAACACGAAAATAATTCAGTTTTCATGTTAACGTATTAAATAAAACCGTATGTATAACTAACGGAAGAATTTATAATTGGCAAATAAAGCTGCGCATGTCTTTTTTCGCAAAATCTGTCCCAGACGAGTACGAACTAAACGCAACTATCGCACCGCGCTATGTTCCGAATACACGTCTTCGCTTTAACAGACGTGTTACAAAACGCCGCAAGTGTGTCTTTGAAGTGAACTTGACTTAAATACAATACATTTTAAACGTGGTATTATTTTATATTGTAACATATTTAAACTGCTTTAGTTAACTTCCCACAAATAGTGGTAACAATACACACTCACACAGATATACTGACACAAACACACGCTTCTGAAAAGGTGAATGATGAATACAACCTCTATCAACCTCAACCCATAGCTTTTACACCGTCAATATTAGCAGCACAACCTAAGTCCATGCCTAGTGCACACCGCTGCTAAGATCAGGTTTACATTCTCTCCCAATTTATTCTTTACTCGCGTCTTTAAACGCCCAAGTGATCTCATTCCCTTTGCATTCAGTCTACTTTCGTTCCTCGTAAACAAAAATTATGAATCTACACTACTGTTATAACAACGAACACCGTGTTATTTGTAGACTGTTGGCTTAAGATTTTGGACAAGTCGAGGTGTTGCAGCATAAGGGAATTCATGGAAATGAATGTGCTGATAAACTGGCCGAGAAGGCTACTCTTTCCGGAGTATGACAGACTTAATATGGTAAAAAAACGTATGAATTCTATCTGGTCTGCACAATAGATGGATCCAGACAATCACAAGGGTAATCGGCTTAAAATAATCCAAAGTTCTATTCCCCGCACCCCTTGGTTCTCCAACAGGAAAGTCTCTAAAAGAACAATATCAAATATCTCTAGAATGAGAATTGGCCGTTGCCAGGGAGCCTCACATTTATTCAGATTGAACATAATAGACTCCCCAATGTGTGAGTGTGGTGCCGAGGAGGAAACCCTTGACCAGGTCTTTTTTGCCTGTCCATTGCGGATCGCAGGTTTTTTTTTTTACAGTAATCTTGTCAATGGTAATTTTCAACTCCCGGTTAACTTGTGTCTTAACTTTCCCTTAACTCGCCACATTTAAGCTATACTATATGTATTAACTTGTAACGTAATATTCCCTATTCTATAATTTTGTTGTACTTCTTTTTATGAAATAAAGTTTTAACTTGATTAATAGCACAAATCACTCTTGAAGGGTAGATTGCCTGTTTAAAAGAAGAAGAAGAAGAAGAGGTGTTGCAGCACGCTTACATTTTGATCAAACTTCCTGCCCGACGCAATGAATGTTTGGTGCAAACTGCAAATGTTATAATATCGTGCGCGCGCACAATGGCGCGATGCTGGGCCATGACGATTGCGCCGGGTGAATCACTTCATCTACCTAATTGGCCGTTGAATCACTGAACCGTGATTAATTTATTAATATTAATGATTTATAACATTTTAGTCCATGGTAAAAAACATTTCTTTCGTGATAGTTTTGTTTGCATTTTTATGAGTATGAAAATATGTATACGGGGTGTAACAGACCATATGTTCAAGGAATGTGTGCAAATTCTGTACTGTTACGGAAAATGTTATTGCATGTCAAGAGATATGAGAAGATGTATTAATGTGGATGAGACGAGAAATGTGTCAGGACAGAAGAGTGCGGCGCTCTATGCTCTCTGCTTACCCCCGCGGTGAAACGGCGTGATGGTAAGTTAGTTAGGTTCTTGTTTCACTTTCGAATCACATGACATACTATCGCCTTGTCTTGAATGGCTGTATATCTTGATCTTAAATGAGTTTTTTTTTAATTACTGAAAATATAATTAACAGACTTAATTTAATTTAAATGTAATATATTTTGATATGACAATACAGCGCCAAATGGCGCACATTTGTGGCTTCGCACCCTTTTATCTTTCCACAGTTAATATGTTTGCCATACATGTGTATATCTTTATACATACAAAAATTTCCAGAATCTGTCTTAATATCACCATTAACACAGTACAAAAAAAAATTAAAAAAACTGTCACAAAACTCCAGAAATATTTAAATGTTCGTCGCATACCGATTCACGGTGGTCCCGGATATTTGACCTGGTTTGACCTCGCCGCTCTGGGGTCTGGAGTTCCCCAAGGTCGTCTGGGTCGCCGCTCCGCGCTGGACCCTCGGTAGGTGTCTCCTGAAATATCCTCCCGTTCCCTCGGGTTGACCATTCGGTATGCTCAGTCTCCGGTCGTCTGCACGCGATGAGCTCGTTTATTGTTGGTCAAGGTTTCATATTTGCAAACGTTGTTTGCAATTAATTCATACATGCACTGCATTAAATGATCCGTTTCCTCTGTTTATTATTTGATTTATACGCATTAATAATTTGAAATATAATATGAGATTATAAACATTACTTACTTCAACACTCTTAAGTACGCTAGTACATAATAATATTGTTTATTTTCTTTGTTTATCGCGATACAATATTAATTGATTTGTAATACAATTGTAGTTTTTTTTAAATTCTTCTTAACTGCATATTTTTGAAGCAAGCTTTAAGCTCATGTGCTTTGAAAGTGGGACTAATTTAGATGGGCGTTAGTGGGATTCAAACCCTCCCTTGTTACCAAAGCGGATATCTTGACCACTCGACTGCACAAACTAAATAAATATAATATTAAAACCAAGGTGTTCAAGAAATTCTTCTTATTATATTAAATATACTTAATTTTTGTATTATTTTATACAATTATTTATAATCCATAATAATATTACGCTTCCCCATCTACATCTACGACTTTCTGGATGTGGCTTCAGTAGTGTCATTATGGCTGCATAGTGCTTGATTAAACGGCCAGGTTTATGAGGCACGAGCATCGCAAAAACAAACGCGTTTTTAATATCTCTAGATTAAGATTTAAATGTTTTCTCTTTTATATATTCAATAACAGTACGTAAATATATATTTAATTTGAAATTAAGTGTACATTGTCTTTATTACGAGTCAAACATACATGACATCTGTAATTTTTTCTTGTCTATACTGTCTATGGTGTACTATAGAATTAAACATTTTCCGAAATGTCAAAACAACGCTTTTTGGTTATGTTTTTCATCCGATTTTGTGACAAGATCTTGGGCAATCTTTCGCTGCACTTTAGAAGATCGAGATGGAGATCATCCAGTCAGTGGTAAATCTGATTAAAGTCACTAATTTGAAAAATTAAGAAAAATAATATTCACTTCCTTTATACTACAATATATTACAAATTTATTCAATAATTGCGTTAGGTCCTACCTACGGATTTGTATTTCGATAAAAAATAGATAATTCGGTTGATAGCCTCTGATTTATTCATGTGGTGAATCGGGCATAATGGCAATATGAAGTATATAAAATAAATAAACAGGAGAATTAGACATGCATCAGATGTTAATAAATTTTAACACAAGAGTCATTAATCATTTTTATTTTTAATTTTAATTTATTCTAAAATAATCATATTTTTTACAAAAATTCGGGTTTCGAAATTCGATCAAAAATTGAATAATTTAGAATCATTAGAAATAAATAAACCACGTAAAATTAACCAAAATAGTCGTTTAAACAAAGCGTTTTATCTTATTATTTATATAATATGTGGCTACAAAGTAATGTCGCTTATATTGAAAAAATTATTATAATGAAAATTAAATGTATCAATTAGAAAGATAAACAGATAAAATTAATTTATCTAAAAAATAATATTTTCGTTTAATTGTTTTCATCTGTTTATCTTTCTAATTGATACATTTAATTTGTATTAAAAATACCACCCGGACTATGTTCTAAAAAATTACAATTTCACAATATTTTTAAAGCCTCAAAAGTATCTACGAGTTGGTGCCCAGTCGCACGAAAACAATAATTTTCGTAATGAAAAATGTTTTATTAATTTCTTTAATCACTAATTACATACTTGAGATACATACACGTTGTGTTCTATATATAGTATTTATGTTGCTGAAATAATTGTCGTCACGTTGACATTCGACACCTTATAAGGCCGTACACTACACACCGTGTGGCTCGATAGTTCAATCTTCTCTTACTTCATTTTTTTTAATATCGCATTAAGCTATTTTGAGCGAGAAATGTGTTTTCTGTGACGCTTAACACGAAATCTCAATTAAATTAAATTCAGGCGCAATTAGATCCATGGCTATCTGTTACACGAACGTTGTTTGCATAGTCAAATAGATTACCTTTTATATATATCATGTATACAGTTGCACCTTTTTTCCCCCCCAATAAGGACATACCTATGGTAAACATCGTGTTTTATGCATACGTTGAGCAGTTAGTTCCACTGCCTAACCATCTGGTCTCTGGTTTTCCGTGAAATTTTTATATCGATTTCGTAATATATTTTTGCGTTTATTCTAACGAACGCCAGTCACCGGTCGTCCAATAATTTTAAATCAAAATGTCGATACACCGGTTCTGTTTGTAAAATCTATACAGATTTAAAAAAAAAAAAATCACGAAAGTAATTCAATGTGCATTTATTATAATATATTGCACAAATAAACACCGAGTCTATTTTTTATTTTTCATGTCGTTACGCAAGTGTTTTATATTTTAAATACTAAATTAATGTATTAATTATAAATATATACATATAAAATCAATTTTGTCGAAAAATATTGTTTTTGCGTCACCGGGATTCGAACCTGGATCTCTATTTCCAATCCGGGGAAGTGCACTACCTTTGTGCTATAACGCCAGTATTTTTCTTGACAAATTTTCGAAACTATATGTTACATTTTTCAAATTAATACACCTGTCGTTCCATTATTTGAAAGCCATCTACATTATTTTTACAGAATCTCAAATACCTTTGAGTAAACCGACTTGCAGACGCCAGAATTATCAATTCATTTTTTATTAAATTTTGGACACATTGATACAACATTATTATTAAGGAAAACACATTCTTATTGTGAAGTTGTAATTATTCAGAACATAGGTCTGTGATATTTTAAATACTAAATTAATGTATTAATTATAAATATATACATATAAAATCAATTTTATATTTCGATATTTGATTTTTCAATTAAAGGAGAGTCTCCAAAAGAATAATTATCAAATATCTCTAGAATGAGAATTGAGCATTGCCAGGTAACCTCACATTTATTCAGATTATACTTAATAGATTCCACGATGTGAGTGTGGTGCCGAGGAGTAGATCCTTGACCGTATATTTTTTGCCTATCCATTGCGGATCACAGTTTGTTTTTTTTTTTTTTTTACAGTAATCTCGTCAATGGTAATTTTCAACTCGAGGTTAACTTGTGTCATCTTCTTTCCCTTAACTCGCCACATTTATTTTTTGAACTACAACGGTATTGACTTGTAATGTAATATTTCCTATTCTGTAATATTACTGTACATTTTTCTATAAAATAAAGTTTTAACTTGATTAATGGCACAAATCACACTTGAAGGGTGGATGGCTTATTTAAAAGATGATTTTTCAAGTTTACACATATACATATAGGACGACCATATATTTTATTGTGTGTCTAAGAATACTGTATCACGAATGCAATTATTATTATCGTGATTTTAAAATTTGTTTAAATCCACTTTTTGACAAAGTGAGAAAATATAATATTTAATAGTTTTAAGGTATATTTACTAATTTTTTTGGTAACGAAAAACGTAATTCAATCTGTCCATTCTTATCATCTATCTTTGCGATGACGTGATAGGTTGAAAAGAATTTAACGCTATTTGAAAATTAATCTGTCTAGTTTTGTCATACAATAACGATTCGGAAAATATAGAAGATAATTTACCGCAATTTTTTTATTATTATAATATTACACAGTTTAGTTAGTAAGAAGCTAGGGCTATTTTTTATTATTATTATTATTATTGTCATTCGTCTGTCGAGTTTGCAGAACAGAATAAATTTGCCGGATCGCAGGACACAAAAAAACTGCTGCTTTATTTTTTTAGAAGTATTTCTCGGAATTCACCCGAGCGACGATGGTAGATAATACAATAACATGAATAGACAGAATAAATATTGGGAAAAGGTGTGGCAGCTCGGCTTTTACGAAGCTTGGCACACACTTGAAAATAACGATAATTAATATAAATTTGTACTTTTAAAATTAGCAATATTAACTTTGTGGTTAAAATTAATATTTTTATTTATTATCTTTGTTTTATTAACCACTTGATTGAGTTTAAAAACATCTACCGGTTTCGTAAAATACCATTTTCTTCTTCAGGATGTCGTAACTAACTAAAAACATATATTATTGTTTCTTTGCCAGAATCTATTTGAAAAAAAAAAAAATTATTCAAAAAATTTAGTACCGAACTCAAATTGTTAGATAATAAATAAAAATATAATATAAATACGTAATTATTTTTGATTTAATATCGATTTTATTGACGTACAATTCTTCACTATTATTTCAAGTGACGATAAATAATTTGATACCACTGTACTAAAATAAACAACTTATTAATATCATTCTTGTTTATTTTTGATTAATTCATTTCTCGCGTTGCAGCGAGTTTTTCGATACATTTTAAAGTAATTAATAAATTTATCAATAATTTAATATTTTTATTGTTATTTTTTCAACCACCGTTCACGCTGACGTCAGGGGACAAATATGGCGTCAAATCTAACTTAAAAAAAAAAAAAACCGCGTTACACGTCTCAGACACGTGTATCATACCACCCCTGCATATAATGTTTTTTTTTTTTTGTTTGTCCCGCTTCAACTCGTACGCGGATCGTTTTGGTTTGTTCAAATATCGTTTTAATTTTATTTCAAGTTCAGATGGTAATCTTTTGTTTTGTGGAACTACGCATCTGTCTTAAACAACATTCATTCATAATTTCCAATAACGTTCTTCCACGAATCTTCTGTAGAATATAACGCAGTGTCTTGACGCATTTATCCCGGAAAGTTTCCGAAAAAGCTTGTTAAACAAATATCAGATATCTCATAGAGACAAAGCTACTTTTTTATTATATTTAATAGAAAATATATGAAAGTATTGGGTAATTACAGGGCTTATGACCTGTCTTCAACTGACATATATATGTATATATTACGTTCACCAATTCTCACCCCTCAATCGCCACATTAATCAAATTTTTGAAAGTTGTATATATGTTAGTATGTGGATTCGCTTCGATTACCACTACACCATCGCTATCTATGGACCAAATTTGATAATTCATTTTCCTTTTTTTTTTTAAACAGCATATATGTCATCACTATGAGAATCTGATTTTTAAAAATTATTTTAAAGCAATGTTCTTTATCTGTAAAATGTTTTTTTAACATGTCATACTAGAATACGACTGAAAAATCAATATTTTTCAATTTTTTTATATATATTTTCTTATTTTGACCAGTATATTATATTAGAAATATTTGCGTATGTCCAAAGAACAATTAATGAATTTTTACCTACAAAGGCACTGCTATTAAACAAATATCAGATATCTCATAGAGACAAAGCTATTTTTTATTATATTTAATGGTAAGTATTGTGTGTTCTTGGACATATTTAAATATTGCTAATATTCTATTATAGGTTATAATATCCTTACAATTTTCAGTACGGCTGGTGACTTACTTTTTGTCGAGTCTCTAGTCAAATTTTGTTAATTTTGAACGCTTACATTCTTTGATGAAAACACTATTACTTTAAAAATATACCCGCGCACTTTTAGTATATTTACAAAACATCGTTGTGTGCGATAAAGTCGTCGTCGTCGCCAACATTTATAACCATTCCTTGCACATTATTATGCACTCGCTACATTATGCACGGATATATATGCTCTCGATTTACTTCTCGTGAGAAGACGCCATTCTGTGCTGCTTTCACTTTTCCCTTTACACTATCCCGTTTTGGGTCCATCGTTGCCTCCGCACCAGCTTTATGCTTGTCCTGTCGACTACTACGACTGAATATGTTTATTTTTACATTTAAAAATAATAAATTGTTATGTTTTGACATTTTCTAAAATTCATCCTGACATGTATTGTATGCTTTTGAATTCTTTCATTGGTGTAACAAAATGAATGCAGCTCTATAAAAAAGCACACAGCTCTGCGAAATTTTATTTTCACATATTATTAGTTTAACCCTTTATTGCATATATATATATATATGCAATATATATTTATATATATATATTATAATATCGTTATTTATTGAGATTTGTTTTGATGTCATGTATACATTTATACCGCCTTGTAATCAAATAATTAAATTGACTTAAAATGGTTTTAAGCTTAATTTGTATCAAATGTTTTTTGTATCTGATTTAAATTCTAAATCTAGAAACCGTACAATTTAATGTTAACTTATCTTTATTGATGTTTTACAAGTCAACGCTCATAATATGATCCTGTAATAATAATCTTGCCTTGTGTTCTGAATCTTTGCCGTGTATTGTGACGTTCGCGTATTTAAGATAATGTTTATTTTTGATATGTCAATTTATTCCTTTTTTTTATTTTCCCAGTATCTACAGCATACATGAACGCCGGCTGAATGAGTCGTTTTATGTTATATATTCTAAATTGAATATAAGTATATTCCAAGTTTAATCCCAGCAATTTTATAATGCAACCTTTTATAAAGGGAAAGCCAGGCATGAAAAGGGGGATGTCTCATTAATCTAAAAAAATAAAATCGATACATCTAAGTTTGCAAGTACGTTTTAGATATTAAGCGACATTTGTATATAATAATTTATATAATTCCGTAACTCGTAAAATCTGACATAAGCGCTCTTGTTTCGTCTCCGTTGCACAATATTCAACGTAACTCGCCTTTCGTCTCCGCCCATATGTGTCGGTCGAAATACAGAATGCTCTCAACGCGCCTATAAATCATCTCACCTTATAAATCGACCTGTTTAATGTAATCAATCATTGAGATGGATCTTGAGAGTGATTTTGTAATATGGAATGGGTTGAATTACGAAGCGTTTAATTTCTATACTCGCAATTCGAAGCTGTTTAAAGAATACCGGTTTGAACGCTGACGCTGAATAAAATCTCGCCGCTGATGGTGTAATAAATAATTTTGCTGCAAAAAAAAAAAAAAAAACCACACACTCCTCGGTGCTGCATTCCATTCTGATGAACTTGTTCAGTTCTATGTTCCATTTCTTACGTTCAACTACATATTCATCAACGATTTATCGATCTGATGGCTTTTATCAACGTGACTTAGCCTCATTTGATGGAATGGAGAGACAATTGAATCCGTGAACGAACGATAGTCTAGAACTTGTGTACAGATGTATCCTAGCTTGGTATGTTCAAAAGATTACCACTTACTAGTGGATTAAAATTTACTAGTATGTGACACTTGTTACATATTAAAAAAAATCTATCAAAATACGTATTAAAAATTCGAATTAGGCGTTATTTATTGGTTTTAGTAAACTTACAATAAATTACGATAACCGTTATAATTAATATTGGAACGTAACAGATTTATTCATTAAATACAAATTAAATATATTAATTAAAAAGATATACATATAAAATCAATTTTACTGAACGATATTGTCGTTGCTACCGGGATTCGAACCTGGATCGTGTAAATTTTCGAACCTATATGTTACACTTTTCAAATTTATACATCTATCGTTCCATTATTTTTAATTGATTTTATATATATATATATATCTTTCTGGTTGTTGGTGTAGTGCTCAAGACGTTGGCCTAGTGATCTAGTGGTCGGGGGTTCGCGCCTCGTTCCAGGACACCAGCAAGTTAGTCCTATTTTCATAGCACAAGCATTTAGCTTTGTTTGAAAATAGTAAGAATATTGATGTGACATGTATTCCGTGTATTTTTCTCTATTTAAAAAAAAAAAAACATAATTAGTATTTAAAATATCACAGATCGTTTGTTCTGAATAATTACAATTTCACAATAAGAATGTGTTCTCCTTAATAAGATTGATTCCCTCCAACGGAAGCGCATGTGTTGAAATAGATGCAGTCAAAACCAACATATTAATATCTAATAGGTCAGTATAACTCTGCGCGAGCACTTGACCGAATTACTATTATTAATCGGAGATTTTTAAAAGTGAAAGTAATATCTATAATTAGTATGTGTTTGGAAAAAAATCCTTGATTACTCGAATGTAATAACGTTTTACTTGTTAGCTTTGCACGTCGCGTATCTGTAATTACATTTGTTTTATGAAAAATTTACAATCATCAGGGTGGGGTTCGGCGGCGTTGTTAGTTACCTTGCCCTGGGACCCGGAATCGTTGAATAATTTGAAACCAATGTGTAAAATCTTGATAACAATTAAATAAGTAAGAGGTACATATATTTCAAATTTCGAATAGTATTAATGAAACAACCATTGAACGTACAACCAGATAAACCCGTTTAAGCTGTTTGTACCCTATATTATTTCAAAGATCTAAACCTTGTAGTAAAAATTCTAAACATGAAAATATAAATAAACTTTTTTTTTTTCTTAGAAAGCAATCACTTCATGGTTTGACATATTGAAGATGGCATTTTCCCATCCCTTAATATTCCGTTTAACTGTATATATATATATATCTCTTTCACGTGTAATTTTATATTCTATCGCTCTCTTTATGCATGTATAAGTGCACTCTTTTTGTATTTATGATCAGTTTTAAATACGTCCTGATGAAGCTTGAGATAAGCGAAACCGGTTGACGTATAACAAATTTCGTGGTTTCATACAAAGTTATTGTTATTTTATTTAATATATAAATAAACGGCTGAAAATATTTTTTTTTACTAAAGGTTTTCAATTTAAAAAAAAGTGAAGACGCGTTCTTTAGATGGAGAGGAGGGGTAATTTGTTGCTACGCCACTGGTTGGTTAGTTAGTCTGTGGTGCTAACTTGTTGGGAAACAATTTTATTATTAATAATTCGTTTTAAAAAAATTGATGGGACAAAGATGATTTTTTATATTTCTGGATTTTCTCATTCTTACGAGAATTGTCAGAGAAAGGTTGGCCTTAAGCGTAATATATTTAGAATCCGTGTTAACAATTCCTTGAACCATTTGGCCCGACTTTCACAATAATACCACATTTCGGGAATACACAGGCTTGTCTTATTCCTTGTGTGTATTTATTTATTCGCGTCTCAGATAATCTAGAGATATATTGCAATGTTTCCACATTTGAAGGCACACGTAATGGTGTATGTACATAGACGAAAAAATGATCAAAAATTTCACCCCGATGAGAGATTATGTTATGAGAGATGAGAGTTATCTTTGGCTCATTGGTCATAAGATAATATCTTGAACAATCATGTTTCAGAGACTATCGAAAGCCGCAAGTCTACTACTTACTGCCTTGTTATATAATATTTTGTAATACTAATTAAATGTATGTACATATAAAATCAATTTTATCTAAAAATATTGTTTTTGCGCTACCGGGATTCGAGCGAGCCTGGATCTCTATTTCCAATCCGGGGAAGGTGCATTACCAAATATGCTATAGCGCCAGTACCTTTTGTGACATATTTTCGAACCTATATGTTACAATTTTTTAAATTAATACATCTGTCGTTCCATTATTTGAAAGCCATCTTACATTGTTTTTACGGAATCTCAAATATCTTTGAATGATCCGATAGCGGACGCCAAAATTATCAATTCATTTTTATTAAATTTTGGACACATTGATACAACTTAAGAACACATTCTTATTGTGAAATTGTAATTATTAACTATATAATATATTAAATTAGTATTTAAAACATCACAGACCGTCTGTTCTGAATAATTACAACTTCGCAATAAGAATGTGTTCCCTTAATAATATTGAATGATGCAACTGATACATATTGGCCTTTACCGGCAAATCTCTGAGACGAGAGATCAACGTCTCGTCCGTGTATACACGCCCATTTGATAATTCAAATTTCCACGTTAAACACCGTTTAGAATTATTCTAAGATTGTATAACTAATGAATACATACGAATGATTCATTCATAAGACATTTTAGATCGCAACGATGCAGCCCCACACATGCGCGGTTCGCACACCACGTATTTGTACAACGACATACCATTTCCAGAAACCTCATCGTGCTGTGTGGTAGCTGATCGACACCATGATTCATCCTACTTCAAATATTTAAGCGAGCCCAGTGACTAATATTATATAGGTGTTTGAAATTTACCACCCGCCAAATCATCTTGAGATACTGTGACGTGTACTTCTGGTTATTTAGCTGTTGCGAGTATGTGTGTGCGTTTCGCTTCTCGTTTGAAAACTGGTTTTGAGTTCAGCCGGTACGTAATAAAGAGCGAGCGATTCCGTTCAATAATATGTTGTTGTTATATAGTTACATTAAAGCAATATTATTAGTATCGGAAGTATCGCGTATAACAGTTTCAATCCAATCATGGTTAAATTATCAACGGTCACGTTCATCTTCAGTTTAATTCAGATGAATTTGTGCATTGAAATGATACGACGACTGACAAGTTCATCGAGTTTATTCTAACGATTATTTTCTAAAGGAGGGAATTTGTTCCCGAAAGACAATCCGTTAATGCACCATTTTGTCTTGAGCTAATAAAACTGTTTACAATGGTTGCATATTAATTTTTCACTAAGACTTTTCGCCAAAAATTGAATTACCTTGTTGAAACGCCCTCTCTATCTGGCCCCCTACAACTTTTTTCTTACTTACTTCCGTCACGCCGTTTCCCCGCGGCGGTGTGCAGATAGGATAGAACGTAACACTCTTCTGTCCTGACACACGATTCTCGCCTCATCCATATTTATACATTTTCTCATACAAGCTCGCCGGTTATTGTGGCTTCTGACAGGATCATCTTCCAGTATCTGGTTTATCTGGTCGTGCCAAGCCCCTATATCTGGTGCCATCAACACTTGCGTCATATATTTTTCTCGATCCTTTCATCGTGATCCTTTCTTAATCTTACTCACTATATTAAGATCAACTTTACAATCTTTCCTTATTTCTTCCTTTTTTTTTACTCTTGTCATAAATGGATCTGCCACATATGCGCCTAAGTGATCTCATTTCCGCTGCATTCAGTCTCCAGGCCTCACTTACATACATCAGTGTCGGTCATCGTTGAGAGTCACGAGTGGAGGTGGAACGGATTACGACGCGTGCTTTAAACAGCCACGCTGATAATGATTTTGAATACTGCATCCTGTAACGGAAAGGACGTTAGACCAAATTGGACCATGTTTTAGATGTTAGATAATGAATAAGTATGTTCAGTTATTGTATTTTTTTTTGCTACGAACTTAATTGTCAGTGTTCGCATGTTAACACTACAATATTACTTACTTCAAGAAAATAAAAAATATATTAAACCAACGTTATTCATACAGCGGTAAAAAAATACGATTTTTTTTAATAAGAGTATTAATATAAAATGTATTTGATTATTTTAACGTCTCTATAGAATTTGTTTTATCTACATATTTATTTCACGTTGGTGCCTACAAAGATACTAAAATACCCGTAACAACGGAAACAAAGGAAACTTACAAAATATTTTTTTTATAGTTAGAATTATTTCTGAAGACATTTTTAACCTTAAAATTTATCACTTTGTGGTTTGACGTATTATATTAAATAAAATAACAATCACTTTATATGAAACCACGTAATTTATTATACGTCAATCGGACATCAAGGGAGTTCTATTTAACTATATATGTATTCTGTTTCTCTCTTTCACGTGTAATTTTATATTCTATCTCGCTCTTTATGTATATATGAGATAAGCGAAACCGGTTGATGTATAATAAATTTCGTGGTTTCATACAGAGTGATTGTTATTTTATTTAATACTTAAAATTTATTGTCGATGTACGTATATGGATTTGTTTATATTTGTATGTTGTAGCGAATATCAGCTGTCGAGATATGGGTATTATTAATAGTTTAGTTTAGAAATGAGATTTTTATTTTGTTAGTTAATTTTCATTTATCACAGTGAAAATCGTGCGGACGCCCAGTCGTAAATTCATAAACAGTAAACGATTAGGTGAGATGATGCGGCCAATATGTATAATCTGGGTAATGTTTAAAATTCTTAAAAGTGTGGTGTGTGGTAAGCGGCACTCTTGTATTTATTGTTTATTTATCACATGAAGACGTAGTCAATAGAAAGTCATAAACAGTTTTGGTGACGACGTGGCACTATTCTGTTCTTCTTTGCGAAAAATCTTTTCACGTTGAATTTATTTCATGTTAAATGAAAAATAATAATAAATGAATGTAGAATGTTGTCGGAACCAGATTTTTTTTTTATATATTTATAACGTATGACAATATCATTGTGCAATATTGTATCTATTTTAATTGAACCGAGGCGAGACAACAATAATTGATATTTCCCACCAGTAATCATCTATTTCGGCGGCAATTGCAAAATTATTCTAATTTCAAACCGTTTCTCCCGCGCAAACTATTAAAATCCGGCTGCGTATGTACGTGGGTGGGTAGATAGGTAGGCAGGTTCGATTTTCCTCCAACGTGGCATTGTTCGCGCGGCACCGTCTCTTTCCTCTGTGCGTTCGCTCTCCGGTTCGTTCTCTTCGTCGGACTGGTAAAATCACACAATTGCGTGTCTGCGGGCGACCTTCCTCTCTGGAAGGGGCTCCCGTTCCCGTTTTCAATGTCGGCTCGTGAACCGCGCCGTCTTGTGACGTCACGCGCGCACGCGTACGCCGTGGCCGGCTGCCGCACACTGCTATCCGAAAGTAACGCTGTATCATTTAACGGTACCCTCGATGGAAGATCAGATTAAACCTAATGAAATCAATAAATTTTAATTTTTATATATTGGGTGGCATTTATATGTTGTAAATCACCGAGCGGTCCCGATAAACGGTAGATACGAGACAGCTTTTTATTTTACATATTAAATATGCATGCGACTTTGGGATTTTAATACTACATTTTTTTTTTTTTTTTGATTATGTCTCGAATCGAAATAGTTTTGAGTACAAATTTAAAATAAAAGCGAATTCTATTCAATTGAATTATTTATTGAACTTTCAGTTTTGTGATACGCTTAATTGATTATGATGTAAGAATAAACAGATTAATATTGAACAATTCCTCTCAATGATTTTATTATTTCAAAAATAATGAGAATAGACAATACGGTAGAAAGAATGGTTTGTCCTTGTATATGAGCAAAGTTGCGCTAATGTCTTGATTCTTAAAAATCCGTCATACGGCGTAATTAGTGTAAAAGTTTGTTCGTACGTTCAACTGAGATTTAACGATGATTTGTAACTAAGATTTAACTGTCGGATACTTACTTTCTAGTGTGCCAGTCATTGCTCGAAGGATTACGTTAATTAGTTATCAATCATCGTTACAATCGAACACACATCACAATCACAATAACGGTAAAAATAACTGTATAAATAACGATTTTATCATCACTAGTGCGTTCAAAACATTATTTTTTTTAAACAATAAAATTATATTTAAAATCTATTAACAGTTTGATGGATTTATATATAAGAGTAGATTGAAATACATAATAAAATATTATCAACCGTAACGTGATAATTCTTACGTGGTTTTTAACTTAACATGCCGTATATTTTTCACTCTATAAAACTTATAAACTACGTTCTCCTTATTATCATTGTTTATGAATTTCCTCTTGTTCATTTTTTATTTTTCTTCATCTTACCGTGTTTTCTCTCTCCTATTTATTTACTGTCCTGGATTTTCTGTACCGATCGATCCTTTCCAGTTTTTTTTTCGTAATTATTCCAGAATGTTGTCTGGTTCCCTGCGTAGTCTTCGCAATCGAAAATGTTTTAATATGGCCGTCTTGTCTGCTCATCGCGCATTCTTATCACTGTAGTGTCTGGTCTCTATTTTTCTCAACTCAAGTGTCACAAATAACTGTTACATTTTATACAAATACAGGTGAATATTATGTTTCAGGCCGATGTTGTTTTTGAATGATTAGGAAATGAAACATAATTTTACAATTATATTTTTATTTATAGATTATTTTGTTTATAACAATTATGTATGGAATATGACATCGGCCAAGTGAAGTGGCCGCCTCTGGCAGCGCACGAATGCGTGCTCTTTTAACCATATTTTTCATAACATTCTCGCACACTTAGCGTGTTATTTCAGCAATTTCATTTCTACTATTTCCTGTAGCATCGGATTTGTTGTTGGGTTATTGGCGTAAACCTTTCCTTTCAAATATCCCCGCAAAAAATAACCGGGAGCCGTCAAATCAGGTGATTGAGGAGACCTGTCGATATCATCACTTTTTGACATTATACGACTGGGAAAAAATTCTCGCAATATTTCAAGCGTTGCTCGGGCTGTGTGTGAGGTGGCATTGTCCTGTTGAAACCACATGTGTTGCAGTCCCAATCGAGCCAATTCGACCACAGAAGTTATCCAACATGTGACGACAGCGATCGCTGTTAATAATGGTTACAACATTGCAATTAATTTTTTAGATAAAATGTTTTAATGACTTCAACGCGTTGTTGAGGCGTTATATGCTCCATAATATATTGTAATTAACTACTCTTTACGACTACCAAATGCGAACTGACAAATGTCTGCCAAACCGAAATGACGGCCAAACAAAATCGGCTTGGAACATAATATTCACTCTGTTGAAACGGTTACTCAAACTTCCTATTAGTATAATGCACTCTGTTTATTTTAATGGTAATGCTCGACATTATTTTTCCACCATGTTTTGCGGAATATGCATCGCATCAACCGCCGGCCCTTTGTAGTTGTCCGACATCGTCTGCCTCAAGGACGGCTGCATTTATCGTTAATTGATCGCGATCATTGTTCGGTTTATTCGATCGATCATATCTCACGAATAGCGTGCTCAGTGAGCAAGCCTACGCATCTAGGTGTATAACAACGCGTGCAAATATATAAGATGTGTTTAAACTGATCAAATTTCCCTAATCAGATCGAATTATCATTAGTCAATAGAACTTAACTTCAATAACAGTTATGACCGATGTAAAAATCCCGGGGATTAATATTAATACTATTGTGATATGAAACAATTGCATACGAGTATATGAGTATTGAAAGACATTATATACTGTATACTGTGTGTATATATTTAAAATGGTTTATTTATTAATTATTGACTATATTTCTGCAACGTTACTTTATTTAATAATTAACATCTTATTGGAACATGTCAACCGAGGCGAGACTAGCGGTACATAATGTCCCGAGACAGGCAGAAGAGGAACGAAAGTAAACTGAATGCAGTGTAATTAACGAGATGATCACTTAGATGTATATTTGGCAAATACATTTATGACAGAGTAAACAATGAAGAAATAAGGAGGCAATGTTAAGATTAAGAAAGGATCATTTAGGTGATTTGGTCATGTGGAACGAATGAATGTGGGAGAATTTTTTAAGAAATATACATGACGCGATTATTGATGGTAACAGAAATAACGGACTACCAAGTGTACCAGATACTGGAATATGATTCTGTTAGAAGTCTCAATAATCATGAAAATGTGGATGAGGCGAGAATTGTGTGTCGGGACAGAAGAGTGTGGCGCTCTGTCCTCTCTGCATGCGGAGCAACGGCGTGATGGTAAGTTAGTTAATATTGTTTTGTAGAGAGACGTATGCGTGACAGAGAAGTCACTACATATTTATGAAAGCAATGGCGTGGCACGGTGTCAATTGTTTACTGTCGACAAACATACATTTGCAACACAAATTATTTACAAAGATTGACGACGAAGGTTCTTTATTATAATTTAAATTGGTACAGGGTCGTTTGGAGAACGACCGACGACGATTTTTGATTATGTTGAAAAACTGAATTTTACAACGATACGATGATTTTACAACGCCCTCGCCTCGCGACTTGATAGCAGTAGTTTATCGTGAAATGTTACCATATAACCAGTATCCAAATTAACGCACTGAGGAAATTAACTTTTATATAATTGAGGCAACACTTTGACTTCCTCCAAACGTGAGGTCGTGTACCGAGAAGAATTCGATAAAGATAAAATGTTTTTAGTGAGCCCTTGACTTGTGGGAATTAACCGATACCCAGAATGCATGTCTGGTATAAACGATGGGTCTGGCGTGTAGTGCATATTGACGTATTTTTATCTACCGTTAATGGACATTAACCTACAACGTAACGCCGCAACCAGCTTATAATAAATTAGTTATCTCTCTGTAGGGACGGGAACCCGTAAGCTTATCTCTGTTTTAGGATACATTTAAGTCTTAAAATATATATCCAAAGTAAAATTATTGTACACCTCAAGTCGTGGCGAACGCCTTTTTTTTATTTTGAAACCAAACGTGTTCGGAGCTTCATGGTGCATGTGGTGTGGCTGTCTTCAACGCGGCATTTAATTTTTTTTTACTTCCACAGTACGTGGTAGATTCTGTGATGATTGTCGAGTTTCTGTAACAGGATATTAATGATATACAGCATTCTTATTTTCATTCGGCATCTATCTACCTTATTTATATTTTATATGAAAACTTGTGCCTTTAAAAATAATGTACTCAGTTTTTTGTAAATCCAGCGGCGTAACTAAAAAAAGATCGGACCCGATAAATTATAAAATGTGTGATCAATTAAATAGTAATACCTATAGCGTAATCTCCTTTAATATTCACACTTTATTAAAAATGTGTTTTTACATATTTATATGTAACTGAAAAAATCTTTGATAATAATCTTCGATTTACAACGATTTTAGTTGTCACATTATCGGATTACTATTATATATTTATTCTGAATATAGTGCATATAAAAGTATGACAACGTTAACCAGATACTGGAGGATGGTCCTGTTAAAAGCCTCAATAATCGTCGATCTTGTATGAGAAGATGTATGAATGTGGATGAGGCTAGAATTGTGTGTCAGGACAGAATGGTGTGGCGCTCTATCCTCTCTGCCTACCCCCTCGGGGGAACGGCATGATGGTAAGTAAATAAGTAAAAATATTTATATATGCTTTAATATAAACATAATCAAAATCGTTTCGTTTTGACATTTCATTAAAAATCTTCATCGCACTGTACATCATTAGTTTCTGAGATTTAGTCTTCTTCTTGAATGGCAGTCTCAGTCTATCTTTTCCTCTTGTATGATGTTCGTGCTCATGTTGATTTGCATCGATTTTTCGTATAAATTCCGCCGATATTTTCCTAGTGAGTAAATAATACATCGATAATGTTTTCACAAAATTTTGTAGAGCACAACGTGGGTCCCGATTCATCGCATGGCGTAGTTACGCCACTGGTCAAAGCATCTGTTTTAATATCATGATACACAATAATAAATTATTTTTATAGTTTGATTTTTATATAATGGTGGAAGTCTTTGAGGCTCGATTCTGCGTATCTGAACGACATGGAACCAAAGCGATAAATGCAAATATTTCACACACGATTGCAAATTTTCCAACAAAGGCCTTTGTCCCGTATCGCACGGTGTAGTGTCTGACTAAGCCGATGCACTCTGATATGACCTTGGGGATGTTCATGTTTGATTGATCTTGGAAAATATTTATCCCTGTAAAAAGATATAACTGCAGAAACGATGAAAAACGAAAGTATTCAAAGCTATATATATATATATATATATATATATTTAAAATATATGATACCTATCTCACTGGCTGTAATTATCGTAATAAAGATAGAAACTAAAGTATTTTAACAGTTTATACTATATGAGTCATGAAGACATTAGTTTGTGACAATTGCGTGATAAGAGTTTATTGAACTGTATTCTGTATCACGAATTGATGACATATGTCTTCCTGCAGGTTTTGTTTTGTCGACAGGACAATTACAAATCGTATACATCCTCGCTAGTTTTTGTATTCTATGACCCACTTATTCTCTCGCACGGTTGGATGTTACAATAATCGGATCACGAGTCCGCTGATTCTGTTTGGTGTTGCATTATGGACTTGGGCCGCCACGAAATGAGTACAGCGAGTATACGTCAACATTGTGATTCATTATTCGCAACCATTTTTGATTCACTGGAATCTTTATGGCCTTGCATCCACGGAGTTGTGAGACGTGTTGAGATTGTCGTCTCGTCGTTGATCTGGAGATAAACTCAGATCATCGGTTGACAGCGACACTCGACACGTGCGCCCTAAAGTCACCTAGAACCATTGACACTTACGACTTCTATTGTGAAAAGTTATACAAACAGAAGCCATTAAATTACAAACATTTGTTCTGTTTTAACTGCTGCAGGAACATCAGTGGTCAATAGATTGATATTTGACGTTTGACATGAAATGCGAGGCGCGAGACAAGTGGAGATGCTCGAAACATGGCATATATAGTCAGTGGTGTAGTGTTAAATAAAAAAGTACCATGGCGGCATTTAAATTTAACCTCTCCCCTTGCCCTCCATTTTATTTTTCTTCCCTGAATTCCCATAGGAATTTTAAATTTAATATGTTTGTGGTTAAAAGGGAATGATTTTAGCTAGAAATAAATTAACTTTTTGAATCACTAAAACTAATGCGTATATTAAAAAAACTATCGCGTCATAACATATAAATTTAGGGATTACCGCAGACTACTACCAAATACATGAACTAACTGAAACTCCTTGTATCAATATTTTCATTTTGGTGTCACTTACGCAAACAAGTAACTCCGCGATTTTTTAAAAATATATGACTCGAATGTAACGAAAATTTAAACGCTGACAATATAATATGCATTAATGTAAAAAATTCGTCTTGTTTACACATAGATTTAATTTTCAAAGAGTAAATACTTTTACTGTTGCTTACTCGATGGTGGCGGATAAATTGCTTTACTTCACATTTTATATTTATTTTTAATTTTGATTATGAAAAAAACTTGCTGACACTATGTAATTTTTTTCTTTGTGTATTGCACTTCTGATAAAATTTTCTGTTATTTTATAAATTATGTTAATGCCTTAATAGGGCGTGTATAATAATAATTATTATAATAAATAAATTTGTCATAAATTACCGGATTTATGTTTCCACAAATAATGTGTGTTGAATGCCCCTTGTTTCGCAACTAATGTTCCAAACCTCTTTCCTGGTCTGTGACACTTTAATTTTTCAAGTGTATGTGGTCAATGACTGAAAGAACGGGATACTGATCCAATTCTTAACAACAAAAAAGTATAAATTTCCTCGTAATTTTCACGTGTTGTCAATTCTCCGGTCCTATGTTTTTTTTGTTTTTTCCTAATATTGATATTTGATGCACAAAATGTTCCGTTTTGTATCAAAATATTTTTTAAATATACTTGAAAAGTCAAAAATTGGCAGGACGGCGCCCTGGCTTCCACTACACTACTGTGTATTGTGGATTATGAAAGCTGAGAGGTTTTTTTTTTTACGAATATAGCATCTATTGACATAGGCCATTAGGCTCTACAACCTAATATAATGTAATAAAATAACCGTCGGTGTAGTGGGAAATGAGAATTCTTCTATACTTGGTGTAGTCCTGTTTCTCAGGTCCAAGCTCCTACCTTATTACGTCCCCTCGGGCTACTAATAGTATGTCGCAGGAATAGTTATGTCTCATCGAGTGCAAGGTTTGATTGTTAAAATTCCAAAAAAGGCGCGCTTACCACACCGCAAGATAATTTGGAATGTCGCTCGCACAGTTTAGTTCCTGGGAAACCGCATTCGGAGTAATTGTTATCAATGTATTGCGGTTGACTTATTATTGTAATTATGTTATAAAAATATTTTTATAAATTGAAGAAATACCTGAAACCATTTTGTGGAAAACAGAAATTCCCTCTTTATAGCGGCCCGTGTTCTAAATTCAGATTTATTCGTAACTTAAAATAAATAAATAAATGAAATTTTCGAGTAAATTTTTTTTACTCTGTGCAAAATTTGATCCAGGCAAGAAGTGAGGTGGCTATATTTTCCTCAGGGTCCCAGATTATAACTGATCGATATTTAGAACAGATGACATTTAATATTCAGTAAACTCTCTCTTAATCTGGCACTACCAGGATACTAAAAAATATTTTTTTCTAATCGGCATTTTGTTTTTATAGCAATATTCCTTTATAGCTTGCATCAACATAAAAATCCTCGGTACAAGTATTAATAATACATTTCATTTACATGCAAGCCTGTTGGCCGCTTCCTACCTCGTTAGGTACATATAAAGTACCTGTTCTGAGATAGGTAGCCATAAGGTTCCACGAGCTAGAATATATGTCGGAAGTGAGGTAACAAATTAAATTAAATCAAATGGTAAAAAACATAAAAATCAAAAAAGAGATAAGTAAAATGAACACAGTAAAATTTTTGAAACAGACTAAAGACATGTAAGAAGTGAAAGAAAAGAAACAAGCAGGGAGCAAACTAAACATGATAAGTACGATGTTAGGACAAAAGAATTATATAAAAAGAGTAGCTTTGATCGTTTAAGGAACTCTTCCAGCTGATTTCTTCCATTTTTGAAAAGCCATTCCTTTATGAGGATGCAGAATTTAGGATACCATAATAATTACCATAGTGTTACTTAAGTAAAGAAGCAGTTTTATTAACCTAACACATTAAAAATAAACAGAATATGTAATGAACAAAACATTAATATTACTATACTTAAATTTTTAAACGCTTAACACTAAACTGCATTAAATAACGACGGTGGGTAATATAAAACCACAGTTGGATGCCGGTTGCTTGAAAGTTCCGGTTATCTGAGTGCCGGATAAAAGGAAGTATACTGTAATATGCATTTATATCGTAGGTAAGGTGAGGGGAGACATTGTCTACGTTTTACGCAGATTCCTAAAGAAAAACTATGCAGAATTTGGTTTTTAGACCAAGCGGCGTCCAATCTCAATTGCACGATTACAAATCTTTACCATGCCACTAGACATGGGAAATTTGTGATCCAAGAACCAGATTTCCTGGATGGATCGACCTGGTTAGAAATTTGCAGAGCCCACTCGTGGAATGCACAAGAAATGCCGCGGACCGGAATAGGTGGCGACAGATCATCCATGCCGTCATCCGTAATTAGCCGCGGTTCCATGATCACGACTGATCTCAATGAGAGCAAGACGAAGATGTATATATTATACTGTAACGTGATGAATACAGCACTGAAAGTAATGTCTTTTTTAATATATTATTATTTTATTCTTGTAGGTGTTATGTTAGTAAGAAGTCTTTGTAGGCTTTAATGGGGTAGGCGTTAAGGTGGGTGGGATTTATTTTTTACCTCGACAATTTTATTACTGTTCGATCAGTCCGCCATTGTCTCCGCGGCCAGGGTCAGACGCACTACAGATGTTGTGCCGGCTGCAATTGAATAATTGATTTGACGCGAATGCACGCGACTTGTCACGCCGGCCGCATAACCTCTCGTAACAATTGATTTCATAGTATTCTGATTTAAGTTGTAGCCACGTGGTCACGTGACCGGCGACCTCGGTTTTGATTTTAATCGTGGCCGATTCTTTAGTCTTTGATCTATTTATTTTTAATATACATAATTATAAAGCAGATTAACGTAACGGGTAGCTTTTAAGCTCAGGTAAGTTGTACATATACGAATTACCTGTTTACGCCGATTGCCTATTCCGTCATGGATTTCTTATATAGTACAAAGGTATGAAACCGACATATGTGAAAATAAAACACTTGGACGCGTTTCAATCAATCTAACAATTTAACTTAACAACTTGTATTTATAACTATAATGGGTGACAGCTATATAATTTTATTTGAATTCTGAGGATTTTCATGCATTTTGAATGCTCCTAATTATTAAAAAAGTAACCATTCGGTTTCAACACAAATGATATTTTAATATCATGGGTAATCTGTAGAAAAGGACAGCTATATAATTTTACAATCTAAGAAGACAATACGGCAAAAGAGACATTTTTGGTATTCTAGAATTTATATAATGTTTACATGATTCTAGGAAATAGATATGTTCAATACGAATGATATTTTAAAAATTGAATTAGTGATCTTGTTCCACATCCTTGGTAGAACAGAAAAAAGGTTCTCGCAGAATCAAATCCTCAAATTGGCTATAATTTATGAAAATAAGAAATTAAAAAATTATATTTAAAAAAAAAAAGAAGTTTTTATATAAGTTTATTGCGTTGCCACCTTAAAGAAAATGTAGATTTGACTGCTTCCGATATGAAATGTTATTGTTTATTACAATATTGTAAATATGATGTTGCTTAAAGAATTGATGCGCTAAAGAAGAAAAGACGAAACTTCTTTATACAATGATATAATACGAGGTGTGTGAAGTGTGTTCAAATCGATTAAAATTGGAGGATTAGGTAGATTACGCACAAGGGATGCATGGAAAACACGGAAAAAATAAGGATTTATTCAGTGTTGTGTAATAATGTAATGTAAGGTAAATAAAATATTATTAAATAAATAGTTTTAATAATTTAATAATGACTTTTGTACCACCGTTCAGCAATTTATCGATTTTTGTTCCTTTCAGCAATTTATCGACTTTTGTCCCTTTCAGCAATTTGTCGACTTTTGTCCCTTTCCGCAATTTATCGACTTTGTCCCTTTCAGAAATTTATCGACTTTTTGTTCCTTTCGGCGTCGTAGTAAGGTGGGCGCGGCGGGCCAATAGTTGACCGTCCTGTCGTACTGCGACGGATATTTTATTAGCATCGCTGTAATAATATGCAACCATTGTTTCCAACTTGTGACAAGATACATACCCGGGTGACAGGCCCATTAGCGCGGTCTGGACTCGTTATCTGTCAAACCCGTTTTGTCAACTAGCACAGCCTTAATGCATTAATTTATTTTTCAACGAACTCATTTTTTCCGCCGATCGAAATACCCGAGCGTTTTTCAAATTTGAAAATGACAAAAAAAAAAGAGAAACGTCGACAAATTCGACAAAATTATTTAGTATATTGTATTTATTCGACTTATATTTTAGAAAATTTTGAATGATGTCAATGAATCAGATTATTATTAATGTTATTTTTTGCGATATTATAATTTACTAAAAATTAAAATACGTTTTAAATCATTTTTATCTTTGATGTGATACCAGTTTACAGTATTTTAAGAATAATTTGCATACAAATTAAATCTAATATATTTTTTTAATGTTCAAAAAATCATGCAAATGACGCCGTTGTGTCTCGCACTTTTCAATACGTTCATACCTATTCGCGAGTGCATATTATTAACTCGACAGCTTAAACGCGACATCTACACCAAGGGTTTAAATTGTACCGAGAAAAAAAAAAGTTTTTTTATTTTTATGTTGAATTGAACGACCACTCTATATTTGATACCCGTAGTTAAATTACCTATGAAGTTATATAAAATTAAATAAAAACGACACTCCCGGTGAATTCCTGCGCCAAACCCAAACTCATGTGACATTCACAGGTTAATTCATTAGAGTAAAAAAATAAGTAAACAAAACGTCTGACATTCTTAGTACACATTATTCCGTGTAGATAATGGTTCATATGTTCACTGTCGTGACGAGAATTTGTTTGGAATTCCATTCCCCTGATAGGTCCGTCTATTATCATAGCAATGGCGGACGTACCTGGTACAGGTCTGAATATAATAATTATACATTGAAAAAGTAAACATTTTAAATGATACAATTAATAGTGATGAGCTCAAAATCACGAACCGTGAGTCAATCACTGATATCTTTGAGTCACACTCACTCTCAGTGATTGAATATCATGATTCAATTTTTTTTGTTGGTAATATTTATGCTATAAAAATGTAAAATACGTATCTGGCAATATTCTTACCACAATTATGATAATTTATTTTCGTTTTGTATACTAAAATATAATGTTGCGTGTTACTGTAAACAATGTAGATAAACGAAACGAAACTCTTACCTAAAACTAATATCAATAATTCTAATGAAATAGAAAATACAATATATAAATAAGCAGTGGCGTGCGGTAGGTATAGATTTAGGTTATGCTGTTACCAATGATATTATACAATCATAAATATATATATATATATATTCATTGTACATAGGATTATGAACTTTCGTTTAACCAACGTCTTTAGACAAAATGAATCCATCGTTTACCGACCCTACCATGTTTTTATTTGTAATTTTAGAGTACTATTAATAGTGTTTTTAAAGTTTAAGTTTTAACGTAAAATAACACCTTCTTACCAATATAAAAATCAATATAAAGAATGTATGGACGTTTTTAATAACACTTAAAATGACTGAACATGATTCTTTTATTGTTTGAAAATTCTTTACGTAATAACTTAAGAAAAAAATTATTTTTATTAAAGGTTAAGGTAGGAAATAGTTCTGCCAGTTGCTTTTTGATTTTTCCAAATCAAAAACAAATCCATGTATTGAATGCAAAGAACGATCATGAAATCAACACGTTAAAAACAGTAAGATAAAATTAGCGAATTAGTAAAAGAGAAGGTAGACACTTCAATGATTTACACGCAGTTGTAAGCCTTTCAAATGTTTTTTTGTTAAACAGCAAAAGTAAACGACTCCATACAAAACGGATCAACCGGAAGGAATTTTCAATGTTTCATTTCAATTTCAATAGTTATATTCGGCGCATTATTAACTACTAGCGATACGGTTACAACGGTGGGTTGTCGTGCTTGTTTTTAGACCTAAGCCACTAAAGTTTCTACTGGTACACATATGGCGCTATTTATAATAAATCCATAAATATACGTTCACGATCCATATTGTAGATTATTTAATTTGTATTTGTTTCACAAAAATTTTAGTAATGCACAGCTTTTTTCCTTGTATGCACTGGACGCCCCTGTAAATAAGGAACTTGATTACATTCAAACCCTGTATTTAGGCCTGTACTATTTTTCCCTGTATTTAGGCCTGTACTATTTTTCGAGCACGAGCGCCAACCTCCTCATAAATACATGTTTTGTTATCTGTACAGAAGAAGCTAGAAGCTCTTAAGCTTTTGGATCAAAATGGCTCCAATGTCGGAACATCGGTGTTGGTGAACTAACTGTGGGGGACTGAAGGATAAATAGGGTTTGTAGGGAATGAAATTTGGGTTGTACAGTCAAAGCCGAACATGGAGATAAATCACCCATTTTGGATGATTTAATTGAAAGATATATCGATGAATGATATCGAACATAATATCGTTAATCTAGTGAGGTGACAAAAGAAAAATAAAACGAAAGTGATGATGATGATGATGAGGATTGCATAGAGAAGGTCTTGAGTGTTTTCTAAACAGGAAAACACAACATCTGACATTTTGAAATGGATGAGAAATATCGCGATAGAGAGGCGATGAACAACTATAAAATAGGATATTATTTATGTAGGTAAGCTCAGTTTACATTACCTCGGATAATACGGTCTAGTATATTTGGTATCGTTTGCACATAAAATATAAAAATAAGTATTTTCGTAGACAGGAATGACTTTGTGGTTTGACATATTAGATTAAATAAAACACAATCACTTTGTGTGAAACCACGAAAATTATTATACGTCACCCAGTTTCGCTTACCTCAAGCTTCATCAGAATTCTCCAACCATATTATTGAAAAGGACCATTCTTTAAATAATAGCACAGGGGTTAATATACTCCATAAAAACGGGTTTGGCTTCCGGTTGGACAATTTAGAAGCCCTCAAAATAAAAAAGGCAGTAAATAGTGGTACGCTAATTCTTGATCGAATAAATTTATATTTATTAGCCCTATATTAGGTATGTTTCCTTTAAAATCAATTTAATATCCATCAACATTGTATTTTTCCCTCCCTTTATGTTCCGTTTGTCTGTATATGTATTCTGTCTCCCACTTTATGTATATATAAGTGCGCTCTTTTTGTATTTATGATTATTAATGATGATTTATAATAAATTTCGTGGTTTCATTGCAAAGTGATTGTATTTAATAAAAATAAGTAACTTAAGATGCTGGTCTAGTGATCTAGTGGTTGTGGATTCGTGCTTCGTTCCAGGAAAACAGAAAGTTAGTCCTATTTTCATAGCGCACAAAAATTTCAATATCTTCAGATTTACGAAACTCCATACTGAGCGTTTGATTTTTTGACACCCCCAACAATGTTTCAGAAACATATTCAAAAACTTACATTGATAGCTAATTTATGGCCGTTGAACTCTACAATTATTCATACTATATCCTATGTTTTGCGGGATTCTTCCATGATTGTGAATAATTTATTACAACAAGCAAATGCCGCAATGTTTAACAACACATGAAACCAGTGCAGCTCTTAAACTGTTTCTGTTGTTAACTGTTAAATTATAACAGATTTTATTTACATTTTTGTTAATAAAATGAGGTGCGCGTTGTAATAATTTAATTTAAATATTTAGTCTATTCGCGAGTGAATAATTTCTAATTTTGTTATTCTCCTATCAGTCGATGTGTCAGGGCGGCTTTTATGGATGTATGCAATGAGACTGGGGTGAGGACAGTTGGCAAGATATGTAGTGAGGGTAGATGAGTCCCGTAATACGCGCAAACCCCTTTTACAAAGCCGACAGGATCAGTATCGAGAGAAAGACCCCCGCGGTCTTGATCCTATGATGGTCGGATAATATCAAAACGGAACCTGCAAGAGGTAGTCGAGTGCTAAGAAAATTGGATCACACACCACATTAGTCTTATGTAGCCGCTTAGATAGATATGCTACAACAATTCAGAGATAACATTACTTACATTATTGTTTATTTATCTTATCTTATATGGCAATCAAAACTACACTTAATTTTATAATTAAATTACCTTCTTAAGCTTTTATGGTTTCGTTCATCTGTTGATACACTACATGCAACGTTAGAGACATTCACATAGTGTGGCCATCTTGTAGTGAGTTGTTGAAATGTTCAAGACAATAGATCAGCCCGCCGAATGTGAGATACGGCCCGTGATTCGTTATTTGAATGCACGAAACATGAAACCAGCTGATATTCATCGCCGAGTGTGTCCTGATTTGGCGCCAAGTGATTTCCATCTTTTCTTTCATCTGAAGCGGTTCCTTGGTACCAAGCGTTTTGATGAACTCAAAGACGGAGTACAGACATGGTTTTTATCCCACGCGGCGTCGTTCTGGTGTTAATGGTGGCGACTATGTTGAGACGTAGTTTAAGGTATGTAGCGTTTAAGTGTTGTAAAAATGATTTTTTTTTTTTAAATCCGGTATTTAAAAAACGCGCCTCGTACATAGTAAAAGGTTTATGAGTTTGTCCGCTAATCACATCGATTCTAGGATAGCTATTGCAACCAATATTTACGAAATACCCTTATAACCGAATGATTGACAATTAACAGTTCTGGTCTTCATCATAACAATTCAATGTCGTTCGGTTTGAACCGCGAATACTTAATAATGATTTAATATTACAAAATAAAGGAATTTCGTCGAGAGGAAAAAAATAAAGTGAATCATCACTTTCTCATGTAGTTTTCATAATTTATTTTTCTTTTTGTTTTTGTTAATTTATATACTTTATATTGTTCTACTTTTGTTGTAGTATCATGTGAAGGTCTATCCTTGTCGAAAAAACTGTTTTTGTAAATGCTGAATTTTATAATTTGAATTGAAAATAATAATATTTAAAAAAAAAAAAATACATGAAAAACACAATAAATAAAAATGTTTTCTTTTTTTACCGGATCACGCATGATCTTTCAGAATTTCATTAATGAATTTGATTCAATTCTCTTTCTATTTGTTTTTTTTTTACTTCGACCATTTAATTCATGAACGACACATAAATCGGTTAACGATAATTATATCGCATGAATGAAGAGGATTTTCCCATTCAATGGATAATTTTGGTCGGTTCGAGGATATGACGTTATTATTTCGTTAATGACTTGGGCGTGACGCCAAATTTAAAATAACATTGATTTGATGTGACTTTCTCCGAAACGAGACGTTTATTGTTGTAGGCGCGCGAAATCTACGGTCTGTAGTAACTCTCGGCACATATGTTGTCCATAAATATTTAACAAGTACACATCCAACGTCCTTATTTGTTTTTGTCTGTTATATAAAAGATTATATATAATTCAAAGTAATGGCGCGTGTCTACATATATTCGTATTATTATTTTTAGTTGGCGTCTATCCATTGTTGGGTAAAGACATTTATTAATCACAGTCACTCTATCCTCATCCAGTTGCTTTACAATCCTTTTTTTTGTCTGTCTGTCAGTCCATCAGCGAGCTGGGTGGCGACGCGCATTTCACCTTCCAGTTTGGGACTTCCATTCTAGAACAAATTATTATTAAAATAAAACACAACGTTGTTTACTTCACGCTACATTTTAATTAAAAATTAAAACGATTTCGACACTTAATGCATCATCTTCAGTAATAAACTAAATTTTAAAACTAGACGGCTACATGTGGGGTGGTATGAGAGCGGTGTTGGGGAGAGGGGGGTTTCGGTGATTGTGGGCGTGTGGAGTGGGTAATATGTACAGGAGAGATGTAATAGGGGGTCTTTTTATGTTAATATTAATCTCTATGCTGTCTAGAATGCCTTATTTACTACCCTTTTTGAATATATGTAGTACTTCTACATTGTCATGGACGGAACGATGACCCTCTGATCTTGCATGGTTTATCTAGTTTATGCTGAAGTTCTTTAAATTGTTATTCTATTTGTGTGTGTATTTTTCTTCAATTTTTTTCCAATATAAGATGAATAACAGTTCTTACAATTAATCTTGTATACTCCACTATTATCAGCGGATTCTATTCCAGTTTTATTATTTAATATATATTTCACTTCGTATCGTAAGAAAATAAATCGATTTACGGCTATATCAAGCTGTATCAATTTTTAAATGTCGAAATCGTGAAGAAATAAATAAGCACGAGTATATGAGAACGATTTGTATTTTATAGTACGTATGTTTATTTACCATAAATTAAAAAATATGTTTAAGACTAAGTCTAAAATAATTACTATAGATACTTCGATCGATTGTATTGTAGGGTAGAATGGACCCTATAGAACATACTAAATGCGAGATTTGCATGTTGTATACGACGAACTGGTTATCGTGACCACCCTAAAGTTTGATGATTGCGCTTGGCTGGGAGTGTCCAATGGTACTCACTGTATCAAGACCTCGAAGATGGGGGCGGCAAGCGACATTGTAAAGACGGACGCAATATAACTTGGAGTTCACGATTGGAAGATTTTCTGTGACCGAAAAGTGTAGAACTGTAGACGACAGTGGCGAAAACTATGGCTACTATTCATTGAGGATGATAGTGATAGATTAGTTATATAGTGATCTCTATACCCGTGAAACATATTGATCAAGCAATAATAAAAAAAGGATAGCTTACTATTTTTTAACAATATAAGTGAGTTTTAATATATTTACCGGTTTCGAAAAATACCATTTTATTCTTCAGGATGTCATAACTAAGTAAAAACATATATTATTGTTTCTTTACCAGAATCTATTTAAAAAAAAAACAATTATTTAAAAAATAAATTTAGTACCTAACTCAAATTGTTACATAATACAAATTTACTCGAATAATTTTTAGGAAAAAAATTTAGAATGGGACTCGCAGTTAAATTTAGTTGGTTGTTTATAATTTTTTTTGATTAGTTTTACACGTTTTATTTATCTCTTAACGATTCCAAATTATTTAATTTGTGACCAACACCGTTTATATGCAAAATTGACAATCCCAATTTGTTTATCAAAACCATGACCATTTTCTATCAAATGATTAGAAAATTCTGAAAACCCACTATTGTTCAAACATCTCAAATACTCCCTTACTATTGTATTAAAATTTATACGCATATAAGATGTATTTAAACTCAATTAAGTGGTTAATAAAACAAAGATAATAAATAAAAATAATCTTATTCTTCCTTTTCAAAAAATGATCTAATGAATTCGCACATTCGTTTGGTATGAAATTGCTCTAGGTTATTTTATATTTCCCGCACATTTGCGCTGCTCAATTGCCCGATGCATATGCGGTATAGTAGTATACGAATGACGCGCTTCAGACCGTTTACTTTATTTTCAGACCTCTTGAAGTTTAAAAATACAAGCGGCGCCTTTGTTTTATAGCCGCCTGAGCTTTCTCTGTTTCGATTATTCATACGAAATTCGTAATTCCATGTTGCTCATCCGAGAGAAAGTGGAAACTCCGTTATCTTCTGCCAACTGTCTGTATGGAACTCGAGCCTCGGCGGGTTTCAGGGGTACACGCACAATACATCTTAGTCGTCCAAAATATTGATATAATAAACAATCAGATCTGTGTGGAATGCTATGAATTTTGTCCGAACTGAAAACAAATATTTTAAAACAGTGGTTGTCGATAATAATTTAGATGATTCTGGTTTCATTATTTATTCATTATTAACATTATCTTCACTTGTTATTTACGTAACAAAATGGGGTGCGCGATGCCATCCTCCACGTCAGGTCCTCAAGATTGAGGATCATGATTTTCATGAACTACCGCCCTCTTTACTATGCGTGACTGTTCCCTATTTCGCTCGGTCAGTCTAAAGGGTGGGGATCCCCCTCAACAAGCTTCTCCAAGCAATCTTCTCTCATCGCAAGATGTCCAAAAATTGAAGTCAAATGGTAGAGAGTTTATCCTTGATGCGTAGTTCCTATAGAATGGAGACATTAGTGCATCTCCATGGTATGCGTAACATGTCCCACCAGCACCACATCTGACGGGCATTGATCCGTCCATCGTGGGCCCTGTAGTAATTATTTTATAACAGTTCAGAAACATTATTAAGAATTCTGAAATCGTGCATTACACGGGTCAATCGTCTGGTTGTCCAATCAATAATTAAAGGAGTCACACAAGGATCAGTAATGGGTCCGATTTAATATCTCATATCTATGAACTGCTTACCATTTATTGCGATGGAATCAGAACCGGTCGTGCTTACTGACGTCAGGACACTTGTTTTTTCGGTAAAAATGTACAGGTTGCAAGAGTACTTGCTCTAAAGAGAGAGATTGCATCGAGATGCTGTGTTGGTCGCACGATTACAATCTCACGATAAATGCGAGCAAGACAAAACTAATGCTCTCTAAAAATGCAAAGAAAATAAGTAAATGTTTTGTCACATGTAATTACAATGTTTACATACTTATCTGCTGGCTGTTATAAAAGTCGCGTGACTGTGATAAAAGTGAGATACATTCAGAGAACAACTTATTACGATCTTATTGTAGGTAAATAATTAACATTGCAAAAATACTTAGAGAGTAATTACTTTTTTTAAAAAGGTTATTATTTTTGCATTAGCATTTTACTTCTCAGTAGCCTCTGTCACTTCTTCCTTCTATCACTATGGTTTCAAATGTGTTGTGCTAACATTGACCTCTTCTATATTATTAAAAATATATTAAACGAATCAAACTCTAAACACTAAGTGAAAACATCGTTAATTGAAAAGATGATCTTTCCAACGAGCTCCCAACGTGAAAATAGATTTGTCACTAATAAGGTAACATATTTAGATGGAAACTGACGACATTTATCGTAGCTAGCAGGTACTGGGCGTAATAGTGGCGGCCATTAGTGTCCGCTACGCAGTCAAGGTCTCATCGGCTGTCGTTAATTGCTTGCTGCTAGGCCCTGCGGGCGGCTAGTGGCCGCTACGCGGCCATTGGTGTCGCCGATTTCTGCTTTTTGCACTGACAATGAAGCAATCGACGATAACCGATATTATATGGCATTCTGTATTGCTGTCCCTGGAATCGAACAAATGGTATTTTTACGTATTAACTTTGAAGTATATGTATACGCTTAAAAACATTCTTAAAAATATAAACAAAACATTCATATTGTCATAATTTGATAGTTCTGTCATAGATGGAGTGCGACGCGATATGACCACGAGACATAGATGAGATGATAGTGTGACAGATGTTAAATATATTTGCCAGTCGTAATACGATTTCGCGGATATCGGACTGTTATATATATGAATATATACTGAATATATAAAAGAGAAAACATTTAACTTATCTTAACCTTATTTAAAAACACGTTCTTTTTTGCCCCGCTGGCGTCTAACAAACCTGGCCGTTTAATCAAGCATTTATAGCCATAAAAAAACAATATCTGAGACTTACAAGACGTCCAGAAAGTCATAGAAATACATGGGGATACGTAATATTAATGTGGTAAAAAATTCCAGTGATATTTTTTTGATGTATATTTTCTTAAGTGATTCATATAATTTGTTTTAATAAGTATTATTATTGCATCAAACAGGTGAAAATATTTCTGTCGCAATTTGTTCAGTACATTTTTATGATTTTTTATAAGGTATGATTTGTTTTTTTTAACCAATGAGCGTTGTCATCATATTTTAGAGCGAAATCTAGTTCATCTGTAATGTTGCCGTGTTGCAGTAGCATACGTACACGTGGAATATACGAAAGTACTGATAATTTAAAAAAATATTTTTTAAATTAAATTAAATTCAAATAGAGAACTTGCACTTCTGTTTGCATTTTGAAATATGTCACCGCGTCCCTCCGCTGGGAAGACCCTGCATCGGAATGTCACTCCGTGTTGCGCATGCGTCACCCGCGAGGTTCCGTCAGTCCGTGACGTCAGCGGCCAGAAATCTGGAAGCGGCAGAGCCTTGACCCCTAACTCCGCCTTGTGTTATACGGCCGAAGTCGTTGTACACTGCAGTGCTCAACAATGGTATGCTCTCGATGCCGTCTTGCGAAAATGAGCCGTCAAGAGTGATTATTGTATTGTGTGGAGTCGAAGTTTTGCTTGTAAATTATTCTCGGTGTTTATTAAGTGGTTACACATTCTGTATATTGAGTGTAACATTGAGCGGGAACTGAATATTATTTTGTATTTTTTGTCTGATCTTTTTATCTTATCTTTAATACCATATATCTCTTAAAATGTATTTTATGTAAAAAAATAATCATTTACCTTATCGATAAATTACTTTTTACTAAACGTTATACACTCGTACACTTTATTTAGTACTTATAAATCATCATCATCATCGTCATTTCTCTCTTTCTTCAGAGTAGTAATAGTTAAACGGTTATCAAGTGTATTTTTAGTCGTGGGTTATGCTCCCGTAAACTCAGAAAATGATGAAGTGAAAGATGAATGCATCTAATGAATGTAAAACGGAATAATGAAAAAATAATTTTTGCAGGCGATTTGAATGGATGGATGGGGGGTACTCGGAGGGATGGTTTCGAGTCAGTCATTGGTGTGTACGATGACAGAAAGATGAATGCGAATAGAAAAAGTCTTGAAATATAACCCTTTTGTCTCAAACATCTATTTTGATCACAAAGGAATCCATCTGTACACATGGAAGAGAAGAAATGAAAGGTCGAGAATTGATTTTGTGGTGGTTGACTTTAGACTGAGATTCGTTACTGTTGATACTCGAGTGTTTTGGGGCACCGAGATGGAAACTGATCATTTCTTCGTAGTCTCAAGAATATTTTTATTTCAAGGATAGCGGTCCATGAAAAAAATAGTATCGGCGCCATCTAGTGTCAAAATTGAGAATCTGCAAAGGGATGATGTCAGAGAAAAATTTGAAAGGAAAGTGTGTGAAAAAATGAGTGAGAAAGGAGCGACTGATCTGAATATAGACAATGCATGGGAACACACTAAGGTTACTCTATACGAATCAGCGAAAGAAACCTGTGGCGTAGCTACCCAAGGAAGGAAGAAAGGTGATGCATGGTGGGATGATGGCATAAAGGAACTTGTGAAAGAAAAGAAGAATGCGCGACAGTAAATGGGGATGAATACACAAGAGCAAAATACTTGTACCAATGCCTGTAAGAAAAAGTTAAATCTGGTGTGAAAGTAAGGAAAAAGCGGCTGAAAAGAAAGGAAGGGGTGAAAATGATAGAATTTTCAGGATAATATTAAATTCTTCTGGAAGGTGGTCAAAAAATCCCGATGTGGTGGTGAAAGCAGTAGTATAAAAGCTATTAAGTACCAACTTATTTACCAAAATAGAGATGTTAACGAATGAGAATGAAATAAAAGATAGATTAATTAAATATTTTTAGGAAACGTATGAGAGTGTAGAGAATGCTAATGAGGAATCACCCGAGAGGCTCTCTGGGGTAAGTACGAATGAGGAAAACGATATAAATGCAATAAATATGAAGAAATAAAGTGTGCAATAAAACATATGAAGAATGGTAAGGCCGTGGGGTATGATAACGTTGCTGCTGAGTACATCAAGACTGGTGGCTTCATACGTTCTTCAACCAATGTTTGGAGGAAAGCCATACACCGTTAGATTGGAGGGGGGCTGTCTTTATGCCTCTCTACAAAGGCAAAGAGTCGAAAATGGAATGTGGTAACTATAGGGCTATTAGTCTGCTGAGCTCGGTTGGTAAACTATATGGAAGAATTTTAGATTAGAATTAGAATATATATTCCGTAAAATGAAAATAGATGGCTCTTTCAAATAATGGAACGATAGATGTATTCATTTTGAAAAGTGTAACATATAGGTTCGAAAATTTGTCGTCAAAAATAGTGTTGCTGTAGCATAGTTGGATAATGCACCTTACCCGGTTTGGAAAGAGATCCAGGTTCGAATCCCGGTAGCGCAACAACAATATTTTTCGATAAAATTGATTTTATATGTATATATTTCTAATTAATGCATTTAATTAGTATTTAAAATATCACAGACCTATGTTCTAAATAATTACAACTTCACAATAAGAATGTGTTCTCCTTAATACAATAATGATTTATTATCGCTACTTCAGATTCTCTGTCTCTGCCTTTTCATCCATCTGTTACCTGCCACGAGCTTAAAGACAGCCAACACTTCTTCTACCGGTGCGAGGCTTCTACTCCAGAATATTTTCTCCACCATCCATCATCTCGTCAACAGACATATCCAGTCTGTTGCCACTTGAGCATGTAGATTTTTTTTGGTCACATTTGTTACTTTGGTTCTCTGGCAAATTTACATATCATTTTCCACGACAACTTTTATTTTGTATATGACGTAGACAGTGAGGGTCCTGGTTGAAGGCTTTAGTCTTCAGAGATCGTTGTATTTTTGGTGAATACACGAATAATGTCCATATGTGAAAGTAAAACACTTGTTTTTTTTATTCTATTCGTTTAATTTACTTGAAACGCGTTTCGCCTTGTAAGCATTATTAATCAAAAAATTTAACTCAACAACTTGTATTTATGACTATAATGGGGGACAGCCATACAATTTTATTTGCATGAGATGAAAAGGGACAACATTATTTATTCATTGTAATTCTGAAGATTTCCATACGTTTTGAATAATGTTGAGTTGAATTGTCAAAATGATAATGCCCTTACAAGGCGAAACGCGTATCAAGTAAATTAAACGATTAAAACAATTGTTTTATTTTCACATATGTGATTATGGTGTTCTACAAACATACCTCGGAAACAGTATATAATGTCCATGATGATGCAACCGATTTTTATACTAAAAATATCTTTAGTCCGTTGGGAGTCGAATTTGTGACCTTTGGATAGTTGTCCAACGCTTTAGGCCACAGTACCAATTGTAAGTTAAGGTAGCGATTAATCTCCACGCTGCCTTCTTTCTTGGTTACCAGTTTATCGATGACAAATCGTTCGGTTTCTCATAATAAAAACACCATGACTCACCACTGCCTGTTTCTTCCTTATATTGTAATACACATGTAACACACGGTGCCCAGAAACTCTCGGTGCTTACTAATCAAAAGAATAAAGTAAATGTAAGCGCTGCCTGTGGACTGCACAATGGATGGATCCAAATAATCATAATTAAAATAATTCAAAGATCTATTTCCCGCACCCCCTGGTTCACCAAAAGGAAAGTCTCCAAAATAACAATATCAATCCCTAGAATGAGAATTTGGCCGTGTCAGGTAGCCTCACATTTATTCAGATTGAACTTAATAGATTCTCCAATGTGTGGGTGCGGATCACAGGTTTTTTTACAGTAATCTCATCAATGGTAATTTTTAACTCCCGTTTAACTTGTGTCATCTTCTTTCCCTTAACTCTAAATGTGGCGAGTATCTATAAAATAGCAAATTTTTTGAACGACAATGGTATTGACTTGTAATATAATATTTCCTATTCTATAATATTATTGTACTTTATTCTATAAAATAAAGTTTTGACTTGATTAATGGCACAAATCACTCTTGAAGGTTGGATTGCCTATTTAAAAGAAAAAGAAGAAGCGATGCCTGATTAAAATATGTTGCTTGTTTCAATGCCGTACCGAAAAATACACTAATATATGTATTTTTAATTTTTTTATGGGTTTTTATAAAATTTAATAAAAACAGAATTCTTAGAAAAATCATGGGCTCATTTTACCCTAACAGAAGAAACTTTTGAATTGTTCCAAGATACCTTATTGAATATCGATATTTCTGTTCATTTCATAATGGGCTGTACTCTGTTCAGTGACTAGATTTGATTAGTCCTATTGTTTATCCGTTCCTACATTGTTCCATCTATCCCTCTCCAATACAACATCTTAACAGATGAAACAGATATTAACTTAAGATATGATCTTTCATGTGCCTTCACATACAAAATATAGATATAATAATTAAATTTTTATCACTCAATTTGGAACACATTGTTAATTGACATGATAGTAATTTTGTGCTACACACACAGTGGAGCTTTATTTTTGTCAGATATAAATAATGACTGATAAAAACAACTGCACTTCTCGAAACTAGTAGCACAAAATTTAGTTTATTTTAAAAGTTTAAAAAATGTGTATTTATAAGTACAGTATGAGCGAAAGTCACTATACCATTTGAGAATTAAATAATTATACAGGATATTCTACATAGAATGTATATTTTCCATATTCAAGACGCTATGAATAATGAATATGAAATTGGCGGTCATTTACAAGATATTATTTTTCATGTATAGATTTGTTGAATACCTATCACCTAAAAGGTAATAAAAATTATAAAAAACACATCTAGTTATTTAATTTTAAATTGGTAATGTGACTTTTGCCCTATCCTGTATATCCCTCTCCCGGTTTCAGTTTTTGTTACCGAGCAAAGATCATCACTCACGTTTTCCAGATGGAAATAGAAGTGTGAAAATTAATTGTTTTTTTTTTTAATTAAAAAGATAAAACGCTATTATAAATAAATATATATGTATATATCTTTTTTACCCTTAATCCGATGTAAATTTGTCGCCTTTCTTGGAAACCACGAGGTTCCGCAAACCGCGGGCTATAAAAATTATACATCAGTATTAGTAATCTGCATCGTATATAATATGTAAATGTGTTGTGCATTTTACGTGAATCAGCCGCTTATTAGGAAGTGTTTACGGCGATAACTCTCTTCGCATCTCGTTTTCTATCAATTTTTGTAATCTGTACACGCCTGTGTGTCGGTCAAGTTGTGACTCAGGCAAGGTGAGGTTTCACATTAGAGGTGATATTTCCCGCTTCGCGATTGTGACTGTTGCTCCTGCTCCGTACTGGTGTTATTTATTCGTTATACTGATAAAAAAATTATATTTAAATGATACTCAGTACGTGTGTTGTCAAGTTCCCTTTTCAGGTATACGCAAATAGACATATGCAAATCAAGTAATATTGCATTATACCGCAGAATGGATTCAAAATAATGTTTTTTTTTTTTACTTTTGGTGGCTCTGAAAGGGATCTTTTAATTGAAGATTTTCGGTTCCTCGATTACCGGCACTCCGACTTCAATCGCTACATACGTTTTATTATTTCTTCACCTCTACACTGGATCTTAGTTCAACTTGGACACGATTACGGATTGCAATCATGCCCAGGATGCAGGAAGGTTCATCTGAAACACAATCGGCTGACGCTGACATAGTGGAAACTTCACAGCCAACGATGTCCACGAACAATGTTTCCGTGAAATATATTTTTCAATGCTAAACATAATTTATTATCAAAAATGGGAAGTGGCCTACTATAGTACATCTTAATAAACAATTTGACATATTTTTACAATTATTTTAATACGTTGCGTACCTTTCCGGCGGTAACACTGATACACGTGCGCTACATATACCCAGAGGCCACCCGGCGACATTTATTATATGGACGCTTAAAAATATTATTTAAGTGAAGTCATTTAAATGAGTGAATTAATATAATAAAATTGAAATGTGACAGATTCGTGATTTCGCGAACGTTCTTCTTTTTACGACTATTTGTTTCATCTCTCGTTATGTAAATTTTAGATGAGTAATTATTTTTTCCAGCTACAACACGACTATTCATGCAAGTAAACATTTTTTGTTATGGTGTTATTTTTTTTATCTCTGAGAAATTTTGCAACTCACCTTTTGCTTCGCGACACCTTAAACAAATATAGCATTTTATTTACTTACTGTTGATGATGACATTTCTGTTGTAAAGATTCGTTATTTAAGAAATTATTACATTTTACACCATTTATTTAATATTTTATTATTGATAACATTCCTATTGCTATCATGCTTGACAAAAATTATATTTGATCATTTCCATTCTTTATTATAGAAATGTTTTTTTTCCATATTTAATAATATTCCATCAATAAAAAACAATCTGTTTCGAGTGCACAATTTGTAAATAAAAATTTTTTTTATAAAATTTTCAAACCTTAGGGGCAAATTACAACATTCAAAATAATAATAAAAAAATATTATAATTTTAATAACTCGTCATATGACGGGCAATGAGGTCAGATCTTAAATTATTTTCACATTTCTATTTACATACAAAATGAAACAATAAAATGAACGTCGCTATGTGATATTTTTCAATTTTCTTTCGGAATTTCCAAATGGTCGCTTTAATAAAGCATTATGATGTCATAAAATACATAAAAATGTCTATCCGCTTACTTAACTGTCTATGGTCACGCTCGTGTTCTTAATTATAAATCTGCGTTTCCCGCCATCACCGTTTGGAGCGACGCGATTGGTCCGAGAATTTCCTCGGCCGTTTTTATCCACCCAATCCGGCCGGAGGCCTTTACCGGTTTTCTTCGTCTGATTCACCGAATCTTACTGGCCATTAGTGGTCCCATATGTGATTCTAATATATTCAACGATTTTATTACCGCTGTGAATGGAGATCTTCGGAGACAATCGTAAATTAAGTATACATTGTTAAACTAACGACGAATGTGGAATGTTACAAGATTATTGTTGATTTTTCAATATCTATGACATACGAATTGCGTGTCTAATCTAGCTGCAGGTTTTTTTTTTTTTTGTTGCGTTTGAATTTGTAAATCGAAGATGTTCTAAAATAAATAATAGACGAAGCTATTTTATTGGAAATATGTGGAAGTATGGGTAATTACAGGGTACGATATTTTCTAGGTGAAAATCCAGTAATTGCGTGTTCTTGGACATATTCAAATATTGCTAATAATGTACTGGTCAAAATAATAAAATACGTAAAATTGAAAAATATTGATTTTTTTAGGCGTATTCCGGATAAAGAAGGAAATTAATGATCAAATTTAGTCCATAGATGCCGATAGTGTAGTGGTACTTGAAGTGAGTTCACATGTTAACATATATACAACTTTAATTTTTTTTTATGGATATGGACATTGTCTAATAGGTTAATAACAGTAGGTGAAAATCCAGTAATTGTTGTGTTCTTAACATCTTAAAATATTTTCAAAGATGTCTTATATACGCAGAAATATAGCGGTACGTGTCGAAGTGACGCGCATCTCATGACATGAATTCCGAAATAAGTTCATTACGCACTTAATAAGACATGAGTATTTTTATTTTGTGTAGTTGGACACTTTTGTTTTTTAAATGAATTATTTCCGCACAGATGACGCCATGTTGCCACAGCGCCATCTATTTTAGATGCAGCGAAGTGATATGAGAACGTACTATATTCAAATCTGGACAGTGATTGTGGTCATTGAAATAAAGGTTCACAGTGCTCTCTTCTACTTTGAGCCTGCCATGTGTTCAGGATAGAATTATATAAATTTAAAACAAACCATAACGCAATATTGAAACATAAATTATAAATAAGTAGGGAACGCGATCGAGGGCCATGAGAGGATTTCATATGATGGAGTAGACTGAGCTGAAGAACTCAATACAGATGCGGGGAAATAGAGAGGAAAAAACCATCCATTAATATAAAAACGAAGAAAAAATCTAATATCATTTTTGATTCTGCATATTGAGTCGATTTAATGAAAATGTAAAAATTTTCAATCCAATGCTTGTCCGTATTTGAGTTAAGCTAGGACCTAGTTACAGGATAGGGTATATAACAGTGATGGCGAACCTGTGACACGCCACAGCGTTTTGGGCGACACGCCAGCGTTCACTAATAACAACGTTCGAATTTATCACTACGTACACATGTATCTCTTTTGTGTCTTGTCTCATTTAGTGAAAAAAATAATCAATCAACATCAAATCAAATATTATGAGTATGACACGCTACCAAAGTTAAGTTAGATTTTCCGAAATTTTGACACGACGAACTTCGTTTTAAGGTGCGTGTACATGGATGAGACTTTAATTTAATATCATGTCTCAGAGATTTGGTGATGAATGTTGGTAAGTATCTATTGTTTTTCTGCTCTGCGTACAAAATACTCCGCGCTCAGGTCTGTATTGTACCATCTGTGTACACGGGTCATAAGAATTTTTGCATTTAAATCATTAAACCATTTTTATTAGAAGATATGATACATTTTAAAAATAATCAGTAAGATATATATATATATATATATATATATATTTCGTTTTACATTTATTTTTCTCTATGATAGTAAGACTCATGTATAGAGAAAAAATATATTGTATATATAATTTATGTCTGTTAGTCTGTGCACATATTTTTTGACCCCAGATACAAATTTATAGTAGTCTGTAATTTTTCTAATTGTGATGGGGAAATTGTTAAAGAATTTGATGCTTTGATAAATATAGTGATTTTGCGTTACGGTACATTTTAGTTTAGGAATATTATTTTGGTGACTAAATCTTGTAGATTGGAATTAGCTTTTAATATTTAATTTATTTTTAATTTTAATAATTTGGATTATTGAATTTATTTTGTATACGTCTATTATTTTTGTTACTTTGAAATCTGTGAAGAGTTGGACACTTTGACCACGAGAGATGAAGACCAAGAGTTGTGAATTTAATAAGTTTATCAACTGAGTAATGATAGTATTTACAAATTGTTTAAATGGTATTTTTTTTTTTTTTGTCAAATTATAAACTTTTGAAATCTTGCGACAAAATATACAAATGTGTCATTCGCAGACATTGTCCACTGCTGCTCGTGTCGCGGCGACGCAGCCCGGCTCGAGGGCGCGGCCCGGATCTGCCGCTCGCTGAATCAACAATGGTTTACCTGTCAAAATTATTGTTTAGCGGAGGTCAACAAACACGCGTCGTGTTCACCGTGTCGAAAATTGCGCGCCTCGGCGCATTTAAAGCTTCATTTAATATTTCACGCGAAAGGAACATCTACGTACAAAAGAATAGAGAATCAACAAATTCTGTTTGTGAATTAAGGTCGCTTAGATAGATGGTCGAAAAAAGTACGAATGGGGTGAGGATGATAAAGAAAATATACGACGAGTCATCGTATGTTATATGAAAAAATGAGCGGATGATCAAAAGACAAATGTGGTATTCTACGATAGAATATTGTAGCGTTCTACAGGTGGGCCATAAGTTTTTGCACTTTTAAAATCGTTTTTGCGAATGAGGGGCACGCGGGCGACAGCGTGTAAAAGTTTGGTCCCTTGAAATCATATCACCTGTAGTTTTTTTTTTTTTAATTGAGTTTTCAAAAGTACAAAAACTTACGGCTCACCATGCCGAACGATCATGTAAGAATCGTCGTTTTTGTAAAACTGTTTTACGCAGAACACGCGTTATTCTCCCGCGAAGTGATCCATTGCGACTAAATTTCCAAGGATCAAACTCCCGCGCGCTGTCGCCCGCGTGCTCCTCTAACGCGCGATTCCCGCGCAAAAAATTTATGGCCAATCCGTATAAGAGAGTTAGTTACAATTTACCGTGATTTTACGAACTTTTCAAAAAAAAAATTTTTTTTCAATCGTAATTGATGAAAATACTGGCAACTTAAAACACACATCAGTATCAGTAAGTGTTATACATCCTCGCTATACCTAATTGTACATATTACGTAAATTTGTAAGTCTTTTAGTACCTACCAGTGGTAATCTACTGGTTGTAAATCGTTATCAGAGTAATAAAGAAACTAATACCGCTTTTTATTAAAAAAAAAAAAAAAAAAATTAAGAGCGTCATAAAGGTGGGTTCTTTTTCTGTTCCTCACCGCAGTGGCCGATGATATTGCGATCTCTAACATAACTAAATAATCTCTTCCTTTTTCCCGCCACACTTCAGAATTCGAGGTAAATGGTGTAAAGTCTTCCAAATCGGTAATTTGTCGTTAAGGGCGCGCTTTCAAAAATAATTAATTTTTTCACGAAAATCTGAGTTTTTATCATTCATTTATGACTGAAGAAGACACTAGATTTGACTTATTTTAAAACAATTACTTAGATACGACCTTTACACTAATGAAAACTAATAAATTGAGTGTTATTTGCCATAATTAAGAAAATACAACCATTATAAGAAATACCGACGAAACAGCCTTAATATAGAAAATTCTTGCATATGTGTAGTTTATTTTATTATTACGGAGACAAATCTGGATTGAACTAAATTAGCAAAATGTTAAAAATTAATCGAGTTATAAACCATTCAATTTGGAGTACATATAATTAATTTTCGACGTTTTTAAAACACTTTACGTTTGTGAAAACTATATTATATTTACTTGCATGTTTTGAGTCTTCAGCTACTACTTAAAATCAAGTTTTATATCGATTCTGTTGTGTTTTTTTATTTATAAATAATAAAAAAACTTAATTATATTTGAAAAGTGAGCCTTAAGTTCGTTTTATTGAATTAAAATTAGTTTTAATGTAATTTTTGTAAAGCATTCATCGTAATTTATAAACAATTTATGTAAAAAAAAATATAAATATATGTTTGTGCATTACTTATGCGACTCCTTATTTACCTGCACCGCATACAAATCACGTTTAGTAATACGGTCAGATGACAAATGTAATTGGTGTAATATCATGATGCATGGATCTCACGCGATTTTTTGGTTTTTCAGAGAGCGCATTGATTCACGCTGTTGGATTTTGAAAGTAGATTTTTCTGACAATATTTTCAAATTGACTCATACTCAAATAATGACGGAGTGGAAATTTTGTTTTATATTTCCTGAAAATTAATTATTATTCTTTCGTATTGTTAATTATTTCATTTAAAAATGACGTTTTAATCGCGTGGCATTGTTTTTTTTTATGCAGATTCTGTCGTATTGTAATGTTTATTAATATATCTGACATTTCTCAGAATAGTATTGAATTAATAAGAATCAACAAGCGACGGTACAAAAAGTGGAATGTGGTTTTAACATCTTCAATGGTCCGGTCCGCTGGTGATCGCGTCCTTGAATGGCGGTCCAGACTGGCCTGACTCCCGCCGAGACGCCTTCACAGGGCTTTCTTCTCAGCTGGTGTTATCCGGTACACATCCGATTCGTGAATTTTATGCAATGAAAAGCAGGGTGGTAATAATATCCATCATTAATTCTGTATATCGTTTATTTTCTCGTTAAAATATATATAAAATTAGTATACTTGACATTTCTATTATTTTACTTATGTTTATATAAATGCCTAACAATAAGGACACATATAATATATGAACCGCACTCACCTTTTATTTCTCCTGTCTTTCTGGTCCGATGTTGTTGTTCTTTTAGGTGGGTTGTCTTCTATAGATTTCGACCGACCGAAGCGCGCACTGGTGGTTTATTTGGATCGCTGGACTGTTCGAAGCACGGGATGTAATAAGAATGACGCCTGTCGGTTACCGTCTTCAGAAAGGGCGGCAATACTCACACACACATGTACATTATTATAAACCGGGAAACCCAGTGGTGCCAATCGAAGTAACATAACTTACAACATCATTCCACTTTCATACAACTCCTATCAGACGACGAATTCCTCCCTACAGTTGGAGAATATCCCGAGTGTTTCAACACGAAGAGTACCTCTATTTATTGGTCTCGGTACAGTATTGAGGCTTATTTTATACTACATTCAGTTATTTTTAAGCCATATTTTTATAACATTGCAGGCTTGCGATGGGTCTCGTACAATGTTCTCAGCAATATGGACTCTGATCAAGTGAGGTTGGCAGGGAACGACTGAAAAAAAAACATGTAGTAAATAAAATAAAATTAATAAATAAATTGTTGGATTATCGTGTCCGCAAAAATCATCTTTTGAGTAATTTTCTCAGTGAACTGTATACATAACACACACTCAAACGTTGTTTATCCGTAACTAGAGAGTACTAATTGTTGTACCTACTCGATTTTTTTATATCCGGGCTATATTTGTGAGGTTCAGAATCAAAAGCGGACATGTCCATTTTACCTGTTTTTGAGTAAAATGCAAAAAAACCATTGTACAACAGCTGGAATCATATTGAACATGACCAGTAACCGCAGGTCGCATGACCAAATACTGTCATCTTATTGGGTAAAAATATATTTGTCTGGGTTTGAATTAATCATCTATTGGACATGTCTGCAATTGAAGTAACAAGCAACTTTTAAGCGTTTTTATTTATTTCAATAGGCTAGTCTTGTAGACATTAGTTTGCTTTATATTTGTACAAAAAAAAAAAAAACCATAAAAATTGGATACGTCTCATTTTGATTCTATAATAATAATAATAATAATAATGGATAATTTGTATAGCGCTATTTTCGTAAAAACTTTCACCTCAAGGTCGCTTTACATGTAAACTGTTTATAGTTCTACAATTATATATTTTTTTTAAATTAAAAAATGTTATTTTCACTTATGGAAATGACTTTTTGAAAAGGTACATTTTTAGTTTCTTCTTAAATAAAGTCTCTGATGCACCGTTTCTTATGATGGAGGGCATAATTGTACATGTTTTGAGTTTGTTTTTGGAATATAATAATACTATATAATTTATGTCAGAATATAATTTAAAAAAACCGTTAGCATCATCTAACAGTTAGTCTGTTCTACAACCATTCCTGCGGATGAAGTAAAGGCTGACCTGAGAGTTTGACGTCTACCATTCAAATTATCCGGAATACAAAGACTTATATATCTCATATTTGTTGTGTTATATTGACAAATCGTGTGCGCGCGCACAGGTTAGAGGTAATATTCGTACCAAAATGGCCATTCTCTCTTCTGATATAATTATCAGGCTGAGAGGGTGAGAGTGGTAGCCCGTGTGAGAGGGCGGACTACCCCTGACACCTGCGTGTGGGATAACAGGACTCCATGAAACCTTTCATTTCAGTTTTTTTTATTTTTCGACAGGCACATAAGCAGGCACAAGAATTTCATTTGTGAGATTCTTTATGCGTTATTCATAGCCATTGCTCTTCATAAAAACCTATTTCTGTTATTTATGAATTCTTGTAGCATTTAGTGGAACATAGTCAGTATTATAAAATAATACCCACCGCTAGATCATGACGTAATACTTTGAAATACAGTCGAACTCGGTTATAACGAGTACGAAGGAATCAGCTAAATTTTCTCATTATAACCGCTATTCGTTTTTGCAAAAAATATTTAATATCCAATCAAATTAAAAGCAAGTCAAATACATATGAAAAATCTAAAATCTATAATTGTATGAACAAAAACATTTTAAAAGTAAATTTCTTAACAAAATTCAAAATACTGTTCTGTTTTAAAGATTAAACTTACTACGCACACAAAACACCCATTGTTTTTTCCTAAGAATTCACAAACCTGAAAGGAATCGTAAACAATAAGGAACCTCGTCAGCAGACATTGCTTTCGATTTTATGACTTCTCAAGAATTATGGTTTTTAGACCGTGTAGTGTATTTTATTCTCTTGTTAACAATATTTTTGTACGTTATATCAGTGACGAGCGAGCTCACTATAACAGCGAATAGTTGTATGAAAACAGGCCTGAATCAAAATAGTAATAAAAGTATTTCCTCATTATAACCGTGATTTCACTATAACCGTGCTCGATATAACCGAGTTCAATATAATAATAATACATTTTGATGGGATATTCAATGGCGTGAATACCGTTTTGTGATTCACGTCAAACATGTGTTAGGAATCTGGTACCATGCTGAGATCATTCATACATTTAAACACTCGAATTTTTTCTGATAAAAATCTAGCATTATTTTAAAATGTTTATTTCAAATGTACCTTTTGAATGCAATTGAAATGTTTTGTTACTTTATTGTCTCTTATAAAATAGTTCTTATTTTTATATATGGACTACATACACGTATGTTAAAATACTAATCATTTCTGATGTTTAAATACCATGTAAAGCATCTAGAAAAACTGAAACAATCACTTTATACAATTTTTTGATTAGTTTTACACGCTTTATTTATCTCCAACGATTCCAAATTATTTAATTTGTGACCAACACCGTTTATATGCAAAATTGACAATCAACAAACAACCAACTAAACTTAACTACGAGTCCCATTCTAAACAATTATTCGAGTAAATTTGTATTAAGTAACAATTTGAGTTAGGTACTAAATTTATTTTTTAAATAATTGTTGTTTTTTTTTAAAAATAGATTCTGGTAAAGAAACAATAATATATGATTTTAATTAGTATTGATTGACATCCTGAAGAAGAAAATGTTATTTTTCGGAACCGGTAGATGTATTTAAACTCAATAAGTGGTTAATAAAACAAAATTAACAAATAAAAATATGAATTTTAACCACAAATAGTTAATTTTGCCAATTTTAAAAGTAGTGATATTTTAGTTGTTTTAACGCCAAACTTTTACCAAACACCGTGTGCTCAAAAATAAATATAAAAACATATTTTCATGTCTCACCTTTCGCTGGGATGCGGAACTATTGAGTCAACAGGTAGGCATTAATGGGAAAAGGTTTTCGGTTTTTCTATGGACGAATATCCCGCCTGATTGCCTATTCTATTAGTGTCCCGACGTCGATTATCGCCATTATCATGCGTCTATAGTTTTATAGCTTCTTTGGCTCACGGCTTGGTAATGGGCGACCGACTATTATGACATGATATTAATATTTATGTCAGTTTAATGACTTATTATTAAATAGTTGTGGACTCGTCATTTTTTTTCTTTTTGTAATAAGGCATAATGTATGATACAAAGACACTATTATCATTTCGTAAGGATGGAATGTACTAAGAAATAATTGTATCGTGCTAGTTGATTAATTTTTTTAAATTTATTATTTAAAAAATGTTTTTTTAAATATATGATTTACATATGTATTTTATGTTATACGATATGTAGTACCACTATTATTAAAAAAATGCAAAAAGCAATAATAATCTTCTTTTTTTTAAATGAAAACCGCCATTTTAGAACATAGTCCTATGATATTATAATTTTTATTTTATAAAAATAGTAATAAATAACTAAATTGAGTCTTAAATTGTTCGTACTCTTAAATGGTTAACATAGTGTAAATAGTAACACAAGTAACATGCAGTTCCCCGGTAAGAAAAAATTCCAGGTTCCTATCCCGGTAGTAACCAAATATTTTTTCGATAGATAATTATTTTTAAATACTAATTAAATGTATTAATTATAATGATGTACATGTAAAATCAATTTTATCGAAAAATATTGTTGTTGCGCTACCGGGATTCAAACCTGAATCTCTTTTTCCTATCCGGGGAAGGTGCATTACCAACTATGCTACAGCGCCAGTATTTTTGACGACAAATTTTCGAACCTATGTGTTACACTTTTTCAAATTAATACATCTGTCGTTCCATTATTTGAAAGCCATCTACATTTTTTTTTTACGGAATTTCAAATACCTTTGAATAAACCGATAGCAGATGCCAGAATTAACAATTCATTTTTATTAAATTTTTGGACACATTGATACAACTTGTATATTATTAAGGAGAACACATTCTTATTGTGAAGTTGTAACTAATTAAAAACATTACAGACCGTCTGTTCTGAATAATTACAACTGCACATTTAGAATGTGTTCTCCTTAATAATGATAATTTTTTAAATAATATTCTTATACACATATATTAAACATACCGCAAATAAAACCCTTTTTTTTAGCATTCATAATTCCTAAAACAAATATTTTAAAACTAAAAAATTTAATATATAATAAATATAATATTTTAAAATATATTAGTTAAATCTCCCTTTAAGAATTTTATTCCCCAAAATAATTAACATTGTTTAAATTGACTTCAGGTGTCTATTATTTGAAATTATATTATTATTGCAGAGTTATAAAAGTAATTTCGCGACAATTGTTTTCCGACGATCTGAACACCTGTCAGAAATATTTTACACAAATACTCGTTGAGTAAATTTGACTCATATTTTTGAACACAGGCAGCCCGTACAAACTATAATGTATTAAAAAAATACGAGTACATTCGAGTCCAGCAAGTAATACAATATTTATTATCTCATAGTTGATATGTATTATTCCGCCGTGTAGTTGTGATGTTAGGAACAGATCAGATCGTGAAGTAACCACGGTAATGAGGCTGCCACGAACAATATACGTAATTTACAGAATTCAATCAATTTCAGTGATCACGAATCGGGTTCAGGTAATCGCTTGGCTTGAGTTTATCTTTACCGCTTTTGCGACCAGTCGTTGTCTATACAGTGGACTAGGAATAAAAGAGGCTCAATTGTTTATACAGGATAAAAATAAATAGATTGATTAATGTAGATGGTTTTCAAATAATGGAACGACAGAAGTAATAATTTGAAAAAGTGTAACATATAGGTTCGAAAAATTGTCGTCAAAAATAGTCGCGCTGTAGCGTTATTAGTTGGTGATGCACATTCCTTGGATTGGAAAAAGAGATCCAGATTCGAATTCCGGTAACGCAACAACATTATTTTTCAATAAAATTGATTTTATATGTATATCTTTATAATTAATATATTTAATTAGTATTTAAAAGATCACAGACATATGTTCTGAATAATTACAACTTCACAATAAGAATGTGCTCTCCTTAAGGACGTTTCTAAAAAAATCACTTTTCTTACGATCCTTTTGAAACTTTGAATACACATACTTATGAGTGTCTTTTATACGTATAATTTTTTTTCAATAGTCCTTGCGGTAGTAGATTTGTAAATATTGACTATTAAAATGAGCATATTTAACATATGAACCATACCCCGATCGATGTTGTAGCGCACGTTTAATTGAATAGCAATAGTAATTTTCTTACCATTGTTTTGGAAAACTGAGAATCATTAATTGAAAATTTAACAAATATCTTTCTGTAATACTAACTAAAACAAGAGGTATTCGTTTTGTTATAAAAAATGTTAAAAAGTGAGCTACTTTTGAATGGTTTAGACGTTTCCTTTTATAATTTGAATAGTGAGAGATTTTTGAACTTCTGCGCGTGTGAGCGGAAGCGAAAAAGTACACTGTACCTCAACTATTTTTTATTCTGTTCATAGTAGTTTACATACGGGGGAATCATCTTGAAGATTGAGTGCGACTACTCTTTGGGAACGTCCTTAATAACCAAAAGGATTGTCACAATTTTACTTTTTAACTATATCTATTCATCGTGTGCTCAATACTGAGCACCGTGGTTACTCGATCAATTTCAAGTTTTGTGCATAATACTTACATAAGTCTCCCAATCTTGAGCCATTCTGATTGCAACGTTTAAAGAAGACCCTTTATTTAGTCTAACCATCTTGTAGGACATGTCCTCTTGGCAGTTTTCCCTCGACTCTTCGTGAGGTTATGAATTTATCGAGGCTTTCGTAATTATTGCAATATGCCCAAAGTACGCAATCATTATTTTCCTGTATGTCATCTTTTAATAATTATTAATTCTTGAAGTATAAATACATTTGTGCATCTTGGTGTCCATATTCGCCTCCATCATTGACATTCTGATCCTTTATTTTCATTCCAACAAAGAGCTTCATCAATATCCATCTCATAATTATGCTACGAGAGCAAAAAAGAATAAAATCACCGTGAAGCCTAAAATGAAAACAAGCTTTGATCAATCCTTCCATATGTTTCTGCCTCTTAAAGCCTATAACATTTTGCCGAGCCTATAATTTTCGATGGACAAACTCAAACACCATCTCAGGAGCTGGTTATTGGGTGTCGGCAGATAGGAAACTGAGCAAAGTTTCATGGAAATGATCACATGAACAGAACACCATTTCTTTATTACTGACTATTCTACTCATTTATTATTTTATTATAATTTTTTTAAAACCATGTTTATCTCATTCCTAATATTTTTGGTTTAGATAAAAAATAAATGTATATATTATTAATAATAATAATAATGGTTTTCATATTTGTATGATAGACAACGGATGAACCTGTCTCCTTTAGTACAGACTTCGGTCTGGTTAAGGAGATAGTTTGTTCGCCTTTTTTTTTTGTATATTTATAAGATTGTTTATAATGTATAATATGTACGTATATTAAGAACATGAACAGAATAAATAAATAAAAATTTATTACTTATATTAATCATCACATTTCGGAGGGATTCAGCATGTTCCTTTACATTTTCTTAGTGACCCATATTTCCATTCCATACAAGTGTTGCGGAAAATTCTAGAGGTTTTACTAGATATTTTGGTTATCAACATTTCAAATATATGACACTTAAAAATGTTTGATCGCGTCGAAAATTGCGTACACATTATCTTCGCTCACGGTCTGGCTTGTAAGAATGGCGATTTTACTTCCTCATGGCATTAGTTGTTTTTAGTGATTTTTAATAGTTTTGTATATTTAGTTTAAAAAAATGTATTTAATTTTTTTTGTATCCGTGAGCAAACTTTGAGAAGCTTTGAGGATTCCTGGAACGTTGGACAATATACGGAGTTAACAACTCATTAACCACGTCGCAGTGTCTATTTTTAAGCGAACAAGCAGGCAAAACAAAACATTAAATAATACTTTATCTGAAATTTCTAAATGAAAATCTCTGTCGCTAATTAGAAAACTGGTATCGTAAGCCGCGTGATAATCGTCAATCTCACATCACTCTCGATGCAATCTTCACGAATTCGTTCGTGATGGTCACCGCAACGATTGCGACTCCATGACATCACGACCCCGAGGACGTTAGTTTCAATGAGGCAGAATTGAAGAACGCAGGAGTATCAGATCTTAAAATAAACCCGTCTGTCAAAAGTCAAGTTAACGTTTTATGTAAATTCGTATTTAATAAAAAGTAAGAATGTGCTAATGACAGTTATTTAAAATTTATACTTAAACCCATTATCAAATAACAAAACTGTTTTAATGATGCTTATATTGTATGGGTTTCAGTAAATGTTATAAATTGTGACTATTAATCAATAATGACCAGTTTTAAAAGTTTATTTTTTACACCCTTATATATTATTTTATTGAGTAAATACACCATTTATTTACCTATACGCGTCTTATGTGTCGTGGCGCCATGCTAATGCACGCCGACTTATTTATTTTTATTTGTTATGCACAATGGAATGTATACCGATATCATATTAGATGACATGGCAGTTACTTTGTGGTGCAACAATAATTTTTCACTAAACTAAACTAAATGTACTACACACACGATTTGTTATTTTGTCACTACTATAGTTTCGAGAATTTGATTATTTACTATATTTAAATTAGTTATGGATTATATTCAATTTGATGCCGACATATTCGGGTAGAGGAGCGAGGGATTTTTCCGTTCAAAAGAACGGATCTACTTCTCTAATACTTCACCCCTACTAAAAAGTAGGGGTGAAGTATTAGAGAAGTGATGTTATTAGTTAGTGTTTTATCAGAAATTATTATTTTTGAATTACGACAGTTTTTTTTAGTTGTTCATTATTAATCTTTTATAAATTAGAAGAAGAAATATCAAACTCAAATGTCTGATGATCTGATATAACCTATTAGTTAGTTTGTTCGTTCGCTATAATTTTGTTTTTATCAACATTTATTTTAAGCCTCTTAGTTTTGATTCTATTTAAGATCATCAAAATCTTAATTTCTATATGGTAGTATATAATAATTATAACGTCCATGTTTCGGTGTTAATTGTCCGACCGCTGACCGCCGACTTTGTTTGCGCCGGCAAAAACGAAAGTGGCAGATCGCAGAGTAGAAAAGTAATTTTTGCTCGTTGCGCGTCCATAGTCAGCAACGTCGCCGCGGGTCCGTGACCTTGCTACATGGTGTCTTTGCATTTCGGCGAATTGCTCGTCTTGGCGGAGACGAGAGATGCAGTCGATGATAGCCGCGAAAATTTGTCGTAAGATGACTGGAGTTAATTCGACAGCGACCCCTGAAATGTTTAACTCGCGTAATTAATACGTATTAAATTGATTTGCATACAATCGCACCACGCCGTATTTACAGTAGCGTAGTATATTTTTGTTATAAAATGGCTAAGTACGATATGTTCTTTTTTTTGTACATTTTACAGAAGAACAATTTAAAATTTCTGAAAAATTTTCATTTACAAGCTTTTTTTATTGTTCACAGATGTATAAAATAAATAAATTGTACATTAACTTTGTATTTAACGACCGCGAGTTTAATATGTTCACCAATAGTTTTCCGATAAAATATTTTTTTTTCATCAGAGTGAAAAAACTGAAACTACACGTCGAATTGTTGTTATGTTTTAAAAGTTCAATTTTTTTTTTTTTATATTAGGAAACTAATTCTACAATAAATCTAGTACCTGACTAAAATTGTTATTTTGAACTGAATCAATTAGAAAGATATACAGAAAATATCTATATATCGAAAAAATATTTAGTTGCTACCGAGATTCGAACCTGGACCTCTTTATATCCGGGGAAACGCATTCTCCGGTTTCGCTGTAGCAACCGAATACATTATAGACAAATTTTGAACTTATATTATATAATTATTAAGGAGAACACATTCTTATTGTGAAGTTGTAATTATTCAGAATATACGGTCTGTGATGTTTTAAATACTAATTTAATGTATTATAAATATATACATTAAATTAGTATTTATATTATATAATATTTCAAATTGATACGTCTATTATTCCCATTTTTGAAAGCGAATCCACTTTATATTTATTTCTGTATATGGAAAAAATTTATTTTGGTTAATTTTACACAATAAATAAAAAATAATTTTTTATAATACCTAGATCTACTTTATTTTTGCTATTTTATTTATCTCACTTAGACGAGTCCGAAGGTATAGAAAACTTAATTTATCATAAATGGACATATCATGTTTTGCAATATTATTACAGATACATACCTACTTCAGTCATATGTAATGTATCGTTGTTTTTTTTTTTTAATATTATGGATACAAGAAAAATTATATTAGGTCTTAGAGCTATTGTATAAACGTAACATTTTAAATTTAAGGTGCGATGTATATTATAGAACTTGGATAACATGAAGAACATGGTAAAATATATACGACTTCCAAAGTTTGACGGATATAGAGATTGATTGTGAACGTTACGTTGTGTAAAGTGATCACTTAAGCCAGCCGAAGACAGATCGTAAGCCCTGTAATTACCAATACTTCCATATTTCCCCATATAATATAAATAGCTTCGTCTCTCTGAGATATCTATAATTTGTTTAACTAATTTATAGACCATGATAGAGGCAATCCTATAAAGGTGCTAGAAGAAAAGTTGCTTGAAGAGGTCGCGGCCCACACCGAGCTGTTGCGCCATTGATGATGATGATGATAATGACGATGATAGAAGAAGTGGAGTATAACTATCTCGGCCAAACCATACAGTTTGAGATGCATAATCAAAATAAAGAAGTTCAGCGACGCTTTCAACTAGGTTGGGCTGCATTCAGGAAGTTAAAAGGAATATTTAGGTCAAATATCCCACAATACCTCAAAACTAAAGTATTCAACCGGTGTGTTCTTTAGTGATGAAACTTGGTCGCTGTCTGCGGGCCTAAAGCACAAATTAAAAGTAGCCCAGCGAACCATGGAAATAGCAGTGGTCGGCATTTCCTTGAGCGATATCTTAATACATTAAACGATTCTCCAAAAAAACTTTACTTTAAGAGTGCGCAAGCTGAAATAACGATGGGCTGGTCATCTATGCCGAAGAATGGACGATGAATGGAAGAAAGTGTCGGTGTGAAGGCTCAGAACGAGAACGAGAAATGTGGGTCGCCCACCGGCTCGATGTTCCGGGTAGCTGGATGTATAGAACGAAAGACAGAAAAGACTAGCGGATGTTCTTATTTCCTCATTTATGTCATTATTGATATATCGACCCTTCAGAATAACAAGGTTCCAACTAACATTTTGGGTTAATTTGAGTTATTGCGTGAAATGGGTTCCAAATGCATTATTCCTTATTTCCTCCGTACACACAAATTCTATTTAAACGGTATTAAAAGAAAAAATAAATGTTTTAATTCTATCAATTATTTATTTCAATTTATGAAACAAGGCTTAAGGCTCTTCAATTAATCGATATATTGACCAATTTATTAGTTTTTTTTGATTTTATTCCTTTATTACGTTAGCATAATATTATTAACACTAATATTAATTAAATGCTACCGGTAGCAACAAACATATTTTTTCAATGAATTGAATTTTCCTGTATATATTTTTTAATTGATATATTTAATTTGTATTAAAATAGCACAGAACTATGTTCTGAATTATAACTATTAACATTGTTTTATTGAAGAAAAGTACATCAAAAAGGCAATTACTGATGATTATTTTTATTTATTAAGGAGAATACTTTTTTATTGTGAAGTTTTAATTATTCAGAACATATGTCTGTGATATTATAAATACTAATTAAATGTATTAATTATAAAGATATATATATATAAATTTAATTTGATCGAAAGATATTGTTGCGCTGCCGGGATTCGAATCTGGATTCTTTTCCAATCCGGGGAAGGTGCATTACCAACTATGCTACAGCGACAGTATTTTTGACGACAAATTTTCGAATCTACGTGTTACACTTTTTCAAATTAATACATCTAGTTCCATTATTTGAAAGACATCTTCATTGTTTTTACGGAATCTCTAATATTTTTAACACTAAATAAAGTGAACAAAGTTCCAACTGATTTTATCACTTTCCCAGTTCTTCTATTTCTATCTCACAGTGGTCATTAATAATACTGAAAATAAGTTAAGACCTTAAAACTGATAATATTTGCATATTCAAAACAAAATATACATTAATGTATGTTGAAATTCAATCAACACTTTTGGGATCATTATCTCAAAACAGTGTCAGTGTCAGATGGAACCTAGTTATTCTGAGGGGTCGATATAGTGACCTCAATCAGATGAGATTAAGTTCGTAATGCATCTTTACAAGTCCGGGTCCTTGGTCGCTCTCACGGCTGACTCCAGGGACTCTCCTGCCAGATTTTATTTATTATTTATACATTCGACATTAAAAAAACAATAGAGTTTATTTATACATACGACAATAAAAAAAACAATAGTAGAGTTATGCACCCCCAAATAAAAAAGATCTTGAATTATGGGGGTGGCTATCAACGATTATATAATACAAGATCAATAGATACTAGATGTAAGAATTTGTTTACAACAGTTAAAAAATATACCTATAATAATACAAAATATGAAAATTAACAGCTATTATTTTTTTCTAATCTTTGTATATGTTTGTAGATCGTCTCCATAAAATAATTAGCAGCATTATCGATCAAGTAAAGATCATTCCATTTTAGTTTGTTTGGATGAATTAACTTTTCGGAATTTATGCAACGTATCTATCCATTGTTGTGGAGCTCTTCCAGGTCTTCTTCGGCCCAAGTTTGTTTCCCAGGATAATCTTATTTTCTTTGGCGCATAATGTGGAGAAAGAATTGGAAGAATCTTTCGGTCTCTGTTGTAGATAATGCTCACTTTGGTTGGATCTGTCGCGGGATTGAGGCATGCGGTCCGCGGAACGCGTAACATCGAATGTCAGGAGAGGCTTATTACGATGATGATGATGATATGAAAAATGATAAAACCTTCTACAGTGTGGCCTCTTTCGCATTGCGACATAAATCTTCAATGAATATGAGCGCAAGAGCCGTTATGGTGAAAAACTCAGAGACGTAAAAAATATATCAATGAGTTCACACAATCAATCATTACGAACTTTGTAGTTTTTTTTTTTTTTTTACCCAATAGGAGTGAGTGCTATGAATAAAAATGAAATAATATACTACTTACCGACAGCCATTCACGCCTAAAACGGCAACTCACGAAACAAGCTGAACGATCAAATATAATAGAAATCCGGCATGCCGTAGATGGCAAGAGCTATCCATTTTCTCATTACTGATTTCATAATATACATACGTCGAGTTTTTAACTGCCTTCAACGTAGATAGTAGCTGCTCATTGCGGCGTCAAAACACTAATTACTCCACAACGAGGTCGTAGTTATATAAAAACATTGCGGGCCCCGGTAGCCTCTTAATCACCCTTGATTGGGTCGCGGTTTTGATTCCCGCTAGATAAATATTTCCAAATTATGTTATATGGGAAGTATGGGTATATTACAGGGCTTGCGACCTGTCTTCGGCTGGCTTAAGTGATCACTTTACACAATGTAACGTTCACCATTCCTTCCGATAAACCTCCATATCTATCAAATTTTTGGAAGTTGTATATATGTTACCATGTAGAAACATTTCGAGTATTAACTACAATTTCACTGTCGCCATCTTTAGTCTGAAAATTTGATATTCATTTCCCTAATATATTCGTTCGTAGTCACTTGAATACAGACTAGGTTTCTTCGATATCTTAATGTTAGATCTAATCCATCATTCAACTCCTATTCAGATGCAGCAAACTTCCACAATATGAAAACCCTAGAATATCGAAGAACACGTGCTGACCAAATACTTCTCTTCAAACTACTGCAAGGCTATATTAACTGTCCCAGCCAATTAGAATTAATATCTCTCCATATACCATCTGGATCGACCCGGCAATCCGTACTCTTCCACATTCCTAGAAGTAGAACATCTTACATACAAAATTCATTCATTCATTCACCGGTCATGCAAATACCATAATGAGAAATTTCCAGAAATTGATTAGCCTTACTACGCCCAAAGAGTTCTTTTTATGAACCACCACAATTTTAATTTTGGCCAATCATTCTACCTTAAAACACATCTATCTCTTCCTTTACCGCAACTTTAGTTGCAACCTCCTCATCCTTTCTCCCTCTTTTTTTCTTTTTATTTATCTTCTGCACCTAAGCATACTTACGTACCTAAACATTTCTGTGGATTTTCATAAATAGGTATCACATGTTGTGAGAAATTTATTATTCTTGTTTAAAATACACTATAACTTTTACCCGATGCAGAACAGTGTGAAATTATTTAATCTATCTGGACTCAATACTGTCATTGCCAATAACGATATATGGGCAAAGAAATTACAAATACAGGCGGCCAATCCGAAAGCTTCTGAAGTTCCACTTGCTAACCCTAAAAAAACTAAGGTTCAGATTTACAAATCACTCCTGAAAGCCGGTCGTAACGTAGGGTTGGATTGTAATGCTGAGTACTCAGTAAGAAAGATGAAAATTTGTTAGTTATTTAATTACATTATAATTCTAAGAAGACCATTTATTTGGAACCAATATGAAGACGGGGTGTAGCGTATATGCTACAACCACGAATTAGACGCATAATTTAGTGAACCCAATAGTGATGAGAAAAAATGCTACTCTTAACTCACTGGTGCAATTGTGATTGATATTCGATAATATCAGTGATTGAAAACTATGACTGTGATTACAGTTTCATTGTTAATACGCATACGCTGCACGATATCTCATTACGAAATAAATTTTTAAAAAACATAGTTTTGAGCGTATTTAGGTATTTATATTATTAAAATTTCAATTGCGTAAAAAAATATATTCTAGCATAAATAGATAATATAAATCTAATTTAATATCATCACAAAGAGAATGAAAACGCTTTAAAAAAAAAGTTAATTTATTTTTCGGGTCAAATTCTCAGCAAATATGCGTGTACGCTTTGACAAAATCTACTTGGAAGGCGATGATTACGAATTGTAACGTCATTCCTTCATAAATATTTTCGCGACACGCGCCAAATTACGGTTCATAATCAAATTCAACAAATAATATTGTTCACGGTATATTTACGCATGCCCGGAATCACGGTTAACAATCACTAATGTATCAAATATAAAAATGTGCGAGTCGTGAGATTGATCACGGTTTACAAAACCAATTTCGATCACGATCGAGGTACGGTTAACAATCACTGATATATCAAATATCAACACTGCATCCAGCGTGACTGATCATGTATATATAATCATATATTATCACGATATTCTCAGATATTCAATCAGTGATTGTGAGTGTGACATAAAGATATCTGTGATTGACTCACGGTGCGTGATTTTCAGCTCATCACTAGCCCACACCCTTTTTATAATGCATTTCGTGTATCGAAATAATATATATTTAGATTTAATTGATAGATTTCAATTAGGTGCGGCAATAATAATTTTTATCGTGGAGTTTTTATAAATTCGATGATTAACGGTTACACAGCTCCTTTTATATCTGTATGGCATAACTTGCAACATAACTTAAGAATAATCGGAAAGATATAAAAATACGAATTGCATTAATTCAAAGAAATATTAATACATCGGTAATTATTGTGATAAAACACTTATTTGCTAACATTTATCAGCAGGTTTTCAGCTCCCGACAAGTACTGTCATTTTCAAATATCTATTGCAAAATATATAGGTACAAACGTCCGTCGGCGCTGTGGTACCTGCTATAATACCGAATAATTGGACAATCTTTGACGCGGAGAATGTTGGATACTTAAAAAGCCAATTATTTCATAGATGCATGACACGCGCCTGATACTGAGATTTCTAAATTAATTTGACTAGTCAAAATGATAAAATTAATTACTTTTTTTATGTACAAAATATTTATATTTTATTTAACTGTAATGAGTTACTTTATAACTGACCTAGTCCACAATATTGTGCGCGTGAATATCTGACTAAATTACCAGTCGAAAATGTTTTAAGAAGTTTATACAAATTCTATATTGTTACAGAAAGTATTACTGATTGGAATTTTTATAAAAATCATCTTACGCTTTAAGTCTACGTACTTCTAATGAAATATTCAAGGAAATGACCTATTATTATTGTACTATCAAAATCTTCTAAGTAAATTAATCTGGCCGCGCGTAATTCGATGACCTTTTATTTTTTGGTTTTAATATATAATTCGAAATCAATATTTAAATTAATCGAAATAATCACATAACTTGCTTATTTAACTATTTATATTTACACCCAGTATAACGTAAAATAAATTTATTAAGGAGAACACATTTTTATTGTGAAGTCGTAATTATTCAGAACATAGGTCTGTAATATTTTAAATACTAATTAAGTGTATTAATTAGAAAGATATACATATAAAATCAATTTTATCGAAAAATATTGCTGTTGCGCTGCTACCGGGATTCAAACCTGGATCTCTTTCCAATCCAATCAAAGTAGATGGCTTTCAAATAATGGTTCGATAGATGTATTAATTTGAAAAGTGTAACATATGGGTTCGAAAATTTGTCGCCAACAGTGCTGTCTGCTGTAGCGTAGTTGGTTAATGCACCTTCCCCGAATTGGAAAGAGATCCGAGTTCGAATTCCTGCAGCAACAACAATATTTTAATATAAAATTGATTTTATATAAATATATTTCTTTCTAATTAATACATTTAATTAGTATTTTAAATAAATTTATCCCGATCTTTTCTTCTTCATTTGATTAACCTTTTAATTGTTTACTTGAGGCACGTAAGCCAGCCATTCTTTAAATACATATATAATTTCGCGTCTGCGTGTCTAAATGTCGTGCGAGTTATTTCGCTCATGGCCTGGCACGACAGGCAAAGATTGGCGACTTAACACGCTCGTGGTGTTTTAAATGGTTTTAATGTGGTCTATGTTGATTTATTATTATCATCAACTTGAACTTCTTTCATAATCATATTTGATTTATCATGCAAACGGTCAATCTACTCGGTAAATAGTATAATTATCCACGTAATTATTCTATTCGCCGGTGTGCTCCGGGCGGCGGTGAGATTAATTCAAACCACACACAATGATGGCCGTTTTGCGCGTTCCCTTCGAAATTCCCCGCCGGTCTGTTTTAGCTAACAATCGAACCATTTCAGACACACCTGTTGCGTGTGGACATTTAGCGTTGTCACAACCGGCCGTCATTTGAATATCAATCGCCCGCGTATTGTCTGCGTACAACTAGGGCATGGCGGGAGGCGCGCGGGGCCTCCGTCGCCTTTAAACTATTGTTCACTCGGCCAGAAAAGCTAGTACCCACTTAGCGTGTAATATTTGTCGGCAAACATTGGTTTTGTCTATTTTCATTCGAGTACCATCACCGGCCGAATTACGAAAGTCATTAGACGCATTCTCGCAAGGCGAAGAGTTGATTTATAGGTTGAGAATTGAGTAGTTTGACAGTTAACAGGCGATTACCATTTTCATATATTTTAATATTAGAAGATGTAATACATTTTAAAAATAATCAGTAGGATATATATATATATATAGTAGAACACGGTTATATTGAGGAAATACTTATTATTAATTTGATTCAGGCCTGTTTTCATACAACTCTTTATTGTTATAGTGAGCTTTCTTCACTGATATAACGTACAAAAATATTCTCAACAAGTGAATAAAATACACTACACGGTCTAAAAACCCTAATTCTTGAGAAGTCATAAAGACGAGGTTCCTTATTGTTTACGATTCCTTTCAGGTTTGTGAATTCTTAAAAAAAAAAACGATGGGTGTTTATTTAGTGCGCATAGTAAGTTTTAAACTTTAAAGCAGAGCAGTATTTTGAATTTTGTTAAGAATTAATGTTGTCATTTAATATAAAATGTTTTTGTTCATATAATTATAGATTATTGATTTTTCATATGTATTTGACTTGCTTTTAATTTTATTGAATATCAATTATTTTTTGTAAATTAAGCTGGTCCCTTCGTACTCGTTATAACCGACAGTATGTATATTTCTTTTAACATTTATTTCTTCTCTATGAGAGTTAAGACTCGTGTATAGAAAATAAGTATATACGAGAGTGTATAATTTGCGTATCACTTAGTCTGGTTATATATTTTTTGACTTCATATACAAATTTATAGTAGTCTGTAATTTTTCTAAATGTGATGAGGAGATTATTAAAAAATTGATAAATTATTGTGATTTTGATTTTGATTTGATCTCTAAATCTTTAAGATCGGAATTAGTTTCTAATATTTAATTTAAAAAATTTAGATCATTGAATTTTTTTGTTGTGTATGTCTATTATTTTTGGTACTTTGAAATCTGTGAAGAGTTGGACACTTTGACCACGAGAGACGAAGACCAAGAGTTGTGAATTTAATAAGTTAACTAAGTAACTAGCGTTACATGATTGTTATTTTTGTTTTTCATATATTGTTTATTTTTATATTATTAATTTTATTTGTTCGCTATGTTTTTTTAATTTTATTTATAGTATGTAAAAGATCTTTGTGCTGTAAATAAATAAATAACGTTTCTTTGTAATGTTACATGTTCACGAATGAAACTTTGAACTCTCGTTTCGTGAGATTTGTCGGTAAAGGTCCGTATGTAGTAGTAGCTTGCTCCGTGATAAATCTCGTCATTAAACAATTTTTATCATAAACAAATAGTATTACACAAAGTAAACAATACATTTGTTTATGTTGATGTGTAAGTAGTGGGTTCTCGGAGAAAGAAGCTTAGTGGTCTTGTGGGATGTAAAAGATGAAGAGCGAAAGGCCGTTCACTTAGAAGATACATTGACCAAGTCTACACCAGACTGCTCTGAACAATGCGACTGAGAAGAAGAAACAAACAAAGACTAGACTAGGTTGTCATATCACCTTCTGCGCATGCGTGCTTAGAGTTGGTACGATTGCGGTCACGCGTGCGAAATTTGATCCTGATCGCGTAATTTACCTTCCGGCTATTAACAGTGTAAACACTTCCGTTCCGCTAGCAGTTTGCACCAATGAGGAACAACGAGCAGTTTTCCGATTTCTCTGGTCGGAGGGACTGAAATTCATCGTAGACTTTTATCACAATACGAGGGACTGTGCTTTATCGCGTAAAAGTGTTTTTTTTTTTGTAGATCGAGAAGTTTAAAAGTGGCCGAACGAGTGTGACGCACAAAGAGGGAGCAAGACGCTAAGATTCGGCAAGTTCGAGAGATGGTTCTAGCGAATAGGCGAGTTACCATCGGTGAGGTAGCGTCTTTGAACATCAGTCATGGTTCTGCCCATCAAATCATCCACGACGAGCTTGGCTTCCGTAAAGTCTGTGTAAATAAATTGTACAACGAAAAATGTAGACAATTTTTAACTTGCCCCCGTATTTAATTACGCATACTGTTACATTTATCAGAGTACTTATAAAATATTTGATCTTATCTCTTCTCGCGCGACCTTTTTAAGTTTCTGCATACCGATGCGCGTACGAACGTCTCTGCAGCAACTCCGGAGAATGCACGACGCTAAGTTCACGCTCACCAAGTATCTAGCCTTCGTGTCACTTGACGATTCCGATCGTCGTTCAGGATTCCGCTGTCGGCACGTCTGTCACACGACGGCATCTGAAAGTGCGCGTAAGGCCGATGCTACACGAGTTAAATGTAATACTGTCAAGTTTTCCGATTGTACCGATCCATGATAATATATTTATTATTAAGGAGAACACATTCTTATCGTGAAGTTGTAAATTATTCAGAACATAAGTCTGTCATATTTTTAATACAAATTAATTGAAATTATATGTATATATGAAATTAATTTTATCGATAAATATCGTGGGATTCGAACCTGGATCTCTTTCAATTCGGGGAACGTGCATTAACCGATTATGCTATACCAACACAGTGGATTGACGATAAATTTACGAACTTATATGATATACTTTTCAAATTAATACATTAGCCATATTCTTTATTTTTACTGAATCTCAAATACCTTTAAATAATCCGATAGGAGACGCCAGAATTAATGATTTATTTTTATTAAATTTTGAACACATTGATACAACATACATTATATTATCGAGAAGAACACATTCTTATTATTAAGTTGTAATTATTCAGAACTGAACAGGTCTGTGATGTTTTTAATACTAATTAAATGTATCAATTATAAAGTTATACATATAAAATCAATTTTATTTAAAAATATTGTTGTTGCTACCGGGATTCGAACCAGGATCTCTTCCAATCCGGGAAACATGCATTAACCGATTATGCTATAGTACCACATTGGCGACAAATACACTAACGAGAAAAATGTGTTTATTGGTAATTAGATAATTTTACGTGGCTGGTTTTAAAACCAAGATTTTATTTGCTTTGTGACGAACATAGAACAATTCACATTCACATGTTTCAAAATGCCTCGCGGGGCAGCGATACACCTGTCAAAATATTTTCAAAATTTGCATTCAGTTCCCGTTTCGTAATACGTGCCTCGCGATGTCATGTTGCGTGGTTGGAAATATTCCTCCGTTGAGGTCTCCCGATGTAATATTTCCCTGTTGAGGTCTCCCGGTGTTTAGAATACTAATATGTCAATGCGACCGTTTTTCTTGCTACGCGAAAACAGCCCCACATTTTATGCGTGAGGTGCCGTTATAAGACTTGTTTTTGCTCGACTGCTCTTCAGGTGGGTGGCTTTTTTTAACTACGCGAGTATTAATGTGTTTATTGTATTATCGATGAACCAATTTTTAATTTTTTTTTTTTTTTTTTTTAATAAAAACCTGTTTTTGAATGACAAACAGAGTGTTCGCACAAATTGTAGAGTAATTATGCCGCTGTGTGTTGTCGATTAACCCTCTTTCGTTCCAAATGATTTAATGTTTTTGCGTCTGGAATACAATTCTCGCCGTTATGTGTCACACTTGTATCAATTGGCTGCGAGCCGTATGCGCGTATATATCGAATAAAGTAATACATGATAATTTATTATTTCAAATACTTCATATAATCGTTTGGGACTTTAAAATATTGCTTTCTGGATGTTACATTTTAAAAAAAAATTATTCAAATGAGTTTTGAGTGTTTAACTTCTGTTATCTAACTACTTATGTGCTCAATCTTCTCTTGTGTCTTACACGTTTAATGGACGTTGGCTGTCATTGATGTCGTTTACTACGATTGGCCAAACCATTTTTTTTTTAATTAGAGATGCGTACACGGAATACATGTCACATCAATATTCTTACTATTTTCAAACTATGCTATATGCTTGTGCCAGTCCTATTTTCAACCAACTTGCTGGTGTTCTGCTACGAGACGCCAACCCCTGACCACTAGATCACCAGGCCAGCGTCTTAACCACTAGACCGACAACAAGCTACTCATTGCAACAGGGTAGCCAGTAATTAGTATTGATGTGATTGCTCTGTTTCTCTCTGGCTTTCCACCTCAACGATTATCACCAGTGTTTCCAGTTTATCCTCTCCGTTGTGTCTAAGGAATTGAAGAATGGAGAATAAAATAGGACTAACTTAACTACTACTATAACAACAAGATACTCAAAGCATTGCATCAGGTTCATCTTGTAGGGCCCCGACTTCCGTAAATCTGCACTGTGATACGCATGATCTAATACTTTTCTGGATCACATGTCCAAGCCTCATCATATGTCCTGTATCCATCCAGATTATTTTGAGCATTCTTAATAGATCCACACTTCAAATGCGTCAAGTCGCCTTATCATTTGCTCAGTAGTAAAGATTATTTTATTTTCATTACATATTCAGTTTATATTTTAAGTATTATCACCAAACCAACACTACTCACTGTCAAATTCAGCGCTGATACCCAAGAGAGAGAGAGAGAAACATATCCTCTGGGAATGTGATATTACGAGAGATCCGAGGAAAGTTATGATTGCGGGATTAGATGTGGCCGGTCATCGTTCGATTAGGGACGACGACCTTACGAGGAATGAAAGGATACTTTCGGAGTTTGTAGATGTGTGGGTGTCCCGTTGGGAGTTTTTGAGGCGTACAAATGCTGCGATTGAGGGTGAGAGTCATTCCGTAACTTAGCCTAGCTGAAAGTAAATTTTTTTTGTGCTTGTCCACTCTTTTCTTTTTCTTTTAGGGGGGTGATTAATATGTTTTTACCTTAACTCTTCTTTTTCGGTGCATTTTAACATTTTTTTTTCATATACGTGTAAAGTAAATAAATAAAATATTAAGAGTGATGGTTAGGGGTGCCGGATAAGAGGGAGTTTACTGTAATTAAGAAATGCGGCATCGCATAGCAGATAGCGCCGTATGAGGTGTTAACAAGAGGAAGATTGTACATTCATCATTATATTATTAAAACATTGTACATGTGGATTATGCCTATTTATGATTCCGATTCCAGCTGCGACAACACGTTCAGCCTTCACAGGTAAATACGGCATGGAATTTATTCTTGGGCCACGAATGTAAATGTCAACAATTTGATAGAGAATAATAATATTATTACTGTTTGCACTTCGTCGGTGAGCGGCGTAAAAGCATACATTCGCTGAATGTGTCTGCGTTCGTATTAAGGGATTTTACGAACCACATATGCGCAAGGCGTACGGAGTGAGAACGATGAGCGTCTGCACACTTGTCGCGCCCCATATTCGTCATTTAAATTTTTTTTTTCTTCTGTTTGTGTGTGTATCGGCAATTTTTGTATACAATATTTAAAAATAAAGAAGATGGCTTTCAAATAATGTATCAATTTGAAAAGTGTAACATATAAGTTCGAAAATATGTCGTCAATTTATTTATTTATTAGACTTTATTGACATACATGTTCTTGTTGTTACAAAGGTGAATGTATTATAATATAAAACGATAAACATAAGATACAATTAAGTATATTCATATATAATATGGTAAAAAAACGTACGAATTCTATCTGAACTGTACAATGGATGGATCCAAATAATCATAAGGGTAATCGGCTTAAAGTAATTCAAAGATCTATTCCCCGCACTCTCTGGTTCTCCAAAAGGAAAGTCTCCAAAAGAACAATATCAAATATCTCTAGAATGAGAATTGGGCATTGCCAGGTAGCTTCACATTTATTCAGATTGAACTTAATATATTCTCCAATGTGTGAGTGTGGTGGTGTGGTGCCGAGGAGGGAATCTTTGACCATATCTTTTTTGCCTATCCATTGCGGATCACAGGTTTTTTTTATAGTAATCTCGTTAATGGTAATTTTCAACTCCCGGTTAACTTGTATCATCTTCTTTCCCTTAACTCGCCACATTTATTTTTTGAACGAGAATGACTTGTAATATATTTCCTATTCTATAATATGATTGTAATTTTTTTTATAAAATAAAGTTTTAATTTGATTAATGGCACAAATCACTCTTCAATTTTTTCAGAGATACAAAAACTCTTAACTTCCTCCATATTATAACATTGTTTTCATATTAATAATTGAACAAGTTAATTATCCATTAAATAATAAATTTGTTCAATTATGTAAGAAAAATCATTAACTATGAATTTTAAATATAGTATCTCTAGGTTGGTTTAATTTATTATTGCGTACGTAATATTAATTAAAGTAAATTCTTTCCCCTGGAAACTTTTATAGACGCTTTATTAACTCACCCTTAAATTTTGTTCCCACATTCCACTTAAGACTTGAATAATATAACTAGTTATATAACTTTTAGCACGTACATATCTATAACTATCGCGAGTCTTTTTATAGAACGTTTTAATTTTTATTACGTTCCTTCGCACGCACATATCTGATACCATATTCGGTAATACAACGTGAATAAGATAATACGTGAGCACATTGTATAATAAATTCCTAATTATACGACTCATAATCTTAATCTATCTTTGTGGTAAAATTTCTCCATATTTTATTTGACCTTACTTTATAACTATTTTATACACATTTAAATTAGTCTGGATTGGTACTCGGTTCATACCAAATATGCGTAATTATTGCTTTTCCAACTAAATAATAGCGTAATCTAGAATTTAAACTATCCGTATATGTTTCTGAATTTAAAATTTAGCGAATATGGAATACTTTTTGAATACAATGTATGAAAATAAATCACATTTGATTTAACCAACTTATGATCACGTCTTTACGCGGAGATAGGGAAAAGGATAGGGCGCCACACTCTACTGTGACACGCAAATCTCAAGTTGAAATCTGACGTATTCTATTTCTGGTGTCGTCAACACTTTCGTTATATTCTTTCTTACTATTCTCTCTTTCATACTTTTCATATCACCCATACCTAAGCAATTTAAAAAAAAATCCTATTCACTATAATCAGCTTTACATTTTCTCATAATTTTTTTACTCTATTTAAGAAGAAATGGAATAATTCTCAGAAAAATAGATATACTCGGATCAGTGCAATGCTGAAAGATCTGAATATGATGACCTTTATAAGAAAATATCAGCGGAATTTACACGAAAAATTGATGTAAATCAATTTGAGCACGAGCATCATCGTACAAAAGGAAGGGATAGACTGAGACTGCCATTCAGGAAGAAGGCTAAATCTTGGAAATCGATGATGTATAGTGCGATGATTTTTTTTAATGAAATGCCAGAAAACATAAGAAAGAAAGGAGGAGAAATTAAATAGATTTAAAATGAAACTGACCAAATGTGTAAAAGATATATTTTTGTAAAAGAAAATACTTAAATCTTGTTTATATTAGAGCATACGTAGGAGAGCTTATGTATGCACTATGTTAAGAATTAAAAAAAAAAAAAGAATTTACCTTCTATACGCCTAAGTGGTCTCATTTTCATTGCATTCAGTCTACTTTCGTTCCTCTTCAGCCTGCTTTTCGGCCTCATTTCCATACATCAGTGTCGTACTAGGACTCCATTGTGTACGCACAGCTATTATTTCTACTTAATTGTTATCCCAGCGGACGTTCCCGACAGACCATCCAACCGACCCAGTTGCGTTGTGTTGTGTTATCAGCGCAGTGGTTTTATTACTGTTATGTTTCAGAGAATCGTGCTGATTGATTAAACGAATATTAAATTATATCTGTGCATCACATCGCGCCGACATTTCTTTGTGAATATTTGTGTAAATATTGTCGATCGTACGAAGGTGACCGGCAGTTTTGTACGCTTATCGGAACGAGCGCCCCCCGGCTTTAATGGTTTGGTGTACTTTTAACCGAGATCATATTGGTCTTCTCGAAGGGGCCGCCGAGTGCACGATTATTTATTTTGAGCAAAAAATCAATTTTTTACGACAATTGCTCCAAAATCGAAAATGATTGAGGTGCAAAATTATTTTATGGATTCATTTTTTTTGCGTCACAATTGGTAGTGGATTTTTAAAATTAAATTTGACGTACTTTCATCACTCCCCAACGCTCGAGAATAAGATCGATTTTGCATACTTAACTTCGCACAATCTTCGGAACAACCGATCGATCGAAATAATTGCGACTATGTGAATTGAACACTTTAGAATTTTCACTTGTTTGAAAATTTAAATATGTTCTTTTACGTCTCGTTAGGTAGGCAAAAAAACTTATTTATGAATTCAGTACCTACACGATACCTACATTACAATTTGAATTAAAAAATAATAGGAACCTAATATTTACAATAGTTATATGCAAGTCAATACACAAAGTAATTAAGAAGCAAGACCTAATTAGTAATGGGACGAATCTTGTTTTATATAAGGTATTTATTCAGGTATGGGTGACACGTTGGAACTCCTTAGGTAGGCAGTTATGCCGGCCTGCGTGGGTGTGATCTCCACCTACGCGCCTATCTCTCACTCTCCATGCCTCGTGTTTTGCAACTCCGTTAGTCTGTATGTGTAAGTGTGACTCAATCCATTTTGTGTCTCGTCCCACTGTCCCTCAATTGCGAGTGTTTTTTTGATGAATGAATCTCCGAGTGTCTGTCTTGAACTACTGCACCTTAATTTTCCATCTATATGTAAAACTATGTTCTATGGATTTATGTTATTTTATGAATTAAGGTCTAAATTAATTTTTTTTTTGCGAAAATTGCTAATAACCACATTGGACTTTTTTTGTTTTTCTTTGTCCTACACAAAGTACAACGCTAAGCAAACTATTTTACAACAAATTAAATTTTAAAATGTCATAAATAAATAAAATAAAATTTCATTCTTTAAGTATGTGTAACCACTAATAGTACTTACTCGATCTAGCATGTCTTTTTTTTTTATCAAACCGTTCATCATACGCGATCTTACCCGGTTACCGTTTTATTTTTAGAAGATTCCGACCTCATTTAGTGTTTCGCAGTCTTTTTTTTTTTTTTCTTTAATGTTTAGTTATTTTTGAGAATACAATAATATCCAGTATACGTGTGTACGATAGTTTCAAAGCGCCGGTTTTGTGGGACATTTAAAAATGACTTCATTATTTATTATTTATCACCCGTCCAGATGTCAATTACCTAATCTTTATTTTTTATGTGAAAAAATACTCGCAGAAGACCTGTAGGAAAATGTAACCGTGTGACTAATGCGCTATGAAAATGTGCCAAGGGCTAAGGTATGGCGCGGAAATAGATGACACAGTGTCAGTTAGCGATTGCTATATTCGTCATCGTTGTGTCCGGTAGATCAAAAATGGTTTTAACGAAATAAATCGAACGTAAATAACACGCAGTAACATTAGGGAATTTTTCTTATTTTATTTAGTTGGTCGGTTGTTTAGTTGGTGAAATGGGCGTTAGAATTTTTTTTTTTTTTTTTTTGTTTTCTCACTTTTACGTTGTGTTTTACGCGTATTTTCATCTTTTATCAGTGTCGGGATACTATTGAAATAAAAAAGGTGCTATATAAAATAAGTCAATGCTCTGCCATCTTGGCCACGTACTCCCCTAATAGACTGCGGTGTCAAATTGTCATTTTGTGTTGTATTGGTGTAATTTATTATTTATACATTTTTAACATCAAATATTAATTTAATCTTTAAATATTTGTAAACTACACTTTTCGCTTCTGGCTTGATTCCTCGTTTGGTATGCCCCCCCCCCCCTCCGCCTTTCACGCGGTAGACCGGGGTTCGAAAAAAAGAAAAAACATTTCGCTAATCGTTCCTTCTCCGAAAGGATCGTTGAGAAGGTGAAAGTAATTTAAATACTAATTAAATGTATTAATTAGAAAGATATACATATAAAAACAAATTTGTCGAAAAATATTACTGTTGTTACCGGGATTCGAACCTGGATCCCTTTCCAATCCAGGTGAAGGTGCATTAACCAACTATGCTACAGCGACAGTACTTTTGACGACAAATTTATACATTTAATTAATTATTAGGAGGACACATTCTTATTGTGAAGTTGTGATAATTCAGAACATATTGTAATAATGGAACGATTAAATGTATTAATATCAAAAAGGTAACATATAGGTTCGAAAATTTGTCGCTCTAGCATAGTTGGATAATGCACCTTCCCCGGAAAGAAAGCCAGGTTCGAATCTCGGTGGCGCAACAACAATATTTTTCGATAAAATTGATTTTATATGTATATCTTTCTAATTAATATATTTAATTCACATTTAATTAATATTTAAAATAGCACAGACGTATGTTATGAATAATTACAATTTCATAATAAAATGATATTCTCCTTAATATATAAGTTGTATCAATATGTCCAAAATTTAATAATAATGAATTGTTAATTCTGGCGTCTGCTAGGGTTTACTCAAAAGTATTTGAGATTCCGTAAAAACAATGTAGATAGCTTTCAAGTAATGGAACGATAGATGTATTTATTTGAAAAGTGTAACATATGGACTCGAAAATTTGTCGTCAAAAATACTGTTCGCTGCTGCATAGTTCCCCGGATTGGAAAGAGATCCAGGTTCAAATCACGGTAGCAACAACAATATTTTTCGATAAAATTGATTTTATACGCACATATTTCTAATTAATACGTTTGATTAGTGTTTAAAGTCATCACAGACCTACGTTCTGAATAATTACAACTTCACAATAATAATGTGTTCTCCTTAATAATGAGTAATTTATAATTATTTCGGAAATGACACAAATTGTAAGCGCCAGTCTGTCAGTAAAATGAATCAGTCGCGCTCAATTTATGTCTCTTGTGTGGAAGGTAATTAATAATAAATATAAAAATGGCATTAATGAAAATGCAGACGCTACATTCGCAAAGGATGTGATCGCCATTTTTGAGTCGTTTGGTCTGACGTAAAAAAATGTGTGTACGTTATAAGACCACCATTGTTAATTATTGTTTAAATACTGCGGTTACAATGGATACATATATACACATATGTTTTTAACACATCCTGTTTTTTATCGCGTAAACTTTCTTGAAATATTCATCGAATGTTTTTCTCCGTATGAATTCTTATTAAATACTGTCATTGTTTTAATTTAACGAGCGACGTTTTTATTGTTAATTTAAAAATAGGTTTCGGAAAATTTAATTAGGAATTAATCCGTGATATTCTAGCTTTATTATTGGATCACCTCAGTTCAAATAGGTACGTTGAAAACTGTAGATTGTAAATATTCGACCCCTCCTTACGTCAAAGTATCGTAAGTAAAAAATTACATTTTTAATCATTCTAGTATTTCGCATAAACTTACACGAATTCTATAATTAAACTGCACAATGGATGGATCAAAATAATCAAAAGGGTAATCGGATTAAAATAAAGAGCTATTCCCCGTATTCCTTGGTTCTCACAGTCGCCAAAAAAACAATAGCAAATATCTCTGGAATGAGAATTGAGCATTGCCAGGTAGCCTCACATTTATTCAGATTGAACTTATGTGTGAGTGGTGCCGAGGAGGAAACCTTGACCATATCTTTTTGCCTGTTCATTGCGGATCACATGTTTTTTTACTTTTGTTGTTGTAATGGTAATTTTCAACATCCGGTTAACTTGTGTCATCTTCTTTCCCTTAACTCGCCACATTTAATCTATATAATAGCAAATTTTTTGAACGGTAATGGTATTGAGCTATAATATTTCATATTCTATAATATTATTGCACTTTTTGCTATAAAATAAAATTTTAAAGAGTGGTTTGCCTATTTAAAAGATGACGAAGAAGAAGTACTTCGTATGTATTTGATACTTATTTACGTGGCAGATTTAATATATATTGTATTCTATGATGTAGCTACTAGTAAACATAATATTATAAAAATTATAACCATTTAAAAATGTATCAAATACGTTTCAAATACATGAATGAATAAAAACGTCGTTTTTTACTTACGATACTTTACGTAGGAGGGGTCGATATGTATCCTAGGTAGATTTCGATAGACGTTACTAAAAAAGCTTTCAGAATAATACAGAAAAAATATATATACTCAGATTAGTGCAATGCTGAATGAAAGATCTGAATATGACGACCTTATACAGCAGAAAAATTATTTTTTAAATCCTCACTGAGAAAATATCGGCACAATTTATAAGAAAGATTGATGTAAATCAACATGAGCACATCATACTAAATGAAGAAGGCTAAATCTCGAAAATCGATGATGTACAGTGCAATGAAAATATTAATTGAAATGCCAGAAGATATAAGAAAGTAAGAGAAACTACATAGATTCAAACTGAAACTAATCAAATATATGTTCAAGATAAGTTGTAGTTAAATGGAACTTTTTGATCGTGTTTATATTTGAGGATATATAAATATATTTATGTATGCACTATATTAAAAATAAATACATAAATACTACCTATTGTATAAGCTCTCATGACCAGTGGCGTCATTATAGTCGCAATTACGACGGGTTCCGATAACTGAGAAAAATCGAAAATAATTAAAAAAGGTAATAGAAACACTGTTTCTTGGGGAAGGGTCCCCCCAAAATGTCTAGTAAGACAAACCTCTGCACCATAAACCGCCTCCGCTTTTGGAATATTTTGTTAGCATTTTTCGGTCATGACCAGGAAACCTCGAACCCAACTTCCATTAAAAAGTTTATATATATATAGGTAAACTGGTAGCAAGGATCAGGTAGATTTCGACTATGCGTACATGATTTAAGAAATTTGCGAGGTAATCATTAATTACAAATAATATACACCCAGTGCATATATATATATATATATATATATATATATATATATATATATATATTACAATATTCTAAAATGTTCAAGGTGTAAGAGATATAAGCGTTTTAAAAAGGTGGTAGTTATGCGATTATTTCCATTAACTGAAATATTTTATTGATTACAAAAAATAAAAGATTATCTAACAATTTTTTGTTAGCTGATTAAGGGTCTGATGCGAAAATAACGAATGGGTCAATTTCTCAAATATTTATAATATTTTACATAACGGTACATAATTTGTACACACTCCTTAAATTTTGACTCGTTATTTAGTCAGTTAACCACCCTTAAAATATTGTAGAAAAGGTCTATTTTATACCCTGTGTACATACATTAAAGCCAGAATATAACAATGCTTTTCGATTTGCCAAGTAGACAATTTTAACTATGGATGATTACAGTTCTTTCAATAAAAGTTTAGGTAATCTCAATCAATTTGTTGTCGTATTGGCCTTATACCCAATTTCATTAACTAAGTTGTATGCTCGCATCTCGTTAGATGAATCGATATTGTATAAGCGGTCCGTCGCAACATCCCGAATCTCCCCTCCCCTATACTCTTTAACATGTCAATCAATATTTGAGATCGAGTGAATGGTACTCGCAATGTATTCATATTTGATAGTCCCAAGTAGTTGGTTGTTAGTAGGTACCTATGTATAATCCCGAAACTATCGGGATTAATATTTTGCATTTATTTCTGGGTATATCAAAATTACCTCAAGACTAATTGATAAATCGAATCGTTGTTTGTTAATGTCGCATTGTAATTTATTTTATTTTTTGTAAATTGCATTTGTACTGTTTGATTTTTTTTTATATATATAAATCAGCAACTGAACATTTATTTCGTAGAAAGCAATCACTTGTGGTTAGACATATTAGATTAAATAAAACATGTTTAGCTCAAGCTTCGTCAGGGCGTATTTAAAACTAACTAGCTAAGCGAAAACAGTTGGCGTGTAATAAAATTCGTGGTTGCACACATGTTTTATTTAATTTTTGAACATTTTTTAGTTCTTGGTTTGGAATTTTGGCTTGGAATCGGATCCACCATTCGTGAGTTCTGTTTTTAATGTTTGAAACGGTTACTCTGTTAAACATTTTTAACTGTTAACATTAGACTGCCTGTCGCTAAACACGAAGTTATGAGTACTTGTAGTTTAACAATTAATCGACAACTGATATATAATAACGCAGTTTCTAGAACACTATGAATAATTATAACGCAATTTGTTAGACGAGCAACCTCTTAACGTTCGTAAAGTATTTTTTGTGAAGTCGTTATCTGATCTTAATTCCGTATTTTCGGCTTAATACTGAAATATTACAATTCAAACAACGTTTGAATGTTACGCAACGTATATTGAACGCGTATTGGACGATTTAAGCTTTTGTTGAGATTTGTATTAAAAATAATTGAAGTTAAGTGCCGAGGCGCGGTCAAGTATGGTTTTAAAGTTCAATAATATTATATATTTTTTTCAATTAACGCATGCATTAAGAAAATTATGAAAAATTAATATGAATTTGTGTCTATGAATGTATTATATCTATAAGCGGTTCGATTTTCGATGGTATCTATTATGGAGATTATTTATCTTTTTGCATTTTCTCAGAACCTCATCATTTGAAATTCTCTCGGTCCAGCTTATTCTTTCTATCTATCTCCAGCACAACATCTTGAATGCTTCAACTTTCAACTTCTCTCTGGTTGTCCAGGTTTTTGTGCTCTAGATGTAGTAATTTTATGAATTGATTTTTCATCTTCTTTGAAGATTTGTTTATAGTTAACTAAATTTTCAATTAAGTCCTATTTATTTTATTATTAAGGAATTCATTTTTCAGCAATATTTAAATATGTCCAAGAACACACAATTACTGGATTTTTACCTACAAAGGCGCTGTTATTAAATAAATATCAGATATCTCATAGAGACAAAGCTATTTTTATTATATTTAATGGAAAATATGTAAATAGAAGTATTAACATATAAACAACTTTCAAAGATTTGATAGATGTGGAGATTGATGGGGTGAGAATGGTGAACGTTATATTTATATAAAGTGATCAAAGTAGTAAGCTCTGTAATTACCCCGTACTTCTATATATTTTCCATTAACTATAATAAGAATTGCTTCGTCTCTATGAGATATCTGATATTTATTTAATTAATTTTTCAATCACAAAATTGTCACTTTGTAACGTTTTCTTTCTACTTACTTACCATCACGCCGTTTCCCGCGGGGGTAGGCAGAGAGGATAGAGCGCCACACTCTTATGTCTTGACACACAATTCTCGCCTCATCCACATTCATACATCTTCTCATACAAGCTCGACGATTATTAAAGCTTCTAATAGAATCATCCTCTAGCATCTGGTTTACCTGATAGTGCCAAGTCTTCCGCAGATGTCTTCTACTTCTGGTGCCATCAATACTTCATCCTCATATGAACTTTTTGTCTATTCTATCTTTACATTGTGTCTATAGGATTATCTATTAGGGACATTGACATGTTGATGGTTTATTTCATTAATATGAAATAATAAAATAAATAATAATAAAATAAATAATAATAAAATAAATAATAATAAAATAATAATAAATAAAATAAAATCATGTGACTATCGTACTTTTACCATCTTTACGAAAATCATTTTCCATAACAATTACATATTGAAAAAATGTAACATAATTATCATCGGTAGGTGCGCTTAAGAAATTATCTAATACAATCTTTTTTTTATTTTATATTGATTATAAAATCCTCGCGTTATTTATTGCCATTTTAATCATATGACATTTTACATGTGCCGCGCCCAGTTTTTTTACATGCAATTATTATAAAATTATTTGATGCAAGTGGGTCACAATTAGAGACGGAGCATTTAAGGTATATCGGCGTTTCAAGGTTGTGTCAAATTAACAACGGCAAAATAAGTCTTGTCTCGCCCCTTTTTAACGAGTGGTCTAGATTGCCATCCGAAATAATAATATTATTTCGAGTACTATTGGAACGGAACAAATAAATGTCTGGTACAAAAAAAAAAAAAAAAACTAACCGAAACCGGTCTAATATTTACGATGTCTGCCGTCCACGCGACCATGGCGACGCGTGAATTATTAATTCACTTTATTCCGTTGCGTTTCTGCCAAAAAACACTTCTGCACGAAAATAAAAATGGTTAACGTTTCCCTCAAACAATGCGTTTAACCGCTTTTACAATCATAATTCATTTCTGATTTATTGCTGCGTCGGAGTAAATTATTTTCAATACTTATGCATTATTTTTCGGTATTTTTTCTTTGCTCATACTAGCGGTTAATTTTTAGCGATTTCTCTCCTGCGTTCGATCGCTGAAAACAGCGCTCCAAAAATAGTCGATTTTCATGCACTTTTAATGTCGTGCTTGATATTTTTTTTATAACCCACAGGAACGATATTAACCTGAATGACGATTTTTGCACCAGACGTTATTGATTATTAAACCTATTTTTTTTTTTTTTTTTTTACTTATTTTCAAGCTTCAAATTGTTTATCTTACCTTCAAGATTCATAATTGTATTTTTTTAAATACTTGTTTTACAGATATTATTATATTTTCAGTCTATTCTATCCAGGCGTTAACATTTTATTAATTTTATATTAATTATACGTTTTGAAGTTCGAGCTTTCATCATCTTCAAGTCACTATTGTTCATAAAATTGACGAGTGGGTATGCTTCATATTTTTACTGACATAATTAAAACTAATTTCAAAAACCAACATACACACGAAAGGGAAATTTTCCAGTGGAAATGCAAACAGTTCTGTCTAATCTGGGCGTAAAGTCAAAATTTGTAGAAACATTCAAATTGAAGAAGATGATCGCAGACACACCCATGTCTAGTAAATTGAGTTGGCTGCGTTTGGTTAATTGAGAAGAACGATGGGAAGCTAATTTATCTAAAAATAATGTATTTAACCTGCCGGTGTGACACTGACCGAGCATTCCATATATAAATTAAGTGTTGCCACAGTTGAACGGAATTCGTCTAAAGTGGAAATGAGCTGGACACTTTTCAGGAATGGATGAGGATAGTTGGACCGAATGTGTTTTAAAATGGTGCCCTTGGTCATGAAAGTAGCCTCAGCGAAGATCCTGGGAAGAAGCCTGTGTATGCCCTGCATAAGACGAAGTTGACGAATTAAAAAAAATACAAGTAAATAATATAATTTCTTGTGCTATGAAAATAGGACTAATTTGATGGTCTCATGGAGCGAGGCTCGAACCTGCGACCACTAATCGTCAGGCGAATGTCTTTACATCAAGGATGTCAATTATTAATAATAATTATTATGCACGTATATAAACAATTGTCTAGTCCAGCACCACACAGTTACAATGGATATCGTATGGCTCTATTATCGATCTAATTGGATATCATCTTAGTCATATGAGTATTGTCTTCAAGCTTAATAAATAATTAAATATTTTAACAGAGGACATATTAATATATTACTAACTAATTTTAGAGATGATTCTAATGATTATTTTTTATTTATTCCGAACATTATTTTTCTGAGAATGGTTGATAATTTTTTTTATCAATCGCGTCAGGCTTAACATTTAATATCTTATCTGTTTTATGAAATCAGTTCATCAAAGCCGTAGACCCGAGTAGTGTGATAACAATTTTTTGAACTAGCAGATAAATAATTAATTGGCTGTCGCCGATTGCTTACTGCTAGGCCCTGCGAGCGGCTATTTTGGTCAGTTGCGCGGTCAGGGTCTCGATAGAATCTATATATTCAGTTATAGAGTTTACTCCAAAACAAACAACACGTAAATGAAATGTCGATGTAATCAAAATTATTTCATCTTTATAAGTTTGCTGTGAAAATGATCAAAAATGACATATAAGAATCGTGGATAGACAATTTCTATGGTAAGATTTCGCCCTTACCATAGACAGAAGAAAATATGACAGATGTCAATGTACGATTTCGCTAAAATATATTTTCATTTCAAATTGAATATATAAAAGAGAAAACATTTAAGTAATCTTTCCTGCTCACGTCTCACAGACGTGGCCGTTTAAGCGAGCACTATACAGCCATAAAGACACTACAGATGCCGGAATCCAGAAAGTTACAGACGTAGACGGGGAAGCGTAATATATATATATATATATATATATATATATATATATATATATATATATATATATATATATATATATATATATATATATATATATATATATATATATATATATTGATGATGGAACTCGCATAGGTGAGTGCACGCAGGGCACATATCACCACAATTATGGTGCCATATTGGATCCTTATCGGTGTTGCGCTTGGCGATACAGTGACCGCATGACTCACGCAATATAAAATTGCGTTATCGCCGGTGTTCACCGCAATTTGAGAGACCGGATAAGCACACTTAAATACATATATAGTAGCTATATATAACACAAAATAAAAAATATTTTTCGAATTGAGTAGGGAGAAAAAAAAAATTTTTTTTTAAACGTTTGTACGGTAGATTGTGAAGTTGATCACAAAATATCATCAAAAAAATATTTGTCGTTAATTGGGCAAAAAAAAAACTGCTATAAATAATATACAGGTTGTCCTAAAAATCTAAAAATGTATACGCGTGAGACTGGTATTTCAAAATCGAGCATCCATTGTGTTCCGTACAGGAAACAAGAATGTAGACAAGGATGGTTCGCCGATCTCTGTTTTTCTCAATCATTATGAAGTTGAAAGATGTTCAATATTGGCACACTACGGTGGCAAAATCGATAATGGCTTTCGTCTGCAGAATACTTATTAATTCAAATTCATAACAATACATGTAGTCATATTTGTAAGTACCTACACGGCGACAGGCCGCCGCTGTGATGTTTTACTAAGACGTCTTTGTTTTCCTGTAATCTATCCCACAGGTTTTTTTGGCGCCACGTCGATGATTACACCTTTAAATTATTGACACGTGTCTTATCATATTAATTATATGGCGCCTCCTCGGCGAGTAATACTGTGCGATACATATTTCATTGGAATATTTTTATTTTGGACTTGTGAGGACTATTTTGATGAAAATCTGCCTAAAAGATGGATTAGGTGAAGAAGTGCGTTGAATACCCTCACGCCACTGAACGGTTTTTTATAAGGACACGTCAAAGATAAATAAATATTTATTTATGGTGCAACAATTAAAGAATCAATGGCAGCTATTGGGGTAGAACGCGTCCAAATAGCGATTGAAATGTTTGCAATACCATCGATTAGCATTTTTATCAATGCCTGGTCTAGAATAGCCATCAGTTTGAACTCATGCAATAATTAAAAAAATCTGGAGAATCACGAAACATAAATTTAGATAAATCTACATTGAATTTATAACCCTTTCCAGAGTGGACATTTTTTTTTGTGACACCCTATATTAAAAATGTAGTATCCTCATATGTATAAAGCTTATAATTGAGAACTGGAGTGATCGAAATTTTCATAATAAAGACGTTTCCGTGTGAATTATTCGCACGTGTGTAGGGCAGAATAATGGCGCTATTTTCTAACATTGATAGTTATAAATATATTATTATTTAGATTGATTTAAAATGGTTTTCGAATTAAAACTAATTGCTTGTACTGTTTCTATTTTTACGTCTGATTTCTTGTTTTCTTTTACTCATCGTCAAATATTTTTTCACTTGAATAAAATCGACTCTCCCTTTACTTTAATAAAATCACCTCAACTTAGTTATATGTTTTGCTTTTCAAATTTGGTCCGTTCTATTCAATTCTTTTTTTTTTTTTTTTAAATATATGGCATTACCTCAAAGTGGGTATATTTAATTTGACCGGTACGGTACAATCGGATATTTTTATAAATTAACCCTTCTTCGCCGACACGGCACATTTACACGTGAATTGTCCATAAATATGGGACTTTATCGTTTCATTGAAACCTTTTAATTTTACTCCCACAGTTGTACAACGGATGTATAAATAATATCATTATTAAACCTTACCGGAATTTATGTAAGTACCTGACGTAATCTTGAAAGATTCGGAGCCGACGTCTCTTGGACATGGTCATTGATAATGTTTTTTTTTTATATCTTCGGATACTCTCTTCATAAATAAATCTGTCTACTGATTGCACCCTAAAATATTCAATTTGACAAAGCAGGATTCAGAAAAATGAATTTATTTGTTTGATTTCGTCTTGATTGTTCCAATGTTTGTCACATCAGATTTGTTCTTTTTTACTTCTCCAATAATAATATCAGTAGAATGTAGGGACTGTATACTATCTTGATACCGTATCTATAAATAATGAAGATGACGAGAATATATTTTTACTTTGTAAATGTATTATAGTGCGGCTATTTTAATATTATTATAATATATTTAATCTACGGGTGCATATAAGTTTATACATGCAACTTAACTAGATTCTAGTCTGTTCTAATGTGGACATTTACAGAATCACGTTCGTCTGAATTTTTACAAATTCTAAGATAGTTTAGATCATTTAATATTTATATTATATATATATTTTTCGATGCTAAGCACATTATTTAATTTATTTCTAAAATGCCCAGTGACGATAATCACATTTGGCTACTGAGATGTTGTTAACAGTAATACTCCGAGTTACGTAACACGCGCCTAACGCAAATTCGGAGGTACGTAAAAAGGAAATTTCGAAAATTAGAAAAAAAAGATTCGCTTTACACAGCTAGTCAGTTCTAAGCATAAACATTTTCCTTGTAATTAACTAAAATATGAATTTTATGTTGCGTATATTAACTGAAATATTACAGTTTTAATTGGGGAGGTAGAACTGTGTTACTGCATGGTTTTGGAAGGGTTAACTTGATTATTGAGTTTTTATTTACGTAGTTACACTTAACTAATTTACAAATTCGACTTACGTAAAGGTCTACGAAACGCATTACTTACATACTCGGGGTATTACTGTACATAGGTAATCTTTGTAATATTCATATTTACTTTGAATAAAAATTGTACGTTAATAATAATGTACATTGCACTTACAAACTATTACATTTCTCTGAATTGGTTCTTATACGTGACATTAAATATTAATGATTTTTTTTTGTTTGTTCCTTCTCAGACGTACTCTGGCCTCTTCTGCGTGGTGGTCAACCCGTACAAGAGGCTGCCCATCTACACGGAGAAGATCATGGAGAGGTACAAGGGCATCAAGCGTCACGAGGTGCCGCCTCATGTGTTCGCCATCACCGACAACGCCTACAGATCCATGCTGCAAGGTAACTGTTTGGGACATATATTTATTTGTGTAAATACATATTGAACGAAAATAATGCACTGTACCTTACCCCCTTTCCTTCCCTTCCCGGCCTCACCGCCGACCCGGTCAATTGGCGATTGAGCGGTTATACGTGTACGGAAAAGATTACAGTATTATACTAATTGTCAGAACCTTTGACGAAATAGTGATTAACATATACAGTCCACATTTTGGAGACGTCTGGAGAATCCAGATTATGGTGCCTATTCCTTCCGTATCCAGAATTCTTCCGGCGTCTATGCTTATACCCGACAGTAACATTAAAAAATACAATCTCACGACAAACGCAACGAATTTCAACCATCTAGTATCTGTCGGAAAGGACCTAAAAACGACAGTTCTTTCCTCCGAACGATAGTTGGATTGGATTGGTTGGTGTTGGTCCACTGCCTAAAACGTACGCAACACTCTATTGAACTCATAAAATTAGGTGCTTTAATGCTAAAATCATCGCTACGCTAGATTGGAAGGATGGTATCGCAGTCTACGATTGCATCTGTATTGGATTGTGTTATATATTGGTTCAGTTTTTAATCGGTGAGTCGTATAAGCATATAAACAAATAATTTTGTGCTGATAGTCTAGCAGTAATATTATTAAGAACAACACATGAAGTTGTAATTATTCATAACAGACGGTATTTGAGATTCTGTAAAAATAAAGTAGTTGACTTTCAAATAATGGAACAATAGATGTATCATTTTGAAAAGTGTAACATATAGGTTCGAAAATTTGTCGTCACTGTACTGTGTGGTGTAGCATAATCGGTTAATGCACGTTCCCCGAATTGGAAGAGATCTAGGTTCGAATCCCGGTAGCAACAACAATATTTTTCGATAAAATTGATTTTATATGTATATCTTTCTAATTAATACATTTAATTTGTATTTAGCAGTAATATATTCATATCATTTGTCTAGTTATGTACTTTTGCTTCAATTAGTTATAATATCACATATCAACGTGGTTTCTCAGTTTAATATTTTTTCAAATATGTCAGAACACTTTACATAGGAGTTTAAAAAAATTCTATGTATAAAAGGAAGTTAATAAATTTTTGTGTTCATAGAAAATGTTTTTATTACATTGGATTGCGTGTGATTTTTATATAGGGTGTAACAGATCTATTCCACAATATTTTATGGGTGAATACTTGACTAAATTACGAGTCGAAGATGTTCAAAGGATATGTGCCTAATCTCAACCACGTCAGAGATATAAGCATTTAAAAAAAATAAATCGTAATTATGCAATCAAAGGTTATCGAATTTCGAGCGGCTAGACTATTTTTTAGTTGAGTCTGAAGCAAAGATATACATTAATAATGGAACAATTTCACAAATATTTATTTCGAAGTACTTAGACATCAAGCGAACATTTTCGGCTCGTAATTTAGTCAGGTATCCATCTACTCCTAAAATGTTGTAGATTAGATCTGTTACACCCTGTATATATTCATTCGAGAACATTTTTTTTTTTAATTCCATAACGACTTCAGCAGGGTTTTTACTTTAGAGATTTCATTTAGAACTATTTCTTTCATGATTTATCAGTCTGGTTGCGCAAATAGCGTTAACAACAGATGGTATTATTATATACATTATATCGTTCTAGCACTGGCCTTTTGTGTTTGTACTCTATTCACTGTGGATCGGCGGGTTAGCTTTTGTTGACTATGCGTCGAATTAAATTAGCTAGGCATATTAGTCCTTCGTCTATTTATCATTGTCGTGTGCGCTGGCGGCGGATAAAATCGGGTTAACCAACATATCAGATCTCATATACCGGTTAGTTATTTATATAAGATTTTAATAAATTTAATAAAGTAATCAATGAATGCATAAACTTGCACTGTTTTATTTATTATTTACTATTATATTCCAATGCCTTCCTGCGGTGGAATCTTATAATATGCGAGTTAGGTGAATATGTGACGATTTGGATATTATGTAGGTACTTTATTAGAAGCGTTCACGATTGTAAGTTTATTTTTTTTTCTCTCATAAATCTTCTGATGATAACGATTATGTTTCAAAGTTAAAACGTCAAACTTTTTTCTTAACAAGTCAAGGTATTATACAATTCAAGTAAAACAAAAATAGGCATTCAAATATGTTGCTCATATCGGTCTACACATGAAAGCATTTATATTAAGGTATTATATATTTACTGATAAAAGGATTTAATTGTGAAGGGTTTTTCCAGCCCAATTGAGGAATTGGCGACGCTTCAAATGGTCAAGCGGCTTTAGTTCTTGTGTCAACTGGATCTTGTATGGATGTAGGCCAAGATCTTTTCGTAAAATTCGCCACAATGACGTCACAGAAATGCCCAATTGTTGAGAACGTCGTGTTAGTGACTCATTTGGGTCATCAAGAACAGATGCTCTAGCGGCGGCAATATTTTCCTCACTTCGTGCATTTCTTTGTCTCACTGGCACTGGAACATTGTGTAGCGACAATGTGCTTTCAAATTTTTACACCAAACGTTGAATTGTTGATGTGGCAGGCAAGTGATGACGACGATAAAATGGTCGTAATGCTCTTAAAGTTGCGGTGAGCGAACGCGAATTTTGGTAGTAGATTTGAATAATTTGCAAGTGTTGCTCCGGTGTGTACTGCTCCATGATGATTTGCCAACTAAGTACGAGTGTTAACCTCAAAAAAAAAATTGAAAAAATATGGCGTAGTTTCTTGTCCCTGTTGAAAGAAAGTTTGAGCGTCCCTATTGAAAAACCCTTTACAATCAACTTCGTTCTATGTTCGTCTTTCACGCCCGTCCCGAGTCGGGTTTTAAGACTAGTTTTAAATAACAATTTAGCTTACTATAATTTACATAATGATATAAGTAATGTTTGATTAGATAATAATGTAATGCGGATTATAATAATCAAATCTCAACGTAGTCTCTAGATTCTTGAAGAATTAAGATTAGAAAATTATATACAACAATATTTGAAAAGTTCACATAATCGCTGATATTTTGAGTCGCACTCACTATCAGTGATTAAATATCTGGGTATATCGTGATTAATTTTTATTTTATTTTAAATTATATTTGGTTTTGAACCGTGATTCGGCGCATGTGCGTATTAAACGAAAATATTAATGAAGGAATGACGTTATAATTTTGACCGGAAATGCTGAGAATTGGACTCGAAAAATAAACTCACATTTTTTTTAAAGGGCTTTCATTCTCTTTGTGATGATATTAAATTAGATAATATATGTATATTAATTATATATGCTAGAATATGTTTTTTACGCAAATGAAGTTTGAATAATACAATTACGTTTTTAAATTTATTTATTTATTTCGTGTATTGTGATATCGTGCCGAGCATGCCTGTTAGTAATGAAAATGTGATCACAGTTACAGTTTTCAATCACTGTTATTATCGAATATTAATCATAATCACACCAGGGAGTCGAGAGTAGTATTTTTTCGTATCGCTATCCATCATGAATCATAACCGGCCCAACTCCTAATATAATATATGGAGTTTCCAAATTTTCTCATATTGAAAAAGTTGAATTTAAATTGTGTTGGTTGATGTACAAGGCTACATACAACATGGCGCCTCTGTATCCCAGACAATTTGAAGGGTTGTAGAACCGACCGAGCGTTGCCAGAAGTCTAAATTGAGTGAACGGTCATCTGCGATGGCATGTCCAAAAGCGTGAAACTCTTTGCCCTCCGTCATAAGAAACAGTACATCAGAGACATTATTTAAGAAGAAACTAAAAACGCACCTTTTCAAAAAGTCATTACCATAAGGGTAAATAATTTTTTTAATTTAAAAAAACAAAGATAATTGTAGGACTATAAACAGTTTATATGTAAAGCGCCCTTGAGGTGAAAGTTTTTACGTAAATGGCGCTATACAAATTATCCATTATTATTATTATTATTATTAACTTTGTATTAAAATTAGAAAACATTTCTTGACGCGTCAGAAAACCGTATCCGATAACTGGTGCCGCGGTTAAGATTTATCCTACTAACAAATTTCGGAGGCTTGTTACAATCTCAAGATGAAATTTTTTGATAAAAAGTTTTGTTTTACTTTTAGAGTACAACAATTCCACTTTTATGCAGCAATCGCGTGTCTGGCGTATAAAGATTTGATTATTCGTAATGTATATATATAACTCTTATGTAAGTGTAGACGTGTGAGATTATGTTTTATTCCTGTATACTTTTATAGTATTTATTATTATTGCATAATGCTTTGAGAGAACACACATAAAAAATATAAGTAAATTTTTACACAGAAAATATTATAAATTTCTGACGATTTGTTTAACCCTTAACCGGAATCGTCATTTTGACAAACGTACGTGGAATCGTGGGTCCAAATGGACCCAACAGAAAAATATGTTCTAATTTTTTAATAATTGTTGTTATTATTTTAAGGTAAATCAACTTTTATTTAATAACATCCATAAATAACTTAAAATTTTAACTTTATTCTTTGACTCCAATATTTTAGTAACAAATTTTAGTATTAGTATGGTATTTTCTATTTTACTGGATTTCACGTAACATCCCTTTAACAAAAATATAAAATTCTTTTGTGATCAACAATATATAATAAAAATGACAGTCTAAAATATTTGTTTTTAAATTTAATAAAATATTTATCAGTCTCAACATGGCACTTAGTACATAGAAATTTTTTTCTCAATTTTGTGACTTTTTATTATCTTTTTTAAGGCCGCTTAAGTAGCATCTTCCTCTTTTGCGTCTTCCTTGAGCCGTTGACGCCGTAGGTTCTGTTTCATCTTATACTTCGTGTTCCTTATTTGTTCCCCATTATACGACCAATTTTTATCTTCCAACAAAGCAACAATATCTTGGTCATTGAGGTATCCCGCCATTTAAAGTTAACACATCGTCTGCGGTGGTGGGTCAGATCTGATCCGGATATTTGTAAAAATATGAATTACCCTACAAATATTACCAGATAATTTGAGATACAAATAAATGTTATCGGACGAGATTCAAATGAGTTATTAATAATATAGTGAAAAAACACTCAAAAATTGACCCGAGACATTCGTAAAAATCTTAAACTCAAAAACTGTCCTACATTATTCGCATTTTTAAAAAAATTTTAACTTTAATTTTTTAGCAGAAACATTACGGTACATCATGCCATTTCATTAAATCATGTTTAAAATTAAATATCTATAAAAAATCTCCCATAAAACGGTTGAAAAATCGAAAACTTGAGGTGGGTCTAAAATGACCCACCACCGCTGCACGTGTTTTGTTTAGACCCACCGGGCATTAAGTGTTGAGAGCCCTAAAAATTACAAAATATATATATACAAAAACTTACGTAACTGGTATCCTGGGTCCATTTGGACCCGACAGCAACGCGCACGCGACGTAATAAGACGCTCTAAATTTTAATGTCGCGGGGTTGGGAGAAATTAAGTTTTTATTTTTTTTGTCGGGTCCAAATGGATTCTGGTAAGGGTTAAAATATTAACGTGCCTGTTCTGAAATACCGCCAATCGTTTGCGGTATCTTAACAACCACACTTTGATTGGTTTACACATTGTATTTACTTTTATTACATTGCGATTTAAAGAGTAAATTTTATCATGTCATAGTATTATATCTTAGATTTCGTGCCATTGTAACAGCAGGTTTGACATTTACATCAAACTGAGATATTGAGCTTCAAAATTTTGAATATTAATTTTTCGATTTATTTGTGTCGTCGTCAGTGATGTGAAATTTTTACAAAAATATATTTTATTTGTGTTAAAATCTAGAAGTGCTACCAAATCATAACTTTTTTCGTATTATCTCCTAAACTCATTTTGACATGTTTTGACAGTTTTAGAGACGATAATTATTGTCAGAATTTTTATACAAAACAATTAATTTCGTTAAATGGTTAACATGTTTTTAAAATAAAAACGCTTCGTAAACGTAAATTAATAGTGTTGGAACCAACCTCACCGTCATAAGTTAATAAATATTGACATTTAACAGACTTTAGTTAGTTTCGAAATATCCAAATAGAAACATTTTTTGAGTGATGAATTTTTGTGTCACATACTCGTATGTGAAAATAAAATAGTTGGTTTATGATTCTTTTAATTTACTTGAGGCGCGTTTCGCTTTGTAAGGGCATTATCAATCTCTTGAAACGCGTTTCAAGTAAATTAAAAAAAAAAAAAAACAAGTATTTTATTTTCATATTATGTGATTATGGAATTCTGAAAACTTACCTCGGAAACAGTAAACTATTTTTGAGTGTTTATTTAACAATCACATCATTACATCCTTAAAATGATGGTTATTTTCAGAATAGCATATGTTATATGTTTATCTTTCATGCGACAAAACATAATCCAAACGCGTCTGCTTTACTTTACTAGTTGTAAAATTACAGCCACTGATTTTTCGAAATTTGTCGACAAAGATACCGTTTGCCGTAGCGTAGTTGGATAATGCATCTTCCCCGGATTGGAAAGAGATCCAGATTGATTATATATGCATATCTTTCTAATTTAATACATTTAATTAGTATTTAAAACAAGACATTATTTTTATTTATATCCATGCAAAAAAAAAAAGGATTCACGTGTACTGTTGGAGCAGCATACTATTCCAACCGAGGCTTTGCATTCTTTTTCTCTCTCGTTCGTTTCACATTCTTCGTTTTCTTCCACATCCCGCCGCTTCGTGAGGCTCTTGCTCCACGACCCTGCCGGTGATGCTGTTGCACCGCAGTCTCGAGTCCAGACCGGACGGGCGGTGGCATTTAACAGCGCCGAGGAATGCAGGATTATCAGCGGCTTACCTTAAAAATACACGATAAACAAACATTATTACGCTCTCTGAGGCGAGCGACTGCTGAACCAGACCCGTTCGGTGTTTGTTTTTTTAACGCCATCACCGCCCGGCTGTGGGGAACGGCATTCTTGGGTCTTTAAGCATTATAATGTGGCGTTCGAATATTGACAAAACTCGTACATCATAAAAATAGTGTCATCCTATTAATTATTCATCATCTATGTGCAAACATTCTGATGCCTCCTTATTGTTTGTGGTTTTACCGGTACTGCTTGGTTTGGAGTAAAACGGTGAAATGTTGGATATAACGTATTGATTTTACTTACATAAATCATTTTAAGAATATGTCTGATAGAGTATTTGTTAGTATTAATCGGTTGATTAATGGTAAATTTAAATTAGATTGTATTGTGGTCGGCCTCTTACCTTTATATGATAAAAAATAAAGTTTTCAACATTGAAAATAATATTTAAAAATTTATTTCGTGATTATATTTGTGGAAGTACATTGTAATTAATTTTTTTTAAACTTTTAACATTTTTGACTTTTTGTGAAAATTGATTAATTATCAAAATAAAACGCAATGTTGATTACTTCACACTACACTTTAATTAAAAATTAAACCGTAAATTAATGCGTCATCTTCAATAATAAACTAAATCTTAAAAACTATAAGATTGACTATCGACTACATGAAGCGTGAAGGGGGGGGGGTGGCGGTATGAGAGCGGTGTTGGGGAGAGGGGATACCCCCCCCCCGCCCCACCAATGTAGTCGATAGTCTATCTTCTATTTTTAAGATTTAGTTTATTACTGAAGATAACGCATTAAGTTAATTTGAAAATAAGTTTCACGGAAACACTAGCGATGTTAGCACTAAATGCTAATATCGGATGATTACGTCACGAGTCTCGATGATTTTTGGTCGTACATTATACTGAACATATTACAATTGGAAGAATTAAATAAAGGTATCAAGTTCTACTTGTCACCATCTTACCTTCACTGAGACCGTTCATTACTCGACAGTGAAAAATTATTTTATTTTGAGCATTTTTTTTGCCATTTTGTTACGGTTCCCGGGATGTCTTGTGAATAATTAATTATTCATATATATTTTTAAAACATCATTAATGTATATTTTTTTTTGTTCACTAATATACTTTTGCACCCGCAGATCGCGAGGACCAGTCCATATTGTGCACGGGAGAATCGGGCGCCGGTAAGACGGAGAACACCAAGAAAGTCATACAGTATCTGGCCTACGTGGCGGCCTCCAAGCCGAAGGGATCCGGAGCGGTAAGGATGGCAACACTATGGAATATTTCAAATAATGTGGAACGTAGGAATTTCCAATCCGATGGCTGACAGACGGTCCATTTCAAATTGGGAATACGAATTTTGTGAATCTTTTAAATTTCGCATCGCTTCGCGACGAAACCATTGTTTGTAGGCGTTTTCTGTATCGTAATCGATCGATTATATATAGTGCACTTGTCGGCATGAAATTTAATTTACTTTACTTTATGTATTGTTTTTTTCCGTAATGGAATATATCTATATAGACTCTTTAAAAATGTAACTCTTTATTATGTAACACAACCTGTTACTTCTTCTGAAATACTTTATTCTTCCAATTTAAAGCCGATCTAAATATTTATACGGCATGCCTCAAATAATCGCACAAATATACGATATTAAAAATAAATTTAATGTCGGCAAATCTTCTTTTCACGATTCGCTATCTTATATTTTTGTATTGTGAAACATATTTTTTTTTTATACAGTAGACATTTTTAATAAATTGCGAAACCACATCGCTATTTCGCTTATTCAAATGTTTTATATGCAGGTTAAATTGTGTCAAGAAATTTGTCATGTGTAGCATATTTTCAATGTTGTGAAATAAAACACATTTTTAAACAATGATTTCACATACTTAACTTAAAATAATTGTGTTTCGCAATGAGTGCACTTTGTTGCAATTAATTAGGTCAATTAATTGATTAAATATTTTATTTTTATGTAATCTTTTTTATAAATTTATTTGCTTTGTATTTTTACATATATCTACTATTTGAACGTGGTGATAAATTTTATCATGTGCAAGTGTCCGCTTTTGTTGTGCAGTTTCTTTAATTTTTTTAATTATATATCTATATTATTTGTCGATGTTGCCAGATTTTAATTTTAGTAGAAATACGAAAGCGCACCGTCATGATGTGGCCAACACTTTCGCCAAGGCGGTCAATTATCTGATTTGTCTATATATTTAAAATTATTTTTTAGCATAAAAAATGACTCATTTTGAAAATGAATGTTTTTTTTTATTCTATATTATTTACTCGTATCTTATCTGCGGTAGTGACCTTGTGTTGACCACTGACGTCGATGCATTTCGTGCTTGTGCAATTTGTATCGATTGTATCGTTTTAATTTCGCATTTTATCGTGTTTTGTGAACCTACCTAAGTTCTTGTATGCATGCACATGACTCACAATTCTTTTGTGCTTATAATCTGTTTTAGAATTATGGCAACATTCACGACGCGAGTCAAACACACATACACACTTTTCCTTTAACCCGCCAGATGTTCTCCGCATTGTTTGCAACGCCTTTTAAATACTTTATCTATGAATATTCGTATTTTTAAAAATGGAATCGAGTACGTCGTGAGTCAGAGATCGTGTCTGTAATAAATGAGCGCTAGTTTGACTGATTACGTTCCATTTTCAAAAATGTCAACTCCATCTGTCGTACTGCCCAAAGACGTGCATTTGACCCTAGATTAAATGCATTCAAAATGGCTCTAAAAGGTTCTATGTTTGAAATGGTAGACGTCGTCCGATTTAATTTATGAGTCGATCTTTAATTGGTTGTATTTTTCCGTATTTGGTAGCCGCAGATAACCTATAGCCTTTAGGCTTTAGCATCAGTAGCAGCTGTACAACGGGCGCGAAAGTAGTCTACTTATCAACGTTATCATTTGTCTTAACATAATCCATTTAAAATTTTTATTGCTCAGATTAATTTTATCACTTGTAACAAATATAAAAATGACTAATAGGAAAATAAATAAGAACATTTTTTATTATGTCTCTTATAATATTTGGATAAAATTATTTTAATTTCCCGTAAATTAATTCACATAAAGAATTTAATGAAAAAAATTTGAAGTGATACACTAATAATTTAACTAAAACTAATAATTTTTATAAGCTTTAACATAGTTTCCGGGTAAAATGTGTCACGAAACTGCGTTAAAAAAGCGTTAAGAAAATGTGTAATATTTTATTTAAAAAAAAATAACACTTGCTAATACATGAGATATAATTCAGACGATGTTTGAAACCAAAACAAAATATAATGATCAGTATATGAGGTGGAGCGGGGCGAGCCAGAATAACATTTTCTACTCAGGAGTGGTACGATACACACGTCTGAGACATGTACCTAACGCGTTTTTATTTTACAATTTATTTTCCTTTCGCGATGTTATGTAATAGTTTTCGTTACGCACGGCGTGTTTTAATATTTTTGGTGACACCCGTTTAAGGTACAATAATATTAATAATACAATATGACAGATGTTATGTCCACATCCTAAATCTAAATCCAAACTTAAGTCATTTTAAATTAATATTTTTTTTTTTTTACCAACGCGTCTTTAGGTTGGTACATACCTTCCCCTCCTTTATCGCAAGATCTGACCAATACCATTTATGGACAGTCGTTCATTTGTCCACATTCAATAGATTGTTGTAGAGTTGTGCAAGAATTGCCTCGGTACCGCCACATGCTCTAAGAATTTTTGTGTAACAAATATATTTTTTTTGTGCTTATATTTTAAAAATAAGTCATTATTTCCGCCCATTTTTCTGCTATAATTAGACATGAAAAATTCCAAGTAAATCCATTTAAAAATAGCATTCTCCTAATATATAATTTGGGTTCCGTATACAAAAGTAAACCGCAAACAGATTTTTATTTTATTAATTATTTGTGTTTTTAATTTTTTTCATCCAATCATTGGAGGCTTTAATTTTTCGAGATGTTTTTCGTTGGGTAAGCTCGTCTTAATATTGGACGTCTTTAAATATATATATCTTTTTTCAACCCTTTCATTCTCTGTTTTTTTTTAATATCTTAAATTACCGCCTATTTTGATTTAATTTTTTCCCCAAAATTTGCAGTTATAACTCCAATCTGTCGAATTTTTTTAATGTTAATTTACAGGAATGTAAAGGGTTAAAATATTGCACCACAAAAATTAAATGGTTCATTACACTACCTCATAATATTTCCACCTTAATCTAATTTTTTTCCAAGAGTTTTCCTAATATCCATTATCCTTGAAATATTCTTGTTCAAACTACACATATTTAAAATATTCTGAATGTGCATGTTCTTATTATTTAAAGTGCCATACTATTTATATCAGATATCTTTTTTTTTCATTTAAATTATCCTTATATATCCAGTTTAAATTTATTAGAGACTTGAACCTTAATTTTATTATTAAAATGTTATATTCTTGGCAGATTTCATTCCACTGTAAAACACACCAATTACGAAAATATGTTGAAAGAGCATGGCGTTATAATTTGTGAGCATGTTTAACTTTGCACACTCTTCACACACGCACACGCATGTTGTTTGTATAAAATTCACACATATGAGATGAATGATTTTTCTATATCTAATGCCACATCCCTCTTGTCAATATTCTATCTGGCCCTGGAAATCTCCACTCCGATGTTGTGTCTCGCTGTCTCTTTCCTGGACATACCACTTCTACCGGTGTTTGTGATCTTCCATCTCCTTTCTCCATGAGCAGGCTCCGACACCTCAGTTGATTATTGTAAGTATTTGACAGCAAAATGATGTGACGAAACACTTCTAAACCATGTGCCATTGAATCCATATTGACCGATGATTGTATACCTAATGAGAGTGTTTTTTTTTCTCTTAATTTATTTATTTTATTCAGAATGTTAATGATATTTTTTAAGAACGAATGTTTAACATTAAAGGACTGTCAGCTAAACACAGGTTAGATTATTAGTATAGCATTAATTGACATGGTAAAAAGAGTATTAAAATTTTTTAAATAAACTAAACCTTGTACTACTCACACAATTGAGTTATTTGTTATGACTGTAGTTTCAAGGGATGCAGTCTTTCTCGTCAATAGGTGTAAATGACAACTCAATTATACAGTTATATCGGGAAAAAGCAGATACAGGGTTTTGTGGTCTTTTTAGAGAATACTATTAGGGATATTAGGGAAAGGGTTCATTATTAATAGTGATGGTAAACCGTTACGTGATTGCGCCACTGATTGGTAACTGAGATTTAACTGTTGAGGGTTTACTTTTTAATGTATCAGTCATTGTTTAAAGAATTAGGTTAATCAATTATCAATCATCATTACAATCGTGCACAATCACGGTTAAAATAACCATTTTACCAACACCAATTATCAATATATGATTTTTTTTAAACTTGCGTAATATCTGTGTAGAGATTAATTTAATAAAATTTTATGGCACACGGTTTGATCTGAGGCAAATTTTTATTTATAAGTAAAATAATTTTAAGGGACTAATAACAGAACAAGATATGGAATGGAATTGAAACAGTGTAGTTCCCCTCGAGGTAAGTTAAACGTCGAACATAATGCAATGTCTCACAACGCTGATGGTATGCATGACATTTGATAATTGAAATATATTGTCATTAAATTATTTTATTATTTACATGCAATATTTGGCAGAAACTGAATAACTTGCAAGTATGAAACTGTATTAATTTTATCGGAGTGGGTTTCTGTACATGTGTACATATTTACCCTCGTTGGTTTTGTTGAATGTACTATTATAGATTGGTAAAACATAGCATAAATTTGTATTTTTCATAGTAGAGTGTGTTTTTTTTTTTTAATAGACTTATTTAGCCTGGGGTTTTTTATTTTTGTAACATGTACAATAAAAACATAATTTAACTATTTATAATTTAAAACTAATTTTGTTCTGGATAATGGCTCATGTCCACGATAGTTTCTCAATGATCTCTGAGAGTTTGTAAAAATATGTGTGTATACGGATGCATCATTTTAATCCACAAAGTGATTATTCATAGATTAAATCTCCAAGAGAAATCTCATCTGTGGACACGGGCCATAACAATTTATTTTTTTGACAATTGTGGTAAATTTGAAGTATGTTTCTGATTTTTTCTTGACGTGTCATCCTTACAAATCAAGAATACCTTAGTCGCGTGATAGAACTTTATCTGATGGTGGAACCTCAGAATAGATCTTGAATTTAATGATTGAGGTTTTGACAATATAGAGTATGTCCCAGTAAATGTATATATATGTGAGGCATGAATTCCAAAATCGAACGTCAATTGCATTATTTAGTAGTGAACCCATTGGATGAGTTTTTCTTATTCCTCATGTCCTCATAAGGAGGGGTTTTATTTGCATCACCTTCCTACTACAATTGTGATGTGATGGCCTATTTGGGTGAAAATTTGCCCAACAGATGGATTGGATTAAGAAGTAGCTTTAAATATCCCATCCCCTTTCTCAGATCTCGCATCATAGGTTGTTTTTAGGGGTATGTCAAAGATGTGGTTTATGATGCAAAACCAGCAATAATTAAAGATAGCTATTGCACTAAAATATAACTTGAAATGTTTGAAATTTCACTAATTTGCATTACCAACAGTGCCTGGACCAGAATGGCCATGTTTGAACCCTTACTCAAAAAAATTCTTCATTAATCTTTTTTAATTTGAATTGTTAAGTATTAAACAAATAATAGACAGTCTCATAGAGACAAAGCTATTTTTTATTATTTATTATATTTTAATAGAAATATATGAAAGTATGGGTAATTACAGGGCTTACAGACATCAACCTGACTTCGGCTGGCTTAAGTGATCATTTTATATAAGTATAATGTTCACTATTCTCACCCATTAATCAATCTCCAAATCTATCAAATTTTTGTAAGTTGTATATATGTTAATATGTGGACTCACTTCGAGTACCACTGCACTATCGCTATCTATGATATGTCACAATAAGAATCTAATTATTTTTATGAAATTATTTAAAGCAATATTTTTATCTGTAAAATGTTTTTAACACATTATACTTGAATACGCCTGAAAAATCATTATTTTTTAATTTTATATATTTTATTATTTGAGTCCATATATTAACATATATACAACTTTTAAAAATTTGATAGATACGGAGATTGATTAATGGGTGAGAATGGTGAACGTTATATTTATATAAAGTAATCACTTAGGCCAGCCGAAGACAGTTCGTAAGCCCTGTAATTACTCATACTTCCATATATTTCTATTAAGAAATAATAAAAAATAGCTTTGTCTTTATGAAATATCTATTATTTGTTTAATAATAGTGCCTTTGCAGGTGAAAATCCAGTAATTGTGTGTTCTTGGACATATTCAAATATTGCTTATAAAATATTAATTTAGCTCCATGAATATAAAATATCTAAAATCTTTATAGTGTGTATACATCTTTTTGGGACATACCGTACTTGGGTTTTTTGAGGACAATTTCCCCAATAGGGTTGAAACAAAATATCAAGAATATTAATCGAAAAACTATACAGGAATACGCCAAATATACCACAGCTGCACATTAATGGCCCTGTACATTGGAGTCTATAAATAAATTTTTTTTTGTAGAAAAATACTTTTTAAAAATACCCAAATAACAGCAAATTGTTTATATAGTATTTGTGTCTATTTTATTGCTCTTCGACCAGTGTACAAGTCCCATTAATGGAACCTACCAGTAACCCCCACAAGTAATTCTACAAAACCTTTTAAATTATGTCCCACATGCTGCTTTGTTTGAACAAGTAGAACCCGGTCCCTGTTACAACATTTGAGGTAATGTATTAAAACTATTAATGTATTAATAATATGTATAAGGTTTCCACTTTAACCTGATTTTGAGTACATACAAGAATCTCAATGTAATGTCAATTTTACTTAAGTATTTTTAGTAAGTAAATACCAGTTTTACTCAAGAATTTCAGTAAATATTAGTTTTACCCAAGCCCCAGTTATTAAATAACACCAATTTTACCCCAGATTGCGCTGTACATATACCACAAGATTTTCAATGACTACCGATATTACCTAAGTATCTCAATACATTATAATGAACTTATCTTGGAAATTTTTCAGTAAATACAGTTACATCATTTGACTCTATTTACAAAATACAACAGATAATGAATCGTAACTTGCTCTGTGCTGAACTCTGTCCTGTCCTTTACGTCATTCAAAACAAGTCTCTGAGGCCATGTACACACAAGATTAGAGCCATATTGGTGTCTATGATCTTTTAAAGATGGCTATTATCATTACTAATAGCATGTACGCACGAATGAGAGTGTGATCTCTCGTCTCATAGATTTTGCGATATCTGTCTGTGTATCGGTATTGTGTAGAGAATACAATGGAAAGTGAATAACAATTCACTATACTTTCTTCCTTCAGTCTTTTATGAGACAAGTCTCATTCGTGTGTACATCGTCATAATAAAAATGGACAGTGCAGCTTAATATGTATTAAGTATACATCGAATCTGAGGTTTTCACACTTGATTTTACTAACAAATTTAAAAAAAAATCCTAATAAGGTGAATGATATAATATTTTACTCTATATGTGCATCTTATTTTGGGTAAGTCATGCTGGCATATTTTTCAACTAACAATTTATTTGTTGGGCGTCTGTTGACACTGTTGTTTTAACAAAATGTGTATTGTCAGCATAGTAACAGACTAGTTTTTGTCACATAAATAAATAAATTATTTATCGCAAATTCGGCAAATGATTTTGAGAATTTCTATTAATTGTCATTTTTTGTCAATTTGCCAATCGTTTGTTTTGATTTTGCAAACAGGGCGAATTGGAGCAACAACTTCTGCAAGCTAATCCCATTCTCGAGGCCTTTGGAAATGCTAAAACTGTGAAGAATGACAACTCATCGCGTTTCGTAAGTATTTATATAACGTATAAGAATACAGTAAACCATAAATAAATCAATCACTTGGCAACTATGAAATAATATTTTAAATATTTTCTCAACCATTTGTAAAACATAATTTTGTTAAAAATTTTAGGGCAAATTTATTCGAATCAATTTTGACGCCTCTGGCTACATTGCCGGCGCCAATATTGAGACTTATCTTCTCGAGAAGTCGAGAGCCATCCGTCAAGCTAAAGACGAGAGGGCCTTCCATATATTCTACCAGCTTTTGTCCGGAGCCACTCCTCAGCACCGTTCCGAGTTCATATTGGAAGATGCCAAGACGTATGCCTTCTTATCCTATGGTTCGCTTCCCGTACCGGGCATCGACGATGCTGCGGAGTACCAGGCTACCATCAAGTCGATGAACATCATGGGGATGACACAAGAAGACTTCAGTTCTATTTTCCGCATCGTTTCTGCTGTGATGCTCTTCGGGAACATGCAGTTCAAACAGGAGAGGAACTCCGATCAGGCCACACTGCCTGACAATACCGTTGCTCAGAAGATAGCACATCTTTTAGGTATGTTTTTTACAGTGATTTTTTAAAATATTAGAATCATCTAGTAGTATTGGAAATTCTACTTTGCTCTCCCTATTTAGTATTACATATATTTTTTTTCTTCTCCAGGTCTTTCTGTCACTGACATGACCAAGGCATTCCTGAAACCTCGAATTAAGGTGGGGCGTGATTTTGTCACCAAAGCACAAACAAAGGAACAGGTAGAATTCTCGGTTGAAGCTATTGCTAAAGCTTGTTACGAGAGAATGTTCAGATGGCTGGTTAATAGAATAAACCGCTCACTCGATAGAACTAAGCGTCAAGGTGCGTCTTTCATCGGTATCCTCGATATGGCCGGTTTTGAAATTTTTGAATTGAACTCTTTTGAACAATTGTGCATCAATTACACCAATGAGAAACTGCAACAGCTTTTCAACAACACCATGTTCATTCTCGAACAGGAGGAATATCAGAGAGAAGGTATCGAATGGAAGTTTATCGATTTTGGTCTCGATCTTCAACCAACCATCGATCTTATAGATAAGCCTATGGGTATCATGGCCCTCCTGGACGAAGAGTGCTGGTTCCCTAAAGCTACGGATAAGAGTTTTGTTGAAAAATTAGTTGGCGCTCATACCGTCCACCCTAAATTCATGAAGACCGATTTCAGAGGTGTGGCAGATTTTGCTATCATTCACTACGCCGGTAAAGTAGATTATTCTGCCACCAAATGGCTCATGAAGAACATGGATCCTTTGAATGAAAACGTGGTATCTCTACTGCAGGCTTCTCAAGATCCGTTTGTCTGTCACATTTGGAAGGATGCCGAGATCGTTGGTATGGCCCAGCAGGCTCTGACTGACACGCAGTTTGGTTCCAGAACTCGTAAAGGCATGTTCAGGACGGTGTCGCAGCTCTACAAGGAGCAACTCACTAAACTTATGGCGACTCTCCGAAACACTAATCCGAACTTTGTCCGCTGTATTATTCCCAATCATGAAAAGCGTGCCGGCAAGATCGAAGCTCCCCTCGTGCTGGATCAGCTGAGGTGTAATGGTGTGTTGGAAGGAATTAGGATATGCAGACAAGGTTTCCCCAATAGGATTCCGTTCCAAGAATTCAGACAGAGATACGAACTTCTCACTCCGAATGTTATCGCCAAAGGTTTCATGGATGGCAAGAAGGCGTGCGAACAGATGATCCAAGCTTTAGACTTGGACCAAAACTTGTATAGAGTCGGACAGTCCAAGATATTCTTCAGGGCCGGAGTGTTGGCTCATCTTGAAGAGGAGAGAGACTATAAGATAACAGACTTGATTGTCAATTTCCAAGCTTTCTGCAGGGGATACTTGGCTAGAAGAAATTATCAAAAGCGATTGCAACAACTCAACGCGATTAGAATTATTCAGAGGAATTGTGCGGCGTACTTAAAATTAAGGAACTGGCAATGGTGGCGACTTTATATTAAGGTAAATAACAAAGAAATCAGTTAAAAGATTTTAAAATTTAATTTAATTTATATTATTTAATTTTATACGTTTGTTCAATTTCCAGGTCAAACCATTACTGGAAGTGACAAAGCAGGAAGAAAAGTTAACACAAAAAGAAGATGAACTGAGACAGATCAGAGATAAGTTAGATTCCCAGATTAAAAGGTGCCAAGAATACGAAGTGAAATTCCAAAAGGCCAACGAAGAGAAAATTCTCGTGTCAGAACAATTACAGGTGCCTATTTAATGAGTTGATATTTTTTGAATTTAACAAATGAAGTCACAGTTTTCTGTCACTGACAGACAAAAAGAAATGTCAAGAGTTTTTGAAATTTGCATTAGTAATAATTAACCCACGTGTTGCAAATGTTTTGCTATATCCTTATTATTTAATGTTTAAATCATGTTTTAGTGTTTATTTAAAAAATGAACGAGCATGGAGTTCTTCATTTCAAAAATTATCTTTTGTCATTTTTGTTCCAGTATTTTTTTATTAAAAAAAGTTGTTTTAAAGTGTCAGAAGGAAAAATGTTACCTCCTTTTGAAAATTTTGTGAAAATGAAGGTACACAAGAATACATATTTATTAATTTATTGTGTCTATAGTAATTATGAATGTTTTCAAAGATGAAAAAATATTTATTACGATCACGTCCTTTAGATATGATTTTTTTAGGTCATACTTATCCTTACTAATCTAACCCTTTTTCATCTCAAAGAATATGAACTGATATTCCTAGATCTAGGGAACACATCACTGTGGTTGTCATGTTGTAGATTGGTTATTTTTTAATGATGAAGAAAATATTTAAACATTTCAAGATATTGTCTGTTGAAATATGAATAGTATTAATAAGAATTTTGAATAATTGAGGGTGTTAAAATAGTTTTATATTGATGATTTGTAAAATAATATTACATTATTAGTATTTCAACATCATAATATGTACAAGATGCATTGACTTTTAAAGCTTGATTTACAGCAATATACTATCATGCGTTTTTATGCGAGGCCCGAATGGTCCCAGTGGAATATTTGCCAAAAAGTGATATTTATTTTATTTTTAATTCATACTTCTGTATTTTAGGCGGAGATAGAGCTATGTGCAGAGGCAGAAGAAGGAAGGATGAGGTCTGCAGCTCGAAAGCAGGAATTGGAAGAACTTCTACATGATATGGAGGCTCGTATAGAAGAAGAAGAAGAGAGGGGAAATGCACTTATTCAGGAAAAGAAAAAATTACAACTTAACATACAGGTACAAAAATAAAGAATTATTTTGTTATACTAATTCGAATAATAGTTTTTATTAAACATTTTTTAACATATTACATATATATACATAAAATAAAATAATGGGTAATTTTATTAATTTGATTGATTAAATAAAAAATATATATTATTAATTTGGATGCAGGACTTGGAAGAACAATTAGAAGAAGAAGAGGGAGCCCGACAGAAGTTGCAGTTGGAGAAGGTGCAATGTGACTCCAGAATCAAAAAAATGGAAGAGGACCTCACCCTCTGCGAAGACACCAACCAGAAACTGTTCAAAGAAAAGAAGGTACCTACCTACCTGTACTATTCACAATCTTTTCATTTAGAGAAGGCAAAGAGGATGTTCTTGGATTAAATGAAAAGGACGGATTAAAATACAAATATTCTATTATTAGAGGCATTCAAGGCCAGTTATAGAGTTAAATGTGCTTTAAAGAGACTGCCATTTGTCTTAGAGGAAAAGGGGGTTTGAATAAAAATTAACAAGATTATTAAAAATATGAATGGCAAAATAAAATATTTTTTAGAAGTAGCAAAATTTTCTCTGTTGTTCTCCTAATAAGGGTATTTATTATAAGTTGGTTTTGTTAGAACTATGTTTAATATTCTGGTATCAATTAAACAAATATTATTTTTTATAAGGGAAATTATTGAGATATTACAATTAGACTGCTGTAACGTTATTGTGAAACATGCAATAAAATGGTTGCGTTAAATATAATATTGTTTGTGTTTTTAGATTCTCGAAGAAAGGAGTGCCGATCTATCCCAGGCCTTGGCGGAGGAGGAAGAAAAAGCGAAGCATCTCAGTAAGCTGAAGACCAAGCACGAAGCCTCCATTGCAGAACTCGAAGAGAAACTACTTAAGGACCATCAACAGAGACAGGAAGCCGACAGGTCGAGAAGGAAGATGGAGGCTGAAGTCCAAGATCTTAAGGAGCAATTAACCGAGAGAAAGACACAGTTGGAAGAGCTGCAGCTCCAATTTGGTATGTCACTGAAAAGGAAATTCTGGTAATTTTTTTACCTAATATAAAAAAATATATTTATATTTACGTACTGTTTGTTTATATAGGCAAGCGTGAGGAGGAGTTAGCACAGGCCATGGCCCGCATGGACGAGGAAGGTGCTGCCCGAGCTGGTGCCCAGAAGGGTCTGCGGGAGTTGGAATCGCAGCTGGCAGATCTCCAGGAGGATCTAGAGGCGGAAAAGGCTGCCCGTGCCAAGGCCGAAAAGCAGAAGAGGGACTTAAACGAGGAGTTGGAGGCGCTCAAGAGTGAGCTGCTGGATTCCCTGGATACAACAGCTGGTAAATTGATTTAAATTTGAATTGAAAAAACTGGAATGTATGAATGTAGGAGCAAAATGGGCGATTTGATTGTATGCTGATGATCCAGTATTAATGGCGAATAATGAACGAAGAGTCTAGTGAGTTGAAGGTACGATATATGCAAGGAAAGCGATCTCATGATGAATGTTAACAAGTCGAAAGCGATGGTATTCGAGAAGGAGGAAAGCAAGACACCATGCAAAATACTTGTAGGTAATGAATGTTTGGAACAAGTAGATGAGTTTGTATATTTGGGAAGTATGTTTGATAGAAACGGAAAGGCTGAGAATGATATCGAAAGGAGGGTGACTGCAGGAAATAAAGTAAACGGCGCTTTGAATGAAATTATATCTAACGGGAATTTGTCAACCGAGGCAAGACTAGCGGTGCACAATGGAATCCTGGTACCGACACTGATGTATGGAAGTGAGGTCTGGAGCTGGCAGAAAAGGAACAAAAGTATACTGAATGCAGTGGAAATGAGATCACTTAGGCGTATTTGTGGCAAATCTATTTATGACAGAGTAAAGAATGAAGAAATAAGGAAAGAATGCAAAGCTGATGTTAGTATAGTGAGTAAGATTAAGAAAGGATCACTTTGGTGGTTTGGTCATATGGAATGGATGAATGAGGAGAGAATGATAAAAAAAATATATGACGCAAGTATTGATGGCACCAGAAATAGAGGACGTCCGCGGAAGACTTGGCACGGCCAGGTAAACCAGGTAATGGAGAATGGTTCTGTTAGAAGCCTCAATAATTGGCGAGCTTGTATGAGAAGATGTATGAATGTGGATGAGGCGATAATTGTGTGTCAGGGCAGAAGAGTGTGGTGCTCTATCCTCTCTGCCTACCCCTGCAGGGAAACAACGTGATGGTAAGTAAGTAACTTTGTGGTTAAAATTCATATTTTTATTTGTTAACTTTATTTTATTAACCACTTATTGAGTTTAAATATATCTTCACCTAAAAACAAACCTTGCACCGATTCACAGGTACTTATATGTGATAACTAAGAAAATATCCAGGGAAATAATAATATTTCTAATCCGAGTTACCATTTATTTTCCAGTTAAAAGTTAACTAAAAGTATGACGATAATTGACCGAAGTACATGTTGATCTACATATATATATGAATATCAGATTAATATGGATCTTAAAATGATATTTCTGTTTTCTACAGCCCAACAAGAGTTGAGGTCTAAGCGTGAGGTGGAGGTGGCTACCCTGAAGAAGAGTTTGGAGGAAGAGGCAGCTTCGCACGAAGCCTCTATAGCGGACATGAGACACAAACACTCCCAGGAGCTACAGGTCACCAACGAGCGCATTGAGCAGATTAACAAAGTCAAGACTGGTGAGTACAGTGGGCAGTTTATTTGCAATTTTATTTTTTTAAACAAAAATATGAAGAATAATTGTTTTTAAATTATAAGTCTGCGATAATTTCATATTGTACTCCTTCTGTAAAGTATTATAACTATCAAAAAAGTCACTTTTACTTGTTCTAGTGTTTCACATTTCACATATATTTGGTATATATTTTAATTGGTAAGATTTTTTTAATGTCCTGTTCAACACAATATTTTTTTTTTTAAATCTGCCACTTGTATATGTATCAAATACATGTGAAATACCATAATAACTAAAAAGACCCATTTGTAAGTTGCAACATCTTACAAAGAAGGGGTCAATTTATGCTTAAACTCATTGGCCGCCCACGTCGCAAGTTTCCGACAGAGAAAGAGATGGAACGAGAACTGTCAGAATTTAAGTTGGTTATTGTGAGTATTGCGGACAACCACGTGACATTCCGCGGCCTCTGTTTTTCACGGCAAATGCCAATCAAATAACGCATATCGGATCTTTAATCAAATTATTATTTCTAGTAGTGATATCGTATGGCGCCCCATAGAAGTCTGTTTCAACTCAAGAACACAACAAATTACAGCTGAAATCGAGTCATAGTTATTTTTCCTCCATACAAAATTGACAGTTGGCACTTACTTTTGCGTCGCCAGAATGTAATTTTATTAAATTTGAAAATTTAACACACATGTCGACGTCAAAGTGCTGATATTTTTACAGTTATCGAATTTTTGAAAACTTTTTTGATTTTATTTTTACTTTACAAAATGGCAAAGGGTGACTTATTTTGTTAATGGAGACTGCCGATTTTTTAAACATTTCCGATACGCTTGTTACTACCGCAGAGTCTGATAATGAGAAGGACACAATAAGTTGGAAAGCATCTGGAATGTTCTAATTTGAGTAAATTGTCAGCTAGATTTTGACGTACGTTCGCAATATTTCTCGTTTTTGTTGAATAACTAAAATGAATATACAAGCGTTTTACTATAAATACAGTGAGTGCGTCGTCAGGCAGCATTGGCCATTGCTGCGGCCGGCGGCATCATTTTATGCGTGTTTTTAGTGCTATATAAGTGCGATATATAATGTGTACGTAGTTGTGAAGTGCTAATATATTTTTGTTTTAAGCATCGTATTAAACGCAATAATATTAATAAAAACTGATGTAGTCCTTCCAAAAAACAAATATAAAATAAAGTTCTAAGTGTTATGGCCTGACAACACTATAAACTTTTTTTTTCCTTTTTTTTCAACTTTTTTTCATCTCAAAACCGTATGAAATCGTAGTCAATGGATGCTTACGGTGAAGTAGTACTCACGTATTTTTTTTTAGTTATACCGACGTTTTCATGGTTTTTTCGTAAAAATAAAATTCGAAAAAGGCTAACCTGTGAATTTTGAATTTTAAGAATTTTGGCGCCAATATGGTGGCACGATGCTGTTTCACCTACAATTTTTCTGGGCTGTTCACAGATTTAGTTATGTGTTTTATTATAAATAGTGGTAATAACATAATTTTGTATCCTTTTATAAGACAAGCAGAATGATATGTAGTGATATCATGTACAGTTATTTAAAGTCAACCTGTTAATCATTAGTTTGGCTATTGTACATACCTCTTTGGTATTTTTAACAGGTTAAGAAACAATTAATTTGTCTAATTTTTCTCCATCATTAGATATTTTTGTGGGATCATCGGTAGTTTTCAAATTACTCCATATTATCTTTTCTTTCAAAATTTTATGATACCTATCGATGCATTATTCAGGTTTGGAGAAATCAAAATCGTCGCTGGAGGCAGAGAATGCCGATCTTGCCCAAGAGTTACGTGGGGTGGCTGCCGCCAGGGCTGACGGCGAGAGAAGAAGGAAGCAAGCGGAGCAACAGCTCCAGGAGCTGACTGCCAGGCTGCAGGAGATTGAGAGGACCAGGTAAGATTCACAATCATTATATTTACTTCAATAACAATACATTTTGTATATAATACAATATATTGCAGAACTTCTCATGACACAACATTCTAGAAAATTTCAATGCTACTTTTTCAATCAACGTGTATTAATATTTATATATATGGAATATAACAGTTTTTGTGGACATTACTCCTACCATGCTATGTTCATTAACCAATCTGGTATGCCATCTTGTTTCAAAATGATAGGGTGTTCAAAAACAAAAAGAATTAATAACTATTAATATTGAACCTAGAGAAAAAAGTAAAAAGCATGTACAGATGAAATCTACCTGATTCTTGCGGGCAGTGCTGGAAGGATTTTTTTAAAAATGTTTTACTTGTCTATAAAATTTATGAATGTATGTTTAATTCTGATAATAAAATTAAACTTTTACATTCTTGCAATGGATAATACATAACGGATAATGAATAACTAAGATTCTTATTTACAGTGCGGTCTCCAATCAACATTTTTTTTTTACATATTTATTATTATGTGAAATTATTAATTGAAAATGAAATTTATCTCATTCATTCATTGTCTAAGGACTTATGAGTATCATAAATACAGTAATTGTTATGTAAAAGTAGTGATGTGCTAAACTAATGTGATTGTGATTGGTATTCAATTGTAACTGTACTTGTACTGTTGGAGGCTTAGTTTCTAAGGTACTTTGATGATTGCTTGCCGAATTAGGAATAATCCATTACTAATCATCCTTACAACACAAATTTCACAATCACAGTTAAAATAACCATTTAGCTTATCATTACTACGAAGAAGTATATCTTTTATATATTGTGCTAGCCCATTTGTAAATTTTCTTCAATAAGAAGATATTTAACACCGTATCAGATTCAAAAAGATGACATTGAATTAATTATTGATCAGTTATATAACCGAATGTGTTGCGTGTGTGTGCGCAGGACGGAATTACAAGACAAGGCCATCAGACTGCAGGCAGAGAGTGAGCAGGCCTTGCAGCAACTAGAGGAAGCTGAGCTGAAGGCTTCATCGGCCCTCAAGCAGGCCGCAACCACAGATGCTCAACTATCTGAGGCGCAGGTAGACTATAGACAAACATAATATAACAAACCAGTTTTGGTGTTCGTGTTATTTATTTTTCAATGACGCAATTTTATTATTTTTCCATTGTACTTTTCGTATTCTGATATTGCATCAATGAATTTGTTTACATTCATATTGATGTAAGTTTTTTTTATAAATTACTTAATGTTAATTTACTGGTGGTGTATAGAATAAATAATATTATAGGTAATATAAAAATTCAATTCGTTTTTTTAGTATTACTTTTGCCTTACTATGAAGATAGATGTAGCTTTTTAAAGCTGATCTCTAAATGCACTTATTATAAACATTAAAAAATATATTAAGTAGTGTATTTGATACGACGTTAAAACATTAAAACTATTTTATTTCAGACCCTTCTGGAAGAAGAGACTAAGCAGAAGCTGGCACTGCAGATGAAGTTGAAGCAATTTGAAAGCGACAGGGAAACACTTCACGAACAGCTGGAAGAAGAAGAGGAAGCCAAGAGAGCACTTGAGAAGCAGGTATATTAAAATCTGAATAATTGAATGAGAATTGGTAGAAATATATTTTATATTTTCGTAGAAAGCAATCACTTTGTGGTTTGACATATTAAAGCACTCTTTTTGTATTTATGATTAGTTTTAAATACGTTCTGATGAAGCTTGAGATAAGTGAAACCGGTTGACGTATAATAAATTTTGTAGTTTCATACAAAGTGATTGTTATTTTATTTAATCAAATATATTTTAAGTTACAGAATGAATCTGTGTCATATAAGATAATTCTGATTTTAAAAAACCTGAGCTTTCTAAAAAGGGGAAATCAATCCAGTTATTTTAAATAGACCTATCCAATAACCGATGAGATTATTTTTAATTAAGTTAGATTGCTGCTGTTAGATTATTTTTCATTAAGTGGTAAATTCTACCCAGTTTAAAATAAATTATCTGGATATTTTTTGTTATTTTAAATATGTTTGCGTATTGAACATCTACTAACATAATGTGCTGTTTTTTGGGATTAGGTGCTGGCGCTAAATTCTCAACTAATTGATGCAAAGAAGAAGGCCGAGGATGAAGCGGAAGCTGCAGCATCGCTCGAGGAGCAAAGAAAGAGGCTGTCCAAGGATATGGAAGCGCTTCTCAGGCAGATTGAAGAGTTGCAGCAGGCTAATGATAAACTGGACAAGAGTGAGTTGCATTTATCTTTGGATATATTATTATTTTTAGGATTCGTTACCAAAACACTTAAAAAGTAAATAACGATTACACCCATGGAATATTCTTATAAATGCAACAATTATTTATAGGTAAGAAAAAAATCCAAGCTGAATTAGAAGACACCAATATTGAGTTGGAAGCACAGAGGGCTAAGGTTTTGGAGTTAGAGAAGAAACAAAAAAGCTTTGATAAGGTCTGTATTTATTAATTTTGTCAGATTTTTTTTCAATATTTTTATTATTGATCTTGGAATATTACTAATACAGTGGAACCTCTATATTCGTTATTAATCCACTCCTGAGGGCCTGACGAATATAGAAACAGTTTTTCCAATAACAAATAACTGAAATTCAATTAATTAATTTCCAGCCTCGAAAAAATAGTACACAGATGAATAAATTTTATGTCAAAATTTCACCTTTATTATACAACACACTCAGTACCAACTGGAAATCGTTTAATTCCAATAAGGTGACACAAATATGGACCCAATATATGATTCAATCAAGTAGAGATGAATCAGAAGCATGGATATCCAACATTCTAATATAATTTATACAATACCTTCACTAATAATTCACTAGTCCTACAACATTCCTACTACATATATTTCTATTATATTTTTATTTTATTTTTACTTTTTTATGCATATTTGTAATTCTCTTTTTATTCCTGTCGATGACTTAAATAACACCACAACAGCTAAACTGGCTACTTGAACACAGACTTCAGTCTAGCAAAGTAGCCAGGACAACGCTGTATATATCAGAGGTGAAGTCTACTCCATCCCACACAATAAACTATGAGTATAATTATGTCTTATGTTTATTATGTATTCACCTCTATTAAAACAAAAATATGTATGTCAATATATATATAAATAAATAAGTAAATAAATAAATTGTACTGAGGAGACATGATGGTAGAAGTTGAAAAGAAGAAAAGTTACTAATATTTAGGAGACAATTTAAACATCAGGTAACTCTTATTGTGGTGATGGTTTTCGTTTGCCAATGATTCAGTAGCACTCGATTTAATAAAGAACTTGCCCAATGTTGCCTGTTTCTGTCTGTTTTTTAAAACCTTCATGAAGTAGTCAATCACATAACCATTGAATCCATTTATGTTTTGGTTGACTATGGCAACATTTGGGTGCCACTTTTTGACCATATTCTGCATTTTGGCCTAGTTAGACAGCATTGCCGGGTGGAAGTGACAAATGTAAAAAATATTAACGAGTATGGAAACATTTTTTTGTTATCAAAATATGACGAATACTGAACCAAACGAATATAGAGGTTCCACTGTATTTTAAATTATATTCATTGGTTGGTTATGCACAGATGATTATAATTTTTTGTGTAGCCTGCGAAACTCTATTGATTTTTCTTCTTATATCTTAATATTGATTTTTCTTCTTATATCTTAATGTTGATTTTTCTTCTTATATCTTAATATTTATTTATTTATGTAAAATATGTTTATATAATTGTTAATTATGTCCACAGGTGGTTGCGGAGGAGAGAGCCGTAGCAGAAAGGAATGCAGCGGAACGTGACGCAGCGGAGAGAGAGGCTCGGGAGAAGGAGACCCGCGTTCTCAGTCTCACGAGAGAACTGGACGAGGCCAGTGAGAAGGTAATGGACTAGCATTAGAATGAGCACGGCTTTCAATAGTGCGCTATAAGAAACCTGCAAAGTGGATTTTTAATCATTTATTTATTAATAAGGTTTATTATGGTTTAAAATGTAGATGATTTTGGTGTAATGGCTGTATACATAATTTTATTTTAATTTCAATGCACCGTTAAAAGGCAAACTCGTGAAAACAGCACCATATTTAGCATCATCAGTTCTTTTTTTTATGACAATGTAATATTTGGATGACAGTTTTCAGAGGCCATTTATTATCAAAGTTCAAATAGTCAGTTTTGAAAAAAAATTGTATAAATCACAAAAAATATACTTCAGTTATTTTTTTTAGTTAATCTTTAATTAGTAATAACCATATATTTTCAAAAATGTTTAAACCGTGTTCTCAAAATACTTATTCAAATTTCAAGTCACTATTGAATTTTTAAATTATTTATGTGAAATTAAAACATGTAAGAATTCTTTAAGCAAGCTATGAAATGTTTAAAATTATTGGGAAAATTTAAGCTAAAAATTAAAAAATATATGGTAAATTTTTTGACTTTTCTTATTGACTATTGGAAAGTTCTAGTACAATATGCAGATTTATATCATACACTGAAACTCATTTCAGATCGAAGAGCTGGAGCGCGGCAAGAGATCGCTGCAGGTTGAGCTGGATGAGCTGGCCAACAGTCAAGGAACTGCAGACAAAAATGTGCACGAGCTGGAGAAGGCCAAACGCTCCCTAGAATCGCAGCTGGCTGAACTCAGGACACAGAACGAGGAGATTGAGGATGAGCTCCAGCTGATGGAGGACGCCAAGCTCCGGATGGATGTCAACATGCAGGCTCTCAGAACCCAGTTTGAGAGAGATGTGCAGGTAATGTACTCTAAATTAAACACGCTCGGATAAGTGATTTGTTGCAAGTTAGCAAGGAAGCCAACAGATAGATTATCTATGAGCAATAATATCTGAGAAAGCAGTGAGTCTTGAAATAATGTAATTATTAAATTATGTTCCCTTTTGGTTACAATTTCATACAAATTATTTAAATATTCCAAGATCCGGATGTACACACTAACACAGAAAATATGTAGAGAAGTATTGACGAGCGAAACACGGCACTGTTAAAATTAGACATTTTCAATTTTATAACATTATCAAATAATGTGACAAAAAGTAATGGTTAAATATTAAACTGTAGAAACGTTTCATTAAGAGAGAAGTAAATATGCAATAAGTTAATAAATTTAAATTAGTTTTGCATTGCGATTTACAAGAATCTCTTAAATTTGGATGAAAATCTTTAGCAAATTATGTTTTATAGTTTTTAAATCATTATAAGTTTCATTTCATTTTTATTTTATTAATAAAAAGTACACAATTATGATTTTAGGCTAAAGAGGAGCAGGCAGAGGAGAAGCGCCGCGGGCTGGTGAAAGCTCTGCGAGACTTAGAGGCGGAGCTGGAGGAAGAGAGGAAGCAGAGGGCGGCTGCAGTGGCTGCTCGCAAGAAGCTCGAGGCCGACCTCAAGGACTCTGAGACCACCATTGAGATGCACAACAAGGCATGAGATAACGCTGTCATCAGCCTTTTGTTAATTATATCAAAATATTCTTTCACTAATTGACTCATTGGACAATTAGCTATCAAGATCTGTGTCGTATAAAGTTTTAGCATTATGTAATTTATATTTTTTATATTATTGGTGTATTATCCAATGGGGTGCTATTTCAAGTCAATATTACATTGGATTATAGATGTAATAAAAAAAAACTAAGTTAAACACTCCCAAAGTTTTGAAAACAATTATTTTAACTTGCAGAATTATTTATGGAGATTGGCAATGTTCAAGGATATTCATATTTTGGTTATGTTACAGGTGAAGGAAGATACCCTGAAGCAGCTGAAGAAATTGCAGGCGCAGCTCAAGGATGCAGTCAGGGATGCGGAGGAAGCTCGCCAGGGTCGGGAAGAGCAGGCTCAGGCTGCCAAGGATGCCGAAAGGAAGGTTAGTTTCAGTCTAATACAGTAAAACCGCGTTATTGCGAAATCCGAGGGACCAAAAAATAAAATTTCATAATAACGAATTCCCACATATAGTGAAAAAAATTTTTTTTCCCTAATATATGAATATTCTGCGCGCGCTGTAGAAATAAATGTAGCGCGGCTTTAAAAAAGTTCATAAGTTCCGCAAACAACACACCCACTGTCAGTTTAATATGAGATATAATATAATAAGCCATTCTGCAAACAAAGGAGGATTTTCTGTATAAAGAAAACTCTGAATAATCTATTTAGTTTTGTTTCAACAGACAAGAAAATTTATAATAATTAAGAAATTAAATTAAAAACATTTAACAATATAAGATAATCTAAAATTTGGCGATATTTTTGGAAATTCCAAAATGTCATGCAAATATAAAATAACATTAATTGTAGAGCAGCTACTAGCATTGAGAGTTTCGCATCGGTCAATCGATCTTCATATTTCTTTAAATCGTAGAGAGACAAATTCGGAATCATAGTTTTTTGTCGAAGGTTAAAATTTTGCGGGAATCATCACGGACTGAAGCCATTTTAGGGTTCCACAAAATATTAAAAAATGTACTTTACTAGTACATATAAATGTCGATAAACAAACACACAAAAACAATTGTCAAATAAATACATTAACGAAAATGTCATACGCAATATTACTGTTTATTGGAATCGATATAAATGTTCAGTTATAATATAATAATGATGACGATAATGAAGATAAAAAACGAAGATCAAAGATAATAATGTGCAGAATTATAGGTATCTCGAGCATTGTGGGCTACGATACCATACACAAGCTGACGCGCTCGTGCCCTAAAGTGTGACTTCAGTTTCGATTTGTACGCTTCAGAGCATGGGAAGGGTGCCATTCTAATCTATTTTGACAATGGGCAATAAATCCAACCTTGGACAAGTGGAGATTATGATCTCAAGAAGTTTTACCAACCGTTTTTTTAAGACCGGCCTGCTGCACCAAAGCAATAAAACAATTGACCAACATGATCGGCCGAAATATATTTTGAAATATTTTTGTTGTAAAAATTATTTTTTTCATTATATATTTACTTAAATGATCGGTATTTTTTCATACCGGACAAAAATAATTTCATTATACATATTAATGAAATTTCATTACAGTAAAACCGCGATATAACGAAACCCGATATAGCGAAAAATGACGTATATCGAAAAAAAAATCGAAATTTAGTCCCTAAAACCAATTTTTCATACAAAAATGCATTTATATAACGAAATCCCGTTAATATTTATAACAAAATCATTTTTGTCCCGTACGAAAAAATGCCAATACATTTACGTAAATTTATAACGAAATAAAAAAATGTTAAAAGATGAAAATATTATTTCGCACTTACAAAGCCGCGCCGATGCATCTGCCGTATGCGAACAGTTTTATGGCCTTTTCGGCGGTGCGCGGCGGTCGGCCGACAAGGTAGTAAAACAATTCAAACTTTTTCTTAGGTTCACAGCAGGCCCATAAAACCATTTGACATAATTCTTGCGGCGTTCTCTGACACGTTTTACGTACGCATACGCCTCTAATATGATTGCAACCCAGACCCAAACAGCTGTAAAATACAAAAATTAACAGGAACCCCCCGAAAGTTGCAGAATGTACTTATTGGAAATATCAGTCTCAGTGTAACGTCTGTAGAGTTAAGTTTGTTCAGCTTTTAACGCGATTTTTGCATGACCGAACTGAATATTTACATAAATTCATTTTCGTTTGACAATTGTTTTCGTGTGAACTCGTCAATAATATAAATAATTCGTTAAAATATTTTATGAACTATTTTTGTACAGTATTTTGTATTTCTATTAACTATTGTTTTCGTGTATTTTAAGTGAACAATGTTAACGATAATTTTTAAGTGAACAATTTTGACGATTATAAATATATTTTGAAGTGGTTGCCGCCGTTACCGGTAAATACCTTCGTAATTTATATACGACTCATTTTATAAAAATGCCGCAATTCAACTGTAAAATTGTTATTTTTGAATTATTTTGTATGTTTCATGCCCAAAACTATGTTTGAAGCAGCTCTACATTTAAACACACTTAAAATATTGTTTTGTGTTTGCAATATTTTGGAATTTACAAAAATATCTTCCAATTGGTGTTGAATAGGTTCTGTTCTTAATTTAATTCCTTTGATTATCCATTTGCTTATCTGTTTTAATAACAAAACTACTAAAAATATGTAGGTATTCAGTTCCCTGTGGCCTTTTTCCTCCTTTGTTTGCAGAATTTGCGATCTTTTTTGAAGCCGCGCAACATTTTTTTGCGACGGCGCGTAACATATAGTAGGTTTTTTTATTTTTTTCGTTATATGTGGGAATTCGTTATCACGAATTTTTATTTTTTGGTCCCTTGGATTTCGTTATATCGCGGTTTTACTGTATATAAATTCATTTTTGTGTGAAAAATTGATTGTAAGGAATTAATTTTGAAAATAATATCAATATACGTCATTTTTCGGTATAACGGGGTTTTACTGTATTACCTTTTTTGAAAGATGAGACAGTTTGACTAATTTGGTGATATCTTCCGACAATTTGTAAATAAAGACGGTCTTTGTATGAAGTGTTCCATAATGTCAAAACCAAGGTAAAAGTCTTAATTCTGTAATGATTTGGTTCTTTGTGTTGACAGACTCAATATACTTTTTTTAGTGTCCTCAGAATTTACAGTTGTGTGAACACCGCATGACATGTTGATTGGTCAATAAAAATTCATGTTTTACATTTGTTTATAGCTCAGATGAATATACAGCAAAATTCCGTTAATTCTTAACTCACGGGACCGAAATTTAAAAAAAAAATCCAAATTACGAATAATCAGAACAATTTTTTTGAAGGCAACATAGAAATAATTTTAAAAAAACGCGTTGTCAGTTTACGCATCCACATTTTTGCATGCACCGCCGCTGTCAACATCGTAATTTTTATACTGAAAAACATGATGACTGTCTATTATTTCAGCTTTTTAGGCGTCAAAATATTTATCTAATAATTAATTTCTCATTAATAATGGTGTGTGGCGACGTGGCGAGTCCAATATCAAAATCAGGCTTCTTTAAATTATTTACCAGCGTTTGACGCAACAAAATTACAGACATCTTAATTTGATTAGCGGTTGAACTCGCCTTTTCCATCAAAATTGGGCAAGAAATTGGAATATTAAAAAGTTTGTGAAAAATAATGAAAAACTTTTAAATCTTTATACTTTGTTGAGGCTTATTCCTGCGACTTACTCAGAGAGGTATTCGGGATTGAAATTTTCCCGTTGATTTTATCTTTGACATCAATTATTGTCAGTTTTTAAAATAAGTTCCATATTTTCAAATGGTCAGGTATTTACACAAATTACAAGATGTTCGTGCCATTTTAGAAAACGAAAACAAAAAATTTAAATACAAAGGTTTCAGTTTCTTTATTACATTAAACAAATCGCAACATAAGAAAAAAAAACAGATATAAAATCAATAGAACTGTTGTACACAATTAAATTATAAATTATGAGATTCAATGAAAATTGTTTAAATTATTTTAATTACAAGGTGAGTAAAAATATGTATATAATTCACAATGCGCCGACAATTATTTGTCGAAATAACAACAAATCTTATAAAACGCGCTATAGAATTTGGTATACATATGGTATCACTCAGTTTGGCTGCGGTCTTGTGAGCTATAAGCGAGATTTATTGCGATAAGGAACAGCGCCGTGATTGGCTAGGGAGTGGATCTAACTACAGATATTTACAAAGGAATGATTAATGTGTAGTCGCGCAAATTACATGAACAAATTATTAACTTTGTGTATAAAAAATGCATATGAACTACAAATAATAAGGTTTTACGAATTATCGGTAGAAATTAATATGAAATGTTATTTTCAGGGCTAAAATTTTAGAAAAAACTGCAAATTAGGTGAAAATACGAAATATGGGTTTTGATACATTGCGTTCTGAAACTTTTTATGGTGGATATTGCCACTCAACTATCTCTAGGGCAGGTTTCTGAGATGTATATATATTTAAATGATTAATTTTCTTCTTACGGAGGTATTATCATTTCAAAGAGATTTTTATCCTCTTCATCTTGTTGTCAATATTAATAGTGAATTTGTTGTTTAGGTAAAGATCCTGGAGGCAGAGAACATGCAGCTGGTAGAAGACCTGGCGAGCAGTGAAAGGGCTCGCCGCGCTGCGGAGACGGAGCGAGACGAGCTCACCGAGGAAATGATGAACTCTAGCAGCAAGGTAGGCCATAGTGTTCCATTCGGGAAGGAAAATAGGGTTTCTGAAAATATGGAAAATAAATAAAAATTATTAATGTTGTTTAGCTCTCTCAACCGTTCACACCAGGGCCGTACAGAGGTTGTGAATTGAGAAATTATTTGTTTACATTTCTGATTTTGTCAAATAGAAAAAAATTTAATAATCTTGTCAAAAATTATCTTATATTATTTCTAAAAATACTTTCTTCCACATTAAATAAGCTTGCAAATATCAATAATTAATATTAATCTTTAATGTTTTTGATTGTGAATTCAATTTTTGCATCCGTGCGAACATTGTGTGTTGCCTATGTGTACACTTAAAGCGCACACTAATTTGGCAGTTGAATTTTGTAGAGAATGTCTTTAGAAATAGCAAAAATCGAGTCAACATAGTCTAAAACAAATTAACCTTAAACAATAATACATATACGTAGGTAATTGGGATATTTCACAGATGTACAATAGGTGGTTAACTTGGATAAAATTGATTTTAGGGAACTCTTATGGCTGATGAAAAGAAACGCCTGGAAGCTAGAATTGCCTCCCTAGAAGAAGATCTCGAGGAGGAACAAACCAATAATGAGATACTCCTCGACAGGACAAGAAAATCACAGGTAATTTTCAAGTTCTTTAATGTATTTTTATTATTATAAAATAAAAAATACCATTACTGGGATTAGGCGAGTATTCATTTTGACGTGCGTTATGATGTATTTTAATAAAGACTATACATGTATTAATATGTTTGTTGCACAGAACCAGATAGACCAGTTGACGGTGGAGCTCGCCGCCGAGAGGAGTACGTCGCAGAAGATCGAAAGCAGTAAACTGGTGCTGGAGAGACAAAACAAGGAACTAAAGGCTAAGCTACAGGAATTGGAGTCGGCTCAGCGCTCAAAAACAAAGGTAATAAATGAGTTAAATTAAATGTTAACAGATTAAATGACAGATTAAATGTTTAATAATAAGCCCGCTTATCAAAGAAGATGATTATTTGATTAAGAAGGTATTGCGGTTTTCTTTTCTTTATTGTAAGCATAATTCCTGACTTTTCTTCATCCACTGTAGAATTTCTTCATTAGAAGACTTTAGCCTCCGCCACAATCCAGGTTCCACATTTCCAGGTTTTCAATATTTTTCATAAGGGACTGATTGATAAAAAAATAAAGAAAATATAAAATAGCACAGATCTTAATCACTGCAGATTTTATTTGTAATGTTTCATTATTCCACTTTTGAATAAAAAATTGCTTCTAAGTTGCTGGCTGATCCCTATGTGTACAGATCTACAGGCTGAGAGTTTGATTCTCACAACAAAAGGAGTGATTTTGTACTTTTTGTGAGAGGCGATTTTAAACACGGATCTGGAAGTATTTTAACAAATTTACGAGCGCATACCACCCGCCCAGCTTAAAGAGAACTCTGGATACATATCGCACACCTTAATTAAAACTAAGACAACTCAAAAAGTCATTTTTCAGTAGACAAAAAAATAAAAACATTTTTCTCCGTTTTTTGTTACTGAAGTTATGAAACTAAATAACATTTTAGATTATAAATGGATCCTAAAATGACACTATTCGAGGACTGGGGCCAAATTAGTTACGTACATGAGTATCTGAATACAATAATAATACAAAATTTTTGTTTTTTTTTTGAGTTGTCTTAGTTTTGATCTAGGTGTGCGATGTGTAGAGTACAAGATATCTACTATAATCTATGTATATTGTAATACTTTTTTCAGAGCACGATAGCCTCCCTGGAGCAGAAGATTAGCAACTTGGAGGAGCAGGTGGAGACTGAGAGCAGAGAAAGACTCGCCCAGCAGAAGCTCAATAGGAAGATGGATAAGAAGCTAAAGGAGCTCATTTTGCAGCTGGAAGACGAGCGTCGTAACACTGATCAATACAAGGAACAGCTGGAAAAGGTAACATTGATATATGCATGTTTAATTTTTAACACTATTGATTAATTTCCTTCTTTTTTCTTTGGTTAAATATGACTATTGCATAGAAAGAAATAATTTTTTCAATCGGGAAACAGAAAAACTACTATTTCCGGTCACAGAATGTCATCATGTAATGTTATGTTGGATATTCAATTGTTTCTATCGAAAATGTTAAATTTGTGATAAATTTTAATAGAATATTTAGTGAAACATATATTTAGTTAATTTTCTAAATAATATTTTTTTTGTGAACGTTGAAAATTGTATTTCTAAGCGTAAATTCCTTATACTATATTATTTTTTATTAATTTAAAAAGTACATAATATTCTATAAATGTATATCAGTATTAATTTTTTATTATTATTAAATTCTAATTCTAAAAAAAGTGAGCATTCTAAAACAGTACTTTTATTACAAATAGTGAATAAAACAAAAAATATATGTAGTCCAAAAGAATATGAGATAAAAAAATCTATATTATTTATACGTGCAATGGGTATTGAGCCAATATAACAGAATTATTGCATATTTTACTATTTTCTGATGCCATAAAATTTGAGATGCTTAAGAAATGTGCGTCGTCTATATGTTTCTACGATATTTGAAAAATTGCCATGCATCATAGGTTCTTAATGTTGTAATACTGTCAATTTATTCTTACAAATACATACATTTTAAACAAGATTAATTATAAACATTTCTGTAGCGTATATAGCAATTTCGGTCTAGTTACAAAACCAATCGCTCGTTTTGTCATTGTAATGCATTATGAAGCCAATTACTCACATTGTCATCGTATTACTAGAGATATCTTAACTTCATAATGTTTGTTATAATTCTACTTGAGTTTAATACTTCACCTGTCGATGAGAGTTACTGTTTCTGTCAAAACTCGAGTTGTGCTTGATAAACTCAAGTAGAGTTGTAACAATGTTTTATTTATATCCATCCAATTCTATCAATTCACAATGCTTTTTTATTAGATGAACAACCGTGTGAAGACGCTGAAACGGCAGATGTACGAGACTGAGGAGGAGGTCCAAGCGGAGAAAGCTAACAAGAGGAAGGCTCAAAGGGAGCTGGAGGACCTGCAGGAGTCACACGAGACCATGGTCAGAGAGTGCAACAACCTCAGGAACAAGCTCAGGTAATACTCCCACTGTCTCTATAATTACCCATTCATCTATTTCATTCATCGTCCCCTATTTAAAATCTCCAAAATACCTAACTTCACCAGATTATCTTCTTAAAAGGTCAAATAACTACATGAGTTTTACAAGGATTGGGTTATTTTGCTCTAGGAGAACGGGAGGCGGTCTACCGCTCTCATCGCGTCTCACGGGAGCCAAGAGGGGCTCTATACCACCCGGCAGTACGGGATCTGGAGACGAGTCTCTGGACGAGAACAACGACACACAGAACAGTGTGGAGTAGAACATCCTAAATTGTCAACATCACATGCTCAATCTTCACAGCTGCTGGTCAATATCTGTCTCATAGTGCCAAACACTATATCGTCCTTGTAGTCTTGGGAGAATAATTTTCTCAATATAAGAATTCTTTAGTTGTCTTCAATTGTCACATTTCCAATATTTTTTAGATTATGATGACACGATTCATAAGAAAATGATTGAGTTCCATATGTGAAGATTGATCAGGTGAATTGTGGATTGTTCTGCATGCCTTATGTTGTTTGGGAATAGTGGATGCTCCACTCAACCCGATGGTCGGTTGCGGCCAGATAATCAAAAGTCTTTTGTGCTTGTCACGCAATAATATTGTAATAAAATTAAAGTAAACATGCGCATATTGTATAATCAGTAGTTTGTCAAAAGCGTCGTGATTTTCCCAATATTAAATATTTTTATAGATTTAATAAATTCAATGTTTTTTTTTTTTTGCTGGGAAAATTGAAATTTCCTACTTTAAAAGGAGATTTTTTAAATTATTGATGCGGAACTTGTCATATGCGAATACTATTTTACTATTTATTCCCGCCCATACTAGCGCGCATTTTGAGAGGATGGACTATATTGGCATTTTACTTATATAATATTCATTTATATAATTATTTTAATTTGATATTTGATTTTAATGGCGTTCTTATACAAGAATGACCCTATAATATTAATTGTAGTGACGAGAGTAGTTATACGTTTTATACGATTCTAAAGATGCCTCGATAAATTGGGATTTTCCATTTATTGCTCAAATTTTGGAAATGTTTTATGAATATGTGTTTAATTGTACGGAAAGCCGATGTTAATTTTACTTTTCGTCTATTGTATGGAAGATTGAAAAATCGACAAATTCTGTAAATTTTTGCTACTTTTCTTAATTTTTGTGTATTTTTAGTTTTGCACATCTATAAGTACTAATTAAATATTATTTTTCCCATTCAGTCGTTATACCAATTCAAAAGCAAATAATATGTTGAAATTAATATTTATCGCTCCATTTCACATCTTCCACTTCTTTATTTGTAGTACGGTAATGTAATAATATTCGTTTCAACCTCAGATTGCCATAGTTAAAAAATATTTATATGTATTCTCAAGAATAATACTTTTATAAGTTTACACAAAACTAAATTAGTTTAGTGATGATGGATCACCAGTATTCATTCTAAATAAAGTAAAGTAAATATATTGGTGAATCATTTTAATACCCTAATTGGTAATCATTATTTGTATTAGTTTATGTTTTTAACAATAAGCTTTTGTATCATAAATCATGCTGTTAGTTAAATGGCATTTTTATACTGTGTAAGGTTTGCGTAGAACTTCATAGTTACGGACATATGCGTCACACTTCCGGTTAAAAAACGACAATTGGTAATTTACACATGAGGGACTAATTTCTTTGGTTTCCCACTTCCTTTGGTTCTAGTAGCAAATTAATTTTCTCTCCGAGGCCTCAAATACAACGAATATATTACAATCCCTCGGATATTCATTTTCAGAGAATCCGCGTAAATTGTTTAATTCATAAACTATTGTTATTGACGCGTTGAAGAAATAAATTATTTTATGTTATTGTTATAATTTTAGAAGTATTTAAATTCTTTCCTCGGTAGGCATAACTTCATACAGGGGCACTTTTTCTTTTGAATTTTAATAGAGCTTAGTAATTAAATCATTTCATTGGATAAAAAAAATATGAATAAAGTGAAGACAAATAAATGTGCATGCCTTGTTCAGAATAATACAATTACTCCATTAGTTTAGAATACTAACATCAGAGGTAGGGATTTTTAAAATGAATTGATCTTGTAAATATAGATGTTTCTTATTATCATTGACATTTTAACAATACAATCATTACCTAACCATCAACATTTAAAATATGTGAAGCTTCAACAAATATTGAGAGGTTTTATGGTGAACCTGCCTTGGAATATAAACATTTTCATTGAAAACAAATTGTCGATTGTGCTAATACTGTGGGGAGCGACAAAACCTCGGAACCGTTTCTCTCGAGATTTCAAAAATCTGGTGTGAGGGTAGTCAAGTAAGGTAATCAATAAATTTTACATATATACATATGAATGTTATTTTAATTACGAGTAATGCTATGAAAATATTTGATAATAATGAAATTCATCTCTAAGAATTTGTAATACGATTTTCAATACTGCAAATAAAATGATTTATAAAAACTGACCTGTTGTTCTATTATGACTATATATACATACATATAATTCTCATTTTACACAATTTTGAAATAACAGTTGTGAAAAAATAAACTATCTTTTTATACGCCATAATTTGAAATAACATGGTTTAAATCATCAGGCTTACTTATAAAATCTACATTTGAGTTCAATTCTGTTAAAATGTATACTTTTTGTACCTATGTGCGAATTGCATGTAATTTTGGAAAAACCCATAATACTGATGCTGATGATTAGACTAACTGGTATTTAAAATTGTGTCTGCTATCGTAAGAATGTAGTAAAGCATTTCTCAATTGGCCAGTTGCCACATTTCCATGATGAGAAATGAGGATGTTCTCCAGATTTCAACAGCATAAAAAGGATGAGTAAGGACACATTGAAGAATAGAAGAGAACATTTATCATTATTATCTTTAATAATTCTCTTATATCTATATAAATATAAAATGGTTTGTATTATGTTGAAACAGAAAGGAAATTAACAATTATTTTATTAAATGTTTTTTTTCTAATTGATTAATTTAATTTGTATAAAAAATACTACAGAACTATGTTCTGAAATTGCAACTTGTTCAGTTGCATTCTAGGATTTTGAGGAAAATATAGTCACCCTACCTCACTTCCCGAATATCTCTATCTCCTATCTGAACCAAATTTGGCATTCTCTCCCCTATCTGAACCAAATTTAGCATTCATCTTTATTATTTAGGGCCTGTGTTAAATAATAACACCCCGCTCTTCCCTCCCCCTAATTCCTTATTTTAAATTATAACTAAATTTGGTTAAAATGTTATAAGTGCAAAAGTGACATTTTACAATCGATGAGTTTTAAAGTGTCCCTCCTGTAAATCGGATATAAATGTTGGACTTGGCAATTTAATGCTATTTCGATATAATTGTTAATATTTTACATGGTTATATGGCACTTAAACCATACCAAAATGTTACGTATCATGAGCGTACCTTATTACATAATTAAAACAAATTGTTTTGAAAATTGGCCTTTTTGGTACATTGCAACATTAATTTATAGGTAATAAATGAATAAATATAATGCAAAAAGCTTATATTTTAACTAAACATTATTTGTTTAGAATAAAAATTGGTGTCATCCAATCGCATGGAATGGAAAGTGCAATATCATGGAGCTTTCTAAATTTATTATTATAAAATTATCATGGAGCTTTGTTTAAACCACTGTGGTTTAAACAAAGTTAAATATAGATACAATTTTATATTATATTATTGTAGAGAGCAATCACTTTGTGGTTTGACATATTATGTTAAATAAAATATAACAATCACTTTGTATGAAACCTCAAAATTTATTATACGTCAACCGGTTTCGCTTATCTCAAGCATCATCAGGTGAACAATGGTTATGATACAAACCTTATTAATATAACTTCTTGTTCACTAGTCCTCTAGTCACTAGTTCTACACAAACAACAATTTAGGAAAATTTTTAATAAACCTAAAAGATAAAGATAACAAATTAAGCCACTCAGGTATGTATAAATTAACTTGTCCCTCATTCTATATAGGCAAAACTTCTTGTAATATCAATATTCGTGTCAAAGCACATCTTAAATGTTTAAACAGTGATGGTTTCTCAGAATTTTCCAACCATATTATTGAATACTGAATCTGATACTGGTTTCGATAAATTATGATAATTAAATTTTGCTACTGTTAATTCATGGTGAAATATCATTTATTAAAACACTAACTTTTTTCCACTATTTATTATTTAACGACCTTTAATGATTTCAGCCTGTCACGGCCATCTTCAGACTGGTACATTTTTCTCTTAAGCTAGGATATTTATACAATTCAATACAGGGTTGTTTTTCAGCGAGTCTATATAATTTGAAAGTTGATGCTAATTTGACTCTAATTTTGGTATTTTCCCTTATATGTTGTTAAATACTATTACATTCAAAGACAATTGAAAGCCATTTTATTTGGTCAATATAAAGTTATTAAATTTTTTAAAATACAAATTAAATGTATTAATTAGAAAGATAATACATATAAAATCAATTTTATTGAAAAATATTGTTGTTGCTGCCGATATTCGAACCTGGACTCTTTCTGTTAGGGGAACATGCATATTAACACTTATTGTGCGGGGTGCCGCTCTCGGGTCACAAGTACGTGTAGCGGGCGAAAACCATCGGAATGTGATAAAAAATCTAACATTATAAAAAACGCTCTATCTTCCAAACCTTTAGTAATTTTCTAATGAAATTTGGAATATTCACTTACCATAGTATGGTCCTCGATATTGTATACTTTTTGGAAACAAATCATTTATATTTTTGTAAGTACAATGAGGCAATCTCATATTTACAGCATGTTCACTATGATATAAAAGTATACATAAAAACTATTGTTCTAATATCTAGATAAAGTATGGTATTTATAAAAACATTCACCCCTGTGAAGGGGTACGTCACAAAATGTACACATATAACTAGTAAAACTTTTTTTTTGTGTACAGAACACACACGACACTGTCTTTGTGGATATTTTTTTTTACCGCCGGTAATAATTTTAGTCGCTCGATGTTTTTTCATGTCGAGTGATAACCTCCCTGGAGGATCATTTTTGACTACATTTCTCGGTAACTGAGATGTGGATGGTCCCGGTTCTTCCAGATTCATGTCGGTTCCACAAGCATGGTCGGCTATCCAAAATTTTCCAACGGTGCGCAAAAACTGTTTGTATGTTAGTCTTTTGGTTGGATTTAATGTTTTGTACACTTTAAAAGAATTAAATAAGGCACAATTCAACAAAAACATCACAACTCTCTTAGTCCATTTTTTTGTTTTTCGTAATACAGAGTAATACGATAAATACTGATCTGCACGATCAACGCCTTTCATATATTTATTATATTCTATAACACACTGAGGTTTCCAAATACGTTGTCTTGTAGTTCAATCGATGTTGTGGCTTTCTAGGATAATGGACGAATGTATTGTTGAGATCATTCGTACATCTTTCTTAGATTTCCAGTATTGCAACAATACATCTTTTCGTCGACGGAAAATACTTTGGCCTACACTAAGATTCGCCGTTTTAAAACATTCTGGAAAACCTCGGTTTATTCTCATTGTTCCGCACGTTCTTATTTTATGTTGTAGGAGTACTCCACTAGTTTGCACACTATTATAATAATTGTCCATGTATACGTGATGCCACAAATTTAAATATGGACCGAGAAGCGAATGAATAGTCTAATAATCGTCTTCCTTTTCCGCTGTAAATTTCGAGGTTGCAAATGTATCCTGTAGTTGCTTCACTAACCATACGCACAAGAACCCCATATTTTATTATTTTTGACGCATTATACACTTTAAATGAAAGTCTTCCTCGCCACGGTACAATACTTTCATCCAGAGACAGTTCCCTTTGAGGGTTGTAGACAGAAGAAAACTTTGGTATAAGGTATGTCACAATTGGCCTAATTTTTTCAAGTCGATCGCTGGGATTCGTGATGTTCTCATTATTCGAAAAGTGTCACGATTGCCATATCTGTCTAAAACGATCACGACTCATTATTTTTGAAAAAATAGGCGTTTCGATACACGGATCTGTTGACCAATAATCATCTCTTGTGTCTTTTCGAACTTGTCCCACAAGTAAAATTAGTCCTAAAAATTTTTTCATCTCTACAAGGCTTATGGACTTCCATTTGATGGATTTCTTCATTTTTTTTATCCGTGATTCGTTTTGTGTGCGGTATCGATGGCTTTCCTCTATCATCATCTCAAGTAAATCATCTCCGATGAACAGTTTTACTACGTCCATTATGTTTTCAGGATCGCTTGGTGGTACACGAACACCAACGTGACCTAAAAATGGTTCGATATTAGGTGGATTGTCTATTTCAGACCATTCCGTAACTTCCTCTTCCTTCGCATCACTTTCTTCAGAATCACTGAATTGTAAGGGCATCACTGGCACCCTCCTCCTGCGAGGGAACTCTTCACTGTCACTTGTGTCGTAACTATCACTGTCAAATTCAGGCAAATAATCGCTAGAAAGATCAGATAAATTATCCGCGAATATTTCCTCATCACTTTGATAATTTTCTGAAGTCATTTTTTCGAGTTTAAAAAGAAGTAATATAATTATATTCCGTTAAACAACAACACACCCGTTTTATAACACCGTATTTAAAAACTAAAATTCGAAGTGATTTGGTGAATTCCAGAAATACAAATATTGAGATCCACTTGAGATGATTTATTAGGGCGGACGGCCCGTAAACCTACGTTGGGTTACACACTTTAAATGCAACAAAATATATTCATTTCGATCACTATAGTGAAATCGTGCATTCTCACTCATTTATGAATGAATAACCAAGTACAAGACAGAGACAGATATAATTTTACCAAAATATACCTTAATTTGTCATAAAAATATACCGCTTATCTACTCGACAGAAACTTCGTGCGCTCACTAATTTATTCAGTAATAGGGTGATTTCTTAAAATTTCTTTATCAATTTCTTACTCACTAAAACTTAAAGCATGTATTGACATATTCCTTTTTATAAAATCATTAAATTTTGTGTATTTTGTTTAAATATTCATGTACAAACAAGCTCTCGTAAGAGCTGTGCGTAATTATTATACTACGTAATAGACACGTAGACAAAAGGATACATCGGACGTATATCAGGTTTTTTTTTTTTATATACATGTAGTTTGGACCTTTACCAAGAGATTGGTATACAACACTCATATAAACAAATCGGGTAATTCTACCATTCCCGCCTTTAAAGTAGAGTCAGCTGAAAAGGTAGAACTACCCGTCCCGCCGTTGAGCACCAGTCAGGCGGGCGGGTAGAACTACCCGACCCGCACAAGAAGTGTTAACTGTGTTGCATGCCAAATTTGCTCTTCGCTATATAATGTATGCACATGTGTGATGTATTTATTATTTTTTCTTTTGTTATCTATCAATAATTTAATACTTCATTTTGAAGTTGCGGAATATAGGCACCTGCCTAGTCCAGTCAGTTACCAGTTATATATATAACATTGTAACTTGATTTGGTAAATAAATATATCTGTATTTCAGAAAATAATTTATTTCCTAAAATGCACTCTGCTTATAGACGCCATCATGCTACATAAAGAGAGGTACTGTATTCAGAGCGTCCGATCCTGTTTATTCTTTTAATGAGGCTTTAAAAATTCTATGGAGAAGATGGAAAAAGACGACTGTATAGTGTATGTATATTGCGGATTATGGCCTCACAGCTGAAAAACAAAGATTTAAAAAAATAGGTAGTGGATGGCACAAAACAGAATTTTAATAAATTAAGTCCTTCCAAAACAGAGATCATTGTAATTGTTTAAAAGGGCTCACTGACATCTCTCTGAAGCAGCTTGATTACTCATGTATGCATTTGTGGTGTCGCATGTGGACTACTATACTGGACTGTAATAGTATTTATGTTGACCTTCCGATGTTTCAGCTGGATAGATTAAAATCCATTTTGAATATGGCAGCACATATAATACATTAAAATTCTCACATTATTTTTGCATGAACTACATTGGCTTCGTTTTCCTGAAACAGTATAATTTAAATTGTGTTTTCAAGAGCTCTACATCCTAGACAATTTGAATGGTAGATGTCAAGCCAGCCTTCACTTTTTGGGGGCCGTTTGTCTCGAGACAAAAGAGGCTCTTAAAATTATAATATCACAATACATTGTGAACTACGAAGGGCAACACAGATATTGAGACAATGTTTTAGGTTAAACTATCAATAAAAACAGTTTGGGAACCGTCCTGACCAAATGTACACAAAATATATGAATACCCAATGGAAGCCGATCATAATCGGATTTGTCAGTGTTTTTGGAGCTAAAACAGGCCTTATTTTAAATTTTTTTCATATTGTATTACTTCTCTTTTCTTAATGATTGGATAGTCTTCTGGAAAGCAGGACCCCTTGTAACAGCAACATTATAAATCTGCCACTTCAGTCACAGAAAGAGTTGTAGGACCAATCGGTCATTTTCTGTATATAACCACAGTGATATCGCAATGAATCTTTGGTCCCTGAGAGTCGCCAAAGGTGTACATGTTTACTGGAAGCATATGGGCTGTTGATTAACGCATCCAGTCCAACAGAGTGACAGATCTTTATAATCTCAGAGATCAATGTCTCATCTTTCTTCTTTATAGACGTGGGCTTTAATGCTTGCATACCACATGTTAATTATCGTTTAATGATAGAATAAGGAACAGAAAATTAAAATAATAAAATCATTGTTTGTAATAAATATTTAATGCTCTCGGTGATAAATTATTGTATAATAATGTGTTTCCTTATGAACATTCATACAAAAAATATCTTATTAGTTTATTGCATATACATTATAAGCTACCTATCAATTTAATTACAATTACTTTATGAATATACATTAATTAAAAACGAATATCGTCTTTATTTAATCGCTAACGAATATTAAACACATTGTCAAACAAACTGACAAAATAGCTTGTACCAAGATGGAAACCAAAATGTACAGAACTGCATACAATAATGTACTTACTATATACAGAGGCCTTTATCTCATTTATCTCTGGATTTACTTTATACTGGCAAGTCTCAGCTAACTCGTTCCTAACCAGTTCCTCTATACACCGAACAACTCGGGGAGTGAACGTTATTGTTTGATTTTATACAAGAAAAATGATCCCATTTTTATTTACAATTGAAAATACTGCATTCGTCGCACATACATATTTTATTTGACTCAAATGGCAGTGTTAGATTACGATTAAATTATTTACGAGGACAGCTCGCACTATTATTGTACATATGCGATCGGTTAACAATAGAAATATAATAATTTGTATGCAAGTGATAACAAAAACATACTAGACGTATGTAATATAATAAATGATGATATATATATATACATATATATCCCTCAAATTGTTAAATGAGCGTTTGGCCGTAGTTTGAAGAACTCGCAGATCTGAGGCAAACACCTTTACAAAATGAGTTGAGATTAATAGAACAATTTATTTTAAATAATAATAAAAAAAAAAAAAAAACAATTTTCCTAACTACAAACTAATAATTGTTTTAACTACTTAAAGTTACAAATAAATAATTACAGGAACATTCGGCGAGAAGCCGGCATACGTGAAATGATAATGACACTAAATAAAACTATATTTGCAAAATGTTTGTGACATGAAAATTCTTTCACCCCTAAGTACTTCTATACTTTTTGATCATGTTTTAAAATTAAATTAAAAAGTGGAGCTGCTCCGAACATTTTCATCCATATTTGAACACACAAATGAAAAAACCAAAATATATTTCTACTAATCCTCCTACTCTCGTACGCGAAACCCTTAAAGTATAGTACGTTTCTTTTGAGAAAAGTAATTTGTATTCTAACTAACCACTTAAATGAGAATACAGTAACAGAGATTGAAACTAGCGAGAAAACATCCGACGCGAGATGGAATCACACTGCACGTGTGTTGGAATCATTTTAAACTCAAATTAGCTAGACGCGGAGCGTGCGCTCTACTCGTGAAAGACCTTCAAAATGAATTAATGATTTTACTAAATAGAAACATAATTCAATTTAAATTTATAGAACAAAAATGGATGAAATACTACATTGGTTTTCTCCGAAGCCAATCTCTTCCCCTGGACCGCTGCTAACCGAGCATTGTATAAAACCTATGGTATTTTTACAATTCTGCAAAATATATATAAACATAGTTAAGCGGGGTATGTAAAGGTACCCATATTTTGTATGTATAATAAGTTGCGTCCAATTGATACAGGATTCCTCGCCACGCAGTATCTCTCCTTCTCCCTCTCCCAGGTTCTCGCTCTCTCCACGTGTGCTCATTTATTTTAGATAACTTTGAAGGCATATCTCTCGCTTATTCAAATGCACCTTTACGATGCGATAAATGCATTGTGGAACGCTTAATAAACATTTCTCTTTCGTTACTCGTTTGCATCCGATCATTTTCTTGGAAGATTATCGACCGACCGATTATCGACCTTCGCTAGTTCTTCCGTGCACGCTGCAGAAGTTCCACTTCTCGTGATTTAGAATCATCTTACCATATCGTACACAAAATACTACTCAAAGTTATCTCCTAGTCAACTACTCATCTATCAGTCGGATTATATTTTACACTCGTATTCACGGGACCCCGACTTTGCCGGGTCAGCGGCCGGCGGCGGCGCTCTCGGAGCGCGCCCCGGGGCTCCGGTGCGGCCGTGCGGACTCGCGATCTCCGGGGGCGGGTCGGCCCCCGCGGCTCTCGACCCAGGGTCAGCAGGTGTACGGGTACTCCTGGAGGTAGCGCTGCAGCGAGTCAGGCAGCCCCAGCTGGCGGACGGGCGGCAGCAGCGGCAGCGCGGGCGGCGCCGCGGCTCGCAGCGCCCGGTTGACGGCCAGGCGCGCGGCGTGCGCCAGCGAGCTGGGGGCGCGCAGGAGCGGCCGGCGCACCAGCACGGGCGAGTGTTGTCCGCCCGCCGAGTCCACCCACACGTGGCCGGGTCCCCGCGCGCCGCCCTCGCGCGCGCGCGTCACCTCCGCGTAGTGCTCCACCAGCTTCACCACGCAGTCGAACCTCGGCATGAGCGGCGCCAGCCCCGGCTCGGCGTCCAGGCGGAACAGGCCGCCCGCGTAGTGCAGCCGCACGGAGGTGGGCCCCTTGGCCGTCTGCACGCTCAGCGAGAACAGGTAGTTGTGGTCCCCCGAGTCCCGCACCAGGAAGGTGCCCCGCGCGCAACCGCGCAGCGCCTTCAGGCTGGCCTGCCACGTCAGGTCCTCGTAATACCAGCCGGACAGGCGCAGGTGCGTGACGGCGCGCGTCAGCCGGTGCAGGTCCTGGTCCGGGGGCGGCGGCGGCGGCTTGAGGAAGGCGGGCGGCGCCTGCGGCCGGCAGGGGGCGCAGCCGCCGGGGCCCGCGCCGCTGCCGGCCGCTCCCGCCAGCGGGAACACATGCCGGCACTTGGGGCAGCTGGCTGACAAGCTGACCATCATTCCGGGGCCATACCCTGCAACCGAACAAAATGACTGGTTAGTAAAGATATTCGCTACAAAGAATTTTTTTACTAAGTGACATTAAAAATAGTAAATATTTCAGTGCTCTTTTGTATTAAAACACACCAAGAAGGTTTTTGCATTTTCTTAAGCATCTCGGTGAAACAATTATAAAAACACCAAACATCGCAACCTATTTTCGTTCTCGCTACTAAAACTTATCGCATTCGCGGAAAAATATTATCGGGTTTGATAATATAAAACATTAATTTCGGACAGCACAGTGGGGTGACCACCGTGAGGCGCGACGGGGTCAGCGGGGCACCTCAACACCGCGCACAAATAATTTAACATCGAGAGATTAAATCGTTCCACATTATGTGGCATATCGTGTCACGCGTTGGCTAATTTTTTGATGAGATAAGTAAAAATTATATTATATATTTATTTGGTCGGTTTAAAAAAACCCTGTTTAAATCGTATGTGAATTTCACGTCATCCGACCATAATTCAATTAAGATAAGAATTCAATAGGCCGCTATTGGTTTATTGGGTGTTGGCAGAAAGGAAACTTAGCAAAGATTCACGGAAATGATCACATGAACAGAACATCATTTCTTTATATTCATTTTTCTGTTTTGCATAGTGTTTCAATCGTGAATTATTTCAAAACCCTGTTTATCTCATTCCTAATATTTTTAATTTAGAAAAAAAAATATATATAAATTAATAATAATTATGGTTTTCATATTTGTATGACAGACAACGGATGAACCTGTTTCCTTTAGTACAGACTTCGGTCTAGTTAAGAAGCTTGTTCTCCTTTTTTGAAAATGTTTGTATATTAATAAGTATTAATGTATTTTTGTACATTTGTATAAGAATGTTTATAATGTATATGTAAAAATTTTATGTCCATGTTTCTCAATAAATAAATAAAATAAAATTGTTCGTTGCGCGATGGTAATAATTTTTTTTTTGGCCAAAAACGTTTTTTAAATTATATAAATAAAATTTTTCACGGTGAATTTTTGTCGATATTTGATACCGAGTAATGGCGACATAAAAACATATAATGAATATAATGTTTCGTCCCACTTTTGGTCTCTTCAAACTTCTGTTCGGAGAAATTTTGCCAGGGAAGCCTCGAAATATGTATTCTATGTCAAAATATATACTACCAGTTTAGCTATTCGGCGATTCACCCGGGAATGATTTGATAATCTAGTATTATAGTTTTCAAACGAAAAGAATTTAGAATTTGCGCATCTGTGAGAAATTATTGAACCCACCATGTTTTCAATTGACCATGAACGACAAATTTGCGAATAAGCTCAAGTTCTCGTGACGTTTTCACTGCAGTTGTGTTTTTTGCGAATTTTGTGTCAAAACGAACGCAAAGTCACGGGCTGCGTGAAACTGTCGATTCGTTCAGGTCTTCGTCACATCGGATATGGTCACCGTTAATTTTATTGTGCGTAGATTCTCCGAAAAGGTTGGACAGAGCCCAAATAGGACGAACCGCCACTTCGCAGTATTGACGATAAATTTTATCCGATGACTTTAGCCGCAGAAATAGAGTAATCAAAAATAAATGTTCTTTTTTGATGTGGACAATTTTTAATTACCTCTCCGGTTTGTAGCGTGAAATATGAAATCTAAATCCGTTTTTATACAAATACATGTATAAATAATACAATATTCGAATGTTGGGGCACATACCCACTAAATAGAGCACAATGGTGACATTGTCCGCGATTTGACCGAAACGAATTATGAATGCAAGTTTGTTCTTTCATTCAGACCACCCGAGTTACGCGTACAAATGACGTCAATTTTTTTTTTTTTGGCAGTATACAGAATATGAAAGTTACAAGTCCGAGCAGTGTCTGTGTTTAAAATTTTGATAATTCGGACACGCCATCATCGTGCTCTGTATTGGGAGACCTGACACATTTAAATCCGTTGTAAAATGAAATTTGCAGTAAGCAGTCAACTGTCGTAATACTTCTGAACCGTGGATTTGCAAACTGCACTAACTGTGTATCTGCAGTCACTAAGCGTGATGATTCGTTGCGAAAATCTGCCGTAAGAAGTGAAGAAATTTAAAAGTGAACTTTGAATGTTGAAAAGTGACGCGAATTGCAATTTCAGATAAGGTAAATTCAACGAAGATACGATTCAACAATTGATTATGGTAAATTTTTAAAAGTGATTCATTGAATTCATTTAGATATCGCAACATCTCGATCCAACTAAAAATAGTCTAAATACGAGTGTGATTGTTGTTTTCTTGAAACCTGCCTCGTGCGACGGCTAAACGTTGGCCGGCACGCGCGCGACACGCACTCACCACCGCCCGCTCCTCGCGTGTGATCCACTTTACCGGGGAAAATCAAACGGCCAATCGGCTCGCAACGATCCATTCCGGGAAGCACCCCCGTTACCGGGAAAATTAATACTTTCAGAGTGGCAACACAGACGCTTCCCGCCGCTGCACGCACGCGGCGGCCCCACCCCCGCCCTCGCGCGACGCCGACGCCGCTTCCGCGGGTGGCACTTTCAATGTCAGCCGGGGCGTCACGTGACCGCGAGCCTTAACCCGATAGGCGTAATACACTTTCGTACGAGGGGTACAGCAACATAGACAAGTCATTCTACAACTTGTCAATCGGAAACTCAACATTACATGATAGAAAAATCATTTTTATAATTCACATTTTTTTCCCATACGAAAATGTCACGTGACAAAATGGCCGCTCGGTAATTTTCGGTCATGCTTTTAAAATTGCAAGCCGATCAATTTGAAATCGAGAGTTGAGAAAATTAAATATCATGTCATCGTCTAAAGTTCGGAAAAGGGCGCGATATCCCCGAGAAGATCACGCAAAATGTTGACATTTATAAATCTAAAATATATATAAATAAATAAATAATTTAATTTTAGAATCTAAATTGCGCGTTTCATTCTCATTTCTACTGAATTTTTAAATACACTATTAGTTTATCTGAAAACGAATATTGCGGTAAAAAGTTGTCATTGATTAATACCGCGTTTCGAGTAATCTGCGCCATGTGACGCGCCCCTGCGAAAATCGTTTACGATATTTCAACTTCGCGCGAGAAAAAGTCAATTCGGCATTCGACGCGCGTCCCGTGCACGCCGAATACTTTGGCAGGACAATGGCGCCAAGTTGCCAAATTATATTTTATCGGCTGTCTTCTGTCTTCCTGGTTTAGGAATAAACAGTAAACACAATTATGTTTAATTGAAAAGCGCGTCGCGACGTTCCCCCGGTCGAAACAGAAGTAACACTGGCGGTTTTACCCGACATTTCGCAATATGGCGGTCGCATTCATTGTTCGCCGGGCTTCTAGGAACTTCGAGGAGAGCGACATCCAGCGCAAATGGAATCCGCCGTCGCGTAATGCAGAAACTCGCGGCTATTCTCGGAAAAATAACACAATATGATCGTGCGGCTAGGATTTGTCGGCGATAGGTATTACTAGGTCGTCAACGCTACCCGAAGATGAAAACTGCAAAATATCACGCACACAAACACGTCCGTAAAAATATGCTAAAAATAAAAAAATAACGAACGGAAATCGAGTAAGTAAATTATATTTTTTATTATTGTAAATATATTTATATTAAATCAATCGGATCCTATATACGTGCATACTAAAGGTGGCCCCAAAAAAGTGAGAACATTTCGTAAAATGTGATATAATTACGTCAAAACAATAGCTTACTAATTTACTTACCTATATTACATTTTATTTCGACAATTTCCGGTCGCCATCTTAGATTATTAATTTTTTCGATTGTTTATATTTGATTTTTTCAAATTGTTGCCCAGTATGACAAAAATCATTGCAGAACATCGTATTGTATTCTGATCAAAAATTTGCGAATTGAAAAACGTCGGGGTGCTAGGAAAATGATCAGAGTTTCAAAACAAAGCCTGGAGTATAGCTAGACATGACAGCATAACTGGACATGACAGCATAACTGGACATTACAGCAGGACGGAGCTCCATCTCACACAGCCAGAAATACAATCAACTTTCTTCATCGTGAGAATGTCAATTTCATCGTGCCAGGCATGTGGCCACCGAACAGCCCAGATTTAAACCCAGTAGATTATGCAATATGGGGTGTTTTGATGATTTCTGATTAGGTAAATATTGTGCAAAAAAAAAATAAACATTAAGAATTATAATATAATTATATTATTTTTTGAAATAACTCATGTGTTATGTTTTGAAATAACTCATGAGATCTCACTTTTTTGGGCCATCCTGTAGATGTAACACATCTAATGCACAATATTTTAGAAATAGATACATAATAAAAATACAATTCGAAAATGTTCAAGTTGTGCGCGTGCGTAATCTCAATCACGTTAGAGATATAAAAAACAAAAAAAAAAACATGGGTACGCGATTATTTCGATTAATTGAAATATTTTTTGATTCCAAATTATATATTGAATACAAAAAAAAAGTCTACGGACTTCAAAGACAATTTTGACAACAAATTACTATTTTTGTTGGACGATTTAGAACTTGAAGTAAAGATATAGAAAAATAGACCAGTTTCACAAATATTTATTTCGAATTTGTACACACTACAACTTGAACATTTTAGATTCGTAATTTAGTTAGATTGCCGTAAAACTATGTGCTGTAGTTTGGAAAAATAATACAAATTATAATGTTTTAATTATAAATACATATATGTACATGTAATAAAGTTGAAATATATATATATTTTTAAATCTACTCATGAAATATCGTGGACTGGGTCTGTTACACCCTGAACGAGTGTAAATTTACTATTACAACGAATGATATCACAAAACAATTCACAAGACCTTACAACACTGAAAATACTTGAGTTCTTATACCTACTTCGGCAGCGAGGTCGGGCAATAATTTAATTATATCGGAAATAAACGCGGCAATTCGGCGCGATGTGTTCAGCGGCTCGCAATCGTGCCCCCTCTCAGAGAACCGAATCTCGACTGGAGATCGTCTCGGAGTTTCTATTCCAACTTCTCTCTACTTCAGAGAATCGCCTTTCTCTCCGAGAGCCGCCAATGGATGCCGGAGATGTCGACACACCGCGCCGAGATGATATTAAATGCTATCTATCACGAAGAAAATGATCTTCCATCGCCTTAGAAATCTGCATAATTTACCACTTTATTGTTTTATATTCCCCCGCAAAGAAATCATTGAATGGAGTAATAAAAAATAAAAAAAAAAAAAAAAAGGCGACGGATCAGATCGACAACGATGGTTATTAAAATTAATTAGAATTTTATCGGCAAACTAATGAAACGGTTTAAAAAAAACTGAACGGAAGGCTCATTATTCAATCCGGCTAAAGTGGCCGCAGTAGGAAATGTCAAGTCTCAATGCGAATTTCAAAAAAAAAAAATAAACTGGTTTGTTTGATCGATTTCCTGTATAGCGCGAAGCAATGGTGCAATAAAAACAGATAACTTTTTACTGACTTCTTCAAAAAGTTTAATTCTCAGAAATCCATATCATTCGTGGCGTTGTTTCCTTGCGGATGTTTTTTCTGATCAAATAATGTTGTATCTAACGACGTACAAAAAAAAAAAACTATTCATTACATACAAGAAACGGCTTCAGGTAGGTACTATTATTAAGGTTCATTTTCCATACATCTAAGATCTGTACGGTGCAATGGCGGAGCAGGGATCCGTGTAGAAAGACGGGACTCAAAATTATGTCCGGTGTACTGCAAGGGCACTGTTCGTGCCTCCCATTCGCTCCAGAAGCCTCGATATGGATCACGATCACTGGGCGTCTGCGGACCGATGCTATTAAGCGATGCCGACCTTCGCCGGTTGTCTGGTACAGTTAGAAAGCGGAGATGAAGCGAATGATTTTGAGTTCCATCTTGTTTTTTTCTTCTCTTTGATGCCAGAATGCACCTAGACGCTGGTTCCTCTTATTGGACGTACTATTCCGAGAACCCGAGTCATCATTCCTAATAAACAGACCATCGTGCACTCAATAGACCAGGAACACAAAAGGAAATCAAAATCCAGTTTGAACACAATGAAGACACAACGGGGAGTGTTGGATGTTAGATAGAATCAGGGCCCACAATGAAATTGAATTATCGTTAGGTAAAGGTACAAAGATTGAAGAGGACAAACATACTTGAAATAGTCTAGATGATACTAACAGACCAGAGTTTCATAACGTTAATGAACCTTCAAATAACCACGCCGTATTTTATTTATTTGACACAAATTTTTTGTACATCAGATGTTAACATTCAATAATATAAGACGCTTGCTAGTTTACTACTGTGGGATGCAGCAGGAATCCACATCTGATATAAAACATTGTCCTAACTACTTTGCTAGATAACCGTCTGTGTTAAAGTAGCCAGTTATATCGGTGTTATTTAATAAAAGATTCGACAAAGACATAGAAAAATAAATAGAGACAATAAAAAAGTGTAGTGAATGTGTTGTAAATTTAAGGTGAAATATTAGTGTATTGTATTGTGATTAAGTTGCAATGTTGGACACGATACTTCTGACTGATCTCTACCCAACTGAATCACGTATTGAGTCCATTTTTGTGTGAGTGAACAATTTTCAGTTAGTGTTAAGTGTGTTGTACAGTTTCGGAGCTGAAAACACGTAGAAACGTTGAAAGAATATCGTTGTTGCTCTCTGAACTGGTGTGTAAACGTTTGTCCGTCGTCTTGTGACGTGAACGGATAAAATAATAGAATTGAAGATTATTTCATTGAAAGACTTACCGAGAAATGCCCTCGGCATTTTATCGCAACGCAAGGACAGCTAAGATAATCATCAGAACGCCGTCATAAATGAACGGACATCAGATTTGGATACCGGATACTCCGATATGGCAAGACACGAAAATTGAATAAATTTCGACCGATAGTTAGATCACCTCCAATAATATATAATTACGCAATAATGAAAAACTGATATCTAAATATTTTGTAACTCCATTGGCGGACATACATGGATGATATTGGTTCGAAACTAGCATACAGAGTTGAGGGCGGAGCGAGCTGTCATTCGTTGTAGCGTAGAGCATCGGCCGATGCACTTTAACCACCAAATTTCTGAAAGGCGAGATCAGTCTCGCCCTTGAACACGAATTATTCGAATTATTATCATTTATTAGTTATTATTGACACACCAAAATAAAAAATGAAGGGGTAAAATCAAACTGGGTGATTGAACAATGGCCAATGAATTGACGGTACAAACACACGCGCCCGCAATCGCAATACAATAAATAACTTTCATTATCATTGGGTATAATTCCGCAATGAATTACCATACATATAAGTTACTTGTCCTCACAATTCCGCCACAGCTCGTCAAAGCCACTTGTTAAAGATATGCGATACAACTCATCAACACTCGCGCACCAATTCTTGGAAAAAGTATCGCATTCAATAATTATGTATATAAAAAAAACTCGTAATATTTTTCAGTTCGTTTTGTGGCATTATTGAATATCTGAATAATTTGACCGCTAAACTATACATAATTTAAAATGGAATGTATATATAAATCTATATTTCTATATATAAATCAAATTTTGCATAGTCATTCTACAGGACCCTGGGCAAAATATTGGCATCACCCCCCACCCCCTGGGCACCCTTGCCCTTCCCCGCAATAAAAAATTCTATTATATTTGAAAGCTAACAGAATTTTGCTTAGTCGCACTCTAGGACTCTGACAATATATTGTCACCATACCACCCTACATATAACATAGGTATCCTTCTTCTATTCTCTGGCCACCTCACCTCTTCCCCGCGATACAAATATGTATTATTTGATCCAGATTTTGCTTAGTTGCACTCTAGGATCCTAAATAAAATATAGTCGCTCCCTACACGGTCATTTCTTGCAGCACATCGCTAGGTATTCAGAAATACATGAGAATATATACATTTTATTAAATTATCTCGGTATATTGTAATATTCATAACTTAATATCTTGATATGAATAATGAATAATATCTGAATAATGAATAATGATTTTTATATGGCGTGAAATCATGGACTCTAAAGGAAAGAGAGAGAAGACGGATTGATGCCTTTGAGATGTAGTGCTGGAGACACATGTTGCACATACTACGAGACTCACGAATGTCTCCATTCCGCAGGAATTGAAGATCAAGGACAGACTCAACCTGTAGTCTGAGACGAATCCTTCAATTTTTTGGGCATCTTGTAAGAAGGGAAGATACCTTGGAGAAGCTACGGCGGGCCAGGTAGAAGGACTAAGAGGAAGATCCCCCATCCGTTGGACCGACCAAGCAGAAAATACAACAGGCTCTTCCCTGGTGACAGCTCTAAGGTCTGCAGGATGCAGAGAAAAGTAGAGGATCGTAGTCAAGATGACGGGAGTTCATAGAGATCGCGATCCTCGGTCATGAGGGAGCGACGTAGATGGAATATCTTGAATATTCTAAAAACTAATAAACCACTTTGATAGGTATAAATATTACTATTAAGGAGAACACATTCTTATTGTGAAGTTGTAATTATTCAGAACATAGGTCTGTGATAATTTAAATACTAATTAAATGTATTAATTAGAAAGATACGCATATAAAAAAAAACAAATTGTTGTCAAAAGTACTGTTGCTGTACCTAATTGGTAATGCACCATCCCCAGATTGAAAAAGAGATCCAGGTTCGAATCCCGGTAGCGCCGCAACGGCAATATTTTTCGATAAAATTGATTTTACATGTGTTATCTTTCTAATTAACACGTTTAATTTGTATAAATATTAATGTATCTTCGTCAGGATGGATGCGCATTATGTGATACATGACGTCAACTGTTGGGCGGGTTGTTTTCACTGTTGCGGCAACTTATTCTCGAAACATATATTGCAATGTCAGTTACGTCCGAGAATAGCAGTGACACTGCACAATAATTCGCAGCAGCCGACTCCACCCCTACCTGCCCGCAGAACGTGTCGGGATCCGGTGATGAAAAACCGTGTCGTATTAAAAATAAGTGCCACCAAACACAAAAGACGAATTCACTTCTGGGAAATAACAGTATCCGGGACAGACCGAGTACCGGCCTGAACCGCCGCGGCCGGGTTCACCGAGCGGTGGGCAACAGTTCAGTTTCGTTTCCAAAACCGATATCCCAACCAGACGAGCGCGCTTCATTAGATTAATTTCGTTCGTTCGTGTGTGAAAGAAAAGGATATTTCACGCTATTTTGAAACAAGATGTTCGTAAATTCTATTATTCGAATATTAAAAGAAAAATATCAATTTATTATTGAAAATGGCACTAGGTTTAAATTTGTATTTTCATGCTCAAAAATTTTAACACCTTACACGAAAACACCAGGAAGAAATAATCAAGGATATCAAAAAAAAAAAACTTTTTTATTTTATTATAGGCTAGTAACTGTAAACGATAATTATTAATATGTAATCCTGTTCTCCGCACAAGTACATGCTTTTTAAAGAAGTTGTAGAACTAAAAAACAATAATTTATTATTATTATTGTATTATTTATAAGGCCAATTTAGGTGTGTATGTGGCAAATCCATTTATGACATAGTAAATAATGAACGAATGTAAAGCTGATCTTTGTATAGTGAGTAAGATTAAGAATGGTAAGAAAGATGTATGACGCAAGTGTTGATAGCACCAGAAATAGAGAACGTCCGCGGAAGACATGGCACAACCAGGTAAACCAGATACCGCAAGTTGGTCCTGTTAGAAGCCACAATAACAGACGAGTTTGTGCGAATGTGGATGAGGCGAGAATTGTGTGTCAGGACAGAAGAGCGTAATTGTTAAGTCATTCGGGGTTTCATGATTATGGCTGGAGTTAAATGAAATTTTCTGGAATATGTGTCGTGAAGCCTTCTGTAACAGGCAGTATTTCTATCCTGCGCCTCCGGGCTTGGCCAAGGGCATGTGTTGACGTAAACAATAGAATAATTATAAAATAAGTCTTTGAGGCCACACCGATAGGACGAAGATCGGTGGTTGTCAAAGGAATAGTTGTTAATTGCAGCAGATGTGTCCACGTCTGATACATCCATCAGGAATAGGAACACACGAACAGAAGGAATACAAATGATGTAGAAAATAGATACTTTAAAAAAATTGTATTGCTGTGAATGTGACTCTTTTAGTAGAGAGATCATTTTTTTGAAACAATTCATTATTAGGTACGAGTCTTATGCAGTAGTTAGAGTACGACAAGTGACTGATCTAACAGATGATTGGATTAAAACTGAATCAATTAATTATTGATATAATCAGCGTTAACTTTGTAGTTTCATCATAATGGATGGATATAAATGAAACAGTGTTAAAATAAAGGAGACAAGGCTTATGTCGATGAGAGTTACTGTTTCTCTCGAAACTCGAGTAGTGCTAATAAACTCAAGTAGAGTTATAACATTGTTTTATTTATATCCATCCATGAATCAATTCAATTTGTCTCTGCACAGCTGGTCATTATATCATAACCAAACACATGTTATCTAGAGAAGGAGAATATATATTCAGTATGTGTTGTAACATTGAACGCGGGGGGTGTTTTTGAAAAGACTAATACATATAATATCAACAACATAACAAATATTGAAACATAAAAACTTATATACATAAGAAATACGTGAACATTTTAAAACTGCTAATTGGCATAGTTAAGTGATTTAGAGATCGGGGATTCGATCCACATTTCAGGAGACAATCGAGTTAATCCAATTTTCATAACACATGCTATGTGGTAAGAATATTGATGTCACGAGTATTTATTTTTATATTGTTATTATTAGCAAGCCTATCTATCACTATATATATATATATAGTGATAGATATATATATATATATATATATATATATATATATATAGTGATAGATATATATATATATATATATATATAGTGATAGATATATATATATATATATATATATATATATCATAACATACGCAAATAACTATAAATAAAATAAAATAAAATTATTAGGAGAACACATTCTTATTACGAAGTTGTAATTATTCAGAACAGACGGTCAATGATATTTCAAATATGAATTAAATATATTAATTAGAAAGATATACATATAAAATCAATTTTATCGAAAAATATTGTTGTTGCGCCACCGGGATTCGAACCTGGATCTCTTTCCAAACCGGGGAAGGTGCATTATCCAACTATGCTATAGCGACGATATTTTTAGCGACAAATTTTCGAACCTATATATCGATAAAATTGATTTTATATGTATATCTTTCTAAAAAATATAATTTATTGTTATTTTCATAAACCTACCAGGTACGATGATTGATATCGTAATTCTCAATTACCAATCATCCTTACAATCGAACACAATCAAATTGACAGTCTACCATCACTGTCTCGGGTCTTCTATATTTTTTATCGTATTATTAAGCGATAATTATTAATTTTCAAATGGAAAGGTTGTGGACGCCTCTTGTTGATGCCGGGCCTCCATGTATTCTAATGAATCTCGCGGCCGATGGTCACGGGTGTGTGGGAGCCCGCAGGTGCGTGCGGCAGTGTTGGTGTGTGTGTGTGTGCGATGGTGCGCCGGCGGTGATGGGTACACATTGTGCAACACTCGGACCCGGAAGGCGGGAGGCGGGCCGGGACTGCTAATCAACTTCCAAATCCGGTATTCGGGGAGCTGGACTCGAACCCGAGAACGGTGCCTCACAAGTCGGGGTCAACAGTCACAGTCACCGATCATATTCCGGCTACTATTCCGCACGGTCCATTGACACTTTTTACAAACATCTTAAATATGCCGCATTCTTATAGTGAATCTCCAATTTAAGAACTCAAGTTCTCTAGTAGAACAAACAGACAAATCCAACAAATATACATTTATCAAATCTAGTATGTATTATTGATCGGAGGTTTTCGAGATTCATTACAAATAAAAAATATCGTAGTTTTTAACTGGAAATAATATATTGACATCTCATTCCCTCGTGACGAGAAAGTTCCAGGTTCGAATCTTGGCGGCAACTGTTGTTAATCTTTGTAATCTAATTTGATTTTGGTAATAATCTCCCCCATACTGGTTTATATTTATCGTATATTAGAAAGGTATAAAATTCTAAGCGAAATTCCATATTTGAAAGAATGACCTTTATACGCGTATTTATATCAGCAATGTCAATGACAGAATATTAATAATGTGTTCAATTCAATGACACTTGCTCGTCATTGGATAACGTAGGAGATTACGTATTGTAAAAAGAAAAAAAAGCCACGGACAATTTGCATATTACGTACATGAAATCGAATTTAGAATGTCTTAATTTTCTTGTAAATTAAATTTGAAATATTAATACGAAGCATGCTGGTAAAAATATTTTAATTAATTTCTTAATGTATGTTTTTTTCAGTTTTTAAAAAAAAAAAACTGAGTATTTGACGTTTAATAATACTTAATAATATAGCGAAAACTATTTATAAATCAGTACCCAAAAATATATTGAGATGTCAAGCTGCAGATATTAAAAAAAAAAAAAAAACTTGAATGTAATCGCATAGCGAACAAAATTGTTTCAACATTTTTTCATTCGAATTAAATATTTCACAATACGACGAGGTATGAAGGCTGTAGAAACACATTTTTAAGTGTGCCAATTGTGACAGGCGATTATTACAAAAAAGTCAGTAGGAATTAGTTAAAAGATTAATAAAATTTAAACAATTCACAACTAAGGAATTAATGTTTATAATTACTAACAAGGTCGGTTATTACTTAATAAGGTTGATGTAAATATAATAAACCTTTAATGAATAGTAAATAACTGTTATGGTAAACATGTCATTTGGGCCAATAACTTTAAATCGAGTTAAATTCGATTTTATTATATTATATTATTATACACGCGTACAATTGTCGCCTAGACGAGTTGTTCGCCATATCGCGGGTGTAGGCACTGCCAAGAATATTTTTAAGAAGGATAATTTAAATGCAGAATAATAATTCAATCAATATAACATAATGAATTCAGTGGAATCGCAATGCTTTCTGGTGAATCGGTCATTAGCATATATCGTACCGTTACCGAGAAGCGGCTCGTTATCATGTAAACAGAAATCCTCACCGAGATATGTCAATTTGTGGATAATTGTTCCTGAACACTTTGCTGCCAAGGTTTCCGACAAATTACCGGAAGAATATTTTTAATCGGGACACTAAACTGTATTACCATGGACAATCGATAAATGTTGACCCTATTTTCGTGAACGCGTAACAAATTTGACCCCTTTTAATGAATGCTCGATTCATTTTGACGTTCTTTTGGTGAACGCAATAAATTTACATCACTAAGTTACAGTAATAGAGCAATCGAAAGTTGAACTAAAATATACGTGTTTTTAATAAGAAATATTTACCAAAAGACTTGGGCGATATGAGCATAGTCCTCGGATCCCTCGTAAAATCCAGTCTGCAGTCCAACAGAAGACCTCCAGAATCCATTAAATGTTTGATGATGAAAACCAAGCACAATTTGCGATATTTATTCGTATCACAAAACACAAAAAAATCACTGGGATTACAAATCGTTCTATCACACGTGTACGCCGGCAATAAAATTCTTTCTACTCGTGTTCATATTAAAACATATGAAACAGTAATTGTTTAATTCAATGCAGACTGTCAGAATATTCACAAACACAATGGTAAAATTTCGAAGAAATCGTCAATGCGATCACAATACTTCCACGAATTCCAAATTTATAACACTTTTTCTTCCATATTTACTGTAGCACCGCAAATTCAGAGCTAACTACTTCAACACGAAGACTTTGTACACACACCGATAATTCTTTAGGTTTTCAACGTGAAAGCTCCTTCACGTAAGCCCAGCGTCCCGCGCAAACAACTGTCAGAATGCGGCGACTGATGCCGACCCAACGCGGCAAGACTCGAAGGCGAACTGCGGGCGGTGCGGCCGCGCCATCTGCCGTCGGGCCCGCAGCCAATACCCCGAAACGGCGGCCTTTCGAACTAGCATTTCGCAGAAAACCGAGCGGCCGGGAGGCGAGCGCACCGCCGGCCGTGCAGGCAAAATAAAAACACCGCAACAAAAGAAACGCATTATGTACATACTAAATAACGCATTTCAATATAGTAAAAGTTATTATTATCGCAAAGTGCAAGGTTTACTTAAAACGTGATTTATCTGCGAATGGACTCGTGCACGAAAGCCCAGTATCGAGCGCGTTGAGAACTGCGTGTAGTAATTGGGCACTTAGAAAATGGAGAGGAAAAATGAAAAGAATGCTTTGTTTTATCGTTGCGGTGTCTTTATTTTAGCGATCATTTTCCGTGGATTGTTTTATCGCGGCCAGTGGAGAGGACGTTCCGCTAAACTTTCTAACGGCTGGAATGATAGTCAACCCGCCGAATAACGCGATACATTTATGTGTACACAGCTTACCCTGAGGATTATTTATAATACACGCACATCAATTTAATTCGGAGAAATGAGGCTATTATTAGCCACGGTAACCTTAAAAACAACAAAGCTAATAGGTACGGGGCACGCGGAGGCACGCGGCCGTTCGCTGGAAATTTGGAAGTAAATAATCTCGAATCCATTTTCGGCGTCCGACTGATTCGTGAAAATTCCGCGGGCGGCTTTGTATCGGAATTCCTTCAATGATTTCCTCGCGTGCGTGTCGGCGGTTAACCCGAATTTTGCGAGCGAACTCCATTTTAGCACCCAGAATACATCTGTCCTAATTTGTATTTTTATGTCCTAAATTCTACGTTCCGAGTATTTTATGCCGAAAGTGGCAACATTGTCCATTGTGTGGAATGCACTTGAAAAAAATGGACAGCCTGCGAAGGAGTTTTGAATAACTTAACAATAATGGAGCAGGGAAAAGCTACTCGAGAACACGTTTCACAAAATTCCTCATTATCTTCGAGGCAGGTATTAATTCAAATTTAAATGTTAAAACTCACTATCTAAATATCTTATAATATAACATGATAAACATAAGATACAATTAAGTATATATTCCAAATTTATTGTGTGCAATAGAGTAGACTTTACCTCTGATATATATAGCATTGTCCTGGCTACTTTGCTAGATTTCCGTATGTGTTAAAGTAGCCAGTTTTTTTTTGTGCTGTTGTGATGTTATTTAATTCAAGAAAGATACAAATTCGATAGGAATAAAATTAAAAATAAAGAAAACAAAACGTAGTGGAAGGGTTGTAGAACTAGTGAATTATTAGTGTAGACACTGTATAATGATTATGCTAAAATAAGGTTTGTCAACTTTTTCTGGAACAATTCCGGGAAAAATAGCTCAAAACTCTTTTTTAAATCTAAATTATATTTAAATTTTAAATCTTATAATAACTAATTTAACGTTATATTTTTATGAGTTTCTCCAATTCGATTCCAATTCCGGGACAATCCCGGCCAATCCGGGACGGTTGGCAACCCTAGTTAAAATATTGGATAGCGATGCTTCTGATTGATCTCTACGCAATTGGATCACATATTGGGTCCATATTTGTGTAATTTATAATATTACCAACCTTTAATAGGCACCATATATACATATTATTGTCAAACTAGGAAATAAATGAATGCAGCACAATTGATAGGATTAAGAAATAGTTTGCGGTATGATTGTTCAGAAGTGACTTCGGCGTTTGCTGTTTGGTCATTCTTCTCACATGATAAAAAAAAAACGTTCTATCCTTAGTGTCAACCCGCGCGATCGAACGTTTTAATAATTTATATATTATTAGTCATTACTTAAATAAATATTCTTATTCGGGTATTTTAGATAAGTGACGAATCAATAAATTAATCACACTGCAGCCCATACACAGTTCGGCTTACATACTTTATTATTTCCAGTGTTTTTATGGTGTACCGCAAATAGGATTGCTATCGTACCCGCGTTGAATTCAAAGAAATACGTATAAATATCATTAAAAATTCTTTTTATTCCCTTCCCACGGATTGTGCGAATAACGGGTAATTGCGTGCTTGTTTATGGCGAGGCAGTAGATTACTTTTATATTAAGAAAGTGATATGAATAATAAGAAAAGAAGATAGCAAAAAATATTTTGTGTCAAAAGCGGAAAAAGATTGTTTGACCACCGCAACATTTCATTTTAACAACGGCATTTTTTATATTTTTTTCTCTCAATCGATTAATCGAAATTATGTCCGGATACAACGGCATTTTTTGAAACGTATTTAAATTCTAAGAAACAATAATATTCGGCAGTCCGGATTCTCGATCACACTCTCTCGGTAACGATCCTTATTTGGTGACCCCATATTAAAGTGGGCCCTGTATATAGTCAAATTGGTATTGATACTTCACTCAAATTATTTAATATTTTTTATTTATTATTTTTGTTTTATTAACCGCTGAATTAATATTGCCAATTTTAAAAGTATAACGAATTATTTAAGATCGCACTGTAAAGGTAATTTAATGCACTGTGTCAACAAGTCGAAAGTGATGATATTCGAGAAGGAGGAAAGCAAGACACCGTGCTAAATACTTGTAGGTGATGAATGTTTGGAACATGTAGATGAGTTTGTGTTATTTGGGAAGTATGTTCGATAGATAGAAACGGAAAGACAGAGAAAGATATCGAAAGGAGGGTGACTGCAGGGAATAAAGTGAACGGCGCTTTGAATGGAATTATAGCTAATAGGAACTTGTCACCTGAGGCAAGACTAGCGGTTCACAATGGAGTCCTGGTATCGACACTGTGTATGGAAGCGAGGCCTGGAGCTGACGGAAGAGGAACGAAAGTAGACTGAATGCAGTGGAAATGAGATCATTTAGGCGTATATATGACAGATCCATTTAATAGTGAAGAAATAAGGAAATAATGTAAAGATGTGAGTACGATTAAGAAAGGATCACTTAGGTGGTTTAGTCATATGGAACGGATGAATGAGGAGAGAATGATAAGAAAGATGTATGACGCAAGTGTTGATGTCACCAGAAGTAGAGGACGTCCTGAGGATGGTCCTGTTAGAAGCCTCAATAATCTTCGAGCTTGTATGAGAAAATGTATGAATGTGGATGAGGCGAGAATTGTGTATCAGGACAGAAGAGGGTGGCGCTCTATCCTCTCTGCCTACGTTCGCAGGAAATAGCATGATGGTAAGTAAGCGAGTAATGTATTTTCTAGGCAACTCCTGAGGTAAGACGACTGATGGGTCGCCCCAGACTAAGCTATGACAAACAGAAAGTAATACATGTATGAAGATAGATTAGGTCTTGTTTGGTCAACTAATACCGAAGCAGTGCGAGACAGGGGAAGATGGAAGTGCTTCCTAGAATAAGGGGACGAAGATAATGATGATGATTACTGATAACTGCTGCTGCCTAATATCTTCCGCTGCGTAATGAGTTTTAAAATATCATACTTTTAATTGCGGTGAATGTGTCCGAAGTACGAGTACACAGCTTTCTTTAATAGTTGTCCTTAAATAATAATAATAATATTAGATAATTTTTATAAAGCCGTTTTGTAAAAAAATTCACCAAATCTTTGTGTTTAAAAAAAAATTAAATGAGTTTTTGAAAAGGTGCGTTTTTAGTCTCTGATGCACTGTTTCTTATGGAGGACAAAGAGTTACACGCTTTTGGGCCTGCCACCGCAAATGCCCGTTCACTAAACTTAGACTTGGGCTGATCGGTTATACAACCCTTCCTGCAGCTGAAGTAGAGGCTGACCTGAGAGTTTTACGTCTACTATATAAATTGCCTGGGCTATAAAGCTCTTGAAGATACAGAGGCGCCATGTTATGTATCGCCTTGTATATCAACCGGCACAATTTAAATTCAACTCTTTGATGGAACCGGAGCCAATGTAGCTCATACAAAAGGGAAGTTGTATGAGAGAATTTAGAAATTTCATATATTATTCGTGCTGGCGCGTTTAGAATGGATTATAGTCCATCCAGGTGAAACATTGGCAGGCCAGCATAAATGGTGAAAAAATAGTTCACATGTGACACTACAATTAGTTCCCATGAATTATTTAGAAGGACAAAAAATCACGAGAAAACGACTTGGAAAAAAAGCTTGCTAAAAGTATATAAATGGCTTATCAAAATGGTTAGAGCAACTTTAGAACACCATATATAATAGTGATGAGATCAAAATCACGAACCGTGAGTCAATCACTGATATCTTTGAGTTACACTCACTATCAGTGATTAAATATCTGGGAATATCATGATTCGTGATTATTTTTTTATTTTAATTGTATTTGAGTGTGAACAGTGATTCGGCGCATGTGCATATGAAACGAAAATATTAATGAAGGAATGACGTTACAATACGTGATAAGCGCCATCTAGTAAATTCTGCCAAAACGTTTAACGTGAAATGCTGAGAATTTGACCTGAAAAGTAAACTCACATTTTTTTAAGGGTTTATATTATCTGTGATGATATTAAATTAGATACATATTAATTACATATGATAGAATAGGTTTTTTTAAGCAAATGAAGTTTGAATAATATAAGTAAATACGCTCAAAAATTTGTTTTTTTATTTATTTCGTGTATTGTGATACCGTGCGGCGCACGCGTACTCGTAATGATACTGTGATCACAGTCACAGTTTCCAATCACTGCTATTATCGAATATTAATCACAATCACATAATCAAGAGCAGCATCACATCAACCTAAAATACCTTATTTTTATAATTTATCTGTATGTATACATTATTTTTTAAAATAAAAAATTAATACTGTCCACGAAAACCTCGCCTGTTATATTACAGAAATACTTCTAGGCCGGGCGCTTGCAGGTCAAACGTATAAATAAGATGGGGACAAAAAAAGTTTATGTGAAATAAATGTTTATCTAATAATATTTGTAGCATTTTTATCGAAGCATTATAATATATTATATTGTTTTATTAAATAGATATTTAATATGACTATTTCCCAGAAACTATAGTTGTCCACAGTTTATTTGATACAGGATACAATAAAATGATATGAATGTCACATCAAGTCCGTTGTTCGGACTTAATATTTAACATACATTTTGTATTTAATATTATAATAAACACTACAAGTTTATATTCAGTGTCAATGTTATTTTATTACTAATGTATTTATATGTAGATTTCTTGCTCTTGAATAAATATTATTTAACAAATATCAGATATCTCATAGAGACAAAGATATTTAAAAAAAAAAATATATATTTAATGGAAAATATATGGAAGTATGGGGTAATTACAAGGTTTACTACCTGTCTTCGGCTGGTTTAAGTGATCATTTATATATATATATATATATATATATAATGTTCAAAGTTGTATATATATTAGTATGTGGACTCGCTTCGAGTACCATTACACCATCGCCATCTATGGACTAAATTTGACCAGATCTGATTTTTTTAAAATTATTTTAATGCAATATTCTTTATCTGTAAAATGTTTTTTAACATATTATGCTAAAATGCGCCTGAAAAATCAACTTTTTTATTTATTAACATATATACAACTTTCAAAAATTTGATAAATGTGAAGATTGAGGGATGAGAATTGGTGAAGGTTATATATATATATATAAAGTGATCACTTAAGCCAACCCGAAGACAGGTCGCAAGCCCTGTAATTACTCCATACTTCCATATATTTTCCATTAAATATAATAAAATAAAAAATGGTTTGTCTAAATGAGATATCTGATATTCGTTTAATAACAGTGCCTTTGTAGGTAAGTCCAGTAATGCGTGTTCTTGGACATATTAAAATATTATTTCAATTATGGCTACTATATAAACTAAAATTTGTCAAATATATTTTAATGATTACAAAAAAAAAATTTTTTTAAGCTAAATACGAAAGAAACTTAAGATAAAAACATCGCAATTAGCATATAATTCTATTGTCACTCCGCATATCAATTATTGTACAATATATTTTATTAATATTTTTGGCAAATAAAACTGAGAAGAAATAAATGAAAATAATTCAAAACAAAGCAACGAGAACTATATTAAGATGTAATAGATATACAAGAATGAGTTATATGCTAAAACAGTGAAAATTAATGACGGTTAAGAAAAAAATTATACAAAGTGTCCTAGTTACGATATACACAATCAAAAATCGATTATTGTCATTATATATGAATAAAAATATAATTTTGAGGTCCACACTATCCTACGAGAAGTCGGTCGGAATTTTAGACTTCCACAAACAAATTTGGCACGAACACTAAATAGTTTAACTATAAAAGTTTCAAATTGTTAAATGAACTGCCGGCAAATGTTAAAGAAGCATCGTAGGTTAAGCGCAGAAAATGTAGTATTTAAGTACAATAATAACTGATAATTTTTCGTTGTGTTTTATATTTCATAATTTACATAAATGTCGTATACTAAATGTAAAAATATGCTTACACATATGTAATTTTAATTCGGTCATAATGTGTCAACATTTTGCGGTTTTAAAATTTTCCCATAACGTTGGTAAAATTACTTTAATCTTCGCCGTCGATGTGGCTAGCCTGCGGTCTGAAAAAAGGCAATATGCGCAAGTTGCCAACATTAAAATAAATCGCACAAGATAATTGTCCTTCGGGCGCGCTTTCAAATAGATTATCCCGTGTACGTAAACGGTGGCCGACGTCGATTTGTTCGATTCTAGCCGCAGTTTCCTGCGCATTGCATATAATAATTATTTTTACTCTCTGTGTCAATGAGATAGGAAATGGCGACGTCAGAGGCGACCGATCTAAATTTAAACAAAACCGACGGCGTTGGCTAAAAAAGCGTGTCTCATTAGCGTAGACAACAACAGCGTGTGAAGCGTAAGAGATCGGCTCTTTTCCGCGATGATTCAATCGGGGTAAATAAGTCGCCCGGTGCGGGAGGACAACAGATAAAAAAAAAAAAAAAGGTGGACAGACGTCAGCCGGTTGCCCCGCCGCGGCTGCAGCTACCGACGTAACACCCGAGTTTTGATTCAAATTTGGAACGCGGACGGGCGCGGAGTAAATTTGAAATGACAGGTGCAGGGAAAGCCGTGGGCGGGGAGCTCTGCCGGCCGTCGGACATAACAAACATCACGCGTTGTTTTTCTATGGAAAATGGACCAAAAATAGTGTCGTAAATTCGTGTGACTTACGGACGTTCGAAAATAATCTTTTAACGCCTACCGGTTCCTGGGTGATGACGGGCCGCCCACGTTCGAATATTTTCTAACATAATAAGCCGCTAAATTAAGGTGCCCCCTTAAAAGATAAACAAAAAAAAAAAATCAATAAAATATTAAGCACCTACCTAAAATTGTATTTAAATTAGATAAAAGCTCGTCGTTATTGGCAGAAAAAAAACATATTTTCAAATTTATGCACAATATGAATGCGGACGAATCTTGTTTTATAAAAGGGATTTATTCGGATCTGGGTGACTCGTTGGAGCACCTTAGGTGGGTAGTCAGGCCGGCCTGCGCGGGTGGGACTCCACCAACGCGCCTACCTCTCACTCTCCACACCTCGTGTTTTGCAACTCCGTTAGTCTGTCCGTGTAAGTATGACTCAATCCATTTTGTGTCTCGTCCACTGTTCCTCTTTTGAGAGTGTCTGCCCTGAACTACTGCACCTTAATTTTCCATATGTATGTAAAACTATGTTCTATGGATTTATGTTCTATGGATTTATGTTCTATGGATTTATGTTATATGATATTTTACGAATAAAGACAGCATTTAAGGGACGCTGGAGGGTCTTGGGACATTGAATTTCTTCTCCTTTCTCGTTTTGTTTCTACTTAAATATGTAACTGAATTGAAGTCCCAGGAGAGGGAAGCTCTAGATTCTAAACTGGTCCCGGGACAAACCGACCGACGCATACAAACGGCGAAAATTATTTAAATGTTAGATTAAATAGGTCCAATGAGCAATTAACGTTAAAGAATACGCCAATATAAACAAACGCAAGATGTTGAAGATGTGAAAGACTCGATTCGATTGGGTAAACTCAATAATCCATTGCGATACGGCCCTGTTAGAATAGTTGATCATGATTACGAAGACATACACACGTAGACGAGGCAGCAGACTTAATGTGTACAGAATAGTGGCATTCGGTTTATCCTTCTGCAAAATGACTAGGTATTAAAATCAGAGATATTTACGTATATATATCACGATAAAATCAAAATAATATTCTTAAGGAGAACACATTATTATTGTGAAGTTGTAATTATTCAGAACATAGGTCTGTGATATTTTAAATACTAATCAAATGTATTAATTAGAAATATATACATAATGTGCACGTTACCCGGATTGGAAGAGGTCCAGGTTCGAATCCCGGTAGCGGCAGCAATATTTTTCGATAAAATTGATTTTATACGTATATCTTTCTAATTTACATTTAATTTGTATTTAAAATAATATTCGTTTATCGGGGAAGTACCTAAATATGATATTCATAATTATTGGACATCATGACACACCCGCAAAGTTATCGAGAAAAATATTATGACAATGAGTGGATTCGGATAACAGGAAACTCATTCCACTTACGAATGCAGAAAACAAAACAAAAGCTTTTAACACACTTTACTATGTATATTGAAACACATATAAATTCCACAATAATTCCAGACGACTCCTGAGTCTTCACTTTCTGGGTACGAACAGGAAACATTTATCGTAGAAATATTTTGCTCGTTCTATTCAAAACAATGAATCCGGCCTCTATCTATCTTCTGGAATATATAAATAAAATAATATTAATTAGGTACTTAAGAAAATTTCTAATAATTTTGACATTGAATATGCGTCAATTTTTTATTTATTTATTTGTTAACACAATAGATATATAATTTTTTTAAACAGTGGTTTCTTCACTATGGTGGATTATCTTTTATAAACAGTGAATTTTTGACTTGTTCTGAAGAACCTCACATATGTACATTGATTTCAGTTAATAAACAGAATATTATAATATTAAGGAGAACACATTCTTATTGTGAAGTTGTAATTATTCAGAACATAGGTCTGTGATATTTTTAATACTAATTAAATGTATTACTTCTTAAGATATACATATAATTTCGAACCTGGATCTCTTTTTCTAATCCGGGGTAGGTGCATTACCAACTATGCTACAGCGCTAGTATTTTTGACGACAAATTTTCGAACCCATATGTTACACTTTTTCGAATTAAAACATATATTTATTACATTTAATTAGTATTTAAAACATCACATATGTTCTGAATAATTACAGCTTCACAATAAGAATGTGTTCTCCTAAAATATTTTTAAACAAGATTAAATCTAAAATAACAGTTGTATGTTATCAACATTTTTAAAGGTGGATGAAGAATGCTATTATACTATTTCATTTTATTAGTTTTTAACAAAAAAAATTTGAAGAAAATAAAACGGTATACATACAATATACAACGCGAATTTCTGCCGAATTATTATTGTTATTTTATCAGTTATCATCTAGTGTTGTATTAGTACAAACATCTGCTACGTTCTGATGCTTTTGCCTATCCAAGATGTCATTTTGTTTTTAACTTTATTTTAAAACAGATTCTATCTAGTACTTTTCCATCTGTGATTTCCTGATTGGTTATATTACTATCATTTCCGCGAGCGAGAGACAGTTCCGAGAAGGCGAGCCGGGTATTATGAAAGGCAAAAAGGTAACTTAATTAGTTTTCCTAGGATGGCTAACTATAGGTACGTACATACTTGTGGATAATGTTGTATGTGCATAGATCCAGCGGCGCTCTGAGAGGAATGTCTTTGTCCCCGGGACGCTTCTATGCGGAGACAAAAGATCATTGTATCAAAAGAATGAAGAACCACGAGACGATAGCTCTGCTCTTTTCGGTGAAAAAGTAAATGAAATTTGTAAATTCGTGTGACGCGTCCGTCACTGTCGCGTATCTTTGACAGTCTCAGCTTTACTTTGTACATTTTCAGATAAATAAATACAAATTAGATACACTATAAAAAATAATTCACCAGCACGTCCGAGTCGCGTTGATGGTCATTGGCGTGATCAGAGTAGGACATGTTTTGACAGTCTTCGAATTGTACGAAAAAGTGGTAGTCTTTGTGACGCGAGCAATGGTAATACCACTCTGTTGCCAAGACGCGTTAAAAGAAAGAAATAATATTTATACTTATACCAAAACAGAAATAAATACGTACAATTCGGCTATAAACTTTTTATACGGCGGGCATTTTTAGTGGGGCAATTATAGTCACCACAAAGAAGAGTTTCGTAATTGGATGAATTGAGTTGGACAGAAATAATATCGCCGAGAACATAAATTACATTTGAAACAAACAATCTTACAAAGGATTGTTTTCTATCATCTTCGTTCTTTGTATAACAGCATATTTCTGATTTCGATCTCGAAACAACATTTCCTACTGGTTGCAATCGCAACAATCTTAATATTTTTTTATTTGGAAAAAATATGATGAAAAAATGATGAGAACTAAATAAGAATAATATATATATATATATTTATTACATTTAATTAGTATTTAAAACATCACATATGTTCTGAATAATTACAACTTCACAATAAGAATGTGTTCTCCTAAAATATTTTTAAACAAGATTAAATCTAAAATAACAGTTGTATGTAATCAACATTTTTAAAGGTAGATTAAGTTTGTAAAAGCTTTTTGTTCCCATTTAAAATGCTTAAAAAACTCTAATTTCTTGCAGTAACACGAGTTGACAGCATGGCTACGTAGGGTATTTTTAGCGCGGAATGTTATATATGTGGTACATATATATATATATATATATATATATATATATATATATATATATATATATAACATACCACGCTAAAAATACCCTACGCAGCCATGCTGTCAACTCGTGTTACTGCAAGAAATTAGAGTTTTTTAAGCATTTTAAATGGGAACAAAAAGCTTTTACAAACTTAAATGACTTTACAATAGTTACTACAAATATAATAAAAAATTATAAATATAATAAATTAATACGTTAATTTTATTCTCAAACGTTATTATTGTAAGAAGACCCATCTAACGTGATTTTTATCTTTATCTTACTTCGTTTCAATTAACGTGTGATCTATTTTATGTGGTATAAGTGGTATTTTTAACGCAGATAGCATGCAGCGCATCAATTGTATATAGCATTGAATTAAAAAATGATTATATTTATTATGATTCGCGTTACATAATTGGTTTTTCACTAGTTATTTCTAAGCGCAAATGATTTTTTTTTATAACTATGTAAAATGTAAGTTTTGCATTGTGCATATTTATAGAAATTCGATTTAATTGGTTCGGTAGACTTATACTACTGCGTGGCCAGGGAAGGGTTAAGGACAACACATTCTTATTGTAAAGTTGTAATTATTCAGAACATAGATCTGTGATATTTTAAGTATTAATTAAATGTTTTAATTAGAAAGATATACACATAAAATCAATTTTATCGAAAAATATTGTCGTCGCTACCGGGATTCGAACCTGGATCTCTTTTCCAATCCGGAAAATCAAAAAAAAAAAAAAAATGCTTTCAAATAATGGAACGATAGATGTATCAACTTGAAAAATGTAACATATAGGTTCGAAAATTTGTCGTCAATGTACTGCGTGCCGTAGCATAATTAATTAATGTAAGGCCCTGAATTTGAAGAGATCCAGGTTCGAATCCCGGTAGCAACAACAATATTTTTCGATAAAATTAATTTTATATGTATATCTTTCTAATGAATACATTTAATAATGAACATATGATAAACCACACAATCTGGTTTAAAATATAATAAATAAATGTCACACCTTTGAAAAACAAGGTAATTCCCATACTGGGGCCATTTAAATTTCAGGGTAGCGATGACTGAATTAGTCGAATCCTAAATATAGATAGTGCCAGGCAAAAGTTTTGCAAGTATTTATTTACTTCAAAAAACGGCTAAGATTAAATGTCAAAAAAATAAACACAATGTAATAATGGAGGTAGCTGGCTTTGCAATAGTACTCTCACTTTTATAATAGCTATACGGTAAACTATACAAAAATTATTGTACAGCGAGATCAAAAGCGGGTCACTGTCTAGGTTAGGGTTGCCATGTTTCTATAATGAGAAATGGGGATGTTCAACAGTGAAAAAGTGGACGAATGACGATATATTGAAAAATAAAAGAGATTATTATTTTATCATTAACACTAATTCTATTAAAATTATATAAACAAATAATAGATATCTCATCGAGACGAAACTATTTTTTATTATATTTTAAGACAGCCGAAGACAGGTCGTAAATCCTGTAATTACCCATGCTTCCATATATTTTCTATTAAAATATAATAAAAAAAATAGCTTCGTCTCTGTGAGATATTTATTATTTGTTTAAAAACAGTGCCTTTGTAGGTGAAAATCCTGTAATTGTGTGTTCTTGGACATTTTCAAATATTGCTAAAATATTTTGTATTACTTTGTATTGCATTTTGTAATATTTATTGTGTTTATACAATTATTTTTGTCGATCTTTAAATTATATTCTTTAATTACAGTAAAAATAAAAATAATAATTGGGTAACCAACCAGAAAGCATAGAACGCGACACTAATCTGTTCTGGCGTACCACTCTTGCATATAAATGAAATATACAGGTCAAAGAAGGAATTGACTGATATAGAATATTTGGGAGTCATAATAGATTCAAAATTGAATTTATCGTAAAATACGATAAATTCAATTTTGAATCTATTATACATGATTGCTAAGAAAATTTCACTTCTGGGAAGGATCAGAAGATTTATTAGTACCGAGTCTTGTGTAAAATAGTATACAACTTTGTTATTATTCCTCACGTCAACTACCGAAGCAGCATTTTTGTTTTTGGCTAATGAAAAAGAAATGTAACAATTGTCAGTATTACAAAATAAAGCATTGAAAATAATACTCAGAAAAAATAGATATATAATATAATCAGTGCAATGCTGAAAGATCTGAATATGATGACCTTTATATTTCAATGTAACGGAAATATCGGCGGCATTTATACGAAAAATTGATGCAAATCAACATGAGCACGAACATCATACAAGAGGAAAAGATAGACTGAGACTGCCATTCAGGAAGAAGGCTAATTCTCAGAAATCGATGATGTACAGTGCGACGAAGATTTTTAATGAAATGCCAAAAGACATAAGAAAGGAGGAGAAACTGCATGGATTCGAAGTGAAATTAAACAAATATGTGAAAGATACGTTCTAGTAAAAAGAAACGATTTTGATTCTGTTTACATTAGAGCATATATAAATACTTTTATATGTACTATATTAAGAATTAATAATAATAATAAAATAAAGACTGGGCGTAATTTTCAGTAATTGTCAACTAACAGATAATAGTAATTGTTAGTGAATTCTGTATTTTTCTCCCTGGAATTGTGCAAACGGTGTTCTTACGTATTAACTTTGAAATATATAATGACATTATTGAAAAATACGAACAAAACAATCATATATCAATTTAACAGTGCTACCATAAAGTGCGACGCGATATGACCACGAGACGTAGATGACAGGATGCTTTTCTTATATCTATGACAGGATGACAATGCTCAATATATTTGCCAGCCGTAATACGATTTCGCGGTTATATATTTACATACTGTTATTGAATATATAAAAGAGAAAATAGATATTAAAAATACGTTCGTTTTGCCCTGCTCGCTATTCACCGACCTGGCCGTTTAACCAAGAACTATACAGCCTTAATGACACTACCGAGGACACATCCAGGAAGTGATAAATGTAGATGAGGAAGCGATATATTATTATGGATTGACGATATAGATACAGGAAAACAGTTAGGCGACTACAATAAATAAATAATAATATGTACTCGTAAGTATTACATGTTTATAAATTAGAACTATAGATATGTGAGCTATCAATTTTTTACGTATTACTGGAATTATAAATAAATTTTAAAATTCCGAATATTATTGTATGTTGACGCAATTAGAGACTCTTTGTGTATTCCGTCTATCAAATAAACTTTCATATGCCTTCCTCGCTCTGGCCAACTAATTACTTAGGGATTTCGGCGACGTGGAAAGAGATTGCATTTTGACGCCGAGCTGTCAAGAGGCTTTTTTTTGTGGACCGAAATTGTCGCCGTGTGTAAAAATCCGGACCGCGAAAGAGCGGTGTTCTATACCACCCGGAAGTGCAGTGATATTTCCGTGAAAATTGTCGTCCAATCCAGGAATTGGATCGAGGTAGGCCAGATCAACGATACAGTCCACGGGATCTTATCCCAAACAAATTCAGTGGTATAAATGAAATTAATGATATATACAAGTTCAATCCCTGTTACTATTATTATTAGTTTAAAAATACGTAGTTATAAATTAACGTTCAGCTACAGAGGTCTGGGATCCAAATAAATATTTTCGCCAAATCTTCACAAGAATGTGCCAATTTTAAAAGATGTTGTGCCAGACTCGGAAAACAGAGGCACGCGTCGGTTGTCTCGGAAAAAAAAATACACCGCATTTCGAGGGAATTAATTTTTCTAAAATAAGGTGAAATCATCGACACAACAACAGGTGTTGCGGAGACAGCGGCAATGTTTGCCGTGCGCATTCTCGGAAAGCAGGTGGGGCGCTTTTTATCGGTGGAAAAATGTGTTCTCGGTACCATTACGGCCCAGACCGTCGGATGGTAAACATCAAACTCTTTCCAGGGAAACTCATCACCTTGACATCGGCACGAGGAAACCATAGTGTTCTTGTTGCTATATTTTTGATACAATATATTTTAAGACCAATGAAGAAATCTCTGAAAAAATATTTTCTACTATTCGATCTCCACTGTTTAGAAATTCAGATACAAACGCCGTCATCAACATTCTAAGTATGTTTATTTATTCATCATATTACGCTTCCCCGTCTATATCTATGACTTTCTGGATGTGGCGTCAGTGGCGAGTTAGACTGTAAAGTACTTGCTTAACCTTTTAACTGCCTCTGCAAACCTGTAAGGATTGACGTCATATTTTTAAATCATTTTTTCCATCTGTGGCTGACAGGTCGTTTTCCATTTCAAATAGGGTTGGCAGTTAAAAGGTTAAGCGGCCAGGTCTATGAGAACTCCATCTATGTCTCATGTCATCTCATCTATGTCTCATGGTCATATCAAATCTAATCTAATTGCATCTTGTTCAACTCTTTATATATTTTTTGTACTATGAACATTGCATTTATTTTAAGTTTTACGTTGTATTTATATGATATCTAATTGCATCTTGTTTTATTCTTTATATATATATATATATACATATACCTTTGAGTAATCCGATAGGAGATGCCAGAATTAATAATTCATTTTTATTAAATTTAGGACACATTGATACAACTTATATATTATTATGGAGAACACATTCTTATTGTGAAGTTGTAATTATTCAGAACATAGGTCTGAGATATATATAAAAATATGGCTTTCAAATAATGGAACGATAGATGTATCAATTTGAAAAGTGTAACATATAGGTTTGAAAATTGGTCGTCAATGCACTGTGTTGCCGTAGCATAATGAGATAATGCAATTTCCCCGGATTAGAAGAGATCCAGGTTGAAATCCCGATAGCAACAACAATATTTTTCGATAAAATTGATTTTATATGTATATCTTTCTAATTAATACATTTAATTTGTATTTAAAACTTGTTCATTTTAACTTTCAAAGTCTATTATTAACAATCTATCTCCATATTTTGTTATTCTTAATTATTATTTTTCCGCAAGTGACGAATGCAGATTTGGCGGACCGTAGGCAGGTAAAAAATTAAGATAGGTGTTTACCCGACAAGGACTCACATTTCTCATGCTTACGACTGTGCTGGGCGGAGATGTTGGACCCTGGCTCCACTGCTCACAATACGTATAATGTAGAGTACGGCTACTGTAAGAATGCGGCTGGGATATCTGCCACGCGTATCCGTCTGATTAGGTTGACTATATTAATAAGCGATCTGATACAACAAAATCGTCAAACTCGTTTGCCAGCCAAGAAGTAAGTCATTTAAATAAATGCTGAGTAGCGTCGTATTAGACTAGGCGACACTTCTTCTTAAAATACGTTTCTGCGCAGATAATTTCGGCCGCATTCTTACACTGGTCATACTCTACATATATATGACTACCAAGATGCTTAGCTAGTACAAGTAGTAGCAAGATAAATTGTACAATATGGGTGAGAGAATAAATATTTATAAAACTGCAAATCAACGTTCACCGAATGACCAAAAGTATATATTTGTTCGAAGTATATATTGTATATCAAGAGCTATAAAGTTGTCTGAACAGGTAAGTAAGTTAGGTGAAATCACACAATCCTTATTTCCCCGAAATTGCGAAATTAAATTAATGAATTACACAATCAAAAAATACCGCCTCGATCGAACACATTTGATTGATATCTTTATAATAAAATTTAATGACGCAACATTGTTCAATGCCATTAAGTGAATATATACAGAAGATGTTAGAAAGAGATAAAATAAGATTACTAATATTCTTATATAAATTATTTATGCGCTATTCAATGAGAATCAATCTACAGGACGTTTACCTCAAATAAGGTCTCTTAAATAGTCACGTTCCTATCATTCCTGAACTCGGCCGCGGTTGGAGGAAATTTACACTCATTCATAGGACCAATCACGTAGAATGCTCCATCATAACGTATGTATTGTAATATTATTGTGTCGGTAATTCGTCACCTTGGAATAGCAAAGAAATCATCCGACATTTATATCAAATTACACGAGCTATTGAACTTCAAAGTGTTGAATATTAATTTTTCGATTTCTTCGGCGGAGTTCGTCGCTCGAAAAATTGCAATAAAATTTAGACTATTTTATTTTACTGTATTGAGGGATTTTTAACAGTGTATATTAACTTATTATAATTAACATAATAAATATTGAACATGTGATACTATTTATGAAAATCCACAGAAATGTTTATGTACATAAGTATGTTTAGGTGCAGAAGATAAATAAAAAGATAAAGAGGGAGAAAGGGTGCTGAGGTTGCAACTATTGTTGCGGTAAAGGGAGAACAAGACTTGTTTGTGGGTAGAATGGTTAGTCAAAATTGAGATTGAGGTGGTTCATAAAAAGAACCTTTTAAGCGCAGTAAGGCTAATGTTGAACAAGTCAATTTCTGTAAATTTCTCATTATGGTATTTGCATGACCGGTGAATGAATGAATTTTGTATGTAAGATGTTCTACTTCTGGGAATGTGGAAGAGTACAGATTGCCGGGTTGATCTAGATGGCACATGGAGAGATATTAATTCCAATTGGTTGGGACAATCAATATGTCCTTGCAGTAGTTTGAAGAGAAGTATTAGGTCAGCACGTGTTCGTCGATGTTCTAGGGTCTTCACATTGTGGGAGTTTGCTACATCTAAATAGGAGCCGAATGATAGATTAGATCTAACATTCAGATGTCGAATAAACCTATTTTGTATTCGTTCTAATCTCGCAATATACGTAATCTGCCATGGGTTCCAGATTTGAGCAGCGTACTCTAAGTGACTACGAACGAATGCGTAATACAGTATTTTGAAGCAGAATGGATTTTGGAAGTGTTTGTAGGTTCGAAGTATGAATCCTAGCATTCTATAGACCTTAATAAAATAAACTGTATTTTGTATCACCAAGTAACAATTTAAGTTAGGTACCTACTATATTTATTTTTTGAATAATTATTGTTTTTTAAAAATAGATTCTGTTAAAGAAACAATATAATACACGTTTTTGATTAGTTATTAACATCCTGAAGAAGAAAATTATATTTTTCGAAACCGGCAGACGGTTCAGTGTTAGTATTAATTCATTAAGTGTTTAATAAAACAAAGTTAACAATCTAAAATAATTATATATTTTTAATAAATGTAATAAAATCAATAGTTCTAAAAAATATTACAAGTGCAACTAAAATATAATACTGTACTTTGTTTTCTTGTTATCGCCTAAAATACTAGGAAATTTGATATGTTTGTAATTTAATACAACATACAAATAATTTAGACTAAAACGTCAGATAATACCTTGTCATTCCAAGGTAACGACTTTGTGTACGTTAGTTCAACTAGTCTATTTTAATCAATTGATTAAGTAACCTCATTAGGACAAATAAAACATTCTCAGATTCAGTTGTAGGTAGTCAATAAAGCCAATAGAGCGAATCTGGTCAGATTCAGTCGCACTCAATAATCTGATACAATTGTACTCAATAAATTATCTGGAGCAAACCTCACCAGAATCAGTCTACAATAAATCAATAAATCTACAACATGAAATTTGGTCCGTGTATAGGTAATGTTTGGATACTTTGGAACTTGTCCAGATGACGTGTATCTCGTCGCGATTTACGTGTGACTACCAAATATACATCGCACATGGATAGCGGGCCAATATGTTGTCTACAGAGCTAGTAACCAGAAAGTACCTAAAAAGTAGTCTAAAAACTATTCACGCGTGTGTACTGAACGTAACAATGGCCGTCAGAATAGCTCGACTCGCGAAGGCGAGAGTCCGGCGTAATGCGTGCGATTTGAATGGACAATTCAATTTCGGCAGAATTTATACGAAAAATTGATGCAAACGAACATCATACAAGAGGAAAAGATAGACTGAGACTGCCATTCAGGAAGAAGGCTAAATCTTAGAAATCGAATGCGATGAAGATTTTTATTGAAACGCCTGAAAACATAAGAAAGGAGGAGACACTACTTATATTACGTCGCCAATTTTCCGCCCCTTAGAGTCTGCCGCCCTTAGGCACCGTCTTACTTGCCTACGCCTATGGGACGTCCCTGATAACGGATTAAAAAACAAGATAACCATCACAACGGTCTGGCCCAGCGATGGCGAACCTTTTGGGCTCGGCGTGTCAAAATTGCACATATGCAATATGTACCTAGTGATAAATTTGAGTGTTGTTGTCGGGTAGACGACTGGTGGCGTGACATGTGTTCTTTGATAATTCTGATATTAGTGAACGCTGGCGTGTCGCCCAAAACGCTGTGGCGTGTCATAGGTTCGCCATCACCGGTCTAGCCGCATGTGAAGTATCGTAGACTCTAAGGAATTTAAAAAAAAAAGTGGTCAGCTCAACAGGGGTACATATCTGACTCAAAACTCGTCATATGGATAAGGTTTTAACACCCTGGTGATGGATTAGGACCAATATGTATGACGCTTGGTCATAACCGAGATGTTTTCATACATATAGATCTCTAATGTCTTCAAGTCAATCTCAAAGTCTATTCTTTCAGGGTTATGAGCGATTTGGCCACTAATAGGATATCCTGAATAGGAGACACGGTAATAATAAAACGAATTCCATTTCTCTTACTCGTGTCCAAATCAAAATAACATCCCATTCTCGCACGTCATTATTCGGTGTCTCAAATACATTTATCACGGAGTTAAATCAATACGTTTCCCCGAAACGGTACCACGTCACAATTCTTAATGTTTGATGACGCTAATGTGCTACGTAGACAATTCGTAATCGCGCAGTTCCGACTATCGCCCTGTCAGTGCTGTCTTTATTTGAGTGCATTAATCACAATATTAAACAATAATAAAAAAAATACACAGAAATGAAAAGGGCGATGACTACTCGGTGAGTGCATTTATTTCTTCTGCATTAAAGTAATACCTTCACAGAAAAAATATTAACGAGATTGAAATTCGTCATGTTTAATATATAAAAAAAAAAGTAGATTAGTTAATTTAAAAGTAACATACAATACATATCAATAATAAATTTAAAAACAAAACATGTTTGAATTTTAAAAATAATTTATTATAAAATACCTTTAGTAAAAACGTACGATCGTAATAATATGAGTAGAATTTTTTACCGTCAAGTATTTCAAACTTTTTAATACGGTGAAACCTCTATTTATCGTTTCTGAAAGGACCCACTAAAATAAACTATGAATGCGGGAATATATAAAAAAAAATTACATTCACGCGTCATATTCTAAAAAAGATATCGTTTACCTGTAAATGAATGTGTTTAAATATAAATAAAATTAGAATTTTGCGCAGAAAGAAAAAAATATTAAATTAATCATTGTATCATAAATAATCATTTGTTTTTTGGCTGTTGCGTTATTGCCGTAAGTAAACAGTATTTTTTCGGTGTTGCAAATGACATTTTTTTCGGCATCAGTTATTGAATGTGCATAAAAATAAAAAAAAGATTTTCTGAAGGCTTTGCATGTTTCTGAAAGCGAAGATACAGGCGGAGGATTCTCTTCATCGACATCTTCAACCTCTTCTGCTGTCTCATTCAATTCAAGAATCACTTGGGCGAACTGCACAGTCGTCTACAAACAATAACATATTTAAGACAAATTATAGATATCTCATAGAGACGAAGCTATTATATTATATGGGAAGTATGGGTATTAGTAACCGAAGACAGGTCGTAAGCCCTGTGATACCCATATAATATAATATAAATAGCTTTGTCTCTATGAGCTATCTATAATTTGTTTAATAACAATGCCTTTGGAGGTAAAAATCCAGTAATTGTATGTCCTTGGACACACTCAAATATTATCAATAAAATATTTCGTTGTTTTACGCGCATTTCTGTGCCAAGGTCACTTAAAAACAAATTAAAAATACTCCTAGTCATTCATGCCTTTTGTTTACGTAACATATTACGGTAACACCTAGGTTTCATCGATTTGCCAATGACGATTGGCTCGCATATGTCAGTTCCATCACTGTTGACGCAAAATAGAGATCCTCCCTTTCAACCGTTTACCACCGCGGCAGGACTCGCTCTTTAACGTCAATGTGGCATTAGGCAGGCAATTATAAAACATGCCAGCGTAACGAAATATGCTGCGTAATTTAAACGATTAATGCGGTAAAATGATGCGTAGAGGAACGATCGATGCGATCTCTTTTTGTGTGTTTTGTATGAAATTAATTCGGGACTGGAAGAAATAAACGAGTCAAGAAATTGAAAAAAATGAGATTATCGAGTATTTCGGCGTCACATCACTTTAAATTAATATAATATGTGTTTATTTCGATAATAGAGTAAGACATTTCAACTTGAAATTTTGTATTTCCTTATAAGCTACACGCAATATTTATATGTTGAAATAAATTATAGATCTATTTACCTTACTATTATATATATATATATATATATATATATATATATATATATATATATATATATATATATATATATATATATATATATGTATAATAAAACGAACCGATTGGTATATCGACCAACGTTTCCGGCAGAAGCTGATTGCTGGAGGTATTACCGTCGTGGGATCGAAATATAAATTGTCGGACGGGTGGATGTAGTACGCGCTAGCGAAAGATGTGTCGTCGTGTCGGTGACTTTCCACTTGATTTTTTTTTACAAGTTTTATTAGAGAAGATTTGTATTTTCACTCAATAAATAATTAATTTAAGACTTGTATTTTTAAGAAAAGATTGTTTATGTTCTTTGTTTACACGAGGGGATGTGGAAATAAAGGATGCAGGGATGCGACGATCAACCAGAAAAAGACACGACTCACTTGGATTTTCTCTACTGTAGTTACAGCTCCTGAACTTCATGTAACGTCTTCTATGATCAGCACGAAGTACTGTGATCCACAATAGCGGTTTCGGCACGCACACACGAGGAACCGAATACACTAGCAACAAGTAAACTTTACTTCTTCAAGTTAGTGAAGTCAAAAGTCATAGACAAAAACACAAGAAAAAGTTGTGCTCTGAGGGGTAGGGTATAGGTGGGGGGGGGGGGATAGATAGGTAAAGTAACCATAGTGGAAATTCCACAGGCGCAATATCAATTTTTTTCTGTAAACAACACGGTCGAACGGTAACTGTGCTGTAGATATGGAAAGGATTATCCCTAAATAGATATATTTTAAACAGTGCTAAAACAAATATATGGCGTAACAATTGAGGTTCTAAAATCAATTCTTTCCATTACAGAGTAAAGTTACAACTCATTCAGGTACGTAATTTCGATATTTTAATCATATCATATATAAACTGCGCCGATTTTAATTGTGTCGTGTTATGACGAGCGCAAAGACGCCGGCGCTCGGCTGTGACTAATATAGACCATCGGCCTCGGTCGTATATCAGTACAAATCGAAACTCGTAATCACAACTCCAGGAATGCCAGTGCGGCAGTTGGCGATACTGATTCCGAGATTGGCAATTAGTCCAATACGTATTTACTATCGAATTTAGTTCAAAATCGCGCGGCGCCGCGATAGGAAAAGCTAACACAAGAAAAAATACGGAGTAAACGATAACATTGAAAAGCATTCCGGGAAACGTTGTTGCTACGGAAGATAATGTCGAGAATATTGAAATAATACCATGAAAATAATAATTTCACCATTTAAGTACCTACGTATCGCCTTATCGGCGACATTATTTCTAGAATTTGTGCGGTCGATAATAGCTATTCGTAGAATATTTCACACCGCACACTGCCCCGCATTGCACTCGCACACGCACGCATACGCACACGCACATTTTATCTGTAGGGCAAATTTTTTGAGAGAAATCAATTGATTTATGGAGGTCCGTACTATAAAAGCGTCGATTATGTTGGAAAGGTTACAAATATCAATTGTGTTGGAAACGTTGCAAATATCGATTGTGTTGGGAACGTTGGAAATATTAATTGTGTTGGAAACGTTGCAAATATCGATTGTGTTGGAAACGTTATAAATATACTTACTTACTTACTTACCATCACGCCGTTTCCCCGTGGGGGTAGGCAGAGAGGATAGAGCGCCACACTCTTCTGTCCTGACATACAATTCTCGCCTCATCCACATTCATACATCTTGTCATACAAGCTCGCCGATTGATTATAAACATCGATTGTGTTAAAATCGCTAGAAGTATCAAATGTACTTTTAAAATTAGCAATATTAACTTTGTGGTTAAAATTCATAATTTTATTTATTATCTTTATTTTATTAACCACTTAATTGAGTTTAAATACATCTACCGTTTTCGAAAAATACAATTTTCTTCTTCAGGATGTCATCTGAATTATGACATTATGAAGAAGAAAATGGTATTTTTCGAAACTGGTAAATGTATTTAAACTCAATTAAGTGGTTAATAAAACAAAGATAATAAATAAAAATATAAATATCAAATGTGTTCATTTTTTTTTATAATCGTGATAGGGGAATTATTTTCGCCATAATTATGCGTCAGAGTAAATTTCAAACACGAACTTCCTCTTTGTCCTATTCCCTCAATTACATTTCTAAGGTATGCACGTGTCTATGAACCTTTTTTTTTACGGTCTCCTCAGAACATTTGTCATTTGTAATTCTCTTATCGTTCTCCAGCACCACATCTCAAATGTTTACATTCCAATTCTCTCTCTTTGATAATTGTTCAGGTTTCACTTCCCTATAGTACTATTCTACATTTTAATGCATTGCTTTTTCGTATTTCTGTTTATTTGTTATTTGAAAATTAGTTTATTTGCATCAAAGTTATTTAGCTATTAATAATTTTGTTTTATGATGACCTTTAGGAGTCATGTGTAATTCTACTCCCTACAAACAAACAAATAAACTTACACTAATATTATATTTTCAGTGATAAGATTGTATCGCGTCAGTGGGCAGAAACCTATTCTACAATTATTGATAATATTATAAAGATAAATTGTTTAATGTTAGTTGGTACCTCTCGGACGAGTGTTGGTCCAAACTATTATTCATATAAAATAATAAACTACATTAAAAAGAAGAATAGAAAAGTTTTACACTCATGTACGCTTATATTAAATATTCATAATTTAATTAAATACGAATTTAATACACCTACATCAATATTTCAATTAATCTGTCAATATTAAACACAACGTGATAAGCGATACATTTTACAGAAAAGGGACTGTATTCATCAGTTCCGAGAATGCTGAATTATGACTATTAACTAACGGTCAAGTTTAGAGGTAAAAATAAACTACAAGGTGCCCCAAATGACTGTGTGTGTTTGTTATATTATAATTACAGAATTATTCCTATAAACAAAATAACATTGCCACATTTCTAATTACGAAAATATAGAAGAGACTGCTAACATACAGTTATTTCTGAAATAATATTTAAATATAGATCAAACGTGTGCGGTCTTGAATCTAAGAAACTGATAAAATTAATATGGATTGATAGCTTTTTAATGTTTATGATTTTTCCGTCTTTCAAAATGTTATGTTTTAATTAGTATTTAATTATTCCGTCCATGGACAATAAAACCGATAAAATGTTATCAACAGCACATCGGAGTCACCTTGGAGTGACATTCTAGTACAATTCACACTGCATACAATCTGCTTTCATCCTTCAAATAGTATTTATTTATTTAGATTCCATAAAAATCAATGTCGAAAATAACTGATAATCAAGCATTCAAAGTTCACTCTTCTCTGTCATGCGCCTTCTGTCGAAGGTTGATTTATCCTGTCCAAGTTGATAAGATCACCGCCATTTTGTATATTGAACCACATTCTGAGTTTACGCAACCGAGATAATCTCATTGTACCAAGCTGATACATCACGTGATGAAACATTGAAGATAAAAGATAAGTAAGTACACATAAAAAAAAAAAAAAAGATTGGATTACACCATCAATTCTGAAAATTGAAATTTTCAGAAAAAGCGGTCTTAGTATTTATAATGCTTGAATAGAATTGACAATATGAAGAACAAATTTAATTCCAAGAAACTCCGGACCAAATACAGATTATTGGAAATCTCCACGATAAGATTGATCGAAGTAGGTGAACAATTACAAATTACGTAACAACCAAAACAATTCCTGAAAATGATTTACGGAAGCGCATACAAAGGCCGAGAGAAATCAAAATATTGATGATTTTTGTGTTTGTTTTTTTAACCCAACTAGTTTTTAATTATTATTTTGAAAATTTTCACAATTTTTATAATATGAGTACATTACTAAATTACATATTTTATAATAGCTTACCTCTCCAAAAAAGAGACTAGCTCTTGTATTCTCTAAGATACTTTGGCCAATCGGATTTTCCATTCGGCCAATCAGTCTTGTTCTGTGGTAATTCTACTTCCCACTCGTTAAAATGTTGTTCCTTGTACTCATCGAACGTTTCCAAGGTATTGTCGTAAGATTCACACTCCTGTGCGACATCATCCGGTATTCTGTAACACCGTTTCAATTCAGTGCTAAATTTGGTATCTTCCACGTACTTTCAATATTCTTTTTTGGAGGTTTGGAGTTTAATTTGGTAAACAAGTAACATGAGCAGTTCAGAGTATGTATAGGACATAGAGTGTTGCATTGTGGACGTGGACCTCTGAAATACCGTCAGAAAAATAATATAGTTGGTGTACATCAACAATGTGATTCGTTGTTTGCATGTCACCGCACGTACACAGAGCGAATAATTGAATAAGTCCACACATTTTGAGGTGGTGAGAACTCAGGTTTTAAAAATATGCATGCTCCGAAAACAAGGACAATTGTATTATCCATCTGTATTTATGAATAATAGTCGATATCACTGTTGCATTTAGCACTGCACTGCTGATGATAAGAAAATGAAGCATCAGTTCGATAGATTGGTCGATGAGCTCACGCCTAAGAATCGTGGTCCTCTAATCGCCTGCTGCTGCTTGAACCGTTTGACACCATTCCACTCCATCCGGGCCATGTTCAAGGCGCGATGGTAAGTAAGTATTAATGTTTATCCAATAATTAAATAAAATTAAATTGAAAAATCTCCGGTGTCTCCTAGCGATTATTTCTCAATGTAGGTATTCGCAATGAAAAGGTGATATCTTTCAAATAAATGGAACGTAAAATGTATCAATTTGAAATAACTGCAGCATATAAGTTCGAAAATTTGTCGACTATTTATTGGATAAACGCACTTCCCCGGATAGGAAGAGATCCCGGTCAAATCCCGTTGGAAGCTAAACTATTTTTTCGGTAAATTGAGTTCATCTGTATGTATATCTTTCTAATTGATACCTTTAATTTACAATAAATAGATTCGGTCGGATGTGATGGACCAGATACATGCATCAAAGATTATCGGAATTTAATAAAATTGATTTATTAATTTAATTCTGACATCTCCTAGCATGTTTTACAAAAAAGATATTTGAGATTCATCGCGATACACCGTCTTATCGCTCAGACAGATACACCTACAAACAGTGATTCGTAAACAGTCAAACATCCATTGATATGAGATACTAAAATAATGGCAACGATAATTATTTTTCAAATTTATTCGAACTTTCAAATTTTGCATTGCGGTTCTTTTAACTATTGAAACAAATGAATTTTTGTATATTTATATACCACGATTTATTAAAAAAAAAATTCGTAATAATTTTTTAAGTTATCGTACAAAACCCTCAGTTGTTATGTCCCGTGGCGTCGGATATAATTCGGCTGCGCCAATTGTTATATGGTTTCTTGAAGAATATAGGTTGAAGTGGTGATGTGAACAATACTCGGCAGAGCTTGTAACAATTAAGTATTTATTTCGATCACACTTGTGCAGGGGACAAAACGTCCTTAGAACTATCATATTTTTACATGATATTTTTTATAGTTGGCAATAAAACATAATACGAGAATACAACCAGGCTATTTAAATTTCTGTTGAATAATTGCATTGCACCCGCGAGATGAAAAGTTCTAAGAGTACAGTAAAGGGCTTACTAGGTGTATCTGTTTATGGTGGATAATATAGGTGAAGAGGCGGTGATTGCGGGAGCATAAAGAAAGTGAGGGGAGGGGGATTATTATCTGTGTAACGCCAGAAGTATATAATTACCAAATACCATAATGAGAAATTAACAGAAATTGAATTTTTCAACATTAGCCTTACTACGCTTAAAGAGTTCTTTTTATGAACCATGACAATCTCAATTTTGGCCAATCATTCTACCTATAAACACATCTTGCTCTTCCTTTACCGCAACAATAGTTGCAACCTCCCCACACTTTCTCCCACCTTTTTCTTTTTATTTATCTTTTGCACCTAAACATACTTATGTACCTAAACATTTCTGTGGATTTTCATGAATAGTATCACATGTTAAATATTTTTTATGTTAGTTCTATTATGTTTACGCTTTCAAAATCCCTCAAAAAAATAAAATAAAAATTATTTAGCGCTCGTCCAAATCATACAATCAAATCACAAGTAAAATACACGATTAATAAAATGTGTACCTGAGAGGATTACGCCAAATTCATCAGTAGCTGTTGGCCTCTTCGTCGTCCAATGCAGGTGTGCTTCCGGAATGGTGGTAGACTCTTCAACAAGAGATCTGGAAGTTAAAAACTTGCATTAAAATATTGATCGTATTGCAAATATCTAAATTGTAAAACCCGCAGGGTGCTCAATCGTGCCTGCATCTAATGACAACTTATTCTTTGCGTGTGTCCTTACAGATAAATCATTGAAATGCCAGATATCAAAACCAGCTCAATAATCGAGGCTACAACGAAACACAGCGCAATCAATATTAAGTTAGCCACTAAAAATATTGGTTGAACGTACCTGTAATACAGTACGTACTTGCATGTTGAAAAAATTGGAGTTAAGTAAAGTCATAAATTAATAACCTGAAAATGCGGACTCGATCAGTAATGCAAGGAATCTCAAGCTGTATAGGAATTTCATCAAAACGTGGACTACGAGATGGGGTACATCAGGCAGATGATGACAAGATTGTGCCAGCGAAAACGCGGACACTTCACTTTTCATAAGTCAAATTCTTAAAACAAACAAAATCGTGTGTAACTCCGTTGGCCTGTACCGTGTGTGGCGTGACTCATACATCATCGTGTTTCGTCTAAGTCCCGAGTGTACTTGATAGTTAGTCCTTCAATGCCTGTCTTGTACCCGCTGGTTTCTTTACTTCCGTACATAACACTTGATTATTTGTAATTTTATTGTACACTTGTATTTTAAAAAATAAATAAAGATAGCACTTAAAATGGCGCAGGAAGGTTTAAATTAAAATCTCTGTTCGTTTTGCAACCTCTTACATTAGCCCCTCTTCTAGCGCCACTTAAAAAAAAAATTAATGACTCAATTTGATAATTGTTAATCCGAGTGATATTTAAAATAGTTAGGATGGTGTATAGCAACGGCATCCTTGTCTTCTTTCATTCTTCATGTCAGTATTGACGTATGGTGGCGTCAATCAGATGAGACTCGGCTCGTAATGCGTCTCCGCAAGTCCCGATCCTGGATCGCCCTCACAGCTGAGTCCAGGGTCTCCACAGCCAGGTCTTCTTCGGCCCATAGTTGCGTTTAGAATAATCTCCTTTCGTAGGCAGTCACTTTGACATGTGATATCTGTCATTTTTGGATAAATGCATTTCGGGATAATTCACAACAATCGTCTTGTACCTGCGCGATGAAAGATCCTAAGACATAAAGATCTCGCTAGGGGTTGTTTACGGCGGATAAGATAGGTCTAAAGTCAAGGCTATAGAGAGCACTACCGCATTTATACAACAACCCATACGGTTTTCGACATCGTTAGTACCTTCGAAGAACTTTTTTGTAGAAAATAGAATATAATGAATTTATTAAGGAGAACAAATTCTTATTGTGAAGTTGTAATTGTTCAGAACAGACGGTCTGTGTTGTTTTATTTATTGTGAATGTATAAGAATCTCCTTAATAATATATAAGTTATATTAATGTGTCCAAAATTTAATAAAAATAAATTGTTAATTCTGGCGTCTGCTATCTGTTTACTCAAAGGTATTGAGATTCCGTAAAAACAAAGTAGATGGCTTTCAAATAATGGAACGATAGATGTGTTAATTTGAAAAGTGTAACATATAGGTTTGAAAATTTGTCGTTAAAAGTACTGTCGCTGTAGTGTAGTTGGATTATGCACCTTCCCCGGTTTGGAAAGAGATCCATGTTCGAATGCCGGTAGCGTAACAATAATATTTTTCGATAATAGATTTAGATCGATGAAAGAAAAAAATGATTTTAGTGAAAAATATCGCAAAATGTTTGCTATGAATGCCCTCGTGACAAGCTAAATTGCATTCTACACGAGTCTTGCATAGATGCTAGATAAGATATGAACAAATATTATTATCTATGAATATGAATAATGTTTACAATCTAAAACGCGGTAACATTCCGAGAAGCAATTTATTTATAATATTATGTAATGCTTAGACACAAAGAAAGTCCACTGGGATTAGTGTTAAGCCTGCACGTGGCGTGCGGCTACACGCACGCAAGGAGCCACGTAACTCTTCGTGCAAGCCGAAGGTATTTTAGAATCGAAAAAATGACAAACGCTGAACAGTGTTCATTTGTCACTAAAACAGGTTTAATAATAAATAATGAGTAAAATAATTCTGATACTAAAACTGATCTTGATGGAAACGAAGCCTAGGGCTTTAAAAGAGAAACGACAATTTAAAATCTGTAAAAATAGTCACTTAATCATGTAGAACAAATGGATGGGGAGAGGATTGTAAGTAAGATATACGATGCGAGTGTTGATGTGAAACTTTGTGTGAAACCATGAAATTTATTATACGTCAACCGGTTTCACTTATCTCAAGCTTCATCAGGACGTATTTGAAACTAATCACGAATATAAAAACTGTGTGCACTTATATTTACATAAAGAGGGAGATTGAATATAAAATGACATGTGAAAGAGAGAAACAGAATACATACAAATATATTTTAATAGAACATCAAGGGAACTCGTAATCTTTGACATATTCAATATAATATGTCGAACCACAAAGCGATTGCTTTCTACTAAAAAAAAAAAAAATCATCTCCTGGGCGATGAACAAAACTCCGCTGAAGAATTCGAAAAATTAATATTATTTGAAGCACAATATCTCACTTTTATGTAAATATCTTGAGGTTATAAGGGCGCGATATATCAAAGCGACGAAAAATGTGCCGTACTAATACAATTATGTATATGTACAAAAATAGGTCACAAATAGTACAATTTGTCGGCACGTGAGGTTACTAACAAAATAATATTTATATAGACGTATATACAATTTTACGAGTGGCAAAAGCTTACAAAATAATTTCAAGTATTTTCAAATAATTGAACAGTGAAGGCTCATACGAAAATTGTAGACGACACGACTATGCATGCTAGCGAAGAAAACATTTTAATAAATAAATATAGCATTTAAGCAAAATTATAAATTAGTAACAAGTCAACTTAACCATAATACTATCAATTTTAATGAACACTTGTGTAACGGTGCTGTGCACAATTTATGAACAGAAAATATATATGAAATAAATAAACGTTCGCAGCTGTTCGTAAAATGAACTCTCGCCAAAAAAATACACCGACGTACTTTTGTTATTCTACAAAAATCCTAAAAAACAAATTAATATATCGTAGCTTGAGATTGATTACTTCTGATTGGCTCACGCTCCATTGCCTAATATTGTACGAGAATTTGGTACTTACTTACGCAATGTTATGTATATACCAGGGGCGTGCACTGCATACGAGTAAACAAGCTGGGCATTACTTAAGATTTTGAGAAATAATTATAAATTTGATAAACAATATCTTATGAAAAGACCCTATAAAATTCTACCTGTTATTATGTGGATTAGCGAAATCTACAGCTAGACATTTTAATTTGCGATAGGGTGCAACGTCAAACTGATAATTTGCTAGTACGCAAGCATTTAATTTGTTCAATTCGCATAACTATTTGTTATTTATTTATTGAACTATTTTTTTTTCACGTCGAATAATTATCTTTCTTGAATTAAATAACACCACAATTAAATAGCACGAAAAAAACTGGTTACTTTAACACAGACCGATGTCTAGCATAATAGCCAGGACAATGCTGTATATATCAGAGGTGGAGTTATATTATAATATATTCACCTCTATTACAACAAAAACATGTATGTCAATAAAGTCAAATAAATAAATATTTCCCTATTGAAGCTGACAAGCGAATTTTACTTACTATGCTCTGATTATTCGATAAGGGACTAATTTTATTAAAAACTGAGCAACTTTTACTAATTTCACAAACTAAACGCTTTATTCCAACGTCATTAATCTTTTAACTGCCAACACTATTTGAAATGGAAGACACCACATAGGGTAAGACTAGGCTTTAAGGGTCTTGACTTATCCATCAAAAGCTGGGACCTGTAGCCCACAGATGGAAAAATGATTTAAAAATATGACTTTAATCCCTGCAAGTTTTCAAGGTCCAAAAGTACACGTTAACACGCTTATAGCTTGGCGCGACATACAAAGTTTGGCGTGTTAACGCGCTCATGGCATTTAAAAGGTTAAGTATTTCGTATGGTGTTCTCATAGATAAGAAATACGATTATATAGATGTTCGTCAATTATCTGTCAAGCGAACCAGTTTGCATTTGATGAAATTTAAAAATACATTTCTTTCTGTTATGAGTTTCAGCTATGGTAATCTTAAAGGTAGTTATTTTAATACACGTTTTCGAATACCATTAACCTTTCCTCTCCGATGATGTAAACTGAGTTAACATTGCCTCTAATTATATGAATATCTCTGTAAATATACTAAGTACAGAGTTCATATTTTAGTATTCCTCCGTAATATATTTATGCATTGGATAAAATAATTACAATATATTAGTATTTACCATACGCAACAATAAAAAATGCTTTCTCGAAGAACCCGACGTGAATTTGTCAATACGTGTATGTGTACGTGCGGATTGGTGTGGACGGCGCAGTGCGCGGAGCGCGGGATGCCGAATGCCGATCGTCACTTTAGTAGCAGAGCGTGCGCTAGACGTTAGACGTGTCTTATGCAGTCGTTCGTGATGATCAATGTGTAAATATTCACTTATATTTGTTGTCAACTATTATTTTTAATGATTAGTATAAATAATAAATATTAATATTTATCCGACTTAAAAATTGCAAAAGTCTACATGTACACTGAGTTTACAGCACCGTAACGAGCATTTTTATTTTAGCACCGTAATGGAAAGGTTAATGAAATTTTTAAAATATCCGATGTCCGAAGGAGAAATAGTATATTTTAAGCGAAATTGAAAGCAGAGTACGATACAGAACAACAAAAGAACTTTCATTTTATGAAATAATGATTTCACAATTATTTTCTAATATTTTGAAAATTTGAATAATTTTTCTCACTTTTTTTTTTTGATACTTAGCATCGTCGATAACAGTATAACCTATGATTGTGCCTACTGCACGCCACTGGTATATACGTAGCTCCTACATCGCCCACGCCTAGTGTCACGGGCGATTCGCATCGGGGCGTTGCTCTCCGAGGTCAACCTCTCGATTGTACATATCCTTGTCCAATCTGTCTTCCTAGATGACCAGGCAACTGTTCGAGCGGATTATCGGCTCACCTCGTCACAATTATACTATTGTTTCATCGCATCCTGGATTCTCACTTGGCCATGTATTCTCCTAGAAGAGCGCATTCGTTTATTGGCTGGATGTAATTTTCAATAAATTGTAAATCTGTTTAAATTGGGGCGTAGTACATTTACCGGTGGTTGAGATCTTTCATTATTGAGAAATGTGACTCTTCCGGCCATTGCAAATGTTCCACCTGAACGTTTGAAACCACATCAGAAAGTCGCAATGAGGTAGTGGAGCATGTCAGAAATGAGCTTTTGCAGTACATTAAAAAAATGCAGATTACATGCTTTTTGAATTTTTTCAAAATGTGCGACACTTTCGGAGATATTGGTGATCAAAGATTGCGTAGTGACGTCACATCTCTCGTACGCACGAGAGATGTGACGTCACTACGCCAATACTCGCCCGCTAGAGTATCGAATACAAACTTGCTGACTTGGAAAGTGTGACGTCGCACGATAGAACATAATATAACTAATATAAGAAAATAATAGAACATAATATAAAAGGTATAAACATATTAACTCGTGCCATATTTCAAGATATCGAAAAAATTCTTTCAGTTTTGTAAATATATTTTTTTTAAAAACAATAAATGTAAATTTAATAAACATGCTATGATGCAGTAGTACGATCCACAATATATTTTTAGTTATTATATCATACAGATGGTTTAATATAAAACATCGTCTCTGGACCTGTGTTGTTTTCGTAATTCCCCAAAATGTCCAGTGAGATCGGCCCCCGCACCATAAATCTACCCTCTTGCATTTCGGGTGCGTAGCGCTAATACGGGGTTGGATCACGGAGAGGTCAAGGGCGGTGCCCCCCCTCCCCCCTCTGGTCTGTTCTAGTTATATCACTACTCCCGTCCACTACAATTGATTTTCCATTCAAGTTTCTAAGGATTTTTCTGCTTCGTTTCCTCTTTTTGAGTGCAGTCATCAACAATGGCGAAGGTTATTATAGATCTTCTACGATAGATCACGACTATTGATGAGCTCAAAATCACAAACTGTGAGTCAATCACTGATACCTCACGGACAAAATCACCAACAGTGATTAGACCTTAAAAATGACACGATTTGTGGTCCTCGTCTGAATATTGTTAACTCGAATCTAGCGAAATCTACAAAAATAGGCGTGCGTGGTTGCTGGCAAGTGTACGTGCATAAGAAATGAGCTGTCGATTGGATCTGACTAACGAGTATATTTCAGATAATTATTTTTGTTGTAATAATATTGTATTATTGTATGTAATATGTAATGTATTGTATATAGTATTGTAATTAAAAATAGTATTGAAATAGGGATGTTTTCGATCATAATAATATAATTCAATAGAAATAAACTGTCGCACCAGTCAGTCAAGAGTAGCGATTCATCTCTTCACTAATCACGATTTCACCATGTAATTTTCACTATCTACGCATTGCAAATTTTAAAGTTCTTTGAAACAGTGGCGTATCACGCACATGTGTGCAAAATTAGATCTACCTCCCGACGATATTTCGAGGAATTAAGCGAGTTCATAATGATAATATTTACTGTAGTGAAGTTGACTTAGTCGGCAAATTGAAAACAAAATTTTTCTCAGATACGTTTTCTGCCAAATTTTCTGGGAAATTTTAATTTTACACAATATTAAAAAATAATGTTATCAATACTATTCAGGGAAAACGTGTTATCGTGAATTTTTTTATTTTTTTTATCTGTATCTGCGCTCGTGTCCGTAATGTGCGATAACGGTGATGTGCGTGCGGTCGACTTACGCAATACGTGCTCACATTTTACACGACAGAAAGACTAGGTAACACAAAAGACAATCTGGACGCATTGCGGTCAGTCTGTTGTTTGACAAAACAAATAAAGTGGAATCTTTATGTTTACCGTAATTATTTAATAAACGATAAGAGGGGGAAGACATCGATAAATGAGGTAAACCGCAGAATCAGCTGATAATTGCTTATGTGTACAATATTAAAAAATCCGAACGCGCTCTTATTCCATACGATTTTCTCCCATCTTATCCCATCCTATCGATACCCAATTTTTATTTTATTTTATTGAGCGACTTTGACAATGTAAACTAATACCTAACATAATAAATATTTAACATGTGATACTATTTATGAAAATCTACAGAAATATTTAGGTGCAGAAGAGAAGAAGAGAAAAAGAAAAAAAGAAGGAGAACGGGTGGGGAGGTTGCAACTATTGTTGCGGCAAAGGGAGAGCGAGATGTGTTTATAAGTAGAACGATTGGCCAAAATTGAAATTATGGTGGTTCATTAAAATAACACTTTAAGCGTAGTAAGTTGAAAAAGTAAATTTCTCATTATGGTATTTGCATGACCGGCGAATGAATAAATTTTGTATATAAGATGTTCTACTTCTAGGAATGTGGAAGAGTGCGGACTGCCGGGTCGATCTAGATGGTATAAGGAGAGATATTAATTCTAATTGGCTGGGAACAGTCGATATGGCCTTGCAGTAGTTTGAAGAGAAGTACTTGGTCAGCACGTGTTCTTCGATATTCTAAGGTTTTCATATTGAGCAAGTTTGCTGCATCTAAATAGGAGTTGAATAATAGATTATTCGTTCTAATCTCGCAATATATGTAATCTGTCATGGGTTCCAGATTTGAGATGCGTACACTAAGTGACTACGAACGAATACGTAATACAGTATGTTGAAGTAATATGGATTTTGGAAGTGTTTGCAGGCTCGAAGTATGAATCCTAGCATACTATAAGTCTTGGAGGTAATTTGGTTAGTGTGATTTTTGAAGAGAAGTTCACTATCCAGGATTATTCCTAGGTCTTTAACATCGCTTTTATTTATTGTGTGTTATGTCTATTGTGTGGAAGTAAAATGAATGTTGTTAAATTTTCTTAAGAATGTTATTTGAAAACATTTTTTAGCATTCAGGAGGAGTTTGTTCACCTTGCAGTAGGCTGCAACGCGGGTGACATCATCTTGGATTTTATGGCAGTCATCTAGGGAGCTCACTTTGGCAATGATCTTCATATCATCCGATATGTCTTAAGGTTTTGTGCTTGCTTTTAAAAAACGGATATGAAATAAAAAAGGTAGTAGAAATAGAGCGAATGTACCATTTATGATACAATCGGAATTGTTGATCCACGGCCCAAAAAGTCGGCGATTTTTTATTGGCGTATATCGTGATGTTATTTTGACAACCGAGACAGTGTCGCCATTTGGGGATTCTTGGTATTGGAGAAACGAGCCTGGGTTGTAATACTTTTTATTAGTGTATGGAATTTTATACGCCGACCATTTGTACGTCGGTATACTATAACAATGCACAAACTACTACGAAGATTTTTGTAGTTGGTTCAATTACCAATATTTGAAAACTGTATCGTCGTATAAAGCATGCCATAGTAAGAGCTTAGCGTATAAATGTACACTCGCATAAATAAATAAGTGCTGGCGTACAAAATTTATGTAGAATCTTTTTTACTACTTTTGGGTGATTCCAATATCGACAAGGTTTTTCAAGTTTATAAATATTTTACTAATTCAGGAATTCAATTCGAATAATTTTTATTTTAATACGCGTACCAGGAATTTTAAGTAAACCTGATTGTTTAAGCGCCTTTTTACTTCGATTGACACCATTGGATTTCCTTGTTTATAATAACGTACATGTGTGTGTGTGTGTGTGTGTGTGAATATTGCCGCCCTTTTTTCGGAACGCTAAGAAGACGGTAACCGACAAGCGCCAATCTTATTACATCCCGCGCTTCGACCAGTCCAGCGGTTCAAATAAACCACCAGTGCGCGCTTCGGTCGGTCGAAATCTAAAGAAGACAACCCACCTAAAAGAACAACAACATCGGACCAGAAAGACAGCAAAATTAAAGAGGTTAGTGCAGATCGTATATCATATGTGTGCTTATCGTTAATCGGAAACCTGGGAACCAGCTATCAAAGGAGTTTACATAAACGTGTACCAGTTGTGGACGAATTCTTTTAGTTAATTTAACTGTGCAATATCATCAACCGTTTGCGGTATTTTACTATCATGTTTTGATTGGTATTATATAACATAACTTTTCTTCAATTGTGATGTACTCAAATATAATAGTGTTGGAATCAATATTGCAGCCATAACGATAAAGATGTCATGTTTCGAAATATTAAAAAGTAAACATTACTAGGACGTAAAGGTCTACGTCCTCAATCTATTTTTGAGTGTTTGGATAACAATCACGTAGTTTTCAGAATACGCTTGATTATGTATAAACGCGATAAGCACTGATGCTGGCGGTTCGTGTTGCCCGTATGTATTTAGTTGGAGTAAAAATTCAGCGATTAGATTTAATTTATGTGCTGACGGAATATACAAATATGTACAATTGGCTACTGTTATTGTGATCAGTGAATTGGTTTCGGTTATTGTATTCAGTGAATATTTAGAATCAGCATATATTTTGTTAAATTTTCAGTGGATAATTTTTCGTACTTTTTTACATCCAGGTTGTCGTTTGTTAGAACCGGATGTTCATAAATAACTCGTATTTATAAGTGCATTTTGGAATGAAATAATAAGCAATAATAGTGTCACCCAATCTTTTTAGATAACTAATTCCTTGTGTAATTCCTGACGGTGTGTATACAGTAACTGCTCTTATAAATCTCGAATTACAGATATCGACCGCCGTTTTCTTTCCTTTGTTAATTAAATGCACCGTATTGCTTTATTCAAAGTCATCGGTGGCGCTAGCTGTCGCCAGGTGTATTCTGTTTTTTTTTTTCAATTACAATTTGACACTTCTCGAAGATAAGCGGTTCAGATTTGTGCGTCAGTCTTTGACAACTTAAAAATGTTGTACTTACTGAATTTAAAATGGACTCTTTACGGACCTAGACGATAAACTAAAATTAGTCATTATTTTAGATGACATGATTTTAAAATGTGTTTGATGTTGAATGTACAATAAATATATATTTTTTTAAATACAAATTAAATACATTAATTAGAAAGAGATATATATATATATATACACGACAATTTTATCGAAAAATATCGTTGTTGTTATCGGGATTCGAACCTGGATCTCTTCCTATCCAGGGAAAATGCATAAACCGATTATGCTACACCAACACAGTGCATTGACGATAAATTTTTGAACTTATATGTTACACTTTTCAAATTGATACATCTATCGTTCCATTATTTGAAAGCCATATTTTTTCGGATAGGAAGAGATCTATGTTCGAATCCGGGTAGCAACAACAATATTTTTCGATAAAATTAATTTTATATGTATATCTTTCTAATTAATGCAATTAATTTGTATTTAAGAAAATATCGCAGATCTATGTCCTTCACAATAAGAATGTGTTCTCTTTAATAATTAATAGTTCACTTAAATATAGTTGTTAAAAACATACTTTTCTATAGATAGTGCCTAGTTTTCGGATATTAGAATTAAAATCTCCCAGGACTAATATAATCACAATAACCGGTGTCTACTGCATTTATCGCCGTGTTCACATAGAGCAGTAGGGTTCTTTTAACCCTTCCCAAACCATGCAGTGACACAGGTCTACTGCTCTAATTAAACCTGTAATATTTCGGTAAATATACGCAACGTGCAATTCGTATTTTAGTTAATTTGATGGAAAATATTTACGCTTAGAAATGACTACTGAAAAATTAAGTATATAAGGCGAATCCTACAAAAATAATTAACTTTCAATTCAATCTGTTGTAAAATTGATATTTTGACAAAAATACAATTTGTGGTAAGGCAAAAAGAAATCACACATTAATTTCACAGTGAAAAGAATAACAAACATACGAATATAATGGTGTCTCTTTCTCACTAATTAAAGAACGATAGATAATAAGAAAGGTTGTATTACATAATGCAACCTCCTATACAGGACTTAATGAATGCTCCGAATTATAGTATAATATACATTTTTTATATTTAATGTTCAATATTTATAGTAAATTTATGGCCTCAACCATTTTTTCAAAGTGTAATTTATTACGGTAACACGAGTTGACAGCATGGCTGCGTACGAATATTTTATATCACGGTATGGTAAAGGTTAAAAAAAACTACAAGCCCAAAGAAGTATCGCAAATTATACGAGTCCAATGAGTGGTATTATTGTATTGATAAAAACAATAAAATTCCAATCAACTTTACGTCTTTGCCAATAAAAAAATAAATAAACACAATTCTCGGAAACTTACGAGAATTAAAATGAAGGAACATCACATCTACAATAATTTATTACGTTCCGCGCTAGTGTCGCTAGCAGCGATGACCTAGAAAATAAAGTAAGATTCCTTGAGCTTCATTATTTATTGATTTACTGACCGCACTACTTAGCTTTAATACACAACTCGAACTATAGTTGTTTTCAGAACATAGTTTGTTTTTAATACTCATGAAGAAACATTACGGGGATGTAAAATTCTACATTCTAGACTGTGAGTTTATATTATATTCAAAATAAACCATGCAGTGAAATGTTGCAATTATATGAATAATAAGACAAAATACTTGACTTTTAAAATTAGCAATATTAACTTTGTGGTTAAAATTCATATTTTTTATTTATTATCTTTGTTTTATTAACCACTGAATTGAGTTTAAATACATCTATTGGTTTCGAAAAATACAAGTTTCTTCTTCAAGATGTCATAACTAACTAAAAACATATATTATTGTTTTTAGTTAGTTATGACATCATGAAGAAGAAAATGGTATTTTTCAAAACTGGTAGATGTATTTAAACTCAATTCAGTGGTTAATAAAACAAAGATAATAAATAAAAAATACAAAATACTTTGTTTAAACCACTATTTACTGATTATTCAACATGTTTCGATACCTATGGCACCCTCTTCAGGAAACAATGTATACTGAAATTAAAAATACAACCTTAGATAAAAACAAAACTATAAAGTAAAGGAGGGTAACTGATACCGCAACTGCAGCTATTTCCCTGGTTCAACAACAGAACACAATTTCAGCAAGACGGGGCCACTTCACACACAGCTAGAGTTTCAATGGAGAAGTTGAGGGGAATTTTTCCCAATAAATTAATCAGCAAGTACGGAGATGCATCCTGGGCACCTCGGTCACCGGACCTTACGCCGTGCGACTTTTTTTGTGGGGATACCTTAAGTACAGCAATAATAATTTATTGATTATAAAACGTTATATTAGCATCGTTAAACTCCATTTTGCATAAATATAATATGAGAATAACGATATAGTTTTTTTTATTTTATTTAATATTAAACTTGAAAATTTTCAGCTGGACATTCTTTACATAAATATGAATTAAATATATTAATTAGAAAGATATACATGTAAAATAAATTTTATCGAAAAATATTGTTGTTGTGCCACCGGGATTCGAACCCGGTTCCCTTTCCTAACCGGGGAAGGTGCATTATCCAACTATGCTACAGCGACAAAATTTTGAACCTATATGTTAACTTTTTGATATTAATACATTTAATCGTTCCATTATTTGAAACAGCCATCTACCTAATTTTTACAGAATCCCAAATACCTTTGAGTAATCTGATAGCAGACGCCAGAATATAATATCACAGACCTATGTTCTGAATAATTAATTACAACATCACAATAAGAATGTGTTCTCCTAATAATTTTTTAGATAGATTCAAAATGAAACTAATCAAATATGTGCAAGATAAGTTATAGTAAAAATGAAAATTTTGATGGTGTTTATATTAGATCATATATAAATGTACTTATGTATGCACTATATTAAGAATAAATAAATACAGGCCCTACCAAGTTGCCTTACACTGGTATGGAAATGTATTTATTATTTTTTCCTCCAACGTATAAATATTTAATAGCGATGGTCCTTAAAATTGCACAAAAGATTTTATATGCACTCACCGTGATCCAAAATAAGATGGAATATAGCCTCCTGAATATGACTTCTGTTCACTCAATGAGATGTCATCTACTGATGACTACCCAGCGGCATAACTGTGCCACACTAGATATACAGGGTGTAACAGACCTAGTCCACAATACTTTATGGGTGGATACCTGATAAAATTACGAGTCACAAATGTTCACAGGATATGTGTCTAATATAAACCATGTCAGAGATATAAGCATTTAAAAAAAAAATGTAATTATAAAATTTAGATTAATTGAAATATTTTATCGATTCCATATTATACATTGAATAGAAACAATTAAAAGTCATCGAATTTCGAGCAGCCAGACTATTTTTTGTTACATGATTTAGGGCCTGAAGCAAAGATACAGATTAATAATGGATACATTTCGCAAATATTTATTTCGAAGTACATGATTTTGTAAAAATCTCTAACAATAATATTTTCCATAATGGTTCAGAATTTGCACATATTGCTTAAATATTTTCGATTGGTAACTTAGTGAGATATCCACCCATAAAATATTGTGGACCAGGTCTGTTACACCCTCTGTATATAGCTGTTATTCCATTATTCGAATAATATGAATGAAATATAAAGAAGATTGCACGTTTGAAAATTTGTTGTCATGTTGACGTGGTGTAATAGGCCAGCGCATTTTCCCGGATAGGAGAGGTTCCTAGTTCGAGTACGGGTGGCAACAATAATAATTTTCGATAAATTAATTTTATCTGTATATCATTCTTATTGATACACTTAAATTGTATTGAATATAATTGTTTGTGAAATCGGAAGTGGGCGCCGCATAAAAAAACACATTCGTAAAGATCTCGGTACCTACACTGCTGGTAATACCGAGAAAGGATTCCTGAATGAAGTGAGCTGAGTACCTTTTATGGATTCAAGGTGAAATGGAGAATGCTCGCGTGTGTCACAATGTACACAGGTAGATGTACCTTCTCGAACAAGGTGTTGTTTGCTCAGAGCGTTTACTCGGTAAAGCCATAATATATGAACATATGCAATAATGCATTGACAATGAAAAATGACTACGGAACAAGATGTTTGCAAACAGCTCCTGGAAATTTATAATTATTATATTAAACAGATACCAGAGTTGGCACGTGAGTATGAACAGGGAATAAAGGGGCGCTAGAAGGGGGGGGGGGGACCCATCCTTTCTCGGAACTGTTGTAAAAGTTTCAACTTCTTTTATCGGTTCCACACACAGAGCTACAGAAACGCAAGCTAATGTAAGAGATTGCAAAACGAACAGAGATTTAAATTTAAACCTTCCTGCGCCCTTTTAAGTGTAATCTTTATTTATTTTTAAAATACAACAACATTACAAACAAACAGATAATCAAGTGTTATGTACGGATGTAAAGAAACCAGTGGGTACAAGACAGCCATTAAAGGGCTAACTATCAAGTGCACTCTCCCATGAAGGGACTTAGACGAAAAACAACGATATATAAGTCACGTCATACACGGTACACGCCAACGGAGTTACGCGCCATTTTGTTTGTTGGGAAGGTAATGTGAGTTCGTTGCTGTTAAAAAGAGTGGGAGTGGAACATGCTTTGGATGCTCCGCATCACTTATGTTCTAGAGTTAAAAAGCTTTGGAATTTTTATTTCTAGCCATAAAAAGAAAACAACACAGCTGCAAATAAATTTATATTGTCCTTTAGAGACTCATTCTCAACTTTCGAAGATCTATGAATCGCGTAAATACACAGATACCAGCTAGAGTGGATTAAAATTAAACATATGGATATGATTTCATGAAAAGGTGCGGTTTCAATCTTTTTTTAAATAAAGTCTCTGATACAATGTTATTTATAACGGAGGGCAAAGAGTTTCACGCTTTTCCGCCTGCCACTGCAAATGTCCGTTCATTGAACATAAGACTTTTAGCAATGGCTGGTCGGTTCTACAACCCCTCCTGCGGCTGAAGTAGAAGTTTATCAAGAGGCAATTAAACAGCCCTTTAGAATACCCGATGTGGATGAAAACTGCTCGTAATGGTCTGTAATATTAATATTATAGTAGCTATTTTCCCTCACTGCCTGACTTGATATATTTTAATGTAGTAGATATACTATTTTTATCCTTCCTAGAGCTCGTTTAAGTAATTGACTAGACCAGAGATACCCTACATTTTTGCTCCATTCACCCTGTCACCATTGTACAGAATATAATTTCATCTTTCCCAAGATAGTTTAACTCTAACTCAAAAGGCCTCGACTGTGGTAAGACTGAACTAGATAATCATATTGAAGCCATGCATTGAAATGATATATCATACTTACTCTAATCATGGCTACTAGTGATGAGAAAAAATACTACTCTTGAATCACTGGTGTGATTGTGATTGATATTCGATAATATCAGTGATTGAAAACTGTGATCACAGTTTAATTATTAATACGCGTGCGCCGCACGATATCACCAATACACGAATAAATTAATACACAATTTTGAGCATATTTACTTATATTATTCAAACTTCATTTGGATAAAAAATATATTCTAGCATATATATATCTAATTTAATAACATCACAAATGAAAACCCTTAAAAAAATGTGAGTTTATTTTTCGGGTCAAATTCGTAAAACGTTTTGACAGATCTACTAGGTGGCGCTTATCACAAATTATAACGTCATTCCTTCGCGAATGTTTTCGTTTATGTGTAACGAAAACATTTACACGTGCATGTGGCACATGCGCCGAATCAACGTTCACAATCAAATATAAATACAATAAAAAAATTAATCACATATTACGATATTTCCAAATATTTAATCACTGATAGTGATTGTGACTCAAAGATATCAGTGACTGACTCACAGTTCGTGATTTTAAGCTCTCATTAATGGCCACGTATACGGCAGCAATTCCCCCCTGGAACCCCTGGACTAGACTATTATAGATCAATTTTATTAATCTCTATTAAATTCATAATAAACCGAAGGCTAACACGCATAACTTAATTATCCAGATTAGCATTATATGTGCATTAATAGATATGTACAGAAACTTGTTTTGTAAAAATTAGAAATCCCGCGTACGGAATTAAACAAAACTAAGAAAATTATAATTACTACAGCGTTACTACTCTTAAAACGACCGTTTTTTTTTCTCCCTGCAAGTGTTATGAAATAACAACCACAATGAATTTTCAATTGATCGATTATTTAAGTTAGAATTACTCTCAAGGGCATTATATCTGTTTCTATTTTTAGTTCAATTACGAGAAGTTCTCGGCCTCAATGCGAACAAATTACTTGCTATTAATTCATACAATATTTACAAGTCTACATTCTTTACTCTCATGACATGTTACACAAACCACCGATGGGTAATGTATCAACATTTTAAATACAAGTTGAACAAAAACCTTGCCTAACTCAATAATACTTTGAAACTAAGTTTAACAAATTAAGTTCAGTTTCAAAATTTCTTTAATTTATTTTCTCCAATATAGGGTTAATCACAGACCAGTAAATGAATAGACACGAAATAAAGTGTATATATAAGAGAGGGGTTCGGAACATTAGTTGCGGGATGATGAGGATTCTACTCACATTATTTATGGAAACATAAATACGATAGTTTATGACACATTTACGCAACATTAAAAGTATTTTCTCTTCGATAATTAAATCTTTGCATAAACATGACGTATATGATGTCAGCGTTTAAATTTTCATTCCAATCGAGTCAAATATTTTTAAAAAATCGCGGAGCTATTTGATTGCGTGAGTGACACCAAAATTAAAATATTGAAACAAGGAATTTCCGTTAGTTAATGTCTATATATTTGATAGTCTATCTATATAGGGTTATCCAATAAATAAGAATAGTAGCCGTGTATATAAATATTTGGACAGCTGTCATTGTTATTTTTATTCAGTATAGTCTGCCATTTTATCATAGAATGTTAAGAACTTATTATTAACAACTGAAAACAACATTAAACGATTCGATCATTTCCAGAAATGGACCCGTCAATTGGACGCCTAGATCATGTGTTACCTTCCTGTTAGAATATTTCCTTTGGGGATATGTAGTCACTTACTTATGCTGATAAATCAATAACAATTGAACAAAAACAACATAATTCGTGTTATTGGTGAAATAGCGTCAGATTTATGTGTAAGAATGGCTGAAAATTGGATCCAAAGGATGTATTGTATCAAACGTAGTCACGGTGTACATTTAAGTGAAATTATATTTCATTGTTTAAAGACCTAGAACAGGAAGCATGGAATTCAGTATATGACTGCGAGGATGTAAACTCAGCTTTTAAAGAATTTAATACTATATTGCAACAACACATCACTAAAAACCAGTATTATAAATCTCACTCTACAAAAAAAAACATAAAACCGTGGATCACTGAGGGTCTAATTTCAAGTATAAGAAAGCGCGACAAACTTCACAAAAAAGTTCAGCAGTATCCTCTCAACTTAGACGTTCAAATTCAATACAAGCGATATAGAAATATCTGTAATAAGGCAACAAAAACGGCGAAAATACTATATTATAGAAATTTAGTAGATCAAAATAAAACCAATACAAAAAAATGTTGGCAAATTATTAGAGAATTTACCAATTCTAATATAGAAAAAAGTAATAAAGTATTTCAGATGGTTAATGATGAAAACATTCCAAATACTGATGAAAATCAGACTGATATTTTAAACTATATAAATAAATACTTCTCCTCAATAGGTAAAAAAATTTCAGATGATCACTTACTTAGAATGAACACAAATGAATTACAGTTATGTAATAATGTCCGCCTAAATTCGCAAACATCAAACTCATTATTTTTAACTCCGACTACACCACATGAAATTAACACAGTTATACAGGGATTAAAAACTAATAGTGCTCCAGGTAAAGATGGTATTTCTATCAAGCTTGTAAAAGAAATTAAGTCATACGTAACCGAACCACTTGCATTTATTACTAACCTGAGTTTACAAACTGGAGTCTTTCCAACCGTGCTAAAAGATTCGTTGCTATGCCCAATCTATAAAAGCGGAAACCCTAGTGATATATCCAACTATAGACCGATTTCTCTTCTAAGTGTTTTTTCAAAAATTCTAGAAAAAATTGTTAAACGGAGGCTCCTTAAATTTCTGGATGTAAACAACATTCTATCGAATCAACAATTTGGTTTCCGATCGAAACGCAACACAGAAGATGCACTCATGGCTCTCGTGGAATATATCGTATCGAACCTGGACAAGGGAAACAAATGCATGGGGATTTTTCTTGACCTTGCAAAAGCATTCGACACCGTACCGCACCTACTATTGCTAAAAAAACTTGAAAACATAGGAGTAAGGGGCATAGCATATAAGTGGTTTAAGGATTACTTAACAAATAGACGTCAAATTGTCCAAAATAATGAAAAATACAGCAATCCATCATTGATAACACACGGTGTTCCACAAGGAAGCATTTTAGGTCCTATATTATTTCTAGTATACATTAACGACTTTTGTAATATGACCCTAAACAATGGAAAAATAATCACTTTCGCGGATGACACCGTGCTTTGCTTTGAGGGTAAGTCTTGGGAAGAGGTCAATACTCGTGCACAGGATGGTCTGAACAAGGCGAAAAAATGGTTTGATACGAACCTCCTATCACTTAATACAAAAAAATCAAAATATATATGTTTCTGTATTAACGAAAGAACAACACCACGTCAAAGTCCTACACTCGTCGTTCATGACTGCAAAGCAAACAAGACCACGGCGTCCGCATGCGAATGTGAAAAACTGACAAGAGTCAAAATTATTCGACATCTGGGAGTACTGATCGATGATCATCTTAACTGGAAAGAACATATATCGAATCTAGCAAAACGCATAAGAAAACTAATTTACTTTTTTAAAGGAATTCGATGTATAGTTGATTGCAAACTCTTGAGATCGGTGTACTTTGCACTGTGCTACTCTATAATTAATTATGCTATTTTAGTTTGGGGAGGAGCAGCAAAAACAATATTGGAGTCGGCTAAAAAAGCACAAAAAACGATTCTCAAGGTAATAATTGGTCGTCCCTTTAGATATCCATCAGACCTTATATTTAAAGAGTACAATGTCCTTGATATAAGACAAATCTTTATGTTGAGACTCGTTCAATACTTCCATACTAATAACAACTCTCCCCAAGCAATAAACCATGGATACAACACTAGACAAACAACAAACATCTACACACCAGTTCCGAGAGCAACAACGACATTTTATCAAAGATTCTACATGTTCCTAGCTCCGAAACTATACAATACACTCAGTACCAACTGGAAATCGTACAATTACTATAAGATTACACAAATATGGACCCAATATATGATTCAATCAGGTAGAGATGAATCAGAAGCATGGATATCCAACAATTTACTATAATGTATACAATTCTTTTACTAATAACTCACTAGTCCTACAACACTCCCACTCCACATATTTTTATTATATTATATTTTTATTTTATTCTTACTTTTTTATTCATATTTGATTTATTTTTTTATTCCAAATAACACCACAACAGCACGAAAAAAAAAAAAAAAAAAAACTGGCTACTTTAACACAGACTTTAGTCTAGCAAAGTAGCCAGGACAACGCTGTATATATCAGAGGTGAAGTCTACTCCATCCCACACATTAAACTATGTATTATGTATGTTATGTATCCACCTCTGTGACTACAAAAATACGGATGTCAAAATATATATAAATAAATAAAAAAATAAAAATAAATAAATTGTTAACGTCAAATAAAATAAAATCATTGCCATCATACTTGTAAATAAGACGTAAATCCTGCGCCGAATAGGATCTACCGAACGAGGGGGGAAGAAGGAAGGAAGAAAGGGACTTGGGATATAAAGATAAGGGTCGATGATGGGTAGGGATTTCGGTCGAAAGACCAGTGATTTCGGGGAATCGGGAATCTGAAGGACTGCTCGCCTTATCTCGTATATGACGCGCCTCCGTCACTCCGCAGTCACAGCACAAATGGCACGCGGGCGGATCTCCGCTTCCAATAGAAGAAGGCGATATCACAAGCTTCACCCGCGGCACACAAAACGACAATCCATATCACTGTGCACACGATTCACAAGATATCCAAAACAATACAGGAGTTGAACAAATCCACACTACTAATGCTATCGCTATGTCTAGATCGAACAAATTTCGTTCGCAGTTGACATCTGCTGACGTCAAGGTCACTATTCACACTGACAAGACGAGCATGAGGAAAGGTTATAAGTGTGAATTAGGACGCGGAAAGGTGACAATAATATGGGATGCAGCAGATTCGTAAGACCCGCCAAAAATGTGTTTATGAATACGGACAATACTTGTTTTATTTCAATTTAATTCCATTTTAAAGTTTTATCACGTTTGCTGGGTAACCCTATACTAGGTACATAACGCAATAGCACTGGTGTGCAGTAGGTATAAATTTAGGTTATGCTGTTACCAATGATATTATACAATCATATATAATATATGTAATACAATATATGTACTTTCGTTTAACCAACCTCTTTGGAAAAAATAAATCCGTTGTTTATACGATTTGTATTTATTTATAATTTTAGAGTACTGTTAATAGTGTTTTTAAAGTTTTAAGTTTCAACGTAAAATAATCCTTTCTTACCCATATAAAAATGTATTGACGTTTTTAAGAACACTTTTTATAACTGAATATGATTCATTTATTGTTTGAAAATACTTCACGTAATAACTAAAAGAAATAGTTCTGCCAATTGCTTTTTGTTTTTCACAAATCAAAAACCAATCCGTGCACCAAATTTAAAGAACAAACAAGAAATCAACAAGTTAAAAACAGTAAGATAGTAAAAGAGGAAGTAGATACTTCAATGATTTGCACGCAGTTGTAGCCCTTTCTAATGTTATTCTGTTAAAAAAAACAGCATAGGTAAAGACTCCATACAAAACGGATCAACCGAAAGGAATTTTCAATTCAGTAAATAGCCATTTATATGACTTGAGTAATTCACTAGCTTAAAGACAGAACTGAGCAATGTAAACAGCACGATGCGGCGAATAAAAAAAGTACAAATAAAATGAGTACAGCGGCGAGTTTTTAGAACTAGGCAATTCAAGTCCCTACTGGTATACAGATGGAACGAATTGCAAAATAATGTTTTTGTTAATGTTAATCCAATTTTTTAATGTACATTTGTTTCCCAGAATTTTTAGTTATGTTATTTTTTGCTTATATGCACTGAAAGCCCCTGTGTACAAGATGTGATCAAACCTTCCTATAAACGTTTGTTGGATCGATATTCAAATAAAATGTCAATTAATAAACTTATTGATTAACCTTTGTCGAACACAATTTCCGGAGAATTGAATTGAATTTGAAAAAAAATTGAAATTACGTATTCGAATATGATTTTATTTGCATACTAAATATATGACAAAATGTGATGTATTTAACTTTATTTAAAGCGTAGGAAATTTGCAGAAATACAGAACAAATAAAACACAATCACCTTGTATGAAACCACCAATTTTATTACAAGCCAACCAGTTTCGCTCAGCTCAAGCTTCGTCAGGGCGCATTTAAAATTAACAATAAATTCAAAAAATGAATTTACGAGTAAAGAAATATATAAAAAAAATATTTTCGAGCTATTTTACAAGAAGGGCAAAAAATGACTTCAAATCAATGCACACAACGCAATGAGAAAATACTTCCGAGTACAATTAGTAGTCTCACGGTTATATATTATATGTAAACATCGCGTGCGCGTGTGTTATGTGCGGAGTTCACTGGAAGGAATAAAATTTTATTACATTTATTTACGACACTTTAAAAATTCATTTGTTAGAAAACGTTATGTACTGTGTGCAGGTAGTGTATTATTATTTAATATATTTTTTTTTATGTAGGTACCGAATTCACAAATTTTTTTTTTTTTACAACATCATATTAGTGTTGTGACTTTTCGAACATGTGAATTTTCAAGATGTGTCAAATGTGGGTTTGACGTTTATGGGTACTGAATAAATGATGTAGTCACCACCATGGTGACGAGTATGTCTTACATATTTGTTTAGTCATTTTTTTGTTACATACTTTTCTGATATTGATGATAAATATTTGTTAAAATTCATTACTTTTATTTTAGTGCTTTTCCGGTTATCGGATCGATCAATATTTTTTTCTTCTTAAATAATTGTAAAGTTACTGTGTGGCAACATCTTTATTAATAAATCGACATGTTTCAAGACCAATGGTCCCTTCTTCAATTGATATTAAAAAAAATCGGCAGTCTACAAATTAATTTGCAATAATTTTTTATATAGGTAAAACTTGCAGAAATTTTGATATTAGAATTAAGGAGCATTTCAGATGTCTAAATAGCAACAACTATTCTTTTTGACATTTATAAGAGTTTAGAAAATTTACAAATTAAAAACAATTTAAAAATTGTAGAAATAAGAAAAAGTGTTAATATCAAATTAAACATTATAAATAGCCAACTCCTTTTTGCAGATAGTCACCTTTATATTTGTTTTCACAGTAGTTCATAATTTTGTAGTTTTTATTTATTTCTACACTTACGCCTTTCTAATATTTATAGTTTTGTTTTTTTTACCAATGCTTGCATTTTTAATTTTAGTATAAATTGTATCTTGAAAAAGGGACCATTGGGTCTTGAAACACGTTGATTTATCAATAAACAAACTGTTTTCATATTATTAAAATTATTATTTTATTTAGTTGGACTGTCGACCTCCTGAACCTTGGATTCTTCAGCCAGGACGTCCTTCGTCTTCCAAGGCCTCTTCTGCTAGTAATTTTGCCTTCAGTTATGAGATACAGGATCTGTTATTTTCCTGGATGTCAATATTACAATTTCCGGGATATTATTGTTTAAGGATTTAATTAATTAGTAGTGATGCAGCTTATTTTAAGGAGCCGTCTACAGGTCCACATCTCAAATGCTTCAAGTCACTTTAGCAGCGTTTCAATAAGTGTCATTCACATTCGCAAATATACATTCATGGCTGCACAAAAGTCTTTTAACGCGAAAGAATACAATGTTTAATTTCCAGTCGTGAATTACGTCTAAACGCTATAAAATATAAAACAGGTGGAAATCTGATAAGGTGTCAAATCGGTGAGGTGATTCAGCAACAGCCGCAGAGTATCTTGCCGAAGGATAATTGCTCTGATAATTAAGCCGAGCGTGAGGTCACCGAGAGTCGAGCACAGATCAGCCAGTCGACCACTTCTGCGCCCATCGGGTGTCTGTCACGCACCACCGGTCGTGGCTGAATGAATTAATGCAATCGATGCATCATGTGCCGTCGTCACACGACACACGATCAACAAAGGCAGTACCGCGTCAGAGCACCTGACGATAAGGTGTCCGCCCTTTTCCAGGAAATCAGTGTAAACACGGACGGAATACCGAGTGTCGTGGAACGGTTTAGATTCTCGTATCTGAAATCTCGCATTTGTGGTAATCTCGCGTTATGGAACGATTCGATCAGTAGTAAGCGGCTCATACTCGTGTATTCTTTACCTTCAAACTGCTAATATATATTTTTCATTAATCGTTACGTATTCGTTATATACTGCAATAATATAAAAGAATTCATCAGTGCTTAGTCTTGTAAAAGAGAACACAACTCTATTATTATTTACTTTACAATTATAATTATAGTTTTAAACCGCTTTATTATGTGCATATACTAAAGTCAACTAGGTCCAACTGGTACCTTCAAAAAACCAGACAACAATACGTCGCCCCGCAACCAGACTTAGGAAGCCTAGAACTGACCACTCTTTTCCTCCAACAACATTTGGCCAATGTTTTTACGGGTCACTGACTCCTAGACTCTATAAAGCAACCAAGAGTGAGAGGGAGAAAGCATCTCTAAATACTCGGATAGGAGATATAACCAGGTGGTTAATAGAGGTGAGTCGAGAGAGGTCAGAGTTGCTCTTGACCCATATTATGAGATAAATGGTGGAAATGTTAAAAAAAAAAAATTGCGAATAAAACTTTGAAATCTGTGACTTATAAAAATATACATTTTCTCTACTTATTATTATTTTTTCACTGTTACCTTCGATAATTATTGTAGTTTAATATAATGTATTTACATATTGCATTATTGTAACTTATTGTAAACTATACAATAATAAAACACTGCCCACCTCGACACGGATTCTGACCTGAAGAGGCAGGCAAGTATCAGATGAATTACACATGTAATAATAAATAATATCAAATAAATATTATTAGGTACATTTTGATAGAAATACTATCTATTGCAAAAGGGTTTTGTAAAGCAACTTTCGGAAAATATCAATGCACTTGTTCGACCTCGAAACTTGTTATGTTAACCCTTGTCACACCGTAATAGAAAATCCCACACGCAGCCATGCTATCAACTCGTGTTGTCGTAAGGTAAGAATTTCACATTTTTTAGAAAGAGATGATTACAAGTGAGTTTTTTTTATTTTTATTGCGAAATTAAAGTATGATCCTATTTCAAATTGTACTTTTTTAGCATCCGACATTCCCTTTCAATTATACTTAGGATTGAATTAAAAATTAATAATTTTTTACAGTTATTTTAAGCGGTTGTTTTATTTTTTTTTGATTAACAAAAATATAAATTTTATATTTGCGTATTTATGTTATATTGTAGGTCTAATGTACTCGATCGACCTGTGTTAATGCGCGGTTAGGGAAGGGATCAATATAATTACATCTCGGAAAGGATGCGAGTGTGCTAGGGGAAGAGGAACCTATATTTAGCGTAAAAAAATCCAAAAAAATTACACAAAGGGGCCTTTCATTTTGCATTGGCGCCCAATATTTTTAGTCACGCCACTGGGCCGAAGACTGCGTAATCGGAATTAATTCGTTTGACGCCAGTAGCGCGAATACTTCACCGTGTTATCTTTCGCCGATTAATGCGTTGCAAAATTATTATCTTTCGTCAGAATCATCGATTTGATCATAAATACTATACGGTATTACAAATCATTTTTCCGCTGAAATTTACTTACGATTGATGTATCAGAATAAAATTATCCACCCTTCTCAGAATATTTTCTCTATAGATAAATATATTATTAAAATGAATGTGACGAAATGTTACGACACATGTTTGCCTGAATCATGTAGATACGTAAAACACACACTTTTTAAATATTACAATTAAAATCATTACGCGATGTGATTATTTGACTTGATTGAGTTGTTGAACTTTAATACATTTTCAGAAATATCAGCTTTTCATATTTCCGAAATTTGAATATTCTTTGAACTATTAGTTAAGTTTTGAATAACATTACTCGACGGGTAAAATTAATAATGGATTTCACCAGCGGCGCAGCAACAAATTATCGGACCTCCGGGTAAATATATATACCCTACTTTTCATTATAGCATAGATTGTTTCACAATTTTTAAATTATAATATAATCTATTATAAAGTGAACACATTATTATTTGTGAAATTGTAATTTTGTTTGCGCTTTAATACGAATTAAATGCATCAATTAGAAAGGTATACACACAGATAAAGTCAATATATCGAAACATATTTATCTTTTACTATCCGGGAAAGTGCGATAACCAATTACACTACGTCAGTTCCCGGAAAGGAAGAGATCCTGGTTCAAATTCCGGTGGCAGCTAAAATATTTTTTTAATGCAAATAAATATTAGAAAATAATTTTTATAGATGTATTTACATTTTCATTTTTTTAGATTACCTCTAAAATAGGTCATTTAAGATACAAGTATGTAACTCGTTGCTACTGGATCTATCCGGTAAGACGTTCAAAGGTTAATACTATTCAATACCACATATTTACTGTACATTAAAATGTATGTTAAATATTTACTTAATAATTCATTCATCATAAAACATGCGCTCTAGGGCCCGGGTCCCCGGGCGGCTGCCCAGGTTGCCCAGGCGGTAGCTACACCACTGCAATCCACGTGCTGATTAGCGCCAACCTAATATATTACTTTATACGGATCCCAAACTTTTTCATCAAGCCTTGAATCATGACTTTATTATCGAATAAATTTATTCAGGAGGTGTTGGAACAACCCCTAAAAGTTCAATGTAAATATAATCAGTATTATACAAATTAAATAATTAATCTGAAAGGTTTTCTCGGCAGTCACATAACATAATGCATGGGCAATGCGATATATTTGTATATGAGTTTTGGACACAAATCATAGGTCACGATACGATAATATCAACTCTGATGATGAAGCTGTAAGTCAAATCTACCCAGTACATCTATTTATTTTTATAATATACTTTTTAAAATAAAAACGCATTGTTGTATCATAGTGAAATTTAACTTTTTTTGTAATTTAAAATTTTATAATGAAATATTTAATATAGTAAAATGTCATTAGAATTGTGTACTGAAGATATCTAGAGTCATGATATTTGTGTAAGTTATAAAATTATATAATCATAAAAATATTTTTTTTTACAATTAAATAAACAATAAAGTATGTAAAATAAAAGTATAATTGTATAACAATGCAATTAAACATACACAATGCACGTACGGATTAATATACTAAATACTACCGCTTCTAGTGTTAGGCAATTTTTCAAGGAAATTTAGTGATAAATTATTCGGGGGAAAAAAAACTATGTTAATAAAAATCTAAGGGCCAGTTGTGTGATCAGCAGTAACTCTTTACTAACGCTCGTAGTAAAAATCGTTTGCCGATTGTTGATACATCAAATTTACTACTGTCAAAGCACACATGGAGATGTCTATAAATGTGACAAATAATCATGAAATATGCTTTGCTTTATGCATTATCTATGGATTTTTTCGCCTGGGCGTTAGAAATCTGTCACTTTGGTGGTGAAATTTTTAAATATTAAACAACGAAACGGACGGACTCTCATCACTAAAATAGCGGAATATTGAATGGAAATTGTCGTATACTGCAACTTTTAAAGTATCAGTCCGCCATATTTGACTAACGATTTTCGGTTTTTTATCATCTGATATTCGAGAGTAAAATTAGTTAACCATTGCATTTTTTACCAACAATCAAACAGCAAAATTGTTTACTTTAGTAACTTTTTTTTTCCGTACTAAAAAGTTACCACCGATCATACAACCGGCCCAAGTGTATAATGCTTACGCACTATTGAAGTGTAACTTTTAAGCCTCATAATATGAAAGATATTTTTAATTTGATTAGGAACATGTTAACAAAGTATTGATAAGAAAGACTATTTCTTTATTATTATAAATTAAATTATAGGCTTACGATAATTAAAATATGATACGAACATTTTTGAGTGTGCTTAATCTCTATCATGCAAATACTACTTCAAGAATAAATTGGAATATTTTAGTAATTTGTTGGTTACGTGATAACGTAAACGGCGATCGTGAGGACTGTTTGTCCATTTTCTACAACACATATCTTTTTTAATATTCTATTATGGCATAATTTTTAGTAAAGATATAAACGAACACAGCAGTCATATATTAATATGAAATGCAAATCACCAGAAAACGGTAGCAAGTTCTTCCTTCAACTGACATGTTTGGAACATTCGCGAAAATATAAATTATTTCGATCGATAAACGGAAATAAAACATGTAACGATTGCGACTGAAAATGCAATCTCGCCAGCTGTGAGTGGATTAAATTGTGCGGGCCTGTGATCGGTATCGTGTCATTCGCACATACTTAGGATATTTCACAATGTTATAACGGTATTCGACGTGAATTTTTTAAACTAAAATAATATTATTAGGAGAACACATTCTTATTGTGATGTTGTAATTATTCAGAACATAGGTCTGTGATGTTTTAAATATTAATTAGAAAGATATACATATAAAATCAATTTTATCGAAAAATATTGATGTTTCGCCACCGGGATTCGAAACTGGATCTCTTTCCAAATCAGGGAAGGTGCGTTATCTAACTATGCTACAGCGACGATATTGCACCTTATAATGCACCTTCCCCGGTTTGGAAAGAGATCCAGGTTAGAATCCCGATGGGGAAACAACAATATTTTTCGATAAAATTGATTTTATATGTATATCTTTCTAATTAATATATTTAATTCATATTTAAGATAGTATTTCCGTAGAACATTTTAAGGTATATTTTTGTGTGACGGTGACCTTTGATCATTTAAATTTACTATACAGTTGAAAAAGTTTATCTTAAAAAATACGGTTAATAAATTAAAGTTTTATTATTGTGTCTTGACAATGATAAGCGCTTATATTCGTGGTGTTGAAGTGGAAAAAATTTACCCCCACGGAAGCGGCACATTGCACAATACCATCTACACTCCCCCGAGCCGAGCGCCCGCCGGCCGTAATGGAGGCGCGCAATAAATCTAGTGAACCTTCCGTATGGCGTAATGCAAATTGCATTTTCCTAGAAGAGAACAAACGGAGGCCATCGCAGGCGGCTTTGTCCGTTCGCTGGCAACGCTGTCCGTTGTCCACCGTCGGGTCCGTGGAAGGTCGAGCTCCACGACATGACAAAATATAATATTTACCGAACTGTATTAAAAGAGAGTTGATATAATATTTTGTGATTGTTGTTTATTTTATAATTGACTATTAAAAACAATATCATATCATTAATTTTTAAAAAACTTAGCATAAACCATATGTATCGCACAGAATCACTCACAGAGGAGGCATAAATCGACATGATAAGACACGTGTCAATGATTTAAAGGTGTAATCATCGGTGTGGCGCCAAAAAAGCCGTGGAATAGATTTCAGCAAATCAATGACGCTTTAGTAAAACATCACAGCGGCGGCCTGTCGCCGAGTGAGCACTTGCAAATATGACTATATGTATTGTTATGAATCTGAATAAAAACAGAGTATTCTGCTGGTGGAAGCCATTCTAGATTTTGCCGCCGTAGTGTGCCCATATTGAACATCTTTTGTGTTTCATTTCTTTCGATCTCATAATCATCATCATCATCGTCGGTTGAGAGAAGCTGAGGTCGGCGAACCACCCTACATCTACATTCTTGTTTCCCGTACGGAACACCATATTAGCGAAGAGCGGAACCCGGAGATTGTGGAAGGCATGAAGACGGCCATGATGTCCAGCAATAGGAGCAGTGAGGCCGAATAAGAAAAATAAATCAGGTTGCTTAATTTGACGTCGACCGGTTTATATATAATTGTATCTTCATCAGGACGTCAATGGATCTCTAACTACAAATTTTATTTTTTAAATAATTATTGTTTTTTAAAAAATAGATTCTGGTAAAGAAACAACATATTTTGATTAGTATTGACATCCTGAAGAAGAAAATGGTATATTTCAAAACCGGTAGATGTATTTAAACTCAATAAGTGGTTAATGAAACAAAGTTAACAAATAAAAATAATTCCCATATATCAATTTCAGATAACGAAATTCAATTCAAATGTTGCTCGTACGGCCTTAATTTATAATCAATGAATTGTCGGTGCGCGAAGGGATCCCGTATAAAAGGGCCATTTGACCCGAATTGTGATACGGGTTCAGATCGGACATTGATAGGAGCCCTGGTCCAAAATGAAAATAAAAGAACCGAAATGAAACAAGAAATGTTACGATTCGTCGAATCTAATATAAATACTTAAACGAAAGAATGTTAGTTTATCAAAATAACTTTAATAACAATTGATAAAATGAGTTAGGCAGTATTTTCTCTAGTGATGATAAAACTGTTATTGTGACTGTGGTGATTGGCAACTAGTGATGGTAAAATCGTTATTTAAACCATGATTGTGATTGTGTTCAATTGTAACGATGATTGATAATTTTGATTAACCTAATTGCACAAGCAATGACTGGTATACTAAAAAGTAAACCTCCAACAATTAAATCTTAGTTACCAATCATTGTTAAATCTCAGTTACCAATCAGTAGCACAATCACAGTCACCGTAACCGTTTACCATAACTATTGGCAACTGATTATTTGTAATTCTTCGAGCGAAAACTGCTTGCCTTTACTTTTCGCGATCCTGGGCCTCGTTTAGTGCGACGCGTAGCGAGGCTCCGGTCATGTGTCGGACTTAGTCTGACCATCTTGTTAGAGCACCTCTCGCTCTTCATCACTGTCCCCAATTTTACCAGTCTGTGTCCATATCTTCTAGCAACGTGTACAAAGTAGATATGCTAGAATTTATTCCCGAATGTTCTGGAGATCCTGAAAAATAAACATTTCGCAGATAAATGTGTATGCAACATACGACGCCATCTATATATATTGAAATAGTCGAGGATATTTTATTTTATTCATTCACAGGATCTATGTTTTAACTCTATTTGTGTGTAATCAATGCTTCAAGTTGGGTGTAATATTTCTGATACTATATTTAAACAATAGTTTAATTGATTAGGATATCTATCAAAGTAGTTCTGTTTTAAAACCTTTTTTTTAAAATTTTATTTCATATTAGCAGGTGTTTATTATTTGTGTATACTAAATGATTATATCATGTGGCTTGATGTGGGTAGAGAGCAAAATTAAACTAACTTGTCATTTGTGCTAACCTAACTACCCACACATTCTTGTCACCGACTATTGTATATTACTGACAATAATATTTTTATAACCTCTGATTATAGTTTTTTCACATAACTTTTTTATAACTCGCTTAACATTATACTTACTTACCTCTTAACATTTACGACTTTTAAAAGCTGTACTGGAAATTGATTTAGAACAGACCGCGTCTAGTAAAGCAATTAACTTTATTTTTTCATATGTAGTATTCATGCTACAAAAATATAAATAAATATAAATGAAGTTAAATTGAAGAAAAATCAAAAAATGTGCTATCAAAACTGTATAGATAATTACTGCGTGTGCATTTAATAAATAATGTATTGTTATAAAAAAATTTGATTAAATATTAACGAAATTGCCAGTATGTACTGATCCAGAATGTAATATGTATTATATATTAATTTAATCCATCATACAAACAAAGAATGTTGCAAATTTTGTTATAATTTTTATTGTGTTTATTTATCCAAGACCTTATATTGGTGTATATAAAAGCCATTCATATATTACGATCGCTGGGGCGAAATGTGAGTCGATCAAAAAATTTAAATTGAAAAATAAAAATAGCTGTTCTAAGAAATTATGTTCGCTTCGTATCATAGACTCGATGTATCGTAAACTCGGTGCTGTGGTGTAGGGGGGAAAGAGTTACATCGTTTCTTTTTTTTTAAATGGTGATTCTCAGTATCTGCGGCTGGTGCCGTAAGGGTGGGTTGTTTGTAACGAACCAAAAAACTAAATCGAGAAATAAACATGTCTACGAAGAAAAAATCTATGTTTTTTTCAAACAAAAGACGGCTCTTTGTGTAGGTCAAGAGTCAGCAGTGCCCCCGTATTCTTGTATAACATATCGTGTTTGCAAATCGTGGTTAATGAAAATGCTATTATCGTGTGCCAGTTGGCAGTTATTTTAATACAAATAACGAATGAAGTCAAAGCCTTTATGGAAGCACAAAGCAAATAATGATCAATGGTAAATAGTTTTAATGGTAAATAGTTAGATGGTTTAATGTAGATTTTAATCGATTTACTTAAATTAACATATATGATGCCCAGAGCGGTCGACCTGTACTGTATTGTTATCCTGTCGGTATACAGATTATTAAGGACCAAGGCTGCTGTATATTGAGTAACAATCTACAAGGATTATTGGAGAAGACGTATATAATAAGATTTGTTTTTTTTTTTAAATAGAGATGCGTACACGGAATACACGTCACATCAATATTTTTACTATTTTCAAACTAAGCTAAATGCTCGTGCTATGTAAATAGGACAAACTTGCTGGTGTCCTGGAACGAGGCGCGAACCCCCGACCACTAGATCACTAGGCCAACGTTTATATGAATATGAACATTTTAACTTATATCAAATTTATATGAATATTTAAACTTTTAAAAACATACTAACTGTGAGAACTGTCACTTTTATATATGTGTGACCCTCCTTCCGATCCCTCCCGACTTCGCCCTATTGCAATCCTTTACCCTAATTCTGTAACCCGTTGAGCGGGGGAAAAAAAAAAAAAACCCATCAAACTCAAAAAAAAAAAAGTATTTACTAAAAAAACATAAAATCTAAAAAAAAAAGAATTAACAAAAAAAACAAAACTCCAAAAAAAAGTACTAACAAAAAAAACAAAATTTTTATACATATATACACCAAACCACCCCATATACCCGCTCACGGGATCCCCAAATTTCACCAGTTTATGGCACTCGAGATATCGGAGACAAGAGGTGAAACACCTTATCACTCCATTCATCATCATTCCCTGGGATATAAGAGGCCGTCGCTAAGGAAACGCGTCTCTTTCCCGTCATTCCTTCGCATTAGCAATAAGCAATATCTGAGTTTTATTATTGTAAATATATTATTGTAATAAACTAGTGTTATTATACGCATCTTACTGAGTTTCACTATAAACAACTTGAGTGTACAAAGTAAGGAAATCGCCCAAAGGGAATCTGGTGGTATTTACAAGGACACCACACTGGTGCAGTCAAATTGGAAAGTCACTACACTGATTAACCGAATTAGTCCCACCTCATGTGCAAACATTTATACATCTTCTCATGCTTGCTCGTCGAATATTGAGACTTCTAATTGGACCATCTTCCAATCTTGTCTTCCGGTCAAGCCTTCAAGTTTTCTGCAGATATCCTCTATATCTGGTGCTATTAACATTAAGGTCAACTGTCTTTTTAACTATGTTATGTACGATAAATGTACAGTGTACAGACAAGATTTTGGGAGTTGTTTTTCATAGTTCTACATGGAGTCCAATCATACACCTTGCCAAGGAAGAGAAAGGCGAAGAATTAACGCCTGAAATGCGATGTCGACGAATAATGCATCAAATTCCCTGAACATCTCCCAGGACATATCCCAGGCAAAAGTAAAATATGAAAATCAGATTTACCTACACTACGTCTTCAAAGAATTTTGTAATATTTTTGTCATTTGCAAAGAGGGAATGAAAGTATGGAGTAGTTAACCGATCAAGTGATGGAAGTTTCACGTTATACGGAGCAATCCACCTTGTTCTAAAGCTGAAGAGGCTTCATCTTTCTAACTAACCCTACCATTTTCACTTCACGATGAAGCAAATTATTAATTTAATAAGAATATACCACGAAAAAAGGAGAGACTCGTGAATATTTTAAACGTACATCGACCACATTCATGGTCAAAACTTTTCTACGTATCTCCCCAGCCACCACACTACGGTCATACCTTAACAATTCCACTGCAAAGGTTTGTGAATTATAGCTGAAAACGGTAGCTTATAGATAAGCCCTCTCCATGGATGCTAAGATATATTGAGGTCATGGAACGCCATTTTGTATCAAAATTCTAAAAATAATTATATCTTTAAAACTTTATTACAAACATGTCAAATTTATTAGTAGGTAGTTTAGGAGTTAACAAAAAATTTGATACAAATGTTCGAATTCCGGTAGCGCAAAAACAGTATTTTTCGACAAAATTGATTTTATATGTAAACATTTATAATTAATACATTAAATTAGTATATAAACATCACAGACCGTATGTTCTGAATAATTACAACTTCACAATAAGAACGCGTTCTTCTTAATAAATAATTACTAAAAAACAGAAATAACCAACGCGGGACAAGACGAGACGGGCCAGGGATCCGCTCCCGGTCCTGGAGCGACGCGCTGAAAGTTAAATGGCGGCCGTGAAAGAAACGGAGCCCGGTGCGCGCGGGTTCCCGGAGCGCGGCGGCCCGAAGACCGGTCGCCCCGCCGCCGAGCGCGGCCGATTCTGAGAAAAAATAATAATACGAACGATGTGAAAGGCAATTTCTCTTTTTTATAACGTGCACGCACACGTTACGGTGGTCTTTGTCGCGAAGAGCCATCGCCTGCTATGATCGACGGACGCGAGATTATATTCTTTACATGCCGCCTTAGGACTTTTCACTCTGGCGACTCTAGTTTTATTGGCAACGTTTTATTTTTAAAAATATGATAGAGGCGTATACAATACAGTTTATCTTTGATCTTATTACTGCAAAAATGTCAGTCGTGTACATCATATACTGCCAGCAACATCTGTAGTCAGCTGCCTTTCGGTTATGAATTACAGCGGACGTGTGTCACCGCCGGAATAGTACATTATCTATATATATAAAGGTTTCATAGAAAAATATCCCGGTTGAGTAATAGATACATTTAATTAGTATTTAAAATATCACAGAACTATGTCCTGAATAATTACAACTTCACAATAAGAATCTGTTCTCCTAAATAGTACATTATCTATTTAAACCATTTTAAGAATGTATCTGATTGGTTATTTGTTTGTATAAATGGATAAGAAATTTTTTTAGAATACTAAATTATATTTTGTGAATTAGTTAGCGTATGTTTATCTTGAAGATTCAGTGGTATTGAGACCAGTCGACGTTGAAGTAATCAACGTGGTTTTACGGAAGCATTGGCTACTGCGCAGGATCCAACACCAATATATCACTATTTTCTTTTATGTTTATTTATTGTTTTTTTTAAATGAATGAATTTTTTTTATAATTATAGAATATTGAACACGGATGACCCTGTATCCTTTAATACAGACTTCGTACTAGTTAAGGACGTACTCAAAGAGCAGTCGTGCTCAATCTTCAAGAAGATTCCCCCGTATGTAAACTACTATGAATAGAATAAAAAACAGTTGAGGTCCAGTGTACTTTTTCGCTTCCGCTCACATGCGCAGAAGTTCAAAAATCTCTCACTATTCAAATTATAAAAGGAAACGTCAAAACCATTCAAAAGTAGCTCACTTTTAACATTGTTTATAACAAAACGAATACCGCTCGCTTTAGTTATTTTTACAGAAAGATATTTGTTAAATTTTCAATGAATGATTCTCAGTTTTCCAAAACAATGGTAAGAAAATGACTATTGCTATTTGATTAAACGTGCGCTACAACATCGATCGGGGTATGGTTCGTATGTTAAATATGCTCATTTTAATAGTCAATATTTACAAATTTACTACCGCAAGGACTATTGAAAAAAATTTCTACGTATAAAAGATACTCATAAGTATGTGTATTCAAGAATCAAAATGATTGTGAGAAAAGTGAGTTTTTTGGGAACGTCCTTAAGGAGACAGGTAATGCTAATAATGCTTTCTGGCAGTACAATTTTATATTGTAGAAGTTATATTGTTATATTGTAGAAGTGGTATGTATTAACAACATATAACATAATCTCCGTAATTTATGTCATTGTTAACGCTGCTTTCTCGCGTTTATCATAAAATGTATTTTTGAAAAGAACTCAAACACAAAATATTGATTAAAAATGTAAAATTATTCAACTCGACACGGGTCAAACCCAGTGAGATAACCGATTCAATTTATTTAATGTTCTTTCTGTAAAACAAATAATACATGTGTAGATACTCCTCTACATACGCCTAGTAGGCGAGTTAAATATATAGGATGAGACTTGGAGGCGCTTGTACGTTCATTTTCGACTAAAACACGCTTCACGGAGACGAAAAGGCATCACGGAAAGTATGACGTCATTCCCTGTTCTCACCATTGTGACGTTCTGTGTCAGCCGCTTATCCCTCTATTATTGTATCAGTTAAGAAATGAGAAAATGGGGGGAAGAAAACAATGATCGATTGTACACATACAGTAGTCGTGATCATGGAACTGTCTGGTTCCTTCGGCGCTTCCTTGGATTACCAATTTTTCCATGATATTCTTACGTATGATAAAACGTATACATGAGTATTAACACTGCTCGATGTTTAATTCCACTACGATATGCGAAGCACGCATCGCCACATTTCTAGAGCGTCTATCCTTGCGCTATCGTTCTCTCAGTCCATGTTTCAGAACCATCGAGAAATATCGATAAGTTCTGACCAGTTTTGTATACGTACTATAATTTAATTAGTTTATATATACATAAAAATAAGTGATATGCAGGGTGTAACGGACCTAGTCCACAATATTTTATGGGTGGACCTGACTAAATTAAAAGTCAAAAACGTTCAAGAAATATGTCCAAATTCTGACTGTTACGAAAAATATTATTGTTTGAAATTTTTACAAAATCGTGTTAAGCTTGAGGTCTACGTGTTTCGAAATAAATATTTGCGGAATTGTTCAATTATTAATCTATATCTTTGCTTCAGGGCTTAAATCATCTGACAAAAAATAGTCTAGCCGCTCGAAATTCGACGACCTTAAATTTTTTGTATTTAACTTATAATTTGGAATCTATGAACTATGGCCGGTGTATGATTGACTCGACAGATGACCAGATGCTTGTGAAAATAAAACACTGTTTTTTTTTATTCTAATCGTTTAATTTACTTGAGACGCGTTCCGCCTTGCAAGGGCATTATCAATCAAGAGATGCATATGTGATGATGGAGTTCTACAAACTTACCTCGGAAATAGTAAAAATCCACACACTCTGCAGACTAGATATTAACGACATATCTAAAAAATACACTTTATCAATAAATAAGACTTTAAACAAATAATACATATTTCATAGAGACGAAGGTATTTTTTTATTATATTTAATGGATGTATGGGTAATTTCACAAAACATTTGTAGGTGAAAATCCAGTAATTGTATGTTCTTGGACATATTCAAATATTGCAAATAAGAATTTATTTAACAATATTTGAATCTGTCCAAGAACACACGATTACTGGATTTTTCACCTACAAAAGCACTGTTATTAAACAAATATCAGATATCTCAAAGAGACAAAGTTAATTTTTTATTATATTTAATGGAATTTTCTGAAATTAATTCACAACACGTTTAATTTCGAAATAATTTACCGTGCATTTAAGGTACCTAATTATTATATTTTAGAAAGTACTAAAGCATCCATAAGACCTGCCGTACTCGGTACAGTCGACGTGTCAAAATTTGATGACGAAAAAAAATTACGAAATAATTCATACAATTCCGAGTGTGCTAATGTTTTAGACCTTTAAGGGAAAGAACATGACACAAGTTGTTAACCGGGAGTTGAAAATTACCATTGACGAGATTACTGTAAAAAAAAAAAAAAAAACTGACGCGTAATGTACAAGCAAAAAATATATGGCCAAGGGTCTCCTCGGCACTAGAAATAAAATGCAGACGGTGTTTAAAAATACCAAAACAAAATACAACTATCTGTATCCGAGGTGTCGCGGGGCGAATCAGAACATATACTACGCATTAGTGCTATTTTAATATTCTAACATACTTGTAAATCAAAATAATGTTATCCAATCTATTTTGAAAAGATAAAACCTAATATAAACAAAGACCACTAAATATATAGGCATGAACTAACGCAAATTCCTTGTCCCAATAGTTTCATTTTGGTGTCACCCACGTGATCACTTTGGTACCACTTACGCAATCGAATAGCTCCGCGACCTTTTAAAAATTATCACTCGATTACAAAAAGATTTAATTTTCGAAAAGTAAATACTTTTACTGCTGCATAAATGTGTTGTAAACTATCGGATTTATGTTTCCACCAAGAATGTGTGTAGAATGTCCCTCGTCCCGCAACTAATGTTTCAAACCCTTCTCCTATATGTACACTTTATTTCATGTCTATTCATTTACTGGTCTGTGAACATAACTAAAGTAAATTGCATTTAAATTTAATTTTCTTTTAAACTTCTAATACAGTTTTAAAACATTTCAGGTACTCATAATATCGGGACGATTTATCCACAATTATTAGAATTAAATCCCAAGTAGATAAAATACACATTTTTTGTAAATTTACCGTTAAGTTTTTTTTTCGATAATGCGACTGAATTCCGGACGAATAAATATTTATAATTGAGAATGATCCGTTGCTTAATTCTCGTGCGGCGTATCGCGAAGATAATGTTTTCTGAGAATAAATTTATAATTAAATAATCATATAACCTAAAAAAAACGTAGCAAAGATTACGTCCGCCGCCAAGATTAATGAGCGATTTTGAGAAAAAAAAAAAAACTACGTAAACAAATCTTCGGAATTAAACGTGTCGGATTTAAAAAAAATATATTCATCAAAAGAAAACAACGAAAAAAAAAATCGTCCCTGTTTTCTCTTGAAGATTTAAAAATACTTCCAGCTATTCACCCCGCTTCACCCCAAATAAAACATGAGGGGTCAGAGGGGATCGAGGTGAAACCCACCCAGATGCAGGGATGATAAAATTGAATTTTGAACTTCAGAGTTCACAGTTTCAAATAGGTGGATGAAATTTATGAACATTCTTTAAATTCAATATAGAATGAAATGTTATAATTTTCGATATTAGATTTTTATGTTAATCTTGAATGTTTAATCTAATAACAACTGGTGACTAGTGATGGTAAAATCGTTATTTAAACCGTTATTTTAACTATTATTGTGACTGTGATTTTGTTCGATTGTAACGATGATCGATAACTAATTAACGTTCGAGCAATGATTGGTACACTAGAAAGAAGGTCTCCGACAGTTAAATCCTAGTTAACAATCATCGTTAAATATCAATTACCAATCATCGACACAATCACAGTCACGTAACGGTTTACCATAATTACTGCTGACCTACTAATATGTAAGCGACATTAATGTATGTAATGTAAACACATTTCAAGACAATTAGGGGAATAACATTTTACGGAATATAATTTTTGTGACTAGAATAAGGTGTTAAAACTACCGCACAAGTACAAATTGAGGAGAATAAACAAGGTGTTAAAACTACCGCACAAGTACAAAATGGCATGGGTCACAAGGTCAACGATGTCGGATCACGTGATACGATTTAAATGCCGTATAAGTATGTACGCATTACACGTTCGAACGACTATCAACCATGTATAATTATAATCAAAATATTTAATTGACATGTTACATAATAGACATTTCATAGATGTTCTTTATCTACAGTAGTATTTAAATTACTTTATAGACAATTTTTATTGTAACAATTATTTAAAGATAATCGATTTTTTATGCAATACAACCTTTTTTGTGTATTTATGTAATTAATATTTATTACTAACGATACGCGGAATTATATTTCATTTTAAAATTCATTCGTGCAAAGCGCAAAGATAGCCATAAATATAGCCGTTTGGAATGTTTTATATATATATATATTTAAAAAAAAAATATTTTATGAATTCCGCGGAAATAATTAGCCTCGATTTATAAAAAGTTAATGTACTTGCGGAAAGTTATAAATTGCTCGGCATCGGTTCACAGAAATGTCGTGTTTTTCCGTCGATAGTGCAAATAGCTTTATGGCTCTATTACGGGAATTTGTAGAATTCGAACGCGAAAAGAAACCATTTAACACTATATAAAGCTTACGACCAAAATGGTTCAATTACTAATTTATCCCGTTGGTACACGCGATCTTTACTGCGTCACGATCGCGGACGAATTTCTCGAAAATATGATACAATGAAATGTTAAGTTGCTCAAATCACAAATATCTCGAATGAAAATAGAATGAATTATGAACACAGAAAATAATATTCAGAAAAGATAAACAAATATTTTATCGAAAATTGATATTTATGTATAATTTTCTAATTAATACATTTAATGAATATTTAAAATATCACAGATCCATGTTCTGAATAATTACAACTTCACAATAAGAATGCGTTCTCCTAATAATATAAATTATTCTTGTGCTTGTTTGGTTCAGCGGTAAGACAGTTGCCTAGTGATCGACTTGTCGCGGGTTCGAGACTCGTTCTAAGAGATTACCAAGGTAGTCCTATTCTCATAGCACAAACGTTTAGATTACTTTAGCAGAATGAGTAATTAATGGACCGAGTAGAAGGCACATGCTGCGATGAAGAAGACCCTCGGCATGGTATTCCTACATATAGAAAGATCTTAATTTAGGTGACTGGAACACGTCATGCGAATGCCAGTCAGAGAAAGATGGAAGGGCCTTGATGAGATTATAGCCCCCCCCCCCGCTGTTAGACACTGTTTTTAAATATTTTATAAATACGCTCAATATACGAGTATATATATATATATATATATAATTTAAATGAAGTATACAATGTATAAATAATTATATGGTAATATAAATTATTTTTGCAAAAAACAAATATAAAACTAAAAATGTAAATAAGCGCGAGTGTTGCCGGGTTAAAAGATCTCGTAAACAATAATAAATCACAAATTATTGACTAGTTGTTCAGTTTATCTTGATTGATATTCACTTCGTAATAAACTATGGCTACGTTATATACGTTTATCTTCAAATTCTCGGAATTTAATATAAAGATTCCGATAAACAACGTTATTAAATATAATGAAAATACAAAAAAATATTTTTATTTTTGTTAAAGGTTGGTACGACGAAAAAATAAAGGTGATGTTAAAAAAAACATTTTAACATTTAAAAAAAATATATAAACATATGTAAATTTATGGATTTGGGCTGTAACAGTACGCTGCATTTTATTTTTTGCAAGATAACTGTCAGTATTCATAAATAATTAACAGTACTCTTAAACGATTCAAAAAAAGCTCACGTTTATGATGTTTAAATTTCTAAGAAATTGTCACAGTTGTACCGTCTGTCGGTGTCCCCAAAAAATGAGACCATATCCTACTTCTGCCGAGCGAGCATCAGACCGCGAAGCAAAGAATCATTACATTGTCGGCCGTGACGCTATTTATAGCCTTCTAAAAATAAGGCATTGTCAATATTACATTGTGTTCAAGTTGTAAATAATAGTAAATAATACATTGTTAGCTATTTTTGATGTCTCCTTTGTGGGAAATAACTTTCTCTAGGAGGCGTGCCACTCTGAGAGCGCAAGCTCACGCTGGCGCTAGACCTGCGACTATTTTACTCTCGCGCGCGTTACAATGTGCCCGAGCGAGTGTGAAAATGTGTGTTTTATTATTCATATATGTCAGAAGTTATACATATTATTAAAAAAACTATTACTTAGATAGGATCTTTACACTGATGTAAAACTAATAAACTAAATATTATTTGCCAAAATTAAGATAATATATGCATTATAAGGAAGACCGCGACCATTCAATTTATCTTCAATGTGCCAGAAAAATTTCAGAAAAATGGAAAAGTCATAAATACACACAATACATTTTCTTATGTGCGTTCTTATGTGTGTTTCCAAGTTTTACAATTCAAATAAATTCATTTTAGAAAATTTAGAAATATTTAATATTAAAAAGAACAATAGACATTCAAATACTATCCATTACATCCCCTCTCTTATTCATTTTAACTCCACCCCCACCTCCACCACCGTTAAATCCAAACACACCATATATTACCGTCAGGAAGTGTTTTTAATTTTAGTTGAATTATATTATTGATAATGGGAAGATGTTCCCGAAAACGTTCTAACAGTTAACACAATAAAATATAGTGGAATAAGTCAGTGTTTTAACTCAATATGCAAAATAAAGCCAAGGTTTCGAAGATAAATCCGAATTTATGAAATTATCAAAATGCTTCGTATTTATATAAAAAAGCAATTTTAATAAATACATTGTATTTACTAACACGCTCTAGGGCTTCAATTATTATTTAAAAGTAAGTTTTGTATCAAAAACACAATAATTTATTACTAAATATATTTTTATCTGTCCGATTAATGTGTATTTTCATTGTTTTTGCGTCAACTTCCTTAACGATGTGTTGACATAAATAAAATATAAATATTTCGAGTATTTCAAGGACAGGCTTAAATATCTATTCAGAAATAAATCCCTCTTCGTGCGATGCTCATACAACGTATGAATAATGATTTATTAAATATTCAACACTGCATGGAATGGAAGCATGGACACTAAGAAAGGAGGAAATAATATTATATTGGACGCCTTCGAGATGAGCCTTAAGGCGCACAAATGTTTATTATCTTCCGGCAGTTACAGGATTACAGAAATATTTGGAGGAGAAGGAATCTTACAAACTTTGGACATGTAAGCAGAAGAAGCGATGACAGTTTCGAGAAGTTCGTGATCACAGGGACAGTTCAACAAGAAGACGGTTTCCTGCAAAGTTTGAAAATTGTACATCAACGTAGGATTATTTTCATTAGGATTCGGATTAACAGAGAATGGTTTAAACAAGGTAAACAGCTCTTTATTAAGCCGAGTCCAATACTATCTTAGGTGTGCACAACTCGCAACAGATCACCCAAATACATGGAAATGGGTACACTACAGGTATTTCAGAAGCTGAGACCAATAAAAATACCAAGTATTTCCAAAATAGTAAGAAAAAATTATGGGCCTACACTAGACAATGGAAATTATAGAATAAAAATGAATCACGAGCTCAAAAACTTAATTGAGCAAGAGAAAATCCTGAGATTCTGTAGATTGCAAAGACTGCGATGGGCTGGCAATGTTGAAAGAATCTCACATGACAGGATACGAAAGAACATGACCAGGTGGATACCCCATTAAAGGGGAGCTGGAAGGGGGGGGGCCCACCCTTTCCCGAAACCGTTGTAGAAGTTTCAACTTCTTTCATCGGTTCCACAAGCAGTACTACAGAAACGCGAAATCTATAATTAATAAACAGAAAAGAAAGAAGATAAAAAACAAAAGCTAATGTAAGAGATTGCAAAAACGAACAGAGATTTTAATTTAAACCTTCCTGTGTCCTTTTAAGTCTTTATTTATTTTTTAAAACAACATTACAAACAGATAATCAAGTATTAAGGAAAACACATTCTTATTGTGAAGTTGTAATTATTCAGAACATAGCTCTGTGATATTTTAAATACTAAATTAATGTATTAATTATAAATATATACATATAAAATCAATTTTGTCGAAAAATATTGTTTTAGCGTCACCGGGATACGAACCTGGATCTTCATTTCCAATCCGGGGAAGTGCACTACCTTTGTGCTATAACGCCAGTATTTTTCCTTGACAAATTTTCGAAACTATATGTTACATTTTTCAAATTAATACACCTGTCCCTATCTATCCTGGTGACGCTAAAACAATATTTTTCGACAAAATTGATTTTATATGTATATATTTATAGTTAATACATTAATTTAGTATTTAAGATAATCAAGTGTTATGTACGGAAGTAATGAAACCAGTGGGTACAAGACACTCCCGTGAAGGGACTTGGATGAAACACAATGCTGTATGAGTTACACGCGTTTTTGTTTGTTTTAAGACTTTTAAAGTGAAGTGTCTGCGTTCTCGCTGACACGATCTGGTCATCATCTGCCTAATATACCCCATCTAGTAGTTCACGTTTTGATGAAATCCCTATACAGCTTGAGATTCCTTGCATTACTGATCAGGTCCGCGTTTTCAGGCGGCTGATCATTGGATACCTTAGTGGAAGCGACCCAGAGGCAGATCAAGGAAAACGTGGGCTGACTGTATGGAAGAGGACTGGGGTAAGATGGGAACGTATGAATGGCTAGAGATAGGAGCTGGTAGAGCGCACTTGACCAAATCCCATCCTGGATGTAATGCCACGGAACAAGGAGAAGAAAAATAAGAATATAACCAATGCATACATCTTCGAAGGCAATCAAAATGATACGTGTACACGAATGAGATTTTGATCTCTCAACTCGGAAATTTGGCTGTAAAGGTCAGTATGTTTCAATGGGTTATTCTATTCTGCGTACAAAATACAAAGACAATGAATCACAGGTCGCTTCGTGCTCAATTCTTTTCTATCTTTTGTGTACCTTTCGAAACGAGTCTCAAGACAAGTGTTATCCGTGTACACGCACCGCAACGTTGGCCTCGGAGAGACCTCGAGAGAGCAGCAGAGATAAAACAGAGGTTCTATGTATGACAGGGCTGTCCAAAACACGTTGCTTTTTACGGATATTATCAACCATTTGAACGAATTTAATTTACAACTGTAGTGTGAGAACTGTCACTTTGGACATGTGTATGTGTGTGTGTTTTAGATGAGTGGTGGGGGACAATGGTTATAAAAGGCTGTAATTGGGGGAACGGATCTCTTTTCCACCACCACTTCGTAAAAGTTATTAGTTTATCTCTGAGTTATATAATTGCCAACTACTGTAATACTATTTATAATAAAATATAATTGTTACCATGGGACACTGAGTTATTATAAAAAGGGACTCGAGAGTACAAAGAGAGCATATAACTCCAAGGGAATTCCAAAGTTACCTCACTGCAGGATAAACAATAGAACATTACTAACTTATGTGATCGTATAAATGGATTAAATTAAATGATTAAATATATTGATATTTAATTGTATCTTGTATACATGTGCTTTTCTACAATTTAATCGTTAATAAGCAAAAATAAATTTTACTGCGAAATTTTAAAAGAACAGAATAGCTAAAAGTAAAAACATTAAAATATTTTTATATCTTTAACGTATGAATTGTTCTGGGTAGACCTTTTAATGTGAGATGTTAGATTTAAAAAAATATATTTGAATAGAAGGAAGGTCGGTTGTGGGGCGGGGAAAGGGGAGGGGGAGGGAAACAACAGATATAACAACATTTAGAGAATATACAAATTTAAAATTTTTTCCAAGCTTAAATAAATTAGTAAAATAAATAGTATCAAACGAGAAATGCACGTCTGAATTTAAATTATAAAATTATTATATATATATACATAGGGCAAGAATAATACAGAACCCGGGTGTTGTCAAGATTATGATTTATGACATTTACGTAAAGGAATGAATAATAATAGGATATGAAGAATAGCGGAAAGATAAATGGAGGGTCGAACACCGTAAATGAAATTCGCAAAGTTCTCCGCATAATAAAATTTCATATTTTCCATGGCGACCGGAAGGAGGCGACAACCGCTCCGGTGACCTGGCAGAGATTTCGTTCCGAGAAGCGGAGGCGAAAAGTTCCGCGTCAGCTCGAGGTGAAATCGGCAAGTATCAACTGTAGTATGGAGTGCGCGCGGTGTCTCCTGACCGCCTCCTGACACACTTCACACCATCTCCAGTGCCGAGAAAAGACGTCCATGCATGAACTCGATATGAATCAATATTGTGTTGGAAGACAATGAGAGTAGCGCGAAGGTTAGAATGACACAGACAAAGAGTTATTTGTCAACTTACCCGGGACAAAGGTTTTATTTTAATTTTTTTATTTTAAAAGAATAGAGACGCCTTACGCGGAATACGTGTCACATCAATATTCTTACTGTTTTCAAATTAAGCTAAACGTTTGTGCTATGAGAATAGGACTATCTTGATGGCCTCATGGAACGAGGCTCGAATCTCCAACCACTAGATACTATGCGAGTACCTAAATCATTTTAAATGGCAGATGATTACGAAGTATGGATAATTTCGGAGTCTTGTAGATGCCCCGTAGTGTACATGTGGGAGAGTGGGACAGATGCCTGAGTATATATTGTGGACTTTTGAGATACTTAGAGATGCACATGAATGTATGATTGGTGGTTTGACTGGAATTGGACACCGCCCGCCCAGGAATGCAGACCTAATTAGTAATGGGATAAATCTTGTTTTATATAAGAAATTTATTCGGGTATGGGTGACTCGTTGGAGCTCTTTTGGTGGGTAGTTAGTAGACTTCCCCTACGCGCACACCTCTCACTCTCTATGCCTAGTGTTTTGCAACTTTGTTAGTCTGTCGGTGTAAGTGTGACTCAATTCATTTTGTGTCTCGTTCACTGTCCCTCTTTTGGGAGTGTTTTTGATGAATGGATCCCTGAGTGTCTGCTGTGAACTACGCACCTTAATTTTCCATCTGCATGTAAAACTATGTTCTATGGATTTATGTTATATAATTTTTTTATGAATAAAGATAGCACTAAAGGAACGCTGGAGGCTTTAAAATTTAAATCTTAATTGGTAATAACCACATTGAATTTCTTCTTCTTTTTTCTTTTGTAATTGTAAAAATGTAATTGAATTAAGGTCGAGTATTTTTATTAGCTTTGATGAGAGGGACCGACAAGGAAGTTCTAGCTTCTAAAACCGATCCCGGGAAAGGACGGGTCCTCCCTCTCCAGCTGTCCTTTATATACAGTATCGTACCCATTAGACCACAAAACCGTCGATTGAGTGAGTACCAGTGGCGTAATATATAATGGGTTCCAATGTAAAATGGAACGGCCCTCTGTCTAAGTATCGAATAAAAAATACAATAATATTAACTGATATAGTATGAATAAAATTAGTCTCGTGTCTCCTATAATATTGACATCTTCATGAGATCGATTTAAGAAGATTTTAGCTTTGCGGTGATGGTCTGGTCCCTAACCCAACATATTAACATGGTAGTATTATACAATTTAAAAAAAGAAATTTTTTCGGTTCATTTTAGCGCTAAGAAAAGAACTGATACTCACAAAATATCGATATCAAATGTTTTATAGGAAGCGGACCTTTTGGGCTCCTATGTAACGTGGTCCCCAATGCACCGCATTGGCTGTAATGGTATCGTTACGCCACTGGTAATGACAATATAAGAAAAAAGTTAATACTGTATTGTGTAAATTCAGACTCAGTTAATCCAAGCGTAAGTACAACAACTAAAACCAAGAAAAATGGATATAAAATATGAATTTATATATAGTTATGATTATATAATTAATTATTTTCCTTGTTCGTTGTTAGAATTTAGTTCCCCAGCTGAACATAGGTTTATCCCAGCAAGCTGAGATCTTGAAAAAAAAAAAAAAAAAAAAATATATATATATATATATATATATATATATATATTCAATACAAATTATTAAGGAGAACACGAATAGAAGTTGTAATTATTCAGAACACAGGTCTGTGATATTTTAAATACTAATTAAATGTATTAATTAGAAAGATATGCATATGAAATTGATTTTATATGTTTATCTTTCTAATTAATACATTTAATTTGTATTGAAAATATAAATAATAATAATGAAATTGGTAATTTTTATATATACGTATAGTATATTGACAATATAATTTGTAAACATAATATCATTTTTATATATAGTATGTACGGTATCTTATCAGTACTTATAAAAAAAATTGAGAATTAAAATGAAAAATCAACGTAATTCAGAGAATAAATGGTTACAAATACAATAAAAATATTTGAAATAAGGTAATGGAAATTTGAATAAGAAATAAGTGAGAAAATATATTTAATAGTATTTTTACACATATTATTTGTAAGAATCTTTTTAAACCAGAATTTTGTTAATTAACCTTTTGAATGCCAATAGCTAAAGTTTACGTATAAAGCCAGAGCATGAGCGAGATAACTCGCACAAAAAATGTCTGGTCTAGACGTATCCCATGCCAAATAATACACTTGGCAGTTAAAATGTTATATACGGAAATAAACTAATTATTGCCGTCGTTAAAATGTGAATTTATATTTTTCTCAACACGTTTTCTTATCGCTAACAATTTAGGCACAATAGGTAAAAAAAAAATTACACTTTTGTAATAAGTTATGGCGGTGCAGTTCTTAATATAGGATGTCCCAAAAAAAATGTACATAATCAATTGTCGATGAGGAGGGATTATATTATTACCGACACCTTCCGCTACCATCATGATACGAGGGTCTATCTTGATGAAAATCTGCTGAAAAGATGGATTAGGCGAAGAGGAAGTGTTGAATACCTGACTTTGCGCCGATTTACGAAGGTATGTCCAAGGTATGATTTATAGTGCAAAACCGGTAAAAATTAAGGACTAAAAATCAGGTATTGGGATATAATGCACTCAAATACACATTGAAACGTTTGTATCAACATTGTTTTAAGATCAGAATGGCCATACACGTGGTATCTAAAAAATCTATATATATCTTCTTTAATTTGAATGATAAAACTTTAATTTAGTTAAAAAAAACTATTATTTAATGAAACATGTGAAAAAAAGACGTGTAAAGGCTTTATCAGACGGAGCAGTGAGGTATGAAAAGGTAGATGGGTGTGTATTATACAATATTTAATTAAATAATATTTTAAAATTATAATGTTAACCCACGACCTGCCAAATCAATTCAGGAAGAAGGCCAAATCTCAGAAATCGATGACGTATAGTGCGATGAAGATTTTTAATGAAATGCTAGAAAACATAAGAATGGAGGAAAAACTGAATAGATTTCAAGTGAAACTGACCAGATATATAAATGATAAGTTTTATTAAGAGAAAAGACTTTATCTTTAGATTTTATATAGAAAGAACGGTATCAAATATCTCTGGAATGAGAATTGGGTATTGCCAGATGGCCTCTCATTTGTTCAGCTCGAACCTGGTAGATTCCCCAACGCGTGAGTGTGGTGCCGAAGAGGAAACTCTTGACCATATCTTTTTTGCCTGTCCATTGAGGATCACAGGATTTTTTTACAGTGGTCTCGTCAATGGTAATTTTCAGCTCCCGGTTAACTTCTGTCATCTTTTTTCCCTTAACTCGCCACGTTTAATCTATATAATAGCAAGTTTTTTGAACGACAATGGTATTGACTTGTAATATAGTATTATTGTACTTTTTTCTATAAAATAAAGTTTTTAACTTGATTAATGATTCTATAATAGATTAAAGTGTGCATACAATTTTTGGGACATTCTGTACATTTCGATTTTGATTTAAAACTATACTTCATAAAAACGGTAATGTATATTTTTGCATAGGTTTTACATCGAAAATATAATTAAAAATCAATGTCGTTTTTTTTTTTTTTTTAATAATTATTATTTATTCAATCTTGAAGCAGAACAAACTCGCCGTACGGCGCTGTATGTAGTTATCCACCATACAAAAAATAATGGCGTAGGTTGTGAAGGTCCACGGCCATGATGTCAAATAATTAGGCCCGACGGTGATAGTGATGTAATTGACTGGCAAATAAATGAGCAACGTTAACCTTTACCATACCGTGATATAAAATATTCGTATGCAGCCATGCTGTCAACTCGTGTTACCGTTAAGAAATTAGATTTTGCCTCTAAAATGTAAAAAAAATGCTTTTATTAGCTTAAGAGGCTTTAAAATTATTAATACAATATTATAATTGGGAGCATTCATCATTCTTCTAGTCTTTCTTCATTTAATTAATGAGAAAGATACAAAATTACATATGAATGTTTATTATTCTTTTCACTGTGAAATTAATGTGTGATCTCTTTCTGTCTTACCACAAGTGATATTTTTGTCAACGTATAAATTTCACAATAGATTGGATTGAAAAATAATTATAAATATATAGGATTTACTTTAAATTAATTTACTTTAAATATATAGGTTTTTCAATATACATTTCTAAGTATTAATTTTTCCCTTGAAATTAACTAATATATGAATATGATGTTGCGTGTATTAGTTTGGGAAGGGTATCGAGATTCCTTGAAACTGTTATACGAGTTTATTCTTTACACGCGGCCGTGCGCCGCATAAAGGAATCAATTAAAACTAATCGCTGTATAACGAGGCGCCAAATTAAACATGATATTTAAATAACACATGTTCATTAAATAAATACTAAGAATTAATTAAGCACAGGGGTACATGGAATATGTTGCATTCACCAATTACGGAGATCAACGGTTCAAATTAAATATCACCGGGGTCCCATTTTATCAAGCGTTATCAAAAATGTCCCAGAGGTAAACTCACATGTAAAACGTCAAAAAAAGTGGCTCGCAAAACGCAATCGCTCTCGAAGGAACAATTTTGTTTTGGTCCATATTTTTCAGAGTATAGATTTTATATTTTTGCGGTTCTAGCGCTCTGTCAAGAGCGCGTTCAGTGTATGGTTGGTAAATAAAAAAAAATGGAAATATTAAAAACATTAAAAAAAAATGTACGTAATGCATGTTTAACATAATAATTTTATTTCTATAACAAAACAAACCTATGTAACATTTCATTATCGAATAAACTTAGTAGGTAAAACAATGTCACATAAAAAGCGTTACTTGTCTCAGAATAAAAATAACTCAGAAGTTTCTCCATAACAGACGAAAAATCTAATGGAGAACCTGCTGTAGTTTAAAAATTAAATATTTATTTATGTATTTACCAATAAAATAAAACTAAATAATAGAATATACATAAATTCGCCTACTGCAAAAAAATATTCCACCGTGCACACGGAATAAAGAGTATGATTTTGTTTCAATCACCAATTAAGACCTCCCCTGCAACAACACTGTATATCGTTTTTGGGCAGATCTGAGTTGTGAATGCCACAACGGTGCATTAAAAACTATATAAAATAAATGTGATCTTTCCTGCAACAACATTTATGTCATCCGAGATGGTCGAATTTCCCATCCATCTATCAATATTTGTAAAACCGATATACAGTGTTGTTGCAGGGAAGGTCTCTTTTTATAATGCAAATGGTACAGACACGTTATGACACGTCTATATTGCTAAAGATACAAATACCAGAAACATTGCACTCATTGTCAGCGGCAGATTGTAACTATGTACGAAAGAAACAGACAACGCTCGCTTTGCAAAATGGCATTCAGTCCCATAATACATAATTTAAAAAAATTTGGTAGAATACAATGACTGCAGAATTATATTCAGTATTTTATATAAATATCCTGTAATTACAACTATTTATTTTACTACCTAAATAGGCTTAAATATCGCTGTCTGGTCATTGAGATCTCCAACCTTATTTTATTTAGACCAAGTTTTACAATATTCTCTCCATTGCCTAGAATTCGTAATTACTATAATAGCGAGATCTCATCAATTAGCGCTAACCTGGATACATTCTTCATGATACACACTATGTTTAAAAGCGAAATAAAATTATTAAGTTGTAATTATTCAGAACATAGGTCTGTGATATTTTAAATGTATTATTTAGAAATATAATCAATTTCATCGAAAAACATTGTTGTTGCTACCGGGATTCGAACCTGGATCTCTTTCCAATCCGCGACTTTTTTTTAATACATTTCTCGATTGGAATGAAAATTTAAACGCTGACAATATAATATGCATTATTTTTTATTTATTATCTTAGTTTTATTAACCACAATTGAGTTTAAAAAACATCTACCGGTTTCGGAAAACACTTTTCCTTCTTCAGGATGTCATAACTAACTAAAAATATAGTATTGTTTCTTCACCAGAATCTATTTTTAAATTTTTTAAAAAACAACAATTATTTAAAAATATAAATTTAGTACCTAACTCAAATTACTGCTCAATACAAATTTAGTCGAATAATTTTTATTATTATGCATTAATGTAAAAAATACGTCTTGTTTACACACAGAATAAATTTTCGAAGAGTAAATACATTTACTGTTGTATAAATGTGTCTTAAACTATCCTATTCATGTTTTCACAAAGAATGTGTGTAGAGTGCCTCTCGCACTAATGTTTCTTCAATACATGTACACTTTGTGTATTCATTTACTGGTCTGTGATACACTTTCATTTTCGTTTAATTTGTATCGTTCAAAGTATTATATACAATTCCACATTACGCATTACGTTAAATTAGTATTGTTATTACGTCACTGAATTGTTTACAATATTATCCTATGACCCAATTGAATATTATGACGTTCACATGAAAAGATAATCTCTGTGGAGTAATAATATGTACGCGCGTGTTGTGACGTATAACGCAATGTTTATTCACGCTGATATCGGAATTGAAAATTTATTTTATCAAATCGTAAAAATATTGGTTCTATTCATTTAATCAGATCACATAATATTTTTTCTGAGAGAAAACGTGTAACGATCACATACATGATAATGAAGATAAGATAAAAACAGACTGAAAAAATAGGTAGGTAAAAATTTACGTTTGTGTAATGTTTTTGATGTATTTGAATATTTCGACAAAAACATCATCTTCAATTTTTTTCGTCATTTAATACATTAATAATATGGCGGATAGGTTGGTTACATCACTATTTCAATAGAATAAAGTCAAAACTGACAAAACGTTATTTAACAGTAATCAAAATATGTTAATATTTTAATGAAATGCCAGAAGAATAAGAAAATAGGAGAAACTACTGCATGGATTCAAAGTGAAACTATCTGATTCGATTATTAAAGAGGGGAGGGATACTCTTGTCTCTGACATATGAGGTAACAATGGCGTAAGATTTTTTGGGGGACCCTATTCGGAGAACACGGTGAAATTTTTTTTTTAGTGTCAGGTAATTTTAACTTTGTATATAATTGTAAAAAGTAGTAACAAAAATGGGTAAATTTTTATTTTATTTTGTTAAATTTTTTACAAATTTTTAGTGAAAGTTTTTAGATAATCTTTTTATAAATTTTGTTCATGGACAGGGTAAAGAAGTTAAATGGGACGAAGATGATGGGGATCGGTTGAGGGATCATAAAGGCCGAGGGAGTTTATGGAAGGAAGGGTTTGGGATAGAAATTAATTTACAATAAAATTTAGACGATAAATCGCGTATGCGTCGTTTGAGTGAGGGTATGTTTGAGTCTCTGTGAATTATTATGTTTCTGACAAACCAGAGTGAGTTTGTAATACTTCTAGGATGTAGTTTTGTTTGAATTCTAAAATTTTTGTGTTACTTGAACCCCAGACGGGGCTCGCGTATGCGAGTATAGGACGGTTAATTGTTTTGTACAAGAGTAATTTGTTATGTAGGTATAGTGAACTGTAGGAATTTATAAGGGGGTATAGTCGGTTGTAGGAGATTTGGGTTCTGTCGCGAATGTTGTCAATATGTCAATTTTTTATACACAACATTTTCACTACGTTCGTATTAACGAAACATAATAAAAATAACATAAATATATTAATGCGTTATTTGTACTTTGGATATCTTTTACTATATGTAAAAAAATATAAGTCAACCCTTTTCACCATGGAAACCTACCATCTACCTTACAACATATGCTCTATACGCATTATACCAAAGATGCTCTTTGCATAAATGCACGCATCTTGCACCCACAATGCACAAGGATTCTGCGAATTCTAAACTGCACAAATAAAATAAAAAATAAACGATCACGGCACAAATTATTATTACATGGCGTGATTTCCCAGTATTCTTGGTCATCAAAATAATCTCGCCACTGGAATGAAGTCACGAGATCAACGTTGATTTCTGATTGCAATGAATGGGCACACACACTGGATATAGCGTCGCATCCTCCGATGTACTCGCGCATCTCCGTCAACACTACAGCCAATAGGCAGTTCAGAATTAAGGGTGCTATTTAAAGCAACAGATTCATTCTTATATGATTTTATAATAAAGTGGACATGTGAGAATTATGTAAGGAATAACACATCTGATAAATTCCCTCCCTCGGCTCACCTCCGATACCGTTCGTTTGTGCATTTCCGGCAGCGTCTTCGAAGAAAAATTGTCCGATGATGCCTCCAGCCCAAAATTCACACTAAACAGTGACACGTTTGGGATGCATTTCATTCTCATAAAACACATGTGAGTTTTCGTCACTCCAAATGCAGCAATTTTGCTTGTTTACGAAGTCATTAACATGAAAATTGCTGAAGATAATTTTGTTGGAAAACTCACCGTTAACTTGTTGTTCAATGAACCAATTGACGAACTCTCTTCACTGCGCATGGTCTGTAAGCTTGAGTTGTTGAGTCGATTTTTTCGATTATTCTCTTCACAGTTAACGATGCGTTGTGTCGAATAGCGATCCATTTTTAATAATGGCGGACTGTCTACCATCGAACTGTCATAATGGTTTGACTGTCAAAGCACAACTGCAATAATGGCGCCAAATTAAAAATTTCCGCTCTTATTGGGACACTCTTTATTAGATTGGATTTTGAGTCGAGACAATCTTTGAAACAGGGAATATGTTCCCATGAAAGTCTTGCACTCCAAATTGTAAGTCAAATGATAGTTCATGTTTCGTCCGTCAGTTGGGTGAATTAAAAACTGCCCAACAGCAGTTAAAACGGAATAAACATTTGCAATTTAATGCCTTGTTTGTTTAACTTTCAGAAAAAAAACTGTTCGTTCTAGATGTCGAATCTCGTTGTCAAATCGAACACACGGATTTGAGTTTTCGTTTCTTTCTACTAATCTCAAACTGATATCTGAGTCTATCTCCAGTTCAAAATCTTAACATGTATATATAATATTTTCTCAACTAAATCTTTGAGATTTATTTTGCGTGTGATATGTTGATTTTCACGAGACCGCCATCTTGTTTGGCTAAATGTCGCGGGGTATGATTTATATTCTATATGTAGAATTAGGAGCTTCATGCTGAGGGTCTCCCGTATCGCTCACTTGGTCTGCTAATGTTTCTTACGCTACTCTCTTGGGTAACCTCATTTCGGCAGAGATACATTTAGTCTGTACATATAGCAAGCCTTCATTAGATATTTCTATTATATATATTTCATTTGAGGTGGCTTGAACATGTCTTGCGAATGCCAGAGGAGAGATTGATATATCTTTTTGGCAATTCTGGAGTTAAAGGGATTGAAGACGGGAAGACGGAAGTGCCTTGTTGAGACTTTGGACCCTCGATCAGGATGAAAATGATTATGATCACTAGATTGTCCAAAAATGAGATGGGCTGATACGATAAAGAGAGATAGAGATAGATTGCAGATATCGGACTGGAGAGATCAGGTTAGAGACAGGATTGTATAGTCGGTCTTGGATCTGGACGATCAATAGCGCCAAATGATGATGATGGTGATGGCAAATTATAGATTTAATTATAATGTAGAATATTTTTACAAGGTCAGTGTTACGTTAACAGCTGTGTAAATAAAAAATATTTTAGTTTATCAAGGTTTATGTCAGAAATATGATTAATATTTTTTTAAATATCTCACAAAAGCAGACATTTCAATACAAGATAATAATCATAATTTAAAACTAGCAAAACTGACCTAGAGCTCATTCCATCCATCGTATTATATAAAGTAGGTTGATGTGTTAGGCGGGTAAAAGTTATAATAAAGAACTTAAATATCCACATCTCATTCGACAGCCAGCCAATGAGCAACAGTTTACGCTGATTTATCGGTGGTTCTGGACGTCCATATTTGTTTTGCACGCTAAAGGAACTGTAAAATTACGATAATATAGAGAGATTCAATAGATACAGTAAAAATACTAAGAATAAAATGGAGTGTTTAAAAAATAAAACACAGTTATTATAATTAAATACATCCACAAGTACAATATTATTTTTAATTGTTTTTTATTATCATGCATCACCTACCGAACGAATTACAATTTTAAGTCAATTTTTCTTAAATAAAAATGTGCGTCTGATAGTACGAAAAATACGGAAGTTTGTCCTGAAAATCTTCACTTTACTTAACACATAATAATTTCCTATCCGATATACAATAGGTATAATGTTTATCGATTTACTCGATGCATATGTTGAAAAGATTTTGTATAAACTAAAACATAAACAGAAAGTAATTAAATAATTTCTTAATAATAGTAGAAAAATAAAAAAGTAAATAAGTACGTTTCCCTTATAACATAATATTAAATTAGTGAAATATCTAAGTACATTAATAAAATACTAGCAGATGCTGAGCTACGCGGATGGCAATTGTCAATAGAATCTGTAGAGCTTTCCCAAAAAAAAAAACATGTAAATAAAATGTCGATATATTTAAAATTATTCCATCTTTGTAAGTTAGCCGTCAAAACGAAAAAACTGACACAAGAATCGTGGCTAGACAGTTTCTAGGGTGATTAAGATTTCTCCCTTACCATAGACAGAAGAAAAGATACAGATGTTAATATACGATTTCGTTAATATATGTTGTTTTTTTCTTATTCCTTCATTTCAAATTAAATATATATTTACTTATTGTTATTGAATATATAGAAGAGAAAATATTTGAGTAATCTTAACCTACAGACCTAGAAATAGATGGGGAAACGTAGTATTATTATGGATATAGTATCGTAGACTATTATTAATGTGTATATAGTGATATTAAAAAATGTGAAAACAAACAAATAAAACCAAGGTATCGATAATAATTATACTAGTATTCAGATTATACAGATATCTAACAAAATAAAAGTAGATACATCACAGGACATTAACGCCAAAAATATGGGAATATAAATACGGTACTTGTACAGTCTATTTAAGAATCTCATATTATTTAGATTTTAATATATAAAAGTACCATCCCCCCCCCCACACTTTAGCGCAATTAAGCTAGAAGTGAAGATTTATACGTTGAAAATGTGAAATGAATGGGGGCTATTTCACGGTAGAAAATACGATTATTTTAATACAAATTATACAGGCTTAATTAAATATATACGACCGGCTTTAGTGTCGGCAGAATAAACATACGGTTGAATTATCTGGCTCTTTTATCATTATCTATATATGTATATATATTTATATATAACACGCACTTTATTATACAACAAAATAATTGACCGAAAACAATTAACATGTTGAAATGTTTTATTTTAAGGTAAGGTAACGATACTGATTTAAAAATAGTGCGTTACTAAATTTCGTAATATTTTACCGCATAAGTTCGCGAATGTACGAAATGTATGAAAATTCACCCTGAGGGAGAGCCAGTAGAATACTCCGTTAGGTCTCTTTAGCCAGTGCTCCTTCTCAGCTTCCCCCAGCGAGAGATCCACACCTTAATAAATACCCAGAAATGTCCGAGATTACTTTCATTCCTTAATAGGTCATCGTTTCGGGAAATCCGATGACCTATTTCTTCTAATCCCGCAATTATTTTATTATTATTTATATATAGAATTAATAAGAAAAATTGATGCAAATCAATATGAGAACGAATATCTTACAAGAGGAAAAGATAGACTGAAACTGCCATTCAGGAAGAAGGCTAAATCTCAGAAATTAGTAATGTATAGTGCGATGAAGATTTTCAATGAGATTTATTATTTATTTATTTATTTGTAACTATATAAGACATATAAAAATTTGTTTGGACTGTGCCCGTCTCAATAGAGAAATTCTGTGTCAAGACGGGCATGCCAGATGATATAAGAAGGAGGAGACACTACATAGATCCAAAACTAAGCAAATATTTGCAAGATAAATTTTAGTAAAAAAGGAACATTCTTCTTTATATTATATTAAGTTTATATTAAGAATAAATAAATAAATCAAACAATTCGTGGAGTTGGAATAATATTAGTTTTTACTATAACATTTATGTGACGAACATTAGTTTAAATGTTATATTTTTATGAGTGTTTATTTCGATATTAATATTTATAAAATAGCTCCCACAAAATGCCTCATAACTACAGCGAGATGAAATCAAATAAATTAATCCCGTTTGCACTTGCTCACCATTTTGTGAATATGACCGTCAATTTAAATTGTTAAGATAATTAAGTTCATTAAAAATCTTAAATATTGAATTGCCTACGTCATATGAACATTTCGTGTGATTCACTTGTCTGCGAACCCAAGCCCTGACAACCGACAACCCTCAGTTGACTAAAATTAGATATTTTGAATTTTAGTTTTGTTGTTAATTATATAATTCCACATGAGTATATTATATAATACTGACAAAATAATTAGTTTTGTTATTTAGACGTCGACCGGTTTCAATACCAACGTGGTTGTTCCATACAGGAAACAAGAATGTAGACAAGGGTGGTTCTTCAACCGGCAATGAGGTCGAAAGTAGCCATGGGCGATATGGCTCAGATAACTAGCCGGTTCACCCGCTCAATCGTCCAAATTGACCCGGCTCAATGAGCCGGTTCAATTTGAACCGGTTCATTAACATTTTACATTAATATTTAAAAAAAAAAATACAACAAAGAAAATCTGTATTAATCTTCTTAATTCTTAAAAATAAAAATACTTTGTAAGATTATACTAACTAGATACAGCAATATTATTTTTTGTCCTAGATGTTTCAATTGTTTAGTAACCTCATCATCATTATTTGCGAACGTAAATAGTAAGTAATTGAAACAAATATTTTGATAATAATTCAATTTTAAAAACGGTTTGTTTTATAACCGTACACCCTGACAAGGCAACTTTGCAATGCGTTGTCCTAACAATTTTATCTGGGATCGTATTCAAGTGTCAACATTCATAAATTACAGAGCGATCCGTGCCGGTTGTCGGTCTACTGGTTGATTTTCGACTGATCCGCCAGTGGAACGACGCACCACTAATCGAAAGAAATTAAACATAAAAGATGTTTAATACAAGCACACTACGGCGGCAAAATCGATAATGGCTTCCGCCAGCAGAATACTGCGTTTTTATTCAAATTCATAATAATACATATAGTCATATTTGCAAGTACCCACACGGCGATAGGCCGCCGCTTGTAACGTTTTACTAAGACGTCTTTGTTTTCCTGATATCTATCTCACGGGTTTTTTGGCGCCACACCGATGATTAGACCTTTAAATTATTGTCTTACCATATCAATTATATGACGCCTCTTCGGTGAGTAATTCTGTGCGATAGAGTGGTTAATACAAAGTGCTTTTAACTACAAAGTTATGTAAGTTAGTTAGGTTACACGTTTAAATCAAGAAGAAATAGTATTTTCTCTTTTGGACAGTAAAAATAAACATAATTCCACATAAATTTAACAAGAACGAGCTATTTAAAAAAAATTAAATAAAATGCGGCTGTCGTGAACTAAAATGAGACTAACATTATCTTCAATTAAGACTCGATATACAGGGTGTAATAGATCTAGTCCACAATATTTTACGGGCGGATACTTGACTAATTTACGAGTCGAAAATGTTCAAAAGATATGTGCCTAATTTCAACCATGTCAGAGATATAAGCATTTTAAAAAAGAAGTAATTATGCAATTATTTCGATTAATTGAAATATTTTATTGATTCCAATTTATATATTGAATAAAAAAAAATCAAAGGTCATCGGATTTCGAGCGGCTAGACTATTTTTTGTTAGATGATTTAAGGCCTAAGGCAAAGCCATAGATTAATAATGGAACAATTTCAGCTTAACACGATTTTGTAAAAATTTCAAACAAATAATAGATATCTCATAGAGACGAAGCTATTTTTTATTATATTGAATGGAAAGATATGAAAGTATGGGTAATTACAGGGCTTACGACCTGTCTTCGGCTGGTTTAAGTGATCGCTTTATACAAATATACCGTTATATGTAATTCCATATCTTTCCATTAAATATGACAAAAAAATAGCTTCGTCTCTATGAGATATCTATTATTTGTTTAATAATAGTGCCTTTGTAGGTGAAAATCCTGTAATTATGTGTTCTTGGACATATTCAAATATTGCTAATAGTATTTTCCGTAACAGTGCATAATTTGTACATATCCCTTCTCCCAAAAAAAAAATAATGTGGACTAGTTTTGTTACACCCTGTATACGTATTATATTGAATTTTTTGGGACGCGGGGAAGACAGTTTTACGCAGTCTTTTACGATCTAATTTTTACTCATTCCTTGAAATTTGAAAAGCACGAGAGTGACAGACTTTTGTGCCATTGAATTGAAAAATGTATATTACAATAACACGAAAAAACAGATATGTTCAAATAATGTTGAACGTCGGGTTATTTCAAATATCGCCGGCGTGTGTTTTATCTCCCGCGGATTTCCCGATGGAAGCATTCCCGGAAACTCGCGTATGTTGACATTGTTGATTTGCTGCAGATGTACGGGGACTGAAAAATCAGATGTACATTTAGAAATCGGTAGAATAAAACGAAAACAAAGGAAAAATTTGGTCCAGGATAAAAATTGTTTAGACAGGGACCATTCCCGTTAGTCGTTTGTTTTGTAACAACTGACTCTGGGTTTATTTTGATATTTTTCCCACTTTTCGCCTCCGCTTTCATCATTTAGAGACTCGCACAGCAACGCGCCTATGTCCACAGGTACATAAAACGCAATTCCCACCAGCCATAAAGATGTTGGGTACAGACGGCATGTAACAATACAAACCGGTGATGAGAAAAAATGTTACTCTTGACTCACTGGAATAACAGTGATTAAAAACTGTGACTCGTGATCACAGGTTAATTACAAATACGCGTGCGCCGCACGAAATCACAATACATGAAAAAAATAAAAAAACATAATTTTGAGCGTATTTACTTATATTATTCAAACGTTATTTATTTATATTTATTTAGCACTATATATCTAATTTAATATCACCACAAATTCTCAGCATTTAGCGTTAAACGTTTTAGCAGAATCTACTAGATAACGCTCATCACGAATTGTAATGTCATTCCTTCATAAATATTTTCGTTTCATATGCACATGCGCCGAATCACCGTTCACACTTAAATATAATTAAAATAATCACGATATTCCCAGATATTTAATCACTGATAGTGAGTGTGACTCAAGGATATCAGTGATTGACTCACGATTCGTGATTTTGAACTCATCACTAATACAAACGTGGTCAGCAGCACTCGGATGGCCGCGAAGCCTCCTCTAATCTCAGTTCGCGCATCCAGCAGTAACTTCTACCTTTGTACAAATAAACTTTAATAAATTCAGTGCGTTCGTGAATAGTTTCTGTTCTTGAAACGCCTGTCACACATTATCATATGTTTCGAAAGAATACGAGTTACCGTTACAAACACAATATTCACAATAATAATAATAAAAGAATAAACACCCGGTATTCGGGTGAATATTGGGGCATCCAATACTCTCACACGAATCACATCAATTTTAAAATCCTTCTCATCTGGTGTCAACATATATTACACGTATACACGTCACGCCACATTTATCGACACACCCCGCTTTCGACAAGGTATTGCAAGCTGGTACTTAAGATAACACCGATACTAAAGTCAAGTATTACTATTGGTATTACCCTGGATTCAACGTTCACGTGGTGCAAACACATACGCAATAAAAATAATTTAAAAGCTACGATGAGCAGAAATAACAAACCGTCCATCGATAATAAATTCATCATCTACAAGAGCATAATAATAAGATTTATACTAATATATGCAGCAGCCCTTATCTGAGGGCACGCAGTTAGCTCGTCGCACATTAGCAGAAATAAAATTGTGAAAATAATGAGCAATAACTCTGGGTACGCCGAAATGGATCAGAATCATACAACTCCATCACGAATCGAGCGTTCCAACCATTCATTAGGTCCGAACATTTTAATGTAAGAATACCATTCAATTACGACATTAATTTCAAATACAAAATACCGAAAATGATCCTACAAATATTTCTTCCAAGGAATTGTCCATTTGCAGTCATTCCATAGAAATGTTATTTTTTCTTACATATTTTTTATTAATATTAAAAATATAATATAATTTGAATAATCAGTGGATATATATATATAATTTATTTATTTGAACTTTATTTTGATTTTAACAGAAATATATCATATTTACATCTTTACACACATTTAAATACATTGCCCAACTAGGCTAGCCTGTTTTTGGGCAAATTATATATATATAATATTTTATATATATATATATAATTTGCAAAACACAATAAGATCGAATACATACAAAGCATATAATGTGAAAATATTTAAAGAGAGAGAGAAAAAAAAAATGTATATATATATAAAATATAAATATTAACATTTGTTTCTTCTCTATTAGAGTAAGACTCGTGTATAGAGAAAGAGAATATACGAGTTAATTTTTGTTTCAGTTAGTCTGTGTACATATTTTTTTTACTTCAGTTACAAATTTATGATAGACCGAAATTTTCCTAATTGTGATGGGGAGATTGATAAAAAATTAGATGCCTTGATAAATAAATTGATTTTGAGTTGCGGTATATTTTAGTTTTGGGATATCAATTTGATAATCTATATCTTGTAGATCGGAATTCGATTCTGAAATTTAATTGATTTTTTTTTGTATGTCTACTATTTTTGGTACCATTTAACAACATCCATTCATCCAATCTTAAAACATCACTTAAATTATATTATTACCCACGACCACGATTGCATCAGTGGTAATAAAATAGTTAGTCCTAATTAAATGTATTAATTAGAAAGATAAACATATAAAATCAATTTTATCGAAAAATATTGTTGTTGCTGCCGGGATTTCAACCTGGATCTCTTTTCAATCCGGGAAAGGTGCATTATCCGATTATGCTATACCAACATTGGATTGACGACAAAATTTCGAACCTATATGTTGTTACACTTTTAAAATTAATACATCTATCGTTTCATTATTTATAAAACATCTATTTTATTTTTCGAAAATTCGAAATTTCGAAAGAGATCCAGGTAGCAAACAACAATATTTTTCGATAAAATTGATTTTATATGTATATCTTTCTAATTAATATTTTTAATTAGTATTTAAAATATCACAGACCTATGTTCTGAATAATTACAACTTCACAATAATAATGTGTTCCCTTAATAAAATAGTGTTTTCTATTCGAAATTTTAACCTTTTCAATTTACGTAGATTAAAAGTATTCGGAGACATCTTTCTCTTGAAGCAGCTAGTCTACTTACAAATGCATTTGTGGTGTCACGTGTGGACTATTATAAGAGCATGTATGTTGGCCTGCCAATGTTTTAGCTGGATAGATTACAACCCATTCTACTAAATGCGGCAGCGCGGATACTATATGGAATTTCCAAATTCTTTCATAAAACATCCCTTTTATATAAGCTACATTAGCTCCGATTCCCTAAAAGAGTTGAATTTAAATAGGTCTGGTTGATATACAAGGCGACACATAACATAACCCCTCCGTATCTTTAAGAGCTTTGTATCTCAGGTAATTTAAATGGTAGACGTCAATCTCTCAGGTCAGCCGCTGCTCTACAGCAGCAGGAAGAGTTGTAGAACCGACCAACCGTTACCAGAAGTCTAAATTTAGTGAACGGCCATTTGCGGTGTTAGGCTCAAAAGCGTGGAACTCTTTGCCCTCCGTCATAAGAAACAGTTCACCAGAGACTTTATTTAAGAAGAAACTAAAAACGCACCTTTTCAAAAAAACATTTCCATAAGTGAAAAAAACAATTTTTAATTAAAAAAATAATGATAATTATAAACAGTTTATGTGTAAAGCGCCCTTGAGGTGAAAGTTTTTTCGAAAATACAAATGATCCAATATTATTATTATTATATACTAATCAGCGACATCATTTCCGATAATGGTCTCTGGAACAGTATACGAAACGTCGACCAGAGGAGGTCGGGGTTATAAAATAGCTCAAAATATTAAAAAAAAAAAAATCTAATAATTCATATTTTTATCTCATCATCGTTTTAATTACACAATAATTGTGAAAAAAATATATACCTATATAAGGAAAAAGAAATAACTGAATATGAATTAAGTACGCACACACGCACTTATCGGCTGAGTGTTGATATTATCTTTAATTTAATTTTATTAAAATTAACATACTATCAATGTCGTCATCCTACCGATAATCTTGGTGTATAATGTAATTTCCTTGTTTCCTGATTTGTTTGACCGTGGTAAAACACCGCAAGGAAAGAGAATTTAAAAAATATATATATTATGTAACTGAACAAAAATAAATATTCAAAAACCACTTAAAAAACGCAAATAATAAATAATTCTTCCGAAAAATACGGGACTTAAATCCGATACTATTTACAATTCCCGGTAGATTTTCTGCCACATGAGTTACAGCAGTTATTATTTCTCACCCCATATATATTTTTTCAATAGATATATTTTTTCTAATTGATTAATTTAATTTAAGTAATTAATTAAGTAAATGCCACTAAAGCTGTTTATTTAACCATCTCGAGTTGAAATTAAAGTGCTTGGAGACAGGTATTGGCTGACGTGAGAGTTATCTGTAAAGAATTTGGTTGTATAAATTTTAATAATTATACAAAATACTTTGTTTAAGCCACTATTTATTAATTATTCTGCATGTTTCGATAATTTATGGTAACATCTTCAGCAAACAATGTGTACTGAAATTATAAATACAAGCATAGATAAAAACAAAACTATAAAATGGTGAATAAGTAAGAATTAATAAGAAAACAAATTTAAAAGGTGACTATTTGCAAAGAGGATTTGGTTATTTATAATATTAAGCTTGCTATTAACACTTTTTCTTATTTATAAAATTTTAAATTTATCTAACTGTAAATCTCTAGTATTTGTATGTATACTTTTTAAACCCTTATTAATATCAAAGGAATGGTTTGTTTCCAAAAGGTGATTGGAAAATTCTGATTACGCATTACTTAAATAAGCACAAAATGGAGAATGTGAGTGAACTGAATGAGTATATTTGTAATTCTAATGAAATTATTTTTTTTTTTAAATATTTTCATGTTAGCAAAATCAACTTCGCCGTTGAAATTTATTTTTAAATTATTAAGGAGAACACATTCTTATTGTGAAGTTATAATTATTCAGAACATAGGTCTGTGATATTTTTAATACAGATTAAATGTATTAATTAGAAAGATATACATATAAAATCAATTTTATCGAAAAATATTGTTGTTGTTACCGGGATTCGAACCTGGATCTCTTCCTATCTAGGGAAATGCATTAACCTATTATGCTACACTAATACAGTAAGTTGATGACAAATTTTCGAACTTATATGTTGCATTTTCAAATTGATACATCTGTCGTTTCATTATATGAGATCCAGATTCGAATCCCGGTAACAACAACAATATTTTTTCGATAAATTGATTTTATATGTGTACCTTTTTAATTAATACATTTAATTTGTATTAAAAATATCACAGACCTACACAAGGATATTCTCAAAAATTGCAACTTCACAATAAGAATGTGTGCTTAAAAATAAGTTTAAAGTATTAGCAACATGTTGCAGTGTAGTTAAACACCAGTGTTAAGAAAGGTGTGAAGTTATTATAATTAATAGAAGAAACAGTATTTTGAAATTATTATATTAATCATATTTAATTAATTTTAATATAATAAAATAGTTATGTGACAGGTCTGCTTCTTTACAGCCAGCAATATGAAACAAGTTAATTCCTCCAGTAACAATATTATTTCGTATATTGTAGAAATGTGCAGTGCTGGATCGAGAAGTAATTTCTAAATATTTATGTTTGATTTTGAAAATAATTAGTGACCTGAAAACGACGTTGATTGATAGCTAAATAAAAAAACCTTTGAAATGTGTGAAGAACAATCTTAAAACGGTGGCGAATTCCTTTCGACGGAGATAATACACACGGTTCTAGATTTACGGCTCCAACTCCAGGCGATTATTTGTATATTTCCAAAACATTCTGATGATATTTCAGTCGACAGAGTAACAGCGAGGCGCTCGTCTGCTGCTCGACAGCGGCGGCGACAGCTTCACTTCGAAAGCTGAATTCGAGGAAAACGGTCCAACAAAAGCGGTCGTGTCCGAGACCAGAGCAAACTGCGAACATGAAAAGCGGGTGTCCAATAAATTGTGACGAGTTTTTCTCACCCGCCTATACAAGTTGTCCCAAAAGTCTTTTTCATAAAAAAAATGGGTTTAATTTTCATTTTAGCAGTCACTGGGAATTTATTTCTTAAAAATTATGTTTTATAAATGTGATCCGTTATTTCGCTGGCACTCTTCTAAACGGGAGGCAAAATTTCTAAGAACTGGTCGGCACGTATTCTCTGTGATCGCTGCCATTTCTACTCGGATATTTTCTTTTAATTGGTACGAAGAGGGAGGATTGTTAATGTATACCTTTCATTAAAAGTAGCCCAATAGAAAAAAGTCCAGTCGGGGCTACGTGGAGGCCACTTTATGTCACCTCGTCGGGATATCAATTTTCCAGGGAAAATTTCAAAAACTGTTAAGGACACGCTCCATAGCGACTGAATTCCCAAGGATGCGGTTAGACAGCGAATGAACCAAAATGAGAAATACTTTTGGGACACATTATATTAAATTACACTCGCGTCATAGTTTTTATGAAAAGTACTATCACTGTGTGTATTTTATAATGTATAAGTTCACATAAATCAATCCAAAAATTAATAATTTGTATTGTTTGAATTTATACAGTGCGAATTTATACTACAATAATATGAATATTAACGATAGTTCTCTCGTGTCTTCGTAATTCGTAATATCTCGAAATTTTAAAATGTCTCAATAAATGTGGTAAATAAAAATGTTCAAAATATATGCAAATCGTAAAAAGGAAGCCCCATATTATATGTGGGCACTTTCCGGATAACGTGGATAAAATTTCCAGTCGACGATAATTTTTCTCAGAAATGTTAAGTTTTGTACTATCGCTGTTGTTATACAATCATTTTCCGTGGAAGCGTCTAAATGCTTACATTAATTACATATTTATCATATACTGCATGTGCCAGATAAAAAAATATAACAATGAATTATGTTATACAGAATGTGCTCGCAGCAAAACAGAAAATATTAATGGGATGTCTGGGACGTGTTAATTCGTCAAAAAAAAACCATTATAAATTTACTTTTAATATTGTTGAGGGACACATAAAGAATTATAATGATATTAAAAATAATTAAAGAAAATTTACATTGCTAATAAAATGTAGATAACCTACATTATAAACTCAAAAGAAATTTATATACGTAATATAATTATTCTTTAAGGGGCGTTAATTAGTTTACCAAAACCCTGCTTGAGTTTTATATCATTTGGACTCCTTACTCTTCCTTCATGGCGTATGCCTTATGAGCGCATTAGCTAAAATTGGGTATGTTTATTATTATTACTGCAATGATGCAGGGGCTGCTAGCTGGGGCAGGAGATAACCTCTAAATGAATACGGTTTTGGGACGTTATGTCATAGGTTGATAGAACGTTCATTGTGGGGTTCCGTTGCTGTGGGAGTTCAGCGTAAAAACATTATGAATTATTTTACTGGGGGAATACCCAAGTCGTGATAGAGTTGCGTAATCCTGATCCATTTAGGTGTACGCAACGCTAGTCTGATGACCTTATTCTGGAAGGATTGTAATGTATTTATATGTGTGGTGGCCGCGTGACCCCAGGAAAAGGGCTGCGTAGAGGAGTATAGGCCTTAAGACGTCCTTGTATACGAGGTTGTCGGTGGTAAGTTTGCTATTTCTGCCTATTAGTGGGTGGGGTTCATTTATTATGTATATTTTATTTATTTTATTTTTATTTTATTCAGACAACATACAGTTAATTAGTAAATACGGAAATCACAGTGAAAGCTAAATAATAATTCAACTAATTACATGTTTTCTCTGAAGACATAAAATATTTTAAACAGTGAATACAATTTGAATTTTAAGGACTAAGCAGAAAAATGTGAGAGAAAAAAATTTTTAACATAAAGAAAAAAGTTATAAAAAAGAAAGTAAGGAAATATTCGAGGAGAAAGGAAAAGGAAATTGGGATAGGGAATAAGATCTGAGTAATAAAAATAAAGGCCTTTAAGGTTTATGTAATGAATTCAGATTTGATTGAGGTAACTGTGGTATTGAAAATGTCTAGTTCGTCCGTTCTCGGTAGAAAAATTAGTTTTGTTTGGCATTGGTGTTGCAATGTGGAAGATTAAATGTAAGATGAGTTCTGGTTGACCTGGCTGGCACTCGAATGGATATGCGTCTGAGTAAATTTGGACAGTCTACTTGAGAGTTGGCTGTTTTGTGTAGAAAAATGACATCGGCCATGTCTCTTCGAGTTTGTAGTGATGGAAATTTGAAAAAGATAGATGACTCAGCAGTGCTAGTTATGGTTCGATAACTACGAAAGTTAAGATATTTGATGAAGCTGTTCTGTATTTTTTCGATTCTATTGATGTATGTGGTATTCCTTGAATTCCAGACTTAGGAAGCATATTCGATAATACTTCAGACATATGAGAAGTAGTGTTTTCATGGTGTTTGCATGCCCGAAGGATGAAACCTAACATTTTGGTTATTCTGGATGTAATATGGTTAATCTGCAAGTCGAAGAGTAATTTAGAATTCAATAAAATCCCAAGATCTTTAGTTTCAGATATCTTGGTCAAGAGTTGGTTATTAAGAAAGTAACGGAAGTTAAACGGATTTAAACGGAAACGGATATATATTTCAATTAGGATAATAACTCAACAGGCTCCTGTTTAATTGTACGAATTTTTATTTATTATATACTGACTGATGCAGTGTTATTATGGTATTGGCAATATATGATAAATTATGTTTTTCAAATAAAAAAAATAGTCTTCCAGCTAAGTAATATTTATCAGAAGTGGGAAAAATTTATAACAGGCAATTAGACAGTGACGACCCCCACAAAAAATTTCAAACAGTCCCCTAAACCAATTTTGATAACGAAGCATTCTACTAGCTCTCCCTCGCACCTCTTGCGACCTGGACAGGGTGAATTTCTGCCGGACTGTGAACGAGTTCTGCGATTGCAACACGTAAATGTGACGTCTACCCACCCCTTTTGGGGGTGTATGATTTATATAGCTTCTTTCTGGCTGCCTTCTGAATTTAATGTGATAACTAGTCTCACGTCTAATTGTACAGGTATGGCTCGGGTATGATGATACCGGAGCCAACCTATGACGGTATTATGATAATAATGTAATAAAATAAAATAAATATGTAATTATGACGAATCGAAACGAGAGTAAACAACTCTCAAAACGCGATTCAGGATAGGGTATAAATAAATAAACAAAAAAAAATCACGAAAAATGATTATCTTACACTATATAAAAGTAATACAAATTAAATGTAAATATATAATACATATAAAATCAATTTATCGAAAAAATATTGTTGTTGCTACCGGGATTCAAATCTGGATCTCTTCCTATCCGGGGAAATGTACTAACCGATCTTTCTAATTAAAACATTTAATTTGTATTAAAAATATTACATACCTATGTTCTGCAAAATTGCAACTTCACAATAAGAATGTGTTTTCCTTAAAAATATAAAAGTACATTTAGGTTATGGGGGGAGGACCTTTGAACCTTTGACCAACTCTTTAAGAAGCAATGATACCGAATATCGCGAATTATTTGATTGATTTTGTGGTGAACATACCAAAGTTAGAAACGGATCAATGTTATGAAACGTATCCCGTATCTTAATATTAGATTTTATTATAAATTTTCAGTAAACGGTACGGCAAAATATTTTAAATTTTAACAACCGGTTCGTGCTAATCGGTGTAAACTCATAGAGGGACATAACGTATATCCTACTTACACATTTAAAATAATATTTATAATATACTTTATATTTTTGTTTGTTTAATTTTAATTATTTAATATTTCTGGTTTAGATTGAGATTAATTGTATCATATTAAATATAACTATACTTTTAAAATTAGCAATATTAACTTTGTGGTTGAAATTCATATTTTTTATTTATTATCTTTGTTTTATTATGTAAAACTAATCAAGAAATTATAAACAACCAACTAAATTTAACTACGAGTCCTATTCTAAAATTTTTTCCTAAAAATTATTCGACTAAATTTGTATTAAGCAACAATTTGAGTTAGGTACTAAATTTATTTTTTAAATAATTGTTGTTTTTTTTTTAATTTTAAAAATAGGTTCTGGTGAAGAAACAATGATATATATTTTTAGTTAGTTATGACATCCTGAAGAAGAAAATAGTATTTTTCGAAACCGGTAGATGTATTTAAACTCAATTCAGTGGTTAATAAAACAAAGATAATAAATAAAAAATTAAATATAACTGTCTAGTTAAGGAGAGAGTGAACATACATGTATATATTACAGTAACAAGAGATACAAATAAATATTTTAATTGCAAAATAAACTGCATCACTGTTGCGATTATTAATATTTTCGCTCGTCTTTATAATCTTTACAAAAAGAAAAAAAATATAAGTGGAATAAATGGAAGCGTCTATTTGATTTCCAAAATAGCTTTCATCCAATTATCTGAAGCCATTGGAAAGCGGCCTTCAGACGCGATTGCAAAAAAATACAACATTTTGCGAGCGTCGCAGATGGCGTTCGGTTTCCAGGAAGTGACAAAAAAAAATGTTGCGTTTACAATACCAGTACAAATTTGACGCAACAATTCATATCGTGAGATAAATTAGCACCATACCATTTGACACACATGTACACACAGTTGAGTGTAAAATATTTCTTAATACTTTGATAATCTGAATCTGACGGTCCCCAAAATTACCAACAAGTACGGATCGAGGACAATAGAATTTGTTTTTCCTATAATAGAAAATAACATGCCTAGATCTTTACAAAAGCGCACGCCTTCTCCTAATTTAGAAGAAATTATTAAAAAATGGCTTGTATAAAATACGTCCTACCTGTAAGAATGATATGTATTGTTTAAATTGACCGACTGATTAATTGTTATGTTTTTGAGCTTATTAAATGTAACAAATTGATTTAACTGCAGACAAACGTCCATCAAGACGTTTTGTGGGTCTAGTGTTAATTAAAAAAAAAAAAAAACTTCTCTCATCAACAAGTCAGTTTTGAGATGTTAATTACTTTATGAAAACATCAGTGAATGTTCCGCTAATTATGTTATATTTTTATATACATATTTACATTTCATAATTTTAATTTTTTTTTTTTATAAAAAAATATATTAAATGTTTTATTTATTATTTTTTATAATTGTACATATTAAAAAAAAATAACAATATTTATAATGAATAAATTAAACATTCTGATCGTTCGCAGAACATATGGTACGATGCGGGTTGATTCGCGCCGTGGCAGTTAGCGATGATTGGTCGCAATTGGCACGTGCCAGCTAGTTTATAAATTAACGGAGACGTGCCCTAGGGCTGATTAAATTTTTATTTAAAAAAAAGCAATAATTAAAATTTAAAGATTTTTACAAAAAAAAAAGAGTAAACAAGCATTATTTTAAATATTTTGAACAACATACTGAGAGAATATCAGCACTATAATTTTTTTTATACAAGCATGTATAAAAATGTAAAAATGAACACCTGAGGTAGGTAAACGTATAACTCTTTGTAACTTCGATCCATCTTAATACGTCATAGATTTTCTTTTAATTAATTAAGTGCAATTAAGCATTTATGGAATAATTCAAGATATAACGAACAAAACAATACAATCATGATATCACGAACAAAACATTTTTCATTGGAAAGCTATTTACTATATACTTTAGAGGTAAACAGACCATGGTTATATAATAAAATATAAATATTTATTTTTTAAAGATAGATGCGCGAGCCTAATGCCACGAGTTATCCGGATATGCGTAAAAATGGTCGCTATCATGTATTCATGTTCTAAAACGGTATAAAATGCAAAATATTAAGAATGGTTAAAAATTAAGGGCAGGTAGTATAAAAATACATAAATAATTTCAACCTAAATAGTCCTACCTGAGAAAAGATACACCATTGTGAGATATCGATTAATAATCATATCTCACAAATGATTAATAATCATAATTTAAAACTAGTTATGAAATCAGTAAGTAGCTTCTATTAGGCCTAGTTAGTTTTTTGGTGAGGAAAAATAAATAATAAAATAAAATAATGTTTTAGTTTTAAAATACTTTAAAATGCACATATACTAAAGTCAACCGAAATTAGTTGACTTTGGTACATGTGCATAAGCCACAACGTGTTTGCTTTCTTTAAAAATTTAAAAATAAATAAATATTTTTGGTAAAAATTGAACTCACATCGGGACATTTCTACTGTCGGTAGACTACTTTGTCCTGGTAACTTATGTCAGTAGAACAATATAGTATAATTAGGGTAGGAAATTTTCGAACGATTTTATTATTATATCATTAAGGGAACACATTATTATTGTGAAGTTGTAATTATTCAGAACATAGGTTTGTGATGTTTTAAAATACTAATTGAATGTATTAAGTTGTATCAATGTGTACAAAATTGAATAAAAATGTATTGATAATTCTGGCGTTTGCTATAGGATTACTCAAAGGCATTTGAGATTCCATAAAAATAATGTAGATGGCTTTCAAATAATGGAACGACGAATGTATTAATTTGAAAAAGTGTTTTGAAAATTTGTCATGAAAGGTACTGGCGCTGTAGCATATTTGGTAATGCACCTTCCCCAGAATGGAAATAGAAATATCCCGGTAGCGCAAAAACAATATTTTTCGATAAAATTGATTTTATATAAATATCTTTATAATTAATACATTAAATTAGTATTTATTATTATATCACTAGAGTGACGGGTGCCGACAACTTCTCGACCAGCCAATTTCTCAAAAGTCATGTTATCCCAAAAAATTATTATGTATTAATTAATTAAGTCAAGTTTTTAGCTAAAAAAGATCTAAAAATCATCATTATTATAATCAAAATATTAAATCAACTGAATATTATTATTAAAAGAACATAATGGAATGATTAAATGTATTAATATCAAAAAGTGTAGTTTCGAAAATTTGTCGCTAAAAATATTGTCGCTGTAGCATAGTTGGAATGCATCTTCCCCGGTTATGAAAGAGATCCAGGTTCGAATCCCGGTGGCGCAACAACAATCTTTTTCGATAGAATTAATTTAATATGTATTATCTTTCTAATTAATATTTAAATTTTATTAATTTATTTATCATTACAAGAGCTTTATGAGAGGTGGATTTGTACAATAGTCTAATACTCCATTTAAGTGTGTTTACCACGTATTTATTATTGAGTATTGGTTTTACCTGCAATAATGGATAATTTAAGTGATACACAGATGAAATTTATAATTATAACGATTAAAATAATTTCAACAGAACTGAAACAACATGACGGCGTCTAAAATAATAGGGATTGATTGCAGTGACGTAACTACAAAATTTAGATGACAATGCAGTAGAATAGAAAATTGGACCCCTAAATAAGTATTGTATACAGGGTGTAACAGATATAGTCCACAATATTTTATCGATGGATTCCCAAACCAAATAACCATAATGAAGCATCCACACGTGCACGACCATCGGCGATCTGTGGATCTGTCATTAATACCGAACAGTATCGTATGCGTGTGTTTTGTATTATATAATTCGATGACCAAAAACGGCAAGTTGAAATACATCCCTCCAAGAGTGCCGCCACTCTCTACTCACGCAGGCGTCTCGTTGCCAAACGCCACGAACCCAACATAAAAATGTTCGGTGAAAACGTCCCCCGGACCAGCGACATTAAATACCTCGGTGTTACGCTGGATTTCAAACCCACAATGTGCAAACATATCCAAAAAAAATTAAGATCCTATTACACAAGGTTGTTTAAGGCCTATACTGCATTGCGCAGCTCCCGTTTGGGGTCACGTGGTCAAGATACACATAAATAAACTACAGATCTTCCAAAAACAAGGTCAACCGGCCAGCACCGGGTGAACCTAAATGCACAAAAGAATCTCACAACTCCACCAGGACTCGGGTATTCTCCCTGTAAAAGAATTTATTAAACACCTCTCTGTGCGTGTGTTTTTATGCTGGCGTCCCCAAGCACCAAGACCCCGCGACGAATGTCCTGTCGAACTACGACATAACCCAACCATCACGCATAAAACGCGCCAAAACCGTCATCTTTTAGAGGTTAAAAATACTACTGCTCCAGCCAGCAGTCCCTGCCCCATTATTTGAAGAAATTTCTAACTATACAACACCAGTAAATTAATTAACAGGCCCTCAAGGCATACTTCACGATGGAAGAGCAAGGGGTCTAAATGACCCGGTATTCTGATAGACCATAGATCAAAGTTATCTTATCACACCGTTGGCATTCTTGTGTTTAGTGTTTCAAGCCGCCGATGCCGCATTTTTCTCAGAGTCGTGATGACTGTCCCGCGCCAATACTGTCGAGCATTATCCCTCCTCTCCCGGGACTACCGACAAAATAAAATAAGGAGAATTAATATTGTTGTCTGATAAAATAATTGACGGGTGCGGAAGCGGGGGCCGAATCCCTGGTACCGCAGTAGTGACTCGGTTTTTCTGCAAATCCCAAACCATAATGTCACAGCGTTCTTTGGCGGGATGAAGGAGATGCACGTCACGCATTTGCATAACTGTCGACTTCCGAGTTTGACCACAAATGACAGCGCTTGTGAAGAACTCGGCGATAACTTTAGCTGGAAGTAGGCAGTGCGTCACATCTGCAGGACCAAATAATGAAGCGATGAACCTGAAAGTCTTGCGGTCAGATATAATACATACAAGCATGTGATGTCACTAAATATATAATAAGCGTAATTGCAGATATTTAAGGTAGGTAAAATGAGACATATAGAATAATTAAAATAAGAATTGAGACGGTAAGTTACAATCATTCTCTCCTCATTCACCCGTTCCATATGACCAAACCACCTTAGTGAGCTTTTCGTAATTTTACTCACTATACTAAGATAAGCTTTACATTCTTTGTTTATTTCTTCATTATTTACTCTAAATGGATCTGCCATACATACACCTAAGCGCTCTCATTTCCACTACGTTCAGTCTACTTTCGTTCCTCTTCTGTCAGCTCCAGGCCTCATTTCCATACATCAGTATCGGTATCAGGACTCTATTGTGTACCACTATTTTAGCCTCGGTTGACAAATTCCCATTAGCCATAATTCCATTCAAAGCGCCGTTCACTTTATTTCCTGCAGTCACCCACCTTTCGATATTTTTCTCAGCCTTTCCGTTTCTATCGAACATACTTACTAAATACACAAACTGATCTACTTGTTCCAAACATTCGTTACCTACAAATATTTTGCACGTTGTTTTGCTTTCTTCCTTCTCGAATACCATCACTTTCGACTTGTTGACATTCACTTGGAGGTCACTTTCCTCGCATACAACGTACATTCTACTCAATAGCCTCTGTAATTCTTGTTCATTATTCGCCATTAATATTGCATCGTCGGCGTACAATAAACAGCTTACAATCAAATCGCCCATTTTCGCTCCCACATTCATACATTCCCGTTCTATTATCACTATTGTATCAAGGCGCATATATAAGTCAAGAAAACTGATGACTTTTCTAAAAATGAAGAAACTCTGGAAAGCTGGAGAAATTTTAAAGATCTCCTGGGTCGACCACATTAATAATGAAGAGGCATTAATCTTTCTTTTCCGATGATGTAAACTGAGTTGACATTACCTCTAATTTTGTGAATATACTAAATACAGAGTTCACATTTTAATTATTTCTTCGAAATAGAATTATGTATCGGATAAAATAATTACAATATATGTATAAATATTTACCATACGCAACAATAAAAAATGTTTTCTCAAAGAACCTGACGTGAACCTGAGGTGCGGAAGGCGGAATGCGCGAGATGCAGGATGAGGATTAGTGGCAGAGCGTGCGCTGGCCGAGTTAGACGTGTCTTATAACACTATTACACAATATTTGATATATATATATATATATATATATATATATATATATAGTATTATTTTAATGATTAATATAAGTAATAAATGTAAAATATTCATATATTTATTTGATTTAAAAATCGAATTGCCTACATGCACACTGGTTTACAGCACCAGAACGTGCTTTTTTATTTTAGCACCGAAAGGGAAAGGTTAAGAAGCATGAATAAGTCACGAGAACTGATTACATTAATTAAGCAATTCAATTACATTAATTATTATATTGATCAATTACAATTCGGATACATTACGATCTCTTACAGGGAAAAATTTAAGACAAACCTTAGAAAATATTAAGGTCCAAAATGTCGGTGACATTGTACATGATAAATCAGCGTAACGTTATTGCAAAGTGGTCGTCAAACTTCGATAGAATATAGCACAAGAAGAAGAAGAAGATTGTATATTACTTAATATGTCTATTTTTAGGAAGATCAGGAACGCAACTCATTGTATTCCTATCAATTTACAATACGTAATTGGGTTCGTTTTACGTCAATAATTCGTACATTCTTAAGAGGCCGCAGGACACTATCTAAGTGGGTTTTTTTTTTTGGAGTCATTTTAGTATAAAATTTTCAGATCTTTTTGCAAAAACTTCAACAAATGCGCGCTTTTGATCAATTTTATTATGAAAGATTTATTCAATCTTAAAGCATTTTAAAAAAAAATAGTAGTGGAACCTTATTAAATTTTTTTCGCAATAGAATTATCTTCCTTTTGAATAAATAATAAGTGGTTAGTAAAACAAAGTTAACAAATACAAATAAAGAATTATCTTCGGTACACGAATCTCGAAATATTTCCATATACAGACCATACATTTTGTTTATAAATTGATTGTAAAAGGTTTAAACAGAAATTTTTATATTTCCATTGGTTAATAAATATATCGTTTTCAAAAAAGGCAAAATTCACGTTCGGTCTCTTATATGGCAATATTAAAAAAAAGTATTAAAACGTTCAATTATTTTATTTTATTATAATTTACAAGGATACCTAGAGAATTTTACAGTATTTAAAATAAATTATACATTATGCGCATATATTTTAAATAATTACTAGAAAAGAGCCTGTAAAAGCTGATACTACAAAAAAAACCACGTGGATCGTGTCCAGCCGCCTTTTAAGAAACGGAACCCGGTATTAACCAAGGGCTACCTGTAATTATTTATTTATTTATTATTATTATACATGCCCTAATCAGTCATTAAGATAATTTGTAAAATTACAGAAAATTTCAATACACAAAGAAAAAAATTATATAATGACAGCATGTTCTTTTATAATAAAAAATAAATATAAAATGTGAAATAAAGCAATTTATCCGTCACCATTGAGTTGAGACACAAAAAATTGTAATAATGTAGTCATATATAAAGAGTTAAATTTAGAACAAATATGCTGACTACCTCCGCATATTCATTCCCTAAAGAAAGCAATCTGGAAACTGTGGAGTTAGCTAATGCACGAGTTCTGACATTACCACTGTAATAGAACAATGAATTGTGTCTCGATGAACTCAATGGTGGATGAAAAACCAACAATCCGGGGGCAGTCTATCACACCATTGATAATCCCATATAGAAATATAAGGTCGGTCATCGTACGTCTCACTGATAATTTTAACAATTTTAGACGCCTAAGAAGATAATCATAATTGTTATCCTCAGAGCGTATATTCTATTTAAAATTAATAAATCTAAGAAACCATCTCTGGATTCTTTCAACCGCCGTCGAGTGAATAATGAAGTGTGACGAGCATATGAAATTTAAGAAAAAAAAAATTACTATATTATCAATCAATTATCACAGATACTTGCGCCATCCCTGTTTTTAATCTTTTGTTATGGTGCACTTACCTTTATAATATTGTTATTACAGAAAATCAGATCGGCGCATTCCCGAGAAGTGTATCACGAGGTAGGGGGATAGTGACACGTGACACGTTGCGCACGTGTTCTGAAGGCAGAAGACGCACGCGTCACAACATCCGGGAAACTCTTCGCAGAATATAATCGTTAACTGATGATGTAAACACATTATATTCTGAATTAATCGTTAAGTTAAGGACGACATTTCCTCAACTTATCTCGGCCGGAGGCCTGGATTACCAAACCACAAATGTCGTCTGTACTAGCGTAATATGAATCCATCAGATTGCGATAATATTTTTATTTTGATCAGAAATTCAAAATATGATCAAAAATACAAATGATTTATTTTCGATAATGATCGATGATTTTGTACCGAGGGACGCCGTTTGCACATGCGCTGATCGAAACAATGGCAAATGTCATCATTACACTAGGCTAGTGATGGCGAACCCATGACACGCGTGTCAGACAGAGGTGTCACGCCACAGCGCTTTGGGCGACACGCCAGCGTTCACTAATATGAAAAAAAAAAAAAAAACAATTAATTGAAATAAGTAATTCATTAATTGACATCAAATCGAATACTACGGATTTTAATGTAACTGAGGAAAGTGTACAAAGAGGAAGAGCTAGACAGAAATACGAAGCGCGACTTTTAAGTAAGCATCGTTGCCGAATATCTCCAGTGTAGTGCTGCGGTTGTGATATTGCGCATGCGCAAATTAATTATTTTTGAAAGCACGCCCTTATCACGATTTTGTAAAAAATTTCAGACAATAACATTTTCCGTAACGGCGTTGAATTTACACACATTCCATGAACACTTTCGATTCGTAATTCAGTCACCTATAAAATATTGTCTGTTACACGTATAATATATGACAGTAACCCCTCCTACGTAAAGTATTGTAAGTAAAAAAAAATGTCATTTTTAATTATTCTAATATTTCGCAAGTATTTAATACTTATTTACGTGGCAGATTTAAAAATAATATATATTATACATTGTGTAAAATTTATACAAAAATGCCACTATATAATTTAGAGTGATAAAATGAACCAGGTCTTAATATCAGGTAAGCGTATCGACCCCTCCTACGTAAAGAATCGTAAGTAAAAAAGTTATTTCTAATCTTTTTATTATTATATATTGCATTCTATGGTGTAGGTACTAATAAAAATAATATTAAAAAAATACAGCCATTTAAAAATGTATAAAATACGTGCAAAATAATAAAAAGATTAGAAATAACATTTTTTACTTAGGATTCTTTACGTAGGAGGGGTCGATACGCTTGCCTGAAATTAAGACTTGGTTCATTTTATCGCTCTAAATTATATAGTGGCATTTTTGTATAAATTTTACATAATGTGCGAAGGCCAAAACATCGTCGAAGAAGTCAAAAAATGAATGATCAACCTTTAATGTTCAATATCTCAGTTTTATGTAAATGCCAGGTGATTCTTTGTTGTTCCAAGCGTACTGGAGTGGCGATGGGCCGTCGTGAGTTGGAAAGTCATAGATGCAGTCAAAGTCCAGCAATCATGGTGCAGGTAATACGGCGCAGGTGCGACTCTGAATTGGTGGGCGAAGTCGGCCTCGGAGGCCCGGGGCAAAAACCTCGCCCCGGTCCGGGGGGAGGCGGGAAGGGGGTTTGCAAACTTCTCGGAAGAAGCCGGTGCGCGGACCGTCGGACGGAGACGAGGGTAGCCGAAAAGCCGAGTGTGCAGGTCCGGAGTATGGCATAGAATTCACGTTTTGAGGGAAGGTGCGACGAGGACGAGTACGAGTAAACAACCTTTGTCATTCCCATTGCTCCGATAATTTCATCATAGATACCAATCGTTCAAGAAAACGTTTTGTCCAACGATCACACTGATTAACACCAAAATCCACTCGTTGAAAAGGATGTTGAATTACTTACTCACCATCACGCCATCATAGATCGCCACACTCTTTTGTCCTGACACACAATTCTCGCCTCATCCACCACATTCATACATCTTCTCATACAAGCTCGCCGATTATTGTGGCTTCTAACAGGGCCATCTTCCTGGTCATGCCGAATCTTTCGCGGTCGTCCTCTATTACTGGAGCCATCAACACTTGAGTCATATATCTTTCTTACCGTTTCCTCCTCATTCAATCGTTCCATATGACCAAACCATCTAAGTGATACTTTCTTAATCTTACTCACTATACTAAGATCAGCTTTACATTCTTTCCTTATTTCTTCATATTTGCCATATATACGCCAAAGTGATCTCATTTCATCTGCATTCAGTTTATTTTCGTTCCTTTTCTGTCAGGTCCAGGCCTCAATTCCATGCATCAGTGTCGGTACCGGGATTCCATTCTCGATTGACAAGTTCCTGTTAGATATAATCCACTCTCCTTTCGATATTATTCTCAGCCTTTCTATTTCTATCGAACATACTTCCCGAATACACAAATTCATCTACTTGTTCCAAACATTCATTACCTACAAGTATTTAGCACGGTGTCTTGCTTTTCTCCTTCTCGAATACCATCACTTTCGACTTGTTGACATTCATAAAAAGGTCACTTTCCTTGCAGATAAGAATCCAAAATCCTCCAGTACTACAATATTTGAAAATAACCTGTTTTGGAAAAAAAAGGATTTTTTTAATTTCAATATCGTGTTACTGTCTTTAAATTTTCTCATTGGCTTTACGAGAAATGCATGTTGTTAAAATTCAGAATCCCTCAGTCAAAACGATCTTTCGGTATCGCCAGCGCGCCTGGCGCGTTCACCGAAATAAACGTTCTTTGCTGCCCCTATAGTGTAGCGGGAGCCTCAAAATCATGTCATCGCTACTTTTACACGATTGACACTAAAGGCTTTATCGGGAAATTAAAAAGGAAGATTAAATATCTAAATGTGGTGATAGAGATTTACTTTAAGAGTAGACAGATGGACCAATCGAAGCAACAATGTCTCCGCATACAGGAACAAAAAATAAAATACAGACTTTTAGCTGTGCGCCTTAGACACATTATTCTAGAACGTGGAACGTGGAGCGATCCAGAGGGAGGGGCAGATCGCTGACCCATCGGACCGATCTTCGTTTGTAATAGCGCTAAGATCTGCAGGATGTAGCGAAGAGAATATCAAAGGAACAATGATGTCACGATTCTCAATCATGATGAACGATCAGGAAAGGCAAGAACAAGTAAAAAAAAAATTCTGCTGGTTTAGGACTTGTCACGTAGCATTTAACAAACTACTAAAATACAGCTGTTACTCGGAATTTTCTATTAACTAGAGGGTTTTCCCAATTAGGCTATGTCACACTTATTAATTATTTTTGCATACCAGTATTTTTTCGTTAAGACATCTATTTTTCCATTTTTAAATTGTTAACATTGTTTTATTAACCACTCGATGAACCTAACTTAAATTGTTACTTAATTATTAGAATATTTTTTTTTAGAATGGTTAAATTTAGTTGGTTGTTTATAATACTTTGGTTAGTTTTACATACTTGATTTATTTCTTATTAGGAGAACACATTCGTATTGTGAAGTTGTAATTATTCAGAATTAATTAAATATATTAATTAGAAAGATATACATATAAAATCAATTTTTAAAATAAGGTAGAAGGCTCTTTCAAATAATGGAACGTTTAAATGTATTAATATCAAAAAGGTAACATATAGGTTTGAAAATTTATCGCTAATAATATCGTCGCTGTAGCATAGTTGGATAATACACCTTCCCCGGTTTGGAAAGAGATCCAGGTTCGAATCCCGGTGACGCAATAACAATATTTTTCGATAAAATAAATTAATATATTTAATACATATTTGATTTATTTCTAATGATTCAAAATTATTCAATTTAAAATAAACATTGTTCATATGTAAAATAGACAATCACGAATTTTTATCAAAAGCATGATCATTTTCTAACAAATGATTGGAAAATTCTGAAAAACTATTATTATTCAAACATCTAAAATGCTCATTCACTCGTATGTTAAAATTTCGACCTGTTTTACAAATATGGAAACAGGTCGAAATTTTAACAAACCTGATTTTGCAAAACTTAAAAATATCTATTTTTCCCACAACCACGTTCTAAATAATCACAAATCTATAAATAAAACATCAATATATTTAATTAAATTAAAATGTAATTTCTTAATATGACTAATTATGCCAATACTAACGAATGCAATATTGAACGACAAAAGACAAAACATATTCCAAGTGCATGAAAAATTTACAAAAGTTTCATTGTTCATCTGCAGCGAATAATAGTCCACATTTCTTTAATATTCGTCAGATATTGCATCAGGTTATTCGTTGCGTAAAATCATAGACGCCGGAAGAAACAGGATATTCGGAAGGAGGTTTGCACTCACCACAGTCCAGTTCTTCTGACACCTCCAAGGTGGACTGTCAATTTATATCCTGTTCAGGGATCCTAGTCTTTCAGATTGCACCGTATTAGACGCGACGTCTCAATTTAATACTATACTCCGATTCACTCATAACTACATCGCTTCAAGGTCGCCGTTTGACTGGCGGTGAGAGGAGGGGAGAGGAAGGCACAGTACACTATCTTCGTTCAAGAATAAATATGTTTTTAAACTCGTACATCACTGCACGATTATCCACGATTCGCAGTTATGTCACCCCTTTCGTTGGATCTCGACATTCTCCCTTGTACAAACTGCATCATCAAATCAGCTGAAAAATGTGTAATAAAAATAGTATTTAATAAGGCTCTTCCGTTAGTCCTCTCTATAAAAATCCCCGAGACGAAGGAGGCATCATCTCGACGAAGGAACAGGTTTATCATTAAATTAATGTTATAAAATGTATGACTAATACTTGTATGGGAACCACCTCGGTCGATCCGCTCGGACGCTAATCCCATGACATCACTCTTAGCTACGATTCTGCTCTATCCTTTTGTATAACAAGTTTGTAAACAAGATCGTTGGCCTGTACGATTTCACGATTTACTGTAATTTTCACTCTGACTATTAAGTATATCGCAGTCGTGGTCCCACCTAGGCTGACTCAAGTTTGAATTAATTTTCGAAAAAATACAATGATTTAACAAAAAAAAACCGTTGCCTACAATTTAAATAATTATTACATACATGTTAAAATTATACTGTTAAATGTTAAACTTATTGTCATCAACATTTTTTTTCCATCTAATTGTAATATATGATAATGAGGGCGGACCCACCCATCCAGGACCGATGCAATAAGATCAAGGGTCCTACTCATTCGCCGCCTGGTTGGCATTTTTTAATACTACTAGGCGGCTGTTCGATAGCGCCTCGCATATTGACAGGGCGATACCGCACAGCTGCCAAAATAAAATTTGCCATTATTGTTCCAGGTTGACTCACTTTATTAGTAAATAATATTTACAATAATATAATATAAAATAGTACAATTAACAAGGCCGGGGAGTAGAGGGGAAGTAAAGGGGCACTCCCTTCCGGGAAACGAGATGGCACAAAATAAAAGCATAGGATATGATAATGTCCCATTTTTAAACATAACAAATAATTTGCAGTATTCAATGCTATAAGATACTACGTACAATATTAAAAATACATAAAGCCGATATATATATATATATATATATCAGGCGCGGTCGTTTCATACATGCTCCGCATCCCTTGTGTTGTAGAGTCAGCTTTGGCCTTTTTGTTTCTACCCGAAAATTGCACAGCCGCAAATAAATACGTCATGTCCTTTAGAGACCGGTCATAACATACACTACGACACGAAGCGAGTCGAAATACATATACATTCTCAACTGCATATGCATACCGGCAACAGTGGATTCTATCATTCGTTCCGTATCCACAAAGTTTGAAAGTATTTGACTTTCGCGCACACGCATTCAGTTCCGCCTGCCAACGTCTTCGAATACCGTATACGTATTCGTTAACTGCATCTAACGTACAAAAAACGACTTTAATGCTTATGGGTATAATGCACAATATTTCGAAGCGAGCGGATTGTTTTGAGAAATTTGTTTGTGTGACGCATTTTTAACAGTTTAGCTTGAATACTTGAAGCCGAATTATTGAAACATTGAATATCCTTCGATTATATGTTATATTTGATAGTAGGCATAAACTTGTTTATCACCATCCCTTCTACAAAAAGTAACCGACCGCCACTGATATATATGAATCTCGTATCTCTTCTGGGTTAGATCGCGTGTGCGGGTTCAGGTCAGGGAAACCCCCCGAGACCTAGCCAATATTTCGGTATGGTGACACCTGCCATATAAGTACATTCCATGTATATTATATCTTGTGCTACGCGTAGGGTCATTTGAAAGGAAACTGATACATTAAATTAGTGTGAAGAGAAAATTTCCTATGAAATATACGAATTAGACGCGTGTGTGAACTTATGTTGTGATGGCATATTTTTTAAATGTAAAACAAATATATTCATTTTATTATCAGAAACATAAAAATCAATAATTCCAATTAATACATTTTTTTCACCAGTCACGTCTGTCGTACGTACGTCTTTCGCGTTCGTCCAAGGATGGGTTTTAAAAATATTTTATTACATTATTGTAATTGATCATGTTATTGTAATATGTTATAAAAAAAAAAATTATCAAATAAAATTGTTAAATTTGGTAATATTTACAATTAAACATTTAATTTTTATTTTTTTTATTGCCAGAAAGCATTTATCTCTTTAAAAAATTGAAAGTGTACTCCTTTTATACTGGATTGACCAAGTGAAAAAGGCAACAGGCACTTTTCTTATGACAGCACTAAGATCTGCAGGATACCGAGAAAAGTGGAGGGCGGGAGTTCATGGAGATCACGATCTTCAGTTGTGAGGGACCACAGTGGATGATGGTCGAAACAGTTTGTATTGAGAATTGCTAGATTTGTTTTTGTATTCACAATGGATTCAGGAACTATTTTAATATACTTTTTTATTGACATTAATATTAGTATCTAACACTTTTTTGTTATAAAAAATTCAAAAAGTTTTTTGTTATACCTGTTATTATTAACACGGGCCAACTGTCACTATCTTGTGCCAAAATTAAACAAAACTGTTGCACAAAGATTCCATTTGTTTCTAGCACCAAAAATATACAGCAGTCTAAATGCAAACGTGAAAGATTGCAACCATAGTCTTGCATATTTTTCACGAAAAGTGCAGTTCTAGCTCCACAAAATGGGGAGAAATTACGCTCAAGAACTTTTAAAGGTCCAAACTTAAGATTAAAACTGCTACAAGAGTATATTGAATTACCTAATTGCATCTTGTTTTACTCTTTATATATCTTTTTTTTATGTAATCTAATTGTATCTTGTTCTATTCTTTATATATATATATATATATATATATATATATTTTTTAATACATTGGACATTGGACTTACTTTAAGTTTTGTGTTTTAATTATATGTTATTTAATTGCATCTTGTTTTACTCTTTACATATACCGAATATTATATCTTATACATTGAACAATGCATTAAGCAACTTTAAGTTTTACAATGTATTTATCTGTTCTAATGACATCTTGTTTAACTCTTTATATATATATATATATATATATATAATTTTGTACATTGATCATTGCACTTTGATTACTACTATACCGGAAGAACACTGTCCGTCATAATACAGTAAAATACTAGTGTAGCAGGCAGGGTACCCAAATATATGTCTTACTTTGCTTAAATGTTTATCTGATTATAATAGAATATACTGTACTAAGGATTAAATAAATAACTATTATTATTAAATGAGCAAACTGTGGAACAAACGGTTGAGAAAAAAATTATCGTCATTGTTGTGTGGTTTTTCTTGCGATTTTCCGGACAATTTTATTTATTTTAAAATGACGAAAATATTTCAATGTTAAAAATTATAATTTAAAATCACATCTACTCAATATTATGGAAGTACTAATTTTTAACAATTCTTTTCAATACAAAATTTGAAAATGGCTTCGGACCGTGCTGTAACAAGTGTGAACGTACCGTTTTAATTGGAGCCTGTTTGCTATGACGAATTCAAACGAAATATTACATCATTCTGTTCTGGGAGAGATTAGTCAAGGACGACGGATGTAGGAAAAGGCAAATCCGCATGAGATAAATGCGGAAGGAGAAGGATGTCGATTCGGAATAATTTTTACCTTAATCTAACTAATATGAAAAAAAAAATCTAATTTATTTTCATTTTATACGTCTTATGAGACACGGATTTACACGTTCTTTAGACATTTAACCCTTAAATAATCTTATTTAAAAAAAAAAAAAAAATTAATTCAAAAATCTATGTTCGCAGTTATCTTTTCCGCATTTTTCGTGTGCGCAGTTTTCGTGTGGGCAGTTTACGTGTGGGCAATTTACTTGTGCGCAGTTTTCGTGTGCGCAGTTTACGTTTGCGCAATAATTCCCGAACCAACGTTTCCATAACTTCGGCAGACTGATCAATGCTGATTTTTTCACAAAATATTTTGTAACTTAATTACAGTTTTTTTTGTATTATTTTTGGTTTGAATCTCTTTGGTTCCGACAAAGCATCGGATTCCATTAATAAATTGCACAAACTACATAGCAACGAACATAAAAAAGGTGCCTTATAGCGGTTAAATTTAAAAATAAAATAAGCAATATTTTAATGCCCTAAGAATACACAATTACTGGATTTTCACCGTTATTAAACAAATAATAAATATCTCATAGAGACGAAACAATTTTTTATTATTTATAATAGAAATATACGGAATTATGTATAATTACAGGACTTACGACCTGTCTTCGGATGGCTTAAGTAATCACTATACAAATATAACGTTCACCATTCTCACCCATTAATCATTCTCCATATCTATCAAATTTTTGGAAGTGAAGACAGGTCGTGAGCCCTGTATTACCAATACTTCCATATATTTCTATTAAATATAATAAAAAAATAGCTTCATCTCTATGAGATATATAGTTTATCTATATAAAATGATCAATAGCATGTTGGACTGCCCTGAATTGATACAAATGGTTTCGTATAAAGTACCAACTCAAACGAGACAATATGAAATGTTCTTTGTAGGTACACATAGAACATAACTATGCTGTTAACTCGCCAATAACGCGGATGTATTGGGTCGGTAACAAGTTAAATTTCGTTGAAATTTTTCGTCGCAGGAGCATACCTAAACTGAAGAAATATTTGTACGTAAATTATACATAGTTTTAATTTTTTTTTAATGTTATATTTAAACTGTTTTATTGAAATGTTAAAAAATATAAATCTATTATTTGTTTAAAAATAAAATGGTTGTGCGGAATATTCTCCCGGCTTACTCTATCGAGTCTCGCTGACAGACAGGTGTAACAGTACATTTCATTCGGTCGAATATTAACCATACTAATTGCCGACTGTCGCAAGAACCAAGAGCCGAAGACACGCACCCGACTGAGCTGCACTTAACCATACGGATTCCACGCAGCCTTCCGCAAAACTCATTATCACCGGTTCACCAGCCCGCCGAGGGTCGGGAGCCCGGAGAAGCGCAGCCGTTCTGCGAATTCGCATTATCGAAATTAAAACTGTGAACAAGTTCTTCGGAATAATTAAACGGATTCCCTGACATGGCGAAACCGGCAGAGGCCATAAAAGTATTTCAATTAAATACTGATAATGTACTCGCTTACACTTGCGGGCGGTCGATGTACGTTATTGATAACCCCTTTTATAAACACGGCAAAAGATCCCCTTCGCGGTGGTTGTGCTGCACTGCGAAAAACGCCGTCTGTACATTCTTCTTCCAAAATTCTTGCCGGCTACAATTTTTCCCAACCTCAACTATTTGCGGCCTCGGAATTCTTTGTCGCATATCAACGAGTGTATTGAAAAAAATATCTTTGATAAATGATGTTTATTTTTGAAATACAATATAATTCTTAGCAGTCTAAGAACTACGTTAGAGCAGGGGCCCGAAACGTCCACCTAATATTCTTATATTCATCTAGTTGATTGATCACGAATTAAAAAAAATCAAGAATCATTGAACAGCGTCTAAAAATTTATATTGTATATAAAGACAGTAGTAATAAAGTAGGAAGAACAAAACTTAAAAAGTTTTTTTTTAGAGGTATAAAACTTAAAAATTAAATAAAAATAGTGGTAATAGCCATGGTAATGGCTTTATTAGAAAGATAATTTTATTACATTAGTGTTTTAATATGATTTCGCGCGTATGGGCACCGCGGCTGGCTCGAATAAAGCGCAATCTGGAAGTACAATTTTCGACCACTTTTTAGAGCAGCTGGGGACGTATATCGGCAATAACGCGACGAATGTTGACTTTCAAGTAGTCTATCATCTCTCGTTTATCGGCGTAGACTAGCGACTTCACACATTCCCATGGAAAATAATCCAAAGTGGTTAAAACACACAATTTTAGAGGCCAATTCACAGGTCCATGGGCTCATCGAATATTTTCTTCAATAAATTGATTGTGGCACGCGCTGTTTGGCACGTTGCGCCGTTTTGTAGAAACCACAGCTCTTCCAAATTAATGTCATTTAATTGGGGAACGAAAAATTCACTAATCATGAACGATTATGTCAACCGTAAAATGGACGTAGCACACGGTAAATTTAACGTAGTGAACCACGATTTTCGAAGTATTTTTCACAATTTTCAAGCCTGCCTATGAGTGGTGCAGATTAACAGTCAAACAGATTATTATCATTATCCTAAAATACTTTTTTAAATATTTTTTTCTCATACTTGATGTGTGTGAAAAATAAAAATATGTGTTTTATTAGATTTTCGTTCATTTTCTTTCAGTCGTACAAAATCCCACTCAGACGAATGGTCACCGTTACATCCGCTAAGGATCGAGCTTTAACATAACGAACATTAGTGAACGTTGAATCTTCAATGGACGAGTCATAACCAAAGATATCATCAGTAAGGACTACAGAAGATTTTTGAAAATTTACGAAATTTCAAGTTATTAAATAAAAGTTAAATAACAAGGTAAATGATAAATAACAAGATACATTTGTCAATCAAAAATTAAGTAACTTAACCTAAACCAACCACATTTAACATACAAGCACCCCCTATTACATCTCTTCGTTCATATTAGCCCCGCCCACAACCACTTTCACTTTTCACCGAAACCCCTCTTCTCCCCAACACCGCTCTCATACCACCAATGACCCACCCCCTACGATGTAGTCAATAGTCTATCTTCTAGTTTAAGCTTTAGTTTATTACTGACGATGACGCAGTAAGCGTCGAAAACGTTTTAATTAATACTCAATTAAAGTGTTGTGTGTAGTAAACAATGTTTGCTTTATTTCAATAATAATTTTTTTTTTTTAAATTAATCACATTTAAATAGTACAATCTTAAGAATAGAAACAATGCGACATTTGTACGTAAGAAAAATTAGTTTGCAGAAAGGTGCTGACTAATTTAGAACAATTACGCGTCCAGCCTTAGTTCTACGGAAGGTAATTAACTTTTCTTAAAAGTCCACGATAATCCGACAATTCGTGAAAGGAAGAAAAATATATAATGTAATATACAAAAATTTCTAATGAAATACTGATTTGTTTCATGTGTTGTTTGAAGTAACTTCCTAGTATACACAGTCGTTTAGGAGGGTCACTATGTAGGTATAGTATAGAAGTGTATGGGCACGATCTTAACTTTCGCTTTCTATTGACATGTACCGGCTGCGGACTACCTCGCCAAGATAAATTGCAATCGATGAAGTTCTTCTCAGAGTATTGAACATCAACTTACATCAAGAATATGTGCTGTCGCAGTCGAGAAAATTTTTTCATATGAATAATTAGATATCGAAAACATATACATTATTTATAACATTGTTAAATTTAATACACCAACCGGTTTCGTATAATTGTTAGGACACTTACATTTATTAGAACGTTAAATAAACTAACAAAAATCACACGTCAAATTGTTTAGCGTAATAAATTTAACTCACGTTATGAATAATTAATATATTTTAATTATCCACTGTGAATTAAACATCACCCATTGTGTCTGTACTAATACGATTTCTTAATTGTGTTATGATTTATTTATTTCACCGATAGAGTTTAATCGTAGTTATTATATATATATATATATATATATATATATGATTTTTCTATAAAACATTTTCGTTTATCATAATATATTATATTATGAAAAATATTACTTTATATTTTTTAAGTTATTCAAGAGTTAAATATTGTGTAGCATTCGAAGAGGTTGGTAATTATTTAAAAATAAAAATAGTAAAATCATTAATAAACATATTAGTTAAATAATGCAGATATTGCTTGTTTATTTATTTTATTTTTAAGGTACACGAAACAGAAAATTAACAAATACAATTAACAATATAATATATAATACACAATTGTTTAGTCTAATAGCAAGAAACACGCCTAATTAGTGGTGGTTGGTAATAAATAATTGAAAGGTTTCTATGTGATAACATGTATACAATTTACAAAAATTTGATAGATGTGGTAGCATGGGTAAATTGGTGAACGTTACGTTGTGTAAAGTGATCACTTATGATGATGATGATTAGCCAGTCGATGACAGGTCGTAAGCCCTGTAATGCCCAAGACTTCCATACTTATCTTACATGTAAATAAAATAATAGCTTCGTCTCTGCAAGAAATCTATATCTTGATGACAATCCCTAAGGGAATGAATTCCAGTAATTGGTTCCTACAAAGACTTGGACGTACTCAAAATATTGTCAAACCTGGAACTTTATATTGCCTGTAGAAAGCTTTATGTTAAATATGTTCTAAAAATTTGTAACTTTTGCAATTGTATTAAAAGATTATTTAAAAATTAAATGAAGTTAGGAAGAATTCTCAAAAGATCAAATAGAATTTTCCAGATATTTAGTGTCGTTTACTATCACAGGAATTGTACACGTGACGACACATTTCAGCAAAAGGTTGTCAGAAAAGGATAACATTAATAATAACTTCTGGAAAAACCTATTTGAAAACTACGCAGAATTAAAAATCTTTCATAGAACCAGATCATAATAGAATTATCATTACCCAACACAAAGTTATTTAGATTGCAGAGGATTCTCTTTAAATATACATACTGAGTACATTATTTATGGTAGGGTTCATAGTACTGTCGTCAATTAGTTACCTGCCTGAATTTTCAAAATATTATTAATCTTTACAAGCACTTCGGGTATAATTAAATGTATATTTACATTTTACAAGTACCATTGTCAGGTTGAATATTCACGAGTTGTTGACGCACATTTTACAAGCGTGAAAGTTTAAAGGATAGTAAAATACCATATACAATATACAAGGATAGTAAAATACATAATACAATACACTCAGTACCAACTGGAAATCGTACAATTACTATAAGAGTACACAAATATGGACCCAATATATGATTCAACCAGGTAGAGATGAATCAGAAGCATGGATATCCAACAATTTACTATAATGTATACAATTCTTTTACTAATAACTCACTAGTCCTACAACACTCCCACTCCACATATTTTTATTTTATTCTTACTTTTTTATTCATATTTGATTTATTTTTTTATTCCAAGTAACACCACAACAGCACGAAAAAAAAAAAAATTGGCTACTTTAACACAGACTTTAGTATAGCAAAGTAGCCAGGACAACGCTGTATATATCAGAGGTGAGGTCTACTCCATCCCACACAATAAACTATGTATTATGTATCCACCTCTGTTAGTACAAAAATATGGATGTCAAAATATATATAAATAAATAAATAAATATATTTATCATTTTCAAAGAATATTTTGCCAATTTTCAGAGATAAACGTGAAATTAGAAATAATAAATATTATCGAGCTTTTATTTCAGCATCGTACCGGTTTAAATTAATATTTAACAATATTTTTTGAAAAAATTGATTTTACATGTATATATTATAATGAATACATTAAATTAGTATTACGTCTATTAAAGATCTAGCTATTTAAAGATCGTTTGGATGATTATCATAATAAACTTGGTAAATATGAATTATGACGTGTAAAATTAATGTGTAAATTCCGTAATAATGAAACGAGCTATCTGTGTAATATTCTTATCGAGGCGCCTCTTTAATCTACCGTCATTTCCGCTATAAAAATGTGAATTGATACGTATTACTTCCAGGTAAATTACGCAATTCGAATGATAAGTGGAGTAATAAAGTATTCATATTTATGGACACCGCTGTACTGCGCTTTCGTTTTACAAAGCAGAAGTGCATCCACTCGCGCAAAACATGTTTCGTATTCGCCGTAAATAATTATCGTAATAGCCGGGTAGTGAAATTACCCTAAAAACTTCCTCAATTGTTACAATGAATGGAAATGTACATAATATTATGTTTACAACAGAAATAAAACAAAAAATGCCAGTATTGCCACTGATGCTTAACCTAACCTAACCTAACCTTTTAACTGCCAACTCTATTTGAAATGGAAGACGAAGACACCACGTAGGGTAAGACCAGGTTTTAAGGGTCTTGATTTAAAAATATTACTTTAATCCCTGCAAGTTTGCGAGATCCAAAACTGCGTGTTAACACGCTTATAGCTTGGCGTTACATACAAAGTTTGGCGTGTTAACGCGCTCATGGCATTTAAAAGGTTATAAAGTGCGGTAGTGTGATGCACGAAATATTCAATCTACTTGTATATTTTTATAAAAATGATACTGCTATATTTTTTAATTTTCTGGGTTATAACATCGGCCAAATAAAAATTATACCATTAAAAAAATGAGTTGATACAGCGATAAGCAGCGCACTGAAATTGTGAAAATTCACTATAAAAAGATTTCGTCAAGTTCGTAGTGCTTTTGGACGATGTCCATTTTTAGTAGGACATGATTAGATGCCACAAACGCCGGGAAACAATAGTTTTTTTACAAAAGAAATTACCTGGATGCGAAATTTCTCGTTTCGGAGATATCGTTTGCCGTCCAGATCGAGCCTGGGTGAATCACATTACTAACATAGATGTATTAAGACGCATAAATAAGTCAAGAGAACTAATAACAACTATCGAGGAAAGCTGCACACTTCGGACACATTCCTCACATGATCTCTTACAACTCATTATGCAGAGGAAGACAGAAGGCAGCAGAGACGTAGATAGCAAGAGATTGTCTCGGCTGTGTAACCACAGAAAGTGATTTAATATTCAAAATTAGTGATCTTATAAAGAATATTATTTATTATAAATTTACATATTTATTTATTATTATTATTACTATACATACCCCATTCAGGCATTAATATAAATTGTAAAATAACATAAATTTTCATCAGAAGTGCAAAGAAAAAAATTGTATGTCAGCATGTTATTTTATAATCAAAATTAAAAATAAATATTAAATATTAAGTAAAGCAATTTATCCGTCACCATTGAGTTGAGACACAAAAAAATGTAATAATGTAGTCCTATAAAGAGTTATATTTACAGAAAAAATGTCGACTCCTTCCGTATATTCATTCCCCAAAGAAATCTGGGGACTGCGGAGTTAGTTAATGCATGTGTTCTGACATTACCACTGTAATAGAACAATGAATTGTGTCTCGATAACCTCAATGGTGCGTGAAAGACAAGCAGACCAACAATCTGGGTGCAGTCTATCATACCATTATAATATAAGGTCGGTCATCGTACGTTTCACTGATAATTTTAACAATTTCAGACGGCTAAGGAGATAATCATAATTGATATCCTCAGAGCGTATATCAACATACTGCTACATGGTGGGCAACCTTCGATAGAAGACGTCGCATGAAGAAGAAGTCTCGTTAAAAATTGTGTACGCGCTGTAATGCCAAATCGTGTGCGCGCGCACATCCACACACCTTAAAGGGAACATTTGTTATGGGTAAACGGGTATTAGCAAAAGACTGAACTACTCGTAATATCATATTTTTGGAGATCATTGAATGTCCAGAAGAAACTGCATTAGAAGGTAGATTTAAAAAATATTCTCCACGTGGATACAGAAACTCAGGACTTCTTGATGTCTGGATTACATATGCAATAATAATAACAATAATAATATTGAATAATTTGTATAGCGCCATATTCGCAAAAACTTTCACCTCAAGTGCGCTTTACACATCAACTGTTTATAGTTCTACAATTATCTTTGTTTTTTAAAATTAAAAATTGTTATTTTCACTTATGGAAATTACGTTTTGAAAAGGTGGGTTTTTAGTTTCTTCTTAAATAAAATGTCTGATGCACTGTTTCTTACGACGGAGAGCAAAAAGTTCCACGCTTTTGGACCTGCCACCGTAAATGTCCGTTCACTAAATTTAGACTTCTGGCAACGGTTGGTCGGTTCTACAACCCTTACTGAGGCTGACGTCATGTTATGTGTCACCTTGTACATCAATCAGCACAATTTAAATTCAATTCTTTCAGGGAATTAAAGCCAATGTAGCTGTTGTAAAAGGGATGTTATATATTAATTATATTTGGGATGCTCCTCGACGTGAAGACTATTTTAGTCCAAAATACTGATGTGTTACATAACCGTTAAGGATGCATTTTTTAAAGAAATTAGACATTTTTTTTATTGCATTTATCCAAGGGTTGACAAGCATCGTAATGCCACAATCAAAATATGAAAGAGCGAGGTTATTACATAATGCGTTGCGAATTCTAGTGCGGACACATGCTTCCCGAGGAGAAAGGCCAGAACGACAGCCGGCGTTAACTATAAAGAAGCCATAAAATCAAGCAAACAGACGAATTCTCAGAAATGCTTTATATAGGATGTGATCAAGGATCTGCTATTTTTTATTGCCCAGCGTCTACATCTGGGCAAACGTTATGCAATGTGATACAATCGAGCGAATTGTGGTAAAAAATACAAGGTCTGATGAATTAAATGGCAGCGATAGTATTATACATAGGCGCTGTGGTCTGTGGCTCCATTGTAGACATTTTTGTATGTCCTTCCTTCTGGAACATATATATATATATATATATATCTAGTACGATATATTTTTTAAATCGAATTATTCTCTGTTTATGATGAAGTTGTAATTATTCAAAACATGGGTCTGTGATATTTTATTAAATACAAATTAAATGTATTAATTAGAAAGATATACATATAAAATCAATTTTATTGAAAAATATTGTTGTCGCTACCGGGATTCGAACCTAGATTTCTTCCTACCGGAGGAAATTGCACCAACACACTGCATTGGCGACAAATTTTCGAACCTACAAGTTACACTTTTTAAATTGATACTTTAATCGTTCCATTATTTGAAAGTCATCTTCTTTATATTTTTCAGTAAATCGATAGGAAACACCAGAATTAATTATTCATTTTTATTAAATTTTGGACACATTGATACAACTTATATATTATTAAAGAGAACACATTATTATTGTGAAGTAATTATTCAGATCGTGGGTCTGTGATATTTAAAAAAAATATATCATATAAAATCAATTTAATATTTTTACGAATGTAGATTGCCACAAACTTCAAAAAGATTTAAACCAACTCGATATACTATATTGAATTGAATATAAGACGAGGTCAACAATCATAATAATTACAGCCTACATGGAAAAATCTTAGAAATCAATAAATAAGCAAAAAAATATATATTCAATTTAAATATAACATCATTTCGTGGTAACATTAAGCAGTATTAAAAAATAATTAATTTTTGAGGGTCCAACCAGACAAACCCGTTTTTGGACAACTAATAGTAATGACAGCAATTTGTACCTCATATTAACTATTTTAAAGGTGCGTACAAATATGCTTAATAGCCATTTTTTTTAATATTAAAAAAAAACATGAAAATAATTAAATTACTCACAATTAAAAATATATATATTTGGGAAGGGGAAGCGACAGAGCCCCGATGCACACATTTTCCCGAGGATCCGGCAATGTTCCCAGCGTATAAATTTTATTACCTACTCAGTGATCCGAAAATTAGAGAAAACGTGACTAACAATCAGTGGCATCTATGAAATTTGGGTAAAAACCGTATAGTGATTTAATTTCAGAAAAAAGGAATAGGAATTAAGAATTTTTAAAAATAATACTTAAATGTAAATCTAATTGTATATCTAAAAAATCTAATTAATGTATATGGAAATCTAACTATCTATCTAACTAATGAATCTAATTAATGTAAATGGAAAGATATACATATATAAATAATTTTATCGAAAAATATATTGTTGTTGCTAGCGGGATTCGAACCTGGATCTCTTTCCAATCCGGGGAAGGTGCATTATCCAACTACGATATATCAGACAGTACCTTTGTCGACAAATTTTCAAACCCATATTTCAGACAAAGGTACTGTATGCTGTAGCATAGTTGGATAATGCACCTTCCCCGGATTGGAAAGTTATCCAGGTTCGAATTCCGGTAGCAACAACAATACATTTTTCGATAAAATTGATTATATATGTGTATCTTTCTAATTAATACATTTAATTAGTATTTTAAAAAAATATCACAGACCCACGTTCTGAATAAACAATAAGAATGTGTTCTCCTTAATAAGGTATTATGAATCGTAAAAAGTCGGCACTGGAGAATAAAGGTGAAATGTAAATCGCGCGCATATAAATAACTCAATTGAATTGTACGTATTTATGTCGAAAACAACTTTGTATGCTAAACGAATACTTATAAACTGGATTTTTCATTGATTCAATACCGATACGAGATAGTAATGCACAAGCACACGTCGGGTCAAAAACTGACGATGTCGCCATTTGAATTTCATATTCCTCCAACTCTCCTTATTACATATATATTACATTCTCATTTGTCCGGGCATGAATCTTGTTATATTGTTCTTCTTTAAAATATTGTTTTCTTAAAGAAAACGCCGTAATCTATTTAATAAGGCGCTACAAAGTATTTATGTAAACTGTTGTAAAAGTACGTATTTCAGAGCTTGTCCAGATGACACATTTTTACTTACTATGGCGGTAAATGTTACGTTCAGTAATACACGCGATCGTCGACGATTGTGGACATTTTTTTAGGTACTTTTTGCTTTATTTGCTCTTTAGACGATAAACCACACCGCCCTAATAAACTCTCGCGAAAAACATTTTATATATATACATTGAACAATATAATAAGAATTATAGAAATAATAATAAATAATATTAATTATAAATTTTGAATTATAGGGGTGGTTATCGACATTTATATAAAATAAGATCGAGATCTATAATAATACAATGTGAAAATTAATAAGAAAATGTTGAGAAATTGATCAGATTTGTACTTGGGAATCAGAAAGATTTCGAGTACATAATTATTTAATAGTTTTGAAGACTTTTAAGCCATTTTAGAATCTCTTTTTTGTACACATTTATATTTGCTGCTAATTTAGGTGATTGTGGCAGTTGGTTATACAGTCCAGGAGCAATGTACGATGCATGTCTCTGTCCTATTCCTAATTTGGACATTTTAAAAATAACATGTTCATTAGTTTTGTTCTGAGTCTGTTAGTTGTGATGAATTTTTATTTTTTCCTTTTATAAAATTATATAAAAGTTTTTTTTTATATATTAGGAAGATAAATTTAAAACAGGAAAATCTTTAAAAACTTGATTGGTTGGGTAATTTTTAACCTTTTTTAAAAATATTTTTAATAATAATGGATAATTTGTATAGCGCCATTTTCGTAAAAACTTTCACCTCAATGGCGCTTTACACATAAACTGTTTACAGTTCTACAATTATCTTTGTTTTTAAAATTTGTTATTTTCACTTATGGAAATGACTTTTTGAGAAGGTGCGTTTTTAGTTTCTTTTTAAATAAAGTCTCCGATGCACTGTTTCTTATGACGGAGGGCAAAGAGCTTTTGGGCCTGCCACCGCAAATGCCCGTTCACTAAATTTAGATTTCTGGCAACGGTTGGTCGGTTCTACAACCCAGCTGCAGCTGAAGTAGAGGCTGACCTGAGAATTTGACGTACAGAGGCGTCATGTTGTGTGTCGACTTTATACATCAAACAGCACAGTTTAAATTCAACTCTTTCAGGGAATTGGAGCCAATGTAAAAGGAATGTTATATGAGAGAATTTGGAAACTCCATATATTATCCGTGCAGCCGCATTTAGAATGGATTGTAATCTATCTAGCTGAAACATTGGTAGGCCAGCATAGATGCTATTACAATAGTCCACACGTGACACCACAAATGCATTTATAAGTAGGCGGGCTGCCTCAAGAGGAATTTATTATTATCTTTATTATTATATATTATTAAATACTAAATTAATGTATTAATTGTAAATATATACATATAAAATCAATTTTGTCGAAAAATATTGTTTTTGCGTCACCGGGATTCGAACCTGGGTCTCCATTTCCAATCCGGGGAAGTGCACTACCTTTGTGCTATAACGCCAGTATTTTTCTTGACAAATTTTCGAACCTATATGTTACATTTTTTCAAATTAATACACCTGTCGTTCCATTATCTGAAAGCCATCTACATTATTTTTACAGAATCTCAAATACCTTTGAGTAAACCGACTGCGGACGCCAGAATTATCAATTCATTTTTATTAAATTTTGGACACATTGATACAACATATATTATTAAGGATAACACATTCTTATTGTGAAGTTGTAATTTTTCAGAACATAGGTCTGTGATATTTTAAATACTAAATTAATGTATTAATTATAAATATATACGTATAAAATCAATTTAATTATAAATATTATAATTAATTATACATATATCCATATAAAATCAATTTAATTGATTTTATATGTATATATTTATAATTAATACATTAATTTAGTATTTAAAATATCACAGACCTATGTTCTGAATAATTACAACTTCACAATAAGAATGTGTTTTCCTTAATTATATATTATTATAATTTTATTATTTTCTTTTGAGTTGTAATTATTGGTTTGAGATGTATATACATTTGGTACTCGATAGAATCGATAGAATCACGCGATAGAATCGATAGAATCGCTTGAAAACATGAATAATAGTAGTCGCAGGCCATTTACGGATGATAAAATACTATTCAAATTACATCCATACAGACTGACTTTGCATTTAAGATCACGAAATTATGGAAACAAGTACGTAATAGATTTTCAAAATTAAAAAATCCGACTACTTCTTTATTTCACCCAAATAAGACACTTTCAAAATTAAATTATTAACCTTTTAACTGTTAACTATATTTGAAATGGATGATACCACATAGGGTAAGACTAGGCTTTAAGGGTCTTGATTTATCTACCAAAAGCTGAGACCTGTCTTTCACAGATGGCAAAATAATTTATTACATATATGACTACAATTCCTGCAAGTTTGCAAGGTCCAAAAGTGCGTGTTACGACTTTTATAGCTAGGCGTGACATACAAAGTTTCGCGTGTTAACGCGCTCATTGCATTTAAAAGGTTAACATAAATTTTTTGACAGTTGAGATATCTGCGCAGGTATCTTTTTTTTTTTATGAATATATCTTCTTTCTAGAATGAGAATTGGGTATTGCCAGGTAGCCTCACATTTACAGTACTGGTAAAGTTTATCTTATTTTCTTCCCCAGCGTACAAATAAAAGCATTGCTACTTGTGAAAATTGTCACCTTGTACATATATGTGTGTGTGTGTGTATCATGAAAGTGAGTAGAGGAGTGGTGGGGGACAAACATTATAAGAGGCCGTCTCCGGGGGAACGGCTGTCTTCCATCTCAGCTTCACCTGAACTAGTCTATTTCTGAAGTGCACAATTTATAATTACTGTAATACTTGCTGTAATAATTGTTACCCGGACGTACTGAGTCTTATGTTACAAGGAATTGGAACCCAAGTGATAACTCAATAAGCAAAGGAATCTGGTGATACTTCTAAAGTCATCACACTACTTAAAATTGCACACACCGTGATCCAAATATAGAGGGAACGTCGGTCTAAACACGAGCACGATACCATAAGAAGAAGAAGAAAAATTACTAAATGACGCTATACATAAATTTCTACTCGCTTCTGTGATACATATTTTTTGGCATCAACTGTTATACGAAAAAATAATGTCGTAAGTAGGTGTACACAGTGTCTCGCTTCTATATCAACATCTCCGTTGTCAAACACAGCAACGGGAGTGGAATATTAAGCGGGCCGGCGCACAGTGGACAGAAGCGGGCTAGCTCGAGTCGGAATGAACCGAATTGACAACATTCCAACGTAGATCGATATCGTTTGCAAAACCACGTATCGCTGCGCAAACATAAAAATAGTACGTTCGCGTTACATCTGTTACATCTGTTAGCGCGTACTGCACATATTATAATGTGTTAATGTCGTTTCGACAAGGTTTTCCATTCGAAAGTTTGCGCGGGTATGCTGTCTTGAAATAATAAATTCACATTAACACAGAAGAGATAAATACATAGAAATATACGAAAAACTTGAAACTTTGAAAGGTGAAAAACAGCGCAGTCGTGGTTTCTTTGTGAACTAAGTCACGCGGTAGGGGGTCGAGGCGCCATTTTCACATTAATATTGAAATATTTTTGTACATATGCTGAAAACGTAAATATTCTTCAGTTAGTTGATTGTCCGCCATTTTACAACAGAGTAATAAAAAAAATTAAATTTACTTGTCACAAGACCACGGATTGTAATATTGTGTATAAAACACGTCTTTACACGTTCACGCTCTGAGCTAGACTGAAGCAAACATTCCACACTAAAAATAATTGATTACTTATGGGTACACCTAATATTTTGTCTGCAATTCATGAAAACATATATATTAAAAGTGAGATAATACGATCTGAAATTAATAAATTCACCCACATATAATTTGCGAGAAATCAGTAAAATATAAGTTAATCCAAATAGCATAAGATATTATCGTATTCAACAGATATAAATTGTTTAAAAATGACAAATTTTTAGTGCGGATTTAATTAAATAAATAAATCTTTTTAATAAGATAACCATTTCTTTACTGTAAAACCAAATTCTCGTTTTCAGCATATGTACAAAAATATTTCAATATTAATGTGAAAATGGCGCCTCGACCCCTACCGCGTGACTTAGTTCACAAAGAAACCACGACTGCATGCAAAATGAAACAGCATGCAATGACGTAAATGTTCTTCAGTTAGTTGATTGTCCGCCATTTAACAACAGAGTAATAAAAATTTTTAAATTTACTTGTCACAAGACCACGGATTGTAATATTGCGTATAAAACACGTATTTACACCTTCACGCTCTGAGCTAGACTGAAGCAAATATTCCACACTAAAAATAATTGATTACTTATGGATACACCTAATACATACTTCATCACCACTTCTACCTCACGTCCAATTCGTATCCATAGAAACCAAAATATTGCGCATCATAGTAACCAAAATTATTATTAGTATTCTTCGGAAAAGTGGCGCAGCAGCGGAGTTTTCTAAAAGCTTTAAGCGGTCATTTTCCTTTTCATTGAGCGAGAAGATCATGTCCTCTACCGAGAAAAATAATAGGCAAAGTAAGGAAGGTACTTTTAGGTAGGTCGTGAGTATGTAATTTGTTTATTTGCTTAGAATAATTGAATAGTTGTGTACAATTTTATATTTTGTTTATATCAAAGCGTACACAAGGACGGCAGTTGGTCGTATTTGAATGCGATTTGAAGTTTTTTTTTAATTTTTAAAAATTAAACTAAACTTTGTACTACATTATACAATAGTCTTGTTTTTGTTCCTTGTAGTTCCTAGAGTCAATCAGTTCAGGTATAAACGATGTTTAAATCAAATATAGTTCAAAATTAAAAAATATGAATTAGAAAAATATACATATAAAATCAATTTTATCGAAAACTATTGTTGTTGCGCCACCGGGATTCGAACCTGGATCTCTTTCCAAACCGGGGAAGGTGCATTATCCAACTATGCTATAGCGACGATATTTTTAGCGACAAATTTTCGAACCTATATGTTACCTTTCTGATATTAATACATTTAATCGTTCCATTATTTGAAAGAGCCATCTACCTTATTTTTACGGAATCTCAAATACCTTTGAGTAATCTATTTTTTTAAGCTACTGTTATTATAATTGTTTGTTAATTTTTTTTTTAGCATTATTGACTATTTTATTTTTTCGTATTTATTATATATGTACACTTAATGATTATATATTATTTTTCTGTGATTCAATATTTTTTTCAATAATTTAATAAAGTTCAAAAATATGTACATATTATTTTTAAATTTTACGTTAAACTTCGCTTATTAGAGCCAGTCACTTATTTGAGACAAAATGTTTGGGCCCAATGTGTACCAATTTAGCGGAATTGACTGTATTTGTATTTTTGTACCGTATTGTTTTAAATTAAAAACTGTAAAAAGTTTGGTAATGGTAAACACATTTATTTAAAATGTTAAGGGTGGTGCGCGACAGCGGCACTCACGTATCTATCCTTTATGGAACTTTAGAGACAATTCTCATTCGTGTATATGCGTTATAAAACAATATATTATAATAATTTTCTTCACACCCTGCCACGTGAAAATAACACATTTTTTGTACGAAAAATGAAGGTAATTGTGCTAATTAAATGTTCTCTATTTACACGCTAGTCAATGAAACGCGTTCGACATATCAAACGATATTACTAAAATACAAACAACGCGACATTAGTTACTTTCGATACTGGACCTAGCCGGTTTTTTAGCGTAATTTGAACCCGGCTAGAAATCACAGAAGACAAATAAAAAATTACGCACGCAGTTCCACAGTCCGAGCAATCTCCCGGTTCCGCCGTGCCAGTTATATTTTCATCGTTCGCGTAACAATAATTGTCCAAGCGAAACGAATAAAAGCCAACAATAAAAGAGAGACTTGTTGATTCGGGCGACGCCCATCGCTTCAATTGGCGGATACCAATTACGTTTCCTGGAAATCTTTCACTAGTATTTAAACTGGAAGTGTTTCGTGGCGAGTCGTGCTGCTGCCGTGCACCAAGAAAGAGACAATTAAATACGTAATTATTATAAAACAAATTTAAAAAAAACACATCTATATTGCGTTACAATTTCAGAACAATTGTGATATAATATGACAGATGTTATCATTTATAGACTACATAATACAAGTTCTAAATTTGTCGAAAACATAAATGATTGACGCAGCTAAACGGTAACGCGTTTCATGTTCCGGTTTCGTATCCCGGTGGTAACAAAATATTTTTTTGATAGATAGATTTTTTTCTGTATTATATTTCTGTATATATTTATGATTGATTAATTAAATTTATTGTAATGACATCATTTCTCACACAATTCAAATAAAATAGGGGGCCAATCGGCTTGTGTGACGTAGTACTATTTTATTTTTAATATACAGGTTATCAACAGGTTGTTAAACAAGTGTGATTATCTAATGACATTAGGGGAATACATTTTTTTATTATTTCTAATTTTGAAACTGTTAATTCGCAGTGGAATTTCATTTTAATGATTGAGATAAGGGAAAATCCCAACATAAGATTCAAATTATCACCAAATTACATAGGATCATTAAACACTCACTACTAAATAAACATTATAGAGACTAATACTTTTAAAATTAGCAATATTAACTTTGTTGTTAAAATTCATATTTTTTATTTATTATCTTTGTTTTATTAACCACTGAATTGAGTTTAAATACATCTACCGGTTTCGAAAAATACAATTTTCTTCTTCAAGATGTCATAACTAACTAAAAACATATAGCATTGTTTCTTCGCCAGAATCTATTTTTAAATATTTTTTAAAAATAGATGAAGAAACAATGCTATATGTTTTTAGTTAGTTATGACATCTTGAAGAAGAAAATTGTATTTTTCGAAACCGGTAGATGTATTTAAACTCAATTCAGTGGTTAATTAAACAAAGATAATAAATAAAAAATATGATCAATAATTGTTGTCAATTATGCCTTCATCCTCCCCTGCACACAGAAGTATCGATCCAAGCTAGCAGGCTCGGGAACCTGGCGTTCTATCCATGACATGGATGTCCGGTCAGCCCGAGCCGCACGTGGCACTATCTATTTTAGTATTTATCGTATTCATCGAGGGATCCCAAACGGACGATGACCTCTTGGCAGATCCGACAGAAGCGACAGTGTGAGGAGGGATCTGGGGCACTCCATGTTCCTGTCTATGAGTGAAGTGGGAAGGCCCGGGATACAGAGATCTGGCGCCGGGTTGTAGGCGAAGGTAACGGGCTGTGAAGCAATGGTAGTGTAGTACTATTTTAATGAAAACATATAAATTTGGTAAATTTCAATTAAATTAAATAACTTAACGTACGCTTCGGTATTGGTGTCGCACGTTGCGTGGACAGCGAGACGAACGGAGGTCTCTATTCTTCAGTACCTTTGTATTGAAGAAAGGCTCAACACAACAAGCAAGAAAATAATTTCTTCATACTTTGGGACAGCTTGAAGAATTTGGTGATTACTTGGAATGTAAAACGGCGTGCTTGTGGTCTAGTGGTTATGATATCCGCCTAGTGATCTAGTAGTTGGGGATTCGAGTCTCGTTCCAGGAGGCCATCAAGTTAGTCCTACTTTCATAGCACAAGCGTTTAGCTTAGTTTGAAAATAGTAAGAATATTGTTGTGACACGTATTCTGTGTACGAATTTCTATTTTTTCTTCAAAAAAAAGGGCGAAGAGTGAAAGGTGGATCCTCGATATAACTGGAGAATCGCCACACGCAGCAATAAACAAGACCTAAGAGAGTTATAGAAAAAAAGGGTTCATAAATGATTGATATTGGGTATAATAATATACCCAATCGTCATATTATTAGGTTGATGCATAATTATCCGACAATTTTTAATAATTATGTTGTATTATTATATTGTAACGTAACTAAAAACGATATCTATCAAAACATTATTATGTACAATTATCGTTCAGGGGCGTAGTCACCATCAACGTCGATTAATGCTTCCCATTTAAATGGAAGACTGTCGATTCCACGATTTTACATCCTCCGTCAACTCCTCCAGATCGTCATAGACTCTGCCAATCAGATGTTGATGTGGTAGTCCATGGGAGCCTCCATGGGAGTGTAAGGCGAATGGGAAGATCCCATCACTCGCTAGCGATGGATTCGATCACACGGCGTTTGACATGAGGGCGAGCTTTGCTGCGGTGGAAAACGATTTGGTTCTTTGCGTGCACTATCAGCTCTTTATCCACTAATGGGCAGAAATAGTAAACTGTCCATTGACAACACGCTCCTGCTATACAAGGTCATTCTCAGGTCTACTCTCACCTATGCAGCCCTCGTCTGGAGTCCACGCCTTAAAAAGTCACATAAAAAGACTCCAAACTTTCCAAAGTAAAGTCATCCGGTTAGCCCTGGGTGCGCCGAGTTGGTCGAGAGTTCACTCCATTCGAGATTCGTCCATCACGACTCAAGCATCCCCCTAATAAGGGATGACATAAAACATTTCGCCTAACGTTTTTATGTCGGACTCCTAAACCTCACCGTAAATATTTTCTCAACATACAATTTAATTCCTCCCTTCCGATATAGATTTAGGCGACCGAAGATGGTCCTACTAGATTATTAAAAACTTTCCCTGCCACATGCCAGCAGTAACTTTTCTCTCTTCCTTTTTTTATAATATAAAATATGTTTACTGCCTGCTTAACTAGACCGAAGTCTGACAGGAGACAGGTTCATCCGTTGTCTGTCATACAAATATGAAAACCATAATTATTATTATCTAAACCAAAAATATTAAATACGAGGTAAACAGGGTTTTTTTTTTAAAAGAATTCTAATAACATAATAAATAAGTAAAATCCTCTCGCTATCCCATGATTGAAACACTATGCAAAACAGAAAAATGAATATAAAGAAATGATGTTCTGTTCATGTGATCTTTCCATTAATCTTCCCCCCTTTGTTAAACAACACCTAACCCAATTACCGCATCGGTTGCTACAACAGATGAAGGAGCAAGAGGTCCTAGTACCCGGGACTCTGCCATGAGACCAATGTCTTTTTGCGCGGTCTTTTCAGCTGAATGACAGTATAAAGGCAATCAAGCTGGACCAGATACACGTCGCTATTGACGTTGTACTGCCTTTGGCCATTTCTGTCCGGGACTCTTCCCTCATCATTGTCATTCCAGTCAAATTCAAAAAACAAAACGTCGCAAAAAAAAAAACGGTGCATAATTATGCATCAATCTGATATGATCGTTGTCTTCCAGTCTGAAAAAATCATTTCGTATTGAATCATCGTGATGATAATTTTAAAAACCTTGTGGTCCTGAAAAAAGTAGACAGCTGACGAAGAAGCGGTCTAATGATGCATGTACACAGATGAGACTCTGATCTCTCGTTTCACGGTAAAGGTATGTATACTCGTATGACAGGCGCATCAAAATTCGATTGAAATGAGTAATATATAATATTTCGTGCTCAATTCTGTACTGCTCTTACCGCGATTTTTGAGACAAGTCTCATCCGTGCACGCGCGCCATAATACTGAAGTATTTTGGAGCTTAGATTCTTTCACCAGTGCACGCTGCACAGTGCACCAGGGTCGAGAGGATCTGGCAGGGATGTGGTCACGATAATCATTAATGGAGGACAGCCTGTTATAATGAATCTATTCACATATGTGGATCGGTCCGTTATTTTGTTTTTGCTAAACTTCAAGAAGCTAGAATTCAACACATTTGCACATCACTTTATGCAGCTCACGTGAGAAATCAGAAGATAACTCTTTTTCGTGAACTTTTTTGTAAGAATTCAAAATTCACAACACGGTTTTTTCTTTCGAACCTTTCTCTAATTATTATTAAGCGCTTCTATCGTATGTCGGTAGCGCCATCATCACAGTGTGACATCAGCGATTTCACCGAAACACACAGAGACTTTATCAACACCGTGCACTATTAATTTCTTGAGGCATTGTAATTTTACTGCTTCCCGGAATATATTTGAATAAAGTTTATATTATTCAAAAGGTTATTTCAGATGTGATATGGAAATGTGCGATTTTATCGAATAACCATCTGTTTATTGTATGCTGTATGCATTGAGGGGTTACCTAAGACAAGATATGAAACAAATATATATATATATTGTAACGTTACGTTATAGTATATATTGTGTTATATATACACAAAAATATATTGTGTTAAAAAAACGTAACATATACTTTTAAATTTGTTTTCACAGTGATTCTTAATTAGTTACTCTACCAATTATATACTTTTATAGTTTTGTAGCTTGTTGGTATAGTGGTCAAGACGTTGGCCTAGTGATCTAGTGGTCGGGGGTTTGCGCCTCGTTCCAGGACACCAGCAAGTTAGTCCTATTTTCATAGCACAAGCATTTAGCTTAGTTTGAAAATAGTAAGAATATTGATGTGACATGCATTCTCTATTATTTAAAAAAAAAAATGATGCTTACATTTTTTTTATTTCAGTATACATTGTTTCCTGAAGGAGTTACCATACGTATCGAAACATGTTGATTTATCAATAAATAGTGGTTTAAAAAAAGTGCTTCATTTTATATTTTGCTAATTTGAAATTTTTTTTTATACCTTTTGTGACACGCGAAAGACACCGAGGACGATAGCAGAGAGAGAGAGAGCAATGTTTGGCGCAGTGTGCGATAGATTGACTTCGTAAGCTAAATTACCACTAACTAAATAGAGTCCCTGAATATCTCACAAGAGTTTTTAAATGCATTACAAGATTTCACAATTCTATAATTTACCGCCTCATACAGATTTATATGGTTAGATTACGTAATCCACCGTCACGCTGATGAGCGCCTAACGCAATCATCCCGCTCTCATGTTCAAATATGTACTCAAAAGTATCGAAAAAAGTTACTTTAGACAAATTGTCAGAAAAAGTTTAATTCCAATATCGGTGTCAATGGTTTAAAACAACTTTTTAAAACTAATTGAATAATAAAGTTAAATAGAACACACATTTATTGTGAAGTTGTAATTATTCAGAACATAGGTCAGTGATGTTTTAAATACTAATTTAATTTACACGTTATAATTATAAGTTGTATAAATGTGTTCAAAATTTAATAAAAAATGAATTGATAATTCTGGCGTCTGCAGTCGGTTTACTCAAAGGTATTTGAGATTCCGTTAAAAAGAATGGAACGACAGATGTATTAATTTGAAAAAGTGTAACACATAGGTTCGAAAATTTGTCATGAAAAATACTGGCGCTGTAACACAATTGGTAGTGTACTTCCCCGGATTGGAAATAGAGATCCAGGATCGAATCCCGGTAGCGCAAAAACAATATTTTTCGACAGAATTGATTTTATGGATCTTTGGATATATTTGGTATGTATAGTATATGTGTCCATTATTATGAAAGTGGTCCAAGTCAAGAGATTGAAAAAAAAGAGTTAATCAATTATTTCGCATTGTAACAGTTGTGAAAAAATTTGAAGCGTTGTATTTTAATGTATCGTTACGACGTTCGACTATATTCCGCTAGTGTTTTATTTTGATAATAGAGTAAGTCATTTCAATCTTAATTTTATAATTTTCTTATAGGCTACACGCAACATTTACATGTCGAAATAATTATTAATCTACTAGACTAAATAAATTTTGAAACATTGTGTTGTGTAATATAAAAATATTTTTTAATCAATTCAAACGCAAACTTTTAAATATCTCAAAAGAATAAAAACACGAGTTTCATAATAATGGAAATTTATACAAATTAAATAAATAAATAAATGAATAAAAACACAACGTAAATACGAATAATATAATGGAGAGTACGTTTGTCACTATTCCCATTTTTTAAAAAATTCATTGACGCGCCCTTGAGGTAAATATTTAAATGAATACATAATTTTGTCGTGAAGTTGCAACTTCAGAACACAATTCTGCTGTATTTAAATACAAATTAAATTAATCAATTAGCAAAATATACAAGAAAAAATATCCGGTTGTTACCGGAATATTTACCAATTTTTTTTCGATAAATTGATTTCTACTGTATATCTTTCTAATTGATATATTTTATTTTTTATGTTAATGGCACTGTATAAATTATCTATCTAGGATTTAAATCTACTCTTTAAACCGCATTAATTTGATCATCATCAAGGCTGGCCAACGGTATGCGGTGTCTTGGCGCGTATTCGTAGCACCCTGCTAAAAATTTAAAATATAGTGACGCAAATTTCTGAGAGCACTTTTCATTGAAATACCGGTAGAAGGAACTACACCACCTGTAAGTGTTTTAGAGGATGAAAATCAATGACGGATAGTTAACGAGACGATTTCTCGATTAAAATTATTTAAACATATACATACATTTTCTAGACCTTAAAGGGTCTAAACTGATTAATGACTTCAAAACCAAAAATAACGAAGATGTGGGTAGAAAGCAAAATGAAACATTTATTATTTGTGCTAACCTAACCGCCCACACATTCTTGTCATCGACTATTGTATATTAATGAAAATAATATTTTCATAACTTTTTTTCAATATCTTTTTATAGTTTAATTGATTAGGGTATCTACCAAAGCAGTTCTGTTTTAAAACCTTTTTTTTTTAAAATTATTTCATATTGGCAGGTGTTTAGTATTATATTTGTGTATACTTAATGATTATATAATGTGGCTTGATGTGGGTAGAAAGCAAAATTAAACTAATTTGTCATTTGTGCTAACCTAACAACCCACACATTCTTGTCACCGACTATTGTATATTACTGACAATAATATTTTTTTAACTTCTGATTATACTTTTTTACACATAACTTTTTATAACTCACTCATTATACTTACTCTTAACATTTACAACTTTTAAAAACTGTACAGGTGATTGCTTTAGAACAGACTACGTCTAGTAAAGCAATTACCTTTATTTTTCATATGTACTGTTTATGCTACAAAAAAAAATTGTATTGAAACTTCTATAGATAAAGGGAAGGTAACAAAGTTAACAATATATACAGGGAGTAACAGACCTAACCCACAATATTTTATGGGTGTATACCCGACTAAAATACGAGTCGAAAATGTTCAAGGAATATGTGCAAATTTTACAATGTTACGAAAAGATTACTAGCAATATTTTTAAATGTCCAAGAACACCCACAAAGGCACTGTAATTAAACAAATTATAGATATCTCATAGAGACGAAGCTATTTTTATATTTAATGGTAAGATATGGAAGTATGGGTAATTACAGGGCTTACGACCTGTCTTCGGCTGGCTTGAATGATCACTTTATACAAATATAACGTTCACTATTTTTACCATTAATCAATCTTCATATCAATCAAATTTTTAGATGTTGTATATATGTTACTATGTGGAAACACTTAGAGTACACAGTATAACTACGCTAGCGCCATCTATGGACTAAATTTGATATTAATTTCCCTTAAACAGCATAGATGTCACTAATGAGAATCTAATTATTATTTGAAATTATTTAAAGCTATATTCTTTATCTGTAATGTTTTTAACACATTATACCAGAATACGCCTCCATTAAACATAATAAAAATAGCTTTATCTCTATGAGATATCTATAATTTGTTTAAAAATATTATTATTTGAAATATTTACAAAATCATGTTAAGCTTTAAGTCTACGTATTTCGAAATAAATATTATCCTTTATAACTCTGTATCTGTGCTTGAGCCCTAAATCATCGGACAAAAAATAGTCTGGCCGCTCGAAATAAAATATTTCAATATATCGAAATAATCGAAAAATTATGATTTTTATGAAATGCTCATATCCCTGAAACGGTTTAGTTTAGACACACATTCCTTGAATATTTTCGACTCGCAATTTAGTCAGTTATACCGGTGAAATATTGTGGACTGGGTCTGTCACATCTGTATAGTACATAGAAAAAAATACTCGAGGACTGTCGAAAGACTATTCAATAAAGACTTCGTCCGACTCCAGAAGAATGCTAGAGAGAAGACATACGCGTTCTGAGAGGAGAGGATTCTCTGGACCCGAATAAATCTACACCTGCGAGACTGACGTTTCGCCATGGGTATGACTGCGTGCGATTACTATCCTCAATCCATTAATCTAATATAAACTTTATAAAAAAAATTCCAAGACTTTGACGTGCGAGTATTATCTTAACCCTGGGCCATAATAAGCGAGTTGTCGGGACCGCGTTTCAAAAAATTTCACAGGTTCGTCACCTAATGAAGCATATTGTTTATTTTATCGGTACGCTAAAACCCACCCCCAAAATGTTCAGTTATTTTATTTTATTAAACTTGCGGTGCGCAAAAAAAAACACGATTAAAATATTGCCGCGCAGAAATATTTTATTATGCACAGCGAGTAATTAATAAGGAATTAATGTAAAGCTGACGTTAGTATAATGAGTAATGTTAGGAAAGGATCACATAGATGGTCGCACCGGTTTAAATAAATTGCACATCAAATATTGGATTAAATTAAAATCGATGGCACTTTAAATTTGACCAAAATCAGATTAATATAAAAGAAGTTTTCACACTTAAAAATATATTCCACGATAATGAAATAATTAGATATTTATCTATCCAATTAAATTTTATCATTTACCATTTTTATCACGGAATGAATGGTAAGAAACATATATGACACAAGTGTTGATGGCACCAGGAATAGAAGACGTCCGCGGGAGACTTGGCATGGCCAGGTAGACCAGATACTGGAGGATGGTTCTGTTAGAAGCCTCAACAATCGGCGAGCTTGTATGAGAAGATGTATGAATGTTGATGATAATAATAATAATAATAATAATAATAATGATGGATAATTTGTATAGCGCCATTTTCGTAAAAACTTTCACCTCGAGGGCGCTTTACACATAAACTGTTAATAGTTTTACAATTTATTTTTTTTAATTAATAATCGTTATTTTTACTTATGGAAATGATTTTTTGAAAAGGTGCGTTTTTAGTTTTTTCTTAAATAAAGTCTCTGATGCACTGTTCCTTATAACGGAAGACAAAGAGTTCCACGCTTTTGGGCCTGCAACCGCAAATGATGCGAGAATTATGTGCGAGGATATAAGAGTGTGGCGCTCTATCCTCTCTGCCTACCCCCGCGAGAACATTAATCTCACCGGTGTCCGGTAGGTACCTGCATACAAAATAACTAATAAATATACTTTAAAAACTACAAAAGATTGTCATAAAAACTGCATTACGTAGTAGCACTTCTAAGAATATTATTTTATCTTTTTAGTGTTTTTTTTTATTATTATTATTAAGAATGGCATTGTAAAATACAATCGCATTTCAAAAGGTATTTTGTCGTTAAAAATGATAACTTTCGCCGATACTAACGACGGTTTTCAATTTTTTAGATATTAAAAAAATGCCGAGCTATCGCGCTATCAAAATGTCATATCACAATAAATGGACACGGGAACTTTTAATGTGCGGTTCACTGAGAAAAATAATACCTGCTAATTATCGAAAAATTTTAATGCAGCATGACCGTAATCAGTTATCCATTAATCTCGTAGGGGTCAAACCAGGTCTAATAACCCCTTAGGGAGTTTACAGATTAATACCCCAATTACAGAACACTTACACTTCGTTCCCGCCTATCCATTTTGCACATTTTTCATTATTGGAAAGACATAGCGGTATATTTAAATGCGAGGGTACATTCCAACGTATACGGGACGAACGTTGCATCATTTTGGGCATTTTTTTTTTAATGTTCATAATTGATAAATAATAAATACACATTACTATTTCTCTAAAGTTAAAAATGTAATTTTTAATTCCATCCTTTAAACTGAATGATCATAATGGATGCACCGGTACACGGATAAGACTTGTCTCGAAAGTGGGGCATTATTGAGGTGAGAGTGGAGAGAGCTGTTATTCGTTGTTCATTGTATTTCGTACACATAATACAATAACCAACAAATGGAGATAAGTGATCAAAATATTATCAGTGTATAAGTGCTATAATCGACATAAAAAAAGTTGTATTATTTTCGAGTCAAATAAAATACGAACATTACTAATACAAATTAAATGTAACAATCAGAAAGATATACAGATAAAATTAATTTATCGAAAAATATTTAGTTGAAACCGGAATTCGAACGTATTTGAGATTCTCCGTATATATTAATGAAGTAGATTCCTTTCAAAAAATGGAGTAACAGATGTATCATATCATATCAAAGTGCAACATACAAGTTCGAAAATTTGTCGTTAATTTACTATGTTGACATGGTGTAATGGTCAGACAGGGAGGGTTCCTGCTTCGAATTCCGATGGTAACAAAATATTTTTTCGATAAATTGATTTTATCTAATTGATACATTTATTTAATTTGTATTAAAAATATCACACCAACCATGTTAAGAAAAACTGCAACTTCACAATAATAATCTTGAAAATACGAATTTTACTAGGAGTCATATCTATCTACAAAAGATAACACTTCAAAATAAGACTGTATTGGCGACAGCAATAAGGCTTAATTTACGTTACTTGTATTGTATACCATGAACCAGACTATTGTGTACATTTCTGGAGTAATTTCACTAAGAAATAGTTCGAGATCAATCAAACTCGACTCACGAAAAAATGAAATCTTAGAAAACAATGAATATTAAAAAAAAAAATCTTAGAAAATTATGCAGTTTTGAAAAAGTTTCAACGAATTACGAGCATTTCGTTGATATAAAGGAGTTTTTTTTTAGAGGTATGTTTTAGTATTAGTAAAACGTTTTCCAGCGACAGCCAATTTGACAGTTGATTTGTGCTTAGTTTGGTTTGCCATTTCACCATGAATAGACTTACGTCAGAACAACGCTTGTGAATTGTGCAAATTTATTTCGAAAATCGTGATTCAGTTTGCGAAACTTATCGTGCGCTACGTTCATTTTACGGTCGACATAATCGTCCATTTGAACAAGTAATTCGAATAACCATGGATCGTTTTCGCACCACTCATACTCTAATTGATAATACGCATCCGCAGAGATGTCGTACAGTGCGCATCGAAGAAGCTGTTGCTGCAGTGGAGCGAAGTATTGAGGAAGACCCGAATGAGTCGATTTGCTGACATTAATTGAATTATGACATTAATGACATTGAATGACATTAATTTGGAATAGATGTGGTTTTAACAAAACGACGCAACACGTCACACAGCGTGCGCCGCAATCAATTTATTGAAGGAAACATTCGATGAACGCGTAATTTCCCGTAATGGGCCTCCAAGATCGTGTGATTTAACACCTTTGGATTATTTTCTGTGGGGATATGTGAAGTCGCTAGTCTACGTCGATAAACGAGAAACGATAGACGACTAGAAAGTCAACATTCGTCGCGTTATTGCCGATATACGTCCTCAGCTGCTCCAAAAAGTGGTCGAAAATTGGACTTCTAGATTGCGCTTTATTCGAGCCAGACGTGGCGCCCGCATGCGCGAAATCATATTTAAACATGAAATCATATTTAGCCATGGCCAATATGGTTTTATTAAATTTTAAAGTTCTATACCTCTAAAAAAAATACATCATTACATTTAACTTATAATAATGAGGTACTATTCCAGTTGAATAAACAATTTGATCTAATTAAAATCTTATCGAATATTTAACCATCTGATTAAAATTTGTACCGCAGCTTAAAACGACATATCGTAATGCATGCGTTATCTAGTTACCCTACAGATAAGGTGCACTTGCTGCTGTAAAAATTTTGACGTAAATCACGAACCTTTCGAAAGATAGGGTGAGCTATATACTCATGTACATATATAACATAGGTCTTTATTTAAAAATTACTATATAATATAAAAATAGCATTCAATAAATGTCTAAAAAAGTAGGGATTTATAATGGTAACCCATTTAATAATAATCTTTGCTGGTTTAATATTATATAATCGCTTTGGTTGGTCTAAGAGTTTTATTTATTTAACATCTTTTGAAAGAAAGCCTCGACAATTTGATGTATGAGAGTACTTATAATTTAATTTAATTAATTTTTAATCATAACTAACCTAAGCACTGTCTGCTCTTTTAATTTTCAGTGTTTAACTTCTTTTCTAAAATAAACAATGCTAATTAAATTTTAATTATGTAATGTACAGAGTCTTTCAAAATACTAGAATTAAATTATTATGATAAATTATTATTATGATAAATTGATTTAAAATTAATTTAGATAACTACATACCTACATAAGTACGTGAATAAAAAAAATATTTTGTTAAATATTTAATAAAAATATGTAGCATTTTATTTATATATTATCATGTTGTTTATTTACCGTACATAGAATAATAAATATGATTTATATTTTTGTATCTCGAGTTGAGGCAACGTCAGCTCTGCTAACCTCACCGACGAGCCTGCGTTTCAAAAGAAAAAAAAATCTTTTTATTCTACGGACTGCAATTTAAATTTCGTCCGAGGAGCGATTCCGCGAAATGTAATCCAGACCAATTTCTCGGAAGGCCGTCGTCCACGAGAACCGCGCGCGTTCGCACTAAGTTCTCAGGTAAGATGCAAGATGCCACGAATGAAAGGCTAATGGGAGAAGAGGATGGTGTGTATACCGCGAACATCTTTCATCGTTTCATATTTAATTCATTTTATACTCTCTGAAGACAATGCCACTGGAGTAAGTAAATTGGAAACGCCTTGAAAACGTACAAAAATTGATCAATTTTTGACATGTCGAGAGATACCCACGGCCAATCAGCGAGAAAGATACCACAGAATGACAGAACATAACCAAAAAATCGTCAAATTCACAGCAGCAAAGCCTTCATTAATGAATGAAAAGTTATGTGAAACATGAGGTGAGTTTCTGTGATGAATTCAATAATAAATCGTCTTACCTTTTGATACACAAAGTGTTCCTATCCTAGAATTATTTCTCCAATCGGTTAACGAAACTTGCACAATTTAACAATTCTACACATTTTACTATGTTGATCGTATCGCAGCGGGGTAACATCTCGATTGTAAACACAACATTGCAAAAGTGACTTCACTTTATTTGTACAAAAAATAAACAATGCTTCGATAAACATAAAAAGAAATCTCTCACTGACAGATGATTCGGCCGAGCGTCGGCCCGAACGGACACATGTAGGGAACTGATATTTCTGCGGTGGCAGCACTGATCTCCCAGCCAACATGGCGGCAATTACGAATTTTTCGGAGGTATCTATGTAGATACATCTCAAAGGAATATCGCGATCTATCAACTGATGAATAAATTAACGTTTTATGTTACCTGATTTACATATTAGATGTGTGTTTGTTACATAGATTTTTTAAGATGGAGCGACAAATCTAGTTTTAATTTAAGAAACGAGAAGATACATTTTGTTGTGATGAGATTTATCAAGATGTGTGAAATATTTTTGTCAGATATTTTATAAAATCGTGTGGATGTCGATAGTTGTTTATAAAGTCAGCAACGAAATAAATTGTATTAATATGTTTTAAGGGTAAATAAATAAATATATTTATAAAATAATTATAAATAATATTTTGCATTTTTTTTTACTAAAATATTATTAAATTAAACGTGTTACGTGTCTCAGACGTTTGATTGTATCACCCCCGGATAAAATATGTTTCATTGGTTTGCCCCGCCCCGCCTCATACACAGACAGTTGTATTTTGTTTCGGTCTATTCAATTCGACTGAATTTTATTTTAAGTTCAAATTGTTGTTTTCTTTTGTGAAAATATTTCTTCCTCGTTGGTATCGACGAATTTACTAAATACTCTTAACAACTTTCCTATACATTACGGCCCCTGTCCTAGTGACATTTTACGTGGAACGCTGTTGAAAAAATATATTTCGTGTAAAAATATGAAATTATGAAACAAAATTACTGCAGGTACCTACACGCGTCTTTAAGGCAAGTCTCGTCTTGGAAACTCGCCTTGAAAGTTGCGTGTAGGACGATTGAGTACGGAACTAGCAATAAATCATTGCTATTTAGTGAGTAGAATGATGCAATAATGATGAATGATAATCTCATGAGATGAGAGATCAAATTCTATATTCTATTATGGGCCATGTACACGAATGAGACTCCTCTCAAAAGTTGTGTAAGGACAGTATAGTTGAGCGCGGAGCGGAGTAGAATATTTTATAAAGAGCAGAATGGCTAACTCTCCTCGCAATTCTCCTAGATCAAATAAAAGATTCACCTGTAGAATAATATTTAAATTAAAGGTATTTCAATTTAATCAATGTGTCCAAAATTTAATAAAAATGAATTGATAATTCTGGCGTCTGCTATCAGATTACTCAAAGGTATTTGAGATTCTGTAAAAATAAGGTAGATGGCAGTTTCAAATAATGGAACGATTAAATGTATTAATATCAGAAAGGTAACATATAGGTTCGAAAATTTGTCGCTAAAAATGTTGTCGCTGTAGCATAGTTGGATAATGCACCTTCCCCGGTGAGGAAAGAGATCCAGGTTCGAATACCGGTGGCGCAACAATAATATTTTTCGATAGAATTGATTTTATATGTATATCTTTCTAATTAATATATTTAATTCATATTGAAATATTATTTATTGGAAAGTATATATTAATGTTATATAATACTACAGGGTGATGCATAATATTAGTAACAGAGCATTTAAAATTTACACAAGTAAATGCCAATTTTGATTACGTGTTAAATAGACTCATATCTCATATCGTATGGTATAAATTATGTACATATATGTACATAATTAACTATTTATTAATAGTATTTTAATTGTTATGAGATGCATATAAGTGAATACATGTACAATTAATACTTAATTAATTAATTAAAAACTACCTTGTTATTTGTTCTTCTTCTTTTAAATAAGCAATCCACCCTTCAAGAGTGATTTGTGCCAATAAAAGGCAAGTTAAAACTTTATTTTAAAGAAAAAATAACAATAATATTATAGAATAGGAAATATTATATAACAAGGCAAAAAAATTACTTTTATATAGATTAAATGTGGCGAGTTAAGGGAAAGAATATGACACAAGTTAACTAGGAGTTGAAAATTACTATTGGCGAGATTACTGCAAAAAAAACCTGTGGTCCGCAATGTTCTTATTTATTCATTGACATAAAATGAATGGCAATTAATAATACCGGAACTTTCTTACAGATGACTCTGAAAAATGCAAAAATTAAGCGTTCTATATATGGTTGGCATTCTCGTCATTTTATTTCATTTTTAGTGGTGCCCATCTAGTAATTATAATGTTGTACTACGTACCACGTACCACACCACGTCAACATTATGATTAATAATATATTATTTGTTGTCCAAGGATCTACGACTTTAACAACAACGGTCAATATCAAAATCTTACCGTTGAAAAACATAACATTACTATACATATTTTGGAATGCTGAATACGAATGATGAAAATGAGACCAAGTGTGATCTAATGGTAAATAATTGATGGTTGAAACAAGTTAATAAGTTTATTAAGGAGAACACATTCTTATTGTGAAGTTGTAATTATTCAGAACAGACGGTCTGTGATATTTTAAATACTAATTTACTGTATTAATTATAAATATATACATATAAAATCAATTGATTTTATATGTTTACTTATTAAATTAGTATTTAATAAGTTTGTTTATAAGGGGCGGCCGGTTGGGAATGACATCAAAACGAGGGTGACTGCGGACAATAAAATGATTGGGGCCCTAAATGCATTATCATACGAAGCAAGATTAGCGGTGCACAATGGAGTTCTGGTGCCAACACTAGTGTACGGATGTGAAGCCAAGAATTGGCAAAAAAGGAACGGAAGTAAACTAAATACTATTTATGTACGATAGAGTGAAAAATTAACAAATTAAGAACGAATGCGAATTAGTTGCTGCAGTATAGTCGATAGAATAAAAAATGTGTCGCTGAGATAGTTTGGTCATGTGGAACATATGGGGGAGGAGAGTACGATAAAGAAAATATACGAGGCGAGTGTTGAAGGTATTAGGAACAGAGGGCGTCCGCGAAAAACAAAATATTGATGAACGAGGATAGAAAAGTGTGGCGTACTATCCTTTCTGCGTACCCCTGCGGATAAAAGGCGTGATGGTAAGTTAGTCAGTTGAATACGAATCGACTCCAAAATCTTTCAGTACACACAGTTTTTGAGAAAAAATGAGTAGAAAAATTTAGATATTTAAAAATAGATTTTTTCTTTCTAAATACTTATAACAGATATTTCTAATTCATGTCATTCATAATAAAATTATTTAAGAAAATATTAAATTACAGAAAAATTCAGTCTTCTTTTTTTTAAATAAGTAATCCACCCTGAAAAACAGGCATGTCAGGAGTTCTAAATTTATTATGGAGAATGATTTTTTATAGTAGCGGGATGCACAGAGACTTAGTTGATGTTTAGTTTAGTTGCAGTCTATATGGGAGTTGCCAATATATAAGGAAGAATAAAACACATGAAGCTATTGCTAGATAAAATAAGATATAGTTAGCATAAATGTAATACGTGCCGACATGAAAATTGTAACAAGGCTCACAGATTTTCAGAAAGAATATATTATATTATGCAATAGTAAATTTTGCTGTTTCCTATTTAAATGGTACAGCCGAGTTATGTTTTGGTATAAAATCTAGTGATGGTAAACTATTATTTAAACTGAGATTTAACAGTTGGAGGATTCGTTTCTAGTTTAGCAGTGATTGTTCGAATAATCAGATACAGATGATCATACACAATCACAGTCGCAATAACGGTTTAACCATAACTAATAAAATATCTTTTCTTTCTGAAATGTTGGACACGGATTTGTACAGTCAGAATCAGAATCAGCGCGCATGAATTTATAAAGATAATAAATAAAGATAATATTTACCAAGGGAGCGAATTTTTTTGTTTATTTGTCGATCGGTGTAATTAGGGAAAGACATGTCGTGAAAATAATGACGAGTCCATAGAGATTATTTCATTCTAATTGTTCAAAATCAGTTTCGAGTGTAAATAGATGTCGATCAAAGCAAGGAAGAGCGTAGATTTATAGACTCCACGAAGGAAAGCAAGAAACATGCTCGACGCCTTCTAGATGTGGTGTCGGCGTCGTATGCTTAGGGTGGTCAGCTTTTTCTGGGACAATTTCGGAACAAATAGCTCAAAACTCAATTTTAACTAATTTAACGTTATATTTTAATGAATTTTTCCAATAATATTACGGGACAGCGATTCCAATTCCGGGACAATCCCGGCCAATCCGGGACGGTTGGCAACCCTACGCTACGTATACAATGGACTGCGATTTCCATTCTTCAAGAACTAGTATTATTTACGTATTACACATTTTGTGTTTTAGATAAGATTACATTTCGTATTTTAGAAAGAGATGAACATATTATAAAAGAGAACACATTCTAATTGTGAAGTTGTAATTATTCAGAACACGGGTTTGTGATATTTTTTTAAATACAAATTAGATGTATTAATGAACATAGCCCTAGGAAATTGGTGATCACAGGGAATGTACTGGGTGAAGGGAGAGAGGTCGATCTCCAATAAAGTAGACAGACTAAATCCTAGACGTGACCATAGCCTTACTTCAAGTAGCACTAAACCTATGAAGAGTGAAATTCGTGCTGTAGAAGCAGATAGACAACCGTGATCCTCAGCACATCGACAAAAAGAGAGAACTAGAGAGCAGTGGTGTAGTGCAAAATAAAAAAGTACCAAGGCGGTATTTGATTTTAACCCTTTCCCCCCTTTTCTTCTTCTATGTATTACCACGGAAATTAGAAGTTGTTTGAGGTTAAAAAGTAATTAATTACTTACTTAACATCACGCCATTTCCTCGCGGGGGTAGGCAGAGGATAGAGCGCCACAGTCTTCTGTCTTTCGCCTCATCCACATTCATACGTCTTCTTATACAAGCTCGACGATTTTTGAGGCTTCTAATAGGACCATCCTACAGTATAATCGGTGATGGTACCAGGATTCCATTGTGAACCGCTAGTCTTGCCTTAGTTGACAAATTCCTATTAGCTATAATTCCATACACAGCGCCTTTCACTTTATTCTCTGCAGCCACCCTCCTTTCGATATCTTTCTCAGTCTTTCCGTTTCTATCGAACATACTTCTCAAATACACAAACTCATCTACTTGTTCCAAACATTCATTACCTACAAGTATTTAGCACGTTGTCTTGCTTTCCTCCTTCTGGAATACCATTACTTTTGACTTGTTGTCATTCATAATAAGGTCGCTTTCCTTGCATACATCGCACATTCTACTCACTAGCCTCTAGCAATAAATTAACTTTTGTAAACGCTAAAATCATACATACACTATGTATGTCAAAAAAACAATCAAGCTGTAACATGTAAATTTAGGAATGACTATTTATTTATGTTGAATTCATTTATTTCATCTGTCTCCAAGTGCTTGTGGTCAATGGTTGAAGTAATGGGATACCACCGTGCGCCTAGATGATCAAGTTCTTAACAAAAAAAAACTATAAATTTCCTCGTAATGACTTTCATGTTCTGAAAATTCTCCGGTCCGGAACATTTTTTTGGGCTCTCGTAATATCTGTCCACTGCACGAAATTTGATGTCCAAATGGATGGATATAAATGAAACAATGTTATTACTCTACTTGGGCTTATTAGCACTACTCCATATCATTCATCATCTAATAATATTGTTTCATTTATATCCATACATTATGATGAAACTCTACAAAGTTAACGCCGATTCTATTAATAATATTGATGTACAAAATTCTAAGCGAAATATCTTGTATCAAAATATTTTTTGAATGTCAAAAAAATGGCAGGGGGCGCCCTGGCTCGAAAAGAAGTACCAGGACGCCGCTGCTAGAGAGAGTCCGTGCCTAATACACGCCGTTGGTCTCTGGTCACGTGTTTTTTTTTTACATACTGTTTCAAACATTATCATTTTTTCATCAAGGGCTCGTAATATCCATCTGCCTTTAAGCTCAGGGGTAGGGAGACGGGTTAGTGACCTTTCGCACATAACCCGCCCGTCAAGTCAAGATCAGACGCGTCCAGTCATGCGCGTCCAGCAGCTCGTGCCGCCTCGTATTGATTGGCCAGATTCAGTCAGTCAGCATCAGTCATAGAACAGCTGTGCAGGGCGATTATTTAACATATTTAGCTACTTCAAAATTTAATTTATTCTTTTAGACTATCGTAATATTGAGAATGGACATTGATCGTTTATTATTTTAGTTCGTAATCAACCTGAAATATATAATCCCATGCATCGACGGCACGATTCTTTGCTGTGGTATTAACGGTTCTGAGAATTAAACTAAAATACTAACTTTAGTTATTGCCTTCTGTAAATTGTTTCAATTTTTTAATTCAATGGATTATAAATCAAACGGAAGAATTACAAATAATCAGTTTTACCAATCATCGTTAGAACCGAACACAATCACGGTTACAATAACGATTTAACTATCGCAAATATTGAGATACTTGTTTACTTATCATCACGCTATTTTATCTTTTTAAATCCTGAGGAATGTGGAAAAGTAACAGAGTGCGTGTTCGGCAGATGATAATTCTATATGTGATATTAGCAATAATACTGTAAAAATCGCGTGTGTTTTATTATCTAGATAATTAATAACACAGAATTTATCCAATAAATAAAATTAAACAAAATTTCATTTGCTATAGATCAAAATGTGCTAATTTCTCTAAATTTCTGTTAAATTATGAATATTTAAAAGGGATTATCGGAGTTAAATATAATATAATACAATATATATGTAATACGACGTGCTTGTGGTCGAGGGATCGAGCCTCGTTCCAGGAGGCCATCAAGATGGTTCTATTTCCATTGCACAAGCGTTTTATTTAGTTTGAAAATAGTTAGATGGGACACATATTCCATTAAATCTATAATCATATAAAAAATGTATAAAATAACATAAATTTTTAGTTTTTATGTTTACAACAGCATTCATTAAATTAGTCATATTTTAATTGAAGTAGTATTATGTATATTTTTTATTATTTTAGAATGTCCACAATCGTTATGTAGTTAATCATTTTAAAAAAAAGTACAATTTGTATTTTTCTGCATAAAATGAAAAAAAATATATTTAAAAAAAATAATTAACAGAACATTCGTTACATATTTTCTTAATAATAAAAAATGAGTAATGAAAATTGAAAGACTGCGTGAAATTATGGCAGCAAAAAAGTGAAAGGATATAGAATGTCGCTAGGCTGTCTGCCATTTTGTATATTATGTACTAATCCTACATAATAGCAAATTTTGGTCGAATGGGCGAGTCCCACGTTGTATAAAAAATGATAATACCATTGTTCAGAATAGGCCGGAGCAAACCGGAACGCCCCTCCGGTTCCCGGAATTCTCGTAAATACAATTCCGGCTCGTAGGTTTCTCACAAATATAGCTCGAGAAATTTTTTCAATTTCAATGACAGCTCCTATCCTTTATTTTGGATTTAATGAAAATGATTAATGTATAGTAGTAATGTAATGTACGTGTATATATTTTTATAAAAAATATGTATACGATTTCGGCCATTCTGAGTAGTTATATTTTCAAATTTATATAATTACGAATAATTAGGTAATTTTTTACAGTTTTTAATTTCTTAGGACCCAGTTCCCAAAATCATTTAAATATGTAATTACAGTTTATTAAAATCTTTTTGAAGGCTGATTAAATTTGTTATTATTTTATATGCGAACTACTCAAACAAAATTAAAAATATTGGATAATAGGATTCATATATTCATAATATTTTATACGAAGGTTTGTTTTACATTTGCTTAATTGAGGCGTTTGTACAATTTAGTTCATTACGGATAGAGCTGAATTTACTATTGGGCTAAAGGGGCCATAGCCTGGGCCCTCCAGAGTAGTAGGGGTTCCGAGATCCAGAATATAAATATAAATAATCCATGAAAATCTCTCAGTATACCTGCTAGTAATTGGCTAGGCAAAAGGCCATTTTCCATGAATTAAATTGGCTGCCATTAGTCAAAATTTGATCGAGTTCATCTTGCTTTAAGGCCAATAGAGTCTAAAATGTTAGATTTTCACGAGTAAATATTTTTATGAAACAACACGTTGATTTTATGCTGCGAACAAAAAAGCAAGAAAATTTATTTAAATATAAAAAAAACATTTTTTTTAAATAACAATTTTAATAAAATAAAAAATAAGGCTCCAATACGTAATCCAAAGTATATCAAGCACTAAATCTGGCACTGGTTAATCGAGTTATATTTTTTATCATAATCACGATTGTCACTTTTTGGATACAGACGTCAAAAACAAATGGTAAAACTTGCGTTGTAATTATATGTGAGACAAGAGAAAGCTGAAGCTTTCTCTATCGTAATCAGCGGAAGATCATTGCGGTTCATCGAGAATCAAATGGCAGTATTTTGAATCCATGGCGTTCTTGAACCCCATAATAAAGGCGAAGTAATCCACCCGAAATGAACCGACACCGATAGATAATGATCCGTCTTTTGAGGAACCTGTTTTTAAAACGGTCTATGTAGATACGCCGACGCCGCAAATGCCGAGTGAAACAATTCTAACAGCGAGTGCAGAATCCACATACAAGGCTTCCGAAAGCCTAGGTAGAAATATTTGCAATAAAAAAAAACAATCTACAGAAGATTAAATACAAAAGAAACTTCCAGAACTTTACATAGTTAAAGAAAATCTGACTTCAATAGCAGAAGACGAACTTGATCTGGACATGATGTTTCTCAGAAGTATACTCCCTTTTGTGAAGCGTTTGACACCACTGAAAAATTTATAATTTAAGGACGAAGTAATTGAATTGTTAAAAAATAAGTTGCATTCTATACACAGAAGTTACCGAGATTTTTAATAATTTTTGTTGTAATTCAACATTTTTAGTAAAGATTTTATATATTTTAAAATTATTATTATTTTTTAAACCTAAAATAATACATTTGAAATAAAAGTAATTAATTTATTAGACGTGGTCTGTTCTATCTTTGCCTTTACATATTTTGTAAGTTGTATATTGCTAAAGTACAATCAAAAGTTATAAAAAATTGGATATAGTTGGATACAAAATGAGTAGGTACAAATGACAAATTAGTTTCATTTTATATTTTACCCACCACAAGCAACCACTTTGTTATTTTTGGTTTAAAATCGTTAATCACTTCAGACCCTTTAAGACTTAGGGGCAATTAATAAAATATACTTGGTGCTCAAAACAAGAAAGATCGTTGACCAAATTTGACACTAATATGTAATTCTGCGATGTATTTCTTCAGAGTACTTATGCGTGTTACATTATATATTGAAGTGAAGTGTCAATTTCCTTTGAAATACATATACAAATTTAATCGATGACCTGAAATGATTTTTCAAATAGAAAATATAATTCATATCAATAGAAAATATAATTCATATCATAACACTATAATGCTGCTATACTATATGGTATGTAGACAATTATTTAACGTACCTTCCATGTACGTGTTTCACACCTGGGATGGGTTTTTAATATGAGTTAAAAATATGAATCCAACTTCGTACGTAAATCTCCCGTAATTGAGTGTGGAAGATTTATATCTGACGTGAGTACGGGAGATATAAATCTCCTGTATTCATTCACGTATAATGTACAGTTGTATCGAATCTTTTTAAGGCAAAGCCTTGACAATGGCACGTGCTACCATATCGAGACTTTGCCCTAGGTTTCTTAAAAAAAAACCATATACGAAAAACGCTATCTAATCTGGAAGACACACTAGTTTCATATACCAACGTATATATTTACCGAATTTTCTTGGTCGAAAAAATTTAATTAATATTTGCGTCGTTTTGTTTCACTCTTGTGTATCATAAAATATATCGTTATGTTTGTTGAAGATAATATAATGATAAAATCATATTTTTATTTATGTAAGTACAGCATAATTTATAATATTAAGACCAAAATATTTATAAACAAAATAATACAAATAATAAGACACGTTGTTTAAACCACTATTTATTGACAAAGCAATATGTTTCGATACCTACGGTATCTTCTTCAGGAAACAATGTATACTAAAATCAAAAATACAAACATAGATAAAAACATATAACTATACGAGTATAAGTGGTGGGTAACTGAGTAAAAACTACTATGAAAACAAATTTAACAGATCACAGGACCAACCAATCATTAACTGACACTATTCCTTTCAGTCTGAAGAAGTGACGAAGGCGGGGTGACGAAGTACATTAATATAAATATATTTAAGGACATATTTTAAATAAGCACAAATTTCAGGTAGGCAGAGAGAATGCAATACTCTTCTGTGTTGGTATACTACTCTTAGGCCATTCACTTTTGAACGGTGTGCGGAAAATTGCTCGCTAACAATTGCTCGCCCACAGTTGCTCGCCACACAATCGCTCGCCAGGAAAGTTGCTCGCCACACAATTGGTCGCCAGGAAAGTTGCTCGCCAAATTGCGCGACACGATGTTTTAGTTCTTTTTTATATGAATATATATTAAGAAGCACGTTTAATGAAAAACATATACATATATTTTCAATTATTATTTACAAATAATTGTCGTCAACTAAAAGTATTTATAAAGGCTTGTTAAGATTAAGAATATGATTTAAATCTTAGGGTTTCTAAAATAACAAATATTTTTATTAATAATTTTATTTTTAATTTTAATTTTATTTTGTATTATATAATTTTATTACACCACCAATCCCCCGAAATAAAAATGAAATAATATTAATAAAAAATTAAAAAATAACCAAAATATTATATTCGTTAAGTGACAATAATTCATGTATGAGAGAAATATGTATAAATATTCAAAATTTTGAGCTATGCCACGTTGAAATTGGAACAATGTTCTATTTGGATAATCGTTAACAATTATTTCTATCCTTTTCGCACAGTCACGAGATTTTTTTATTGACATAGGATCACGGCCGCTTATGTATTATATATATATATACAATTGTAGTTTAGGTTAGCTTAGGTCAGAAAAGACAAAAACCAATTGTTGGCGAGCAACTTTCCTGGCGCGCAATTGTGGGCGAGCAATTGTGGGAGAGCAATTGTTGGCGAGCAATTTTCCGGTAATCCTTTTGAACATCGTCTCAAGAACGTTAGTTAATTGTTGAAGCTTCTAACATGCTATCTTACAATACTTGATCTTACTGCCATGTCGCGGCCGCTCTCTATTTTTTTCTGTCTTCGACATTCGCCTCTTACACTTTCTTTATTATCCTCTCCACTAGTGTTGCCACCTTTCTAAAGACGATCACCTGAAGACCATAAAGAACAAGGTTAAGTAATTGTGTAGATACATATTGAACACGTTCATTGCTGTGATAATTCTATGTTAATTTTTTTATTGCTCTAGGAAGTGTTTATTGTTTGTTATGACTAACTACCAACTTACCATCTACCTCTTCTGTCTTGACTTGTCTGGGTCGACCCGGGAACGGATTCCCGGGAATACATGGGGTTTTCGATGCATCGAGTCCCGGGAATGCTTATGTCGAGTCCTGGGATTCGTAATAATTTTGGAAGAGTGTAAATAAAATAATTTCGTCCAATTTTTTTATCTTACGAACGCAGTTAAAAATAAATGTTTGGATCAAAACAAAAAAAGCATACTTTTCGAAAGGGTTCCAGAAAACAATAACACTGAGTCCAGGAAACAATAAATAATTTAGTTGCAAAATACAGAGTTACAAATTCTTGAAAATTTGCTAACATTAACGACTGTCGGTGAAGTGCAATAAAAATACGAGTACATACATGAGTGAGTGCTTTTGCTGAAACAAAATTGAATTTTTTTACCGAATTACGCCCTGGCTTGTAACGGTTTCGAAGTTATTCGGTAATAAAAAATTCCCTGTTGACCATAAAACCGAAAACGGTGGAAACAAAGAGAGTTTTTTCAATTGCTGGAAATATATGTACAAAATCGAAAAGTAGGCTATCAGATGTAAATTTGAACATTTTGGTATTTTTAAAATGGTATTTTAAATAAAATTGTTTTAATGTGTATATTTAATTAAAATATTTTATTTTTAATGTGTACATACAATATACTTCATTCAAATTAGATTTCATAAATGTTCTTTATTAATATTAAGAATTTTTTATATCTGTAATTTTATTTAGAAATAGTATTTTTTCGGATAATACATGTTTAAATTATAATAACAATTTAATTGAAATAAAATTAACAATGTTTATAAAATCTTTATTTTCAAAATAAAATTATTAACATATCACGAGACCCGGGATCCCGGGAATGATTCAGAGCTGTGAATCGAGTCCCGGGAATGAAAAAAGTCCGGGAATAGAGAAACCCTCTAGTTTAGACACAATTCCATCATCCACATTTATACATCTTTATAATAATAATGGATAATTTGTATAGCGCCATTTTCGTAAAAACTTTCACCTCAAGGGCGCTTTACATGTCAACTGTTTATAGTTCTATAGTTATCTTTGTTTTTAAAATTAAAAATTGTTATTTTCACTTATGGAAATGACTTTTTGAAAAGGTGTATTTTTAGTTTCTTCTTAAATAAAATCTCTGATGCACTGTTTCTTATGACGGAGGGCAAAAAGTTCCACGCTTTTGGGCCTACTACCGCAAATGCCCGTTCACTAAATTTAGACTACTGGCAACGGTTGGTACAACCCTGCGGTTCCTGCGGCTGAAGTAGAGTCTACCTTCCAAATTGTCTGGGATACAAAGTTCTTGAAGATACAGAGGCGCCATATTGTGTATCGCCTTGTACACCAACCAGCATAATTTAAATTAAACTCTTTCAAGAAACTGGAGCTAATGTAACGTATGTTACATGAGAAAATTTGGAATCCATATATAATCTGTACCGCCGCATTTAAAATTGATTGTAAACTATCCAGCTGAAACACTGGCAGGCCAGCATAGATGCTGTTACAATAGTCCACACGTGACACCACAAATGCATTTATAAGTAGACGGGCTGCCTTAAGAGGAAGATGTCCGAATACTTTTAATCTGTCACAGTTGATAAAAGCATGCACTGACAGTTTTACTGATTTGTGTATTCATGCATGCTCGCCGATTATTGAGACTTCTAACAGGACCCTGGTTTACCTGGTCGTGCCAAGTCTTCCGCGAATGTCTTCTATTTTTGGTGCCGACAACATTTGCGTCATATATCTTTCTTACAATTCTCTCCTTATTCGTCCATTTCATATCATGACCAAATCACTCAAGCGATTCTTTCTTAATCTTAACATGATGTATTTATTATATTACTGCAGAAATGCAAGTTTCTTCTATTAGATTATTTAAAAGCAGTCGACGGAACGATAAATTACGTTATTATTGTAATCATTTTACGGCATTTGTTTGTTATGTTAATTAGCTAATTTAAAGTGTACTGCTGTAGACTACTTTTTTATAATAATTCAATTGTCTTATTTAAAAAAAATAGTTTTAAGCGATTGGCGAAGCCGATTTTTTTCTGCGTGTTGTATTTTAAAAAGTATTTTGCAACTTTATTGTATCGTTTATGAACCAATCGACATCCCCAAATATTAGCGTCTCTTTTGGTCATGTTTTGTCGAGTGAGACAAAAAACGGCATGCAAGTCGAAACTCGACGACTCGAGGAAGATATAACAGAGGTGTAATTTAGAAAATTAATCCATATCTAAACTCGATGATCGTGATCTAACAGACCGTACAAAGCGGCGTGGAGCCGAGACAGGAGTGGGTTTTGTAATTCCGGACTCGGAGGCTTCCGGGAATCGCGTTGAAACGAGTTTCGTTCCGACCGGGCGGATAGGCATTCGTTTCTCGGGAAGGCTCCGCTTCGGAGAAGGATTGGTCGTAGGTACTCGGTAGGTACTTTCGCCGTCACATAATGACATGTCGCAAAAAATATCACAGAATGCATTAAAAAAAAAAGTAACGTCGGTAGTAACCGCCAGTGATATGTGTCTATATATAATATTAATTAAACAACTTAGACAATTGTGTTGTTGCACATATATATCTATGAACCGATTGGTAGTGTATATTTACAAACAATATAAAAATATACGATGTCACCTGGTGATTTACGATGCACTTGTAGTTTTTTTAACAGCCAATTAATTTTTTTGCTTCAATATTTTACATATAATAATTTTCATAATATATGTATCTATTGTCTGATGTCTTTCAAATTAGATTTGGATAATGTAATGTTAACAATACTAGAAACTAATAAATAAAATAAATTTAAAAAGTCATATTTCATCAGTCTTGTCAATAAGGACGGAAAATTAATATATTTTATATGACCATAATTTACTTAAAAAATCTACGAAAATACAATATATTAATTATTTACTTTGTTTCACACTATAATCAATAATCATGTGAAAGAATTGACACCGGATTTGTTTGTTTCATATTGTTAGGGTTTTACATTACATACATTCAAAAAATATTATATTTATATTAAAATGTATAAAAGCACAGTGAGACCTCTATCTATCGTTTTTGAAATAATTGAAATAAACAACGAATGCGAGAATATAGAAAAAAGTTATATTTTTTCATACTTAAATGTTTAATACATATTCTAATAAAGATACATATTTCACATGTAAATGAATGTGCTTAAATAAAAATAAAATTTCAAAACTGCACAGAATCAAAAATCAAATTAATTAAACTTTGTATTGTATAATGTCAAGCGGCAGTGAGTAGTAGAATTTTCTCTTTCTCTGAATATTCTGCTCATTGTTTACGAGCGCCGTTGATCGAAACCGTGCTGCGTAATTTAAACGACCAATGCAGTAAAATGATGCATAGAGAAACGATCAATGCGATCTATGTTTGGGTATTTTGTATGAAATTAATTCGGGACTGAAAGAAATAAACGATACATGCGGGAAAACGATTATTTGAGGAACGATCGATCGAGATTTCACTTTACATGCATGTAGCATCAGTACCTACTTTATTCTCTGTCAAAGAAATTTATATTTTTTAATCTGAATTTATGTATATTTTTTCGAATCGGAAAAATATATTATCACACGCAAGAGTGGTATGATACACGTGCCTGAGACATATAAAGCGTTTTGTTTTTATACATTTCAAATAATTTGATGTTGATATGAATGCATATATGAATTTACGATTTCTCAGACAAGTTAAATGAAATATTTGTACGGTATTAGCAGCTGCAATAAATCAACATATGATCAAAATAATAAAAAAATCTATTTTAATAACATGCAACGAGAATCTCTTTGTGTTCAAAAAATGATAAAAAGACTACAGATAGGTACGTAAATATATGGAATGCAATTATGTACTTATAAACTCACTAATAATGAATTAAAATAAAAAATGACAATGTCTTATGGTGGCATTAATAATAATGATATGTTTAATGAAGACGTTATAGAATTGAGGTAAAACACGAAAAAAATAAAGAAAAATCCTATTTTTACGAAAATTTTCAGTGAAATAGTTTAGTTCATCCCAATGTCCTTGTTTATCACGTATGGGAAAATTTGAATGGAAACTAATAACATGGAAACTAATAACATTGAAAGGAGTAAAGTGTCAATTTAAAATACATTTTTGATATTATATGTAGTCAACAAATAAATCTGTTTCTTATTAGGAGAACACATTCTTATTATGAAGTTGTAATTATTCAGAACGTAGGTCTGTGATATTTTAAACACTAATTAAATGTATTAATTAGAAAGATATACATATAAAATCAATTTTATAGAAATATATTATTACTTTTAAAATTAGCAATATTAACTTGGTGGTTAAGATTCATATTTTTTTAATTTATTATCTTAGTTTAAAAACAATGCTATATTTTTAGTTAGTTTTGACATATCCTGAAGAAGGAAAAGGTGTTTTCCGAAACCGGTAGATGTTTTTTAAACTCAATTGTGGTTATTAAACTAAGATAATAAATAAAAAAAATATATTATTGTTGGGCCACCGGGATTCGAACCTGGATCTCTTTCCTAAGCGGGGAAGGTGCATTATCCAACTATGCTACAGCGACAATATTTTTAGCGACAAATTTTTGATTTTTAAATGTTACCTTTTTGATATTAATACATTTAATCGTTCCATTATTTTGAAGAGCCGTCTACCTTATTTTTACGGAATCTTAAATATTTTTCGATAAAATTGATTTTATATGTATATCTTTCTAAGTAATACATTTAATTCATATTTAAAATATCCCAGGCCTATGTTCTGAATAATTACAACTTCATAATATGAATGTGTTCTCCTAATATATCTTTATAATGAATAAATTTAATTTGTATATTTAATTTACATTTATATGAACGATCGATAAAAAGGAACAGTTCATTTAAATGAACGAAACGAGGAATAATAGTTCACCATACAGAAAATTCCCGCCCCTAATCGGAATTACAATTGCAATAACCTCAAAATGAAATTTGCAAGCCACGAACATGCGTTTGTAATTACAGTGGAATCCATTTATTGTAATCACTACGGGACCTGTAACTTTTGATAATAGCCGACTGATAACATTAAGCAGAAGACAACTTATAAAAAAATAATTCAACTAATTCTTATTCATATTAACGTTTTATTTAAAAAATTCGTTCATTGTTGTCTGTCGTTTGTTTGAGTTTATTAACTTCTGAATGTTCTGTTCTGAACGTTCTTATATTGTTAATGCTTTATAATGTTTGTTGCTCTGTATTGAACATCACATCGAATAATTCGTGACGCATCTTGCATCTGGGCGTTAGTTGGAGTAGCTTCTGAAATTTTTTCGTCTTCAGTATGCATATTACATTCACTCTCTTTTGATAATTTATAGTCATCATCAGTAACTTTTTTACATATTTGTAGCTACCATTTCAATATCGTTATCCATATCTACCCAATTTTCTAAATCATCTGTATGCATATCACAATTATGCTCTGAACTTATTGACACTACTTCGCGTATGTACCCATTTGTGGGAACACCACCGACGCTTCACTCCGTACGTTTTTTTTTTAAGATAACTTTTGTAGGTAAAAATCCAGTAATTGTGTGTTTTTGAACATATTCAAATATTATTAAAAATATCATCATTTACGACTTATTATGAAGAGTAAAATAGAAAGTAGCACTTGGCTGTGTAACCTCAGAAAGTGGCTCAATTTCCAAAATGTTGGTGATCTTATATAGGATAAATCAACATGGTCGTTAATCTTCGATAGAAGGCGGCACACGGTTAAAAAAGTGTGTGCGCGCTATATTTTTTTATGTGTGCCATTATGCCAAATTGTGTACACGCAGACCTTAAAGGGAATATTGCTTCACATTCATCACTGGTTGAAATTAAAGAACCGAGGTGTACGCAGCTCTTCACGACCTTTAAAACGACCATTCTAAAAATACGACGTTCGATAAATAAAAACAAAACTAAACATCTGGACGTGTCAGTTCTGGTCTTCCGTATTAAACGTTATATAAATCGTCATTATTTTCGATATCGTCATCATACGCTCCTATTTATAGAGTAGTTTCCGGGAAAATTCGCCATTTGTATATTGCAACAGTAATTTGCTTCGGAGGCGGTCGCGTGATAAAAGCGCACAACGGCTTCGCGCCAATTTCCCGGAATCAGCTGAGATTTCAATCAAATCCGGTCACGGCTGCGCCCGCTAGCTCTGCATGCGATAATGTGCAGTAACAGTCGGAGTATTGACCTATTGCTTTATTAATTATGTTAAGTCGGCGTGCCTGAGGTCTTTCGCAATACCGCATCTGTTGATTAACTGTGGGTCTCCAAGATGGAAACCGCGAAGGCAAAACAAATACCTTTGCAAACACGCCGTCGTGAAATCCAACAATATTTTGTAAATACTTCAAAACATCCGTATTTAGTTCAGAATTCAATAACAACATTTTTCTTCGTATATTTGAGTACCTGTTCAGGTAGACTAACATATAAGTTGATTCCATACGTAGTTTCTCAATTAAATTTAGTCGGCGAACTCTTTTACATTTTGTAGAACATAACGGACTCTAAAATATCAATTTCTTGGTCAAGGTCTTTTGAATAGAAAGTAACATTTTTACAGGAGGAAGGCAACACGATTTCATGTTCTTTGCATAAATGCAGCTGCCTGGTGGGGAAAAATGGTAGTTACGGTATCAGATTCTTTTATTAGTGTTAAACGGTTACAAACAGTAATAATTTTTATAATTGGTTTAATTGATGACAAAACTGTATTTATTGAAAAACTGTATTGGAATCGGAAAGAATAGGTGGATAGAAAATAGAGAATCGGAAATGAGGGAATGATGAGGGATAAGGGATTCCTTCGATAGCGGACTAGGATGGACGCACGGAACCAAAGAACAGCTCGATTCACCTGGATGACGCCGTCTCTATCTATCATGATCTTCCGGAAGTTTACCTAATGTTAAAACCTCCACGGTCCAAAAAACTCTGATGAGTTTCAATGTCCACATCATACCAAAATCACTGCGGTATGTGAACTAGTGATCCAAACAATCGCTTGCGAACCCTTTCTCTCCAAATCTTAACGAGTTTTACGAATTAAAACCAAACCAGTCGAGCAAAAGGAACAATGTGTACTGATTGGGAGTGGGCTGAGGGGTAGGAATAAAATTAAAACTGGTGACAATATTACTACATTTTACAATAAAAATTGTTTTAAGTTATGGTAGAATATGTGTATTGGAAAGAATTGATATTCCTTGTTTTGCGGTAGGTACTCTTACATATGTTTTTTTATTTTATTTAGAACATACATTAACAGAGTTACAAAATTTTATAATTTTAATTTATTAACACCCACCATTTTAAAATAAGAAGGCGGATCAGGTTGGCTAACGAACTAAGGTGAGATATTTATAAGATTAATTTTTTAGTATACTAGTATATTAGTATTTAGTATTTTTTGTATACCGTTACACATCCTGCTCATGTTCGAAAAAAGTGCATTTTATTGTCGTCGCATCAGAAAACCTGAAATGTAACTAAAAATGAAGTCTTAACAAAGCCATAATTTTATATTATTGAAAAAAAATATAAATTTAATGAAATAAGAAAACATAATTTTTAATAATTAAAGATATCGACAGATTTTGCATCATTGCGATTCCTAAAACCGTTTAGATTGAATTTCGTCTGATTGGCTTTCTTGCCGTGGGTCGGCTTTCTAACAGAATAGTATTGATTCGATTTGTTCTTCAATTCCTTAAACACACCGGAGAGGATAACCTGGAAAAACTGGTGACGATTGTTAAGGTAGAAAGCTACAGAGAAACAGAGCAATCTCCAAGGCGATGGACCGACCAAATCAATGCTACTTACTGGCTACCCTGTTGCAAAGTAGCTTGTTGGTCTAGTTCTAAAGACGCTGGTCTAGTGATCTAGTAGTCAGGAGTTCGCGCCTCGTTCCAGGAGACCATCAAGTTAGTCCTGTTTTCATGGTACAAGCATTTATCTTAGTTTGAAAATAGTAAGATGCATGACATGCATTCCGTGTACACATTTCTATTTTTTTTTTGTAAAAAAAAAAAGATTCTCCGAATTGCGGGTTGTAGAAAAAGGTCGAGGAGAAACGTCAAGGATATCAGCAGGTCACAACCCCGGGGTCATGATCTTCAAACATGATCAAGCCGACTGCAGAAGTATTCATTCTGTTTTGATAAATCCATTTAATTCAATGATAGAGTAAAGAATGAAAAAATTATCAAACAATGTAAAGTTGATGTTAGTATACTGAATTATGTTAGGAAAGGATCACTTAGGTGGTTTGGTCATATAGAACGGATGAATGAGGAGAGAATGGTAAAAAAGATATACGACACAAGTGTTGATGGGACCAGAAATAGAGGACGTCCGCGGGAGACTTGGCACGACCAGGTATTCAGATACTGGAAGATGGTCTTGCTAGAAACCGCAATAATCGACGAGCTTGCATGAAAATTGTGTCAGGACAGAAGAGTATGTGACTATATTCTCTCTGCGTGGAGACGGCGTGATGGTAAATTACTCGTAAGAATAATATTTTTACACCATAATTTTTGAATTAATTTATTCATATTTACAGATTGTGGCTTACAAATAATACGTAAAAGAAAAAATATATCAACACCTTTAACGTTCGCATCAAATATTATTTTGCCATCCTCTCCATATGGCCAAACCATCTTAAATATCCTTTCTTAATTCTATTACGGTACAAACAGACTCACATTCACTCTTAATTTGTTTTTTCTTCACTGTTACTTACATAACAAAGACCGAAATTCTTATATTTTTTCGGGTGTTAATTTCGTTAATATGCGTAACTTAAAAAATATCCAGTACGCTTTATATACGCAGATTTACAGTCTGCGTGTTGTCCACGTGTTATTTACCCCTATGTAATTCCAAGCGGACGAGAAAAAATTCTACGTCATACGTATATGCTAAATAAATTCATTTAACTGTCGACACGAATTGATTGCATATTAATCTGCGCATTGGAGCGTTTACATAGAAAGGTGTTCTTTTCAAGACGACGTGAGCTCGAACGCGAGTACATAGCGATATATGATATTATTTACTTCGTCCATGTGTATCTTGTCATATGATATGATATGATTTACCTCGTCCATGTGTATCTCGTGATATGATATGATTTACTTCGTCCATGTGTATCTCGTGATATGATATGATATGATTTACCTCGTCCATGTGTATCTCGTGATATATGATTTACCTCATCCATGTGTATCTCGTGATATGATATGATATGATTTACTTCGTTCATGTGTATCTCATGATATGATATGATATGATTTACTTCGTCCATGTGTATCTCGTGTATGTGTATGGCCGTTGGCGCGGTAAATATAATATAACATTTGCACATAATGCATTCATTTTAGATAGATGCAGATTGTGAGCGAATTCTCGGAAACGTGTTTAAGTAAGTTCTATCGCTTATATTTATAACATAAAATAAGTTATACAATGATTGATCGAACAAAACTGTTAGATTAGAAAATTGCCAGTCATAGACGATTGTTCAGAGGGTTTAAATCGACAATAAAACTACCTACTACAACTACCACAAATACTTAAGAATGAGTCAGCACTTTTGTCAAGTTTATTGTTTTCGAGTTTTGTTTTTAAACGGTAAGCTGTTTACCATTTCGGGTCAGCGAAAACAAATCTGTTTAAAATTTATGAATTACACTTCCGATGTCTCGACTGAAGTGTCATAAAATGGATGACTACACTTCGGACTGTGTCCCAGGTAGTCTGATATTTGTGAGGGGATTGACAACCAGGTCGCTCAGGAGTGAATTTCAAAATGATCCGAGAGGCCGTAACGAAATTTGAAAATGTAAGATGTAACACTCAGGTGCTTTCAGGCTGAGAGGATAGAAAGCAATGATCTTCTGTCTTGTTAATACTTTTTTTGTTTCTTTCACATTTATACGTAAATTAAATAATTTTAAATTTAATAGTTGTCTAGATGTTTTAGTTAAAATCAAAAAAAATTACCCCATTGCCTTTTTCTAAAGTTAAAGTTCTATAAGGTACTCATTTTAAAAACTACATAATTAAAGTAATAAATAAATAAGATATGTACTTATTTTTTATTTATATCTGAAAACTGAGAAATACGCACCTATTTATATTATATATTTATTATCAAAAATATTATAATGGCATTACAGTATATTATTATAATACGTAATTTAACATAACAGTGCCTTTGTAGGTGAAAATCCAGTAATTGTGTGTTCTTGACATATTCAAATATTGCTACATAATTTGATCCCCATCCCATCTTCCTTCCTCTTCTCCCTCACGTTCCTTCTTGAAAATTTTCCTTTTTTCATTTCTTTCTCTTAATTTTTTTACTTCTTCAACAGAAATAGTGTTACTCTTGTCGTTGTGTTTTACACTGATTAACATTACTCTTTGTTACCAAATTCACACTGAATCGTGTTATTGTATTTAAAAATTCAAAGAAAACATATAATTGGTTGAATTTATACGAAGTAACATTAATATAACATAATTAGTAGATGAAATTATATTTACAGATAGTGATGAACTAAAAATCACAAACTGTGAAACAATCACTGATATCTTTGCGTCACAGTCGCCATCAGTGATTCTGATCATCTGGGAATATCGTGATTTGTGATTAATTTTTAAATTTTATTTATATTTGGTTGTGAACCGTGATTCGACGCATGCATATGAAATGAAATAATTCATAAAGGAATGACATTATAATTCGTGATAAGCACCATCTAGTAGATTCTGCCAGAACGTTTTATGCATTTGACCCGTAAAATAAACTCACATTTTAAAATTGTTTTTAATTCTCTTTGTGATGGTATTAAATTAGATATATATTAATTATATATACTAGAATATGTTTCTTATGCAAATAAAGTTTGAATAATATAAGTAAATACGCTCAACATTATGTTTTTTAAATTTATTTCGTGTATTGTTGTCGTGCGGCGCATGCGTATTAGTACTGAAACTGTGATCATAGTCACAGTTTTCAATCACTGTTATTATCGAATATCAATCACAATCACACCAGTGAGTCAAGAGTAGCATTTTTCTCATCACTATTCACAGGTATATATATATAATAAGAGAAAATTTAAATTATAAATAAAAGTGGGAAGGAATTAAAGTTGAGGCAGAGGGAGAGAAAAAATATGTATACATTCTATGTAAAAAAACTCGTCAATAATGACAGGTCGCGTTTCCACTGCATTCAGTGTACTTTCGTTATTATTTTCCAAATTCAGACTTCACTTACATACATTAGTATAAGCACCATAAATTCTACTATGTACTGGTCTTACTTAAAACGATAAATTTTCACAGGCGATATCTATCACTAGTCCCTTTTTAGTTATCTTTCTCAATTAGGATTATACAATTATTTTATTAGAAATGTGCGTGCGTACGGCTTACGCTATTAAAAGTGCGACCGACGTACAAACGGCGAGAATTATTTTAATGTTGATTGATAATTTAATGGAGTCCATATTTGAATATCGTTTTGTAATAATAATAATCATCCGAAATGAGTCGGGGGTCCTTCTCGGTAGTCCTGGCTATAATATATCGTGATGCAGTCTTGGAAATTTTGACATATTTTATATACCTACTATTATGGTTTTGTGTTGTTTTTTTTTTTGGGTCCCTCGGGACTCTAATTTCATAAAAATGGTGGACGGGCAGACTGCCTGGGATTCGGCACAAACGGTCAATAATGTTATTTATTTTTACAATGATATTTTGTTTTTTTTTTTACACGCAGCATTAAAATGACTAAAATATGGTCCATGTCTTTTAAATCATCGTATTTATAATAGAAATATCATTTGACGTTAAATATAAATAAATGGTGAATCATCATCATCATCATTTTCGTTCCCTTTTCATCTTACGAAGGTCGGGGGCTCAAAGTCTCGATAAGGCCCTGTCTTGCGCCCCTTCAGTATTTGCTGACCAATCAATAATTACATAAAAAATTGTTTTGTGATCCGCTCTACGTCAAAATATAATGCCGTAAATTCTTCTAATAAGTTAGACATTTTCAAAGATAAATTGGTTTCTTTCAAATTAAACTACGCCAACTTTTCAATAACTATTAACATCAATTGTATACATTGCATCCCATTTCCCTCCCCTCTTTACCATTTCCACTTTGTATGTTCAGTTTAAAAACACTCCTTTGTTAAGTTTTTCAGTTTTTTTTTATATATTCTTACTATTTTTTAGTTAAATGTAAAAGTATTTTTGTTTATCAGTTTGTTTGAGTGTACTATTTTTTAGTTTATTATGTACTATTTATTTAATTTTGAAGAAACTTCACTGGTGTCATTTATATATATTATGTTATTGTTAATTATTATTGTTACACTGTTTGTTTCTCTAAAAATAAAATAAAAAATGATATCTGAAGTGACTCATCTCCAGAGGTGCTGAGAAGACGTATCCAATCATGCAACCACCGTAATTAAAGATTAGAAACGGTATACCGTACCCAGATACCCCGAGCAAGGTGAAAACAAGAAGGCTGTAGTTTAGCAAGAGATGAGTAGATGAGTTCCATAACATAATAAAGTTCACACGGGTCAATAGCATGGAGAGAAAAATTAAAAGATAGATGGAGGGATAATGTCGATATCTGCAAGAGGTAGGGGGATGTCCAGCGGACTGAAGCACAAAGGTGATGTCAAGAGATGGGTGACACTTTATTTTTATTAACATTGTTTTTGAAAACCATGTTGAGTTATTTATATTCACCAATCGGTTTCGGAAAATACTTTTTCCTCCATCATGATATTAAAGAGTACTACTAAGGCAAGACTAGCGGTGCACAATGGAGTCCTGGTAGCGACACTGATATACGGAAGTGAGGCCTATAGCTGGCAGAGGAGGATCGAAAGTAGACTGAATGCAGTGAAAATGAGATCACTTAGGCGTATTTGTGGCCGATCCATTTATGATAGAGTGAAGAATTAAGAAATATGAAAAGAATGTAAAGCTGATCTTAGTATAGTGAGTAAGATTATGAAAGAATAACTTTGGTGGTGTTAGCGCTGTTTAACGCACTCACACATGCACACCGTCTATTCGCGATTATTAAAATTTAATCTGCGTATCTCCTTCTTTTTCTTTCCTAACCTGTCCTTAAGCACGAGGAAGAAAGAAGAGGTCGCCGTAATTAACACTTTCTCGAACTGCAACATGTTCAGTGTGCGCCTGGAACTGTAAGCGGACTAATCTACCGTCGCTTTCTTTCCTAATATTTCCACCAGGTGGTTTGATCACATGGAACGGATGAATGAGGAGAGAATGGTAAGAAAGATATATGACGCAAGTGTTGATGGCACCAGAAGTAGAGGAAGTCCGCGGAAGACTTAGCACGACCAAGTAAATCAGATACTGGAACATGGTCCTGTTATAAGTTTCAATAATCGGCGAACTTGTATAAGAAGATGTATGAATATGGATGAGGCGAGAATTGTATGTGAGGACAGAAGAGTGTAGCGCTCTATCCTCTCTGCCCACCCCGGAGGGGTAACGGCGTGATGGTAAGTTAATTAGATTAGGATGATAAATAAACTAACTATACTGATTTTCCGAAAACGGTTGCTAAACATAAATAACCCTTTATTTTTAAAACAAAGTTAATAAGTAATAAACTTTTACTTAAATGAACCACAACATATTTGCGTTAAATATTAAAGAATGGCCTATATTGTGACTATTTCTGCCGGTCGACGTGCTTGTAACTGAGCATCGCTATCTTCTATTCTGCTACCACAGCGAACTGCTTGCTTCGCGATCTTGGCCCTTGTTTAGTGTGACGTGTATGTGTCAGACTTGATCTGTTCATCCTATTGGAGATCGACTTCTCAACCTTCGTCCTTGCACACTGTCCATGATCACTAATTTCTCCATCTATTCTAGCAACATACCCAAAGTACGAAAGAATCCTTTTCCTGCATTTTATAAAAAAAGCCTTTTTTTGATACGGGGTTCCTGAGGAACGTAGATATTCTTGATGTTTGTGTGAACCACTGTGAGCTTACGACAATCGGTTTCGTTACTAACGTATCTTCATCAGGACTGGTGTATAACTGAACCATTACATAAAAACAAAATATTTAAACGACATATTAATAATGAAGTCCTTATATTAAATAATTTAAAAATTCTATAAATCTGAAAATCTCTCAACACTAATTCTAATATAATAAATAATCAATTGAACAATTTAACAAACAACCCGCTATTTAATATATTCCATATTTTAATGTCTACCAAGACTGCCCCCGTCCCGTAACAGATGTCGTTTAAATATTTAATATTTATGGAAAAGTTCAGTTGTACGCCAGTCCTGACGAAGACACGTTAGTATCAAAACCAATTGACATAATAATAATAACTCGCAGAGGTTTATACAAAGTTAAATACAGATACAATTTTAAATTGAGATATTCGTTCGTTTCGCAGTCCGCGGAATACGCGCATGCGACGTTAATATCACGTCGTGAAGGCGTTAAGAATGTTCCTTCTTTCCTTCTTATGGTCCATGTTTCGACACCGGGGCTTTGACCAATCGCAAAACACACATTTTTTAATTCCTAAGAATTTCCTCCAGGATGCTGGATGGCTCGAGACCTGAAGAGATGGCAGTTCTTACGAATCTGTATTCAGGCGGTAGAGTCTCATTAAATAAACAATCGGTATGCGCGCTGCGCGCCCCGACGTGTACAGAATTCGATAACATGCCCAAAAATATTTTATTGTAAACGGATCTTCGTATTAGGCTGGCACCACGTAATAAATTGTAATAATCCGAGCCACCTACGAAATATAATTTAGTGGCTCGTTTCGCTGAATGCTGAATGAGTTTTAAAAATGAAAGCCATCAAGAAGTTAAAAATAGATAATCTTGTTTTCTTCTTTTATCTACAAATAATTGACTTAAATCCCCGAGAAAAGACCGTCCAAAATTTTGTTCTTTGGAAATAAATTCTGTAGCATTAACACCACTAAAACTTTGAGAATTTTCGAAAGTACATACAGGCTGTATCAGACCTTGTCCACAATACTTTATGAGTGGATTTCTGACTAAAATTCGAGTCGAAAACGTTCAAGGGATATGTGTCTAAACTGAACCGTGTCAGAGATATAAGCATTTAAAAAAAAACGTAATTATGCAATTATTTCGATTAATATTTTATTGATTCTAAATTACATATTAAATACAAAAAATAAAGGTCATCAAATTTCAAGCGGCTAGTCTACTTACTGTTAGGTGATTTAGGACATGAAGTAAATATATGAATTAATAATTAAACAATTTCGCAAATATTTATTTCGAAGTACGTTGACTTCAAGCTTAACAAGATTTTGTAAAAATTTCAAACAATAGTATTTTCCGCAACAGTGCAGAATTTGCACATATTCGTTGAATATTTTCGACTTGTAATCGACTCGTATCCATACATAAAATATTGTGGACCAGGCCTGTTACACCCTGTATACACTTTTTTTTCGAAACGGGGGTCTTTATTAGGTTAGATCGCATGTATTTTTGTAGATGGTTTCCTTAAAACAACTTAACTCAACTGTGGGAAATTTAAATTTCCCTCGAACAAGTACGGTTGTATCGACAATGGCACGCGTTATCGTGGCGAAAAGTCGCCACAGGTTTCGCCATGGAAACCATTTACAAAAAACGCGATCTAACCTAGAAGAGGCACCGGTACAATGAAAGATTGCTTCGAAGATAAGACCTCAATAATAGCGGAAAATTTCAATGCATTTTTTTCTAACGTAAAGGTTAGAAAAAAATGAAATTTTCCGGAAGTTGCGTCATGGGACCTTCTGCAATAGTTAGTATTTCTATCAAAATTTCACACATATTTCCACTACATAAAGAAAATTTACAAATAAAATATGTTTTACAATTTATTTGTATCTGTTACGTCTGTGCACATCTTAGTATGTTTGTCACTTCTTCATTAAATTTGTCAATGTCTAATTGTCTTATCTGTCAAAGTCATTGTGTAATAATTTTAATTCCCTGCTAATGTGCACAATTTTTGTTCTCGCTGGATTTGTGTGGAAGTTTTGTTATGTTTTTCAAGTATATTGTGTATTTAATGTCCTACTTGTCATTTTTTCTCTAACTTTTCTATAACTTATATTTTATTCGACGATAAATACTAAATAATTAAGCTTAGTTATGTTATTGATATTAAGTGGGTATAATGTTTGTTGATTGCTTAGTTATTGACTATTTAAAGCTGTTTTACATTCACATCTATCATAACCACGTAACGTATGTTGGTCACGGATATCCGTAACAACTTGACTTAGCTTTTTTTTTAGACTAATTTAAAATGTTGATTTTGTCGGATGCGTTAGTTTTCACGACCGTCAGTTAATATTGTATTATCTCTTCGATTACCGTACCGTGGGTCGCATTTTATCGTAATCCTCATTTCGGTCCACATTCCAGAAACCATCATCAAGACGTCGGCTCGAGATGTCCAATTGCCCAAAAGAGATTACAATATTCATTTTTAATCGAGGATTAAATTTTTATTCAAAAATAATCCTGTAGAAGCCCCGTTCGCGCCTCACAGTACCTGGTCGTTTAACTAGGCGTTTTATAGCAATTCCATTATTAAAGAAAACACATTCTTATTGTGAAGTTGTAATTATTCAGATAATTAATTATAAATATATATATATATAAAATCAATTTTGCCGAAAAATATTGTTTATGCGTCACCGGGATTCGAACCTGGATCTCTATTTCCAATCCGGGGAAGTACACTACCAATTGTGTTATAACGCCAGTATTTTTCATGACAAATTTTCGAACCTATATGTCACATTTTTTTTTCAAATTAATACAAATTCATATTAAAATAATGTAGATCGCTTTCAAATAATGGAACGACAGGTGTATTAATTTGAAAAAAATAAAGCCATTATGTCTGATACTTACTGAAATTTTGTAACAATTCATAGAAATGTAATATCTCCGAGAAGCCTTCCTGAAGGAACCACTTCTGTCTTGGCAGCCTTCTCGGAAGCATCTCCAGTGAGCATTGCTAGTCATCAACTTTACCTGTAATTTATGCATCAGGCTACAATAAACGCCACCAATTCTATATTTTATATCCAAGTCTATATTTTATTTAATACAGCTGTATTAGCCACAGCTCATTTACACTCACATAGATATACACTGCGACATCAAATACACGCAGTTAGGGGAGATTTGGGTCCTCAGTCTCATCTTAAAGCAAATCTTTTTGATACCGCTATATAGCTCATTTATCAATGAAACAGCCAGGGGTGTGCATTCTATCAATAAAAAAAGCTGTGCATAACTATAATCTATGCGAAATAAACGAAAATTAAATATTTATTTGCCATATTGTGTATTAAGTATGTAGATCTACGCGAAAATTATTTAGTTTTTTATTACTATTATTATTTATTTTAGAGAAATAAACAGTGTAACAATAATAATTGATAATAATACAATATAAAAAAATAACACCAGTTAAGTTTCTTCGGAATTAAATAACTAATATATAATAAACTAAAAAATAGTATACTCAAACAGACTGATAAACAAAAAGACTTTTACATTAAAATAAACTAAAAACAGTGTATGTTAAAAAAAACTGAAAAAAGAAACAAAATAGTGTTTTTAAACAGAACATATAAAGTGGAAATGGTAAGGAGGGGAAGGAAATGGGATGCAATATATATAATTTATGTAATTATGTTATTGAAAAGTTGGCGTAGTTTAATTTTAAAGGGAAGCAATTTATCATTGAAAATGTCCAAGTTATTAGAAGAATTTACGGCATTATATTGTGACATAGAGCGGATCACAAAACAATTTTTTATGTAATTAGTTCTGCCAAAATTAGTTTTATGTAATCAGTTCTCACGTTAACGTGTTAAATAGAACCGTATAACTAGTGGAGAAATTTAAAATTGACAAATAAAGCTGCGCATGTGTTTTTTGGATAAACTGTCCCAGACATATACGAACTAAACGTAATTCTCGCACCGCGCGGTGTTCTGAATACACGTCTTCGTTTTAACAGACGTGTTGTAAAACACAGCAAGTGTGACTTAGAAGCGGACTTGACTGTATGCATTTCAATGCACATTAAACATGATATTATTATATACAATATTATAACATATTTTAACTCGTTTAGTTAATAACTTGAAAAATTTCCCAAGAAGAATAATAACAAAACATACTCACCCAGGTATACTGACACAAAAACATGCTTCTGAAAGAGTGCATGATGAATACAACCTCTAATGATAATACTCATTGCTTTTACACCATCGATATTAGCAGCATAAACTAAGTCCATGCCTAGTGCACGTCGATAGAAACAGCCCCTCCTAACGGAATGATGTATAACCTACAAACACATTAACTTCTTACGGGCTACACCCAACAAACTATAAATATAGCAAATACATACTGGTGACTAGTGATGAGCTCAAAATCACGAACTGTGAGTCAATCACTGATATCTTTGCGTCACACTCACTAACAGTGATTGAATATTTGGAATATCGTGATTGTTTATTTTACATTTGGTTGTGAACCGTTATTCGGCGCATGCGCAATTGAGACGAAAATATTCACGAAGAAATGACAATGATAATTCGTGATCAGCGCCATCTGGTAGATTTCATTTTCTTTGTGATGGTATATATTAATTATTTTTGCTAGATTATACTTTTTACGCAAATGGAGTTTTAATAATATATTAAAAATTGTTTCTTTATTTTTAAAATTTATTTCGTGTATTGTGATATCACGTAGCGCGAGCGCATTAATAGTGAAACTGTGATCACAATCACACCAGTGAGTCAAGAGTAGCATTTTTTCTCATCACTAGTGGTGACCTGCGACGTAAATTAAACCGATTCCCCAAAAATCCATCGACTCGTTCATTGTTCGTTTAACAAGAAATGACGAGCCGTGTTACAGAAATAATCCCTTTAGAAATATTTCGGATCAAAACATGTTCAGTGACTTACACGAAAACACAAAGAACTAAGCTAATAATATAATCCTTAAGGGTGACTGTCGCTGTGTTCTTGGATGTATTCGAGACAACTGAAATACGAAGAAACCAAAAATCGATCTCATTTATTATCTCATTTCTCCACAACAAAATGCTTATTAAATTTCTAAGAAAATATTCATAAGATAATGTTAAGTGAGGTGACCATTGGAACTAGAGTTTCACATTGTTTGCTCTCACGCGATTCTAATTAATTAATTAAGTCTCAATAGCAATCGAACTATCTATTGATATAATTAGATGATTTATGTGCCGTTTTCATATAAATTTTTACTTTAATGGTGCTTCACAGTATGTTTTTTAGTCACAAAAAAATAATAGTCCAAGAACACACAATTACTGGATTTTCACCTGTAAAGTCACTGTTATTAAACAAATAATAGATATCTCATAGAGACGAAGCTATTTAAAAAAAAATATATTTTAATGGAAAAATATGGAAGTATGGGTAATTACAGTGTTTTCCCATATTAACATGTATGCAACTTTCAAAAATTTAATAGATATGGAGATTGATTAATATGTGAGAATTGGTGGACGTTATATTTATATAAAGTGATTAAGCCAGCCGAAACCAGGTCGTAAGCCCTGTAATTACCCCATACTTCCATATTATTCCACTAAAATATAATAAAAAATAGTTTCGCCTCTATGAAATGTTTATTATTTGTTTAAAAAAATAAATAATTTATACATTACTTTTTAAATATGTACATAATTTACTTGTGCACATGTACTTTTATATATAGATCTATAATAACAATTTGTAATTTTAAAAACAAAGATAATTGTAAAACTATAATTTATGTGTAAAGCGCACTTGAGGTGAAAGTTTTAACGAAAATGGCGCTATGCAAATTATTCATTATTATTATTATTTGCTGCAGTTCTTTCAAATTGATACACATCTATTATTCCAAATTCATCAACTTTTTTATTACGAAAAACACGTTTGAATAATATTCGCAAGACGTCAGAAATTAAATCAATTTTCTTATTAAATTTTGAATAAACTTTGATACAACTAATGTATTAAGGAGAACACATTATTACTTTGAAGTTGCAGTATTTTCAGAACATCGTTCAGTGGTACTTTAATTCAATTTAAATGTATTCATTTGAAAGATATACAAAAAAATTCAATTTATCGAAAAAAAAATTTTTTTGTACCGGGATTTGGATCCTTTCCTATCCTGGGAAATGCGAATAGTAACAGAAACATTTTTTCTAGTAATGTAGTATTACCAATATTGCTGTTAAAATATACTGTCGAATGTGATATATCGATACCTTCTGCAAACTTACTTAATCTGCAAAGCAGCCAATTCCATGTTAATAAAATGTTTAGGAGCAATAAAAAACTGTTTAATTTTGTAATTAAACAGATTATAAAAAATTCTAAAGACGCTTTGGTAGATTGTTTATGCAGAAATAGGGTGGCTGAGAAAATTTACTGATATTTTGCTTTATCTCGTAATTATTGGGAATATTTGGAGAATTTCTTTACCAAAATTGTAAAATATTTATTAAAGAGAACACATTCTTATTGTGAAGTTGTAATTTTTCAAAATATAGGTCTGTGATGTTTTTAAATACTATTTTAATGTATTAATTATAAATATGTACTTATCAAATAAATGGCTTTCAAATAATGGAACGACAGATTATTAACTTGAAAACGTGTAACATATAGGTTAGACAGTATTAACTTGAAAAAGTGTAACATATAGGTTCGAAAATTTGTCATGAAAAATACTGGCGCTATAACACAATTGGTAGTGTACTTCCTCGGATTGGAAATAGAGATTCAGGTTCGAATCCCGGTAGCGCAAAAACAATATTTTTCGACAAAATTGATTTTATATGCATATATTTATAATTAATATATTAAATTAGTATTTTTAATATTTATGTGATTTTTCATGATAATGTAGTGATGTAGTGATTATGATTTCCGCGAACGTCCTCTGTTTCTGGTGCCATCAACCCTTGTGCCAGGGGAAGGTATTGAAGGTTTTTGTAAGAATCAACGTAAGGTTTTTCAGCATCTAGTATTTATTTATTATTTTCAAAATAATATAATCATAGAACAATAAAATAAGAAAATAATGGCATCATAAACGGTGTTTTGACCATGGGTGAAGTTAGCTGCTTTGCAGATTAAGGTTTTGATATTATAAGTAAATCAGTGAAATATTTAAATAGCGAAATAAATAAATGTACCCAAAATATGTAATAATTTTAATTGTTTTATCATGAATATTTTTGAACGAGCTAAGTTCATAAAAGATATTAATTTTATTCAATTGCTCGCAGTGAGGCTTGTCCGACCTGCATTGTATGCGAATGTTGCACCAGGGTAATGCTCCAGTACACACATTGTTATGAAGTAATTTATTGTCAAAAATCGTATCACCGTATTGGAATTCCTAGTCACTCGAATGGCCCTCCTCTGAAATTTTTCAAGGACTCGTCGTTGAGGGTTACGAGCGGAGCTGTAACAGATTACGATGCGTGCTCTAAATAGTCGCGGAGAATAATTTTGAAAACTGTTTCCTGCAATAGAAAAACGCGCATAACTTTTATAGGGGATTGCTTTGAAGAAGAACGTGTACCGGATAACGAACGAGAATGATCTGTAATTGAAATAAATTTTTTTGAAGATATAGTACTTAATATGAGCTTTTCACATTGGAACAATGTTTACAATCGTTTCTTACGTCTTCTTGGTCTCATTATTCTTTTTGAATATGTATAGTATTACGAAGAATATGCATTTTGTAGTGCATCCTGCACCCTTAGTATATTGCCCACGCAACGGTCATTACGGGCCGCGTAGCGGCCACAATAGCTGCCCGAAGTGCTTAGTGTTCTTACGTATCAACTTTGAATTATATATATTTATTTATTTATTCATCATCATTTCACTTAAAGACATCATGTTTACAATAAATAATTACTGAACAAACGTAAACATTACGAACGTGTTTGACAGATGATTGACTACGCGAGATGACAGATGATTAATATACTTGCCTGTCGGAAAAAATCATACGATTTCGCTAATATATATTTTTACTTACTCGTAATAAAAATATGCAGTACTGTTATTGAATATATAAAATAGAATACATTTAAGTAATCTTAACCTGGAGATATTAAAAAACCAATGTAGCAAAAAGGTCGATCTTTTTCATCCCGGCAATGACATTTACATATCCAAATACAGATCATGTACAGATCTAATAACGATAGCGACGAAATGCAATCATGTAATATTTTAATTGACGATTCTTAATAAAATGCTCACAAAATATTAATCCTATTAGAGCAATTCCGTTGCAGCCATGACCTTTAAAAATAAATAATGAAAATGAAATATAAACGACAGGAGTCAGGAGTTCTAAAACCTACTGAATGGACGAAATTATCAAGACCTGCGAAAAGACAAGATAACTTATTACGGGCAAGTAGAGCAAAAAATCAATGAAAAAAATGTGGGGGGCTTCATCTAGCAGTAGACAGAAAACAACTGATAATGATGATGATAATGATGTAGGCGTAGACGAAGGCACGTTTAGTCCATGTGATTTAGGAAATTCCAAGGTGATGAACCCGTTATTGTACCTACTTTTGTATCACGTTTATGTAACGTGAAAAAACATAATCAAATCATATCATCGACATCAGTCTGATGGCCGAAACGTAGGCCAGAAAAATCATAATCGTCTGTTGGTGTGGAGAAATAGTTATGGAACTTGTTTTTTCATGATACCAACTACAAATAAAAATGACAAAAATATATACACACTTTATTATAAGTACATATTTTATTTTCAAGTACTTCAACATTTTTGAATGTTGGTCACCGCATTAAGAAGGCATTATGACTCTGACTTGAGTGCCCTTTGTGCTGTTCCCAGAAAGCCTGCGGGGTCCGGGGTCCTATGGGGTCCGTTCAAGGAACCATCACAATATAAAAAATGGTTATAATCTTTTAGTATTCATGTTAAATCCTTCGGGACACGCGCTTCGTCCAGGTATATTGACCGAAATTCTTTTTACTTTTAATCGAGTATTTTTTTATTAAAAAAAAACTGATTGCGAAATTCTAATAATTGTTATTAATTTCGGACCTCCCGTATCGTAGTGGGGCGTCCTTAAATATTATATTATAGTTTGGAGCGATAGAAACGCCCGTGTCGTGCACTCCCATGAATTTACCATAACCTTAAAATGTTGATCTAACTTATACGATATAAAATTGAATGCTTTATTAAGAGAAACACAAGTAGTGGAAAGGTCTAGAAAAATATCAAAGTAAGAAATGTAGTTAGTAAAAAAAGCTGAAATGAAATAGGCTCACATTAATCAAAATAACGATAACCGTTTAAGATGTATAAACAGATATTAGAGTGTAGTATCCATGCTGAAAGTCAAAACTCTAGCTCGCTAAACAGATAACTTTGAACTCTATTATCTTGTCTTACGGAGTAGCGGGTCTAATTAATTAAAGGACAGCAGGAGGCGGGGGGGACCTAGGGCTGCTTCCTGTCGGTCCCACTTACAATTCAATTACATTTTTACAATTACCAAACAAAAAAGGAGAAGAAATTCAATGGGCTTATTACCAATTAAGATTTCAAATTTAGACCCTCCAGCGTCCCTTAAGTACTGTCTTTATTCATAAAAAATCATATCATGTATATCCACAGAACATAGTTTTACATGCAGATGGAAAATTAATTGAAAATTAAGGTGTAGTAGTTCAAGGCTGACACTCAGGGATCCATTCGTCAAAAACACTCCCAAAAAAGGAACAGTGGAGGAGACACAAAATGGATTGAGAAAAAATGAGTCACACTTACACAAACAGACTAACGGAGTTGCAAAACACGAGGCATGGAGAGTGAGAGGTAGGGGCGTAGGTGGAGTCCCACCCGCGCAGGCCGGCCTGACTAGCCACCTAAGGAGCTCTAACAAGATCGAAAGGTGTACCGGGTCTGGTAGACCCCTTGCTCCTTCATCATGGTATATGTATTAGGGGCCTGTTCAATTATATTATTAGTTAAGATTGGAAAAATTTTCTGAAAAAGGGGGCAGAGACTGCTAGCTAGTGCAGCGACGTGTAACCTCTTACACGTTACTCTTACACGTTTTGGGCCGTTTAATTCGCGAGGGGACCGTTATATAAAACGGATTGCCGAGGGTAGAGAATGCAGAGCGGGAAGATCGAACGTGAGTTGAAAGAAAAGAAGATTCACATTTAAATTTTGTGACAATTTTAAGGTCAAATGACATTATACCTTGTCATATTTGTTCCCGGATATCTAAACTATTTAACCGATTCATAAACTTGGTCTGTTGCAGTGAATAGAGATAATGATGATGACGGCGTCTGTCCTCTGCTCATTTTCAGGTATTTTGTATTAATATTGCTAATCTCTAGTCCCGTTTCTCTACTGTGTTATGTTATGAGATTATTTGTGCACAATGCGAGTCTGAAGACTTTGGTAAAAAATCCTCTCCAAATTTCATTCAGAGAATTAGGCTTATTGAATTTAGCAATGATGTTCTTGTGATGTCATCGGGCCTTCGCGCTAGGGCCTCGCGATTTCTTTTTGGGGGCCGTTTGCGACCTACATTTTTGGCTTTTCTTCTACTACATAACTTGTTTGAACCATTATAATTTGATTTTGGCGTTTCGATGAGCAAAGTCTATGTCTCGGGTAGGGATGTAGATATCAGGGGCGTGCACTCCATATAATCAAAAAAAATCTGTGCATAATTACAATTTATTTTTTGTATCATGTATGAAGGACGAACGTTTAAGTCCACGATTAAATAATTCAAAGTTCGCATTTAATGGGTTAATCATTTAGCAGAAGAATTTAAAAATAAAGAATAAAGCTTCATGTTTTGCATAATTTAGTCCAATCGTGCACGAACAAACGCAACACTTATTTCGCTCGCTCCTCGCAGTGTTTTGAGGACATACCATCGCTCGAACTGACGTGTCGCAAAATATTTTTAATTAATTGTAAGCATTTTTTCACATTAATAACCTAGTATTATTTGCAATAAAAATATTTTTTACCCTTCATACTTGAAGAATTCCTTAGAATAATAGTAATATTTTTAAATAACAAAAAATAACTTCAACAGGTATATTTTTTATAATAAAATATTTCTGAATGATTGTACTTCTTCCCAGGCAAAGCGCAACCAATTTAATACAACCTGTAATAGGAATATAGCCCATCGAACTTCTACATCATCGTATCAGCAGCATAACCTAAGTCCATGCCTGGCGCACGCCACTGAAAGACATGTTATATGGTAGGAGTTGCATTTTGTCACTCGCCGAAGGGCAACCATTACCTTTTGCAGGAACTAGGGTATGCAGTACATAGTATTACTTACTTAACTGATAATCAGGGAGGTGTTATTTACAGTAGTAAGCGGCCACTTCCAGTAGTCACTAATCATACAATGGATGTGTGTCAGATTGGTTTATAGCAATCTTTACAATTACAATTACAAATACTTTTGATTTTACAAAAAATACATTAATTATTTGTATTTACAGTTACAAACGCAAGTTACTAGAATTTGATGTCGTAAAATCATTTTCGCAGAAACACAAATGTCATCTTTGTGCAACACAGGAAGCGGCCGTAGAATTGTTAGAATAATGTATTATTTTAAAAGGTGTAATCAAATGTTGTGAGATAAGAACATGATGTAAGATCCCACGATGCCAGACAGGAAGGAGACATCACTTTATGCCCGCATTGTATTTTGCTCGAAGTTACTTTCCTGTACTTGTATTAAAATTAGAATGTCTAGAGATATATATAAATCTTCGCTCTTTATGCAGTGGATGAGATCAGAACGAAGACACGAGACTTATTCAAAGACTTTAAATATGAGAAAAGGAATTCTTTTCGAGTCATACTGTTACTTTTTTTTTACACGGAATTTATTTTTGAGGTACATTTAAAAAATATTTTAATATTCCGCATAGAATTTTGTACATTAAATATCGTGCAGCGGACGAATATTACGAGAATAAAAAAAAAAGATCGGACAGGAGCATTTTTTAATATATTTATTTGTTAAAAATTGGATTACCTAGGTGCACGGCGGAATCCCTTTACTTCAACCATTGATCACATGAACTTGAAGACACATGAAATATGTGAATTCAACTTAAATAAACAACAGTTATTTCTAAATTTACATGTTATAGTTCGATAATTTTTTTTGACATATGCATGGTTTTAGCGTTTACAAAAGTTGCTGTTATTGCTGCCTAAATTATTACTTTTTAACCCCAAACATATTCAATTTCAAATTTGCACTTTTTAAATTGATACATCTATCGTTCCATTATTCGGTTAATGCACGTTCCCCGGATTGGAAGAGATCCAGGTTCGAATCCCAATAGCAACAACCATATTTTTCGATAGAATTGATTTTATATGTACATCTTTCTGATTAATACATTTAATCTGTATTAAAAATATCACAGACCTACGTTCTGAATAATTATAACTTCACAATAAGAATGTGTTCGCCTTAATAATTTAAAAATAAATTTCAACGACAAAGTCGATTTTGCTAATATGAAAATATTAAAAAAAATAATTAATCGCATTAGAAATACAAGCATACTCATTCAGTTCACTCAAATTTTCTAATGGACATAGAATGTTGTTAATGTTTGGAAATTACTTACGAAAAACAAAAATTAAAGTTTTGTACTTACTTAAGTAATGCGTAATCAGATTCAAGTTAACTGTAAACAAAAAAATAGTGCGAACGGCGAACCCCGCGACGGATTAGAATGTAACCTCCCTAATTCGGTGAATTTATTCAATTCCCATGAGCTTCGCCGGGGCAGTAATAAGCCTGACTTATTCTTCGTATTTCATCACAAAAAATGGCAATTTTCTGCTAGTCTTCGGCGGTCATTATTAGCTTTAGTTCTCCGTACTCGGTCAAAGGAAAAGTACGCCGAGTTGAAATAGCTTTCCAAGAAATTAACATAAAGCTGTCGAATCTAGAATTTACATTTAAGTGCTATTATTGCTTGTCATGCTGCGACCTGTTGGATTTGTTGTGCGTCGCGAGGGCATTTTCCATTTTGATCTTAATTTTCCAGATTGTTTGGAGTTTGACTGATTATTGGATAACACGTTAACATTATTATTTCCGTGAAACCTATTTTTTAACATTGAAAATATAATTTATTAAGATATAGATGTCTCACAGAGGCGAAGCTATTATTTTTACATGGGAAGTATGGAAGTATTGGGCATTACAGGGCCTACGACCTGTCATCGGCAAGCCAGAGATAGAATAATTGAAATGTTCCAACATAATAACATATATACAACTAACAAAAAATTGATAGATGTGTGGGTAAATAGGTGAACATTACATTGTGTAAAGTGATATAATGCACAAAATAGCATACATATTACGAAGCGAGCGAATTGTTTTGAGAAATATGTTTGTGCGACGCATTTTGGACAGTTTGGCTTGAATACTTAAAGCCGAATTATTTAAACATTTAATATCCTTCGATTATATGTTATATTCGATAGTAGGTATACACTTGTTATCCAGCATCCCTTCTATGAAAAGTCATCGACCGCCAATGGTGGATACCTGACTGAATTACGAGTTGAAAATGTTCATGGAATACGTGCAAATTCTACACTGTTACGGAAAATATTATTATTTGAAATTTTTACAAAATCATGTTACGCCTTAAGACTACGTACTTTGTGATAAATATTTGCGAAATTTATTCATAATGAATCTATATCTTTGCTTCAGGCCCTAAATCATGTAACAAAAAATAGTCTGGCTGCTCGAAATTCGATGATCTTTAATTTTTTTATTCAATATGTAATTTGGAATCAATCGAATATTTTAATTGATAGAAATAATCGCATAATTAAGATTTTTTTGAAATATTTATTTCTCTGATATGGTTGAGATTAGACACATATTCCTTGAACATTGTCGACTCGTAATTTAATCAGGTATCTATCTATAAAATTTTGTGGACTTGGTCTGTTACATTCTGTATATAATATAATAAAGGATAAATAGAGTGACCAATATTTCCTCTATTTTTGGATCACGGTGTGAGTTAAAAAAAAAGTGCAATTTTAAGGACTAATGCAATTATTTATGCGCTTGGGTAGTAAATAAGGAAAACATTCATTACCTTGATTACATTACTAGTATTAAGACGCATAAATAAGTCAAGAGAACTATCAAGAAAAGCTGTAAATTGAGGACACATTCTTTGCAATGTCATGTAGGGGAAAATAAAAGGTAGTATAGGCAGGTAGAAAGAGATTATCTTGGTTGCGTAACCTCAGAAAGTGGTTCAATGTACAAAATGTTGATGATTTTATATATATGAACAGTTTACATAGTCGCAATCATTTGATAGAAGGTGACACGTGAAAAAAATCTTGTTATAAATTGTGCGCGCGCTATATTTTTTTGTGTGCGCTATGATACCAAATCGTGTGCGCGCGCATAGCCGCACACCTCAGAGGGGACGTTGAGGGTGACTTCAGAGAAAATTAAAATATATAAATTTAATAAACAATTTATTTATTATTATTATGAAAGTGATTCTTGTAGTTAAAAGAATAAGAATGAATGCCACATATGTGAAAATATAATACGTGTTTTTGGATTCTACTAGTTTAGTTTACTCGAGACGCGTACCCATGACCTTAAAATATCATTAGTATTGAAAAGTAATGGTTACTTAGAATAATTAGAAGCATTAAAAATATTATGGAAATCCTCAGAAATCCAATGAATAATGTTGTCCCTTTTCATCTCATGCACATAAAATTGTATAGCTGTCACTAGATATAAATATAAGTTGAGTTAAATTGTTCGATTGATAATGGCCTTACAAGGCGAAACGCGTCTCAAACAAATTAAACGAGTCGAATAAAAAAACAAGTACAAATTAAATATATTAATTACATAATACACATAAAATCAATTTTATCGAAAAATATTGTTGTTACTAGCGGGACTCGAACCTGGATCTCTTCCAATACGGGGAACGTGCATTAATCGATTATGCTATACCAACAGAGCGCTTTGACGACAAATAAATAAAGAAGATGGCTTTTAAATAATGGAACGATAGATGTATTAATTTGAAAGTGTAACATATAGGTTCAAAAATTTATTCCCCGGTTTGGAAGAGATCCAGTTTCGAATCCCAGTAGCAACAACAATATTTTTCCATTAAATTGATTTTATATGTATTATATAATTAATACATTTAATTTGTATTAAAATTATATTTCAATCCGGTACGCGTTGGCCATTGCGTGTCCACAGACACAACAGTGCAAAAGCCTGCTTTTAAATAATTCAATAATTTATTTATATGCTGTTTAAATGCAATTGTATTTTACTCTTTATACGTGTATTTTATACATGCTATCTAATTGCATCTTGTTTTTTTTTCTATGTATATATATTATTTTTTATTTTTTCAACATTGAACAATGAACTTACTTTAAGTTTTACAATGTATTTATATGCTATCTAATCGCATCTTGATTTACTCTTTATATATATTTATTTGTACATTGAACACTACACCATGTTTATTACTGTACCGGAAAGGCACTGTTTGCACAGTAAAATACTAGTGCAGCAGGCAGAGTACCGAAATATACGTCTTACTTCGCTGCAATGTTATCTGATAATAACAATATAATAACACACTGTACTGTACTATGAATAAAAAAATGAAATATTATTATTAATAATAATTAAATAAATAAAAGTAATATCGTTTTCTATTGGTTATATTTTTTAAATTATGTAGAAAAAACTACTCACCAGCTTTATCTGTGGTCACGCCCGGTGATCAGCTGTTGTTTCCTGATTTTTCTTATTTGGTTTTCTCTGACTCCCGGCTGGCCAGCTCGCCAGAAAATTATAATAAAATACAGAACATAATCCGCAATCCGTATTCCCAACTGTCCAAAATGCTTCTACCGCCGGCAAAAGTTTGCAGTCTTACCCACACAAAAATAGCGTTGACGTACTCAATTTTTTTTTAAAACTAGGGCTAACAACGAATAATAATGCCTAAACACATATGCCGCCTAGCAGTGAATATTTAACATAGATATGCCCGAGAGATTTTATTGATCTATAATATAATTTCAATAGTAATGTCTAAAAGACGATAGACAGGTGATGCAATAGTACCATCGATTACGCAAAACAAAAAAAATATTTGAAAATAAGTACCTAATTTAACCATCCTAGTTTATAAGCTAGTTAGAAGAAAGAAGATATTAATATTTGCTAGAAATAAATTGCATCTTTGTTAAATTTATTTAAAATACTCGGAGTTCGATCCCATCACCCCGGGATCTGATTCTAATTTCTGAACCTTGCGTTTCAAACCACTGTACCACGACCAGTTTTCGCAGACGCGTTGATATTGTACAATAAAAATACGATTGCGCAATATGATATGATTATTTAGTGTTTTATATTGATATAAAATATTGATTTTTCTGAGCCCTGAATTTCATCTCTGTTGAAGATCCTGTCCCTTGTCGTAAACACTAAAAATATTGTCGTTGTCGGCGATTGGCAATTTATTTACGATTATCTTCAGTTGCTTCACAGAACCCATTCCCGATAATTCCCGAGACGATAAAAAAAACACTGTAAGGCCACCACGACATAGTTGCTTTAAACCTAACCCCACATTGGTCGCTGGGGCGCTATCCCATTTAAACGGTAATTTGCAATTTAAAAAAAATGAAGATTTACGTTTCAACAGTAAAACATTTTTTTTTTGTTATTTACTTCAAACATAAAAGAGCATTCTATGATTAATAAATAGCTATAACTTTTAACAGGTGTAATAATAAATAATTACAATTTTTACGTATTTGTATGTAATTTTTTTAAATAATTTAACATTATAATATAGTATAACTCTTCTTATCCTTTTCGCGTAACCAGTCGCGGTCAGATTCTGGAATCGCAAATGCAAATCTTCGACTGGTCAGTTTTAAAAACTTATATTTAGCCAAGACGCAAGCCGTTTTATTTCCTATCTCGAATACAATAAAGCGCTAGGTAACGTCGTAGTTGTCTGGTAATGTCTGTGTATTCAAATTATTTTAAGAATATGTCTAATTTGGATTTGTTCGCGTCAGTTGAAAAAGAGGTTTTTTGAGAATATTTGCTGAGGTCGCGAAACGGGCACTGTTTAGCGAAGATTGCTTTCTGTCCGTGTAAGATGAATTATTACTTATTAAGCTATTTGAATAACACAGGTTAGTATTGATAATAAGCTGTAATTATTAATAATAACAAAATAAATGTGATACCTAATAAATCATTAAATATGTAATGTTAATTTGTATTAATTACCGACATAAACATTGCAGTAGTTAATTATACTCGGATCAGCAACAGTCAATATCATTTATAATAAATATATAGGGGCATACAGTGAAATCTCGATCGATCGTTCCCCGAATAATCGTTTTCCCGCATGCATCGTTTATTTATTCAAGCCCCGAATTAATTTCATACAAAACAACCAAAAATTGATCGCATGGATCGTTCCTCAGAGAGAGAGAGAGAGAGAGAGAGAGAGAGACTGCTGCTGACTGCCGCTTAACATTATACAATATAAAGATTAATTAAAAAAAATAATTCTATGAAGCTTCCTAATTTTATTTTTATTTAAACACATTCATTTACATGTGAAATATGTAGCTATTTTAGAATACATATAAAACCTTTAAGTATGAAAAATGTAACTTTTCTCTCTATTCCCGGATTCATAGTTTATTTCAATAGGTCCCTTCAAAAACGATAGACAGAGGTTCTTCTGTATTCTGACAGGAATACGAAAATAAGATAAAAAAAATTAAATATAAAATATGACAGATGTATGTGGTTAATATTAATAATAACCGAAATTATTAATATGACCATTAAATATACTTCATTGTGAGTTGCTTACTCGCGAGGAGTTTAATAAAAGTATAAAACAAGGGGTGCAGCGCAGGGTTAAGCGTGACAACTTATTTCGTATAAATCTTCACCCTTCGTAGCGGGAATCGGAAAATATGAAAATAAATAACACCCCGACAGGCGCAGCCGCGCGAGGATGATTTGTAATAAGCATTGAAGGGTTTCCTGGAACGGCTCCTCGCCCCACCTCACGGGAAACTCGCTGCACACCTCGAGGGTACATGGCAACAAAGAAATGGCGAGAAGAAATTGTAAAGTACACTGTGACACAATGAATAGTTACTGCTACCTGAAGTCTGCCGATTGTTCTTCCCCGAAGAACTTTTGCTTCCGTTTGTAGACGTTCTCGGAATCCGGCCATTGTTCGTCAGCCGAACCAGCGCGCACCTGGAGACATTGCGGTCGTACCGTCGAAACCCGGATTACAATGATTTCAATGGTGGCGTCCGCGAACGAAATCGGCAAGAAGTGTGTCAATTATTGTGGAATAATAGTCAATATGACTGCCGTGAAATTTGGCCGTTCGGTTTGTCGCGTGTGCCCGGGAACTGACGGCCTATTGAAATAATGTAAAAAGATGTTTATTTTGATAGTTGTCACGAATCGACTAAAGACCTATTAATCATTGTCAGTACATAATTTATTATATTATAAATAAAGCAAAACAATTGTAATCTTAATGGGCCGTGACCACTGAATGAGACACGATAAAATAAATTTCACATATTTATTTGAGATAAATCTCAGTAACATGTGTCACATGCAAAATATGGTGTATCTAAGTTTAATAACTGATCATTTTTCATTTGTTTATTTTCTTTTGTATTTATAGTCTAATGTTGTAGATGTAAGAATATTATAATTTTTACAATTAAATAAAGAATATAAGAAGAATCCGTGTACACGATATTCTATTTGACAGCGAGACACTGCGCACAAGCGTCACCCAGAAAAACTATTTATTCTGAAAAGATGGCAATCAATTACACACCCGCTGTTGGGGAGATTCAATTCAATTCACCCGACTGACAAACGGAATATTAATGGTGAATGGACGAACATTTGACGTTTGATGTATAACAAACGTTGGACTACGAAAGCCGAGAGTTGTACCCAAAGAATCTTTGGGAGCACGGTCCTTGTATCAGAGATTGGCGTGTGTCGACAATCTCATAAAAATCTCATTCGTAGACACAGGCCATAAGCCTAAAGATTGTTGAATTCCGATATCTGGTTTAACTGATCACTCCAAACCTTTTGCGGCCATTTTGCCTTCAAATTGGAGACTCCAATAATCACATCATACATAATATTATACTTACTATCCTCTTCCCACTCGTTAGTTCCGTGTGTCCAATCTATCAAACCAAATAATTTGGCAATGTAGATTTATATTCGTTTCTAATTAGATTTTTTTAACTCGATCGTATATAAATTTTTCACAATTACACCTGAGCTAGTTTACAAGGTTTCCATGAATCTTTTTTTACATTATATGTATTGTAGTTTTAGGCCAAGCGATACGGTTAACATAAGTAATATTAATAATTTTAGTAAGCAAATATCAGGACTAAGCTATATTTTAAATATATTTAATGGAAAATATATTAAAGTACGGGGTAATTACAGGGCGTACGTCCTGTCTTCGGCTGGCTTAAGTGATCACTTTATATATATAACGTTCACCTAATCTCACTCCTCCATCTCCACATTTATAAAATTTTTGAAAGTTGTATATATGTTAGTACCACTACACTATCAAATTGGATAATTACCGTGTAATTACCCCATACTTCCATATACTTTCCATTAAATATAATTGAAAAATAGCTTTGTCTCTATGAGATATCTGATATTTGTTTAATAACAGTGCCTTTGTAGGTAAAAATCCAGTAATTGTGTGTTCTTGTCTTGGACATATTCAAATATTACTAATATAATATACTGGTCAAAATAAGGAAATATATAAAAAACTGAAAAATATTGATTATTTATTATGCATGTTATGTATCATTCTAGTACAATATGTTAAAAAACATTTTACAGATAAATAATATTCTCATAGTGATGACATATATGCTGTTTAAAAAAAGGAAAAAAAAGAATTATTAAATTTGGTCCATAGATGGCGATGATGCAGTGGTACTCGAAGCGAGTCCACATATTAACATACATACAACTTTCAAAAATTGAATAAAATGTGGAGATGAAGGGGTGAGAATGGTGAACGTTATTTATATAAAGTGATCACTTAAGCCAGTCGAAGACAGGTCGTAAGCCCTGTAATTACCCCAAACTTCCATATATTTTCCATAAAACATAATAAAATATAGTTTTGTCTCTATGAGATATCTGATATTTGATAACAGTACATTTGTAGGTAAAAATCCAGTAATTGTGTATTCTTGGACATATTCAAATATTGATAATTTTAGTAAGCTTTATATATGCTCCATTTAACATACTTATTTAAATATGAACAAAATTAACGTTTCATTTGACAACACAACACAACCATCAGCTCCTGCCACCCATTTCAATTTTGTAAACGAGATTTCGTTACGAACAGAGGATTTCGGTCAAGGATTTGAGACACCTTTGTCCCAAATTCTATTCAAATCCTCAGCCCTGTTCCTAATACGTATTTTCGGCCAACAAAGAACAACACATCTGTCTTATCAAATCACAAAATATCCCTAGGGTCCGGTTTGTCACAGCAGGTTTTAATGTAGGAGCGAAAATGGTCGATTTTATTGTATGATGTTTATTGTACACCGTCGATGCAGTATTAATGGCAAATAATGAACAAGAATTACAGAGGCTAGTGAGTAGAACGTACGATGTATGCAAAGAAAGCGACCCTAATATGAATGTCAACAAGTCGACAGTGATGGTATTCGAGAAGGAGGAAAGCAAGACAACATGCTAAATACTTGTAGGTAATGAATGCTTAGAACAAGTAGATGAGTTTGTGTATTTGCTAAGTATGTTTGATAGAAACGGAAAGACAAAGAAATATATCGAAAGAAGAGTGACTGCAGGGAATAAAGTGAACGGAGTTTTTAATGAAATTATAGGTGATGGGAACTTGTCAACCGAGGCAAAACTAGAGGTTCGCAATGGAGTCCTAGTACAGACACTGATGTATGAAAGGGAGGTCTGGAGCTGGCAGAAGAGGAACGAAAGTAGACTGAATGGAGTGGGAATGAGATAACTTAGGTGTATATGTGGCAGATCCATTTATGACAGAGTAAGGGATGAAGAAATAAGAAAAGAATGTAAAGATGATCACAGTATAGTGAGTTAGATTAAGAAAGGATCACTTAAGTGGTTCGGTCATATGAAACGGATGAATGAAGAAAGAATGGTAAGAAAGATACATGACGCAAGTGTTGATGGCACCAGAAGTAGAAGGCGTCCGCGGAAGATTTGGCACGGCCAGGTAAACTAGATATTGAGGATGGTCCTGTTAGAAGCCTCAATAATCGTCGAGCTTGTATGAAAAGATGTATGAATGTGGATGAGGCGAGAATTGTATGTCAGGATAGAAGAGTGTAATATTTTATTCTCTCTGCCTATCCCCGCGGCGAAATGGCGTGATGGTAAGTAAGTAAGTAAGTAATTGATTATACCACCTTTTTTAAAAAAAAAATCCATTTTAAAATTGTAATAAGTGGTATTTTATATGGCCTCTAGGAAAAATAGATAGCGCATATTCCGTAAAAAAGTGTAGTAAGTAAATTTTTGCTGATTTATGCTTTATTTCTGTATAGTTGAAGTAACGCTATACACGCTCTGAGGATATTAATTATGATAATCTCTTTAGTCGTCTGTAATTGTTAAAATTATCAGCGAGACGTACGATGACCGATCTTATATTCCTATGTAGGATTATAAATGGCATGATAGATTGCCCTCAGATTGTTGGTCTGCTTGAGGTCATCGAGACACAATTCATTGTTCTATTACAGTGGTAATGTCAGAACTCATGCATTAGCTAACCCCGAAGTTCCCATAATGCATTTTTTGGTTAATGAATATGCGGAGGTAGTTCACATTTTTGTTGTCAATTTAACTCTTTATAGGACTACATTGTTTTAATTTTTAGTATCTCAACTCAAAGGTGACGGATAAATGACTTTACTCCAAATTTTATATTTATTTTTCATTTATGATTATTAAAGAACAAGCTATCATTATAATTTTTTTTTATTATTTTACAAATTATAATAGATTAGAAATTTAGAAATTATTTTTTTGTTTATTTTATAATATATATTTGTATAAATTCACATAAAAGAAACCCTTCGCTATGGATTTAAGGTTGTTCAGAGATCCAAAAGAGGTTATAAGGAGGAAAATATAAAAGTCACCAAATCAATTCGCGTTCTTATACAGAGATATTTCTATGGATATTTAATATAATATTAATAAAAAAAAATTGAAGCTAAACTCAGTATCTATATTAACCAAACCCAGTTTCCCTATATAACATAATAAAACCAAGGATTAGTAGATTGCGATAGCTTAATCGAAGCTTTGTAGCGATGCAAATATGTTTTAACGAATAAAATAATAAAAATTCTTAGTTACCGATTTTAAAAGCTAAAATTGAAAAACGGGCTTTATTTTCTATTCTTCATTCAATAATGAAGTTCTATACAATATTGTAACTCAATTCTAAAATAAATGTTATTCGTAGGTGAATACAAATTTCTTAATAATAACTATTCATAGCTCATTTCTTGTTATTGTGCTGCAGGATATACTGAATAAATAGATTTTCACCCTAATAAATACGTAAGCTCATTTTATATATAATACGTGTATATAAATGTACATTACATCAATTTAAACAGTCCACAGAACAACAAAATATTTTTTCTATAAATTTTATTTATATTATATGTATATCTTTCTAATTGATACATTTAATTTGTATTAAAATTAATACAATACAAAATAAAATAAATTAATAATGGTCGAAATATTAAAACGTCTACATAAAATCGCCAATGGAGAATTATAAACAAGGACATTAAATTATATAAAACATATGAATAACGTAAACGGAAACAACAATAGGGTAATCGCGACTCATTTGCGGCCAAATAAAATTATATAAAAGACAATACAATTGAACATTGACAGTTTAAAAAATATACAGGATGTAACAGATCTTGTCCAAAATATTTTATGGGTAGATTACCTGACTATATTATGAGTCGAAAATGTTCAAGGAATATATCTCTAATCTCAACAATTTCAGAGATATAAGCATTAAAAATATATATAATTTTGCAATTATTTCTATTTATTCCAAATTATGTATTGAATAAAAAAAATTAAAGGTCATCGAATTTCGAGCGGCTAGACTATTTTTTGTTAGGTGATTTAGGGTTTGGATACTTGGACTTACATTTCATAAAAAACTTCGCTGGACACAACACATTAACAATATACACGACAGAGCTCAAATCTCCTACAACAGACTACACCCTCTACTAAATTCCTATAGTTCACTATACCTACAAAAAAAATTACTATTGTGCAAAGCAATCATCCGTTGTATACTCACATGCGCGAGCCAGCCCCATCTGGGGTTCAAGTAACACATAGATTTTAGAATCCAAACAAAACTACATCCTTAGGAGAATCACAAAACTTACTCCGGTTTGTCAGAAACACAATCATTTATAAACTCAAAACTACCCTCACTAAAACGACACACACGATTTATCGTCTAAATTTTATTCTAAATTACTTTAAATCCCACACCCTTCCACTCCCTCGGCCTATATAATCCCTATCATCTTCGTCCCATTTCACTTCTCTACCCTGTTCTTGACCCTATTGAACAAAATTTATAAAAAAATTCTATGATAAAATTCACTAAAAATATAACAATTTGTAAAAAAATCAACAAAATCAAATAAAAAAAATGTATTATATAAAAACTTTACTTATTTTTGCTACTACTTTATACAATTATATACAAAGTTAAAATTACCTCATATTTAAAAAAAAAACAATTTTACCGTGGGTCCCCAAAAAAAATTTTTACGCCATTGTTGGCGTATAAGGTAATACCGAAGACAAGAGGGGTTAGTCCTTACCCCTCCCCCCTTTAACAATGGAATCAGAGACAGAAGGTCTGAATCAAAGACATACATTAATAATGGAACGATAATAATTAAGAAGCTTAACACGATTTTGTAAAAATTTCGAACAATAATATTTTTCGTAACAGTGCAGAATTTGCACATATTCTCTGAACATTTTCGACTTATAATTTAATCAGGTATCCTCCCATAAAATATTATGGACAAGGTCTATTACACCATGTATATGCGATAAACATACTAAGATGTGAAGTAACAGTCGCAAATGAATATTAAAATTTATTAAAATTTTTTAAACTTCCGTTATGTAATATAAATGTTATTTTTTTAATAATACCGCCTGTTTGAACGGTACGAGATAAAAATGGATATTTAATACAACGGAAACGATTGAATTTCATAAGAAATAATAATATTGTGAAACTATATAGAAATGAATGGTGTTTACTTTACACTTGAACCAAACAAGAGACAGGAATATGTTATTTACTTATATTTAAAAAAGAGCAAAAACACGTTTTTAGCATTGTATTGTCTAGTCCAGGAGATTATTAAATTTTTTTTTTATCTATATTCGAAAGTGTTTATCAAAATCATACGTATTTAAATAAAATAAATTATCTATCTTGTCACCTTTCAAAAAAAACGACACAAAGCAAACACAAAAATAAGATTTTTTTTAATGTATACGAGGAGTCAGTTTCTTAAGATTTGATGTCATTTTAATATACAAAAATTATATATTAAATGTTAAACAAAATGTTTTAATATTGATATACAAAATTAAAAATCGATTATCGCCATCACACGAGAATAAATATATATAATTTCGAAGTCCACAATTATCATGCGAGAAGTCGGTGGAGTTTTAGACCTCCACAAACAAATCTGGCAGGAACACTTAACAGCTTATACTAAAAAGGAAAGGCACTGTTATTAAACAAATATCAGATATCTCATAGAGACACAGCTTTTAAAATTTTAAAATTATATTTAATGGAAAATAAATGGAAATATGGAGTAATTAGTAAGTATAATATGTTTAAAAAACATTTTACAGATAAATAATTTTGCTTTAAAATAATTTCAAGTAATCAGATTCTCATAGTGATGACAAATATGCTGTTTAAAAAAGGAATAAATTAATTATCAAATTTGGTCCACAGATGGCGATGGTGTAATGGTATTCGAAGCGAGTCCACATATCAACATATACACAACTTTTAAAAATTTGATAAAATGTGGAGATGGAGGGGTGAGAATTGGTGAACGTTATATTTATATAAAGTGTAACTTAAGCCAGCCGAAGACAGGTCAAAAGCTTTGTAATTACCCCATACGTCTCTATGAGATATCTGATATTTGTTTAATAACAGTGCCTTTGTAGGTAAAAATTCAGTAATTGTGTGTTCTTGTCTTGGACATGTTCAAATATTGCTAATATGCTATAAAGGTTTTAAATTGTTCAGTGAACTGCCAGCAAACGTGAAGGAAGCAATTAGTCTTGCTACTTATCGTAGGTTTAGCGCAGAAGATGTAGTATTTAAGTAATAACTGATCATTTCGTGTGTTTAAAATCTCTTTAACGCTTAGTGATACACTTTTTATTTTATTTTATTTTATTAAGAGATTTTGACAGTGAAAACATACTGTAATAAACATAACTATTTAACATGCGATACTAATAATAAAAATCCACAAAAAATATTTGGATACAAAAATATGTTATATTTACGAAGTAATTTAGTATTTTATTATGTTTTACAAAGTGTTGTACACTAGTTGTATGTAAGAAACAAACTTACAACTAAATAAATAATATACATACAAAAGTTTTTACAATTTTTTGTATGACACAATTACGAGCATAAATCAGAATAATCATTAGTATTAAAATGAACTACTATGTCGAAAATTTTATTAATCATTCGTCAAGTAACAGAGGGAAATTTATGAAATATAAAAATAAATATATAAATAAATAATCTTGGCGATTCGCCTCTGTCCACTGAAAATAGCAAAGTCAGGGTCTTTAGATAAAATGGAGTGTAAATGGCCGCGATGTTTATTAAGTCGTCTCCTCCGCGACGGTAGAGTTGAATTATTTCTTGGAACTGGGTAATCTGACGATTTGAAAACTGATTCCAAGAATAAGTTAAAACACACAGCTCGGAAATAAAAATTAAGGAGTAAATAATACGAACAAAACCCGTATATTTATTTTATTCTCCTAGACTACCAGGCAATGTAAATAATGTATTTAAGACAATACATTTTAATTAATTATTTAAATATTGACATATTAATGCATACATAGATTAGTTCAGTTAATATACGTATATTTATAATTTCATGTACCACATTACATTAGTAAAAATCTTATTTTTTGTTAATAAGAGCTTAAATATAAAGCTAATCAAATCTAAATACAATCCAAATGAAAATTGAATGGGAAACTTATATATTTCATGCAAGAGAAGTATCAAATTGGTTTGAAAGTGTATTTACCATCACACCGTTTTCCGCGAGGGTAGAATGAGAGGATAGAGCGCCATACTCTTTTGTACTGACGCACAATTCTCGCCTCCTCCACATTCATACATCTTCTCATACAAGCTTGCCGATTATTGAGGCTTCTAACATTACCATCATCCAATATCTGGTTTACCTGATCGTGTCAAGTCCTCCTCTTCTGGTGTCATCAACACTTGTGTCATATATCTTTCTTACCATACGACCAAACCACATAAGTTATTGTTTCTTAATTTCACTTTCTATACTATATATAATCAGCTTTACATTTTTTCCTTATTTCTTCATTCTTTACTCTGTCATAAATAGATCTGCCACATATACGATCTCACTTCCATACATCAGTGTCAGTATCAGGAATCTATTGTGTACCGCTAGTCCTGCCTAGGTTGACAAATTCCGGATAGATGTAATTCCATTCAATGTGCCGTTCACTCTATTCCCTTACATATTTCCATATTAAATAAATACTAAACGAAGAAGTGTAAATATAAAATCAATTTAATCAAAAGTTATTGCTGTTGTGCTACCGGAATTCGTATCTGGTACTCTTTTCAAATGCATTGGGGAAGGTGCATTACCAACTATGCTACGGCGACAGTATTTTTGACGACAAATTTTCGAACCTATATGTTACACTTTTCCAAATTAATACATCTATCGTTCCATTATTTGAAAGCCATCTGCATTGTTTTTACGGAATCTTAAATACCATTGAGTAAACCAATCGCAGACGCTAGAATTAACAATTAATTTTTATTAAATTCTTGGACACATTGATACAACTTATATATTATTAAGAAGAACACATTCTAATTGTGAAGTTGTAATTATTCGGAACATAAAATTGATTTTATATGTATATCTTTATAATTAGTATTTAAATATCACAAACCTATATTCTGAATAGTTAAAACTTCACAATAAGAATATGTTCTCCTTAATAAGTCTATATAAGTGTAAAATATTTTAAAATTAAAACATAGCAATGCTACTGTTAATTATTTTATAACGATCGGTTTTATAAGATAAAACGTTAAACAATTTTTTAATGGCATTAATGGCGTCTCCGAATTCAGTACAACAACTCATACAGAATACTGTTCGGATTGGCGCGTTATTGTAGCGCATCTACAATGTTTACCGAAGACCGTATACATGGATTCGTTCCGCTTCTAAGACATCAAGTTGCTGGCGTAAACTCCACCAACTCTCTGGTGCAAGTATATTATATATATATATAATATTTATATTTTGTGTGTATATGTGTGAACTTTTTATTAACTTTTAAAATTTTTTTTTTTTGTATTTATTAATATTTTCCTTGGTTCTCTTTTTCATAGCATTATATTTATTTCATAACCTTTAATGTATAACACAATATGTATTATCTTTAAAGCGAATCAGGTTAAAAAAAACTTGATCACGCTGGAATAAACACATTATTATTATTATTATTATTATTATTATTACTGATATATCTATACTTATTAAAAAAATATTTATTATAATTTTAGATTCACACTTGTTTGTTCTTGAATACCAATCACGAAACAATATAAATTCCCTTCTCGTAATCTAGGTATTATAAAATATCATGGATATTAATTGCTAAATAAAGAGAAACACGAGACGAACAAGGAAAACAAAGATCAAGAATAGATCGAGCATTTTTTAAATTCTTCGACATTAATCAGGTATTGATAGCATCCCGGAAATTGAGACGATTCCGAAAAGCCGTTAAACAAAATATAGCACCGCTTAAGGAATTCGTATGAAAATATTAACGATCGAAAAACTGGAGATGGTTTAATTTGAACGTGTCTCAACACTTACTTACTGGACATAATGGAAACTTCACGATGTATACCAGTTTTTTGGAGATGGCTTTAAAAAAAAAAGCAAGTCATGAAACCGAGAACCCAGCATGTAGATATAACATTTTTATCTCGTCGGCGATTCTGAGAATCGAAATTTTCGCTTAACAAATACTTATATTTGCATAAATTATCAAATGTTAATTTTGAGAATAACGGATATGGTAGAGTGTTTATGTTTGATATTGAATACGATATAATATTTCAATATCTTAATCCTTTAAGACCCACCATTCATTGAATTCAGGAAAATTAATTAATTTATTATATGTATAGATAAGTGTATTAACCTTTCGCATACGCGCGCTCCGGTGCAGTAAACTCACTGTACGTGGAGACTTTTTCATTTTTTAAGTCGGATAAATCTTAATATTTTACATTTATTAAAATAATAGTTGATATTTATATCAAACGGTAAAAATTGATTATCACGAACGGCAACATAAATACGCATAAGACACGTCTAATTCGGCCAGCGCACGCTCTGACACTGAAGTGACGATCGGCATCCGGCACCTCGTGCACTGCGCCTTCCGTAACTCTCCGCACGTACACATACACGTATTGACAAATTCACATCAGGTTCTTTGAGAAAACATTTTTTATTGTTGCGTATGGTAAATACTTATATTATTGTAATTATTTTATCATACACATAAATATATTACGGAGGAATACCTAGAATGTGACTCTGTAATTAGTATATTTACAGAGATATTCACATAATTAGAGGTTGTGTCAACTCAGTTACACCACCGGTGAGGAAAGGTTAAACAAATCGTTTTTTTGTTGTATAATAATTTTACGGTACACGAAATATTTTTAAGGAGGTACCATGTGTCAGAATTATGCCTTTCCTTGACGTTGTTATTAGTCCTCATGACTTATTCATGCGTCTTACTATATAATCATTAATAAAGTGGTTAATCCACGCTCTACCAGTAGCTTTATACTGGTTTGGTAATGATTATTTTATTTTCTCCTTCAGCGCACAAATAATCTAAACTTAAAAGGAACATTGGTCATTGTTTCCGTTAAAAAGCGCAAATGGCAATGGCAGGTGTACAGATATTTAATGGATAAAGATTATCATTGAATAGTATTCGTTAGACAAAAAAACGAGATTTGGAGTAGTAAAAATGACACGGCAAATATTGATGGAGGACCGAAGAGAGTGGCAGAGTAGCGGGGAGGCCTCCATCCAGCAGAGAATCAACAATATATCTGTATAAAATATCAATGAAATATGTATTAAAATAAAAAAAGCACACACAAGAAAAAGGATATTTCAGAAACAGGTTTCAGCGATATTTGTAATAATTCTCATATGACGCTTGTACTATTATTTCCAAGAAAAAATTTCTAAAGAATTTTACAATCATGATTGACCTCCAAAAATATTCACGATCAACTGATAAATTTTTGTTATCATTTAACTACTTAAATTAATAAATGCTATTGATTTAATATGTAAAATTAATATGTGGCAGTAAATAACAATGGACAGAGAAAAGAAAAAAGGGAGACACTTGAGGAGGTATTCATCCAGTGGATATATAACGACTGATAATGTGCGGAAGTATACATGTTACAGTGAAGTTATATATTCAGTAATATAGATGTATAATTATTTACTTTATTAGACCGGCATTTTATACAAATAGGAAAATAAAAATAGGAAATTTACTCGTAAATTCTAAAGACAAAGATGATAAATTTAACAATTCTGGTGTCTATAAACTTAGTTGCAAGGATTGTGCTGCATTTTATATTGGTAAAACGGCTAGAAATTTTAATATAAGAGTAAGGGAGCATTTGAGATGTTTGAACAATAGTGGGTTTTCAGAATTTTCTAATCAGTTGATAGAAAATGGTCACGGTTTTGATAAAAAAATTGGGTTTGTCACAAATTAAATAATTTGGAATCGTTGGAGATAAATAAAGCGCGTAAAACTAATCAAAAAATTATAAACAACCAATTAAATTTAACTACGAGTCCCATTCTAAAATCGGGTAATTGTATTAAGAATTTGAGTTAGGTACTAAATTTATTTTTTAAATAATTGTTGTTGTTTTAAAAACAGATTCTGGCAAAGAAACAATAACATGTTTTTAGTTAGTATTGACATCCTGAAGAAGAAAATGGTATTTTTCGAAACCGGTAGATGTATTTAAACTCAATAAGTGGTTAATAAAACAAAGTTAACAAATAAATAAAATAAAAAAATTATTTCACTAACTAAGCCAGTTAAAATGTATCAAATAAGTGATTACAATTTTACTGCTCAAAATCAATGAAACAGTACTTGTTCACAAAAGGACGATCCGGTATACGCCGCTATGCATTTGTGTCATTGATGCCATCTGTCGTCGGAACATTTTAACTTTAGCTGATGACGTATCGCCCTACACTGTGACAACTGTGCACATAACTAATTATGAACATTAGTTATGTTAGTTACCTATGTTATTATTACGATGATTATTGTTTATGTTATTCTTAGTTTTAGACCATTCATTTTAATGGATATCGGTAAAATTAATTATAGTAGCTTGTAATTTCACTAGCGTCTTTCAGTTGAATTATATTTTCGCTAGTAGAAATATATATCTTTCAGTGAAAATGTATTCGGATATGTTTTTATTAAAAGATCAATGAAAATATAACTTTACTGACAATATAAATTCACTGTAACACGTACACAAAAATCATATACACAAAGCAAACTGTTGAAACACTTGGGAACACGGGAGCAAGAGAATAGAGAAGTGTAGAATTTGATTTATCCATTCATTTATTCAGTCATTCGACATCTAAATGTTGTCTATTTCATTTTGTACTGATGGAAGATTGAACCGACCGATGTGTAACGACATTCTGAGTGAGGCATGCCCACTCTCGCCGTGTCTAATCCTAATTTATACATAACAAAGCTTAAAAGATTATCCATAGCAAATAAAATAATGATCGCTAATGTTCAATATCTAGACAAGCACTAGAACAAGAAAATCCTTACTAGAAAAAACGTAATTAATAAAAAAATATTATTTCTTCAATATTTGCAAAATTACTTTGTGGCCTCATTTTATATTAATAATTATACATAATACTTTGTTTAAACCATTATTTACTAATTATTCTACATGTTTCGATACCTATGGTATCATCTTCAGGATGTTCAAAAAATTTGTTATTATATAGATTAAATGTGGCAAGTTAAAGGAAAGAAGATGACACAAGTTAACCGGAAGTTGAAAATTACCATTGACGAGATTACTGTAAAAAAAAACCTGTGATCTGCAATGGACAGGTAAAAAAGATATGATCAAGGGTCTCCTCCTCGGCACCACACACACACATTAGGGAATCTATTAAGTTCAATCTGAATAAATGTGAGGCTACCTGGCAATGCCCAATTCTCATTCTTGAGATATTTGATATTGTTCTTTTGGAGACTTTCCTTTTTGAGAACCAGGGAGTGCGCGGAATAGATTTTGGAGTTATTTTAAGCCGATTACCCTTATTAATGTATACTGAAATTAAAAAATACAGGCATAGATAAAAACAAAAATTGAAAATGGTGAATAAATAAGAACTAATATGAAAACAAATTAAAAATTAAAAATAACCTTTTTGCAAATAGTCACCATTTTTATTGGTTTCCATATTAGTTCTTACTTATTCACCATTTTATAGTTTTATTTTTATCTATGCTCGTATTTTTTAATTTCAATATACTTTGTTTCTTGAAGATGATACCATAGGTATCGAAACATGTAGAATAATTAATGAATAATGGTTTAAATAAAGTATTTTGTATAATTATTAATAAAAAAAATATTAGATCAAAAATACCTAACAATTATGTTAAATACGATAGATTCAGCATCTGACCGAATTCAACAATTCCAATAAAAAATGACGGATTGGTTGGATTGGCTATACCAGATACCTACATTTTGTGTTCTTGACATTTCATTATTTATTAATATAGAAAATATTTTTCGGAGGTTTACCGGGTAAAAAAAGCTTTAAAAAAATCTTAGGTTTTTATCAATTAATTATTTTAGAAAATATGAATCAACCATACACGATGATGGAATACTGTATTTAAGCTGAGCATCTGTTTATAAAAATAGGGTGGCTTCGATGGTCGGGCCGCTGAACAGCGATATCGCTGTTGAATACCAGATCGACAGAACACAGTAGTTTGGGTAGGTTGACAATATCTTCAAAGACATATCATCTGCTTTAGGGAGATTAACGGTGCGAATGATCAACAGAGAAGTAGTACCTACTATCGATGAGGCCATGGTGCACACGAATAAATTAAAATAAAAGTACTATGCATAATACATCGTTTTTATTTTTCACAAAACAAAACAATACCATCTGAACTTAATAAAAAAATGAAATAAAATTCGGACGATGTTCGAAACAAAACATAATCCGAAGTGAATTAGATTTTTTAAAATTCTTCCTACGATTAACAGGCCCCAAAATATATTTCCTGTATATTTAAAATTGCATTATTGAAATTGTCGGTTATTGGATTTTTCCGAGAATTCCCGTCAGTGAATTATAAGTTGACAGATAAATTTTAAAACTCCGACAAGAATTATCGATATCTGGAGCAAAAGCTGCTGCCTGTTTTCGTGGAAGGACATGGGTGCACCCGCTGTGAGTACGTGCATTAATATCAGGGGTTCATAATGGTAATAATACAACATACATTTTTTAAATATATTATTGTAATAATTTAATTATTTACAATGAAGCCTTTTATTCGCGCGGGTAGGCAGAGACGATTGAGTAACAAAATCTTCTACCCTGTCCTCAATCTCAAACAAAGGGAGGACACAATCCTCCCCTTGTCCACTTTTATACATCTTCTGCATGCTCGATTATTAAGGCTTATATTATGACGACCTAATTAGTTATGCAAGCGGACGTACTCTTTCATTTCAACATTTATTTAAACTTAATTTAAAAAAATATTATAAATGATAATAATACCTACCTTGGCTCAATCCAAATTAATCCCAGTGAACTGGGTCATGAATTTGAATAATATTCAAGGGTGTGCAGTGCATACAAGCAGAAAAGCTGTGCATTACTAAAAATTCTGGAAAACAAATGTATATGAAATAATTGGATTAACATAAACGAAAACATTATTTTACAATTAGTGCCGTCTGTACCGGTAGAGACTTTAATTCCTTAGTTCTAAAAACTACCACGACAACCGCTGTACTCGTGGCGCTTTTATGCATTCGCCGCCTTGATACATTCATATTACTCTGTTTTATCTTTAAGCTAGTGAATTACTCGAGTCATATAATTGGTTATTTACTGAATTGAAAATTTCTTTCGGTTGATCCGTTTTGTATGGAGTCGTTACCTATGCTGTTTTTTTTACAGAATAAAATTAGAAAGGTTTACAACTGCATGCAAATCATTGAAGTGTCTACTTCCTCTTTTACTATTTCGCTAATTTTACTATCTTACTTGTTGTTGATTTCATGGCCGTTCTTTGCGTTCGAAGTGCATTTGGTGCATGATGATTATATCGTTTAGTTATTACGTGAAGAATTTTCAAACAATAAAAGAATCATGTTCAGTCATAAAAAATGTTCTTCAAAACATCCATACATTTTTTATATTGATTTTTATATAGGTAAGAAGGTATTATTTTACGTTAAAACTTAAACTTTAAAAACACTATTAATAGTGTAATATTCTAAAATTACAAATAAATACACGATAGGGTCGTATAAACGACGGATTCATTGTGTTTAAAGACGTTGGTTAAACGAAAGTACATATATTGTATTATATATATTATATATGATTGTATAATGTCATTGGTAACAGCATAACCTGAATCTACTGCACGCCACTGATAATATTATATCATTTACTAAACATTTAAAATAGTTTAAGAAAATTGAGAATTTTAAAATATGTTTATTCAGCGAGTTCTCTGGTAAAATTTGTCATAGCTACTTTAGAAACATTTTTAAATAATTGAATTTTTACCTTCGGTTTTATTTTCACCTTAACCGGGACAAAGATTGATACAAATCGCCTCAAAAATTAAAAGATAGTAGGAAGTACCTAACACGTTTAGCGAGCGCTCTATCATCTTAGTTATTCCCCATTAGACTGTGGTGTTAAATTGCCATATATTGATTTTTTGTATTATAATATAATTATATTTTCGTAGAAAGTAATCACTTTGTAGTGTGACATGTTAGATTAAATAAAACACAATCACTTTGTATGAAACCACGAATTTTATTATACGCCAACTTGTTTTGCTTTGCTCAAGCTTCGTCAGGGCATATTTAACTGTATATGTATCCAATATTTCTCTTTCATAAGTAATTAGATAGAACATCAAACGTCTCCCTTGATGTAATTTTATATTGTATCTCCCTCTTTATGCAGTCTGTTTGTATTTATTATTAGTTTTAAATACGCACTGACGAAGCTTGTGCTAAGCAAAACCGATTGGCGTGTAATAAAATTGCTTAATTTATAATATAATAATATTTCTGATATTCTTTATTATTTATATATTCTAACATCAATTTGTAAAACAAATATTAAATTTTATTTAAAAAATTGTTGATCCTGTTAAACTTTGTTGTAATGTTGTATCCATTTTTTGGATGGTTATGTGCGGAAAATAATTTGCAATTTTAAGATCCGATGCTATAATTTGTGGAGAGAAATTAAGAAAATCATTACCTAATAAAGTCAATTATTTGAGTTAGTCTATATTTAAAGGATTAATAATAAGACAAGAAGCTGATATTGGTAGCTGTTATTACATTTTTTTATTTTTATTTTGAATTTTTTGAAACATCAATATATTCAATATTTCATGTGTTTTCTGCCCACCTCACTAGATTAGATTAGAGTCTGTATAGAGGTGGACAGTATTTTTTCTGTATCATTTGCATTTATTCTCTTGCATCTATAATAGCATTTATAATAGGTTGGTAACTGTGTCTCAAGCTATATGGATATGTATATATACATTATTGAACTTAGTAAAAAGAAATTTAAAAAAATACAGTAGGGTAAATAACTGGTTACAATAACTTAGGGTAAATAAATGGTTACAATAACTCTACTACTATAATAAGAATGAAAATATATGGTATTGAATATTGAATTGATTAAACCGACATTTATGAATAACTTTTTAGCTGTCAATTAGTATTTTTTGTCAGTGTGGGCGCTATATTTTTTTGTATGCACTATATCGGCAAATAACACGCAGTCTATAAGGAACATTGATATCTAGGTAGTGCGTGTAGTGATAAATAATCATGCCTGTCCCTCGGCAGACCGGGGTTTGGTTTTGCGCGAGGGAGATTTTATTTGGGAAGTATGTTCGATAGAAACGGAAAGACGGAGAAAGATATCGAAAGGAGGGTGACTGTAGGGAATAAAGTGAACGGCGCTTTGAATGGTATTATAACTAATGGGAACTTTTAAACTGAGGCAAGACAAGCGGTTCACAATGGAGTCCTGGTACGAAGTGAAGTCTACAGCTGGCAGAAGAGGAACGAAGGTAGACTGAATGCAGTGGAAATGAGGCAAATCCATTTATGATAGAGTGAAGAATTAAGAAATAAGGAAAGAATGTAAAGCTGATCTTAGTATAGTGAGTAAAATTATTGGTAGGTGGTTTGGTCGTATGGAACGGATGAATGATAATAAGGAGATAATGGTAAGGAAGGTATATAACGCAAGTGTTGATGGCACCAGAAATAGAGGACGTCCGCTGAAGACTTGGCACGACCAGGTAAACCAGATACTGGAGGATGGTCCTGTTAGAAGCCTCAATAATCGTCGAGCTTGTATTAGAAGATGCATGAATGTGGATCAGGCGAGAATTGTGTGTCAGGAGTGAAGAGTGGAGCGCTCTATCCTCTTTGCCTACCCCGCGGGGAAACGGCGTGATGGTAAATAAGTAAGATTTTATTTTTGTACATTAATGAATATTTTTTCGATCCAGAAAATGTGACATGTTTTACAATCAGTCATTAGTCAACAGTCTTAAAAAATTCTGGCTTTACAACTGTCTACAGAACTGCATCTGCTGTGCATTCTTTTACACCTCGTACACCTTCAACTTTGTATGCAATCAGACAGCCTGATTATAGTTTTATTATTACATTTCAGTGATCCCATCTTCGGGTTGAGCGTTTCTGAAGAGCGGCAGATGTGGACGGTGACATGTGGCGTGACTGTCCAGGTGGGAGAAGGGAGGTGTTGCCAGAAGTGGAAGCGGATACTTGGAAAGGGACCATCTATCATTTTTTTTGGTGAGGACATTGCGCTCTGATGCCATGCATAACCCGTCGTGCGTTCGTTATATAACAAATAATTATTGTTATTGCTCCCCAGGATCTGGTGTGATATTCTATCGTGGGGGATGCTGTTTGTTGATGTAATGCTGAGGATTTTCAATACGGTAATTTTTCCAAAGAGCAAAACTACACGTATTAATATTATAGAGCCCACTGGCGATATGTCTAAAACAAAAAATTTTTCAAAATGCTTATGTATGCAATTGTAATCATAAATTGCAAAAACTATATACAAGGTGTTCTAAGAGTCTTTTTCATAATAAAAATTCTCTAATAAAATAATGGATGAGTATAATAAAAAAATGTTTATTTTCCATTAAGTACAGTGCCTGGAAATTTATTTCTTAAAATTATGCTTTCTAAATGTGATCCGTTATTTCGCTGGCACTCTTCTAAAAGGGAGGCAAAATTATTGAGAACTGCTCGGCACATATGCTTCGTGATCGCTGCCATTTCTTCTCGTATATTTTCTTTTAATTAGTCCAGAGAGGGAGGATTGTTACTGTATATCTTTGATTTAAGATTGCCCCATGGGAAAAAGTCTATTGGTGTCAAGTCGAAGCTACGTACAGGTCAGTTTATGTCATCTCGTCGGAATATCAATTTTCTATAGAAAATTTCACGAATAACTGGTAAGTTATATACGCTTCATAGCGACTGGATTTCCAAGAACGCGGCTAGCGATCGGCGTACCCCCCGTCCCTCTGCCACTCGTTGCGTTGGTGCAGCGAATGAACTAAAATGAAAAATACTTTTGGGACAGAATGTATATGTGCATTTGTTATTTTTTTCTTTATCCTTTCCTCTCCGATGATGTAAACTGAGTTGACATTGCCTCTAATTATGTGATCTCTGTAAATATATTAAATACAGAGTTCATATTTTGGATACTCTTCCATAATATATTTATGTATCGGATAAAATAATTATAATATATAAATATTTACCATACACAGCAATAAAAAATGTTTTCTCGAAAAACCCGACGTGAATTTGTCAATACGTGTATGTGTATGTGTGAAGTGTTGCGGATGGTGCAGATCGTCACTTAGTGGAAAAGAGTGCGCTGGCCGAGTTAGACGTGTCTTATGCTGTCGTTTGTGATGATCAATGTTTTTCTCACTTTTAGTAATTTTGCACAATAACTGTTATAAATATTCACTTAAATACGTGTCAAATATTATTTTAATAATTGAAATAAGTAATAAATGTGAAATATTAATATTTAACCGACATAAAAATCGCATAAGTCTACATGTCCACTGAGTTTACAACACCGGAACGCGCGTTTTTATTTTAGCACTGTAAGGGAAATATTAATATTTAACCAACATAAAAATCGCATAAGTCTACATGTCCACTGAGCTTACATCACCGGAACGCGCGTTTTTATTTTAGCACTGTAAGGGAAAGGTTAACATTAGAACGGACTTTTAACTTTCGTATTTTGAACTGCCAAAAAAAAAATTAGAACTTATTCGGATATAACTCGTGTTCATTCATCCTGTTTAAAGTTGTATTCATTACTCATTTTAGCCAAATCATTTATACTCTATGTGTATGTATGTGTGTATGTCATCATTTATTTTATGTTAAACATAAATTTATGTTAACATAATTAATGTTAATTATGTCCTGATTTTATTTTACATCTATAAAATCACCAAAATTTTTAATATTGAACCACTTTCTGAAGTGCACAGTCAAAATAATCTCTTCCTACCTGCGCCTCTATTTTTTTCCGCTTAATGAACTGTAAAGTATCATATTTTTCATTGCGAAGAATATCTGAAGCATACATCTTTCCTCGATAGTTGTTGTTAATACTCTTAACACATTTATGCGTCTTACTTGATACTTAGTTTTAATTAGTAAGTAGTTAGTAGTTCTTGGTCCTTAAAATTGCACGAAAGACTTTTTTATGCGAACAGCGTGATCCAAAATTAGACGGAACATTGGTTGGAACTAGTGATTCCAACCCGAATATTCGAATATATTCGACCTTTTCTACCGAATATATTCGAATAATTGCACTAATATTCGATACTCGAATATTAGTGCAATTATTCGAATAGTATTCTTGCTAATTTCTAAGGATGGAACATTAAACAATTCTCAGGATTCTGATTTGGACGTGGAAGAGATATCTGTTGCTTATTCGAAGAGTTCATCGATGTCCAAATTAAAAAGCACCATTTTATCCCTCGTTGAAACTGCAAATATTTGTTGAAATAATTTTATAAAAGATTTTAGGTATTTGGACAATTTCAAAAAAAGGACAGAAAAACGTTTCTGTTCTAATAACGATTAGACCTATTATTTAAACACTTTTAACAGTTAGCCTTTCCCTAGCCACGCAAATACATAGGACTATCGAGTCAATTAAATCGTACTTCTATAAATATGCACGAAGTAAAACTTACATTTTACCTAGTCATAAAAAATCATTTGCGCTTAGATATGACTAGTGGAAAACCAATTATGTAAAGCGAATCAAAATACAAATAATAATTTTTGAATTCGATGCCATATAAAATTGATGCGTTGCATGTAATCCGCATTAAAAATATTACATATACCACGTGAAAAAGATCACACATTAATTTAAATGAAGAAAGATAAAGATGGAGATCATGTTAGATGGGTCTTTTGACAAATGCGTTATGAGAATAACGTCTGAGTATAAAATGAACGTATAAAATTATTATATTTAGCATTTCTTATTATATTTATAGTAACTATGTCATTAACTATTTTAAAGTCATTTAAGCTTGTAAAAGCATTTTTTCCTATTTAAACTCAAAACTCAAATTTTTTGCAGTAACACAAGTTGACAGCATGGTTGCGTAGAGTATTTTTAGCATGGTATGGTAAATGTTAAGTTAACGTCAACCGCTATCAATAGCGGGTGTAGCTATCAATAGCTCAAGCGGGTGTTTTCAACTGCAGCAACGGTGAAAAATTAAGAACAAATTAAAAAAATACAAAACTTTTAATGCGTTGTTATTTTTGAAAATATGTAATTTTAAAACTACAATAAATAAACAGTTTATGGTAAATTAGTTAGTTTTTTATAAATTTTTATGTACTTACGTATAATACGATTTATTTGAAATATTCTAAATCATACTTTTAAAATTAGCAATATTAACTTGGTGGTTAAAATTCATATTTTTTATTTATTATCTTAGTTTTATTAACCACAATTGAGTTTAAAAACATCTACCGGTTTCGGAAAACACCTTTTCCTTCTTCAGAATGTCATAACTAACTAAAAATATAACTAAAATTTTTTCCTAAAAATTATTCGACTAAATTTGTACTGAGCAGCAATTTGAGTTAGGCACTAAAAAAAATTTTTTTTTTTTTTTAAATGATTGTTTTTTAAAAAATTTTTAAAAATAGATTCTGGTGAAGAAACAATGCTATATTTTTAGTTAGTTATGACATCCTGAAGAAGGAAAAGGTGTTTTCCAAAACCGGTAGATATTTTTTAAACTCAATTGTGGTTAATAAAATTAAGATAATAAATAAAAAATATTCTAAATCAATTTAATACTGTTGTCATACTTTAGAAACTAATGGAATATTTTTAGTTTTACTATTCGACATTCGAATAGTTGATGATGTCGTATAGTTGGAATCTCTAGTTAGAACTCCACAATTTTTTTGTCATTTCGTCTCGTTAACATTCAAATAAATTACAAACTAAAGAGAACTTTTTTTTAAACAGAAAAACTCGGCTATTTTCAATTTCTAACATGATTATCTTCCAGTTTTTATATACTATTATGTATTTATAATAACATTACTGTAGTATTCTCCCATTAAATGTTTATCGGCCATGTCGACTGACAATCGTTCTGAGAAAATACGTAAGCTAGATTCATATCTAAACCATCGCCATGTACCATTAACTAATCCATATATAATGGCAAAAACGAACTGTTCATTTTAAATATTTTTTCAGACCTTACAGAATATAATAATATAGAATTTAATACATACATAAAAAGACAGATAAGTGTATTGTCCAAATCTGAAATTTCCATATACTCACAATATTTATTTGTAAAGTTAAAAAGGGCTGTCCTGAAAAATATGTAATTTCGAACATATTACCATTGTGCTCTATGTATTCGATATGTATCTATGTACGAGTATATAAATTACCCGCTTGTATTATAATAGATGAAACTTTCCGCAACATTTTCTCCATTGTTTTAAAATAAGTGAATCGAAAATTCTTAGAATTTTTTTCATTGCATCTCAACGCTGTCGGAGTACAAAACGACAAAAAAAAACTGTACAATACTACACGGTTCGTTGACCCTATTTTAACTGTTATCGTTTTTGAATGAACTTAGACGATAAAGGGAATAAGATTATGTAAAAACATTTTTAATACATGCATTTTGTTTCTCGAAATTTATTATTCGGAACCTTATCGGACGTTCGCCTAAGGGTCAATATTATCTCAGTTGAATGAACTTCACATGTGGTTTCAATCTAAATAGAGTCGTCAACGATAGATTACCGACATCTTTTGACTCTTTGCAGATTACAAATTAATTTAATTTTGTCAAAAAAAAAATTTTGAATCATTTATTAAAAAAATGATCACACTTTTGATAGGGATAAAAAAATGGTTAAATGACTAACTACTCCACACTCTTCTGTCTTGACACACAATTCTCGCCTCATCCACATTCACACATCTTCTTATACAAGCTCGCCGATTGTTGAGGCTTCCAACAGGACCACTTTCAGTATCATGGTTTACCTGGTCGTGCCAAGTCTTCCGCGGACGTTCTCTATTTCTGGTGCCATCAACCTTGCGTCATATATCTTTCTTACCCATTCTCTCCTCATTCATCCGTTCCATATGACCAAACCACGTAAATGATCCTTTTCTTAATCTTACTCATTATACTAACATCAGCTTTACATTATTTCCTTATTTTTTTCATTTTTACTCTGTCATAAATAGATCTACCATTCCATTCCATTGATTCCAGAGTATTTAATCTACTTTCGTTCCTCTTCTTCCAGCTCCAGGCTTCACTTTTATACATAAGTGTCGGTACTAGGACTCCATTGTGAATCGCTAGTCTTGACTCAGTTGACAAGTTCCTATTAGCTATAATTCCATTCAAAGCGCCGCTCACTTTATTCCCTGCAGTCATCCTCCTTTCGATATCTTTCTCTGTCTTTCCGTTTCTATCTATCTACTTCCCAAATACACAAACTCATCTACTTGTTCCAAACATTCATTATCTACAAGTATTTAGCACGGTGTCTTGCTTTCCTCCTTCTGGAATACTTCGACTTGTTGACATTCATAATAAGGTCGCTTTCCTTGCATACATCGTACATTCTACTCACTAGACCAGTGATGACGAACCTTTTGGGCTCGGCGTGTCAATATTTCAGAAAATTTAACAAAACTTTGCTGGCGTGTCATCCCCCCCCCCTAGGCGTCTAACTGTCATGAGTCATACATGCTTTGCGACAAAAAGACGAAATACGACGTTTTACGACCACGTACGTCTTACACAGGTGCAGTGATACGATACAAAATTAGCTAGCCAATATCCACTTGGAAATATATTTTATAAATTCGACACTAGATATAAAAAACTTATGATATTAAAAATAAATTTATAAAAATCAACGCGTGCGTCATTTAAATAGCCTGCAGTCAGACGCTGACCCACGGGTCATATGTTCACTATCACTGCACCAGACTATGTAATTCTTATTCATTAGTACTGCATCATCGACGAACAATAAACAGAATACAATCAAATAGCCTATTTTTGCTTCTACATTCGTAGATTCCATTAGGAGTATCTATTTTAGATATATATAGGGTCTTTTAATAGGGACGCTCAAAATTTGTTAGGTTATAGCAGCCATGTTGTTAAAGTGACATCTGTCAAATTTATTGTCAATTGTTAAGTAGTATACGGCAAATCACCACGGAAGGTTGAACAACGTGTGTAAATCATCAAATTTTATTATCAAAGTCACGAGCGATTTGAGGGCACGGTTATCTCGCGCGGCGGTGACGTGAACTGGCCACAGAGATCGTGCGATTTAACGCCTTTAGACTTCTTTCTTTGAGACTATCTTAAATCGCAAGTCTTTACGAATAAGCCGCAAACAATTGACCGCCTCAAAGTCAACATAACAAACGCCATCCAGCAAATTTAGCCAGATTTATGCGATAAAGTCATAGAAAATTGGACCTCCCAAACCTGCCACCGAACAAAACCGCAGCGGATATTCGAACGACGTTATATTCCACACTTAATGCCATAAAATATACTTTCAAATGAAAGAAAAATTGAGTGAATATCTCACACACAACCTGTTTAACTTACATTTTAAAATCGAGCGTCCTCGTTGAAAGAGCCTATATATACAATATTAGTGTTATTTTGAATAATTTAGAATCGTTAGATATAAGTAAAGCATGTAAAATTAACTAAAATATCATAAATTAATAAAAAAATTTAACCATAAGTCTTATCCTAAAAGATTTCTTATAATTTATGGTGTTCGAGTCCAATTATTACGCTATTGTGCACACGTGACGTGATATATTTATGAGTAGACGGGCTGCTTAAAGGGGAAATGCTTTAATAATAATGGATAATTTGTATAGCGCCATTTTCGTAAAAACTTTCACCTCAATGGTGCTTAATCTTCCATCAACCCTAAGTTAGATTGTCAGTATTCACTCAACTGTAAACTATCATAAAAAGCGTCTAATATGGACATACAATTTTATATAGTGTTAAAAAAAATGTTTCCATCTTTTAAAACATAATTTGATCAATTATATTACAGTAAGAGTTTTTGAGAAACATTAATCAAAAATATGCAAATTAAATGTATTACATATAACATCAATTTAATTGAAAAATATTTGTTGTCACTACCGGTATTTGAACCTGGATCTTTTCCTATCCGGGGAAATTGCATTATCCGATTATGCTACGGCAACATATGTATATTTTTCACATCTTTATAATTAATTCATTTAATTGGTATTTAAAATATCACAGAACTATGTTCTGAATAATTACAACTTCACAATAAGAATATTTTCTCCCTAATAAGTCTATAATAACGTGTAAAATATTTTTAAAATTGAAACATAGCAATGCTACTGTTAATAATTATTTTATAACGATCGATTTTATAAGATAAAACGTTAAATAATTGTTTAATGGCATTAATGGCTTCTCCGAATTCAGTACAACAACTCATACAGAATACCGTCCGGATTGGCGCGTTATTGTAGCACATCTACAATGTTTACCGAATACCGTATACATGGTTCGTTCTGCTTCTAAGACATCGAGTTGATGGCGTAAAGCTGCGGCTGGAGCTCAGCACCAACTCTATGGTGCAAGCGGCGTTCTCATGGAAAGCTGGTTCCGAGACCAGAGAATGGCAGCGCCTACAAAATAGCTACATATACAACAATGACCGTGACTGAAGTAGTTATATATATATATATATATATATATATATATAATATTATTAGTTTTGAATATTTACAAATTCACAGTAAGAATGTGTTCTCCTTAATAAAAAGATTATCTTTTAAAGAGGACACATTATTATTTGTGTAGTTATAATTTTTATTTTTGATATTTAATACAAATTATACGCATAAATTAATAAAAATGTGATAGTTATCAATAAATGGAATGTAAGATGTATCAATTTCAAATGGCTGCAATATATAAGTTCGAAAATTTATTGTCTAGTTACAAGGCTGAGGTAGTGTAATTAGTTTACAAGATACAATCGATCTTGTCAATTGTTTGGGTCTTTAATTAATACTAATTTCTTCTATTTTCCTTATCCTCTCTTCATACTATTCGCGTATCCGAACCGCTTAAGCAACTATTTTATAATCCCGTTACCTATACTAAAATCAGCTGTAAGTCACTACACGTACGCCCGAGCGGCCTCATTTCCACTGCATTCAGTTTATTTTCATTTTTCCTTTTGCTATCTCCTGAATTTATATCTATACATCGGACTTAGTACCTGATTTCCATTATGCATTGCTCGTCTTGGTTCAGATGGCGTGTTTCTGATGATGACGAAGAATGATTGCGATTAAAGCACAATTCACTTCACTATGGTCATTCCTTTTCGGTATATTTTTCTTTTCGATCTTAGAAAACATACTAATATATTTTATAAACAGAATAATAACAATTTGATGACAAACATAATATAAAATTTATACAATGTTCATAAATTACAATTTGCCAGTCCATCAATACTCTCCTACAATGGGTTCAACTGTACATTGAGGTCAATTATTATATTCCACACGTAAAAAGAAAAAGTTATATGATACAACAATCAACAACTTTAAATACAAAGCTAAATATTTATTTTTTCAAAGAATAGTTCTTCTGAAGGTAGATTTTTACATTGTGATGACATAATTAATGAATTAAAATAAAATAACTTTAGCAATATTTGAATATGTCTAAGAACACAAAATTACTAGATTTTCATCTACAAAGGCAATGTTATTAAACAAATAATAAATATCTCATAGAGAAGAAGCTATTTTTTTATTAACGGAAAATATGAAAGTATGGGTAATTACAAGGTTAAGTGATCACTTTACACAATGTAACGTTCACCATTCCACCCAATCAACTTCCATATCTATCAAATTTTTGAAAGTTGTATATATGTCAGGTCGTAAGGCCTTTAACTACCCATACTTCCATATTTTTCCATCAATAAAAAAAATAGCTTTGTCTCTATAAGATAGCTATTATTTGTTCAAATAAATTTGTTTATACCACTTTATTATATATTGGTGGAAATATTGGAAGACAGGAGGCACTTGCTTCTTCGCTCTGCTTGATGCTGTATCAATTGTCTCTCCTTTCCAACCACAAGACATGCGGCGCAGAATATGTAAACACTGTTATAGACTCGCGTGAGGGATTGTTTGTATATTAGGGAATTAAATATATATTTATTAATTAATATTAGCGATAGTAAAGCGGATTAAACCGACGGCAGATTAGCCCGTATACAGTTCTAAGTACACACTGGACTCATTGCAGCTCGAGATTGTTGATTGCAGCGATCTTTTTCCTTCTTCCTCGTGCTCAAGGGACAGGTTAGGAAAAGAAAGAGAAGGAGATAATAGATTTAAATTTTGATAATTGTGCATAGACGATGTGCGTGTGTGAGTGCGTTAAACGGAGCTAACATGTCCATGCTTCCAGAACAGTGTTCTATTTCTCAGGATGAGTTGTATCAATCCTCTATTGAATATTTCCCTACTAAACCATTCTTCCCCTTCTAATAGCCATGTAATTCTCTAATTAACTTCTACTCCGATTTTGGTTTACCCAACCCCTCTTCGTTTTCCCTAACTCTCTCCTAATGTCAATCTATCAACTTTAGTATACAACTCATACTGAGGAAAAGAACAGTATTTTAGAAACATATAGATTGTATATCTTATAAAATTGTGTAAACAAAGTTATTTGAATTTAATTCACTAATTAATATATAGTCAATAAAACTATTCGGTGTGAGAGGATATACAAAATGAGGTTCATTATATTTGTTTCTATTAAAAAATATTATATTGCCATAGATTAAGGAGTTGTATAGCTACCGATATCACGAAACGTTTTTATAAATAGGTATAGATCGCTAGTTGTAGTTGTGATATTCTGGCATAGAATAGGGATTGACAGATAATGGAAACGTTGCTAAAGAAGAAGAAAAGAAAAGTAAAAAATGTCTTAATTGAAGGTAAGTAAGTAAGTAAGTAAGTAAGTAAGTATGTAAGTAAGTAATCAAATGAATGAACCCCGACCAGAAAAAAAATATTTTTAACTATCAAATAACAAATTGGCAACATTGCCACGGAGTTTGCTAACTGTCAACATTATATTGAGAATGCGGAAAACAAGTGCTTATTTGGCCTAACGGAAAGACACTCGCCAAGGGATCAAGCTATTTGGGGTTCCTACTTACATAGTTCCAATATTTGAGTAGGTATGTCCAAATTTTTGTGATGAGATTCTCGTTAGTGACATCTATGTTGATTTATGGAAATTAATATTAAACTTTAGACCGTAGATGATGGCAGCGAAGTTGCAGTTAGATACTCGAATTGTTTCTACATGGTAACATATATATAACTTACAAAAATTTGATAGGTATATAGGTTGATTGTGGGTGGAATGGTGAACGTTACGATCACTTAAGCCGGCCGAAGATAGGTCGTAATCCCTCTAATTACCCATACTTCCATATTTTCCCATATAATATAATATAAATAGCGTCGTCTCTATGAGATATCTATAATTTGGATAATAATTTTACGCGCGCCCGAAATTTAGTCAAACTACGTCTTATAATCTGATCATTAAAAAAATATCCAATGAAGGTCTTCGTTATATGTATGGTAAATTGTATATTTTTCGCGTCAAAATAGTGAACATATGAATTCTATGACGAGATAATATTGCAGGTACAGATGTAAATACAATATCTTGGAGTTTGCCGCGAAAATTTGTCTTACAAATGCATAAAAGATAGATAAATGTATTTTTGCCTTAATTATTTTTACACAATTAAAAATTAATTTTGTGTCCAAAAATTGCTCAACTCACATGAAAAATTGTAGGAATATTGATTGATACGATATTTATATTTTTATTTTTAAAATAGTGTTATTATGGTTGATAAGTTTCCTAGTATGAGTTTACATCCCGTCCTGCAATATATGTACATATGTTCATATATGTACATTATTAATACCGTATTCGATTACAGCACTCTTGTCGCAATGATACATTCCAATCACCGATCACTGATCACCGATCATACATCATTCCCATTGTCTCTGTTGTCGGGCAGATGCCGACATTGCCGACCCGGGGCAATCAACTGCGCTCTGTTAGACTACCAGGAATCCATCAACCCAGCCTCCGTCACTGTCACCGTTCCTCGGAAGCTGGTGGTATCTGCGCGTGATCATCTTCCTGGAACGATTGCCGCTGGACCAACCCTGGGATCTAATCTTACTCGTGTACGTGGACGGTCCCGGTTTTAGTCAAGCTTTATTAAAATAATAATATTAATAACATTGGATTATTTTTATAGCGCCAAAATTATAACTTTGTTATTTGAACTTAGGAAATTAATTTTTGAAAAGGTGCGTTTTTAGTCTCTTTATTAATAAAGTCTTTGATGCACCGTTCCTTATGACGAAGGACAAAGAGTTCCAGTCTGTTCTGCAACCATTTCTGCGGCTGAAGCTATATTACAAAACTTGTCAAACATCTCCCTATTATGTAAGTATTGTAATCAATATTATTGCTTCTGGGTGAAGTTCGATGATAATATTTTTATTTTTAATTAATATTTATTAATAATATAACTGTATATAAAATGATTATAGAATTGCTATTTTGAGTAGTATAATTATAATAACATAGTAAATGAAACAATTTACATTCTACACAGTTTATTAGAAATTTAGAAGGAAAGCGTCTCCACTTTTTTGATTTTTCTTAACACATTATTTTCAATTACGTATTAAACTTACACTGCATGTTAGCCGTATGTTTCCCAAATAAATTCGATACTAATTATCGTATTAAAGAGAACACATTCTTATGGTGAAGTTCTAATTATTCAGAACATAGGTCTGTGATATTTTAAATACTAATTAAATGTATTAATTAGAAAGATATACATATAAAATCAATTTTATCAAAAAACATTGTTGTTACGCTACCGGAATTCGAACCTGGATCTCTGTTCTAATCCGGGGAAGGTGCATTACCAACTATGCGACAGCGACAGACTTTTTGACGACAAATTTTCGAACCTATATGTTATACTTTTTCAAATTAATACCATTATTTGAAAGCCATCTACATTGTTTTTACGGAATCTCAAATACCTAAATAACCAAATACCAACAGTTCATTTTTATTCAATTTTGGACACGATAAAAATATCACAGACCTATGTTCTGAATGATTACAACTTCACAATAAGAATTTGTTCTCCTTAATAATGTATAAGTTGTATAAAAATGAATTTTTAATTCTGGCGTCTGCTATCGGTTAACTCAAAGATATTTGAGATTCCGTAAAAACAAAGTAGATGGCTTTCAAATAATAGAACGATAGGTGTATTAATTTGAAAAAGTGTAACATATAGGTTCGAAAATTAGTCGTCAAAAATAGCATAGCATAGTTGGTAATGCACCTTCCCCGGATTGGAAAAGAGATCCAGGTTCGAATCCCGGTAGCGTAACAACAATATTTTTCGATAAAATTGATTTTATATGTATATTTATATTATTAGTATTATTAGTATAAAAATTCGCATGTTGAAATTTAATCAAGGTTATTTTTGCTGTCTATCTCTATTTAAGCGTCGCTTGAATAGAGCGTACCTAAATAAAATAAAAAATATTTTTGTATTTTAAATCTAGTTTAATTTAAATTGTCTTACAGCAGCATTGAATTATTCCAATAAGCAATGGACATATGTGATTGGTCACTTTTTGTTTAGACACAGTGGGAGAGAATTTTTGAAAATTATATTTAAACGTTCAGATTATTTTCGTTTAACTGCTAATACAAATTTTACAATGTTTTCCACACATTACAAATCGTCGGCATTTTTTATCTATCTACCAATCGTATAAGAAATTCTCGCTATTGTAACTTTTTTTCTTATGTGGAGCGTTAGTCTTTTAATTTATTCGCAAAAAAAAGTAATTGCCCCATTAATAAAATTTTAACATAAAAAAATAATTGCTCCATTAATAAAATTTAATATAAAAAAAATAATTGCCAAAATTACTAATTGCTACATGTTTGATACACGATCATCAACTTTTGTTATATTTTTAGACCCCCCTCGGACGAAGTGATGAGGCTAATTTTTAATTAAAATTACAGGAAGCGAGTGCCTACATTAATTATTTTACTGCAGGCGCTCAACGGTGTATATTACTGAAATAACATGATGATATGTGATGCTTTAAATATTCGTTTAAAATACGAATAATTGTTAGGTCAATTTAACACTCTCGTTCCGGAACGGGGCACAACATAACCCCAAAAAACTTATTTTTAGAACTATTTATTAAAATGATTTTGAGTTGCAATTCATTGTAAGCATCATAAATATTTATTCATTAATTTATTAACGCCTTTTTGGGCTTTACAAAATAGGTTTGGTATAAAACATAATAAAAAACACACGAGTAGCTACACAAGTAGCATGGAATATATATATATAAAAATAGAATATAAAAAATAAGCAAAACAAACTATAAAAAATGAAGGTTCAAGACAGAAAAAATAATTAATTTTAGGTTTGACACAGAATGGCCGAGTATCAAAATTAGTTGTGTCTTTGACTCAGAACAGCTTCAAAAACATCACTCTTATATTTAAACATAGAATACCGGAATAAATATACAATACCAAAATCGTTCCCAAGTCTGTAAAGTCTTTGTGTGGGTGTATTACTATAAGAATTAGTAAATTATGAATTTACATGGAAAAGCATTGACGACCTAGTACTCCACGCAGGAACGTGGCATAGAATCAATTCAGTTAAATTAGAGACGTCCAGTATGCTATTTACTATTTTAAATAAAAATAATAAATCACTTAAAGTTCTTCTACTTGATAAGTTAGTTAAATTAAGAGTGCTCATCAGAAAATCATAATTCAATTGTTCAGCGGGGAAACATAGTTTGAAGTTAATAAACCTTAAAACCTATGCTGAACCCTTTCTAATTTTAATTCGTGCACTTTACATAATGGAGACCAAATAGTTGAGTTGAATTCTAAATTGCTACGAACTACAGCCGTGTATAAAACTGTAAGCGATTTAAGTGAATTGATATCTTTCACCGTTTTTAATACAAAAACTGAGACATTTCATTGCTTTATTGGTGATTTCATTAATGTGTGGAACGAATGATAGTTTTTCATCAAATAATATGCCAAGATTTTTAATTTGTGATACTTTTTTAAGAGTAACGCTGTTTAAGCTGTAATGAAAAACAACGAGTTTTTTGATTCTGTAGAACGTTATAGATTGGCATTTATCAATATTTAAAAAACTTTGTTCTGTGTACACCATTCATGTAATTTGTTAAGGTTAGATTGAAGAATAAGACAGTCATTTATCGACTTAATTGTTCTGGATATCTTAAGGTCATCAGCAAACAACAATATGTCAACTTTATCAAATGTACCAACAATATTGTTAATAAATAATACTAATAAAACTGGTCCAGTGTTAGCCTTGAGGTATACCACTAGATGCCCCAAATTGAGTCGATGTATAACCAAAGATTTTCACACATAGTATCCTGGACGATAGGTAATTTTCAAACTATTTTAAAATGTTCCCCTTATAAATAATAAATAATAAATATCCCAAAGAATGCAACGCGCAAAAAATAAAACAACTATGTATAGTAAGACAGTAAAAAGTAGACAAAATGATGTTTTTCCATAAACAATCGGGACCATTTTATAAGTTAATTCCATTTGTTAGGTAACGGCAGACATGGCGTACGTATTTAGATGAGTCGCATCTTAGATCTTTTCGCTGACTTAGGACATGCACGTGCGCGGTATGTTCGCGAACGCAACACTTCCGGCAGCGTCATTCTGCTCTCGCAGCTCCCGACGGCCGGACGCTTATGAGTGATATCACTTCAAAATACTACGATTTCTTATAAAATTATGACAAATTTAGTAATATCTTGTTCGCATTGTATAAGACATTTAATCAAAAATATGATAGAACATGCTCAAACCATTGTACTTTATTAAAACGCAAATTTGAATGAGGTCACTTTATACCCCGCTCCGGCCCTCGATCCTATTTTCGATCTTTCAGTACCCGAAAGTTAATTAATAATTTGATCCAAAAATGATAAAACTGTACCATTTTTTTTATTTTTTATATAAATGAATTTAAAATGTTATTGCTCTTTAATAACTGAGTTTTCTATCTGATCAACCGTTTCATATTTTTATTTCTAAAACATTAACCCTTTTAATTACTGTATTATAATATTATGAAATAATTCTTATAACTGCTTTTTGTGTATTATACTGACTTCATTATAACTGATCTTACATATTTACCTTTAACTTGTATGTGCTTACATACTATTTATACATTTTGTGTTGCATATTAGTATTTTTATTCTCTCATTTTATATATTTTCACGTTTACTTACCTTTTATGTTTCATTCTCTATTTAATTGTATTTTACTACATATTCAATGAAGTATTTGGCTTTGTGAAATATAATTTGTTTGCGAATTTGCTCTAAAACAGGCTTGCCTAGTTGAGCAATGGATTTTAAAATCTGTGTAAATATGTAAATATAAGAAAGTCGCTATATTTAAAATACAATAACGAATGAATGAACGAATCGATAAAAGAATTATAAATACTAATTAAATGTATTAATTAGAATGACATACATATAAAATCAATTTTATCGAAAAATATTGTTGTTACGCTATCGGAATTCGAACCTGGATCTCTTTACAAAGTAGAGAAAGTGCATTATTCAACTATACTATAGCGACAGTACTTTTGACGACAAATTCTCGAATCTATCGGTCTATTATTTGAATCTCAAATACCTTTGACTAAATCGATAGCAGACGCTTTAACAATTAATTCACAACTTATTAATTAGTATTTAAAATATCACAGACCTATATTCTGAATAATTACAACTTCACAATAATAATGTGTTTTCCTAATAATAAAAGAATTCAATAAATATTTTCGGTGCACGTTTCCCGTTATTGGTAAATCACCCGTTACCATAATTGAACTCTAGAAACATTGTTGCAGTATGATCTGTCATACTAGTATTATGTATTACATAGTTACACCTGTGGTACATTTATAAATTATGTATTGGAATGATGTTATTGATCTTGCTAGTAACATGATACAATAGAAGGGGCCTTATGAAATATAATACGTCAGAACAAGGTGACTGGAAATGCTCGATAAAAATAACTAGGAATAATAGATTTTACAATGAATAGACGATTATCAGTCATAATTCAATATTTAGATTATATCTGCATGTCGAAAAATAATAGGAGTATGGAAATACAAAAGCAGGTAAAAAATAATAATTGCCGCCAGGAATTATAATCTGTCGCCAGGTGGCACGTGTGTAGCGGGAATGGTAAGTTAGAGAGGTGGGCTGACTGTGGAAAACCGGAGATGAATGGCTAGGGGTTAGAGTTGATGGAAATCCCACCCAGAGGTGTATTGCCGTGAAAGAAGAGAAGAAAAAAAATTATTTTCAATTATTGATTGTGAGAACTGTCACTTGTTGTATGAATGTGTGTGTGTGTCGACCATGAGAGTGTGAGAATGAGTTGGATGAGGCGAGCTTTATAAGGTTCCGCATTAGCGGAGAGCGGTCCCTCATCTCAGCTATATAATTAATGTTTGTATTATATTGACCTCTGTCCTTACGTGTTTTAATAAACTGATTATTGTTACCTAGAAGACCGAGACCAATAATTCGTATACGCAATAACCAGACAGTCAACAGAGGATTGAACACCGTAGTAAACGAGCGGTAAAAGCGAATAAATCTCCAAACTCGAGTAGTGCTAGTTAGAGTTATAACATTGTTTCATTTTTATCCATCTATTGTATTTTCAACATTAAAAAATAAGTTTTTTCGTAAAACCGGCAGTGGATGCGCAGTGATCAACATTGGCCACTGAGTATTTAATTATATTATTCAAAGTTGTCCTTAACCTTTAATGTAAAATACGGTTAAAATGGTCAATAAACTTTTATCTTATCTTAACTTATCTTATGTGACAAAAAAAATTATAAACCTCAATATCTAAAAAAATATTTTTTCCATATTCTTGGAATAATTTTTTAAACATATTTTAGAACAAGACATATTATACAATCGAATCGATTTTTAAGAGGTTAATCGTACATTATTGTACTGGTATTAGATACGTATTGATAAATTTAACATTATCAGAATCAGAATGCACGTATAACAGCTAAAAGTTTTGTCTAGAAACTTTCATAAAAAAACAGCACAAAGATAAGCACAGAGCTAGATATCATTCATTGTCTTTTGTATTTTATGAGTAGAGCAGAATGACCAATGTGCTGCACACCTTTAACGCCTAATATTCGAGACGTAAAAGCAATGTTTTTATATTATTTAACTTTGTTTTTTAACCACTTTATCTTTCTTTCGTCATTTATCAAATAATAATTATTTTAATTACTAACTATCACGCCGTTTCCCCGTGGGGCTAGACTGAGAGGATAGTATTACACTTCTCTGTCCTGATAATTCTCGCCTCATCCACATTCATACATCTTCTCATACAAGTTCGCCGATTATTGAGGCTTCTAACAGAACCATGTTCCAGTATCTCGAACCTGGTCATCCCAAGTCTTCCGCGGACGTCCTCTATTTCTGGTACCATTAATACTTGCGTCATATATCTTCCTTATCATTCTCTCATAATTCATCCGTTCCATATCACCAAACCACCTTAGTGATCCTTTCTTAATCATACTCACTACGCTAAGATCAGATTTAGATTATTTTCTTATTTCTTCATTCTTAACTCTGTTTTAAATGGATTTACCACACATACGCCTAAGCGATCTCATTTCCATAGCATTCAGTCGGGTTTTGGTTAGTTGATTTGACATCCTAACGAAGGAAACCGGCCGGTGTAAAAAAACAAAGTTAATTAACCTTTCCCAAACCATGCAGTAATACAGGTCTACCATAATAATTAAACCTGCAATATTTCGGTAAATACATGCAACATAAAATTCATATTTTAGATAATCCTAAAGAAAATATTAGCGCTTAAGAATGACTAGTGTAAAACCAACTATGAAAATGAAATCGTACAAAAACAATTATTTTTTCTATTCACACCGTTGTAAAATTAATACGTTGGTAAAAATAACATTTGTGATATGAAAGACAGAGATCACACACTATTTTCACAGTGAAAAGAACAACAAACATACAAATATAATTATCTCTTTCTCACTAATTACACGAAGAGAGATAAGAAGGAAGGACACATTGTATAGGACTTAATTAATGCTCGAAACTATGTAATTAATCATTTTTTCAAAAATTGAGTGCTCAAATTTAAAGCAAATTCGAGCCATTAAGCCATTTAAAACATTAACACTAAAAACATTTTTTCTAATTGTTGTTTACGGTAGCACGAGTTGACAGCATGGCTGCGTTCGGGTATTTTATACCATGGTATGGTAAAGGTGATATAAAAATGAATTACGTTATTTACGCACACACAAGAAAGAAAAAAATAGTAAGATTAGTAAGACTGACGTCAAACATTTCTCCTATCTTTATACGATTTGCGTGATGTCAAATGACGTAGTTTATTTGGCGATCGTGTAAAAAGATTACATTTTTCAACCATTCACTCCTTTTATAAAGCTGCCTTTTCATAGAATCGTTCAATTTATTTTGAACGCTCGTTTGGTTCGTTTGTTGGTTCAATACCGTTCACGACGTCAAATATGTATAAATATCGTCGATTCTAAAAAAATAAATTACACTCCCCATGATTTAGGCTGTGAGTTGTATGAAAAATTGAATGATTGAAAATCAATAAATGTATATCCATTAAGCGTATAAAAATTCTTGGAATACCTTGAAAACTCCGTTCACATTATAGTATAATACATTTGTACAAGTGTGTACTTACAAATTATATGGTACGTTAGAGTTTTTGCTTGTTTTTGCTTCGCTGTTCACAACCATAAAATGAAAACGTAATTAGAATCTAATTAGAAATAGAATGTATAGTTGATAGTCTTCTCTGGTTTTCAAGGCCGTTCAGAGTCTCCCGTGTAAAGTTTTCTGGTCTATTTCGGATCCCTAACAGGCGCGGCGGCTTCATACATGCTTTGGATGCTTTGCATCCCTTGTATTCTAGAATCAAAAAGCTTTGGATTTTTTGTTTCTAGCCGAAAACAGCATTGTTGCAAATAAATTCGTCGGGCCTTTTAGAGGCCATTTATAACACACAGTATGACGCGGCGCGCGCATATACATACCGGCAGCAGTGGATTCTATCATTCGTTCCGTATTCGCAAAGTTTGAAAGTATGCGACTTTCGCGCTTGCGCATTCAGTTCCGCCTGTCAACGTCTTCGAATATTGTATACGTATTCGTTAACAGCATCCAACCTACAAAAAACGACTTTATATGTATGGGTATAATGCACAAAATGACATGCATACCTATTACGAAGCGAGCAGATTATTTTGAGAAATTTGTTTGTACGACGCATTTTTGGCATGAATATTTGAAGTCGAATTATATGTTATATGTATTTGTATATTTGGTGGTAGGTATAAATTACTTATTTTCCAGCATTCCATTGATCCCTACATACTCTGCTTTCGACACGGTATTGCAACCTAATACTTAACACGACGCCAATAACGATACACCCTACTTTCGGCACGGTATTGAAAGCCAAGGCTTAGGGCCGGTTGTTTGATCAGTAATAAATTTTTACCATACTTAGTAACTTTTTACCATCGCCCGTGCGAAAAATTGTTACGAACGTTAATTTATTATGGTCAAGGATAATCTCACCAATAGTATAGCAAGGCAAATGGTCATCAAATATATGAGAATTTAATTTACTTTAAATATTCACCATTTCAATACATACTATTTTATGTTTTGTCTACGACTTTATTCATTATGCCTGCATTAAAAATCTGTCACTTTACTGGTGAAAAATCTTCGGTTTATGTGCTAACGTAAATTCAACAGCGAGATCATTATCGGACGAACTTTCAGCACTAAAAAGGGCGGGCTAAAAGTATCAATGCGATAGATGATTTTTGAAATATCTGAGAAAAATCTGCCATTAACAATTTACCGTTTTTACCATCTAATATTGGAGGATTAAATTAGTTTACTATTGAATGTACTTTCGATGAGTAAACATTTTTTACTAATGATCGAACAACCCATTTTCGCATTTTTTATTACTGAAATAACATTTTTCAAACAATCGGCCCTTGGACGTCAGTCCTGATGATGGTCCCTGCAATCCCTGGTCCCAAACTTCGGTCAAAAAAGAATGTGAGGCTGATTACAACATTTGGTTATTTGGTAATGGTTTGATCGTGAGAATCGTATGGAAGAGAAGAGAGTGTCACGAAAAATAGGAATATACTTAGGCTTGATCAGATTGGTTGATGGTTTTAGACGAGGCGAAATAACAGAGCGTTCTATCCTCTCTGTCCACGTATTGAGAAGTTAAATATTACAATAGTGGTGTATTTTAAACAACTTTTTCTGATTTTACAAAATTAATTGCTGTATTTATGTAGTAAGAATAAATATCAGAATTTATTTCAAATTATTGAAATAAATATGCAAATTCCACTTTAGTGTGAGTAAAATAATTGTATTAAAAGAGATACAGCGCAGTCTGAAACATAAGAAACAAAAGAAATACTGTCTGTACACTTTATTCTCTCCGAGGCGAGCTCTTTTATTTTGTTTCAAACATAATTATAGCGTATTTAATATCCGTTTCTAAGAAATTAAAAGACCTTAGTCCGATATAAGAAGTAATGTCTTTGAAACTAAGTGAAATATTTTATGATATTGTAATTAACGACGAACTGTTTATTATTATCGTGATTGTTGTTTATTTAAAAATTGTATCAATTGTTATTATTTTGAAATCTCTCTCAAGATCCTCGAAAAGGATTTATGGTGTACTTAACATTGTTGGGAATAACAATATATGAAGAGACGTAGAGATGTCAATATTATTTTTGTTTAATCCACGTAGCTTTCAAATTGATGCCAATATGTCATTTATAAAAATATTTGATTTTATCACAGCCATTAGCGTAAATAATCAATTTCCGGATTGTATTATAGAATATACATATTAAATAATAAATAAATAATAATGTGTTATTTGTATAGATATTTTTTCTGTATATCTTTCTAGTTGATTCATTTAATTTGTATCAACATTTTTAAATGGTTTTGTGGTGACCCTAAGGGCTCATCTATCAACCATTAAGGTCCGAACCAGAGCTACCATTAGGCAGACGCATATAAATAATTAGCACCAGAGACTGATACTGCTCAAGCAACTAACATCACTTCTCCGCAGGGCGTCCTATCGTTAACATCGGTATTCAACCGCATCTCCAGCGAGGCACTCCAAAATTCAACCGCGCATTTAAATTGTATTAATTCATCACCTCAATAAACGAAACCTTGTAAGCGCTCTTACATTTTTGCACCCTGCTCTAGTTACAACAGGCACCTTACACCGTGACATACAAATTGACAAGAAGAGGTTAGAAGCTTCTGTCTCACAGCATCATAACAATTTAGAATAAATTATAATTTAAACAACTTCAACGCACATCTCAACTTTTACAGTTTCCTAATATTTTGAAGCAAAAAAATTTTTAATATCTATTTCAAAATTAAATCTGTTCAAATTGGTAATGTGTGATAATAAACAGGGGCGTGCAGTGCGTACAAGCCAAAAAGCTATGCATTCTGGGAAACAAATATAAATTGAACGTATTAGCCCACTGTGTATCAGTAGAATCATTAGTTTCATAGTTCTGGAGGCTACTGCGCGACGCCACCGAAGCGCTATAATTTTATCAATCAATCATTTATTGCTACTACAATTGTTAGCCGCTGTTTTGATCTATCGTTCTATTTAAGCCATATAATTACTACCTACTGAATTGAAAATTCCACTCGGCAGAGTCAGCTGATCTAATTCGCAATTTTTACTAGCTTACTACACGTGTTGTTTTCATGATTGTTCTTTGCGTTCAAGAGTAATGCATATTTATTCATTTTGCTTAAAGACGTCGGTTAAATGAAATTTCATAGACCGTAGAAATGTAGCCTATAGTATATTATATAATATCATGGTAACAGCGTAACCTAAGTCTATACCCATTGGACGCCACTGGTAACAAATGATTGTCAAAATTATGTTAGCGAACCGGTTGACGATTGTATCGATTGCTGTTGACATTCCGAGATTTAAGAATACTCGGTTCCAAGGTTTCACATCAGCCCTCCACCCCGTGTAGCGCAAAGATTTGGGTTGGGTTCTTGATAATAGCGAGGTCTATTACCTCCTTTCTCGGTAATTCAGCGATCGCTCAGCGAGCACTCCCCGAAAACACTAATAAAAATGAGCGGTTTATTGCAGCCATCACTGCATGAGTATAAAAATGGAAATGACGGTCATGCTGGAGCGCTACCACGAACGGACTATAAAATCGACGTTTCTGGTAAACTCGGCAGGTGGGGTCCAGAGCTGGCCCCGATACCGGGAATCACTTAATATCTCACAATGGCTGGCTTAATAATAGCGGATATGAAAGTGCATTATAGCAGCAGTTCAGGAAACGCGTAATTACGAGGGTGAACACAAACAAAAGTTATGCAGCGGATATGCATTATACGGATACCGAGAAATTGGGGTTGAATTGAAGCAACTCATTGTAACAGAGTGAAACCGAAAAAAAACCAAATACAGTTGATTCTGCTGAATTGGGACACACCGGAACCAGGACACTCGGCCCAATTGACCGAAGTGTAAAATTAAACAATGAATATTTTTCTTTAAATATAGGTACTTACATATAAATTCTTGAACAAAAATATACATTATAAGATTAGCCATAGGTAAAGATGGATCTTTATCATCATCATCTTATTCTTCATCTAGTTTTTGATATTTAAATTTAACCTCTTAAATGCCAATGTTATAAGCACTTTTGAACCTTGTAAACTTACAGGGATTAAAGATATTTTTAAAAATCATTTTGCGATGTGTAGATAGATAAGTAGAGACCCTTACAGCCCAGTCTTACCCTGTGTGGTGTCTTACATTTCAAATAGAGTTGGCAGTTAAAAGGTTAATAATTTCAACAATCATAATATTCTTGATAATTAAGAATTAGAAAAACTTCTAACATGTTATCATTTTTCTCATTGCTCAAGAAATGACTAAAGGTTTAAAGCCGCAAACAGGAAAGCAATTTTGTATGGTGTTATAGCTCGCCAAACGTTTTTGAAATTTTTATACTAATCATTATTAAACATTGAAGTTATGTGTACAATCTGTATTGTGATCATATATTTACTGTCCTAATTAAACGATGTAAATTACTGTTAGTACCTTGATACTTGGTTTGGTTTCTGTTCTTTGAGATTTGGCCCAATTAAGCGGAATCGACTGTATACTGTAAGCCAAAGTTCTCTCTAAGGTGTGCAGTTGTGCTCGCGCACACAATTTCGCATCATAGAGCAAACAAAGCCACCTTCTATCGAAGGTTAGCGAGCATGTTGCAGTATATTGATTTATCCTGTATAAGATTACCAACGTTTTGGACATTGAATCACTTTCTGAGGTTACACGGCCAAGGTAATCTATTTCTACCTACACTTCTGCTGTTTTCTATCTTCCCCTACGTAATAAGTTGTAAAATATCATATTTTTTATTGCTGGGAGTGTGTGCAAAGTTTACAGCTTTTCTTAATAGATATTTACTAGTCTTAATACGTCTTCAGTAGTTAGAGAGAGCATCGAATAAGACTTCGTTTAACGTTACTCCGATTAACGGTGATTCGATATAACGCGGTTTTTACGAACCCTAAAATTCCTTGATTCGTTATAATGCGTAAATTGTCGATATAGTCAATACAATAAGACTCGGGGATGTAGAGGAGTTACTGCAGGTTTCTGGTGACAGTCTTATTAACGAAGATCTTCAAGAATTGACAGAACAAGGGATTTATGTAGAACGAAGAATCTTCTACAGATTTTCTCAGTAAAGCTTTGGTGACTATTTCCGAAATCACTGATCAATTTTTAGTCAATTATCCGGATTTTGAAAGAAATACGAAAGCATGACGAGGTGTTTTGGACGCAATCTCTTGCTACCGATAATTGTTTTATGGGAGAGAAAATAACACAATATGACATCATCACAAACAAACAAGAATTTCGGAAGAGCAGAATTACTATGTAGGGATGTACTCGTATGTTTGTTATGTGAAAATTAATATACAAATAATTAAAAATTAAAGTAATACTTGTTCATTATTGGTTGTATGTTTCCTATCTGGTGGATATAATGGAAGATAGGAAGGCACTTACTTCTTCGGTCTTCCTGATGCTGGATCAAATTGTTTATTCCTTTCCAACATAGGACATGCGGCGTATAATATATCAATACTCGCGTAATGGATTGTTCGTACATTTTACGGGAATTAAATAGATATTTATTAATTAATATTAACGATAGTAAAGCGGATTGATGCGACAGCAGATTAGTCCGTATACAGTTCTAAGCACACACTGGACTCATTGCAGCTAGAGAGTGTTGATTGCAGCGATCTCTTTACTTCTTCCTCGTGCTCAAGGGACAGGTTAGGAAAAGAAAGAGAAGGAGATACTAGGTTTATTTTTTGAGAATCGCACATAGATGATGTGCGTGTATGAGTGCGTTAAATGGCACTAACACTATCCTTATTTATTGTTTCTTAAAATAACCCCGTTTAACGTTGTTTCGTTTAGCGCGTCAGGAATACATGAACGTTAATTATAATTATTAGGACAATACTGCACTTGTGAATGACAATGATGTGAATGAAAATACTGAATTTATCAAAGGTGACCCCTTAATCATTCTTGAATTAGCTTTGTTTATTTTAAAATATAACTTTGTTTCCAGAGGCGTGGAATGACGCAGTGTGGGTACCGTAAGTCTGTTTTTAAATACGAAATAATTATCTTTCTGCGTTTGACCTTTGTTCGTTTTGACATTGTATAACAATTGTAACGAAAATAATAATTTATATAACATATCGTGCCCTTGGAATAACAAGGTATCATCTGATATCAAACTGAGATACTAATCTTTAAAATTTTGAATATTATTTTTTTGGATTGTTAACTATGTTTTATTAACCACTTAATGAATTAAATACATCTACCGGTTTCGAAAAATATAATTTTCTTATTCAGGATATCATCAACTAATCAAAAACATATGTTATAATTATTTTTAAAACACATTTAGTCAAAATTATTAGAATAATTTTTAGGAAAAAATTTAAATTGAGACTTGTGGTTAAATTTAGTTAATTGTTTATATTATTATGGTTAGTTTTAAATGCTTTATTTATTTCTTTAAATATATGCAAGGCTTAATAACAAAGAGTGTAATATAAATTTTTATACAAGTATGTAATTATGATTGCATTCAGTGACGATCCCTGTACGTGTTAACACGCCAAACTTTCCATGTCACGCTAAGTCATAAGCGTTAAATACACACATTTTTCGATCTTGCGGAGACAGGATTCTACACGACTTTTAACGTTTTAACGTTTTATTACTGATTTGATAAGAGTTTACAACCTTTAAAAAATATCTTAAGTAACACATAGTTAAGCCTAGCCCTACTTTATAAGTTATTGAAGTACCCGGCGTTGCCTAGGCTTTATGCAGAGTGAAGAGGCTTCATTTAGGGGGACGGGGGTAGTTTTTTTGGTAGTCAGATGAAGACAGTCATTTTTATCTTATTTTGAACATCAAGTGTGCAAAATTTCATCAAGAAGTATTAAATTTCTGCTTTAAGGGGTGAGAAAGGGGGATGTGGGTGGTTTTTAGAAATCTCAAGTAGAGTTCCTCATGTTTTGAAGGTCAAGTGTGCAAAATTTCATTAGGTTCGGAATTAAACTAGATTTTTATATAGACCGAACACACAGTCATTCTTCTTTATATATATACATACAATAGATTCTGCATGTCGAATATGGTAAACAGTTAATATGTTATATGCAATAAAAAATGACATTGATAAAATATACACTATTGTATAATAATAATATTAATTTAGTCAACGGCATCTGCTCCTTACCGAGAACTGACGGTTCCACGAGTTGATCTCAATCTAGGTTGCGAGTGTCGAGTGTCAGATTGTGCGTGTTGTAACATACGGGGTGTTGCAATAAATATGGGTCCAGCCTCTTCTGAAAATGGCAATATTAATCTCACATATAAATACATCTAATTGTTTTCTGTATGTAACACGTGGCAAAATCTATTAATTTAATTTTCCATACTAACAACAACTCTCCCCAAGCAATAATCATGGACACAACACAAGACAAACAACAAACATCTACACACCAGTTCCGAGAGCAACAACGACATTTTATCAAAGATTCTACATGTTCCTAGCTCCGAAACTATACAATACACTCAGTACCAACTGGAAATCGTACAATTACTATAAGATTACACAAATATGGACCCAATATATGATTCAGTCAGGTAGAGATGAATCAGAAGCATGGATATCCAACAATTTAATATAATGTGTACAATTCTTTTACTAATAACTCACTACTCCTACAACACTCCCACTCCATATATTTTTATTTTTATTTTTAATTTTTTATTCATATTTGATTTATCTTTTTATTCCAAATAAAACCTAACAGCACGAAAAAAAAACTGGCTACTTTAACACAGACTTTAGTCTAGCAAAGTAGCCAGGACAACGCTGTATATATTAGAGGTGAAGTCTACTCCATCCCACACAATAAACTATGTATTATGTATGTTTATTATGTATCCACCTCTGTTAGTACAAAAATATGGATGTCAAAATATATATAAATAAATAAATAAATTGTATTTTTCAAAATAATATTCAAACAAGTCTGTTTTCAGAAATTTGAAAATAGGAACATTATAATACTGCTTTAATAGGTAGGTAATTATTTAAATTCTCAAAAGATATATTTTTGTTGTTTGTGGTAAATTATTCAAAATATAGTAGTTAACTGATAAGTCCGTTGTTCTACTTACTTACCATCAAGCCATTTCATCGTGGGAGTAGGCAGAGAGCACAGAGCGCCACACTCTTCTATCCTGACACACAAATCTCGCCTTATCCATATTCATTCATCTTCTCATACAAGCTTGCCGGTTATTGTGGCTTCTAACAGGTTCATCTTCCAATATCAGGTTTACCTGGTCATGCCGAGTCTTTCGCGGACATCCTCTATTTCCGGTGTCATTAATACTTGCATCATATATCTATATTACCATTCTTCCTCATTCATCCGTTTCATATGACCGAACCACCTAAGTGATCTTTTTATAATCTTACTCACTGGATCAGCTTTACATTCTTTCCTTATTTCATCATTCTTTACTCTGTCATAAATGGATCTGCTACATATATACCTAAGTGATCTTCGTTGTCGAAATTTAAAAATGGGAATTGGATATTTCTGATACGAGAGGAATTAATTTTTTTTATAATAATTATTTTATTTTGTATTCAACTACCTACATAATTTAAAGTTTCTTTTTTTTAATATTAAGATACAGCTGAAACATTTTTTTTACTCAAATACCATTAAATGTGACTTATCTTTTAACACAATTGTTTAGCAGACATCAGACACACCCGCATACAGCTACTAAAGTTTTATAAGAAAACCTATTGAGAACTAGTAACCTGTCATCATAAATTTGACATTTAACGAGCGAGTGGGACTTAACGGACTTTACCATAACATAAAAAGCCCTTTTTATTCGGCAACTACTTTGTCTTGGTACTAGTATTAGACAACGCCTTATTTGTAACACTATATATATATATATATACGATATTTTCATGTAGGTGTAAGGTTTGATGTTCAAACGTTTAAAAAAAGTCGGCTTCTTTAGAGAATTTTTGCGCCATTTTTGAAGTCTATAATGGTATAGAAGATGTCAATTTTACCTTCTTTTTAAAATTGTTTATACAAGGTTATTCAAAATAGTGAACTCAATTTCATACTGCTACATTTCCTTTGCATGTGAATGATCTACATATCAATTGATAGAGGAGGTCCGAAAGTTTCGAATCGCACCGCTAGATCGCTCATAGTTGCGCAAACGACCACTAGAGCGCTCGCATTTTATAAATGTATTTATCGTATAGTATGTATTTGAAGTAAATGTAATTTACTTTATATTTGTCACAGTTACGAAATAGTGAAAATGAGTCCACCATTTTGAATAATCCTGTACATAATATAAAATTAATATATAATGAATTGAATAACTTTCGACACAGAAACATTAATAATATATAGATAGTATAGAAAAAAAAAATATCACGCGGACTGATGATCGAAAAAAAGCGATAAAAATTTAATTTTTTAAAATTTTTATTTAATACTAGCATGCCCGCACAGCTACCGCACGGTAGCAGACGTATCCTGCAGAGACGCAGTACTCTGTTTTCAATCTCACCCAACAAAAAAAAAACACTTTTCTCGGTATCCCAGAATTGGAAGAAACAGAACCGACGTACATAGCCAACAACCTAAGGGGTGGTAAAGAAATTGTGCAGGAGCTACACAGACTCACCCCGTGCACCTAAAAAAAATACCACTTCTCGGTATCCCAAAATTGTAAAAAATAGACCCGACGTACAAAACTAACAACCCAAAAGGGTCAAAGGCCTGTTGATCTTTGAGAAGCGTTAGGTAAGATTACTAACCACGTAAAAAAAAAACACCACTATTCTCGGCATCCTAAAATTGTAAAAAACAGGGCTGACATATACAACCATCAACCCATCTCTCCAGGTTTTAATAAAAACAAACATTTTGTTAATACTCATTGATAAAACCATAAAAAGTGATTTGACAGAAAAAGAAGAAGAAAAATAAAAAAGAAGAATAATAATCCATCATTCATGGAGCTTCTATGAGAAGATGTATGAATGTGGTTGAGGCGAGAATTATGTGTCAGGACAGAAGAGTGTGGCGCTCTATCCTCTCTGCCTACCCCGGAAACGGTGTGATGGTAAGTAAGTTACGGGTTTATCTATCACCAGAACTGTTCTATTTAAATATTGAATAACAGACGCGTAAAAGAACTAACTCCTTCGACCGGTCTGTAGTAAGACAGGCATATTTAAGTCACGTGTACAACTGCGAAATAATAATTAATTCAATTACGCTTTTAAAAAATCATCATTGTGTCATTCTAGACATAACCTATAAAAATCCAAAAAAACGTACAGAAAATTTTTCTAAGTATAATGTATGACTTCACCATAATTAACCAAATTCCTATTAACCACGTGTACAATTTTTACACGTTTCCCAAAAATCATTTCGACATCTTACTAACCTCTATCGAATTCATTTCATGGCTCAAAAAAAACATGGCTGACCAGAAACGTCAAAGTCATAGCTTAAGGTTAAATTGAATGACATAAAACAGATGTTTATTCAGCAACCATTTTGTGAAAATTTAAAACGTCAAAAAAGCGCGCTAAAATTATGGCACAGGTAAAACAGCTGATCATTCACAGTTTTCAGGCGGCCATTTTTTAAATCAACGAATCAGAGCTCCTCCAATAAGAATCTTCGATTATCGCTTGAAATATAGACGGTTGCGTTTGATTAATAAGTCTGAAAAAAATGTTCTAAATTTTATTCGTATGTAGGTAGGTACGTCGATTTTTCAAAAGCGACAGAGCCGACGTACACAACTAACAACCCGAGATGGTCAAAGGCGTGTTGATCTTTGAGAAAGGTTAGGTTAGATTACTTACCACGTAAAAAAATACCACTATTCTCGGCATCCTAAAATTGTAAAAAACAGAGCCGATATACACAACCAACCCATCATTCCAGGTTTTAAAAAAAACAAACATTTTGTTAATACTCATTGATAAAATCATAAAAAGTGATTTGAAAGGAAAAGAAGAAGAAAAATAAAAGAGAAGAATAATAATCCATCACTCATCGAGCTTGTATGAGAAGATGTATGAATGTGGATGAGCGAGAATTATGTGTCAGGACAGAAGAGTATGGCGCTCTATCCTCTGCCTACCCCCGCGAGGAAACGGCGCGATGATAGGTAAGTAAGTAAGTTACAGGTTTATCTATCACCAGAAGTATTCAATTTAAATATTGAATAACAGACGCGTAAAAGAACTAACTCCTTCGACCGGTCTGTAGTAAGGCAGACGTACTTAAGTCACGTGTACAACTGCGAAATAATAATTAATTCAATGACGCATTTAAAAAATCATCATTGTGTCATTCTAGACCTAACCTATAAAAATCGAAAAAAACGTATAGAAAAATTGTATGTATTTCACCACAATTAACCGAATTCCGGAGTGAAAACATCAATTTTATCTTGTGCGGGAAAATATAAAATATCTATGACTATTGCAAGCTGTGAAATCTGGATGTCGATACCTGACATAAAAAAATGCGCGAAAATCAACAGCTGTTTATTACAATGCCGAGTCGAAATAAAGTCATACATTTGAAACGTCAAAAAAAAAATTGCGCGAAAATTACGCACTGCAATAATGACAGGTAAAACAGCTGTTTATTTAATTTTCAGGCAGCCATGTATGAAATGTAACCAATGAGGGTATTGACCAATTACAGCTCACGGTTGCTGCTTGAAAATATGAAGTGTTGCGTTTATTAAGAAAATATCAAGGTTTTTCTTTTTTTTCATTTTCTTTCATTTGTATGTAGGTAGGTACGTCGATTTTTCATATAAAAATTACGCGTTTTTTAGATTTTAAAGGTGAATTTTAAACGATAGAAGCTAACAAATACGAAAATAAATTATATTCCATTGTGATGTATGCACAGATGTAATAAAATTATATTTTGGTCGTAAATTCGCAGAGAAAAGCTGAAAAATACGAAATTTCACTAAATCAGGTTTCATAAGAAAATTAGAAGACGAAGAATTTAAAAAAAAGTGTGTAACGATACTACTCATCGGTGGCAATTGCCAAAAAATATTAAAATGATTTTAGCTCTTAAACTCGCAGAGTTATAAGCGAATGAAAAAAAAGTTAGGCTAATTAAAAAGTTAAAATTTCCAAAAATCACCAAACTAAAACAGTTGTAACAAATAGAGGAGAAAAAGAAGAATAAAAAGAAAAAGATGTAAAGACTCAGTCAACCTTCGGACGTCTGGGAAAAATATCAGAATGCGGATAGAACGCCTAATAAGCGAGATATTAACCAAAACGTGTGTGACAAAATCGGTTACATATAAACATATAAACATATAAACATCGCGAAATAGGGCCTATAACTTTAATATATATACTAGCTTACCCGCACAGCTGCCGCCCGGCAGCAGACGTATCAGAGACGCAGTACTCTGTTGTCAATTTTCAGAAGAAAAAAAAAATCTTAACACACTTAATAAAACTATAAAAAGTGTTTTGATAGGAAAATAAGAAGAATAAGAAGGAATAATTCATGTTTTTAAATACATTACGTTTTCACCTACTTGTAGAATTTTTCAAAATTAAAATCGCACAAAAACTAACCAATATAATCAAGGGTTGTGGCACCAGAAATAGAAGACGTCAGTGGAAGATTTGGCACGATCAGGTAAACCAGTTAACGGAGAATGGTTCTGTTCGAAGGCTCAACAATCAGCGAGCTTGTATGAGAAGATGTATGAATGTGAGTGAGGCGAGAATTGTGTGTCAAGGCAGAAGAGTATGGCGCTCTATTCTCTCTGCCTACCCCCGCGGAGAAACGGCGTGATGGTAATTAATAATAAGATGACTAAGTATTGAACGTCTAAAAACAATATTCATACTATTTTGAATTTAAAAATAATAATAGACATACTCATACATAATAATAATAGAGAAAATTAAGTATATTATAATATAATTGCACTTAAACTAACCAATATAATAAAAAAAAGGGTTCATATAAATACATTATTAGAGCTATAATAATATATAAACTCCTGTTGTATACTTAAACTAACGCCAATGCTATTTCGATTGCAGTCAACCAGGCGTCTCTTTAATATATACACATATCTCTTTAATTCAAATTATTAGCTGTGCGTTACACCAATTGCCAACTCTCAGGCATATTATACTTATATCCAACACGATATGTTTAATAAGACTTGAATGACGCAAAACACTCTTTTCAAAATATTCATACTAATTTGAATTTAAAAATAATAATAGGCAGCATTCCAATTATCTGCACTGTGCGGCGTACTATCCTCTACGACGTTTGTGAAAATCAAAGAAGAAGGTGGTAATTTAAACGATGATAATGACGGATTAACCGGTGTCGGATTAACCGACGTCGGATTAACCGGTGTCGGATTAACCGGTGTCGGATTAACCGGTGTCGGATTAACCATTGTCGAATTAACCGGTGTCGGATTAACCATTGTCGAATTAACCGGTGTCGGATTAACCATTGTCGAATTAACCGGTGTCGGATTAACCGACGTCGGATTAACCGGTGTCGGATTAACCGGTGTCGGTTTAACTGGTGTCGGATTAACCATTGTCGAATTAACCGGTGTCGGATTAACCGGTGACGGATTAACCGGTGTCGGATTAACCGACGTCGGATTAACCGGTGTCGGATTAACCGGTGTCGGATTAACCGGTGTCGGATTAACCATTGTCGAATTAACCAGTGTCGGATTAACCATTGTCGAATTAACCGGTGTCGGATTAACCGGTGTCGGATTAACCGGTGTCGGATTAACCGGTGTCGGATTAACCAGTGTCGGATTAACCATTGTCGAATTAACCGGTGACGGATTAACCGGTGTCCGATCAACCGACGTCGGATTAACCGGTGTCGGTTTAACCGGTGTCGGATTAACCGGTGTCGGATTAACCATTGTCGAATTAACCGGTGACGGATTATCCGGTGTCCGATCAACCGACGTCGGATTAACCGGTGTCGGATTAACCGGTGTCGGTTTAACCGGTGTCGGATTAACCATTGTCGAATTAACCGGTGTCGGATTAACAGGTGTCGGATTAACCATTGTCGAATTAACCGGTGACGGATTAACCGGTGTCGGATTAACCGGTGTCGGATTAACCGGTGTCGGATTAACCGGTGTCGGATTAACCGGTGTCGGATTAACCATTGTCGAATTAACCGGTGACGGATTAACCGGTGTCGGATTAACCGATGTCGGATTAACTACGGTCAGATTAACCTGGATCGGATTAACCAGAATCAGATTAACCGGGTTCGGAATAACCGGGGTGCCACAGTTTGTATTTATACTTTTGTTAAAAATAATACTTTTGTTATAAATAATATTTTTGTTAAAAATAATATTTTTAATCATCCATATATTTAATAAAACCATAAAGTGTGTTTAAATAATAAATTAATTTTTATTAAATAAATTAATATAAATTTAGCTATCAATAGCATTTAAAAAAATTAAAATCGCACTTAACGCACCTATAATACCAATTTTTAATTTATTTTTATATGAAACAGCTGTTATCAATAATATAATTAGCGGCCATCTTGCATGAATATTATTATAACCAATGCATGAATATTACTATATCTTTAAACCAATAAATGCCTTCCGCCAATAAACGGCCAGGGTTATGGGCGAATCGGATCACTCGTCCAATGAACGGCACTGAAAATAGCACTCTTATCGATAAAAGTTTAAAAAACATATTTTTACAAAACATTGGCCGGCCATAAAAAAAAACATCGCGAAAAAATTTCAATTTTAAAATGGACTTTCTTATTCTTAAGAAATTTCAACGTATTTCAACGACTATTCAAGCGCTGTATTTCAAAAAAATGTTTACATAAAAAAAAAACATTTAAAATTAATTCATAAATATTTTATTTATTTTGTAGAAGACTTGGCACGATCAGGTAAACCAGTTAACGGAGGATGGTTCTGTTAGAAGCCTCGACAATCGGTTAGCTTGTATGAGAAGATGTATGAGTGTGAATGAGGCGAAAATTTTGTGTCAGGACAGAAGAGTATGGCGCTCTATCCTCTCTGCCTACCCCTGCGGAGAAACGGCGTGATGGTAAGTAAGTAAGTGTTGTTGGCACCTGAAATAGAGGACGTCCGTAGAAGACTTGGCACGATCAGGTAAACCAGTTAACGGAGGATGGTTCCGTTAGAAGCCTCGACAATCGGCGATGCTTCTAACGGCAAGCATAGCCAGCATAGCCGGCAACCCAAGAGAAAAAATACAATTTTTCTCGGTATAATTCTTTTCCGTAAAAAAATTAATTAACTCTAAAAAATAATTAAAATCATCAATACATTTAGTAGTGTGTTTAAAAAATAAATTAATTTTTATTAAATAAATTAATATAAATTTAGCTATCAATAGCATTTAAAAAAATTAAAATCGCTCTTAAACTAACTAATATATTCAAAAAACCTATAATACCAATTCCACATATTACTGCCCTCTATCGAATTCATTTCGTAAGTCAAAACGTCAGCATGGCCGTCTTGACACTACTGTCAAACTATATTTTAGGTTAAAAAAATTTGACATAAACAGCTGTTATCAATAATATAATTAGCGCCCATTTTGCGTGAATATTATTATAACCAATAAAAAAATACCAACGCCCAATAAATTTTTTCGGCGAATGAACTGCGAGCTTGAGGACCAATCAATTTGTCCAGCCAATGGAAGGCCGAATATCGCCGACGAATCAAATTGTCCGGCGAATAAGAATTCTTTACGGCCTTCGAGTTATGGCCATAGACTTGAGAAAAATTTCGACAACCGGTATTTGGGGTAAGTCGTGTTAATAATTTTACAATTTTAGGTACTCTGATAAAATTTTCACATTTTTTTTCGCGTTTTTTACATTTAAAAGACGTCGGTTAAATTATAGGAGTTTGTTATCTTTGAAATAAATTCTGGAGCGTCTCGATCTATCTCCTAAAATATAAAAATAATTAATTCATCCAAAGGTTACGGAGAAAACGTGAAAAAAACGAAATTCACTTTTTCGAGTTTTGCGAAAAAACTAAAAGCGGGAAAAATTTATAAAGTACGCCCGGCGATGCGGTCGGCCGCGGGCCGTCGCCCGAATATTTAAAAATAATTATCGCTTTTAAATTCGCAGAGTTGTGAGCGAAAATGTAAAAATTAGGCTAAATAAAAATATAAAATAGCTAGAATTTGGCCAAACCGAAACGGTCGCGATAAATCGAGGAGCGGCGGTGGAGAAAAAGTGTCTATGGCGAAAAGTTTACGTCGGCCTTCGGCCGTCTGGCAAAAATAAAAAATACCCAGATATCTGGCGGGAAAGCTCCTAAAAAGCGATCGCGCGGTGTGACTACCTAGCCGGTTGTGACATATAAACAACACGAAATAGGGCCTATAACTTTAATATATATGACTAGCTTACCCGCACAGCTGCCGCCCGGCAGCAGACGTATCAGAGACGCAGTACTCTGTTGTCAATTTTCAGAAGAAAAAAAAATCTTAACACACTTAATAAAACTATAAAAAGTGTTTTGATAGGAAAATAAGAAGAATAAGAAGGAATAATTCATGTTTTTAAATACATTACGTTTTCACCTACTTGTAGAATTTTTCAAAATTAAAATCGCACAAAAACTAACCAATATAATCAAGGGTTGTGGCACCAGAAATAGAAGACGTCAGTGGAAGACTTGGCACGATCAGGTAAACCAGTTAACGGAGAATGGTTCTGTTCGAAGGCTCAACAATCAGCGAGCTTGTATGAGAAGATGTATGAATGTGAGTGAGGCGAGAATTGTGTGTCAAGGCAGAAGAGTATGGCGCTCTATTCTCTCTGCCTACCCCCGCGGAGATACGACGTGATGGTAATTAATAATAAGATAACTAAGTATTGAACGTCTAAAAACAATATTCATACTATTTTGAATTTAAAAATAATAATAGACATACTCATACATAATAATAATAGAGAAAATTAAGTAAATTATAATATAAACTAACCAATATAATAAAAAAAAGTGTTCATATAAATACATTAATAGAGCTATAATATATAAACTCCTGTTGTATACTTAAACTAACGCCAATGCTATTTCGATTGCAGTCAACCAGGCGTCTCTTTAATATATACACATATCTCTTTAATTCAAATTATTAGCTGTGCGTTACACTAATTGCCAACTCTCAGGCATATTATACTTATATCCAACACGATATGTTTAATAAGACTTGAATGACGCAAAACACTCTTTTCAAAATATTCATACTAATTTGAATTTAAAAATAATAATAGGCAGCATTCCAATTATCTGCACTGTGCGGCGTACTATCCTCTACGACGTTTGTGAAAATCAAAGAAGAAGGTGGTAATTTAAACGATGATAATGACGGATTAACCGGTGTCGGATTAACCGGTGTCGGATTAACCGGTGTCGGATTAACCGATGTCAGATTAACCGGTGTGAATTAACCGGTGTCAGATTAACCGGTGTCGGATTAAACGTTGTCGAATTAACCGGTGACGGATTAACCGGTGTCGGATTAACCGATGTCGGATTAACCACGGTCAGATTAACCTGGATCGGATAAACCAGAATCAGATTAACCGGGTTCGGAATAACTGGGGTGCCACAGTTTGTATTTATACTTTTGTTAAAAATAATACTTTTGGACCATAGTACTTATTTAAAGTTACATAAACACCGGGTTGTCGATTAATAATTTAAGTTTTATTTCATTTAAATGAAACTGATAATCACTATCAAACTGATAAAAAGCAAATGCAAACGAACAATGTTGTTATAATTAAGTTAAAATATATAATCATATTAAAAATAATATTATATATAATTAATTACAATGCGAACGGAACTAATGTTATGGTAAAGTACCTACTACATATACTTATTAATTTACTCGTAATTGTTTTAAATTGTTACTTGTTTACGTTAAGTTTCATAAAAAAATCGTTTTACAATACTTGGACGCCATAATTAAATAGTATTTGTAAAATACCGAGATAAAAGCAAAGTGATGATGGCTTACAAATTGGATAACTAATATAAATGATTATTTAAAATAAAATATAATAACGTATGTAATATAATAATGTATATTTAAATAATTAATCTTCAAACTCTTATTGTTCTATTTAGATATTTTAATGTTATTCGTATTAGTATCCACAGTAATGAATACTTTCCTCTTAAACAGCGCATATTGCCATCTTTCGTTGTTTTTTGGAAGTTGAAATTAAGCCTTACCAAATATTTTTAACATAAAAAGATCGATTGAAAATTCCATGTCGTTAAATAATATTAATACATAATTAAACAAAACTAATGCTTATAATTATATTTTACTGCATGGTGTCCTAGCATAAATTCCTGTTGTATACTAAAACTAACGCCAATGCTATTTCAATTGCAGTCAACCAGGCGTCTCTTTAATATATACACATATCTCTTTAATTCAAATTATTAGCTGCGCGTTACACCATTTGCCAACCAAAAGGCATATTATATTTATATCCAACACGATATGTTTAATAAGACTTGAATGACGCAAAACACTCTTTTCAGAATATTCATACTATTTTGAATTTAAAAATAATAATAGGCAGCATTCCAATTATCTGCACTATGCGGCGTACTATCCTCTACGTCGTTTGTGAAAATCAAAGAAGGTGGCGATTTAAACGATGATGATGATGATGATGATGTTGATTTTTATCGTGTAAATAGATAAAAAATATAATTATTGAACCTAATTTATTAAAGAATAAGACGACTATTAACTATTTATCTAAAGCTACATTTCTTTTAACATTATTTTTAAAAACATATAATTTATTGTAAAAATTCATTAATTGTTGTTCGTCGTTTGAATATATTAATCCCTGAATGTAATCCTCAAATTCATAGTGTTTTTCAAAGTTTATTGCCTCTCTCTGCCTATCCTTGCGGGGAAACGGCGTGATGGTAAGTAAGTAAGTAAGTAAGCAGTTGATACTGTTGGATTAATCGAGTGTTTATGACACCTGAAATAGAGGACGTCCGTGGAAGACTTGGCACGATCAGGTAAACCAGTTAACGGAGGATGGTTCTGTTAGAAGCCTCGACAATCGGTTAGCTCGTATAAGAAGATGTATGAGTGTGAATGAAGCGAGAATTTTGTGTCAGGATAGAAGAGTATGGCGCTCTATCCTTCTGCCTACCTCCGCGGGGAAACGGCGTGATGGTAAATAAGTAAGCAGTTTATATTAATTTACTATGAAAATTAGATTAATAAAAATTAAAATTGCACCTTAATTAACCAATATAATAAAAAAAAACCAGTGTTCATATAAATACATTAATAGAGCGATAATAATATATAAATTCCTGTTGTATACTAAAACTAACGCCAATGCTATTTCAATTGCAGTCAACCAGGCGTCTCTTTAATATATACACATATCTCTTTAATTCAAATTATTAACTGCGCGTTACACCATTTGCCAACCAAAAGGCATATTATATTTATATCCAACACGATATGTTTAATAAGACTTGAATGACGCAAAACACTCTTTTCAGAATATTCATACTATTTTGAATTTAAAAATAATAATAGGCAGCATTCCAATTATCTGCACTGTGCGGCGCACTATCCTCTACGTCGTTTGTGAAAATCAAAGAAGAAGGTGTTACTAAATGGCACTCTTATCGATAAAAGTTTAAAAAACAAAAAAAACATCGCGAAAAATTTCAATTTGTAAATGAAATTTTTTATCCGTATTAAATTTCTATATATTTAAAACGCATCTCGCGCTCTTTACTTAAAAAAATTGTTTACATAAAAAAAAAAAACATTTAAAATTCATAAATATTTTATCGTGTATTTTTTAACATTAAAAAATATTCTCCACCTTTTTGAGGAAACTAAATTATATTTATTAAGAAATATTAACGGTAGAGAATCTGCAAACAAACGGTATGTATGGCGACATCTATGTAAAATAAGTTTTACTAAAAAAATCTAATACTTAAAAAAAATTGTTTACATAAAAAAAAAACATTTAAAATATTCCTCACCCTTTTGTGGAAAATAAATTATATTTATTAGAAAAATATTAATAGTAGAAAATCTCATAATCTGTAAACATATTTTCCATACCAAAATTATTTAATATATTTATTTTTCTAAAACCGCATGTATAGCGACATCTGTATGTCAAATTTGTAAAAAATGCACACGTTTACCGCGGCAAATTAATTATTAAATTAGATTTTCATTTAAAACATTTATTAATATTCTGAAAAGGCTATAAGACGCCGTAAATTTAAAAAAGTAGTTTTCTTTAATAATATAAATACATTTCTACCGAAAAATCGTTCTATTCGGCGGTAAAGATAAAGAGAGAAAAAAAATGTCAATGTACATATTTAAATAAAAATACTCTTTTTAATTCGGATTCGTCACATATTTCGCTTCAAGGTGGTCGAATGAACCGTTACCTGTATTATTACAATATTTATTTAATAAGCTCAATGTTACATAGAGTGTAGAAATAATTTTCAAATGTTTCATTTCTCACGTGAAAATGGACATTTTTACATGGACATGATATAATATTTAAACATAATTTATTAAAAATACTATTTTTAATTCGTATCGGGTATATATTATCCTTCAGGGAGCATAAACGCAAAGATTTTTACATAAATAAGGGGTTTTCTCATGTACCGCTAGTACCGAATAGTGTATAGAGACGCTTTTCTAATAAAAAAATGTACATTTTTTCATGTGAAAATCGACATTTTTTATAAATCGCAAAGTTTGTCAATGTTTCGCTGTCATTCTGGAAAAAAACGTATTTCATTTGTTTTGCGCGGTCGTGATATTTCAGTTAACGGGGCATAAAGTGTCAGTTTTTTCGCATTTTCGGCGCATCTAGGTAGGTCCGTGCGTTTTTCAAAAAAAAATAATGTTTTTTTACATTTTAAAGATTCAAATGAAGAGATGGGAGTCTGCATACTCGCTAATAAATTCCGGGCGATCGTTTTCCGCAAATAGAGTGGTAAAAAAAAAATATATCTCTCCGAACGGCGGAGAAATAGTGAAAAAAACGAAATTCACTTTTTCGAGTTTTGCGAAAAAACTAAAAGCGGGAAAAATTTATAAAGTACGCCCGGCGATGCGGTCGGCCGCGGGCCGTCGCCGAAATGTATAAAAATAATTTTGGCTCTCAAAATGGCGGAGCGGCGAGCGAAAACGCGCGATTTAGGCTAAATAAAAATGAAAAACAGCTAGAAATCGGCCGAACGGAAACGGTCGCCGTAAATCGAGGAGTGGCGGTAGATGAAAAGTGTCTATGGCGAAAAGTTTACGTCGGCCTTCGGCCGTCTGGCAAAAAAAAAAAATTTCCAAATATCTGGCGGGAAAGCCCCTAAAAAGCGATCGCGCGGTGTGACGGAGTTGGCCGCGTGATTTTTTGCAAACACCACGAAATAGGGCTTATAACTTTAATATATATGACTAGCTTACCCGCTCAGCTGCCGCCCGGCAGCAGACGTATCAGAGACGCAGTACTCTGTTGTCAATTTTCAGAAGGAAAAAAAAATCTTAACACACTTAATAAAACTATAAAAAGTGTTTTGATAGGAAAATAAGAAGAATAAGAAGGAATAATTCATGTTTTTAAATACATTACGTATTCACCTATTTGTAGAATTTTTCAAAATTAAAATCGTACAAAAACTAACTAATATAATCAAGTGTTGTGGCACCAGAAATAGAAGACGTCCGTGGAAGACTTGGCACGATCAGGTAAACCAGTTAACGGAGGATGGTTCTGTTCGAAGGCTCAAGAATCAGCGAGCTTGTATGAGAAGATGTATGAATGTAAGTGAGGCGAGAATTGTGTGTCAAGACAGAAGAGTATGGCGCTCTATCCTCTCTGCCTACCCCCGCGGAGAAACGGCGTTATGGTAATTAATAATAAGATAAATAAGTATCGAACGTCTAAAAACAATATTCATACTATTTTGAATTTAAAAATAATAATAGACATACTCATACATAATAATAATAGAGAAAATTAAGTAAATTAAAAAAAAATCGCACTTAAACTAACCAATATAATAAAAAAAAGTGTTCATATAAATACAATAATAGAGCTATAATAATATATAAACTCCTGTTGTATACTAAAACTAACGCCAATGCTATTTCGATTGCAGTCAACCAGGCGTCTCTTTAATATATACACATATCTCTTTAATTCAAATTATTAGCTGTGCGTTACACCAATTGCCAACTCTCAGGCATATTATACTTATATCCAACACGATATGTTTAATAAGACTTGAATGACGCAAAACACTCTTTTCAAAATATTCATACTAATTTGAATTTAAAAATAATAATAGGCAGCATTCCAATTATCTGCACTGTGCGGCGTACTATCCTCTACGACGTTTGTGAAAATCAAAGAAGAAGGTGGTAATTTAAATGATGATAATGGCGGATTAACCGGTGTCGGATTAACCGATGTCAGATTAACCGGTGTGAATTAACCGGTGTCAGATTAACCATTGTCAAATTAACCGGTGACGGATTAACCGGTGTCTGATTAACCGATGTCGGATTAACCACGGTCAGATTAACCTGGATCGGATAAACCAGAATCAGATTAACCGGGTTCGGAATAACCGGGGTGCCACAGTTTGTATTTATACTTTTGTTAAAAATAATACTTTTGGACCATAGTACTTATTTAAAGTTACATAAACACCGGGTTGTCGATTAATAATTTAAGTTTTATTTCATTTAAATGAAACTGATAATCACTATCAAACTGATAAAAAGCAAATGCAAACGAACAATGTTGTTATAATTAAGTAAAAATATATAATCATATTAAAAATAATATTATATATAATTAATTACAATGCGAACGAAATTAATGTTATGGTAAAGTACCTACTACATATACTTATTAATTTACTCGTAATTGTTTTAAATTGTTACTTGTTTACGTTAAGTTTCATAAAAAAATCGTTTTACAAATACTTGGACGCCGTAATTAAATAGTATTTGTAAAATACCGAGATAGAAGCAAAGTGATGATGGCTTACAAATTGGATAACTAATATAAATGATTATTTAAAATAAAATATAATAACGTATGTAATATAATAATGTATATTTAAATAATTAATCTTCAAACTCTTATTGTTCTATTTAGATATTTTAATGTTATTCGTATTAGTATCCACAGTAATGAATACTTTCCTCTTAAACGACGCATATTGCCATCTTTCGTTGTTTTTTGGAAGTTGAAATTAAGCCTTACCAAATATTTTTAACATAAAAAGATCGATTGAAAATTCCATGTCGTTAAATAATATTAATACATAATTAAACAAAACTAATGCTTATAATTATATTTTACTGCATGGTGTCCTAGCATAAATTCCTGTTGTATACTAAAACTAACGCCAATGCTATTTCAATTGCAGTCAACCAGGCGTCTCTTTAATATATACACATATCTCTTTAATTCAAATTATTAGCTGCGCGTTACACCATTTGCCAACCAAAAGGCATATTATATTTATATCCAACACGATATGTTTAATAAGACTTGAATGACGCAAAACACTCTTTTCAGAATATTCATACTATTTTGAATTTAAAAATAATAATAGGCAGCATTCCAATTATCTGCACTATGCGGCGTACTATCCTCTACGTCGTTTGTGAAAATCAAAGAAGGTGGCGATTTAAACGATGATGATGATGATGATGATGATGTTGATTTTTATCGTGTAAATAGATAAAAAATATAATTATTGAACCTAATTTATTAAAGAATAAGACGACTATTAACTATTTATCTAAAGCTACATTTCTTTTAACATTATTTTTAAAAACATATAATTTATTGTAAAAATTCATTAATTGTTGTTCGTCGTTTGAATATATTAATCCCTGAATGTAATCCTCAAATTCATAGTGTTTTTCAAAGTTTATTGCCTCTCTCTGCCTATCCTTGCGGGGAAACGGCGTGATGGTAAGTAAGTAAGTAAGTAAGCAGTTGATACTGTTGGATTAATCGAGTGTTTATGACACCTGAAATAGAGGACGTCCGTGGAAGACTTGGCACGATCAGGTAAACCAGTTAACGGAGGATGGTTCTGTTAGAAGCCTCGACAATCGGTTAGCTCGTATAAGAAGATGTATGAGTGTGAATGAAGCGAGAATTTTGTGTCAGGATAGAAGAGTATGGCGCTCTATCCTTCTGCCTACCTCCGCGGGGAAACGGCGTGATGGTAAATAAGTAAGCAGTTTATATTAATTTACTATGAAAATTAGATTAATAAAAATTAAAATTGCACCTTAATTAACCAATATAATAAAAAAAAACCAGTGTTCATATAAATACATTAATCGAGCGATAATAATATATAAATTCCTGTTGTATACTAAAACTAACGCCAATGCTATTTCAATTGCAGTCAACCAGGCGTCTCTTTAATATATACACATATCTCTTTAATTCAAATTATTAGCTGCGCGTTACACCATTTGCCAACCAAAAGGCATATTATATTTATATCCAACACGATATGTTTAATAAGACTTGAATGACGCAAAACACTCTTTTCAGAATATTCATACTATTTTGAATTTAAAAATAATAATAGGCAGCATTCCAATTATCTGCACTATGCGGCGTACTATCCTCTACGTCGTTTGTGAAAATCAAAGAAGGTGGCGATTTAAACGATGATGATGATGATGATGATGTTGATTTTTATCGTGTAAATAGATAAAAAATATAATTATTGAACCTAATTTATTAAAGAATAAGACGACTATTAACTATTTATCTAAAGCTACATTTCTTTTAACATTATTTTTAAAAACATATAATTTATTGTAAAAATTCATTAATTGTTGTTCGTCGTTTGAATATATTAATCCCTGAATGTAATCCTCAAATTCATAGTGTTTTTCAAAGTTTATTGCCTCTCTCTGCCTATCCTTGCGGGGAAACGGCGTGATGGTAAGTAAGTAAGTAAGTAAGCAGTTGATACTGTTGGATTAATCGAGTGTTTATGACACCTGAAATAGAGGACGTCCGTGGAAGACTTGGCACGATCAGGTAAACCAGTTAACGGAGGATGGTTCTGTTAGAAGCCTCGACAATCGGTTAGCTCGTATAAGAAGATGTATGAGTGTGAATGAAGCGAGAATTTTGTGTCAGGATAGAAGAGTATGGCGCTCTATCCTTCTGCCTACCTCCGCGGGGAAACGGCGTGATGGTAAATAAGTAAGCAGTTTATATTAATTTACTATGAAAATTAGATTAATAAAAATTAAAATTGCACCTTAATTAACCAATATAATAAAAAAAAACCAGTGTTCATATAAATACATTAATCGAGCGATAATAATATATAAATTCCTGTTGTATACTAAAACTAACGCCAATGCTATTTCAATTGCAGTCAACCAGGCGTCTCTTTAATATATACACATATCTCTTTAATTCAAATTATTAACTGCGCGTTACACCATTTGCCAACCAAAAGGCATATTATATTTATATCCAACACGATATGTTTAATAAGACTTGAATGACGCAAAACACTCTTTTCAGAATATTCATACTATTTTGAATTTAAAAATAATAATAGGCAGCATTCCAATTATCTGCACTGTGCGGCGCACTATCCTCTACGTCGTTTGTGAAAATCAAAGAAGAAGGTGTTACTAAATGGCACTCTTATCGATAAAAGTTTAAAAAACAAAAAAAACATCGCGAAAAATTTCAATTTGTAAATGAAATTTTTTATCCGTATTAAATTTCTATATATTTAAAACGCATCTCGCGCTCTTTACTTAAAAAAATTGTTTACATAAAAAAAAAAACATTTAAAATTCATAAATATTTTATCGTGTATTTTTTAACATTAAAAAATATTCTCCACCTTTTTGAGGAAACTAAATTATATTTATTAAGAAATATTAACGGTAGAGAATCTGCAAACAAACGGTATGTATGGCGACATCTATGTAAAATAAGTTTTACTAAAAAAATCTAATACTTAAAAAAAATTGTTTACATAAAAAAAAAACATTTAAAATATTCCTCACCCTTTTGTGGAAAATAAATTATATTTATTAGAAAAATATTAATAGTAGAAAATCTCATAATCTGTAAACATATTTTCCATACCAAAATTATTTAATATATTTATTTTTCTAAAACCGCATGTATAGCGACATCTGTATGTCAAATTTGTAAAAAATGCACACGTTTACCGCGGCAAATTAATTATTAAATTAGATTTTCATTTAAAACATTTATTAATATTCTGAAAAGGCTATAAGACGCCGTAAATTTAAAAAAGTAGTTTTCTTTAATAATATAAATACATTTCTACCGAAAAATCGTTCTATTCGGCGGTAAAGATAAAGAGAGAAAAAAAATGTCAATGTACATATTTAAATAAAAATACTCTTTTTAATTCGGATTCGTCACATATTTCGCCTCAAGGTGGTCGAATGAACCGTTACCTGTATTATTACAATATTTATTTAATAAGCTCAATGTTACATAGAGTGTAGAAATAATTTTCAAATGTTTCATTTCTCACGTGAAAATGGACATTTTTACATGGACATGATATAATATTTAAACATTATTTATTAAAAATACTATTTTTAATTCGTATCGGGTATATATTATCCTTCAGGGAGCATAAACGCAAAGATTGTTACATAAATAAGGGGTTTTCTCATGTACCGCTAGTACCGAATAGTGTATAGAGACGCTTTTCTAATAAAAAAATGTACATTTTTTCATGTGAAAATCGACATTTTTTATAAATCGCAAAGTTTGTCAATGTTTCGCTGTCATTCTGGAAAAAACCGTGTTTCATTTGTTTTGCGCGGCCGGGAGATTTCAGTTAACGGGGCATAAAGTGTCAGTTTTTTCGCATTTTCGGCGCATCTAGGTAGGTCCGTGCGTTTTTCAAAAAAAAAAAAATGTTTTTTTACATTTTAAAGATCCAAATGAAGAGATGGGAGTCTGCATACTCGCTAATAAATTCCGGGCGATCGTTTCCCGCAAATTGAGTGGTAAAAAAAAAATATATCTCTCCGAGCGGCGGAGGAAAAGTGAAAAAAACGAAATTCACTTTTTCGAGTTTTGCGAAAAAACTAAAAGCGGGAAAAATTTATAAAGTACGCCCGGCGATGCGGTCGGCCGCGGGCCGTCGCCGAAATGTATAAAAATAATTTTGGCTCTCAAAATGGCGGAGCGGCGAGCGAAAACGCGCGATTTAGGCTAAATAAAAATGAAAAACAGCTAGAAATCGGCCGAACGGAAACGGTCGCCGTAAATCGAGGAGTGGCGGTAGACGAAAAGTGTCTATGGCGAAAAGTTTACGTCGGCCTTCGGCCGTCTGGCAAAAAAAAAAAATTTCCAAATATCTGGCGGGAAAGCCCCTAAAAAGCGATCGCGCGGTGTGACGGAGTTGGCCGCGTGATTTTTTGCAAACACCACGAAATAGGGCTTATAACTTTAATATATATGACTAGCTTACCCGCTCAGCTGCCGCCCGGCAGCAGACGTATCAGAGACGCAGTACTCTGTTGTCAATTTTCAGAAGGAAAAAAAAATCTTAACACACTTAATAAAACTATAAAAAGTGTTTTGATAGGAAAATAAGAAGAATAAGAAGGAATAATTCATGTTTTTAAATACATTACGTATTCACCTATTTGTAGAATTTTTCAAAATTAAAATCGTACAAAAACTAACTAATATAATCAAGTGTTGTGGCACCAGAAATAGAAGACGTCCGTGGAAGACTTGGCACGATCAGGTAAACCAGTTAACGGAGGATGGTTCTGTTCGAAGGCTCAAGAATCAGCGAGCTTGTATGAGAAGATGTATGAATGTAAGTGAGGCGAGAATTGTGTGTCAAGACAGAAGAGTATGGCGCTCTATCCTCTCTGCCTACCCCCGCGGAGAAACGGCGTTATGGTAATTAATAATAAGATAAATAAGTATCGAACGTCTAAAAACAATATTCATACTATTTTGAATTTAAAAATAATAATAGACATACTCATACATAATAATAATAGAGAAAATTAAGTAAATTAAAAAAAAATCGCACTTAAACTAACCAATATAATAAAAAAAAGTGTTCATATAAATACAATAATAGAGCTATAATAATATATAAACTCCTGTTGTATACTAAAACTAACGCCAATGCTATTTCGATTGCAGTCAACCAGGCGTCTCTTTAATATATACACATATCTCTTTAATTCAAATTATTAGCTGTGCGTTACACCAATTGCCAACTCTCAGGCATATTATACTTATATCCAACACGATATGTTTAATAAGACTTGAATGACGCAAAACACTCTTTTCAAAATATTCATACTAATTTGAATTTAAAAATAATAATAGGCAGCATTCCAATTATCTGCACTGTGCGGCGTACTATCCTCTACGACGTTTGTGAAAATCAAAGAAGAAGGTGGTAATTTAAATGATGATAATGGCGGATTAACCGGTGTCGGATTAACCGATGTCAGATTAACCGGTGTGAATTAACCGGTGTCAGATTAACCATTGTCAAATTAACCGGTGACGGATTAACCGGTGTCTGATTAACCGATGTCGGATTAACCACGGTCAGATTAACCTGGATCGGATAAACCAGAATCAGATTAACCGGGTTCGGAATAACCGGGGTGCCACAGTTTGTATTTATACTTTTGTTAAAAATAATACTTTTGGACCATAGTACTTATTTAAAGTTACATAAACACCGGGTTGTCGATTAATAATTTAAGTTTTATTTCATTTAAATGAAACTGATAATCACTATCAAACTGATAAAAAGCAAATGCAAACGAACAATGTTGTTATAATTAAGTAAAAATATATAATCATATTAAAAATAATATTATATATAATTAATTACAATGCGAACGAAATTAATGTTATGGTAAAGTACCTACTACATATACTTATTAATTTACTCGTAATTGTTTTAAATTGTTACTTGTTTACGTTAAGTTTCATAAAAAAATCGTTTTACAAATACTTGGACGCCGTAATTAAATAGTATTTGTAAAATACCGAGATAGAAGCAAAGTGATGATGGCTTACAAATTGGATAACTAATATAAATGATTATTTAAAATAAAATATAATAACGTATGTAATATAATAATGTATATTTAAATAATTAATCTTCAAACTCTTATTGTTCTATTTAGATATTTTAATGTTATTCGTATTAGTATCCACAGTAATGAATACTTTCCTCTTAAACGACGCATATTGCCATCTTTCGTTGTTTTTTGGAAGTTGAAATTAAGCCTTACCAAATATTTTTAACATAAAAAGATCGATTGAAAATTCCATGTCGTTAAATAATATTAATACATAATTAAACAAAACTAATGCTTATAATTATATTTTACTGCATGGTGTCCTAGCATAAATTCCTGTTGTATACTAAAACTAACGCCAATGCTATTTCAATTGCAGTCAACCAGGCGTCTCTTTAATATATACACATATCTCTTTAATTCAAATTATTAGCTGCGCGTTACACCATTTGCCAACCAAAAGGCATATTATATTTATATCCAACACGATATGTTTAATAAGACTTGAATGACGCAAAACACTCTTTTCAGAATATTCATACTATTTTGAATTTAAAAATAATAATAGGCAGCATTCCAATTATCTGCACTATGCGGCGTACTATCCTCTACGTCGTTTGTGAAAATCAAAGAAGGTGGCGATTTAAACGATGATGATGATGATGATGATGATGTTGATTTTTATCGTGTAAATAGATAAAAAATATAATTATTGAACCTAATTTATTAAAGAATAAGACGACTATTAACTATTTATCTAAAGCTACATTTCTTTTAACATTATTTTTAAAAACATATAATTTATTGTAAAAATTCATTAATTGTTGTTCGTCGTTTGAATATATTAATCCCTGAATGTAATCCTCAAATTCATAGTGTTTTTCAAAGTTTATTGCCTCTCTCTGCCTATCCTTGCGGGGAAACGGCGTGATGGTAAGTAAGTAAGTAAGTAAGCAGTTGATACTGTTGGATTAATCGAGTGTTTATGACACCTGAAATAGAGGACGTCCGTGGAAGACTTGGCACGATCAGGTAAACCAGTTAACGGAGGATGGTTCTGTTAGAAGCCTCGACAATCGGTTAGCTCGTATAAGAAGATGTATGAGTGTGAATGAAGCGAGAATTTTGTGTCAGGATAGAAGAGTATGGCGCTCTATCCTTCTGCCTACCTCCGCGGGGAAACGGCGTGATGGTAAATAAGTAAGCAGTTTATATTAATTTACTATGAAAATTAGATTAATAAAAATTAAAATTGCACCTTAATTAACCAATATAATAAAAAAAAACCAGTGTTCATATAAATACATTAATCGAGCGATAATAATATATAAATTCCTGTTGTATACTAAAACTAACGCCAATGCTATTTCAATTGCAGTCAACCAGGCGTCTCTTTAATATATACACATATCTCTTTAATTCAAATTATTAGCTGCGCGTTACACCATTTGCCAACCAAAAGGCATATTATATTTATATCCAACACGATATGTTTAATAAGACTTGAATGACGCAAAACACTCTTTTCAGAATATTCATACTATTTTGAATTTAAAAATAATAATAGGCAGCATTCCAATTATCTGCACTATGCGGCGTACTATCCTCTACGTCGTTTGTGAAAATCAAAGAAGGTGGCGATTTAAACGATGATGATGATGATGATGATGTTGATTTTTATCGTGTAAATAGATAAAAAATATAATTATTGAACCTAATTTATTAAAGAATAAGACGACTATTAACTATTTATCTAAAGCTACATTTCTTTTAACATTATTTTTAAAAACATATAATTTATTGTAAAAATTCATTAATTGTTGTTCGTCGTTTGAATATATTAATCCCTGAATGTAATCCTCAAATTCATAGTGTTTTTCAAAGTTTATTGCCTCTCTCTGCCTATCCTTGCGGGGAAACGGCGTGATGGTAAGTAAGTAAGTAAGTAAGCAGTTGATACTGTTGGATTAATCGAGTGTTTATGACACCTGAAATAGAGGACGTCCGTGGAAGACTTGGCACGATCAGGTAAACCAGTTAACGGAGGATGGTTCTGTTAGAAGCCTCGACAATCGGTTAGCTCGTATAAGAAGATGTATGAGTGTGAATGAAGCGAGAATTTTGTGTCAGGATAGAAGAGTATGGCGCTCTATCCTTCTGCCTACCTCCGCGGGGAAACGGCGTGATGGTAAATAAGTAAGCAGTTTATATTAATTTACTATGAAAATTAGATTAATAAAAATTAAAATTGCACCTTAATTAACCAATATAATAAAAAAAAACCAGTGTTCATATAAATACATTAATCGAGCGATAATAATATATAAATTCCTGTTGTATACTAAAACTAACGCCAATGCTATTTCAATTGCAGTCAACCAGGCGTCTCTTTAATATATACACATATCTCTTTAATTCAAATTATTAACTGCGCGTTACACCATTTGCCAACCAAAAGGCATATTATATTTATATCCAACACGATATGTTTAATAAGACTTGAATGACGCAAAACACTCTTTTCAGAATATTCATACTATTTTGAATTTAAAAATAATAATAGGCAGCATTCCAATTATCTGCACTGTGCGGCGCACTATCCTCTACGTCGTTTGTGAAAATCAAAGAAGAAGGTGTTACTAAATGGCACTCTTATCGATAAAAGTTTAAAAAACAAAAAAAACATCGCGAAAAATTTCAATTTGTAAATGAAATTTTTTATCCGTATTAAATTTCTATATATTTAAAACGCATCTCGCGCTCTTTACTTAAAAAAATTGTTTACATAAAAAAAAAAACATTTAAAATTCATAAATATTTTATCGTGTATTTTTTAACATTAAAAAATATTCTCCACCTTTTTGAGGAAACTAAATTATATTTATTAAGAAATATTAACGGTAGAGAATCTGCAAACAAACGGTATGTATGGCGACATCTATGTAAAATAAGTTTTACTAAAAAAATCTAATACTTAAAAAAAATTGTTTACATAAAAAAAAAACATTTAAAATATTCCTCACCCTTTTGTGGAAAATAAATTATATTTATTAGAAAAATATTAATAGTAGAAAATCTCATAATCTGTAAACATATTTTCCATACCAAAATTATTTAATATATTTATTTTTCTAAAACCGCATGTATAGCGACATCTGTATGTCAAATTTGTAAAAAATGCACACGTTTACCGCGGCAAATTAATTATTAAATTAGATTTTCATTTAAAACATTTATTAATATTCTGAAAAGGCTATAAGACGCCGTAAATTTAAAAAAGTAGTTTTCTTTAATAATATAAATACATTTCTACCGAAAAATCGTTCTATTCGGCGGTAAAGATAAAGAGAGAAAAAAAATGTCAATGTACATATTTAAATAAAAATACTCTTTTTAATTCGGATTCGTCACATATTTCGCCTCAAGGTGGTCGAATGAACCGTTACCTGTATTATTACAATATTTATTTAATAAGCTCAATGTTACATAGAGTGTAGAAATAATTTTCAAATGTTTCATTTCTCACGTGAAAATGGACATTTTTACATGGACATGATATAATATTTAAACATTATTTATTAAAAATACTATTTTTAATTCGTATCGGGTATATATTATCCTTCAGGGAGCATAAACGCAAAGATTGTTACATAAATAAGGGGTTTTCTCATGTACCGCTAGTACCGAATAGTGTATAGAGACGCTTTTCTAATAAAAAAATGTACATTTTTTCATGTGAAAATCGACATTTTTTATAAATCGCAAAGTTTGTCAATGTTTCGCTGTCATTCTGGAAAAAACCGTGTTTCATTTGTTTTGCGCGGCCGGGAGATTTCAGTTAACGGGGCATAAAGTGTCAGTTTTTTCGCATTTTCGGCGCATCTAGGTAGGTCCGTGCGTTTTTCAAAAAAAAAAAAATGTTTTTTTACATTTTAAAGATCCAAATGAAGAGATGGGAGTCTGCATACTCGCTAATAAATTCCGGGCGATCGTTTCCCGCAAATTGAGTGGTAAAAAAAAAATATATCTCTCCGAGCGGCGGAGGAAAAGTGAAAAAAACGAAATTCACTTTTTCGAGTTTTGCGAAAAAACTAAAAGCGGGAAAAATTTATAAAGTACGCCCGGCGATGCGGTCGGCCGCGGGCCGTCGCCGAAATGTATAAAAATAATTTTGGCTCTCAAAATGGCGGAGCGGCGAGCGAAAACGCGCGATTTAGGCTAAATAAAAATGAAAAACAGCTAGAAATCGGCCGAACGGAAACGGTCGCCGTAAATCGAGGAGTGGCGGTAGACGAAAAGTGTCTATGGCGAAAAGTTTACGTCGGCCTTCGGCCGTCTGGCAAAAAAAAAAAATTTCCAAATATCTGGCGGGAAAGCCCCTAAAAAGCGATCGCGCGGTGTGACGGAGTTGGCCGCGTGATTTTTTGCAAACACCACGAAATAGGGCTTATAACTTTAATATATATGATGATTAAATAATACAATTTTGAATAATCAGTGGCTATATTTACATATTTTAACATTTGTTTCTTCTCCATGAAAGTAAGACTCGTGTATAGAGAAGGAGTATATACGAGTTAATTTATGTTTCAGTTAGTCTGTGCACATATTTTTTACTTGAGATATAAATTCATGATAGATAGTCCGTAATTTTTCTAATTATTGTGAATGGGAGATTGTTAAAAAATTTGATGCCTTGATAAATATATCGATTTTGAGTTGCGGTATATTTTAGTTTTGGGATATCAATATGATCTCCATATCTTGTAGATCTTGTATATAGACATAAACATCGAAGAAAATTTTGGTCTGTTAATATAAAACCAATGACTTACATAAAAATATATCTCGTTGTGTTACGTCACACTTTCAATAACGTCGTGTGAGCGTAAGTCACGTGCGCGCACATTTTGAATACAATAGTATTTAACCGTCCGTTACTTGACTGAATATGAACGAGTATTGCATTCTGAACTTTGATCAACTGACCTCTGCATATTCAATAATGCAATAATAATTTAATTCGACACGAAAGTATATTTCTACCGACTATTTTATGTACATTTGAAAATATTTATTGTGCTTGCAGCAAAAAGCCATTAATTGTTCATACAGTGCAAGAAAAGCGTTCTGACAATGAGGGTGAACCCTAGCGATACTGTTCGATGGCGCCCCGCGTATTGACAGGGCGATACCGCACAGCTGCCAAAACAAGATTTACCTTCATTTTCCCCTGTTGACTCACTTTATTAGTAAACAAATAAATAATATTTACAACACATAACATATAAAGATAATACGAAATAATACAATTAAATACTAATTAAATGTATTAATTACAGATAATATGTAAAATCAATTTTATCAAAAATAATGTCGCTGTAGCGTAGTTGGATAATGCACCTTTTCCGGTTTGGAAAGAGATCCAGGTTCGAATCCCGGTGGCACAACAACAATATTTTTCGATAAAATTGATGTTATATGTTTATCTTTCTAATTAATACATTTAATTAATGTTTAAAATATCACAGACCTATGTTCTGAATAATTACAACTTCACAATAAGAATGTGTTCTCCTAATAATAATACAATCAACAAGGCCGAGGAGCTGAAGGGAAGTGAAGAGGCACTCTCTTCCAGAAAACTAGACGTCACAAGCACAAAAGAAAAACATATAAGAGACTCACCCTCCATGCACTACTGCCGGCAGATTTAACCCACAAGAATAGTATATTACAGATCATATTTGGGCAGAAGGTAGAATAAAAATATGCAGTGTATATAGAAGAGTGCGGGCCCTGGGGTCGTGGTAGTAAATTAGTTAGAGATGCCTCAAGCCTATAGTCCTAGGAAAGATAGTTGATAGGAACAGTTTTAGAACGCCATACCATCCTTAGAATTATGCGGTTATTCAAGTAATAAATGACACGAAACTTCCGAGAAAATGACCTACACAGATATTATTACAAAGCCCATTATAACATGGCCGCTGACAGCTGTGCTGGATCACCGGTACTTAAACACTAATACCTTATTATGTCCACATTAAACTACGCGTGCAGTTTTTGCCTCGTACCTAACTTCACCGTAATTGACTGTGAATGGTCTGTCCTGGTTTTGCTAGTACTTTACGTAATAATTGATTCTGTGCATTGTTTGCCGGTTCGTAGGAACTATTATTTATTTGTTTATTGTCATTATTATTAAATGATTTGTTGACACGTTGGTTCTGCGCTCTAGATGCTTTGTCTCACTCGGACACAGGCAAAGAGGTTTTACTACTAAACCATGAGCAATATGCATCGACGTAAATATCCTACAATTTATTGAGTCATATTAATGTCGCTCGGGTTTGTCGTAAACTCGGTGTCAGTGACTGTATGGAATTGAAGATATATTATTTATTAGGACTGTCTAGCTGGTCGTTAATGACCCTGATAGATAGTACTAAAACGTAACAGAACTTTAAGACGATTAGGAGAATGACAAATGTTGTGTTACAAATTGATAACGAAATTAGCTTTTGTAGTATGTTAAAAAGAAAAAGAAAAAATATTTTTAAATACTAATTAAATGTATTAATTAGAAAGATATACATGTAAAATCAATTTTATCGAAAAATATTGTTGTTGCGCTACCGGGATTCGAACCTGGATCTCTTTACAAAGTGGAGAAGGTGCATTATTCAACTATGCTATAGCGATAGTACCTTTGACGACAAATTCTCGAACCTATATGTTACACTCTTTTCAAATTAATGCATCTATCATTCCATTATTTGAAACCCAACTACTTTGTTTTTACGGAATCTCAAATGCCTTTACAATTTATATTTTATTAGGAGAACAAATTCTTATTGTGAAGTTGTAATTATTGATTTTAAATGTATATCTTTCTAATTAATACATTTAATTAGTATTTAAAATATCACAGACCTGTGTTCTGAATAATTACAATTTCACAATAAGAATGCATTCTCTTAATAAAATATATTTTTTTGAGTTTTTTAAAAATATGCGATACTTTCGGAGATATTGGCGTTTAAAGTTAGGCTTGTTGAAAAACACTTTATTTAAAATTTAAAACAAAAAATTTAAAAATTAAAACACTTATAATACTTTTAAAATTAGCAATATTAACTTGGTGGTTAAGATTCATATTTTTTATTTATTATCTTATTTTTATAACCGCAATTGAGTTTAAAAAACATCTACCGGTTTCGGAAAACACTTAATCAGGAAATTCTAAACAGCCAACTAAATTTAACTACGAGTCCTATTCTAAAACTTTTTCCTAAAAATTATTAGACTAAATTTGTATTGAGCAGTAATTTGAGTTAGGTACTAAATTTATTTTTTTAAATAATTGTTGTTTTTTAAAAAAATTAAAAATAGATTTTGGTGAAGAAACAATACTGTATTTTTAGTTAGTTATGACATCCTGAAGAAGAAAAAGTGTTTTCCGAAACCGGTAGATGTTTTTTAAACTCAATTGTGGTTAATAAAACTAAGATAATAAATAAAAAATATAAAACACTTATATCTGATAAAAATGCTGTTAAAAATTAAAACAGTCAGGTTTATAAAAAAAAATTTCTTCAATATATTCGGCGAAGAATTTCCCTGGCGAAGTATTGTGGCCGCGAACAGTTGCGGGCGAACAATGTTCAGGGCACCAAATATAGTTGCAATATAATTTATTATATAATACTTCAATAGCACTGTTACTAGGAGTATAACCTGAGTCTATGAGTGCACACCGCTGAAAAGTCCATTTTATTGTATTAATGTATTGGACATGTACTGCACTGTAATGTATTTTAATATAGAAATAATTAAATTTGATTTGATGTAATATATATATTATATCAAATCAAATTATACTCTTTTCAAAGAAGTACATGCCCAGTAATAACACAGAAATGATGAAGTATAATTCCTAACTCGAATTCCGTTGATATGAGAATTATTAGGTTCACGACCGTGACCGATTCATGGAACTCCATTGTCGGGTCTATTGTCTACTGTTATTGCGTTCTAGGCAACAAATGTTTCCAGAAATTGTTTAAGTATAGGATAGGACATCAACACAAAGAGGGGGATGATGTTATTAACATAAATATTTCAAAATATATATATTTGATACGTCTAAAAGATTTAGAGTACAAACTAAATAGAACTTAATTATAATTAATTAACCTCAGTAGGTCCACATCCATGAAAGGAGACACGATGAGATAATCTCAGAGATTTAGTTTAGATACATCTCAATATCATGTACACGTGTTGAGATTTTTATCTGAGATAAGTAGAAACAGACAAAAACGGAAATTGAAACTACTGGACCGCGAAATTTGTCAAGTCACCTAAAACCACTAAAGATATCAACAGCTGCATATTCTAAAAGTTAGACAATCATTTAACATTAATTTAAGGTTTTAACTGGCGCTGGTGAGATTAAAAATCACTCAACTAACGAACGACAATGACATTTGATGTTTGACGTACGTGACCAGTGTGAAGTAAGGTACGAAACGGTTATTCTTTGAGACATAGTGTGTACACTACGAAACGGAGAGTTGTCTCCAAAGAATTTCATGGGAGCAAAATCTGTATCTCAGAGATTATCTCAAGTCGAAAATCTCATTCGTTGAGATGGGCCATTAAGGTGAAAACTACAATTATACATACAGGGTGGCTCAAAAAAAGTGAGAACATCTCGTAACACATGAGTTATTTCAAAACATAATATAATTAATTATAATTCTAAATGTAATTTTTTTATACAATCAGAAATCATCAAAATACCCCATATTGCATAATCTATTTGGTTTAAATCTGGGCTGTTCGGTGGCCACATGCCTGGCTCGATAAAATTAACATTCTCACAACGAAGAAAGTTGATTGTATTTCTGGCTGTGTGAGATGGAGCTCCGTCTTGCTGTAATGTCCAGTTATGCAGTAACGCCTAGCTATACTCCAGGCTTTGTTTTGAAACTCTTTGATCATTTTCCTAGCACCCCAACGTTTTTCAATTCGCAAATTTTTGATCAGAATACGATCTTCTACAGTGATTTTTGTCATTCTGGGCAACAATTAAAAAAAAACAAATATAAACAATGGGAAAATTAATAATCAAAGATGGCGATCGGAAATTGTCGAAATAAAACGTAATATAGATAAGTAAGTAAATTAGTAAATTATTTAAGCTGTCGTTGATATTTTAAATACTAAATAAATGTATTAATTATAAATATATACATTTATTTAGTATTTAAAATATCACAGACCTATGTTCTGAATAATTACAACTTCACAATAAGAATGTGTTTTCCTTAATAATGTCGTTGATATAGTTAAAGTAATTTTACGAAATGTTCTCACTTTTTTTGGGCCACCCCGTAGATAACTATCAATTAAAAAGAAAATAGGTCTTAAATGAAAAAAGATTAACTATCGGCAAGCGTGCATGAGAAGATATATGAAAGTGAACTAGGCAAGAATGATATGCCAAGATAAAAGAGGGTGGAGTTCTATCCTCTTTGTTCTTACAAAGAGAAACAGCATAATGATAAGTTAGTAAGTATATCTTCGACGATATTTACTGTTAATGGAACGTCAGTTTAATTATTAATTTATTCTTTCATTAATCATAAAAAATAATATGGTAGATACATATATTTCATCAGCTTCCGTATTACACATTAATAAAAAATATAATAACGATAAAAATATAATATGAGAAAATGTAAGTAAGAAAATTTAAAAAAAGTTAATTTGTTAGAAATAATCTAGTACATAGATCGCCAACCTGTGACACGCGCGTATTGAGTGATCTTGAATAGATTTAATTAAATCTTAAAACATTGTGTTAACATGACTAAATTTAGCTTACGATTATCAACGAAGAATTGATTAAATCAACTGTAAAAGTCTCAGAAAAGATTTGACCAATGAGGCGAGGCTTATAATCCCCGGCGCCTTCACCGCCCAGCGGCTTAGGTGAAAACCAACCGGCCAGCTGGACGCCGGCAAGAATGGCGTTTTCGCTACTTTATATCAAATTATAAAAAAATCTCTTAAACCTAGGAATATCGCAGGCATTTTATTAAAATATTTGCGATATCTTACATACTACACGGTTGGGCGATCGCCCGTGATTTATTTATTTATTTATAACATATTCTTTATAGATTATATTGGTGAAAAATGTTTGCCATCTCTGCAATCTTTAGTACCACAAGTACAACGTGTTAAGTTTTACATCAGTTTAGGCTAATTTGTTATGTTAATGCTATTAGAGAAAGTTCCTAATCCCTGTATAGATTCATTTCAACTTCCAGACACATATTTGATAACTATTTACTCGCTCATTAGAACGGCAGTCAGACAGACAGTCAGAGAGAGAGGTGGAACTACAAAATGTGAGTGGTAGATTCTTGAGTATTATGTCATCCTGTTTCTTCCTTCAAATGTCTTTCATACAGTCCACTCGATTATCCCTCACTACTGAGAAGTACCAGGCCGAGCACGCAGAATGTTTATGAGGTTAGTGCATTTTATAAATGAAAAAAGTGATCGTTTCCTCCCGCACGTGTGAAAGAGTTACGAGACGGAGTTAATGGTGCCACACATAACTCCATTTCTTGTAAAATTACAACACGTGTGCATTAGACCATTGAAATGTTGCGCGGCTTTTAACAGATGGCACAGCGTTTATAAAATACTGTAGATAATTTATTGCGTGTTAGAAGTTGATATGAACGCCGACACTCTGGTCGTTGCGCAATCAATATTTGTGGTGTCACGAGGAGATGGCAGGAGGGTAAATTAAATTAACACGTACGTTCTATACATAATTACGCATTTATTTACAACACAAGGAAAAAAGGAAATTTTTTATTGCTACTTATATCTAACTTTAATTAAGCCCTGGCAAACTGATTGTTTTAATTGTTTTTCCCACTCATTTTCTTGTTTATCTTTACATTTGTAGCCAATTGCATAGCCTCGTGTGGCCTGCCGCGGGCGCATGCGACAAGCTGCGTTTGGAGCCCGCCCCAGAGCATGTTCACGGGCGCGGGCTCTGCAGCTTCTCCACGGCGCGTCTGGTCATCTGACGATGGAATGGTGGGGAATATCCGCCGCTTGCCTCGTGTCCGAAGCGGGGTCTTCGGATGCCTTCCAGGAGGCACGTCGCAGCTTCCTGTCGGCTTTGTCTAGAGGTAAAATGGCGGTCGATAAGGAACTGCCTACCCTGCGGCACCACAGGAGCAGATCTGGAGCGTTGGACGGGCTAGAAGCGAGAGAGCCTCGTCAGCCCCACCTCTGCCAATGTTGCGGGGGAGACGGTAGCGACTATTTATTCGACCGCTAATGCCTGTTTAGGATCGGGGTGAGGAGGGATTAGCGTCACCGTAGGGTAAGATTCGAGAAAATTTTAATTTCGCGCCATAAATAATAAATGCAATACGTGAACGTCACACATGAGATGCGGCCGAAACAAAGTCTTTGATTAGAACTATTTTCGTGTACAGATAGGCACCATACAAGTAAAATGAGTAAGCATGATATTTCAGTCGATCGAGTGAAATTTGAAAAATGCGCGTACCGAAATTTTAATGTGCCGAAATTTAATGAAAATATTGTATTTTTATCCGTAATCCGTGGCGTGCAGTAGGTATAAATTTAGGTTATGCTGTTACCAATGATATTATACAATCATATATAATATATGTACTACAATATATGTTGTACATAGGATTATGAACTTTCGTTTGACCAAAGTCTTTAGACAAAATAAATCCGTTGTTTATACGACCCTACCATGTATTCATTTGTAATTTTAGAGTACTATTAATAGTGTTCTTAAAGTTAATATTTTAATGTAAAATAATACCTTCATACCCTTATAAAATCAATATAAAAAATGTATGGACGTTTTTTAGAACGCTTTCTATGACTGAACATGATTCTTTTATTGTTTGAAAATCCATCACGTAATAATTAAAGGAAATAATTATTTTTATTAAAGGTTAACGTAGCAAGTAGTTCTACCAATTGCTTTTTGTTTTTCCCAAATCAAAAACAAATCTATTCTAATGTTATTCTGTTAAAAAACAGCGTAAGTAATGACTCTGCACAAAACCGATCAATAGAAATGAATTTTTAAATCAGCAAACAGCCAATTGTATGGCTTGAATAATACACTTGCTTAAAAATAGAAGAGAGTAATGTGAATAGCTATAATCGACGCATTGTAGCTACTAGCGCTACAGCTGCAGCAATGGGTTGTCGTGATAGTTTGTAGAACTAAACCATTAAAGTTTTCACTGGTACACCGATGGCGCTAATTGTAATAAATCCGTGAATATACTTTCACGATCCATATTAGAGATTATTTAATTTATATTTGTTTTCCAGAATTTTTAGTAACGCATGGGTTTTTTGCCTGTATGCACTGCACGCCTCTGGTAATGATATTTACCCGAAATGTTAGGATAACATTGGTCCTTTTCAGGATCAACAGATGCGGTATAACTGAGCAACCTTTTTTTCTAAACTCGACCTTAAATTTAACATAATATATATCGACTACATTCATTATGTGGGACCAAAGCATTCCTGAAGTGAAATTTTTCTGAAAATAGCGTTGCATAAATTATCCATTGTTTTAATACTTCGTACACCCGATCAAGTCCGCTTTTCTAACAGAGGCAATAACGTAATAAACAATTCTACGTATTGGTTGGTCATTAGTAACACCTGGGTGGGTTTAGATTGTGAAATAATCTCACTATATAGGTTAGTATACATGTACGAGTCAGTACATGTCAATCAGTGGTTCACTCATGCGACGATCATTTACAACGTTGCGGTGCACGTTACAAATGTTTAAGAATCATTCTTGTAGAGTTGTAAAACGTGTTTCAAAAATATTATGTGTACCGAAACGAGATTCAGGTAGTTTAAATATGAAATATATTTTGATTGTTCTTATATTTACAAATCTGGATAAATTTGAATGCACTAGGGCAGTGTTACTGATTGGGAAATATTTATGTTTACATTAAATTTTGTCTTTGATCAATACGTATCAATATCAACCTGGAATATATGGACACACGGTAGGTTAGGCTGGACAAGCGCAGACCAAAGTGAAGGATGCCATTGTCACAGCTTGAAAGTGTAAATGGCGATAGGCAATGGTCATAGAATATTCTTTAATGGTATCCACCAGATAAAACTGATTTAGAGGACGCCCAAAGTTTTGCTATGATATGATAGCACTGCTCCAATGAGATTCTGATAAGACTGTGATGAGACTGAAGAGGCCTTCGTCCAATAGTGAAATAATACAGCTAATGATGACGTAACGATAATTATGAGTATATTCAAGGCTTCCGCTAGCACTAGTGTTTACGCGTTTTTATACTTCGATAGGTAGGCCTGATATAAAATTTTGAATATGTGTGTTCTTTTTGTGTGGATTTAAAAACAGAAAACTAAAGCGAAGCTGTTACTGGGAAGAGAGTTTTTTGTGATTCGGACGGACTTTTACGGCGGCGGTATTATATATTTTCGGATTATCGGTTGTGAGAAGGTTTTCGGTGGCTAACTAGCAGATTTAAGGACCATCAGACTACAAGGAGAGCGACGTCGGCGTCTACCAGCACAGGTTCACAAAGGTTTATGTAATTTGAATTTGCATAGGTTGAATTACTGTATTCGACATTACCTATAGAAAACTCAGAACTAGCTATCGAAGTATTTACGGCAACAACTAGTATATGGAACTAGTGTAACTTCTAGATTAGATCGCGGTTTTTTAGATGGTTTCCTTGAGATAACTGAAGGAGATATAAATCTCAGCTGTGGAGATGTACCTTAACCTTGATTTAACCTAAAATGTATCTGTTTTGATGCACTTTAGGTGCAGAAAATTGATTTTATTATTAACTATAACCTGCTTAAATAAAATAAAATAACATAAAATTAAATTTTCTTAATATTCTGTTGTCAAATAGTACGCACTTATTCCCATATTATGCCCTTATTCTACCGAGCGACTCGATAAGGTTGGCTTTATAAAAATTGATGGATATGATTAAAACAATGTTATAACTCTACTTGAGTTTGTTTGCACTACAACAGTAACTCTCATCATGCCTAGAGCATGCCGCTGGTATTATTGTGGGTAGTATTATAATGCAGGTGTATCGATAATATCACATTTATTTTTGATCAAAAATAAATGTGATATTATCGATACACCTGCATTATAATACGATATGATGATACACGATATTATCGACCGTTTCGGTTCGTTAAATTTTCTATTAAAAAGCCCCGGTGTAACATGTCAATAATAGGCACATGTAATAGTGTTGAGATAGATCTTTTGCAGCATCGTATGTCCGGACACGCGGTATCGCGTGCGGATGCAACATGCACAATTAGCGATAAATTGATTTCTTAGAATGGACCTCGACAGAGAATTCTCGAAATTTCACTTTGTCTGATTGAGACAAAATTACTTCTTATAATAAGCGTTCACATGATGCCGATAATTAAATGATTTCCTGTCTCATTTGTGGAGGTCTTCGCCATTAGGAATTTGTTATTCGCTCGCCAGCATTTCAATGGTATTTCATCAGACTTGAACAAAATATAATTCTTTGCCCGATAGCAGTAATTATATTACCGAGAATTCAGAGTAATAAAAATAAATATATATACACGCGTTCGGTTATTTCAATGCAGTGTTTAAGTGCACGCAGGACCGGACCCGACACTTCGGGCAGCTGGGCCAAATTGAATATTTTTCGTATGATGCACATTTTGCCGGCACGTACATATAATTCTAAACTAGTTCGTGGAAATGGAAATGTGTCGCGAAACATATTATGTTGTCCAGATCCACCCATGAATCTTTTCACTTGACCACGTGATGTGTCACATAATTCCTCATCTACAATCATACGTCTTTTCATACAAGTTCGTCGATTTTTTGAAGGAAACCCCAAACGGACTCATCATATTCTGAAATCGTTTAGAGGATTGTTTTTCTCTCCCTTCGATCCCACACCACAAAGCATCGCATGCAATATTTTTCAAAATCTTCAAAGCTTTTTTTTGGAATATATTCTAGTACTTTTTCTTTATTACATTTAAGTTATTAACCCTTCCCAAACCATGCAGTAACACAGATCTACCGCTCTAATTAAATCTGTAATATTTCGGTAAATATACGGAACGTATACTTCACATTTCAGTTAATTTTAAAGAAAATATTTACACTTAGAAATGACTAATGCAAAATCAATCATGTAAAGCGAATTCTGCAAAAATAATTATTTTTAATTCATTCCGTTGTAAAATTCATACGTTGACAAAAATAAATCACACATTAATTTGTGAATTAAATAACAAACATACGAAAATAACGGTCTCTTTCTCACTAATTAAGTGAAGATAGATATAAAGGAAGGTTGTATTATACAATCTAACCTTCTATACAGAACTTGACGAATGCTCCGAATTATAATATTACATATTTTTTTATATTTAATGCTCAATATTTAAAGTAAATTTATGCCATTAACTATTTTTTTAAATTTTAAAGGCTAATAGAATATTAAATTTTACGGTAACACGAGTCGACACGGTATGGTAAAGGTTAACATCATAATACCATCATAGGTTGACTCCGGTATCATCGTACCAGAGCCATACCTGTACAATTTGCATTAATTTGACGTAAGACTCGTTATCATATAGAATTTAGAAGGCAGCCAGAGAGATGCTATAGAAGTCATGCACCCCTAAGAGAGGTGGGTAAACGTCACATTTATGTGTTGAAGCCGCAAAACTCGGTCACAGCCCGGCAGAAATTCACCCTGAGAGTCAGTTACGAGACACTCCCTAGCTACCGCTCTTCGCGACATCGTCCATCCCAGCAACTCCTAGCGAGAGACCCACACCCTAATAAATCCAGGAAAAGTCCTTGATTGCTTGTCGATTGTTGAGACTTCTAATAGGACCATCTTCCAATATCTGGATTAACTGGTTATGCCAAGTCTTTCGCGGACGGCCTCTATTACTGGTGCCATCAACACTTAAGTCAAATATTTTTTTTACTAATCTCTCCTCGTTCCATATGATCAAACTACCTAATCGAGCCTATTTTGATTATATTCACAATCTTTATTAATTAAATCATTTTATGGATCATTTTTCATGGATCATTTTCATGGATTATTTTCATGGGTTAATAAAAATATACGAATTTGAAAATAATTATCTGACAATAGGGGTAGTTTTACAATTGATAACTGCTCTTGAAAACAAGTATGTATGGTGTAGAAGTATTTTATCAAAAGTATATCAATTTTAAAATCTCTGCTCTGGGTAAAAAAATAATTACAAATACTTTAACCTCAATTCAATTGGATATTGGCGGTTTCGCTTTTGGACCCCTCATATGCCTATACAAACTTAAATGTAATATTTTCTTCATTTCTTAAGTTAAGTTAAAGGTTAAAGGAAGAACAGAAGATGTTCCAGAAAAACCTGGAATGATCACATAAACCATACGAACAAGCACGAGAAGATATATGAAAGTTAATAATTTTGTCTCTTTTTATCTCATGCTAATAAAATTGTACAGCTGTCCCCCATTACAGTTATAAATACAAGTTGTTTGGTAAATATCACTTCTTCGGCGTGGTAGGGAAGGATGCCAACTGGGGTGTGTCAATTTAATTTAATTTAATTTTATTAAGGGATTTTGACAGTGTAAACTTAATATAACTAACATAATAAATATTTAACATGTGTTACCATTTATGAAAATCCACAGAATTGTTTATATACATAAGTGCATTAGGTGCAGAAGATAAATAAAAAGAAAAAAAAACAAGGAGAAAGGGTGGGGAGGTTGCAACTGTTGTCGCGGTAAAGGGAGAGCAAGATGTGTTTATAGGTAGAATGATTGGTCAAAATTGAGATTGTGGTGGTTCATAAAAATAATCCTTTAAGCGTAGTAAGGCTAATGTTGAAAAAGTCAATTTCTGTAAATTTCTCTTCATGGTATTTGCATGACCGGTGAATGAATGAATTTTATATGTAAGATGTTCTACTTCTAGGAATGTGAAAGAGTGCGGATTGCCGGGTCGATCTAGATGGTATGTGGAAAGATATTAATTCTAATTGGCTGGGACAGTTAATATGGCCTTGCAGGAGTTTGAAGAGAAGTATTTGGTCAGCACGTGTTCTTCGATGTTCTAGGGATATTGTGGAAGTTTGCTGCATAGGTTTAAATAGGAGTTGAATGATATGTTAGATCTAACATTAAGATATTGAATAAGCCTATTTTGTATTCGATCTAATCTCGCAACGTATGTATTCTGCCATGGATTCTAGATTTGAGAGGCGTACTCTAAGTGACTACGAATGAGAAGTTAATGAAATATAACTAAACCTTAGGTTCGATTGTGTTGGTTTATTCCTAGTCTGGTATCAGAACACACTATTGCGTACAGGTAGATGATAAATTCAAAAGTAAACGGCAAGTTACGCCCAAATATAAGACTTGTTAAAGGCGCCAGTTACGGAAGCAGAATGGTTCATCTCCGCTTGGTACACTCGTCAACCGGACAGGGTGTCTCGTCCACTAGCTCGCTGGGAACCGGTATGCCGTGTATCAGCAAGCTTCCGCAAACCACCGCAAGGTGGTACCATGAGTCCGCCACACTCCGTAATAAAAAAAATTTAACCTGTTTTGTTGCTCTATGAGTAGACAGACCCATGTGAGTAGAAATACCCGCCGAGCCTAAAAATTTTACGATCTGGTTTTTTTCAAAAAAAGTTTGCCGACCCCTGATCCAGAGGATAGCGGACAGCTATTAGGTAAATTTATGTTACATTTATACTTATATAAAATTATTACAATTAATACATAATTCATGACGTTCAAAATTAGCATCGAAAATAAACCGTATTGTTACTTTGCAGAATTCAATTTGCTTAGCGAAACCGCTGCTTTTAACTATTGTACTCAATATTTAACACATGCATAATTTACAATTCAATATCTTATCAACAATCTCTAATAGTGAGTACAAATTGTAGTCTATTAAGTTAAAAATAATTGTACCAACGAATATCAAATTCGCCCAAGTCACACTAGTACAATTTTGGATGACTAACATTTTCAATTAAAAGCTACCTTTTTTACACTAATGATAAAAAAAATATTAAAATAAAATTTAATATAAGTAAACTTTTAAAATAAATCAGCAAATGTTGGATTAATAGATTAACAATATAACAGGATTTCAATTTGGATTTTATAAAAATCACGTTGTCTTAGTTAAGTACGGATAAAAAGCAAGTGGCTAAAACAAATTTGTAAAAACACATATGTTGGTATTTTATATACATATATTGCATCCTGTGAGCGAATAATGGTGGTATGACCAAGCGTCAAGTTGACTAGTGATTGGCTCAAAGGGACTTGTTCTTTGACACCTACTTCAACGATTAAGTCAATTTCGGACTCAAAATTTAAGATTTCGGTTCACTGTTCTGCACATAAAATATTCCCTTGAACATAGAATAAATCGCCATAAAAACCTTTAAATAATTTCATAGTGGACTTAAGTGAATTCTATATTCATAGAAGCAATTTAAAACACAATATTAAATGGGTTACGATTCAATTTTAAATATAAAATTAAATGGAACAAGGATTAAAATATACAGTATCGCAGTATCAATCGACATAAAAATATTTAAAAAAATAATAGTGGACTTGGGTGAATTTGATATTCATCTTCGCAGTTTTACAAACAGAATTAAATGATTTAATGAACTAAAACACGCAGTATATTGCAATATCACTGTATACTTGGGAAACCAAGATATATCTTGTACCAGGGGCGTGCACTGCATACAAGCGAAAAAGCTGTGTATTACTAAAAATTCTGGGAAACTAATATAAATAAAACAATCCATATGTTATAATTACGCTAGCGCCCACCGTTTATCAGTAGAATCATTAGTTTCGTAGTTCTGGAGACTACTGCGCGACGCCACCGGAGCGCTGTAATCCTCTACTGAGTTATTCGTTATTTATTGCTACTACAATTGCTAGCCACTGTTATAATCTATCGTTCTATTCAAGCCATACAATTAATTACTACTTACTGAATTGAAAAATCCACTCGGCAGTGTCAGCTGATCTATGTTGTACGGAGTTCTTACTTATGCTGTTTCCTAATAGAATGACATTCGAAAGGTTTTGAACTTGACTTTGAGCTGATCGAAGCACTTACTTCCTAATTTGCTAATTCGTAATTTTAACTAGCTTACTGAACGTGTTGTTTTCATGATTGTTCTTTGCGTTCGAGGATAATGCATTTTTATTATAATGGATTCATTTTGCTTAAAGACGTCGGTTAAACGAAATTTCAAAAACTGTAATATTATATAATATCATGGTAACAGCATAATCTAAGTCTATGTCCACTGCACGCCACTGTTTTGCACATATACGAAATTGTATTATATATAGCATCAAAATGTTATATAACATTAAAAAATGTAATGTAAATGTTTTAAGTTTTAAAAGTATGTCTTACATATTTTTCATACTATTGACATTATATATCTAATATAATATTTACTTTTTCAAAAATTTCCGGTCGCTTTCTTCAGTCAACTGTGTGTGTGTGTGTATGTGTGTACATAGATATAAACAAACGACTAAAGTCGCACTGCCTACGTGTATACCGACCACTATCGATGTGCAAGTACAGAATTATAAAGAACCAATTCTATAATGTTGACAACTGATGTCAAACGGTTTTTTACGCCGCTTGACGAATTTCCTCGAAACGCCGCCCGCATCAAACGACATCTCGCGGCAGGCGCGGCCAATTGGTGATTCGGAAAAATTAACGGAAAATAGCAAACGGTTTATTAATAAATCACCGTGAATATTTTATTGCAAAGTGGAAAAAATTCTCATTGAAATTATCGAGAAATGCTAAAGTAATTGAATTTCATTTGAAATACGCCATACACGAGTTTTTTTCTGCGGTTTTCTTTCTTCCCTCGAAGCAATAAAATATATAATAATATATAACTTTAGTTACAGCGAATTGTCATAAAAAAGCCGCGTTGCGTGTCTCAGACACATGTATCATACGAATTAGTGATGCAATTCAAATTCAAGTTCAAATTGTGACAAGTTTTAGTTAAAGTTAAAATGAATTGATTATTTTAATTTTGTTATTAATAACTTAACTGTCTGTCAACAAGAATTATGAACAGCAAAAATAACCAGTTATTTTCAACTTTGCCTAATTGATCAATTTGGATTACATATTTCGAATAGAACCGGTTCCAAAGTAACCGAACAAATGAATACTTCTTTTTAATTTGACCAGTGATACCGACATTTCTTGCATGATTCTGTGGAATCGGTTATTACGATGTTGAGTAACTGGGTGTCCTGGTGACTTGAAAGTACATACCATTCGTAAACATAAAAAATAACACAAAAAATGAGCATTAAAGTATTTGGTTAAATGGCCAGGTCAGTGAGGCGCGGGCAGGAGCAAGTATATTGAGCATCCTCATCTATGGTCGCACTGTCAAATCATATCAAATGCATAGACTAAAATATATTTGCGACACGACGCGAATAACAGATGAATGTTTATCTTTGTAGTAATGTTTAAGTTAGTTTAATAATCATTTATGTAACCATGATCTCAGTTTTTTCAAGAATGTCTTTAAGTGGATATATTTGATTCGTAAGAACATCGTTTGTACATTTCTAGGGAGGGTAATATATAATGCACTAGCAAAAAAGCAATCGACTATCACCAATTGCTTTTTGCTGCTAATTTTATATATATTATGATAATTTGAAAAATTAACACAATTTTACAGTACCGTCCATTAGGGGGTTAGTTAAGTCAGCAGAGCGCTGGTTTACCATGCAAGGTGTACCAGGATCGGTACAAAATCTTTTAATTTCAACACGGTTTTGAAGCGCTTGGTATCTATTCAGATATCTATATTTAGTTTTTACAAATAATTGGTTTGGGCGGTAATTAGGCATTATCAATTGATGGTCTAGACAGCCGAACCGATCGTCCAATTATTTAGGAAAATTAAATGTAGAACCAAAAAAATCGTGTTTGATTTGTTGCGTTGATTAATAATACTCTTATTCTTTATTAAACTCAAGTTAGCGATTATGTCATAAAAAATATTGTAGTTTGATAATCTACTGAAACAAAGATAGAACTCCCGACGTTCGCAGACTTATAAACAAAAAAGCGTGGAAGTCTCGGGACGATGACAAAATAATAGTTTCTTGGAGAAGCTTTGTGTAGATAAAACGGTCGAATTAGAAATCACGTATGGTTAAATCTAATAAAATAATATAAAAAGTTCCGTGACAGCAGAAAACAAAGATGGATGGAGACGCCTCAAATCAGTGTAAATGCCTCGACACGACCGTTTAGAAAATGTGTGAAAAGATCAGAAATTCACGAACATAATGTTACTAATGTTGTTTTTAAATTATTATAAGAACTTGAGAGCCGCTGATAAGTACAGGGTGGTTATGGAAGCGGTGAGGAAAACAGTGTTATTCTATACGTCCATACTGGGAGTGTGTTTACACAGAAAATGCGGGCAATCAGCAGTCACCAGCCCCGGAGTAACTGGAACCAGTTATTAGCGCTTCTATGAACCACTCAAGTCAGTCACGTGTTTCTCAGTAAAAAGGGATGTGCGTAGGAAAGCAATATAATAGGTACCTATCTAAATATATACATAATAACGTAAATTAAAATAGATGAGTTGCCTCGGGATAAATGGTGGTTAGTTAGGCTGTGGAGTTGGGGTCGTTGATTTATGGTATTTTAGTAGGGTGGGAGTCATCAGAAATCGATATTTTTATTAATCGATTATGTACGTGTCATGAGTACTTTATAAAGTATCGAATGTGTATTCTTCAGAGAGCGAATCATTAATACCGGACGCATATTCATACGAGGGCGAACATTGGTGTTTTTAAAATTTCAAATTTATCTAACTAAACCCCTAGTATTTGTATGTATATTTTCTAAACTCTTATTAATGTCAAAATAATGTTTTGTTTCCAAAAGGTGATTGGCGAATTCAGAATAGTTGTTACTATTTAGGCATCTCAAATGCTCCTTAATTCTAATATCAAAATTTCAAAAATTACCGCAGTTATTGCAAATTAATTTGTAGACCGCCGATTTTTTAAAAATATCTTCCTTATTCTTGTTATTTAATATATAATTATTTAATTTGTCATTAGTGTAAAAAGCTGGTTGAATAGAATTTGAGATATTTTTCATAATTGAATTTAAAGTATGATTACTTAAAACACGATTTTTCTCCACAACTTCCCACTATCAATTACTGGTGGGCGAACATTTTCTTGTACTTTTTTTTTTAACCCTTCCATAACCATGCAGTAACATAGTTATAACGCACCAATTAAAACTGTAATATTTCGGTTAACATACGCAACATAAAATTAATATTTTAGTTAACTCTAAGGAAAATATTTATGTTTAGAACTGACTCGTAAAAAACCAGTTGCGTAAAGGGAATCCTACAAACATAATTATTTTTCAATACAGTCCGTTGTAAAATTGATATGCTGGAAAAAATACCATTTGTGGAAAGACAATAAAAATAATAACAAAATACGAACATGTGATCTTTCTTTCTCACTAATTTAATGAAGAGAGATTAGAAAAAAGATAGTTATTGTATAGGACTCGATAAATGCTCCGAATTATATTAGGATATTCGTTCAATTTTCATATTTAATTCTCTATATTTCTATTGCCATTTAAACTAATAAAAGGTTTTTTCACAATTAAAATATTAAAAAATTCTTACTGTAACACGAGTTGACAGCATGGCTGTATATGCGTATTTCATATCACGGTATGGTAAAGGTTAACAAACATGTGTGTTTTGTCTTAATATTTATTAATTTATTAATTCATCGTCTTCATCCTCTAAACAAACGGGTGTGTTACCCGTATTGGTTACCATTTATACGGGTCTTCCGCGTCCACCGGTATTTCATCCGACTGCGAATACAGCCTTTTCTGGCAGAGCCTCATTTGCCGAGTCCCTACGACGTGGGCGGCTTGGAAGTGGGCGCCGATCCAGCCGGTCATCTCGTGAAGGTCAATAAAGACCAAATAGGTCAAGAATATGGTAAATAATAAAACCATTAACGAGTCGCAAGAGACATTGATAATAATTCCTTAATAGCGCCATTTCTTTATAGCTTGTATTTTTACGACCATAATAAAATTATGACATTTAGATTAACTAACTTTAATGGTTACGCTTTCATTGACGAAATGATTGTTCATTGTTTTCTAGAAATTGTATATTTTATTTCATTTAATCAAGCTTAAAAAACCTGGCATTGCGTTACTAAGTGGAGAAATTTTGGGAAGAATGAGGATTGCGACATGCGCACTGAACAAGTGATCGTTTCGAAACACGTTACAGTCACGCGCAATGTAATTTTAGCAATTCAATTATATTTTCTGATAATCGATATGATTAATATGTTAGAAATGTTCGCGTGCTATCAGAGTTGTTTCTGAGAAGCCTTTCCGAACAAAGATTGAATGAATTCTTCAATTCCATTTCACTGTAAAGTTATTTTTGATAATATCCTTGTTCTTTGGTATTGTTGGAAAAAATGTGAAGATTTTTAAGCAATTATATATTATAAATACATGATTTAATATTTATAAATTTTCTTAAAGACAAGACATCTATGTTAATTATTTAAGATAATTAAACGAAGCAATCATAATTAAAATTGACTAATTATTTTATTTGGCTTAAAAATTGCATATAAATGCATGTCCTTGATTGACTCATCTGATTTCGTACCGTGTTCCTACTTGAAGTACTAGATCGTCAGAGTAGTTTAACGTGAATGTCTCATTTTTAAAAATTATCAACATCACACGTATCAAAGACATCGTAGGCCGAAGAAAGAATTGAATTATCAACATTTTTTAGTTCAATGCTTAAATATAAATATAATGTTACTGATGCTGTATTGAAACAATAGTAAAATATGTTTTTTAGAGGATTATTTTTCGAATTGGCTACACTTTTTACAATTCCATAGTTGACAGCTAATTTGTGCTCAGTTTGGTTTGACATTTCACCGTGAATAGACTTACGCCAGAACAACGCTTGCTAATTGTGCAAATTTATTTTGAAAATCTTGGTTCAGTTCGCGAAACTTACCATGCGCTACGTCTATTTTAGACATATTTACGTCTATATTTATAATCGTACATCCGAGCAAGTAATTCGAATAACCATGGATCGTTTTCACACTAAACATACTCTAATTGATAATACGCATCCGCAGAGACGTCGTATAGTGGGCACTGAAGAAGCTGTTTCTGCAGTGGAGCATAGTATTGAGGAAGACCCGAATGATTCGATTCGCTATCGAGAGCGCTATAGATCTATGATTTCTGACGTTTTCGTTCTTCAATTGAATTGCATTAATATGGAAGAGCAGTGGTTTCAACAAGAGGGCGCAACATGCCACGCAGCGCACGCCACAATCTATTTATTGAAGGAAACATTCGATGAACGAATAATTTCGCGTAATGGGCCTGTGAATTGGCCTCCAAGATCGTGTGATTTAACACCTTTGGATTATTTTCTGTGGAGATATGTGAAGTCGCTAGTCTACGCCGATAAACCAGAGACGATAGACGACTTGGAAGCCAATATTCGTCGCATTCTTGGCGGTATACCAGCTGCTCCAAAAAGTAGTAGAAAATTGAACTTCCAGATTGCGTTTCATTCGAGCCAGCCGCGGCGCTGTTTCTGTGTTTTATTTCATTTTAAAGTTTTGTACCTCAAAAAAAAAACAACCTTTATATTGGATTAAGATTAAGATAATTTGTGTTAATTTTTTTTAAACGTAGAATATGTTGATTTAGCGGTGTGCCAGTAAAATTTGTCACAAACTGTGTTAGATAATTTCGTTACATTTTATATATTGTTATATCAATCGCCTACAGAACATTTTTTAAATCAAAAACATTATTCTTAATGGACTGCAACATATATATATAAATAATTTCACATTTTTAATACTAAATTTTATTTGATACTTGTGAACTTTGTAACAAACGTGTGTTACATTAGCTTAAGATATTTGTAATCGTCTATTTTAACATCTATATGTCATCGAGCGGAGGGGAGTATGTTGGGCAATGGGGTAACGTGTCATTATTTTGGTTGGAGCTCAGCACCAACTCTCTGGTGGAAGCGGCGCTCTCATGGAAAGCTAGTTCCCTGACCAGAGAATGGCAACGCTTACAGAATAGCTTCAAATTAACTGAAGTATTTATATGAACTTTTTATTTATGAATATTTTCCTTGCTTTTCTTTTTCGTAACATTATATTTATTTCGTAACTTTAATGTGTTATATAATACGTATTATCTTTATGGCGAATCGGGTTAAAAAAAACCTGATCACGCTGGAATAAACACGTTATTATTATTATTATTATTATTACTACACCACGTGTTTTATTCACAGTACCGTAATCATTGTTTGACCTATTTCCGTATGACAAAGGTCATACGCAAGAACGTAACGAAAGCCATTTACCTATTACTTATACAACATACATTACAAAAGATTTATGCATATTATCTCGGCGGCACGTTGGCTGCACAAAGAAGACAATTAGTCACTATTTGTAAGCTAATAAATAATATAATATATATAGGTGCACTTCCAAGAACGGTGACTAACAGATACAAAGCACCAATATACATAGATAAAGAGGACAACAACTCTTTGTTATACGCCAACCCGAATGAAAATGAATTTAATACATTATTAGATAATAAAATTGGTTAGCTGTGAAAAATTTACGAAATAGTATACCAATATCTTATTGAAATGGTAAATTTAAAGCGTTGTAGTAACACCCTCATTGGTCTTTAAAAAAAAGTTCGGATAGCCGTTCCATTAGGATGGTCAGTGGCGTCTTTGATCTGATCGGTCTATCGAGGAGAAGATCGTCCTCTACTTCTCTAGCCTTCCAACTTCCCAATCACTACCAGCGTCTTCAGACTATTCTCCCCTCTGCGGGTGATGAGTCTGAAAAATTGGAAGACGCATCCCAGACAGATTGTGTACAATCTATCTTGGATCTTCAATTGCTATAAAATTGAGCACTAGCGTGTAAGCATTCATCTCTAGTACTACATTTTAAACGCACCTTTGTGGTTTGTGGTCACATTCCAACTGTATTATTAAAAAATATTAAATTATAATACCCAGCAAAGCAATTTTACAGTTAGGATTGTCCTTCATATACTACTATAACAAAAGTAGAACCGTATACAGTATAAGAATTAACATAAAAATTAATAAAAATAATGGCCCGCGTCAATGGAATGAGACACAGTGAGATAAGTCTCATTTTGATTTGGTTGACGTATGGCTCAATATCATATACACGTGTCGAAATTTTAATCTGGAGATGAATTCAGAAATCGCCGCTTCAAATTGACTTGTATACACGGCTTTCGATTTGAGATCGATACTCGACACGTGCGCACAAACGTCACCTAAAATCATAAATAGCTATTTATTCTGAAATAGACAAACAGAAGGCATTAAATTACAGATATTTATTGCGCTTTAACTGTGGTTAAGTTGGAGAGATTTCATGTTCACCCAACTGATGAACGGAACATCAATGTTAAATGAATTGACGTACAACAAACGTGAAATGAGGCGTGGTGTTTGAATATCTGAGAGTTGTTGTCTGTATAGCCGAGACAACTCTCAGCTTTCGTAGTAAATAGTCAATAGAAGAAAAATCTGTCTCAGTGATTGTCTAGAGATGAAAATTTCATAAAAATCTTATTCTATAACTTAGTAAGTATTATTAAGAATATATTAATGTGTAATTACATAACAAAGTGACTTTATTTCATTTTTAATGAATGCACATTTTAATTGTGAATTTGCAATTTTAGAACATAGTTCTGTTATATTTAAAACAAAGTAAATGAATCAGATAAAAAAATATATAGAAAAAATTTATCTATGACTATATCTAGTCACTATCTCGTCACATCTAATTAAGTATTAAAATATGAATTAAATATATTAATTAGAAAGATATACATATAAAATCAATTTTATCGAAAAATATAGTTTTGCGCCACCGGGATTCAAACCTGGATCTCTTTCCTAACCGGGGAAGGTGCATTATCTAACTATGCTACAGCTACAATATTTTTAGCGACAAATTTTCGAACCTATATGTTACCTTTTTGATATTAATACATTTAATTATTCCGTTATTTGAAAGAGTCATCTACTTTATTTTTACAGAATTTCAAATACCTTGATTATCAATTCATTTTTATTAAAATTTGGACACATTGATACAACTTTATTATCACAGACCGTCTGTTCTGAATAATTACAGCTTCACAATAAGAATGTGTTCTCCTAAATGAAGTATAAGACAAATCTGGACTACTTACTTACTTACCATCACGCCGTTTCCCCGTGGGGGTAGGCAGAGAGGATAGAGCGCCACACTCTTCTGTCCTGACACACAATTCTCGCCTCATCCACATTCATACATCTTGTCATACAAGCTCGCCGATTGTTGAGGCTTCTAACAGAACCATCCTCCATTATCTGGTTTACCAAATTTGGACTATATTCTGAATATATGATACATTTATATTTTTTAATTAAATTTATTAAATATTCGTGACACAACACATTCTATAGCACTTTTACCATACATATTGGTTGTATTTACATGTACAGGAAATTACTTATAGATAACGATAATAGTTTGTTTAATATTGAATGCCATATTTTTTACACAAAATTACTGATACATCTTGTTATCTCAATATGTGGTTTTCTTTAACAAATACTTAGGAAATTTGAAAGGAAACGTTAGGTTTGAGTGAAGTGTTAATTTCTTTTTAAATGTACGAATTGAGTTAATGCACCTTTTTGTTCTACAATTTCTATTATCAGAAATTAGAAAATTGGATGACATTAATATGATTATGTATCATTATGATACGAATACGATGTAGGTACCTACGACAGTTTTTCGAAAATAAAACATCAAATTATATTTCCTAACATTCCAAGACTTTGAAGTTCGAGCCAGCGTGATACATTTTACAAAGAAGCAAAAATTTGCATCTTAAATACACTGCTCATATCAACGAAAAGATCTACATGTCGTCACCATGGAAACATTGCGGTATTGTATTCACGAATAGATATTTACAAAGAATTTAATTGTGCTAACAACTTTGTTGTATTTTTAGTTTCTAAATCTTTTTATGTAAGTTTTTTAGCACCCGTCATAGGACGGATTTTAAACTCTAGTTTACTAATGAATTGCGTAAAATTTGTATTAAAAAATATTACATACTTAAATTGTATACATACATGTACTACAATCATTCTTTTTTTACTGTCTAAAATAATCAATTATATATATATAAATAATTGGACAAAATACTTTGTGTAAATCACTATTTATTAATTATTCTACATGTTTCGATACCTATGGTATCGTCTTAGGGAAACAGTGTATACTGAAATTAAAAATACAAGCATAGATAAAAACAAAACTACAATGTGGTGAATAAGTAAGAACTAATATGAGAACAAATTTAAAACTATTTGCAAAGAGGATTTGGTTATTTATAATATTTAGCTTACTATTAACACTTTTTCTTATTTAAAAATTTCAAATTTATCTAACTGTAAACCCCTAGTATTTGTATGTATAATTTCTAAACCCTTGCTAATTTCTAAAGAATAAGTTGTTTCTAAAAGTTGATTAGAAAATTCTGAATAGTTATTCTTGTTTAGGCATCTTGATGTAGAATGATCAATAAATAGTGGTTTAAACAAAGTATTTTGTCCAATTACTTATGTAAAATGAGGCCACAAAGTAATTTTGTAAATATTGAAAAAGTAATTAAATGTATAATTAACTACTGACAAAATGGCATTTTTTAAATAACGTGAGAATCGACATTTAGGTGTAGTTTTTAAATTAAACAAATTTAAAATTTCTATGCAGGTGCTAGCATTAAGAGTTTCAAGAACCTGTATTTTTGGTGTTGAGACTATGTCTGTTAATGCAAATTCATTTGGATCAATTGGTTGCAGTACCGCATCATTCTTGGTTGACGGTGTTAAAGAAAAGAAGTCGAGCTTGGTATTGTAATATATATGCCTATATGATTCTCTCAAAACTGCAAGAATCCCGTATTACGTTTTAATCTTTCATTTGCCTGCAGGATAAAGCACTGAAGTATTTATTTCTATCATATCTAATTATTTTGTATTTTACGTTTTACCAAATGTAGTAAATTTTTTATTTATTATTGTCTGTTGATATTGACGTTCATACAATAGCCATTTCAAGAGAAAGAAATATGGATTATATTTATAAGTTTCTTACTAGCAAGTTTTCAAATATCTGTCATCTGATAGAAAACAATTATGTCAAGTTGACATTAATTTATTTAAAGACACAAAGACGTGCTCGGCTTTATTGGATTATTTAAAATCAGAATATTAATAATAACCGCCGCTAGGGCTACGAAAAAAATTGCAAGTTGTTGCTAGGTGGTACACGTATCACGGGAATGGTGTGTTGAAATAATTTTAAAAATATGTCCGATTGTTAATTTGATAAATTAGTTATACTACACTCCATCTTTTAATAAAACATTACATTTTCAACATTGAAAAATAGGTTTTACGGAAACACCGGCCAACATTGGATGCTAGTGTAACGGACTAAAGAGTTTGCGCATAAATCAACTTGTGTTATATTGTGTTCATTATTTTACATAACAGTGTTTATTAGTAAATAAAAAAGTTCGCCTTTAGAGGGTAAAAATAATGTTTTTGACAACCCTGCGTCAGAAATTAGGGTCCATATTTTAATTATAAGCGGTGTATCTATTATACGCTCTTATTTATTATTAAACCACCACAAATGTGCAAGATGCGCTGTTTAATGAAATACACACACATACTACGTCACTTTGCATAGCAGAATCGCTGCTCGAGCGATAGCCATTTTGGCATCATAAAATATTTGTTGAATCTGATAAGAACCTTGAAACGTGTGTATGTATGGGTGGTGTACGTTGTGTATGTGGATTGGTTTACGCCCCGCCAAAAATGGGGCATTTTCTTGGAAAATCGCCGATTCCGTCCATAGTAGCAGTAGCGGTATAAATAACTTCACATAACAGCACAAATCGTTCTTATAATGTTCGCGAATTTATATTATAAATATATATGGTTAGGGTTGGCAGAACGGACAGACAAAAAATAAAACTTTAATAGCACCAAAAATATACAACGGTCTAAATGCAAAAGTGAAAGATTGTAATCTTGTATATTTTACCACGAAAAGTGCAGTTCTGGCTCCACGAAATGGGGAGAAATTACGCCCAAGAACTTTTAAAGGTCCAAACCTGAGAATAAAACTGTTACAACAGTATATTGAATTAGTTAATTGCATCTCTTGATTAACTGTTTATATATATATATTTTTTGTACATTGATCATTGTATTTTGCTTACTGTTATACCGGAGGAACACTGTCTGCTATAATACAGTAAATTACTAGTGTAGCAGGTACGGTATCAAAATATATGTCTTACTTTCTCACTGATATGTTGTATTTACTTTGACAAATTTTATATCCATACCCTTGGTACATTTGTCTGATATTAGAAATATTACGCAACACTCATAGTAATTAACTAGGTGAAAATGTATACTTAATGAATATTAATTTGGAAGAGTAATACGTCAGACCACTAGACATTATCTATCAATGTAAGTACATAATACATGTAAAAAGTGAACCTAATAAATGTATTTATTATTAAATGTAAAATATTTAAACATGTAAGTGTTCTGTAATTATTGTTGTTATTATTGTTTTTTATTTCATTACAAAAATTGGGTTAAAACGGACGTACATTTGTACAAAACTTCTGTTTTTTCATTTTTGTTTGGTGTTATTCGCTATTTGTTTTATAACTAAATAATTTTTAAATGTAATACTTATTGTACTGTGCCTGTTTTGCTAGAAGAATCTGCCTTTAAAAAGGATAAAAGTGTTATAAAAATGTTAAAATTAAATCAAATGTATAAAAACACTTATACGTTCACTTGAATCAACAACAACAATGCATTACATAACGTTGTGAAAATGATGAATAAGTGGCACTTGGATCATGAAAACTAATGATGGTAATTGGTAATTAATATTTAACGATGATTGGTAACTGAGATTTAACTGTTGAAGATTTACTTTCTAGTGTACCCGTCATTCTAGTAGAATTATGAATTACCAGTTACTAATCGTCGTTGCAATTGAACACAATAACGGTTTAAATAACGATTTAATCATCACTAACAAAAACTACACAACATTACATACAGCAATGAAAATTAATGATAAATTTATTTATTTATTTCTTCAGCGCCCTTGTGGGCTTTTACATAAGAATACATTTTTATTTAATTTAAAATATAACAGTACGTTTTTAATTGACATTTCAATATAACAGTTTAAATATAACATATAAAAATAACATTAAAAAAATACTCTTTTTTTTACAGATTTGTCAAATTTCGAGTATGTTATGTAATTATATAGTAGGATGTGCAATGTTTATGAAGTGAACAATCGATTATTTTTCAGATCGATATTTTGATCGGTATTTTTCGAAAAAGAGAACGTTATTCAAAAAAGAATTTTGTTCAGAAATAGAACATGTTCACTTTAAAAAATATCTGTTGGCAACCCTATGTAAATTCTTAGAAAGCATTTAGCACAAATTTATTGATTAAGATGCTATAATAATACTGTATTTTTATTGGCAGTCTTGAATGTACACACATATGTAGGAAGGTAGATGTTGTAAATGCTCGTTCGCTGAGTAAGTAGTACGGGCGCTTTCAGACCAAGAGGTCGGACCTTCGACCTGTAATCCCAGCATATCTGGTTATATTGTTAGTCATATATTCAGCACATAAGCTTAGTTATATTATAGTTGCATTATATTATAATGGAAACACATATGCTAAGTTCGTTATTTTCAAAAATAAACATATCGTACAAATCAGAAAAACTAACGGAATATGCAGAATTTTAGGAACTCTTTCAAATATAATTGTCAATGAATTGAGATAATCACCCCATTCTAGCCCCATTACTTATTACTCTTTATAGTTTACACAAAACAATACTAAAGGACTTTAACTTTAAATACAATAATTATTTATTTAATATAACTTGTCAACTATCCAATCTAGACGAAATTTATATTAAATTAAACTCAACAACAAAATCATATTATAAATCAAAATAACTATAAAATTCCCTACTACAAAAAAAAAAAATATAACAATTCACGAGTTTGTTGGAGAAAGTTCCTGAGCGTTAATCAAACTTATCTGGCATCACTATGGTCTTCTAGCCCCGTCAGGTCCTGGGATCCGAGATGAGAACTCAGTATCCCAGCCATCACGGTAGTTATCATCAATTTCATGGCGGTGTTTATATCCAATGGGTTCCCTCAAAATATCGACCTGGCAATATTAAGTCCTAATGCCAGCCAGAAGGCATCCAAGTATGGGTCCCGCAGGCAATTCATCTGCCGGGATTTGGTGCTTCTCAGATCCAATGTGTCTAACTAATTATTTCGCTCGTGGTGACAATCACACATCCGAATATCGGACATTATTTAATGATTTTAATAACGCAGCGGAGTGGGAGCAATAATGCGCAACAATTCCACCGGGCCACTAACTGACGTCTACCCTCTCGGAGCGAGCGCTCCCTGCGGCCGCATGCCGCCCTAAAAGCATAGATTAAAATTTTATTAATCTTATCAATATTAATTTAATATATGCGTGACGTTACTTTGTAATAGTGATTTAACCAATCAGCGTTTTTTTATGATAACTTTCGCCATTATTATACCGTAATAGTAAAATAAATTTAGGTAATTCTATCGGCCATGAGGATGGCTGTAACTGACGTCTAATAATGCCCAATGAAATTTGACCTGAAATTCAGTGGCTTGCAATAAAAATCGATACGCGGGCGCGAAAAATGAAACCTAGATGTAAAAACAAATATAATTAACGTTCATCATAAGTAGAGCAATTTTAATCATTCTAAAAAATAACACAGTTTTAGATAATAAGAAAAAAATAAGTTTGATGTCAATTTTCTCATTTATACCATACACGTTTGTGTACAGAAAAAAATTGAGGTCACAAAACTTAAAAATGAAATATGAATAAGATTGTTGCAGAACAAAGAACAGTCGTGGAGCTCTGGCCAAATTCAACTTATCTATCTACCATTGTGAAACTCTTCCCAGGATAATCCCATTTTATAGGCTGACACATCGAAGCAATGTGGCCAATGAAATGTAATTTTTTTTTTCTCACTGTTGAAGATAAGGCTTGCTGTCGTTGGAATTATTGCAGGATTGAGGTATCATGCCTCATGCTCTCCGCGGGATGCGTAACACCCTTCTCCAGCAACACTTTCCGAAGACATCTATACGCTTGTTGCTATTGGGGACAGTCCAAATCTCTGCTGCGTACATGGAGATTGGAATGAGACTGTGAAACAAAATAATTTTAGTTGCTTGCTTTATGTCAGTTATTTGAACATGGGATTGAGACTGGATTAGAGAACAGGATCACCCAGAATCAGATAATTTGACCCACCTGTGAAATCCTCTTCAGTATCTGAATCTTCTTCACTGGATCCACAGGTCTTCTAGCTTCAGGACACGTACCCCGTTGCATTATGCACATTAGAAAGGTGTATAGTTTTAATACGTACAATAGCGAGAAACCGAAACACACATAAACAACATACTATTAGTCCCACATAGCAGGACGATAATTAACAATTTCATAGCCTATCGCACCACCGCTAAACGATAACTCGACAGTTGAAAGTTTCAACTTCCAACTGGTCCAAAAAACCATAGAGAACACCACCATAGAAAATATAGTATTCTGGTATAGGAGGAGGGGGTAGTTGATAGGTAATAGACAGGAACCATTGTTATATGTCGCGTCAATATTGCGCACACACGGCGACCGGTGATCGTCGGAAAGTCTGGACTGAATTTCGATCGTTCGAAGATCGAAATTCAGTCTTTCCATATTCTCGTAAATTGGTTCATAATTAGTATAACTTTAGCTAGTTGTGTGCGCTTTTAGACCTCCCGCCCACTATCATCAGTGTTCGTGATCAGCGCACACAAATAAATCACTTCTTGAACTACCTCATTTACTGGAAAGTTTTTGTGATATATTAGCCTGAAAAACTGGTTGCATCACTTATTATTCAATATGCATAAATTATAGATTTTAATGGTGCAGTCATTTTTGCTAGAGGGATTTCAATGAAATTTTCTATAAAGTAAGTTATGACAAGCATTGACGGCTTCCGAATAAATTAAGTCACTTATTTAATAATTGTTAACGATATACCACCTTATTAAAATGTCTTTGAATAAAAATCAATACAAGATACAGAAGAGAAATTGAATTATAAGGAAGAATGGTTTGGTAAATATGAAAATGCAAAAAATATGATTGTTATTTTGTGTTGTTTACAGTGAAGGTATTGTAACACGTAGGACGTTATTTTGAAAATATAGTGTATTTTATTTAACTGACACGTGAAGAATTTTTTTATCTTTGTGAATAATTTTGACTAACTTGTGAAAAAAGGTTTGCTATTACTGCCCTAAGATAAATCACACCAATATCCATCAACGACATCGTTATTACAAATGAGGTAAAATGATTTACTTTGACAGCGGATCTTTTTGGTTTTATGTTGCCACGCGAGAAGTTTTTATTTATTTCGCTATGCAACACTGACGGACGGACGGACATAATGAGAATAATATAACAGTAAACACGTCAATAATTTAACTAAATATCATTGTATTTCTTACTTACAATTACGCTACATAAGAGAAATTGAGATATTTTTCGAGACGTAAATAATATATAAACAAAAATCACGCGTCCATTTAGTTACAATTACATTTACTAGAATTCCGGTTTTAGCTGTGTCTACTCGGAATTAGATAACAAATTATAATACCATTAACATGGTCATAAAATAATATTATCTTTGTTTTAACCTTCAAGTCAGTTCGCTGGACTTCAAACACACATATTTTTTTACTATTTTTTAAAACATATATATATATATATATACATGACAGTAGTAATAATGTACAAATGTGCTCGTCAAATTTCACGTCAATACAAATGCAAGTTGCGTACATACCAAAATTATATCAAAACTAAATGATGAAATACTAAATATGTTATTCATAAAAAAAAAATTTCACATTGTTATTTGTCAATCTTGTATTAATATTTAAGTTATTTTTTTGGTATTTTTTATAAATTTAACATTAAAAAGTAAATAGTATTTTGTAATTACAGGACTAGTCTCAGGATTATTAAAATCGAATCGTAAAAAAAAATATTTTTTAAAATTAACATTAAGAATATAATACAATTTCAATGAAATATTTTAACATTTGTTTCTTCTCTATGAGAGTAAAACTTGTGTATGTAGATAAGGAGTATATATGAGTTAATTAATGTTTCAGTTTATTTGTGTACATATTTTTTTTACTTCAGTTACAAATTTATGACAGTCCGTAATTTTTCTAATTGTGATGGGGAGATTGTTAAAAAATTTGGTGCCTTGATAAATATATTGATTTTGAGTTGCGGTATATTTTAGTTTTAGGATAACAATTTGATCTCTATATCTTGTAGATCGGAATTCGCTTCTAAAATTTAATTGATTTTTAATTTTGAAAATTTGATTTATTGATTTTTTTTTGTATATGTTTACTTTGAGAAGACAATTGCATTAAAACTTATAAAAAAATACATAATGAATTAACAATATTTGAGTATGTCCAAGAATACACAATTACTGGATTTTTACCTCCAAAGGCACTGTTATTAGGACAAATTATAGATATCTTCTAGAGACGAAGGTATTATATTATATGAGAAGTATAGCAGTATGGGTATTACAGGACTTACGACCTGTCTTCGGCTGGATCAAGTGATCACTTTACACAATGTAAAGTTCACCATTCTATCCAATCAACCTCCATATCTATCAAATTTTTCGAAGTTGTATATATGCTACCATGTAGAAACGCTTCATGTATTAACTACAGCTACGCTATCGTCATTTATGGAGTGAAATTAGATATTGATTTCCCCGAAACAGCATAGATGTTGCTAAGAAGAATTTTATTTTTATTAGAAATATTGGAAGCTATATTCTTTATTTGTATACATGACAAATGATTAACACATTATACTAGAATATACCTGAAAAGTCAATTTTCAATTTTATATATTTCTTATTTAGACCAGTATTATTGTATTAACATTATTTGAGTACATCCAAGAATACACAATTACTGGATTTTTAGATATTACAGGACTTACGACCTGTCTTCGGCTGGCTTAAATGATCACTTTATACAATGTAACGTTCACCATTCCACCCAATCAACCTGCATATCTATCAAATTTTTCGAAGTTGTATACATGCTACCATGTAAAAACATAATGGAGGTCGCTGACTTTGCATCTAGTGCCCTCAATTTTTTTTCCAGTATTTTAACTTTACCTAACACCATTACTGGATGCAAGGCCAACTTGCACGCACTATCTTGATATCACATAATGCTTTAATAACACACGTAATTTAACCCGATGGAGAAGCACTTAAAAACAGTTATTAAAATGATTGTATCTGCTTGATTGTGGCGGGTAGATACTGGGTTAAATGAGAATATAAATAATATGTCCTAGAAGTAATAACGTTGTTTAATAGATGTTGCGAGTGTTGCCACAATGGAAGCGGAATGACAGGCTGAATATGAATTCCGAGAAGCGATTGAATTGTTTTTCTACGAAAATACTTTTGTTTGTTGGCAACCGTGTCCGTTTGTTTTATAATAAAGCGTACGGTCGCGTGTGCACTCGTGTGACTGTGTGTGTGCATGTGTGTGCTGTGTATGTGTGTGTGTGTGGGAAGAAATCTAAATGAATGGAGAGTACGTGAAACGCAAGCGATGTAACAAATGACCTCCCTTAAACTATTTCAACTAAACCTTAAATCTAATCAGGGCGTAACTACGCCAAATGCAGTTCGTTGGGGTCCACGTTAAATAGTGACCCAAAATATTTTGAATACTTAATTTAATAACTTAAATTAATATCCCTCAAATAATAGTATTATTTTTCAGGACAGAAAACAACTCTCGTAGAATATTTTTGATTTTCTGCAAAATGTAGGCGCGTAAAACGTAAAGCGTAAACAAATACAACCTTTTGTCACAGCACAGCCCCAAGTAAAGTTTGATATCTTAATACCTGACTTATACAGGGTGCTTTGCAAAATTAATTTCAAAAACTTTATCTTAAATAACATTTTCAAATAGGTGACAAAATGTCTTTTGGTACTAGTTTAAAACTATACAATTTTAATGTTGTATAAAAATGTTTTGAGGTGTCGCAAGATCATTGAAAAAATATTCGTTTTTTTACATAGACCTCCAAATAAAAAGACATGAACTAACGCAAATTCCTTGTCGAAAAATTTTGGTGTCACACACTTGATCACTTCGGTACCACTTACGCAATCAAATAGCTCCGCGACTTATTTTTAAAATATGACTCGATTGGAACGAAAATTTACATAACAATGAAATATGCATTAATGTAAAAAATACGTCTTGTTTACACATAGATTTAATTTTCGAAGAGTAAATACTTTTACTGTTGCATAAATGTGTCTTAATCTACCGGATTCATGTGTGTAGAATGCCCAAACCCCTCTCCTGTATATACGCTTCATATCATGTCTATTCATTACTAGTCTGTGGTTTTTTTACTATTAATTACTTATTCATTTTAACATCTATAAATACCTAATATAAAATCATATTTTGTTATATTAACCTCTAAAATTGCACAAAGAACACAAATTTAATATTATTTATCACACGTATTTTCGACCAGTTTGCAAAACTCTAAAAGCTTATGTTATTGATTTTATCTTAATATGAGAACACATTCTTATCGTGAAGTTGTAATTTAATTTAATTGATATTTAAAAAAATAATTAAATATATATAATTATGTATCCCGGTGGCGCAACAACAAGTTTTTGGATAAAATTGATTTTATATGTATATCTTTCTAATTAATACATTTAATTGATTTTATATTGTTACTTTGAATACATGTTCAATGTACGTTTATGTCAAAAACTTATCGCTCTCAAAAATGTATAAAAAAATTTATCACTCTCAAAAATGTATAAAAAACTTATCGCTCTCAAAAATGTATAAAAAACTTATCGCTCTCAAAAATGTATAAAAAACTTATCGCTCTTAAAAATGTATAAAAAACATATCGTTCTTAAAAATGTATAAAAAACGAAAATATTAATGAAATTTTTAAACTTTAACCGGATTATATTTTATGAAATTTATTATGCTTATTGGCAAGTATCTTTCACCATTTCACCTTACTTTACAGCCCCTGGAGAGTCTCTGCCTTTTCAAGAGTTTTCCTCTATTGATTTATATTTTACATGGTTTTATTCCAGTTTTAGATTTTTGAATCTCATAAAACTCAAAAAACAAGGGGGTATCAGAAATCAAACCAATGAGTGCAATTTTGGGAAATATTCAAATAAGTAAAGCGTCATGTATTTCCCGCGCCGCAATTATGAATTTGGAAACCGGAAGTTTCCATGGCGCGCCGTTGCAGTGACACACGTCGAAATAACCGTTTCCCAAGAAGCATAACGGACTACTTCTCCAGAACTGTGCCACAGAGCTTAACATTGTCCTCGATATAATATTACGACTTTCTTCCCAGTATTAGAATCAAGTGCCAACACACACGTTCACTTACACACTCACATCACGTATCGCTACAAATTTTTTTCTACTTAACTTCAAAAGGGTGATTCTATGGAACATCATTTACAGATAGTTCTTTTTCTTTATATTAGGATTCTTAGCCGTTGATAATATTAACGAACAAAGCTCCTACATGTCGATTTCTTTTTCTGATTCAATCATGTTGGCCATAATTATTTATTTTTTTACTCTGTCCTCTTTACCTTACTAACTTACCATCACGCCGTTTCCCCACGGGGGTAGGCAGAGATGATAGAGCGCCACACTCTGTCTTGATACACAATTCTCACCATCTTCTCATACAAGCTCGCCGATTGTTGAGGCTTCTAACTGACCAACCTCCATTATCTGATTTTACCTGGTCGTGGTAACTCTTTCGCGCACATCCTATATTTCTGGTGCCATCAACACTTGCGTCATATATCTTCCTTGCCGTTCTCTCCTTATTCCATTCCACATATACGCCGAAGTGATCTAATTTTCACTGCATTCAGTCAACTTTCGTTCCTCTTCTACCAGCTCCAGGTCTCACATTCATACACCAGTGTCGGTACCAGGACTCCATTGTGCACTGCTAGCCTTGCCTCGGTTGACAAATTTTCGTTAGATACAATTCCATTCAAAGCGCCGTTCACTTTATTCCTTGCAGTCACCCTCCTTTCGATATCATTCTCAGCCTTTCCGTTTCTATCAAACATACTTCCTAAATACGCAAACTCATCTACTTGTTCCAAACATTCATTACCTACAAGTATTTTGCATGTTGTCTTGCTTTCCTTCTTCTCAAACTTTTGACTCGTTAACATTCATAATAAGGTCGCTTTCCTTGCATACATCGTACATTGTACTCACTGGACTCTGTAGTTCTTGTTCATTATTCGTCATTAGTACTGCATCATTGACGTACAATAAACAACATACAATCAAATCGATAATGTTTGCTCCTACATTCATACATTCCAGTTCTTTCACAAACTTATCCATATATAAGTTGAAGAGTCATGGAGACATTACACAACCCTGCTGGATACCCTTTGTAATGTCAAACCATGGTATGAATGTTTACCTCATATTTAAATATCTGTACTTAGGTTAGTCTATATATTATATGGTCCTGAAGAAGGTTGGGTCCAACTGAAACTAGTTGACTTTAATATATTTACATAATAAAGTGGTTTAAAACTAAAACATTATTTTATTTGATCAGTATTTTGTTTGCAACAGCTCGAAATAGTTGAATTGTGGATTTCTCAAACCATTGTCTTAAATTTTTCAGCTAGGCTATCGTTCGTCTTCCAGGGCGTCTTCGGATCGCAATTTTTCCATGAATTTTGAGACCCACGTACATGTTCATTGTAAGGTGTGGGAGTATGCGCGCACACGATCTGGCATCATAGGGCACACAAAAAATAGTCAGTCCGCCATCATCCATTTCATTTCATTTGCTAATGAGCACAAAAAACATATAAATATTTGGGGATTGACGAAATATACATAAGAGATAAAGAGATATAGGTAAAAAAATATAGATACGGGTGAATATCATGTTCCATGTCGATGTTGTTTTTGAATAACTAGAAAATAAAATATTTAAAGTCGAAAATATGTATCTGCAACGTAAAGATCGACATTTTTCAAAATGTCAATATTTTCAAAAATTTACTACATTATGTTAATGTAAACGGGTCATTGAAAAAATGAATAATTTTTTACCAAAAAATAAACTGAGCTAAACTGAAAACTTGAATCCGTTTTTTTATCTCTAGTAAATGGATATTCAGTTAAGCTACGATTTTAAAAAATTATAAATCGTTAACAGAATAAAGGTTGTGGGTACAAATTCCGACTCAATTTTTTTTTACTAGTTTCTAATGACGTCGTATTAATGTTTATTTATTAAATGTTGGCACAATATAGTAAATGCGTACGTATGTACTCAGATTGCACGAGTATAAATACAATATCATTTACTATTTAATAGCATAGTCATAACATAAATTACTGAACGATTTAATAATTATGTTGATATAAAAATAAAGGAAGTATGCAAAAATCACAATGTTTTTAATAATACTGTCTAACATCATATAATATCCAAATATCACACGTACAGAAATTTGAAAGGGAGTTGATGTATTACATTGGGATGACATGTTAATTTACTTTGAAATATAAGAATTATTCTTGGGTGGATTGTGACCTTTTTGTTCTGAAGGTCCCTTTTACAAATAGAAAACGAACAAGGCCATTTCCATTGCTGTTACTGTAGGTAAGTCATTATTTAAATCATTTCATGTGATCCCATTATAGGTACATATTGATAAGTTTGATTTTTCACTTTAGCGCATGAAAACAGGTTGCTTGTCCTCCAAAATAAAGATTTTTGCGGGGTAACCTAACCGGAAAATGAATGAACCTGGAACGAGAAAGGTGAAAGTAATTAGACTGCACTAGGTGAGACATGTTTTTTTTATTTAATTGGTTTTTTTTAACAGTTAATAATAATAATTACTTCCCAATATGAAGACATTGTGTCGAAGTGGTAATTTAAAAAAAGTTATTCACGTTATCTTATTTCTAAAAAATATTGATGGCTTAATTTTTTAAAAGTTTTTTTTTGTAACATCTCGTCTAATTTATCAATATATTGTAAAATTAGTTTCTTTAATATTATTCCATTTTTTGTATTTTTTACTTCAATTGGCAGTTATATAATTTAGTGGATAATTAATATCTAGTGGTTCTCTGCCTAAATGTATTTTGTAATAATTATTTTTGCTGTATTTGGGAATTTTTTATATTAATAATGTTAATAATAATAATATTAATACATTTATTAGGTTCACTTTTTTACATGTATTATGTACTTACATTGATAAATAATGTTCCAAATTAACATTCATTAATAATACATTTTCACCTAGTTAATTACTATGAGCGTTGCGTAATATTTCAAATATCGGACAAATGTACCAAGGGTATGCATATAAAATTTGGCAAAATAAATACAACATATCAATGAGAAAGTAAGACATATGTTTGAGTACCCTGCCTGCTACACTAGTAATTTACTGTATTATAACAGACAGTGTTCCTCCGGTATAACAGTAAGCAAAGTGCAATTATCAATGTACAATATATATATATATAAAAACAATTAATCAAGAGATGCAATTAGGAATTTCAATATACAAAATCTTGGTAGATAAATAAATATTTTGCACACATTTGTAAGATTGTAAGAGCTCGTTCGAATATAAATTTTGTATTTTGCTTGTAGCGAGAGTTAAAGAGTTACTTAATAAGCTTTCGTTTTACGCTAAATACTGGGGATTCTGTGTCGAGACTACCCGGGAATTTCATGGTTTTTTGCTATCTCGAGTCTCGGGACTTTTAACAAAAATAACCTGAGACTCAAGATTCTATTTCTTCTTGAAATTATTAATTTTAAAGAAGTTATTTGGGTTAATACCATCTGACCATTGCCATATAGATGTAAAGAATACGAAATGTATGGAGACCTTGTGCTTGTTGCAAACGATATGTGCACGATATATGCATCGTGTTAACCAAAAAAGACACGGAGAAATTGACCAGCTGTCATTACGATCAATGATGTTAACGAACAATTACGTTAACAAAAGAATGATGAATATCTACACTAGTGATCTAAACAAAACAAAGAGTCTGATATAATACTAGGTAGTGACACAAATTTTCGATTAATTGTTAGTTGTGTTGTTATTCATTAACACATCCTCTGCGGTGGTGGGTCAGATTTGACCCGGGTGTTTGTAAAAATATGAATTACGCTACAAATATTCGTTTAATTCTGTTTTCCTTCTAGCTAATCCTTTATTAAATATTTACTAATAATTTGAGATACAAATAAATGTTATCGAACAAGATTAAAATGAGTTATGATAAAAATGTGTAAAAACGCTAAAAAATCAGTCGCTTTTATGCGATTGGATCTCAGCGTTTACACCGAAATATATATTGTCAACATTTTGAGCGGGTAGACAAAGGATACCAGGTATGAGGCCATGTATTTGTTTTCACTTATTTTCGTCTGGAAGCCCCTAGACAATACCAGTAATATAACTATTTGAGGGGCATTACGCTTTCCTGTAAGTTTTATGACATTACCTGTTCGGGTTCCGATGAGAAGATTAATTTATAATAATAATTTATAATTAATAATTTTCTTGGGTATGTTCAAATCTAATACCATTCTAGAAAATCACAAATATCATATATTATATCTTAATAATCAAATTTTCTTTATATTAATTTCAAAAATAATTACAACCACTTTCGCAAAAAGTGGTTCAACTGTCCCGGAACATTTAATAAATAATAAATTTTAATTAAATAAAATTCATGGTCTCGATTTCCGGGAATTCTCGAAACTTGAAAATGTTGACATCCGAGTCCCGGGAATTGAAGAAAGTCGAGATTACAGAATCCCCACGAAATACGTGACTCGCGACACTTTACACGTCACGACATTTACTTCACCAACAGTTCGCTAACGAATTAATTCAAACAAAATTTCATTCAAAAACTATCATCGCATTCGGTTGCGTCTCAAAAGTATTGGAAAAACATTAGTTCAAAAGAATGTCATTACCCATCGGGTGGGCCATTAGCTGCAGGGTGGGTACTCGGAAAACTCTCCACGCCTACCGGTAAGCGAGGTTCTAGTTTCCATTAACGCCGGGTGACGTGTACTAGTATTGATTCATTTATTTTTATTCTTGTAATCCACAAAGCGTGGATGCAATGATTCAGAATGAAGTACTGCGTACGAACACGCGACAATATCGAAAAATAGATGTTGAAATCCCCTACTAAATATAAATATTATATGATTTTATTTGAATAGCCCTTTCGTATAATTAATTGTAATGACATTTTATTGTCAATCGAATTCGTGGATTATTGCATCATCGTTTATTTAAGTTGTGAGGACTACCTCAATAAAACGTATTGATTTAATACGTTGTTTACAGCGTTTTTGTTTTCTAACGCAAGAGTGGTTTGACAGATTTTTTTTTGACTACGTCGTATTATTCGACACACGTTGAATATTTAAACTTTTTAAATGTTTCTGTCAACTATTACATATGTGAAAATAAAGCACTTGTTTTTTTTATTCTACTCGTTTAATTTACTTGAGACGCGTTTCGCCTTGCAAGAGTATTATCAATAGCCCTTGCAAGGCGATTGATTACGTAAATTAAACGAATTCAATAAAAAGACAAGTATTTTATTTTCACACATGTGATTATGGAGTTCTACAAACTTACTTAAGTTAGCTAAAGAAAATGGAGTGTCAAGTACAAAATAATGAACATTTCTAAAATATCTTTATGTATGAGTTCAACTGAGCCATGAATTGAATACTACTAATAATATAATTATAAATTATGTCTTTAGAGGTTTATTGCCATTACCTCTGTTGCCTTAAGGCCGAAGTAAAATGACAGGGAAGGCGGCATCAAGTAATTTTTCAACATGATAATACCCGTCTGAATATAATAAATCGATTCCACTTCAGGTATATACTCCTGATTAGATTCTCTGATCTTAACATCAGAAATTTTCATTTATAACGACGGTGGTCTTCAAAATTAGTTTGACTACTTTTTCACCTCCGAACCACCGGATTTCTTCAGACGCGGAATCGAAAAACTTCCTTAACGATGGGGTAAATAGTAAACAATGCGGTAGAATAGATTTGTTTATATATTTTGTTCACTTAAAATAAATGATACATTATTGCAAGTCAATAAATTCTGTGCTTATTTGTATAATACCAATCACAGGTTTATTGAATTGAACTGAATGATATAACTTAAACATATCCGGAAATGCATATAAGACTGTGTATTCTTCATATACTGACGTGCAGAGTCCAAAGATGAACTGTATCGCAAAAGATTGTATACTAAAACGAGGTAATAGTAATATCATATAAAGATAAGACATAATAAAGGCTGTTGACATTGTCCAGAAGATCGCCAAGCTAAAGTGCGACTATGCAGGTCGTGTAACGAGGCTTACGGACGAGAGACGGATTTGAAAGATCCTGCAGTAGCGTCCATAACTAGGCTAGAAACAGAAGTTGACCAGAAATGCGTTGGACTGACGACAGGAAGAGAAATGCTGGCCTTGCTCGGATGAGAACTGCACAAGACTAGTGGCAGAATTTGAGGAAGATCTAAAACAAGCAGATTCAAAAGAAGAAGGTCGATCGAAGCCAGCGCACCACGTTTCCGGCTAGACACAGTGTGTGGGTACGGTGTGTGTGGTGTCGGTATACTTGTCTCGGAAGAATTGGAATGGTAGAAATATGAACACTAGTTTATACATGATGCACACTATATTTACATTAAACACAAGAAATGCCCGACACAATAATACGAAAAAATAGTTCAAATCTTCTGTTTCAATCCAACGTTCTTCCGAACCACTTCGCTGCTATTTAGACCGACGTGGAAACACATGGCAGTGTTTTAGTTACGCAAATAATTACTCTCAATCAGTTGGGTTGTTGCGACGGCCGTCCTCCAGCCGACCCGCGCCCGGACCAAAGTTCCATCATCCTTTTGTTGTCAAATGCACGCCATCTTGCCTGAGACAATTTGGTAGGCCTCGGGGACCAAGGTCTCCCAATTTACCGCCGTTTACTGTCTTTTGTTTCCCACCTACGTCCTTCGCCATTACGACGAGAGCCGCCCGGCCTCCTCCCGTAACCACGGCCCGTGCGGAAGTTTTCCCTTTCGACGTTTTGCTTCGGTCGGTAAAGCAGCTCTCTGTATCCCGCGCATTTAAAATGTCACATCACAATATATAGGTTGGTAAATACTTTTTCCTTCACAACACTCATGTAAAGGACCTGGCTGATTAATGATTAAAATTACTTCTACTTATCGTTGTCTAATATATTGAAGTCCTGGAAGTCACACGCAAGATCGTGTAGTCCGCCTGAGTCTAGTTTTCATTTAGTCTTTAAAGTTTTGTAATCTTTCTATAACTCAAATATGCAGGTGTTTCTTTGTTCTCTCTCGAGCGAAAGATTCGTTTTCACCAGAAAAGGTGACACCATCCTACTTTCCATTTAGTTATCTTTTAATGAGTCAGTAAAAATGAAGCGAATGAGTAACGTACGAGACGATTTAAAGCAAATTTGAAGTGGGGATGGCACCATGGCACGTGAAACGTAAACCCTTTACAGACGTGCCTTCTATATTCACTGAGTGGGGTATTCTTAGAATAATTAATATGTATTAAAAAAAATTGACCATTTTTTATGTCAATCAAAAAATGTGAACATTATCAACAGTATACAATGAATTATTATATTATGCATAATAAAATAATTAATTAAAGTACACGATGCCATTTCGAAACCATAACGAGAAATAAAATTTAACATTTTTAATGTTATACATATTAAGGTTAAATTTATATATACCTTTTTATAAGTGCAATTTAAAATTTTGACTAAATACGTGATTTATTTACACTTCCGTATTTCCGTATATTATAGGCATAATTTAATCTTCAGATTCGAGAGACCCTTTTCTAATTCTAACAAATATGCTACAAGCAGATCTATATTTGTTACTAGTTTATTTATAAATAAAGACAGGTGTAACACATCTATCGTACAATATTTTAGGAGTAGATATATAGAAAAAATATTTATGGTGCGTTTGCATAATCTAAACGACGTAAGAGATATAAGCATTTAAAAAAATCTGTAGTTATGTGATTATTTCTATAAATAATAATATTTTATTAATTCAGAATTATACATTGTAAACAACAAATAAAAGATTATCGAATTTCACGCGACCAGATTATTTTTTCTTACTAGATTTAGGATCTGTATCAAAGATAATAATATAATGGATCAATTTCGCAAATATTTATTTCACATGCTTTTGTAAAAATCTTACACAATAATATTTTTCCTAGCCCTACAGCATTTATCCACATATATAATATTATGGACTAGGTTCGTTAGCTCTGTACATTATTATGAAAACTATTTTTTATTGTGAAGACTTTATCGATAGAACTTTCCAAATAGCAGAATGTGAGACAGTTCAAGAGGGAATTTATTTGGGCGCGCTGATTACGATTACTAGTGACAGTGAGCAAGAAATTCAAATACGCATACGACTGCCTAAAGTTGTTATGAACCAACTTAAGAGAATACGGATTATTACGATGCGTTCTGGCTCCCGTGGATAGAACGCCAGGGCAACGCCACCGACTAAACAGCGGTGGCGGTCGATGACTTTTTGTAGAAGGGATGCTGGATTATGAGTTTATACTTGTACAAATATTCAATGTTTCAATCGGCAGTAAAAAACGCGTTATATAAACAAATTCCTTAAAACAATCCGCTCGTTTCGTATTTAATGCTCATGTGCATAATTCTGTGCATTATGCACATGAGCATTAAAGTCGTTTTTTGTACGTTGGGTGCTGTTAACGAATGCACATATAGTATTCGAAGATCTTGATAGGTGGAATTGAATGAGCATGCGCGAAAGTAGAATACTTTCAAATTTTGTGAATACGGAACGAATGATAGAATTCACTGGAATGTTGGGAATGTGTATGTATTTCGACTCGCTCCGTGCGCGTTCCGTGTCGTAGTGTGTGTTATGACTAATCTCTAAAGGACAGGATGAAGCCTCATCCTGTCCATCAGTGCTGTTTTCAACTAGAAACAAAATGTTTAAGGCTTTTTGACTTTATAACACAAGGGATGCGGAGCATGCATAGCATTTATGAGCGTTGACAAGTGTGGGTTCGGCTGGAATTGAGTCCTGTGCATTTACCATCAATAACTGACGACCTTTCTTTCACCGGTGGTAAATTTATTTCAGTGTTATGTAATTCGGACTAGGAATCAAAGCTTATTAATGAAAGAGGTTAATTTACAATAAAATTGTTCAATACAAAATAAATATCACAATCTTTCCATTATGGCATCTGTTCACAAATTACGACAAGGATGTGGAACTATAATAAGCCCAACATTATAAGGACGATTCCTGTGGCAAGCCTCTCGGATATGAAGTCAAATCATCACTGTAAGATTAATACCACCTCCACGGTGGTGAACTGTCGTTCTCTCTCGATATTACAACAAAGATAAAATGATGGCCACGTAACCTATAAATCCGTAACTACTGCATACACTTGATCCTCCATCGTATGGGATCGTGGCCGTCACGCTGGATGTGGCGAAGATTCCTCCATTTTCGACTCGTAATTTAGTAAGGTATAAAATATTGTGGACTAGGTCTGTTGCAGCATGTATACATTATGAACATATTTTTCATCTAATTTTAATTGTATTTTAATAATACGTTTTTCAAAATTCACGCAAAACGCGCTCCTAGTTATACAGCCCAAACAATGCGCCCTTAGTATAATATATTCGCCGAATTTAAAACAAATTGTTGAATCACTTTATAATGGTGAATAGAATATTGATGTTGCGGTTAGTTCCTCCTCCTAAGAGGAAAAGGTTAATCTCGTTTCCTGAGAATCACTGTGATGAATTTAATTAAAAAGAATTATCGTTGCTGGAGTTATTATCTCCATTCGTCATATTTCACAACAAAAGTGAAATTAAGTCTAAATCACTGACGTTTAGTCGCCGGCGTGATTTCAGGAAAATATCACGACACATTCCTCGCCCGCACTTACGAACAGTTAATCATCTCATTATCCTCCCAATAGACCCCCAGACTACTCTGAATCAAATAATAACGACAGACAACGTTTTTCGTATTTAATCAGATATACTATATTTTCTTGCCATCTCTATAACCTCTCTTACTTCTATCAACCTGATTCTTATCCCTGACCATTTTTCTTCATTTCCCGGACATTCCCATTCTAGAACCTTTATCGCCTATCTTCAGATTAAAATCTCAACACGTGTGCATGGTACCATGGGCGTGCAGTGCATACAAGCAAAAAGCTGTGCATTACTAAAAATTCTGGGAAACATACATAAATTAAATAATTGGATTAACATAAACGAAAACAATACTTTACAATTAGCGCTATCTGTGTACCAGTAGAGACTGTAATTGCTTAGTTCTTAAAACCACTACCACGACAACTCACCTCTGTACCAATGGAGCTCTTTTGTATTCGCTGCATCGAGCTGTTTACATTACTTTATTCTGTCTTTAAGCTAGTGAATTACTCAAGTCATATAAATGGCTTGATCCGTTTTGTATGTTATTTTTTAACAGAATAACATTAGAAAGGGTTACAACTGCATGCAAATCATTGAAGTGTCTACTTCCTCTTTTACTAATTCGCGAATTTTACTATCTTACTATTTTAAATGTGTTGGTTTCATGATTGTTTTTTAAATTTGATTTTTGATTTAAGAAAAACAGAAAGCAATTGGCAGAACGTTATCCTTTAATAAAAATAATTCTTTACTTTAGTTATTACGTGAAGGATTTTCAAACAATAAATTAATCATATTTAGTCATTGAAAGTGTTCTTAAAAACGTCCATACATTTTTTATATGAGTAACAAAGTATTATTTTTCCTTAAAACTTATCCTTTAAAAACGCTTTTAACAGAACTCTAAAATTATAAATAAATACATAGTAGGGTCGTATAAACGACGGATTTATTTTAGCTAAAGACGTTGGTTAAACGAAAGTACATATATTATATATGATTGTATAATGTCATTGGCAACAGCATAACCTAAATCTATACCTACTGTACGCCACTACATGGTACTAAGACTTATTTAAAGTAATTCTCTGAGATTAATCTCGTCATATCACATTCCGCGGACATCTGAATTTTGATGAATAGGAAGATGGAAAATGGAAGACTCGGAGAAAAACGTTTAAAATGTGAATTTTTGTGACAAAAATGTTAAATTATTTCATTTCTTCGCCAGTTTTATATTTTTTGCGTATCAAGAGTAGTTATTTCGAGTTTGTGTCTCGGCGTATTTACAAGCGTAACAGACAGAACGTAAAAATAGAGACATTCAATTTTTTTAATGGTTTATTTTACTTAGATGAAAAGACATTCTGAAAATTCATTAATCATTTTATTCTACAAATCGCCCCATTGATAGAAAAATGAGAAAATTAAAAAAAAAATGCAGAATTGAGTTAATTATGAAAAATATCTCAAAATAGTGTAGACTTTCATGGAAAAAACGTCAGAAGTCTAGTTTTAAAAATGCCTGCTAGAGGACATTATTTCTGCGAATAACACCCATCTCCTTTTGTGGATAAGATAAACGATAGTTCTCGATTGGATCGCCAGGTGGGAGGTTATCATTTTTGGACTTTGGTCTACTGTCTACTGTCTACAGAGTACCAGGTGCGTAAGGACCCCTTGCTCTTTCATCCCACGTGTGCTTTACGGGCTGTTTAAGAATGGAGGTTTTTTTATTAGCTGCGAGAAATGGTGCAGGCGCTGCCGCTTTAGCAGAATTAAATTCCTAAAGGAGGATATCTTTTGGTCACATGGAACGCGCGGGGATGTTTATTACGTCATACGCGGCGAGGACGTTTTTTGATGGATTTTGGTTCTGAGGAATCCCAGCATAAAAATGTTTGGCGAGTTGTTTGACGAATTTCTTTATGGGAGGAATCCCCGAGTCGTGGTAGAGTTGTCTAATCCGTATCCATCGCGGGGCCTCCAGTGCTAGCCTGAGGATCCTGTTCTGGAAGATCTGTAGTCTGCTCATGTTTAATTCGGGTGCGTGACCCCACCTGAGGGCTGCATAGGTGAGGATAGCCTTGTAAAGTAGGAGTTTATTATCGGTGGCGAGCTTATTATTTCTGCCTAGGTTATAGTGAAGATAGTACACGTGACCTGGGGGGTTATCAAAAATAATGTACGTACTCGTATATATAAAAAAAGAATAGATAATTGAAATTAGTTATACGAAAATGGTGAAATGGTAACGCGTTATAGTAACCAAAATATTTTTTTAAATGATAGATTCTTAATGTATACACCGTGATTCAAATTAGTGGGAACATGTTGATAATATATTGCGTTTTAAAGTGTACACCGCTGGCTTTTGTAATATAGTAATAAATATAAGTACATATCCAGCGCGTTTTCATTATAAAAAATTCACTACTGATTTAATTGTTAGGTTTTAGATTCATTTTTAATTTGTAAGGAAAATAAATTAAAAATATAAAATATGCATTTGAATAATGGAAAGACCAAAGCTAAAATGGAGCCGTACTATTTATCTTAGGAGTCTAAGGAGTCTGAGGAGTCCTGGAGAGAAATGGTTCGTAATAGGAATCAAGGGAGGACAATTCTTGAGGAGGCCAAGAGCCGCCAGGGTTGCAGAGTAGAGCCGACAGTAATGATGACAAAATAGAGTACAAAAAGGTAATTTATTGTTTTGGAAGTAAGTTTGTAGAACTCCATAATCACACTGAAAAAAAAAACTTGTTTATTAGTTCTATTCGTTTAAATTCCCATTACACTTTGAAATTAAAGATTTTAGATTAAATTTATTTGGAACAGTTAGGGTTTACCAAACATGAATAATAAACGAACAAGTATATATATTTATATATATATATATTCTAATTTCCTCTAATTGATATTTTTACGAATCTGTAATTAAAAATGCTTTAGGATTTTATTTGTTTACTATAGGCATACCAGAGACATGGAACAAAATCATTAACTTGATGTAATTATGCAGAAAGTAGTTGAGATAGCAATTTGGAACTATTGCGTCCTTAAAATATCGCTAGTGTTCGAACATAATTATTAACTAAAATCATTGAGTAGCTTGTTGGTGTAGTGGTCAAGACGTTGGCCTAATGATCTAGTGGTCGGGGGTTCGCGCCTCGTTCCAGGACACCAGCAAGTTAGTCCTATTTTCATAGCACAAGCATTTAGCTTAGTTTGAAAATAGTAAGAATATTGATGTATTCCGTATGTATTCCGTGTACGCATATCTATTTTTTTTTAAAAAAAGTTAAAGTTAATACAAATACACTTGTAAAAAAACCCTACGAATTAACATGAATGATATTTTAATCATTTACTTAAAATTGTATAGCTATCCTCTTCCATTTCATTAGCGTTTAAATAGAATCGTTTCTTAGAATCGTATCAAAATATAAAAACCCTAAAGTTCCCTTCATTACCTTTATTAAGTACTTAAAATTATATAACTGCCCATTTTCGATAGATTTCATATAAATACATGTTATATTTTTTATTTATTATCTTAGTTTTATTAACCACAATTGAGTTTAAATACATCTACCGGTTTCGGAAAACACTTTTCCTTCTTCAGGATGTCATAACTAACTAAAAATATAGAATTGTTTCTTCACCAGAATCTATTTTATTTTTTTATTATTATTTTTTTTTTTTTTATTATTTTTTTTTTTTTAAAAAAGATTCTGGTGAAGAAACAATACTATATTTTTAGTTAGTTATGACATCCTGAAGAAGGAAAAGTGTTTTCCGAAACCGGTAGATGTTTTTTAAACTCAATTGTGGTTAATAAAACTAAGATAATAAATAAAAAAATATGAATCTTAACCACCAAGTTAATATTGCTAATTTTAAAAGTATAAATACATGTTGATGAATTTAAAATGGTTAGATTGATAATGCCGTCATAAGGCGAAACGCATCTCACGGAAATTAAACGAGTGTTTTATGAAAATGTGGGTACAAAAAGTTAGCAGTAACCCCAATACTATCACGATAAAGTCAGTATAATTGATTTGAAAAGAAAAATTATTAATTTTTCAGATCAGAAATATACATATAATGAGCTATCGTTCTGCTTACTCCTTCATGGAATTTCTTCACCGTTTGTGTTTACCGTACAGATGGCCAAAACGGTGACGCGGTCGGCTGGTCCGCCCACTGGATCCTCTCCTGCCTAAATTCCCAGCTCTATATCTTCACTAAAAAATAATCTATTTTCACATTCATTCATGAATGTCGGCTGATTGATGGTCGCGTTGGCGCTGGTCGACGGAGTCTTGACTAATGACCAGGGTGTAGCTCGGCCTCAACACATAATAAAATGAAGGAAAACATGTCCATTGAAATGTCCAATTGTCGTAAAAAAGTACAATCTGTATATACGATACAAAATTATGTCTATTTTACACGATCCTATCATTTGTTGCCACCCGGTGGATCAAACGCTAGCGCATCACAGAAAATTCATTAAATCGGCTCGGCTCAGTCTGTGGGTGTCTCTAGTGTAATGTGTCAGAGTGGCTATCTCCGGTGGATGGTAATGAACAATTGAAACGCTTGGTTTACACATGAAACACATAATACAATTAATGCACGATCACAACGAATACCCGACAACATATTTGCACGATTTGAGACTTTATGAGAGTCGTCGTTCTTTCCTCCAGGCGAGGACACTAGTTTGTTATGAATTTAACACTAATCTTATAGTTACTACGAGGTTGAGAGGTTACTTAAATGTTGAATGAATGATGTGGCAGCCGTGCCAAAATTGATCTCACGTCATCGAGAGACTTCTAGATTGTTACATGATCCATTTCCAGCTGAGATATCTCCTCCAACCAGGAGATGAATCCATGAGGCGGATGGATCGAGGACCTCACACCTCCCGTATCCACCGTATCTCAGAATTCCTTTTTCCAAAACTATCCACATTGTCGGTGGAGCGTCGTTCGTCCAAGTTCGGTATTGTGGCGCTTAGTCTATCGAGTAATTTTTAGATGTCACACATTTGATCGACCTAAACCAAATTTTGCGTTGTTATTTTTTAGGACCCTGCGCAAAACATATATACCATCGTCCTTCCCCTGACCATTACTATTATATAAAAATCTGTCTGTTTTGTAAGTCTGTCTGGACTATATAATATCTGATCTCAACTAAATTTTTCAAAGTTTTTCTTTAAAACCATGGGAAAAATATAGCATCTCCCACTCTCTCATTTTCAAAATAAATTCGATTTTATTTTAATTTTATAGTTAAACTCTAAGACCTTGAGAAAAATATAGTTACCCAACTCTTTCGCTCTCTGGACGACTTAAAAAAAAATGCATAACACTAAATACGTGTTGCATCAATATTCTTACTGTTTTCAAATGAATCTAAACTCTCGCTTCTTAATGGTCTTTTGGAAAGAGGGTCGAACCTCTAACCACTACATGAGTGTTTTAATTACTAGATCAACAAGCACAATTATATATGCTGTAACCATGGACCCAGTCCTGGATACTCTGGACCAAATCATTAATCTTTAGGGCCTGCGCAAAACAAGGGAACCTCATTCCCCATCTCCTAACCTTTATTTTAAAGTACACCAAATCTGAATATCGGGCAAGGCCAGTAATTTACGTTTCTAGAAGCGATTTTGTAAATCTTCTCGACACTTAATTCTAACTAGAGAAACCATATTTAGAAACTGCATTCTAGTCGGCACCATCTTTAATTATGTATATACTTTATTTGATTATTTCTCAGAAAAATAATTCAAAAGAAATTTTTTCCACAGTTGGTGATGTCACGTCGTGTAAAAACCTGTATTGGGTATCAAAATTAAATGACGCACTGGACTTGAATCTACATTCGCGTAAGATTTTTTTACGTTGCAACTTTTAATATTTAGTCAATAATTATTGATCTAAAGTCTGATCTTAAGTAATTCTTTGAATTTCTTAATTAATACAACGTAAACATTCTCTGAAACACTACTAGCTCATTGCGGTGGTTGTGCACGGATAAAATGTTGCCAACGTGACTCGAAGAAAGACGGTAGAGTCCGATATAAATCAGTCTCTCAGACCCCAAACAATTTATATTAGGCACTAAAACTGTGTAAAATAAAACACATGATCTGAGAGAAAAAAAATATTCGTGGATAGTAGACACACACCTAGACTTTAAAGAAATGAAATAAAATGAACAGATAAAAATATTAACTTAAAATCTCAAGTGAATACGATATTTCGTGTAAAACCGTTTTGAACTGTGGTGCAAAAATTATCGAGTAATTATATCTAAAAATTATTCACAGCAGTTTTAACAAATATTAGACATGTGTGGCATTTATTGCACAATGATTAAAGATCGTAAATGAATATTAATATTTTTAATACAAATTAAATGTATTAATCCAGATTCGAATCCCGGTAGCAACAACAATATTTTTGAATATACTTGATTTTATATGTATATCTTTCTAATTAATACATTTAATTTGTATTAAAAATATCACAAACCTATATTTTGAATAATTACAACTTCACAATAAGAATGTGTTCTCCTTAATAATATTAATATTCATCATTTGCTAATCTGTACTGCCATATAGCGGATTTTTTTGCGAAAGATTATTTTGGTATTATACAATGACACTGATATATACAGATCCAATAGCGGCGAAGATTATTAGATTGTGCGAATTAACATAACATATAAAACAATACATATTATATTAGGTACATAAATTCGTTTTGTAAACAATGGATGCACCCCTGTTAATGACGAACTAATCAGTGTTACACCTTGGCGTGTTCTAGACACCATGTCAAAAGTAATTTGGTACAATAACTTCTGTGGAAACAACGATAAATCATTTCTGTCTTTGTCTTGTTCCATCAATTTAACGGAAAACCTTTTACGTGTATCAGGGTTACTAGTTGTGTTCGTGTCGTAAATATCAGCGCCCTACATAGCTGTTTGACTCGACGACGAAGCATCATTACAATATAAGAGGTTTCTGTATTTCTGGTTTCTGTACAATATGACTTGAAATATCATTACAATATAAGAGGTTTCTGTGTTGTTGCGTTAGATTGTCTGGATACCGATATAGTATAGCCGTCTTGAAATTAATTCACAGCTTTAAAATGTCAGGAATTCAGTGACGCAACTTCACTTTTAATGTGAGATAGTAATTGTTTTTAGAGAATTGAAGCTTTTTAAAAGAAATAAGATGAAAAATTCGCAGATTATCTGGACCAGTCATAACCGATGGTGTATTCTCATGGTCCGGGTTCATGAATTTTTAAAAGATTTTCGACGAGATTTTGCTACTTTGATATTCTCTGGAGATAACTTATTCTCAGCTTTTACAGTCCCCGTGTACACACTATGTCTTCATTCGTCGTACGTCAAATATCTAATTGAATTGTCGTGATTTTGAATCTCCCTAGCAGCAGTTAAAATGGAATAAATGTAATTTAACGCCCTGTTTTAGGTAAGTTTTATTTAATGTATATTAATGTATAATATAAGTTTATTACTGGTATGAGCATTTGTGAGATAAACTCACAAATGCTCATACCAGTAATAAACATTTGTGAGTCTATTTCCGTGGATATGGGACTTCGCCAACTCGAAACTCTATGAAATAGCCCAACATAGGAACAGATACGAGATGGGCTAGCTATGTTGTGAATTGGCTCGAGACAAGGATGCCTGGAGAATGATTTAGGAATTGACCTTGGGCCTGCACACTCTTAGTTTCAAACGATAATCGTTGATTTATGAGCATTTGTGAGTTTATCTCATCGTGTCTACTTCCGTGGACATGGGACTTCGCCAACTCGAAACTCTATGAAATAGCCCAACATAGGAATAGACACGAGATGGGCTAGCTACGTTGTGAATTGGCTCGAGACAAGGATGCCTTGAGAATGATTTAAGAATCGACCTTGGGCCTGCACACTCTTAGTTTCAAACGATAATCGTTGATTAATGACGTTTGTAAATACATAATGCAGAATTGGATGGTCAAATCAATAAATATTAATTAATTATTATTCAAGCTTTTCGGAAATTTCCTGAATCGAGGCATTATGACGTTCTATTGCTAACGGTACTCGGTCCTACAGCTGTTCCTAGACATTGCGCTGCTTTAAGACAAGCTAGATAATACCACCCTTATATTTATACAATTACAATAATTAACATGAAAATAAATATTTTTCTAAGCTTTTATTAGAATTTCTCGAAAGACACAACGATATAACCCTTGACATTAAGCTCATTATTTTGAGTACTAAGATACGTTGTAGATTTCTTCAAACATTCTGTATTTTTTGCGTTGCATCCAATACACGTTTAACCCAGGAGTTTTCAATATATGAAATAAAATCAAAAACAATTACAGGTTTATTTGTTTGTTTACTCTTATTTTAAATTTACCGCCTCTTGAAAATGCCGCCCTAAGGCATTACCTTATTTGCTTATTGGCTAAGGACGGCCCTATTTTCTCTCAAAGGTACTTCATTTACAGGTCCAAGTATGACGTGGGTGTTCAATTGGTATTTCCTGGTGGAGTTCCAAGAATAAACGCTTAGGCAGACGTTCTGGCGACATCCTTAATACGTGTCTTAACCAGTTTGAGATTTTTTACACAGGTGAGGTCAATTTCTGAAGCTTCCCGGTTTGTCACATGTCACAATGCACACACCTTACTAGGTCCCAAGATAATTCATCTCTACTGTTCATAACTATATAAATATTTATTGTTTAATTTGTAATTTACATATTTTATTTTTACCTTTATATATAAGTATTTTGCTTTGTTTTATTAACTACTTAATGAATTAAATACATCTACCGGTTTCAAAAATTATCATTTTATTCTTCAGTATGTCATTAACTAATCAAAAACATATTCTTTAACAGAATCTACATATTTTTAAAAAACAAAAATTATTTAAAAAATAAATTTAGTACCTAACTTAAATTGTTACTTGTTGATACAAAATAATTAGAATTATTTTTAGGAAAACTAACCAAAATATTATAAACAACCGACTAAATTTAACCACAAGTCTCATTCTAAAACAAATTTCTAAAAATTATTCTAATTGTTTTGTATCATCGAGTAACAATTTAAGCTAGGTACTAAATTTATTTTTTAAATAATTATTGTTTTTTTTAAATAAATTCTGTTAAAGAAACAATATAAGATATGTTTTTGATTTGTAATGACATCTTGGTGAAAAAATGATATTTTTCGAAACCGGTAGATGTATTTAATGTAAGTGGTTAATAAAACAAAGTTAACAATCTAAAATAATTATATATAAGTATTTTTTGTGGTAGAGTTTAAGGCAATTGATATATAATTCATATATAATGTTTATATTTACATTATTAATAGTATAGTTTCTGGCGTATTCTATATTTTTATATGCTGTGGATTCATGGAAAGGGAAGGAAGATGGATTGATGCTTTTGAGATGTGGTGCTGGAGACACATGTAGCGCATACCGTGGACGGCGAGACGCACGAATGTCTCCATTCTGCAGGAGTTGAACAAGGACATTTCCCTAAAACGTATCCTTCAATTTTTTAGATATCTTGCGAGAGAAGGGAAGATAGTTTAGAGAAGCTTGTTGTGGTGGGCCCACATCGAAGGAAGTTGGATAGACTGAGTGGAAAAGTAAAGGAGCGCAGTCAAGAGGGCGTTTATGCGGATGATGAACATAAATTTTTAATGTAAAAAAATTTAATTTTTCTTAATGCATGAACAACTTGTATTTTCACATCATATTGGTATAAGTTGGTAGGGCAGTGGTTAATATCCCCGCTTGTCACGCAGGCAACCCGGCTTGTTAATATTTGTATGAATCAGAAAACATATTAAATGCAGGAGTGGTATGATGACGCATAGACTAATCAGCTCTTTGGTTTTCCAAATAAAATCACTCAAATTCTACTACTAATAAATCAAATTAATTTAAATAATAAGACAAAACACTTTGTTTAAACCACTATTTATTGATAAATCAACATGTTTCGATATCTATGTATACTAAAATTAAAAATACGAGTATAGATAAAAACACAACTATAAAATATAAGTGGTAAGTAACTAAATATGAATTACTATGAATACAAATTTAAAAAGTGACTATTTGCAAAAAAGCATTTGGTTATTTATAATATTAAGTTTGCTATTAACACTTTTTCTTTATTCAATAAATAGTGCTTTTAACAAAATGTTTTGTCTTATTATTTATATAATAATATGTGGCCACAAAGTAATTTTGCTAATATTGAAGAAGTGAAATTTATTTACTTTTAAAATTAGCAATATTAACTTTGTGGTTAAAATTCATATTTTTTATTTATTATCTTAGTTTTATTAACCACTGAATTGAGTTTAAATACATCTACCGGTTTCGAAAAATACCATTTTCTTCTTCAGGATGTCATAACTAACATAGTTAATACATCTACCTTTTCTTATTCAGGATGTCAGGAAAATGGTATTTTTCGAAACCGGTAGATGTATTTAAACTCAATTCAGTGGTTAATAAAACTAAGATAATAAATAAAAAATATGAAATTTATTTGTTTAGTTTGGCCACGCGCAGTTGTCAAATCGGTCGTAAGTCATGCACTAATTGAGCAATAGGACGTCGTGATTTTCTGCTGTTTTTATTACAAAAACAAAAGAAAAACAGCTTGGTCGCCATTGTCATCGCTCGACCAATGACAATGGAGAAAAACGTCGTGAAAATTAAATTTGAAAAGGGTCTCGACCCGTTTAGGGCGGGGTCCACGTCACTGGCAGAACAAGCTTTCTATGTACGAAAGAGAGATGGATCGTTGAAGAAGAAAAAAACACAAAAGTTTGGAAAGTTTTACACATCCAGCGATCGCACGCGTTCTTCAATGAAACGACGCGTTCTGTTGCGGGATACTTTATTTATCCTTCATAGATACAGAACATAGTCTCTCAATTATCAGGGGTCGATTAAGCGGATTAACAAATATTTTAAATTTTTGTTTTGTTTTTTTATTAGATTATATAATATGCACCAGAAAATTAAACATTGCAAACACGTCATCAATAGAACATCTTGGTCGATGACGTGTTAGTATTCGGATTTTACGTCTATTCTGTTTTTCTAATTTTCATAGTGTGTTTTTAAAATCTGGTAATATTTTTTCTCTACCACCCCGTACTGTATCACAACTGTAATTCATTTTTTATTTATGGCGGATTACCCGCTAGTTCACTGTCTGCTATACAAATTTTTTACACAATGCATTTCCGTTATGGTAAAATAAATCGCGTGAATCTTGGAATCACATTATTTAAAAAATAATCATAATTTTTTTTTTATGTATAATGCAATGCACATAAAAATTAAAAATTCTCAATTTCAATTACATTAAAATAAATGCATGTAATATGTAGACCCCATGAAAAGCTTAATGGATGAATTTGTTAAAAAATACTACATGCATCGTCATCGTTATTATCATCCCCTTATCCTAGGAGGGTTGGGGGACCAGTCTCAACAAAGCACTTCCACCTTCTCCTGTCATAAGCCGCTTCGGTATTTGTTGATCAATCAATCTTTAAGGCACCTTAATTGAGACTTTTCTAAATTTTCTATATATATATAGATGTAAGGGCTCCATGTCGTAGGTGTCCCTTATCTTTCTCGATCAAATAACGATATTCCTGCTACTTTCGTAAAATAACTCTTTTTGGCAGCCTAGATTCTTATTCTAACTCTCCATAAGAACGTACACATATTTAGTGTCCACATATTAAATTAAAGTGGGCATATTCACAGTTTGAAAAACTATTATACACTACTAAATACTACGTTATTATTTATTATTTTACTTATTTATTTATTAAAAACTAATTTCTTTTACATCATTTGGTTTATATTTGTTTCTTCCATTGAATCACTCATCAAATTGACAGTTTTAATCTGTTTCGTTCGTGGGTACTTTAATGATGCGTCTATTTCGTGCTAGGACGCCTCGTGTCACGCACACAATTCTTTATAAATACACTTAATCACTAGCACGTCATCAGTGTACTTCTCAGACGTATTTCTCCCTCGTCTTCCGAGTAAACACATCAATTCTTTGTGTAACCAAACACCCCAAACAGAAATGAACTTCCACGAATACATGAACAGAGATATCCGATGGCATCAGCATCCAGACTGACGTTTAAAAATGACAGCTGAATCTCGGTTAAGGAAATGACTGAAATATTTATGCATCTTTAAAATGCTCAGAATTTTTTTTAGTGTAGCAACAATGCGTTTTCATTACTGACGGATTCGACGGACACGTTTAGCGGTAGAGATCGACAGAAAATCGGTTTGGGTCAGTTTGCTAGAAGCTTCGTTGATCGGCATTTTTTGACTTTGTTTATGTGATTTTTTTGTATATATTTTATATTATATATTGTGTTTCGATAGTGTATACTTAAGTAATAGGAATACGTATGATATAGAATCTATTTTTCAACGTAGAAAACATAATTTATCATCAACAAAATCTACCGTAGTACGACCTGATTTAACAGCCGATTGTTATTCAGTTGGTATATATATATATATAGATAATATATTAGCGTCGCGCGTCCCCTTTTAAATGGTAATATCTATGTATACATTACATCTATTAGTTAAATAGTATACTTATATAAAAATATCAATTTGTAGACTATTTCAGAATTGTAAATACTGAATACGATTGTTACAAAAACACAATTTGCAAAAAAACACATCTCTATTTAACTGTTCCTAATGAAGCGTTATCCGCCCATTTAATATATATAGACAGCCCAACATTTAAATTGTATAAAACAAAAATGGCTATTTATGCTGAATAAAACAAAAAGAAACTGTATTGAAATTCAAAAAACCAATACCACATTTTCACGCTTTAATTCGAAAACTGTCAAATACTCGTATAAGTATTACAAAACGTATATTTGTACAATTATTGAAACGCTTAATTAATATTGCATTTCGAATTGAATATATGTTTGTACAGTAATGTAATGCACAATAAAAATATTAAATTGTGAAAAAGAAATCATTTAGGTCTTATTGAAAATATGTTCATTATAGGTACCAACTTGCGCCAAAGAACACGTCAATATGATAATATGCTTGCCAGTAGGAAAAAAAAATACATGTAAGGCATACGATTCCGTTACGTTTGATAGAAAGAAAGGCTACTTTAGTGTTTTTTCTTACTGGCAGTTTCCGTATTCCTAGAGCAATAAAATGATTGATTGATGGATTTGCTAAATATACGCCTGACTTAACGCTACATTTCCGCTACAATTGTTTTTTTTTGTATACCGAATGCCAAAACATTTTTCGATACTCATTTTCAAGAAAAACAATTTTTTTCTTGAAACGACAAAAAGTGTTACTGTTCACATGGCGATGAGGTAGTGGAGTAATTTTTTTTAATTTTTTCGATAAATCTCATTTACAAAACTGAAAGAATTTTTTCGATATCTTGAAATATGGCAGAGTTACAGATGTTCAAATGCGTGTTTTAAAAGCTATCGGTTTATACCGTTTTATCGTGTGACGTCACATCTCCCGAGTCGACCAGTCGGTACTCGACCTTCTAGTACTAATATTATTATTTGACTTTGATTTCGCGAGTACCGGGTCTCGTGGACCCCTTGCTACTTCATCGTGTTGTATGCCTTATGGGCCTGTTAAATTTTATTATTATTAGTTAAATAGGAAAAAATTTCTACAAAAGGTGGCAGGGACTGCTGGCTGACGCAGTGATGAGTAACCTCTAAAGGAGGACGGTTTTGGGGTGTTTTAATTGGTGTGCGGGGAGGCCAGCATAAAAACGTTTGAGAGGTGTTCTATGAACTCTTTTTCGGGGAGAAAGCCCGAATCGCGATGGAGTTGTGAGATCCTCGTCCATTTGAGGGCACTCATGCGTTAGTAATATTATTAATACTGGCCGATATGTAAGTGTGACTAAATCCATTTTGTGTCTCGTCCACTGTCCCTCTTTTGGGAGTGTTTTTAATGAATAGATCCCTGAGTGTCTGCCTTGAACTACCGCACCTTAATTTTCCATCTGTATGTAAAACTATGTTCTATAGATTTATATTATATTATTTTTTATGAATAAAGGCAGAACTTAAAGGATGCTGGAGGGTATAAATTTTAAATTTTAATCGCTAATAACCACAATGAATTTCTTCTCCTATTTCGTTTTGTTTATTCTTAAATATGTAGTTGCATTAAAGTCGTGTATTTTTATTAGCTTTGATAAGTGGGACCGACAAGGAAGCCCCAGTTTCTAAACCGTCCCAGCTGTTCTTTGGGCGGTACATACGAGAGATGTGACGTCACACGGTGGATATTGATAATCCGAGCATTTTTCAACAAGCCAACATCTCCGAAAATACATATTGCACATTTTGAAAAAAATCAAAAAGCATGGTAATCTGTTTTTTTTTAATTTTTTTTTTTTAACATACTACAAAGGCTCATTTCTGACATGGTCCACTACCTCATTACGAAGCACAGTTATACAGTTTGAATGAACGTTTACCTTATAAAAATTCCACGCACGCGCAATGATATCATCGCACAGATGTATACGGGCATTCTGGTTTTGTAATTTATTGCACGATTTACATGCTGCACTTGTCACTACGTAATCCGGCGGCTGATTTGCACGCTTTTTATTTGTTCGAATCTACATAACTTGTGTTTGCTAAGTGTTGGTTCAATTTGGTGTTGTGCTTCCGTGCTTTTCCTCGCTCGCTCTAATTGTGGTCGTCGCTCGCCCTCTCATTGTGTCGCTCTTCTGTTAAATGCGTGGTCACACACAACAGACAATGTAGAAATAATGTCACACAGTTCCGTGTATCTTATTATTATAGAATAGATTTTTTTTGGTTCGATAAACTAATAATGAATTGAATAAAAAACCCGTTTCTCTCTAATGATATTTTAATTTTTTTTTATTGACATATATATTATTGTTATAGCGGAGGTGAATACATCGTAATATAATATGGTAATATGTTTATTGTGCGGGATCGAGTTGATTCCTTATATTCTGATATACATACAGCGTTGTCCTGGCTACTTTGCTAAACTGAAGTCTGTTAAAGTAGCCAGTTTTTTTGTGCTGTTATGTAAGATTCGATAGGAATAAAAATAGAGATAAAAAAATAAATGAAGTGGGAGTGTTGTAGAATTAGTGAATTATTAGTGTAGGCACTGTATAATGATTATGTTAGAATGTTGGATAGCCATGCTTCCGATTGATCTCTACCCGATTGGATCATATGTTTGGTCCATATTTGTGTAATCTTATTGGAGTTGAACGATTTCCAGTTGGTGCTGAGTGTGTTGTACAGTTTCGGAGCTAAGAACATGTAGAATCTTTGGTAAAATGTTGTTGCTCTCGGAACTGGCCGGATAGCCGGAAATATTAACCATTATGTAATAACATTTTACAAGTTTAAAAAAATACATTTAATTTAGTGTTAATTGTTGTTAATGATGTGTAAAAAATCCTTAATAATATTACGCTTCCCCATCTACATCTATGACTTTCTGGATTTGGCGACCGTGGCGGCTTCGGTAGTGTCATTTGTGGCAGTAAAGTACGCGAAATCGTATTACGGATGGAAAATATATTGGGTATCTGTCATCCTGTCATAGATAAGAAAAGTTTCCCGTCATCTCATCTATGTTTCATGGTCTCTTTTCTTATCTATGTAAAGTGCACAATACACACAATTTACACCCTATCCTGAATCGTTTTGAGAGCTGTTTACTCTCATTTCGATTTGTCAATATCACATTTTTTAAAAAATTTATTACATTCAGTTATTAACATCTTTATACCATCATAGGTTGGCTCCGGTATCATCGTACCAGAGCCATACCTGTACAATTTGTCGTGAGACTAGTTATCACATTAAATTCAGAAGGCGGCTAGAGAGAAGCTATAGAAATCATGCATCCCCAGAAGAAGAGGGTAGACGTCACTTTTATGTAAAAGCAATATAAAAAGGGATTTCCTCATTGAAATATAGATTCTACTAAGACCCTGACCTCGTAGCGCTCACCAATGCGGCCACAATACCCGCCCGCAGGGTCTAGCAGCAGGCAATTGGCGACAGCCGATTACTTATCTGCTAATATTATATTAATTATATACATCAATTCTATTTAAATTGTAACACAGTAAAATCAGCGTATATACTTATAAAACAATTTGACATAATAATCTATTATGGCAATGACCAATGGTAAATAGTATGGTATAGTTTAGTAGTTAGGTCGCACGTCAGAGGTAGTGGGGTCGATACTTCTACCAAAATATTTTATATCTAAAAAAGTTTTGGGTGAATATAAAATATAAGATAAAAATGAGAGTATATATAAATATTACTAAATTTACTCTTGCATACATATTATGTTAAAATACAGATTGAGATAAAACAAGTAATAAATGTATTTAAAAGAGATACAATTTTGTTTAAATAAATAAAAATATCCAGTTGTAATTATTGAGGATTGCCAATTTCTATAAAATCTACTTCCTATCAACTAGCTGTAGTAAGCTGCTCCGAGCTGAAAGTAAGAGTCGCCAGTTGTCGACAATAAAACCGGTTTTGCGGCAATTTGTCTAACAGATAGATGTTCAAACCAGATATTAAAATATTATAACTCACAACTTATAATTTGCACGTCTCCAATTGAGATACAATATTTATTTAAATCTCACGGCGATGACGAGTCTCAGATGAAAAAATAATTTAAGTATCGTGAAATTTGAAGGCGGATGAAGTGGAAAGTTGGTCGGTCAATCGTATGTGCAGAAAATCCAATCCCGCGAGCGTATCTTCCCTGGCGTCTCTCACTATCTCACACACCCAGAGTATGTGTTCCGGCGTCTGTCTCACACGGTCACAGACGCACCACGGATCCTCGGCGAGTCCCAGGTTAAACAATTCGGTCAGAAACTCGCCATGGCTCGAGATCATCTGCACCGTATAATGATCGAATACCTTTCTCTCTCACAGCCACTCGGGGGAGGAAGGAATGAGTCCATCTTCCCGTCGTGGCCGTGTCTCATCAGTCTTGCCATATTCCTCAGTCTAATACCCAACTCTTGATGTGTATCTGAAGGCCTGCGAGTAGTCCACCTACAGATCCCTCGAAATCTGCAGGTACCAGACAACCCTAGTAAAATATTTGGGAGATATAATAGATTCAAAATAGAATTTATCGCAAAATATATGACACGTGACTAAAAAGATTGCTAAAAAAATCTCGCTTCTGCGAAGGATCAGAAGATTCATTAGTACTGAGTCTTGTAAAATAGTATACAACTCTGTTGCAAGCAAGATGACGGTCTCCTATAGGGTTAACAGTTAGAGAAGCCTGTTAACTAGGAGTTAACAGGCTTCTCTTTAAACGCTGCGATCAACATAGCTCAAAACCGGGAGGAATGGCGATGTATTGTGCACCAAGTTACAGATTTTTCAGGAGACCATGACACTCCTCATAGAGCATGCGATAAATAAGAAGAAAAATAAATGACCAATGCAAATACATAAAGACTTGCAAAATGTAGGCGAGTATCCAATAGAATAGACCAAAACAGCAATCTCAAAGGATGGATGGCGTTTGATAGTGACTGCGGTCATGAACTTAAAGAGGAAGATTTTTTAATTTTTTTTTTTAAATATGACATTTGTCTCTCAGAGCAATTATATTAGCCAGTGTTAAATATACGTATGACGTTCTCAAATTTGTAACATATTCGGGTATAGCGTGATGGGTAACATGGGTATAATAGGACAATGGGACACCTGGAAAATAACCGCTATATTTGTGTTTCATCGTTTCACGTAATGTGAATACAAATGTAGGACATTCGTAGAATAGCCTTTTACGATTGTGTCATCGATGTCTAAAAATAAAATTACAGTGAATCATCGACGTTCAAAAACTTTTAAGTCGTTCCGAAATCGATCTTGGGTTCATTATTTGGGTCGCTTCTTGGAATGCCTTACGTCTAAATTTAGCTTTAATTTCATCCGGACGCAATGGAAAAGGCACACAGGCTGATCAGAAAATTGTTGCAGGGTAGAGTACGACCAGCTTAAGTTTGCGCTTTAAAATTTATTGTCACCAATCAGTTCTCATTTTAATTAGTCACCTCTTGTCCTTCAAGCAGTCTGTGTGCTCTGGTCGTTTCCGATCGCTTTATAGTGCAGGTACACTCAACCTAATCGAGAGTTACGGAATTTTTAATGTTTACATAATGTCTTCATCATCTTCTTTGGGACGCGGACGAGCACTACGAGGGCAAGCGCGTGAAATATTATTCAACGTTCACAAGTCCATGTCTAATGAAGCTGCCAATGTGGTTAGTGATTTGAAAAGAGTTGAAAAACGAGTAATATTTTCGCAGTCAAATATAAATGACTATATTTTATTTATTGTGCTATTGTATTAAAATGTTAATAACTTAATTTATAATGTTATTTTTACAATATTGTTGATGTTAATTGTAAATCACTTAATTTTCATAAATCTTTTTATTGTGATATTGTAGCGGTAAAATGTAACAAATTTAATTTTTATTGTTATTTACATTATATTTCATAATTTATAAATTCCTAACATCAAATTTTTATATTAATATTTTTTTAAATTGTGACCTCTGTTCAATTTTGTAAGAAGTCAGTATTAATAAAGAGTTAAAAATATTTGTGAACTGTTATTTTCTTATAATATAGTTATCTTATAATATAGTTAAATAAACTGATTATCAAATGAAACGAACTTTTTATTTTGTGTATCTTTCAATAATTCCCAAATTCAAAAGTCAATTAAATTCAGAAGATCGTTTTTTGATTTACCTACTGTAAGTATTCGACATGTGCGCCCTTTTTCCGAAGTTTTACTAATGTCTTTGTATAGATGCGCGTGGTAGATCTTATGCGCAAACTTAGAAACTAGAAATCTTATGCGCAAACTTACTTTTGCCGTACTCTATAAAATAGAGTTCTCACCAATTCTAGGCAAATATGCTTAAAACGTTTTGGCAGAATCTACTAGATAACGCTGATAAATTTACAAAAAATCTGGTAGATGACGCTGATTTAAGTGTTAATCTGAATAGTGGTGTAAGAAAATCAATAAAAATAATAACAAAAAAAAATTAATCACAATTCACTGATAGTGAGTGCGATTCAAAGATATCAGTGATTAACTCAGTGATTTTGATTTGATCATGATTTTGAGCTCATCACTAGTTCAATAATAATAATAATAATAATAATAAAAAGTTTTTTTTTAAATCTGATTCGCCATTAAGATAATACATATTATGTTATACATTAAAGGTTATGAAATAAATATGCTATGAAAAAAAAACCAAGGAAAATATTAATAAATACAAAAAAAATTTTTTTTTTTTTTTTAAAGTTAATAAAAATGATTCCAAATGTGATGGTTGCGGTACAATGGTTTTTTGCATCTTACTCAAAAACATGCAAAATGGACATGTTTGCTTTTGATTCTAGACCTTACAATTACAAGTACGTACGATTGATCTGTCGATCGATTGATCTAACACTGTTGGACTGTAACGCACTGCGGGCTGAGCAGTTTCTCCATGGCTACCTCACTTCCTAGAATGTAGTCAGCTTTCCATTGGCACAATATTATAATGGATGCTTGCCAAACGAAGTTAGAATATTTAGAAACTTCTGTACCTATACTACCGAGTCTATAACCTAACATGTTTAGAATTATTGACTTCGTATCTTTACATTATTCAAGTAAAGGATGTTTATTTTAGAGGTTTGTTTTTCGAATTGATAATGTTTATTCACATTTAAAAAAAAATATATATATAAATATAAATATATATATAAATATAAATATATATATATATATATATATATATATATATATATATATATATATATATATATATATATGTAAGCATCCTCATAAATCTTTGTTCAACTTCACTTTTGCCATCACCCAACAACCAGTTCCTGAGATAATATTTAAGAATATCCTTTGAGATATATTTCCCATTATTTTGCAAAATGTTGCAAGCCTCTATGGGTGTCAGAAATATATAGGAGGGTTGACCAAAGATCTGATCTTATTTTGGACTTCACGATGAACCTATTTTCTACTTAACTCTTATGGTCCGTGTTCACGGAATGAGACACATCTGAGAGACAAAGTTGAGGTAAATCTTAGTGCCATGTACGCGCAACTGAGATATTAATTTGGTGAGAAACTCAGAAGTGAAATTAAGATTGGTAGAAAGAGATAAAAACACAAGAGATTTGACAGAGTTGATGATTATATTTGATACGTGCATATAAACGTCATCTAGAATCATAGATGCCTACAACTATTTATTGTGAAAAATAGACAAAATAAGGCACACACATTTATTTCGTTTTAACTGATACTGTGAAGATTCAATCACCCCACTTAATAACGGAACATAAATGGTCAATGGACTGATATTTGATGTTTGACGTACGTCAAGCGTGAAGCAACGCGCAAGACGGTAAATCTTGGTGTGTACACGATGGACTACAAAAGCCAAAGTTGTGTCCATAGATTGTATCGAGAAGAAAATCTCATAAAAATCTTTTTTGTGGCCATTAACTATTACATTTTACAATTTGTTCTACTATTGTATAAAGATTTCCGAACACATGCATCGTAGTGACCGTAATTCCAGCGCCAGTTTTGGTTCAGATGCTTGCGAACCCAGCTTAAACCATAACATGTCTCTCTCTTTTGTCGATGTGCTCATGCGCGCGAACTGCCTGCCTCCACTGGTCATGGACCTTGTTTAGTGCAAAGCGTGGCGAAGCTTCAGCCATGTCTCGGACTTCGATCAATCTGTTCATCCTATTAGAGATCAACCACGTGATCACTAATTTCTCCATATCTTCTAGTAACATGTTTAAAGTATGAAAGGATTCTTAATAATTAAATAAATATATCAATTAGCCCTATATTAGGTATATTTTCGTTTAAATCAATTTAATATATATTTTACTTTCCCCTCCCTTAATGTTCCGTTTAACTGTATACGTTCACTCTCTCTCTATTTCGCATATAATTTTATATTCTGTCTCCCTTGATGTTCTATCTAACTGTACATGTTTTCTGTAATTTTATACATAATCTCCCTCTTCAAATTCAAATTCACGGTTTCATACGAAGTGATTTTGTTTTATTTAATGTAAGAATGAAATAATGTTATGGGGAGCCTTTATTTAAAACGAAATTCGTTATGAATTGAGATATTTGTTAACAAACATAACAAGGTATTCTGTATGTATTTTATACTTCGAAAAGAACTTTACAATTAATTAAAAGAATTAAAAAACTAATCCTAGTAATTTAAAATGTTTATGTGAGGATTTTGTGATTTCATTAGTTAATGTGGTATAACATGATTTTTCTCGTTTTAAATTACATAAACGTAAGTTCTTATACGAGTATATTAAAAATAATTAAAAAAAGCTAATCCTAGAAATGTAACATGTTTTTGTATGGATTTCTGTGATATTACATGTTTTTTCTAAATATAAATTCTTATATAAATAGTTTTAATTTTAGCGAATAAGCAAAGATATTTATAATTTGTTATTTTTATAAGTATTTTATAGTTTAACTTAATAGTGTGCAATGAGTTTATCATATACCATCACGCCATTTCCGCGCCGGGGTAGGCAGAGAGGGTATAAAGGCGCACTCTTCTCGTTCGTGTTTTCCTATTTATTTCTCAGAAATTTCAGTTAAGTAGAACGAATTTAAATATAAAATGGACGACGCCGCTCGTACTGTGTAGCTTACCAATTGATTTTATAATTGATTTGAAATAGCATTGTGAAATAACTAACTACATACATACATTGATGTGTAAAATTATGTTTTCTTATTTTATATTCATTATTTAATTAAAATACATTTTATTGTTAAGTTGTAACTTTTAAAACTTAGTTCCATGATATTTAAAACAAAATAGAAGACTCAATTATAATGATATACAAAAAAAAAATAGCCAGGGAATGATGATGCATGGAGTGATGAGGTATTACCACCTCTTGTCTCCGATATCTCGAGTGCCATAACCTGTGGTGATGTTTTGGGATCCCGTGAGCGGGTATCTGGGGTGGTATTGTTTGTTTTTATATATATATATATATTTTTTTTTAATTTTTTTTTTTGTTAATGCTTTTTTTGTAGAGTTATATGTTTTTTTTTTTTTTGAACTTTTCTTTGCCGGGGCATTTCCCTGGGAGACGTAAATTATATAAGTGCCAAATCTTAATTCGTTTAAAATTTTAAAATAGGTATACAGCAGTTATTAATTTTGATATGTTAACTTAAATGATTTATGTAGTCTTTTCTAAATAATACATCTATTAGGAATAGGTAATTGAAAATGAAATTAAAATAATACTAAGTAAAAAAATGATATCATATCCCGGTGGCAATCAAATATTTTTTCGATACATCGATTTTGATGTGTCTTTGTAATTAATTCATCTAATTGGTTTTTTTATAATTAAGAGTTACTTGACACATTAACTGTTGATTTTTAAGATACCTAGGTTTATCCTAAAACACGTTTTAAATTAAATTAATTATTATCTGCGCAACTGTTCTGTTCTGCGAAGCCATTGCCTATGTACAAATCTAACACAGTACGATTTCATTAAACATTTTAATTAGATTTTCAGTATGCGGGATGTTAACTTGTTGGCCTCATTTTTCTGCACGGACGATGAACTCTGCAAAGGAATCCTTAACGTTGCGAGTCGGAAAATGACGTCAGTTTCTCTACGAAATAATACAGTATAAATATTATAACCTAACGGAGCATTCTACTGGCTCTCCCTCGCACCCTATTGCGACCTGGACAGGGTGAATTTCTGCCGGACTGTGGCCGAGTTTTGCGACTTCAACACATAAATGTGACGTCTATCTACTCTTCTCTTTTGGGGGTGCATGACTTCTATAGCTTCTCTATGGCTGCCTTCTGAATTTAATATGTTAACGGATCTCACATCATATTGTACAGGTATGGCTCTGGTTCGATTATACCGGAGCCAACCTATGATGTTAATGGTTGAATGTTAAAAAAAAATAAAGTAATAATGACCAAAATTTTAGTGAAAAATAAGGTTTTAGTAACTAACTGCCGGAACTTAACTAACGCTATACTTTAAAATATAGTTCAAAAAACGCTTTGAAGATTTTGTAAAATATTGCACGCGTTGCTTTGTAGAGTGGAATCGAAGCGAGAGTAAACAACCAAATATAAATAAAATAAATGTATAAATGAATATTCTCAGATATTAAATCACTGACAGTGAGTGTGACTTAAAGATATCAGTGATTGACTCACGGATTGTGATTTTGAGCTCATCACTAATGTCAATTCTTTTCAATATTTTCTATTCTACATTTTTTACTATATCTTTGGCAGGTCCGTGAACGTGGCAGTGGTGTGCATTAAATGTGAGTGGTGTAAAAGTTATAAATATTGTCACTAGACGTTGTATTCATCTGAAAAATGCACTCTTTCAAAAGCATGTATTTGTGAAAATCTGTGATAGTTTATTTTCCTTAACGAAAAATATTAGTAGGGATTATTATATACTGTTTTTCCTGGAAAAATATTTGTTATTAAGTGAAAGACTTAAAATATTTTATAATTTAAAATAATACCATATTTAAAATGTGTTAGAGAAAGTTTTTAATTCATTTACACATTTCTTTCAACCTAACCCAGATATGTGCTTGGTTACCTACTTGCTCGCCAACTAGCGTGGCGCATTTCAGTGTTAATTTGATCGCCTTGCTGAAAACAACTAAAACTGTTCTTTTTTCGATTACGCGCTAGTTCACCTACCGAATCCGAGAAATCTATGCAAAGTGGCCGACGGTACTTTTCTTAAAAGTGATCAACTTCCAGCATCGTTGAGAGGTTAAATAATTGATTGTGAATAGATAGGCGGGGCTTCAGTTGGTGTGCGGTTTCTTTATTACTGTGTCATCTTGTCTCTTCCTCCCTAACAAAGCGCATTCAAGTTCGCATCAAATGCACACTTGCGACGTTCTGCAACACGTCTGTTCAAGCGAAGGCGTGTATTCAGACCGCGCGGCGCGTATTTGTTTGGAGCAAATTTTTCAAAAAGACAAATACATGTGCAGATTTATTTGTCATTTCTAAATTTTCCCGCTAGATGGTTCTACAATAGTTAATGCATCAAAATTAGAATTTTATATTATTTGCGTATGGACCTACATACTTATAATATAATATAACAAATAAATATTTAATTTTGATTTATTTCGACGAAATTATAGTTATACATGCCTATGCTAATTAGACGGACATAATTTTGACATAATGATTATAATTAATGTAGTGACTTTCCAATTAACGTGCACCAGTGTGGTGCCCTTGGAAATACTATCACAGATTCCCTTTGGGTGTTCTCTCCTCTAGGTGTACTTGAGTTGCTTGCAGTAAAACTCATTGTGACTCATGCGACAATTAATTGACTATTAGTACGAAGGTACGATGGAACAAGAGGCCCGTTCCCCAGTGACGACCTCTTATATACTATTTCCCCCACCACTCATCTTACACACACATACCTACACATACAATGTGACAGTTCTCACAATTAATTTAATATTAATGAAATCGCATAAGATTCATTCCACAGCTGTTATAAATCTATCCTGTAATTTACTATAATTAAAAAAATAAAAATCATTTATACTTGAAATTTGGAGGAACCCTATACTGACTTCATCCACCCACCTGAATCATCATTTTACCTGTGAAACACCGCAAATGTAGCCGGCATTGAATTAATCGAGTCATTCCTTCGAAATTGTCTTTAAGAGGCGAGTTATTGTTTTATTTTTGAAGCACGAATCTTCCAAATGCAAAGAGTTTAATCTAAAAGTTAAAATTATTTAAATCTTAATTTTATAATAATAAACAAACCTACTTTAAATACATATCAGATATCTCATAGAGACGAAGCTATTTTTGTTATATTTAATGAAAAATATACAGGAGTATGGGGTGATTACAGGGCTTAGAACCTGTCTTCGGCTGGCTTAAGTGATCACTTTATATTCACCAATTCTAACCCCTCAAATTCTATATTTATTAAATTTTTGAAAGTTGTATATATGGTATTACATGAACTCGCTTCGAGTACCACTACACCATCGCCATCTATGGACTAAATTTGATAATTAATTTTTCTTTTTTTGAAACAGCATATATTATATATCAACTCAATGAGAATCTGATTTTGTTGAATTTCATTTCATTAAATATAATAAAAATAGCTTCGTCTCCATGAGATATCTGATATTTAATTAATAACAGTGCCTTTATAGGTAAAAATCCAGTAATTGTGTCTTCATGGACATATTTACTTACTTACCATCACGCCGTTTCCCCGCGGGGGTAGGTAGAGAGGATAGAGTGCCACACTCTTCTGTCCTGACACACAATTCTCGCCTCCACATTCATACATATTCTCATACAAGCTCGCCGATTGTTAAGGCTTCTAACAGAAGCATCCTCCATTATCTGGTTTACCTAGTCGTGCCAAGTCTTCCGCAAACGTCCTCTATTTCTGGTGCCATCAACACTTGCATCATATATCTTTCTTACCATTCTCTCCTCATTCATCCGTTCCATATGACCAAACCACCTAAGTGTTCCTTTCTTAATCTTACTCACTATACTAACATCAGCTTTACATTCTTTCCTTATTCTTCATTCTTTACTCTGTCATAAATAGATTTGCCACAATACCATGCACCAAATTTAAAGAACAATCATGAAATCAACACGTTAAAAACAGTAAGGTAGTAAAATTCGCGAATTAGTAAAAAAAGGAAATAGATACTTCAATGATTTGCACGCAGTTGCAACTCTTTCTAATGTTATTCTGTTAAAAAACAGCATAGATAACGACTCCATACAAAATGCATCAAGCCATTTATATGACTTGAGTAATTCACCAGCTTAAAGACAGAATAGAGTAACGTAAATAGCTTTTGTGGCGAATACAAAAGAGCACCATGGGTACAGCGGTGAGTTGTCGTGGTAGTTTTTAGAACTAAACAATTAAAGTTTCTACCTGTACACAGATGGTGCAAATTGTAAAATATTGTTTTCGTTTATATTAATCCAATTATTTAATTTATATTTGTTTCCCAGAATTTTTAGTAACCCACGGCTTTTTTAATTGTATGCACTGCACGCCCCTGATCTCCAATAAGATGAATAGCAAGTCCAAGTCATGACAGTAGTCTCGTTATACGTCGAACTATACAAGGCACAATAAGAAGTGGAAGCAGAATAGAAGACAACGATGTTCAGTCATGAGCACATCGAGCGGAAAGAGAAAAAGCTCAATAATTTTTATATTTATATAAAAATAAGTAATCGTTGAACAAAATTGTAACGTTAATAATAATGCAAGATTGACAAGTATAATTTGGAATATTAAATAATTTTTTTTTTTAAATAATATGCTCGAAGCTTTAGCAAAGAAGATAATGCATCATTTAGTCTTGATTTAATTTTGGTATCCATGTAACTTGGTGCTCAGCCTCCACACTAGTAAAAGGTATCGTCACAAGATACTTGCACTAGCAGAAGAACAATCAATTTCAATGCGAAAATCCCTTATATAGCTTTAACAATGCACCACGTGGTGAACATTGTCTTTGTTACTAGTAAGAAAAAACAAAATATTAGTAATATGTCTTAATTTGGTTATCGTTAGAATGTCATTAAAAGCATCAACACGAGGAAATAAATGAAATGATATGAACAGGTAAAAAAAAACTAAATTTTTTGTAAAACCATTTTGAACTGCTATGTAAAAATAATCGAGTAATCATATCTAAGAATTATTCACATCGGTTTTAACAAAGTTTAGACATGTGTGACATCTATTGCACAATGCGGAAAGATTGTAAATGAATATGAATATTTATTATTTGCTAATCTGTACTGCCATCTAGCGGATTTTTTAAAGGCTACTGATGACCACCCGAGTCCCGTAGCAAAATAAAGGATCACGATGCTCAATTATGAGCAATTCAACCGAGAAAAATAGATACGTTAACTTGTCCGCATTTTCACTTTCGTTCAAGTAATCGGGTACCTTTTAATTTAGCAATTAACTTTTAAAACAGCCACCACCATATTGTACAGCTGTACGAGTACAGTAACGGAAATACACCGAAAATATCTACAATAAATTTAGGCATACTCAATCAAAAATAAAGCATTTCCAGGAAGGTGGAGAAATTTTCGTAAGAATTCTATAAAAAAGTTTAACCTCATCGCGGCCTAATAACAGCACGCACGCAACCCGCAACGTGCTCGGATTGTATTATTATTATTCGGGGTTTTATTGACAGTCGGGTAACTTTAAGTTGGGTAGCAAATCGATTAATTTTACTTATGAACTATAAATAATGGCACGCACGGTACATTGACGTAGATTTACTTCTTGGAAAATGAAAACACTCGGGGTGAATTGTATATTTAATCGTCGTAAAGTTTGGTACACCGGGTGTGACACATCGGGTATACATATGTGGCGCTTATTTCCAAAACCCCCTAAAACGGATTTGGGATAATTTGAGTTAAATATGAGAAAATATCTGATCCATTCATCGTCTTTTACCCGCAAAGGGCCCTTGCACGCCCCAAATTTTTTCTTTCGTCACCGTTTGCTCTTTCTATTAAAATCTTTCCATATAGTTTGTCAACCGAGCTTATTATTAATTCTTGAAGAAGAAACCATAGGTATCGAAACTTGCTGATTTATCAATAAATAGTGGTTTAAACAAAGTGTGTTATTTTAGATTGTTAACTTTGTTTTATTAACCACTTATTGAATTAAAATACATCTATCGGTTTCGAAAAATACCATTTTCTTCATCAGGATGTCAATAACTCATCAATAACACATGTTATTATTTCTTTAACAGAATCTATTTTCAAAAAATAATAATTATTTAAAAATAAATTTAGTATCTAACTTAAATTGTTACTTGATGATATAAAATTACTAGAATAGGAAAAAAAATAGAATGGCACTTGTGGTTAAATTTAGTTGGTTGTTTATAATTTTATGATTAGTTTTATTTATCTCCAACGATTACGAATTATTTAATTAATGACACCATTTACATGCAAAATTGACAATCCTAATATTATATCAAAACCATGACCATTTTCTATCAAGCGATTAGAAAATTCTGAAAATGTTTGTTATGTTTTTGGTTAGTTATTAGAATCCTGAAGAAGAAAATAATATTTTTCGAAACCGGTATATGTATTTTAATTCAATGAGTGGTTAATAAAATAAATTCAAATAATGGATTTTAACCACAATGTTAATTTTTACAATTTTAAAAATTAAACACTTTGTTTATTCATTGATAAATCAACATGATTCGATATCTATGGTACCTTCTTCAGGAAGGATTTCAATAGAAAGAGCTAGAACGGTGACGAAAGACAAATTAAAATTACAAAGTGTTATTATTTATTTATTTATTAGTAACTATATAATACATATAAAAATTTGTTTGGACTGTGCCCGTCTCACTAGAGAAATTCTGTGTCGAGACGGGCATAATATGTTTATATTATTTATATACGCGGCCACTAAGTAATTTTGTTAATATTGAAGAAATAGAATTTTATTCATAATAGATATATAGAAAAAATTTCAAGATGGTCATATAAAAGATAACATTAAAATTACTCAGCAAATATACCTGTATTAGTTTAATTAAATATCAATAAACACTATTGACAATCACGATAGTTTTCAAGAACAAAATTAATCGCACGTTGGGGAAAAATAAAAACGATTAAAATAGCAGTTATTCATGATAATTCCTATGACATCACATATCATTAACATGGTTAATCCCTGAAACTATTTATATACGTGTATTTACGCGTGACATTCTACAATATTATAATATATGAATACGAAAGTAGAAGATGTGAGAGAATCAATTTTCCTACAAGTCACAACAACGACTCGTGTAACCAAAACAAGATAAATATCTGTTTATTATCATACCAATGTCAATGACGTAACTTAGATGATTTTTGTATTTAGCATTTTTATTTGCGAGTCTATAAAAAAAACCACTTGTCGCGTACCTCATAGCGTAATTATCTACCAACGCTGGGTAATTCCTAATTAGTATGTAAGAAGTGTTCGCAGTATTTCCATTGGTTCTTCTTCGTCTTCTTTAGCGGCATTATGGGAATCGGAAGTCCATGATCGCAATCACAATAGATCGTCATCCATCACTTGACATCGCCTTTGTGGTCCAATACGCTGGAAAGTCTGTCAGGATATAATCTGCCCATCCAGGGATGTGCTGCGGGGGCTCGGAGGGGTGACTTAGACCGGTGAGTCTCTTGTTAAATTAAGAAAAAACAATATTCTCAGATCAAATCTGTAGGTACCTAACTACAATTTTTGTAGATGGTTTAAATGTATTATGAAATGTAAGACTTTGTTGCCTTTTGAAATATCTCGTAAAATACATTTATTTCGGATGCATAATAAAAAAGACCTAACCGTTTTTTTATCTACAGTCTAATAATGCTTAAAAACGATGTTCTTAGATGTTCAACGCAATATTTTTGTGAACGATGCTTTGAATGATTATCCTTCATACTTCACTTGTGTACATTTTTTTCCCTTTACCATAATTCCGCACAGTTTTAAGAAGGACAGTTCTTAATACTTATTACATTGCACTATCATTTACTAAGGAAAAATTCAGTTTCAATCCAGTGTTCTGTTTCGAAACATGTCAGTATGTATTTCTGTGTCAGCTTGGAACTCTTCACTCTTGCAATCTAACGTAGTAAGTACATTTTTCAGCTATTGATATTATGTATTGTTACATCATATAAGTATATTAAATATCACACGATTGCTTTAATAACTATCAGAATGACAAAAAAATCCTCTCCTTGTCCGGTACACCACGAATAGCTCTGAGATTAAGCAAGCCCCTTGTTAACGTATTGGCAGCCCATCGCTGTGCCCATCTACGTTTTGGTTTTCCCGTCAATTTCGATCCTGTTGGCTTGTTAATCTCCTCCATTCTTTGGTTAAGTTATCACGTATCGGGTCGTAAATCTTGCGCAAGACTTTAATTTTGAAGACCTGCATCAGTTTAATATTTGAATACTGTGACGAGAAAGTTTCTTGATTTTGTCCTGTTATTTATTTCTTATTGGATAACATTATTCCTTGTCACATTTGTTCATCGATATTTAAACAAATAAAGGTTTTAATACAAATTTAATTAATCAATTAGAAGGATATTCAGAAAAATCTGTGTATAAAAAATATTAAGATGCTTCCTGTTACCGGGATTCGAACTTGAACTTTTTCCTATTCAGGGAAGTGCGTTCTCCATTTTCGCTATAGCAATGGAATAACACTTATATTCTGTTATATTTACAATTGACACATCTACATACAAAAAAAATCTATCTATCAAAAAAATATTTAGTTACTACCTACTACCGGAATTCGAACCTGGACCTTTTCCTATCTGGGAAAGCGCGTTCTACATTTTCGTTGTAGCAATCGAATACATTTTCGACAAATTTTGAACTTATATTCTGTAACATTTACAATTGATACATTTAAAAAGAAATCAACTTTATATTACTGTGAATCTCAAATATCTTTGAATAAAATCCGATAGGATATGTCAGAATTAAATTAACTAATCCATTTAATTAACTGTTTAACCGATGAATGACGATAATCGTCTGTTCTCTGCTCAATTTCAGGTATTATATTTTGTTTTCTAGAAACAGTTTTAATTAATTACCGAACTTTAAACTATGCTGCATATTAATCTTGTGTAATTTATCAGTAAAATGTTCGTCTAGAGTCTAAGAGGTCAGGGTTTCGATCCTTGTCCTATATTTTATAGCCTCGATTTAAGTAATTACTCCATGTTGAATTGTCCCGGTAATATGAAATTGAAAATAAAAACTTGGATTGGTAATATGGGTAGAGCTAGGTATTGGTACGATCACCCAAAAAAATGGATCAAACCTATAATAATTGTTGTCACAAATTGCTTTTAATACATACGCCTTATGTATAATATATAAGATGTATGTTTAAGAGGTAAATGTTAATTTCGGTTTGATACTTATAAACCAATCTATTAAAACACATTTCTCAACACAGAATTTTCTAGTGAGACGAGCACAGTTCAAACGCATTGTACATATATTTTATATAGTTTATAATAAATAATGTGTGCAACGTTGAAAAAAAAAAACTAATTCAAAGCAGTAAAAAAATTAAAACTATTACATTTATAATACTCTAATCCTCAATCTATTTTTACCAACTGTTGTATATATTAATGTCAAGGATAAAAATGTAAAATAAAATTGTATAAAACTAAAACGGTACGTGTTCGTTGCTCTTGAAACACTAATAAATTAAGATTAATAAATAATAATAATAACAGTTATTAAGGAGAACACATTCTTATTGTGAGTTGTAATTATTCAGAACATAGGTCTGTGATTTAGTGAAAACAAAGTAGATGGCTTTCAAATAATGGAACAATAAATGTATTAATTTAAAAAGTGTAACATATAGATTCGAAAATTTGTCGTTAAAAGTTCTGTTGCTATAGCGTTTAAAAAGAGATCCAAGTTCGAATCCCGATAGCGCAACAATAATATTTTTCGATAAAATTGATTACATATTAATAAATTTAATTACATTTAATTAAATAATTTAAAGGTAATAAATGAAAGCGGTTAAGATTTGATATAAAATGGCTCGTTTTATCTGCTCTTCACATAAAATGTAGATACCTGGTAATATATTTTATCACCGGTATTGATCTGACATGCTCCTTGGACACCCGTGGACATGCTCCTTTACGACAGCTGCAACGCTATTCAAGTGTGCTTTGTAAGAACATATTACGAATCCTTTAATATATTTTTCTACATTAGGAAAATGAAGTTAATCGAATAATTATCGAAGAATTCGAATCAAAGAAAGAAGACTAAAGTTATAAACCAAAATCCTCTTTAATATCTTTAATTTGAAACTATTGAATAAATTGAACAGTACAGTAACTCTAGAATTAGGTTTGTGGATTTACGTATATTGATAAATACGCATTAAAAAAAATGCTTTTAATACTTCTGTATGAAGATAGGTAGGTATTTCATTTCTTTCCAAATTGATATTTTTTACAAACGTACATAGCTTCTAGGAATACACATTCAATTGAAAACCCAATTTACTAGAACATTTAGTACTGCGTAAGGTATCTTATCTACATTATTAATTAAAAGAAAATTGTGTCCTACGCTGGAAAACATTTTTCCAAGAACTGTGTATATACCCTCCCGCACGCCATCTCTTGGAAAACGATTTATCCATCCACAAAATTAATATTCAAATAAGAAAATTACATTCTTAGTTTGTTTCGAACAAACAAATTTCACATTTCACTAGGGATGTGTGGAATGTTGGCCGCAGTATCGATTGAATCCGATTGTTTTTACAATTCAGTGAAGATTTTGTTCATTAGGCAAATAAATCTTGTAGAATTGTATAGAATGAGATCTATAGTCAAATAAATACTAAAATATCAATAATATACGAGTATATACAATAGTAAAATATATAGTAAAATATAATGAAATATATAGCAAACAATTTACTTATCTATACGTTCGCGTTAAAAAGTAATAAAATTCAAGTAAAGATGTTAAATATAATAATAGTGTTAGCGCTGTTTAAATCAATAAAATTTCTATTAAGTTTTTTTGTGTTTGACTTGTTGCCTCACTCATCCATACTTTCAGTTCACTATTGATCCAAATTTTAACCTGCGTATCTCCGTCTCTATCTTTCCTAACCTATCCTTAAGCACAAGGAAGAAAAAAGATGTTGCGATAATTAACAGTCTGCAACAAGTACAGTGTGCGCTTGGAACTTTATACGGACTAACTACCGTCGCTTCTTAATTAACCGCTAACACTTATAATCAATATTTACTTTAATTCCGCTTATATATAAAAACAATCCTCATTCGCGAGTGTTTTTATAACCCCGCAACGCTTGTTCTTGTGGTGAAGAAGGAATAAATAAATGAATTTTGCCTTGCCAACTCTTGAATCCATTACTATTGATCATTCGATCAACATTTTTAAATATGAATTAATTAGAAAGGTATACATATAAAATTAATTTTATATAAAAATATTGTTATTGAGCCACCGGGATTCGAACCTGGATCTCTTTCCAAACCAGGGGAGGTGCATTATCCAACTATGCTACAGCGATGATATTTTAGCGACAAATTAATACTAAATTAATGTATTAATTATAAATATATACATATAAAATCAATTTTGTCGAAAAATATTGTTTTAGCGGCACCGGGATTCGAACCTGGATCTTCATTTCCAATCCGGGGAAGTGCACTACCTTTGTGCTATAACGCCAGTATTTTTCTTGACAAATTTTCGAAACTATATGTTACATTTTTCAAATTAACGGTGACGCTAAAACAATATTTTTCGACAAAATTGATTTTATATGTATATATTTATAATTAATACATTAATTTAGTATTTAAAATATCACAGACCTATGTTCTGAATAATTACAACTTCACAATAAGAATGTGTTTTCCTTAACAAATTAATACATTAGATCGTTTCATTATTTGAAAGAGCCATCTACCTTATTTTTAAGGAATCTCAAATACCTTTGAGTAATCTGATAGCGGACGCCAGAATTATCAGTTCATTTTTATTAAATTTTGGACACATTGATACAACTCTATTATTAGGAGAACACATTCTTATTGTGAAGTTGTAATTATTCAGAACAGACGGTCTGTGATAATAAGAATGTGTTCTCCTAATAATTTTTAATACCGAATGACGATAACATCTCATACACATCACTAAAACAAATTTCCTTTTAAAATATTAATATCGGTAAAGAGTATTCCAGTGCCCGGGTCGTTGGAACGGTTACTTTATTTTAGAATCCACTTAAATAATACCAGGTGCGATATTTTATTGTTTCTCGGAACCCATTTCAGCGGGAACTGTAATAAATATGTTTAATATTGGCTTACAACTCCGGACCGATAAATTAAATTCCAATGATTACACGTTTAGTTAGCTCGGAATGCATTCGACAGCACAAAGAATGCTTTATTATATAGTTTAGAAAATATTTCTGAGAACTCCTCAAATAAAAATGTAATCTATACGTACGTTAAAAAAGTTTCCAACAGCTTCTAACTGAACCATCCTCCGTTATTTGGCTTACCGCGGACGTCCTCTATTTCTGGTGCCATCAATACTTGCGTCATATATCTTCCTTACCATTTTCTCCACATTCATCCGTTACATATGACCATACAACCTATACTACATTCTTTCCTTATTTCTTCATTCTTTACTGTCATAAATACATTTGCCACGTATACGCCTAAGTGATCTCATTTCAACTGCACTCATTCTACTTTCGTTCCTCTTCCGCCAGCTCCAGGTCTCACTTTCATACATCAGTGTCGGTACCAAGGCTCCATTGTGAACCGTTAGTCTTGCTTCAGTTGATAAGTTCCTATTAGCTATAATTCCATTCAAAGGGCCGTTTACTTTATTCCCTCCAGTCACCCTCCTTTCGATATCTTTCCGTTTCTATCGAACATACTTCCCAAATACACAAACTCATCTACTTGTTCCAAACATTCATTACCTACAAGTATTTAGCACGGTGTCTTGCTTTCCTCCTTCTCGAATACCATCACTTTCGACTTGTTAATATTCATAATAAGGTCGTTTTACATATATCGTACATTCTACTACTAAGTAATATTAAGTCATATTTATAGTCTATCAAATAAAAGTATGTATAATAATTATTAACCAATTATAATTGGTACTTTTAAAATTAGCAATATTAACTTTGTGGTTAAAATTCATATTTTTTATTTATTATCTTTGTTTTATTAACCACTTAATTGAGTTTAAATACATCTACCGGTTTCGAAAAATACAATTTTCTTCTTCAGGATGTCATAACTAACTAAAAACATATATTATTGTTCCTTCTTACCAGAATCTGAATTTAAAAAAAAAACAACAATTATTTAAAAAATAAATTTAGTACCTAACTCAAATTGTAGTACCTAACAAATTTAGTCGAATAATTTTTGGTTGTTTATAATTTTAACAACCAAATAAATTTAACTACGAGTCCCATTCTAAAATTTTTCCTAAAAATTATTCGACTAAATTTGTATTAAGTAACAATTTGAGTTAGGTACCAAATTTATTTTTAAATGATTATTTTTTAAAAAATTTTAAAAATAGATTCTGGTAAAGAAACAATATATGTTTTTAGTTAGTTATGACATCCTGAAGAAGAAAAAGATATTTTTCGAAACCGGTAGATGTATTTAAACTCAATTCAGTGGTTAATAAAACAAAGATAATAAATAAAAAATATAATTATAATTGGTGTTGAAAAAATTGTTCATGAGTATTTCTACATTGTTCGACTCACCTTACTGGTGTTCCCGTGTAAGAGGTAACGTTGTACCCAAGAGTATCCTACTTTTCTCTGTTCAGTGTCATTCCTGCAGAATTTGACGATTTCATCAGTCTAGTGGATTTTAGGGCGGCCTGTCTGCCTCTTGACTACCTTCGGATACCACTGAATGACTGACTGCATTTGTCGAACGATTTTGCGTCTTACGAGCAACGTGGCCTGCCCATTGTCTTTTAATTTTCTCGGCGTATTAAATTGTATCAACTACTGTACCTTGTCTGTTGTCTTCTAAGTACGTAGTAAAATAATAATAAAACGTAAGAGACCCCGTTTGTCACGATAGATTAATGTGATCCCATTAGTGGGATTGCAGCGTGGGAGGCAAAGACAATGACGTCTACGAATATGGAAGAAGGAAGTGAGAAACTGTTGGAAAACTCTGCGTTGTTGCATAATTGAGAAATTAAGTCGGCATATTTGACTAGTTACTAGAAAAAAATATTTTTTTAACGTGCATCTCCTAGAGTGCAGTCAGATGAGGTGAATGCAGTTTACTTTATTCAAATCGAATCACAAACAGCTAAATTATTGGTGGACGAACGTGCGATTGGCACCATCGATAAACGCGTACTACCGTGTAGCAACGTATCTTGGGTGCAGTATGTAGTTTAAATAAATATATGTCTAATTGAATACAAGCCTCTTTGCCTCTAATTTCACCCGACAATTTATATGACCATCATTTCTTAAAACGTAAAAAAAATATTTTTATTTTATCCAACGCAATCCAGGTTTTTATTATCACGCTTCTGAGACATCGAGTTGCGGCTGGAGCTCAGCACCAACTCTCTGGTGCAAGCGGCGCTCTCGTGGAAAGCTGGTTCCCTGACCTGAGCAACCATGGCAACGTTTGCAGAATAGCTACATATACAACAATGGCCGTGACTGAAGTAGTCATATATGTAATATTTATATTTTGTGTGTATATATGTGTGAACTTTTTACTTTTTATTTATTAATATTTTCCTTGGTTTTCTTTTTCATAGCATTATATTTATTTCATAACTTTAATGTATAACATATTATGTATTAATTGCGTTAAAAAAAAACCTGATCACGCTGGAATAAACACATTATTATTATTATTATTATTTTTTATACGTATTTACATAATGATAGGAGAGCACCTAATGTATAATTTCATTTAATTTGTTTATAACATTAAATTTCAGAAACAAATAATTAAACATGATTATAGGTATATTTGAGAATATGTCATATTCAGGCGAATATGATGACTTAATGTTTATATTGATAGATTGCGATACCAAATTATACAGATGAATCACTCGTTCCCAAAGTGTCAAGACCCGTAACACACGTCATTTTCGTAACATATTATCTAATTCTGAACCAATCTAAAAATAAACTGAACGCGTCACGTTGTTAGATAGTCAATTGTTTGAAACGTAACCGGTATACTACTTTTCATTCATAAAGAACAATTGTATTAGTGTGAGTATTACCACACCTAATATGCGCTCAGTGTCAGTGTATTGATGCACCTTAGAATTTAGAAAGAACAATTATATCAGTGTGAGTAATACATTGTAACAGTGTATTGATGAATTAACAGTTGAAATTAGTTATAAACACGGTATCCATAAACAATATGTACGAAATGTTGGAATTAGAATTTTTGTAAATTACGAAAGTTTATATTTATTTTTATGAAAAACAAATTATTATTATTATTGTGAAGTTGCAATTTTTCAGAACACAGTTCTATTGTATTTTAATACAAATTAAATGTATTGATTAAAAAGATACAATCAATTTATCTAAAAAATATTTTAAATAGTTGTATTAATGTTCGAAAATTTAATAAAATTAATAAATTAATTTAATTCTGGCGTCCCCTATCGGGTTTTAATCAAAGGTATTTGAGATTCTCCGTAATATTGTATAAAGTGGAATAATATACGTATTAATTTGAAAAAATAACTTTAACAGTCCGGGTACCGACACCAATGTATAGAAATGAGATCGCATAGGCGTATGTGCGGCAGATTAATTTATAACAGAGTAAATAATGAAGAATTATAGAAAGAATGTAAAGCTGATCTTAGTATAGTAAGTAAGATTAAGAAAGGATCACTTAGGTGGTTTGGTCATATGGAACTGATGAATGAGGAAACAATGGTGAGGAAGATATATGACGCAAGTGTTGATGGCACCAGAAATAGAGGACGTGCGCGGAAGAATGGGCACGACCAGGTAAATCAGATTCAATAATCGGCGAGTTTATATGAGAAGATGTATGTATGTGGATGAGATGAGAACTGTGTGCCAGGACAGAAGAGTGTGGCGCTCTATCTTTTCTGCCTACCACCGCAGGGAAACAACGTGATGGTAAGTTAGTTAGTTAATTAGTTACATGGCGACATTAAACCTAAAAAATATGTGATATATCGTAAAAGAAAAAAGGGTGTATATGAAAATTTTAATTCAGTACGTGTGTTTTATTTCCTATGAGTTTTTCAGCATCATGTATTTAATTATTATTTTTAAAATAGTACTATGTACTTATTTTTGAAACAGGCTGTGACATACACTTATACAATTGTTATTTCTAAATGAAAAGTAGTTTAGACCCTTTCCTTTTTCTCCTTGGCATACAGTGGCCTCAATTAGATGGTACATTACTCAGAATGTACGTCCTCAAGTCTCGGTCTCGGATTGCCAGGGTCTTTCTAGGGGTGTAACGCATCCATCCACTTCAACGGTGGATGGATATGTGATATCCCTGGAAATCTTAACATCCTCGTCCGCGGAATTACGGGGATTACGAAAGCTGAGAGTTGTCTCGTAAGAAAAGAATGTTCTTTATACAATAATAATAGGATTTACACCAAATACGGGCAAAAAAATGTTTTTGTAGCACTCAAATTGTATAATTCTCTCCCTAAAAACATTGTGCAATGCAGACAGTTTAAAGGCGCAATAAATTCTGGCTAAAAAACTTGGACTGAACATATGATCATAGCATGGTCACCCCTTCAATATGAACACATACAGAGTCAAGACCTCAGACCCAACACCAATGAGTGAGCAGCTGCTGTATTATTTAAACTTGTTAAATTGTGTATTATCTTTACAAGTTTCAAGTAGGTTATAAATTTCTCAAGATCAAATATTGCATAATATTTTGTTACTCGTACTTCTAATTTTTTCCTTCTTTCTTATTCTAAAGTTATGGTTGATAAACTAATTATGTATAATAAGATTGTTGATTAAAAATGTAAAATGTTTACTCTCAGCACGAGCAAAGCCTAGTGAGGTAGATATTTAAATAAGAAATGTACTTACAACATATGATATGAAATATAATTAGGTATAGCGATTATGAATTAAAGAATTATGATTGTATGTGTGTGAGTTAACAGATGTCGATGTAAATGTAAGTTGACTCGAATCAGAACGATTCGAAAGATGAGATGATGTGATTATTGTGAGAGTTGCGGATGCCCCAGTATTTAATACACCACTCTCGTGTTCGAATGATGTCGCGGAGTGCACCGTGAGAGACAGGCTGCAGGATGCGAGAACAGAAATTAAATTAGTACTGAATTTATTGAAATCAAAGTTTACAAATGAAGAAGTTACTACACGAATTATTATCGGAGGCACTTTCGAAGGCGTCGATAATAAGAATAATGATAGTGAACCGATCTTTCCGTGTGTTTTTAATGCTGATGAGAGTTGCGTTTCACGCACCGATACTTGTTAGGTACGTTCAGCATCGCTGGGCGGCGATGACGAGAGTGGAGGATCATAGCGCTCAGCAGTGAACAGACGATCTTATTTTATAAAAAAAATTCTTTTAAAAATCAGCTTCCCTCGCTTTATCTGCACATCCTGACGCGCTTTCCGAGAAAAGTTAACCACGCCGGGAGCGCGCGTTTTAATGAAGTTGTCCGTTTAATTGACACTCTTCCTAAAAGTTGGCAAACTTCTCCGAAAATGTTCCAGACGGCGTTAGAAGCGTCGGGAATGACGATGGCAAAAATAAGCGCCACATTTTTAAGTATTTTTGCTCGGCTGAAAATATTTTCAGCCTCTATCATTATACATACTGATTTTGATGCCATATTTTAGAACTGGCAAAAACCCGGCTCGGCCCGGGTGTAGGCAGGCTGTAAATCACTAGGCGAGCGGCTTAACCGCGTCATTATTACGTCCTATGTGAGAGTCCGTCAATAATTACAGGAAAAAAACGTATTTACATACAATTTTTTTTATTTATTTAATTTAGCGAAAAATACATTGGAAAAATAAATTCAATTTTTAAAATAGATGGTTACAAACATACATATGGTTATACACATACATGGTGTTTCTTTCGGTTACCTCTCCAAAAAAAAGACCAGCTCTTGTGCTTGGAGAGGGAGTTACATTACAATAATTTTATATAATACCTTACATATTTTCTTCATTGTCCATTTGTGTGCTTTTGAAGAATTCTGTAATATTGTTTATGTGTTTTTGATTACATACATTTAATTAGTATTTAAAATATCACAGACTTATGTTCTGAATAATTGCAACTTCATGATAAGAATGTGTTCTCCTAACAATTTTTAATATTCACATCGACCTACACCGGACAATGAGTACCAAAATAATTATTAGAAACACGTTCCAGATGCTTGAATTACGTAATAATAATTAAAAATAAAATATAATATCGAAAGTGAAATGACGATTTCATCAATTACTGTTGTCCGGTTGGATGACGCGCCGCTAATGACGCAGGAGCGGTGGCGCTCCGAGTATTTGGCTCCGTGCCCTCGGCTCAATTATTGTTGACTGTGGAACTGGGCTAAAATCTGAGGCTGCAACTCATTACGATCCTGGACGACGCCGTGCAATAAATCTGAGAGCATTTAGTCCAAAATGCAGTGCCAACAGAGCCATGTTTGACGCACTTTCGATCCAGAAAACGTTCTGTAATTTGGCAATTGCTTTTAATTTATTTGGAGCTTAGTGCCAGATTTGCTTACCCTATCAGAGAGAAACATAACATACTTTATTTCACCGTAAAATTCTTCTAATGGCCCATGCCCAGGGATGAGATTTTTATGAAATTTTCGCCTCGAGACGATCTTTGAGGATTAGAGCGATATTTATTTATTTACCGTACAGATATATTTTACACATAATATTTTATTACATACCATAATAAGATCAAATAAAATAAAATAAATGTTTTTTATTTATTATCTTAGTTTAATAATAAATGTAATTAAAAATTAATAATTAAAGTATATACACGGTGCGCCGTTAGAATTCGGACATGAAAACGATATTGCAAAAAGTTGTTTATTTAAACCAATATACAAAGATATCAAAAAATGTTATATCTCATTTAAAGAATCCTTGCTGAGAACTTTCATTCTATATGGCCACCCTGCGCCTCTATCACCTTCTCGATCAACTGTCGTAAACTCTGTCACAGATAGCGGCCCGGAGGGAATTGACCTTGGGGTGCCTAGACTTATTGGTTTGTCTCTCAATTACGCATCACACTAAATAATCCAGATGGTTCAGGTCGGGACTGTTAGGTCAAAAGTCCTTCGACCAAAACATGTCAACGTTGTCAGAAAGACAATTTTGTACTAAATGGCTCGTTTGAGCGAGTGCTCCATCTTGTTGATAGATATACGGTCTCCCAGAGGCCACAGTTTCCATCCACAGCTTTACCACTGTCTTCAGGTCCTCTAAATAAACCTCCTTCGTGACCGTTTTGCCCTTATGGAAGAAGTGCGGTGGTATGAGATCACCCTCACTTGAGCCGACGCTCAGGACGTAGTTATTGTACACCACAGGGACGTCCTTGGGTTTGTGAGCGTCCTATACAGTCGATCTTGGGTACCTGAAGAATTTAATAATTTCGGTGTGAGTTCTTCCGGCACGAAGGCTTTCTGTAATCGCCGCTCTTCTATCGTACTCTATGCTTGGGTTGACAGGCTAGACCTCTTTTGAGGTTATGAAAGTCTTACTGACATATTTAGCTAACTTTAGCGCCAACTAGCGCCTAACCCTGAAATCAAATATAGCGGGAACTTCAAATACAATTTTGTCTGGATTCTAACGGCGCACTCCGTATGTACACAATATAATTAACAATCTTATCTTCTATTTATATTTGATACAGACAAATATATCGCATCATATTAGGTAACAGGTTCGAATGCTGCGCTATAAATTACGAAACTTTAATGAATTTCAATGGGTTCCAATACTGTAATTGATATTTTTCAGTCAACAAATTTAATCAAAATATCGATATATATTTATTGTTTACGTAAATGCCTTCGATAGCTGGTTCCCAGGTTTCCTATTGACAATAAGGGCACGTATGATATATGAACACCACTGCACTAACCTTTTTATTGTACTTGCTGTCTTTCTAGTCCGAAGTTGTTGTTCTTTTGGCTGGGTAGATTTCGACCGACCGAAGTGCGCACTTCCGACGATCGGTTTATTTGGACCTCTGGACTGGTCGAAGCACGGGATGTAATTAATTCGCCTGTCGTTTATCACCATTCTTCGAAAAAAAGGCGGCAATACTCATACACACACATGCACAATACTATAAACCAAGAAACCCAGTGGTGCCAATCGAAGTAACAAGCATTTAAGTATATAAGTAAGAATTTAATATGTTTTGGAGACACTCGTATTTTGTTGTCTCCGTATACGCATTATGTCTCAGAGATTTGCAATTTCGCGCTTTACTTTACGCTTGTACGTCAAATGTTAGTCCATTAACCATTGATGTTGCGTTCGTCAGTTGGATGAATTTGAATCCCCCCAGCAGCAGACAAGACGGAACACATATTTGCAACTTAAAGTCTTCTATTTGCCAAATTTGAATAAATTATTGTAGGAATTTATGGTTCTAGGTTTGTGTGCACGTGTCACACATCGAATAGTCGATTTGACATGCGCGCCCAAACGTCCATTATTATCTTATATACCTACAACGGTTAAGTTAGACAAATAGAGGCAAATATACATTCCGTTGTAACTGCTACTGGGGACAAATTCACCCAACTAACGAACGGAACATAATTGGTCAATGGATTAATATTTGACGTTCGATGCACAACAAGTGTAAAGTGTGGCGTAAAATGTACAACAAGCGTAAAGTAATCCGTATCTCAGAGTTTTAAATCTCATCTGTGGACACGGGCCTATGGCCTAGAAGTATATTTAATTTAATATAATGGATTTAGATTTCAATATAACATGACAATGGTAATCATTTAACCTTCCAGCGGGCGCGCTGTCACAAAATTTACGAAAAATGCGCCTCATTGCCTTCCCCACTTTTACCACTTAGTCGCGAGCATCGAGCTCCGAGCTATTCGAGAATCAGTGTCACGTACCGGGTGTGCTTAGAAGTTTTTGTTATTCATTGATATTTGGACTCTAATGAATATTGGCGGCATAAATGCTCAAATTTTATACAAATTTGCCTGTCCAGGAAAGGCTCCAAAGCATCGAAGAATTTTCCTAAAAAATTTGGCATTGACCATGATGAAAGAGCATCTTATCTTCAGATCAAACGTCAAACATTTACCGCAAGATATAAGTGCTTTTCTCAAAGTGAATTACGGTCGGGAAGTTGAACCGATTTGTCGGTCATGTGCACTGGAGAAGAAAAGATCTTCAGCATCGATGAAGTGTTGCCGTTGCCAGTCAAGATGTCACATGCAAGAACCATTCGGCAGTTAAGGTGGTTTGCAATAATTGTAATGATGAGAATATTGATTCTGATAATAGATCGATAAAATATTTTGTTTTGAAATAATAAGTGTGTTGTTTCGTTTTTTGTTTAAGAAAGTCAAATATATATTTTTTAAAGTATTGTCACTTATCATTTTACATAACCTTACAGCAATTCCTTAACATTTATATAGAGAAAACACTATTTACATGGAGAAAACTTGATGACGTATTTATTGATTTACAACAAGCGTCCGTTCAAGGGAAATTACTCGGCGCGCCCGCTTGAAGGTTAACATTGAAAGAAATTAAATGATTAGCAAGCCCAAAAAAATGACGTAGGAAAAAATAAAAAGTTGGCTCAGTAAAAACGCCAACTCACAACTGTCAGTCGTGTCGGTATTTACGAGGATGTCGTACGGATTATTTTTTGCTTTTAATAATATGTTTGTTTAGTTTTTTCTAATGTGCATTCATTGGCAGTCATGTTCCTGAAATTTAATAAGAATATTACAAAAAATGCGGAGGTCTTCTGTAGTTTTCATGATCATATTGAATTATTTCAAAATAATGGCTAAAAGCTGATATTTATTTGATCAGTAATTTGAAACATTTTTGATCACTATATTCATCAGTATTAGAGATTCGAACTATTCGACTTCATCAACTATTCGAATATCGAATAGTAAAACTAAAAATATTCGAATAGTTTCTAAAGTATGACAACAGTACGAAATTAATGTTAAATATTTCAAACAAATCGTATTATAAATACGATAAAACGAGCTAATTTACCATTTACTAATTACTGTTTATTTATTGTAGTTTTTATTTCGTATTTTAAATTTGTTCTTAATTTTGCTTTTATCGTCGCTGCAGTTGAAAATATCCGCTCAGTAGCGGTTGACGTTGGCTTAACTGTTAAAAGTGTTTTAAATAGTAATTCTAGCGTCGTTACTGTCCTTTTTTTGAAATTGGCCAAATATCTAAAGTCTTTTTTTAGATTATTTGAACAAATATTTGTAATTTCCACGAGGGATAAAATGGTACTTCTTAATTTAGTCTGCAATTCGGACGTCGATGAACTCTTTGAACAAGCAACAGGTATCTCTTCCACGTCCGAATCAGAATCCTGGGAACTGTTTAATATTCCATCCTTATAAATTAGTACAAACACTATTCGAATAGTTGCATAAATATTCGAGAACCGAATAGAAGAAAAATACCGAATATATTCGAATATAGAATATTCGAGTTGACATTCCAACTCGGATTTCTTTTCACCACACAATAAATACAACTTTAAACTTTAGAGTTGCGTACATGTTCGAAATACATGTCACACCGGTATTCCTACTATTTTAAAACTAAGCTAAATGCTTGTGCTATGAAAATAGGACTAAATTGTTGGTCTTCGGGAATAAGACGCGAACCTCCAACCACTAGATCACTAGGCCAGAGTTTTAATCGTTATTATAAAAACGGAACAATAAGTATCTATAAGTATCTATAATAAAATTTCAGTACGTTATTTCAACTCAACGAAATCAATTAATTGTACTGCCTAAAAATATTACTCCCATTAAATACTGACTTTTTATTAATAATAAAAAAAATTCACTAAATTCCTAACCAAATAGATTTTCAAAGCGTCTTCAAAGTTTTTTTTTAACCTAAACCTATTGATTTCAATCGTTGCAAAGGGATGTTAAAAATATTACATGAAAATTGTGTGAGTGACGTGTAACCATATGCACATCGCCTTTGTTTTAAAATAGTCGTAATTGAGGACGTGTTTTGATATTCAAATATTTATTTAAAAAAAAAATACTAAATAAAGACATGTTTATCAGCGCGAAGCAGACCACCGCTTCTCGGAAAATGAAATTTGGAAATGTCAAATAACACTTATGTTTTGTAGTGGGACCAGACTTTTGTATTTTTAGCTGTCTAGTCTGGCTACCAAAACGTAGCTAGGTGAGTACGATTGGGTATTGCGCACATTTTCACGACGATTGTAAAAATCAGTGGCGTAACTACGCCACTCCAGCCAGTACGACGCATTAGAGGCCACATTAAGGCCTAATAATACACTGTTTGGTATTCGATTCATTACATGTACAGTCAAATCTCGATCGATAGTTCCTCGAAGAATTATTTTCCCGCATGTATCGTTTATTTCTTCCAGTTCCGAATCAATTTCATACAAAATACCCATAGATTGTTCCTCTGTGTATCATTTTACGGCATTAATCGTTTAAATCACGCAGCATACTTCGTAGCTAAATGCTTGGTTTCGATTAACGGCATTCGTAAACAATGAGAAAAACAAAGATAATCGTAGAACTATAAACAGTTTATGTGTAAGGTGTACCCTTGAGGTGAAAGTTTTTACGAAAATGGCGCTATACAAATTATCCATTATTATTATTAACATTCGAGAGAGAGATACATTCCCGCATTCATAGTTTATTTCAATAGGTACCTTCAAAAACGATAGATAGAGGCTCATTGTTTACGAGTGTCGTTAATCGAAACCAAGCATTTAGCTACGGAGTATGCTGCGTAATTTAAACGATTAATGTGGTAAAATGATCCATGCGATCTATTTTTGGGCGTTTTGTATGAAATTAATTCGGGGCTGGAAGAAATAAACGATACATGCGGGAAAACGATTATTCAATGAACGATCGATCAAGATTTAACTGTATACTATTTCCAGCGTTAATATGCATTATTCATTTTAAATTTCACCACTGCAAGAAATTTAATATTAAAATGTTAAAAATCATTACTCGCATTGTATTAAACAAACACATGTATTATCTGTGTATGCAGTGGTATTCCACTAACATGTTGGATTTTTTTCATGAAAATGTGAATATTATTAGACAAGACAGATACATTTTTTCCTACTATTAAATATTTAAAACTTATATTCATTTCTCATTGAGACCTAATGCCTTTTTTCCGTTTCGTTCCAAAAATGGATTTGAAGTGTCGTAGTTATAATTGGAATGAAAATTAGTATATTTTATAAGAGAATACGCGTTTAATTCAATTATTACGATTACATGACAAATTACCGATCTATCGCTATCGCTATCTATATGCGATTGCGATTCCTTGATAATTAAATCAAAGTGTAATCCTTGGCGCCATCTATCATATCGTAAAATTTATTAAAAATATATGATTGCATTCCACTGGATACAAAATAATATATCACTGAAAAGTGATTGATAGAATAAATCTGATGAGTTTTCTATATAAAGAGCGTACTATATTTGGTATACTTTACTTTATTTCTTAAACAATTTTGGCTATTTTTTATATATACAAAAAAATTGTCCTCATTCTAACAAACCAAATGTATAGTTCATTAAATTATTTATCGAATAATTTGAAGAGTATAAAGTTTAATAGCATATCGTGTAAATTGTGTATAATAAAATTATATGTGCTGAATATAACTAGCTTTCATAGGAAAATTGCGCTCCATCTGCGAGGACTGAAAGATATTATCACGCAAGAACAAATAAGCTTAACCGTTTGAATGCTACGCGTCGCAAAAGCGCTGCGATCGTTTGTATCGGAAATTGCTTTGCACTTAAACGGTTAAAATAGTTCCAAGAATGAAAACTAGTTTTGATCAAAGATTATTCACCTTTCAAGCTCCCAGAATATACAATCAAATTGGAAATAAAATTAGAGCTTTAACAGACATTAAGGCTTTTAAAAGGGATATTTCAAGTTGGTTGTTGCAATTATTAAACTTTTTTATAGAATTAAATAATTCTTATAACTATTTTTGTGTGTTTTGGTCTTGAATATTTCCATCTACCTTGTGGAATACAATATATGTGCTTACATTATATTGTATTCCACATTGGTATTTTTTTATATTTTTTAATTTTTTTCACTTTATATGCTATGTATGTATTTGATCTTATTGTGTTTTGCTTTCGATGAGTTTTGGTTTTGTAAAATGTATTTGTTTATCAATTTGCCCTAAGACAGGCTTGCCTAGTTGGGCAATGGATTTAAAATGTTTGTAAAAATATGTTACAAACTGTCTTTTTTTTTTCAGCTGTACAGATGTTATGTCTAAATAAATAAATAAATAAAAAATAAAATTAAATTTGAAGTGGTGAAAGTGAGAAGAATGAACAGGGGTATAGGTAATAGGCAGAGGATAAGCAATGAGATATTATGTAGGTATAATAATTGATTAAAATATAAGACGATCAAATTAATAGTTTGCAAAATTAAACTCTGAAACCAATAAATAATGAATATCAAAAATATAATACTTGTGAGATACCAAATTAAGTAAATGTTCTCCAAAAATAGCGCTGAATTGAAGCGTTGTTACAGAATTGCGTGGTGATGCATACAATGTTAAACTTAGATAATCCCTGGGAAACGTTCGATGAGTACAAGGACAAACATTTTAGCGAGTGGGAAGTAGAATTACCACAGGATAAGACTAATTGGCTGGATGGCACATGCCCAAAATATCTTACTGATTACGTATATAAACATTTAGTTTGGTCGGTTAGGTTAGAACACAAAGAAGAAAAATTTTTTTAGTGGCAAATTATGTAATAATAAGTAAATATCTAGTTTAAGATTAATTAAGGTGTAAAATTTATAAATACACCATGCCGTGAACTCCAATATGAGACTCGGACAGCAGACAGCACTTTCTGCAGTACCACGATGAGCTGGAGGTTCCTCCAGGCTACTGTTTCTAAATCATTCTTTATAGCACGTTTCCACCTTCAGCGTCCGCCACAATACTAACCTGTCCCTGGCGAAATATTCGCACTGGTCTACCTCAATGTTAAATGTTCGTGTCCCTTTTACAGATAACCTTAAAGCGCCGACGTTGACTGCTGTGAGATCTCTCGACACCGCGTATTAACTATTAGCCAATCTTTAAACCCATTTCGAGGAAATACAAAATTGCCTGTATGGATATATAATATTATTTATTTTTGGAACGATTCTAAATTATTTTGTAAACAAAGATTATAGGGTATGAAAAAATTATGAAAGAGATTAAAAGAAAGAAGGTGTACCTACAAATAAGATGTACCTACATATTTTTCAGTTAAAACTAACTATTAATTATTATATGATTATTCCTAAACTATGATTTTTAATTATGTAATTATTACTAGTATTTAAAACCTACCCAAGAACGTCATTTCTGAACTTAATAATAATACATTTATTAGGTTCACTTTTTTACATGTATTATGTACATACATTGATAAATAATGTCTAACGGTCTGACATATTACTCTTCCAAATTAATATTCATTAATAATATATTTTCACCTAGTTAATTACTATGAGCGTTGCGTAATATTTCTAATATCGGACAAATGTATCGAGGGTATGCATATAAAATTTGGCAAAGTAAATACAACATATCAGTAAGAACATAAGACATATGTTTGAGTACCCTGCCTGCTACACTAGTAATTTACTGTATTATAACAGACAGTGTTCCTTCGGTATAACAGTAAGCAAAGTTCATTTATCAATGTACAAAAAAAATATATATATATAAACAGTTAATCAAGAGATGCAATTAGGTATTTCAATATCTGTTGTAGCAGTTTTATTCTCAGGTTTAGACCTTTAAAAGTTCTTGGGCGTAATTTCTCCCCATTTCGTGGAGCCAGAAATGCACTTTTCGTGAAAAATATGCAAGACTATGGTTGCAATCTTTCACTTTTGCATTTATATCGTTGTATATTTTTGGTGCTAGAAATAAATGGAATCTTTGTGCAAAAGTTTTGGCACAATAACTACATTTTCTTTCACATTAATTAAACACCTTCTATTTTCCTCCATCATGTTATTACCTGCACATAGTATTACATTATTATATTTTTTAAATTTCTAATATTAGACTTTATTGTTTACCATTTTGAAAAATGTGCCTTCAGAACTAAAACATAACTTAACTCCAATGAAACGTATCAACTTTCCTACTCGTGACAAACAGAACGACATACATATTTTTGTTGTAACAGAGGTGCATATCTTATAATATAACATGATCAACATAAGATACAATTATATTGCAATTAAATATTCGTAGTTTCAATTGGAGTCTACTCAATCCCACACAATTGTGGGATGGAGTAGACTCCACCTCTGATATATACAGCGAAGTCTGTGTTAAAGTAGCTAGTTTTTTTCGTTTCGTTGTGGTGTTATTTAATAAAGATTCGACAAGATATATATTTTTTTAATAAAAATGTAATTGGGAGTATTGTAGAACTAGTGAATTATTAGTGTAGGCACTGTATATTGATTAGAATATTATAATATTTAATTAAAAGTAATCTTTTGCGTGTTCCAATCTTTATAAACTAAAACTAAATATATTAACCTATTGACGACACGCCTGTGGTATACATACATTAAATATAAAAAAACGCGTATTCGAATACATAGTAGGTAGTAGGTACCATCGCTCTCTACTTCGTCGTGTATTTATTTATTTGGTAAATACTTAATACTAGCGCTGTATTCTTAGATCCTCATAACTACATGAACACCCGCCCTCTTGATTATGATTGCTCTTCCACGTTTCTCGCCATCCTGAAGAACTGAGGGTTGTCACCAGAGAAGTGCCTTTTCGGTCCAACGTCTTTATCTTCCTCTCCATCCTTCGTTGTGGCCAACCACAACAAGCTTATTCAAGTTATCCTATCTTCTCGCGAGATGCTCGAAAAATTAAAGGATTCGCGTCAGGAAAATGGTTGAAAGTCACGCCGTGCGCACAGCATGTCTCCATTCAGATTAACTTATAAAAAATTAACTTTAACAAATTAAACAATACGATTGCTTACATAATCTTGAATCAGTAATGAACAAATGATACATAAAAAAGAGAAAGAAGAGATGAATTTTCCGTATTAATAATGTTGGCAATTATATAAATCAATGGAATTCTTTTACGAAGCTTATCCGTCAGTTTTTATTTAATGCAAGCATTCCTTTCCATCGAAGCATTCTAGACAGCTTTAGATTGAAGGAGTTCTTCGAATTTAGCACAAATCATAAACCGAATCATAACATTGGCTGGCTGAGCTGTAAACCTATTGACGGGCAGCTTCCTCGAAATTCAGTTAACGTTAAAGAAAACAGCTTCGGATAAAGTATCGAAGAGTTGCAATTGATTCTGAGAAGTCGCAAAATACCATTTGTCAGGGTTGAATCAGGTGCCACGCAAGCCGAGGGCGGCAATTTACACTATATGCATAATACTGCATCTATTATAAATAATAATGCCAACTGACGTATCAAGGAACATTTTAAAAATAATATTTTTGATGATTAGCTTATAGGCCATCTTAGGACGGTTGTTTAACTTACTTATTTACTTACCATCACGCCGTTTCCCCGCGGGGGTAGGCAGCGAGGATAGAGCGCCACACTCTTCTGTCCTGACACACAATTCTCGCCTCATCCACATTCATACATCTTCTCATACAAGCTCGCCGATTGTTGAGGTTTCTAACATAACCATCCTCCATTATCTGGTTTACCTGGTCGTGCCAAGTCTTCCGCGGACGTCCTCTATTTCTGGTTCCATCAACACTTCTCGTATATCTTTCTTACCATTCTCTTTTCATTCATCCGTTCCATATGACCAAACCACCTAAGTAATCCTTTCTTAATCTTACTCACTATACTAACATCAGCTGTACATTCTTTCCTTATTTCTTCATTCTTTACTCTGTCATAAATAGATTTGCCACAAATACGCCTAAGTGATCTCATTTCCACTGCATTCAGTCTACTTTCGTTCCTTTTCTGCCAGCTCCAGGGCACACTTCCATACATCAATGTCTGTACCAGGATTCCATTGTGCACCGCTAGTCTTCCCTCGGTTGACAAATTCCCGTTAGATATAATTCCATTCAAAGCGCCGTTCAATTTATTTCCCTTAGTCACCCTCCTTTCGATATCATTCTCGGCCTTTCCATTTCACTTCCCAAATATACAAACTCATCTACTGGTTCCAAAAATTCATTACTTACAGTATTTGTTCTTCTGCGTATGTTGAATATTGTTACGTTGCGCCAATTGTCCAATTACCGACTGCGCCAATGTGATGTACTTGTCTTCTCAGTACGTCTTTAGTGTACACCTCGTAATGTGAAGGTTTAAAAAATAGACTTTGTAACAATTATACTTTTATAACAATACGATACAATTTAGTACAAGGTATATCACTAGTATAGATCAAACGATTAAGCCAATGAACGCGCAGAGAAAGAGCCCGCGCGCCATCCTTTATAGCCTCGCACACACGCACGCTGGCGGTGCGGCATTCACACACACTCACACACACACACAACCGTACAATCCCAAGGACATCACAAATATTCGTTCCCCTTTCTTGCTGCCTCTTGCGTAATGTTTCTAATTTTGTTTGACAACTTATCTGACGTTGTCTAACCATCGCGTCCTGAGACACGATTTTATGCGTTTAAATGTCAATAGAAAGAACCTTGTTCTTTTTTATTATTTAAAATATGTAGGTACCATCAGAACAAAAAGGTAACGTGTCCTAATTTTCATCATATAAATCACTGCAGAAAACCTTATTCTGATCAAAAATTTGAAAAACGTCGGGGTGCTAGGAAAATGATCAAAGAGTTTCAAAACAAAGCCTGGAGTATAGCTAGACATTATAGCAGGACGGAGCTCCATCTCACACAGCCAGAAATACAATCAACGTTCTTCGTCGTGAGAATGTTAATTTCATCGAGCGAGGCATGTGGCCACCGAACAACCCAGATTTAAACCTAGTAGATGATGCAATATGGGGGTGTTTTAATGATTTCTGATTAGCTAAATATTGTGGAAAAAAAATTACATTAAGAATGATAATTATATTATGTTTTGAAATAACTCGTGTGTTACGAGATACTAACACTTTTTTTGGGCCACCTGTATATACTCGTACTTACCTACATCGATAATGTTTTTAATTGTTTTTTTAAATTACTTATTTCCATTTCTTACTTTGGTGGATTTTAAAATTTATCACTGCATATTTAATTAGCACTGGCAAAAATTTCGACACTAGTTAAAGTATTGCAAGGCGTGGCATCGTATTGGCTGCGTTGGCGTAGTTACGCCACTGGTCATTATATTACATTAATATAGTACCTACGGTGTAATAGTTACATATGAAAATATAAATTCATTGGAATAATAATAACTGGCAGATAAGTGATCGGCTATCGCCGATTGCTTGCCGCTAAGTCCCTCGGGCGGCTATTGTGGCCGCTTATGTCGAAATATCTTATTAAATTGCTTTAACAATACACTACGCAAAGTAGTTTGTCTCTATTTCCAGTAAGAAAGAACAGAATATTAGTAAAATGCACAGCTGTCATAAATTGATATGATTATCGTCAAAATGTTATTAAAAGCATAAACGCGAAGGGTATAACGAACTTAAGAAAAATAAATAATAAGGATAGGTAATAAAAAATATTTAAAATCTCAAGTGAATGCGATATTTTGTGTAAAACTGTTTTGAACTGCAACGCTAAAATGATCGAGTATCACAGATATTTTCGTATTGTAATGTATAAATAAGAAAACAATCCCTCTACGGCCCAGCGCCGAATATACCCGTCACCTAAACGTACCTTAATCAGTGACATCTATTGCACAATGTAGAAATATTGTAAATAAATATTAATATTAATTTTTTTTTTGCTAATCTGTACTGCCATCTAGGGGATTTCTAAAGAAAATGGACGATACTAACATAGAATGTTGAAGAAGGTTGTTTACGCGCCTATGTTACTTCGATTACTATAGACTTTCCTGGTTTATAATAATGTACATGTGTTTGTGTGAGTATTGCCGCCTATTTTTAGAAAGGCTAAGAAGACGGTAACCGACAGGCGTTATTCATATTATATCTCGTGTTTTGACCAGTCCAGCGGTCAAAATAAACCACCAGTCCCCGGTTCGGTCGGTCGAAATCTAAAGAAGACAACCCAGCTAAAAGAACATCGGACCAGAAAGACAGCAAAAAGTTCATATATTATATGTGTGGTTATTGTTAATTGGGAACCAGCTATCGAAGGCATTTACATAAACAAAGATAAATCAAACATATATTTTTTTCTGGCAGTTATTTGAAATTGATTTGTATCTACTATTTTAGAATTGAACGAGTGTCGACAAAATTTGTAGACTTAAATTGTTATGAATTAAATGTTGCTGGCAATATTTTGATGTATAATACTTGTAAATGATCGAAAATAGTCAAATAAAATAGTTCTAAGAATGAAAACTAGTTTTGGGCAAAGATTATTTACCTTTCAAGCTCCCAGAATATATAATCAAATTGAAAATAAAATTAAAAATTTAACTGATATTTCAAATTGGTTGTTGCAATTAGGAAGAGCAGATACAGAGAGTAAACTCTTTTATATAATGAAATAATTTGTATAACTACATTTGTGCGTTTTGGTCTTGTATTTTTACATCTACCTTATATCTGCTTACATTATTGGTATTATTATTATTTTTTTCTCTTCTCTATTTTTTATTCTCTTTTTTTATATTTTATATATATATACATTTTTTATTATTATTATTTCTCTCTCCTTAAATATTTTCACATTATATGCTATGTATGTATTCGATCTTACTGTGTTTTGCCTTTGAGAGTTTTGATTTTATAAAATATTATGTATATATAATTTTCCCAAAAAACAGGCTTGCCTAGTTGGGCAATGTATTTAAATGTGTGTAAAAATGTAAATATGATATATTTCTGTTAAAATCAAAATAATTAAAAAATAAATAAAAATAATTCATGAAAATAAATACATAAAATTTGTAAATGGTAACGTACGAAGTACAAAAATACAAGATAAGTAACGTATGGATAAGAGAACATAAAGAGTTGTCGATGTAATAGAAAATATCAAGAAAATTAACATTCAGAAGGCAGACGATCGTTAGACAAATATAATCATTCAGCAGTAGGTACCGAGGGAAATTAAGAGGCTGAAAGACCGTCTTAAAATTGAAGAATAAATCAAGCCTTCGGGGATGTTTTTATTCAGTAGTGGATGGAAAACAGCTGATGATGATGATGATGATGGTGACATAAAATAAATAAATATCACGTAACATTAAATTATTTCAGAAGATAGGTGCGACAGAGTTATTCTTAATCCATCACTGCTGGTCGAACAGTTTGTTAATTAAAGTCGAAGAGAATAAATAAATATCGATTCGAGACACAATTAAAAAAAGAAAAAGATATGTCTTTTTGAATGGAATTTTTACATTTATCTGGTATTACACGAGAATCTATTCAAAGTGCAAACGAATTATTAACTCACTAAAAGTAAATTAATTATAAATTGTGTTGCGTACAAGCATTTTTAGTCCTTCGAGCCGGATAGCGATGAGAAGGAGGGGGACGGAGCATTATTTTCATTCAAATACATAATTAATATAGTAATACACCAATTAAATATATGTCCCAAACAAATTGAAAGAAATAACACATACATTTTTAGGAGAACACATTCTTATAGTTGAAGTTGTAATTATTCAGAACATACGGTCTATGATATTTTAAATATTAATTAAATGTATTAATTAGAAAGATATACATATAAAATCAATTCTATCGAAAAATATTATTGTTGCCCCACCGGGATTCGAACCTGGATCTCTTTCCTAATCGGGGAAGGTGCATTATTCAACTATGCTACAGCGACAATATTTTTAGCGGCAAATTTTCGAACCTATATGTTGATTAATCGTTCCATTATTTGAAAGAACCATCTATCTTATTTTTACAGAATCTCAAATACCTTTGAATAATCTGACAGCAGACGCTGTATTGTATTGCATTGTCGCTGTAGCATAGTTGGATAATGCACCTTCCCCGGTTAGGAAAGAGATCCAGGTTCGAATCGCGGTGGTGCAACAACTATATTTTTCGATAGAATTGATTTTACATGTATATCTTTCTAATTAATATATTTAATTCATATTCAACATACATTTTTAAGGTTGGATTATTTATTAACAGATCGTAGGTATTTTTTTCAACTAATATTGGTGGTTACCTTTGGATATCTTCACAAGTCTCGGTCCTAAGTAGCCAACACTGCTGATTCCAGGATCTCTTCAGCCAAATGCATTCATTCAGCCTTTTAATACTCTTTAATACTTAAATACTTTAATACTCTTATTCTACTTATTATACTTTAATACTTAAATACTTTAATACTCTTATTCTACTTATTATACTTTAATACTTTAATACTTAAATACTTTAATACTCTTATTCTACTTATTATACTTTAATACTTAAATACTTTAATACTCTTATTCTACTTATTATACTTTAATACTTTAATACTTTAATACTTTAATACTCTTATTCATCCCAGGTTGTCTCGCAAGTCTTTGCATTTTTTTGATATCTGCGCTAAACGCACTCCTCTTTGAAAACTAAATATGCTTTTTATGTGCTTTATAACAAGAATCAAGCTAGCTGTGCTTTTTAATTAATTAATTTATTTTTCACCGTAAATTTACGCTAGAAGAGGCGATAAAAGAATTTGAGTTACGCTAGTTACGTTTTATGAAGGTGTTAACGTAAAGGATTCACTTCTCTTCTCCGGTAACAACGCGTCCAAAAGGATTCAGACTGCTCCCGAATCAACAACAATTGGAATCTTAAGAGGCGCTGCACGAGATTTACATTATACAATTTACGAGGCACCAAAATATCACGCTAAACACTTTTCCTATTTATTTTAAATGTCTATGGATCGTTGCTGGAGTTGAAAAATCAAAGCATTGAGAGGTGATCCACAGCTTCTTACTAACCCGTGACCAGACCGCTCTATGAGTATCCTTAGTATGCCTTGTCTATGTCCCTCTCATTCGTCGCCGTGCGGGCGAGCGATGGAGCGGAACTGGGCGCGGCTTCTCTCGGTGAAAGCTTCGTCCCCGAGTGTAGATGGGCGTCCTCGGTCAGCTGGGAACGGCCGTGAGGGCGGTGTATTTGAATTACCACTCCCATAAATACATAAATGAAAATAAATAAAATGGTATCACTACTGTTGCGAAACACAATAAAACGGGCGCATTTTTCGAATGTATAAAAAAAGCCAAGACTTACATTAACGTATAAGGCGGAATCCATAAATGATATCACAGGTTTTTCGTGAAATTTTAGCCCTCTCCCTATGTCACTAAGTGTCATATTATAACTATACCACCCTGTCACAATTCCGCTGACCCCCTCCCTTTCTTAAACCTGTGACATCATTTGCGGAAGCCACCGAATGTAGCCGAAAAATGGAAAAATCTATTGTGTACTTGCCGTCGTTGTATTTATTGCAGAATTGTGGCATTCGTGCGTTGCGAATAATTATGTTTGATTTACGAGTATTAAGGCCTTGAAACCGATAGAAAAACTTGACCGTGGCACGCGTAACGCGACCGGCGTCCTAGATAGATTGACGCCAAATGTTTATTTTCAATTCCCTTGTACATAATTCGTGGAAAACTGTGGCAGGGATGAGAAAAATACAAGGTTTATTGTCAGTTTTCTTGGCACCGACCTTTCTACACGCGTCTGCATAATCCGACACAGTCAATTTACACAACCGACGTCAACATCGCGTTCAATTCTCCGACTGTTACTTTTCATACAGTTTGGGCGTCGAATTGGAACTTCGGTGAACTTTTGTAGTTGTAATATTGGATTCCTTTGGAGCACTGTGTGTTGTGTGTTAAGTCTGGGTAGATACTAAAAGTTAATCTGTCATTAATAGTGGGCGAAATGCACTCTTAATGGTTGACATAAACTTTGTTGAAAGCTAATTAAATTGATCGCTTCGTGTCCTTTGTTCGGTGGGTAAAGAAGAAAATGTTATATTTTTATATATGACTTTAAACGAAAACACATTTTTGTGTAAAGTTACAATTTCAGTGATATTTAATCAATTGGAAAGACATACAGAAAAAATCTATGCATCGAAAATATATTTGGCCGAACCCGGAACATTTCGCTTAGTTATTTTCTGTAGTCTTTATAAATGATAGATCTTTTATTCCATTTTTAAAAGCAATCAACTTCATACTCCAGTGAATCTCAAACATCTTTCAGTAATATACGCTAGGAGGCACCAGAATTAAATCAATCCATTTTATTAAATTTGAATTGATTCGACATCAATTGATTGGACATCACAACAAACTTCCTAAATAGCATGATGTGACGTAATTCAAAAAGTAATTTATATGGTGACAGTGGGCAAGAAAAGTTAAAGTTGCCATGAACCAACTTACGAGAATATGGAAAGACAATGACGTAATAATAATTATAATAATAATAATAATAATAATAATAATATATTTATTCCAGCGTGATCGTGTTTTTTTTTATGAAGACCCAATTCGCCATAAAGACAATACATTAAAGTTACAAAATATTATTTATGTTATGAAAAGAAAATCAAGGAAAATATAAATAAATAAAAATTTCACACATATATGTGTGAAATATATATATATACAAATATAAACAATTAGGAGAACACATTCTTATTGTGAAGTCGTATCTCACAGACCTATGTTCTGAATAATTACAACTTCACATGAATGTGATCTCCTAATAACAAAATTGTATCAATGTGTCCAAAATTTAATAAAAATGAATCGATAATTCTGGCGTCTTCTATCAGATTACTCAAAGGTATTTGAGATTCTGTAAAAATAAGGTAGATGGCTCTTTCAAATAATGGAACGATTAAATGTATTAATATCAAAAAGATAACATATAGGTTCGAAAATTTGTCGCTAAAAATATTGTCGCTTTAGTATAGTTGGATAATGCATCTTCCCCGGTTAGGAAAGAGATCCAGGTTCGAATACCGGTGGCGCAACAACAATATTTTTCGATAAAATTGATTTTATATGTATATCTTTCTAATTAATATATTTAATTCATATTTAAAATATAAATACTTCAATCACGGCCATTATTGTATATATAGATATTCTGTAGTCGTTGCCATTCTCTGATTACGGAACCAGCTTTCCATGAGAGCGCCGCTTGCACCAGAAAGTTGGTTCTGAGTTTCAGCTGCAGCTTTACGCCCGCAACTTGATGTCTCAGAAGCGAAACGAATTCATGTATACATAAGGACTTCGGCAAACATTGTACATGCGCTGCAATAACTCGCCAATCTGAACAGTATTCTCTCTGAATTGTACTGAATTCGGAGACGGTTGTACGTCACTTGCTTGTATTTCGACCAGAGCTCGCAGGTGCTGGTGAAGAACGATTTAAACAGGATCCTCTTCACTTTCTTACTGCATCGGTAGAAACGCCGTGACAGCATATTTGCAGGAACGTTCAACTGTCTCCTATGCCGTTTTATGTCATCATCGTCTTGTTCATTTTCACTGAATATATGGCCAAGGTATTTGACCTTATTTTGAGTGCTCAGTTTCGTTCCGTTCAGCCATACGGGAGGGATATTATCTGGCCCTTTTCCATATTTGAACGCCATTATGACCGATTTGCTGGCATTGTATAAAATATTATGTTCACTGGCATATGTTTCACATATCTGTAAATGCTTTCTTATCCTTTTTATAGACGGCGCTAGTATGTATAACCATATCATCGGCATAACTAATGTGGTTCACATTTGTCCCGCCCATGTGGCAGCCAATGTTTGCATCGGATAGACGCTCGCTCAATTTGTCTATGTACATAAAGCAAGCAACTAAAATTATGTTGGTTCACACTATTATCTTTCCAATCTTCATGTATTCAGCCTGAATCTAAAGATGCCTTCGAAATGTATTCCTGGAGAAGAATGTTACGCATCCCGTGGACAGTACGAGGCATGATGCCTCAACCCTGCAACAAATCTGACCACAGCAAGCCTTACCTTCCAATTCTTCAGTCACATTATGCGTCAAAGTGACAGTTTGGAAAATGAGATTATCCTGGGAATAACATTAGGCCGAAGAAAACCTTGAAGAGTGCCACGACGGTGCATTTTGCTGGAGAAGCTAGTCATTACGCGGTGCATTACGAAACAAACCTCATCTGATTGAGGTCACTGTATGTCAGTAATGAGGGCGGAGGGCGGACCCACCGCTTACCCAGGATCGATGCAATAAACTCAAGGCTCCTATCTCAGTTCTACCCATTTGCCACCTGGTTGGCATTTTTATTGCTACTAGGCAGTTGTTCGATAGCGTCCCGAATATTAACAAGGATACCGCACAGCTGCCAAAACAAGATTTGCCATCATTGTCCCCGGTTGTCTCACTTTATTAATAAATAAATAAAAAATATTTATAATACATAACATAAAGACAATAAAAAATAATACAATTAACAAGGCCAGGAAGTAGAGGGGAAGGTAAGAGGCACTCCCTTCCGGGAAACGAGGCGGCACAAAAAAAAAACATAAAAGAGACACCCTCCACGCATCACTGCCGGCAGATTTAACCCACAAGAACAGTACATCGCAGATCATATTTGGGCAGAGGGTAGAAAAAAAAACAAAATAATAATGATGAAGCTACTCAGCAGTTCTTCGGAGGATCTCCCATCTGGAGACCCATACCCGAACAAAGGCCCTAAACAACTTCAAATTCCTGCCACGATTGAGCAGATCGGAGTTCCTGACGGAACCTCGATCTATTATCGACCCTCCAAACCTTCTAGCGTATGCTGCCTTGCACCCGTCAGAATCACTTAATGCCAAATGATGTGCTCAGTATGTGTATGTAAGTAATGGTATGAAGAAGGAACGAAGAAGAATAAGTGTACTACTCAAAGTACTGGGAGAATATTATGTTACAGGCCGATTTTGTTTGGCCGCCATTTTGGTTTAAAAAATATTTCTCAGTTCACATTTATTTTTCGCACAGAGTAGTTGATTACAATTTATTATAAAGTATCTAACGCTTCAACAACGTGTTGAAGTCATTAAAACATTTTATCTAAATAATAATAGTAATACAGTAACCATCAATTCAAAACTTCTTGGTAGATGAATTGGATCAATTGGGCCTGTAACATATGTGGTTTCAACAGTATGATGCCACTTCACAAACAGCCCAAGCTACGCTTGAAATTTTGCGAGAAGTTTTTTCCACCGCATTTCAAAAGTGTTGATATCGTCTGTCTCCTCGATCATCTGATTTGACAACTTCTGACTATTTTATGTGAAGGTACTAAAAAGGAAAGGTCTACGCTATTAAGTCAAAAACAATTCCGATGCTACAGGACAATATTCGAAATGAAATTGCTGTAATAACATGCGAAGTGTGCGAGAATATTATGAAAAATATGGTTAAAAGAGCATGCATTTGTGCCGCTGCCAGAGGCGGTCACATGACCAATTTCATATTTTAAGCATAATTGTAATATACTAAGTAATTGATATATAAAAAAAAAAATTACAAATTATGTTTGCTTTCTTAGTTATTCAAAAACAACATCGACCTGGAACATAATATTCACTTTGTATTTCTTATTTTAGTGGCAATACGGCCGATTGAACTAGCGTTATTAGCGTGTCAAGTGCACGTCAATGCTATAAATAAGTATACGGTATACTACTTGTTACCATTACGGTAATAGTAAAGTTTTATGGCTGCACATTTTATTCGGATACATATTAAACAAATAATAAATATTGATATGTCTCTTGAATGTCGTGGATTAATTTGATATAACTAATTATAATTGCTAATTACTAGACGCTGTCAGACGAAACATGAAACAGGTTCTGTGAAATAATTATATAGTTGTAGAGTTAAAACTCAAAGCGTTCGCCGCTAATCATTTCTTCGTATTGGGAAATTTACTGGCCGGCCAGAAAATTTGTGGTATGTCAAGTGCTACAGTATTACGGATACACTTGAATAAGCCACCAGTGCAAGATCCATCATGTGTACAGTCTTTATTGCCGCTAAGAAAAAACACCAACGAATCATTTATCTTAATATGTCAATTAATTATCTATTTTTATTGACGTTCTTTCAAATAACCATTTCTGGAAGAGCTAAAAAAAAAATAAAGTCGACATTTATCCAAGACATAAACCAATCGGATTTATTTGAAAGTATGAAAGTACGGTATGTTACATTATTTACATTTAAATCACAATACATTTGGATCAGTTCATTTTAGCATTACACCCATATTTCGCTATACGGCCGCTCTTTATACGGGTTTTCGCTGTAATAGCCTATTTAAATTATTCGATATACGGTCAAAAAATATACATCACTAGCACTTGTCATTTCGAACAAGAAATAAATATTCCACTTCAATCCCGACGAAGATCGTAGCGTTAATGTTTCTCGAGGTATTGATACAGCTATTCACTGTTATAAAGAACTGCTAAAAGAAGCAAAAAGAGTAACAAAAAAATGTTGCACGAATTTTTTCAACCAGGTTCATTCACAACCGCGGGTGGAGCTGATGGCAGCACGACGTCACGCGATTTTTATGTTCTTATGCTCTGTTTAGAACCATTAAACATTTTTATTTCTTCAAAGGGTTCTTTTTATAAACCATCAGAATCTCAATTTTGGTCAATCATTCTATCTATAAATACATCTTGCTCTCCCTTTACCGCAACAATAGTTGCAACCTCCCCGCCCTTTCTCCATCTTTTTTCTTTTTATTTATCTTTTGCACCTAAACATACTTATGTACCTAAACATTTTTGTGGATTTTCATAAATAGTATCACATGTTAAATATTTATTATGTTAGTTACTGTCAAAATCCCCAAATAAAATAAAAATTGCCTAGTCGAAAAAAAAAATTATTCATCCACGTCGGTCACTCATAACTGAGGATCTGGATTTCCATGAACTCTCTCTTGACTATGCTCCTCCACTATTATCAGCAATCTGCAGATCTTAGGGCCAGAAAAGTGTTGCCTCTTTTACTTGGTCGGTCCAACGGGTAGGGAATCTTTCTCTTCGTCCTTCGACATGGCCCACTACAACAAGCTTTTCCAAGCTATAAGATGTCTGCCTTTGATGTTTTCAGTTCCTGTGGAATGGAGTCAATTATCCGTCTCGTCTCCAGCACCACATCTCAAATCAATCCATCTTCTCTCTCTCGCTTCCAAGATCCATGATTCCACATCATATAAAAATATAGAATACACCAAAGACTGTACAAGCCTGACCTTCGTTGTCTTAGAAAAATTGCGGTCTTTCCATATTTTGTCAAATCTGGACATAGAACTTTGGGGGTTAGGTCGGTGGTTAAATGAAAGAAATGTCAATTGCGTGTTGAGGTGTTTATTGTGACAATATGATAAAGACAAGGAAGACAGATAGAATGAAAAAAATGAATGAAGATGAAGAAGGTGCGTGTGTATTGCGAAATTTAGTGAGTCGGCGGTCTTGCTCGGCGCGCGTGGGCTGGCAAGACCGCCATTGTGAAACGATGAAACTGGAGAGACTGCATAGCGGTAAATTATCGAGCCAGGCTTGTAGCAGCAGCCGGCAGCGCTGTCGCTAGCGTCGATGCCGTCTGAGATTGGCGGTGGATATGAATTCCGATCGCTACAAAACTTTTCGCCATACGTTGTTTAATTTCTGGCTTGCAGCTACCGTCGTCAGTAATGGACCGAGGTATATTAGTTTTTGTATTATTAATATCATTTTTCTATATAATTGGAACGGGTCCCATGGAATTTTATCAGAAAGAAAACTGTCGATGAAGCGGTTGTGACACCTAAACAGTCGAAAATCGCAAAAACTAACTTTTTAATTGCGCAATGGCAATTTCCAGAAAAAATATATTTATGATTGTTTAGAAACAATATTTTTATAATTGCCAACGGTGAAATCACACTAAAACCCACTGGACGGGTTGGTCGGTGTAGGTAGATAGTGCATATTTAATTTAAATTATATTATGAAGTGTAAAAATACTTTTTCACTGTCTTCCTCAGCGATTCAGAAATATTATCCTGTTCTTTTTGATTACTTCTTCATTATTTTAATATAAACGTTGACAGCAAAAAGCCTGAGATTATTTTTCGCTTAAAATATATAGGTATAAAGCACAGACTTCGATGCTCTGCACATTACACAAAATGTTACGTGGAGTGACATCTGTACAAATATAACAGAACTTGTTATCATGAAAGTAAACATTAATTGAGTAATTCCTTATCTTTGCACCGTACACTTTTTAATAAACTCCGTGAATTGTGGGTGATATTTATGTATTCAAAAATATCCTTAAGTATTATGACGATAAAGACTATTGTGTTATGATAAAAATTCTTGATAGCGATGTAACTACTTTATACTCTAACTGGAGTACTGCGCGTGCGCAATTATTAATGTTTGGACTCTGGTGAAGTTGTATTATATTTTTATTCTGTTGTGTATGGTAAAGTTTGAGGTTAGTATTCTTGTTTTGTTATCGTCTTTCGACTTTTAGCCGGGAACAATATTTACATACCTATATTTGAGAGCGTTTGGGGATACTGAATTATTTGCTGTTCGGAAATATCCGAAAATCATAAGTGAGCCTTTTTAGTTATGTTGAGTTTTGTTACGAGTTCTGTGTTTGTTTCGGTCATATCTTAAAAGTGGACCTATCGGCCTAAACATTTATTTTGAATTTCACGTGTTTAGCTGACATTTTAACATTTAGTTTCTTCCAATATTATTTTTGTTTGAAGAAGCATACTAAATTATATAAATTTTTGTGTCGTAATAATTCACGGTAAATATTCACTTAAGTGCATCCATTACGGCATTTGTAATATTCAATTGATTTTATATAATTTAGTGTTTAAATTAGCTTTTACAATGTTTTATATAATGCATTTATTGACTTTTATTCAATATTTCTTAGCAAAATATAATTATCACCTAATCCCATTCGTAACATTAGCTAGTATCAGATAATAATATTAGAAAATAAATGGTAATCTGAAATATCATTTAGGTTTTTTGTTTTTAGTATTAATTAATTGCTCTAAATTTAATTAAAAATCTATTGTCCCAAATCAACCTATCCAAATCTATTGTGCGTAATCATTCTCCTGGTTGAACCCACCATTCTCTTCAAACTTATTTCTCCATCACATCTATTCAAATCATTGCTTATCCAACGTATAAATATAAATTTATAGAGATGACATTGATACTACTAGAATATAATTTCTTAGGGTGTGTCCACGGTTTGCAAGACAGTCAATACTGAGTAATTTAATTAAACAATTCATTTTGTGATGAAAAGGTCAATATACGGGCAATGCTGAGCCATTTATTTAAACACGATCAATTATATTGATCTTTACTATTACTCTCAGTTTGTGTCCCGCTCCGTGGACTTGCGCTCTTAGATCATTCAGAAAACATGTCAAGATTGCCTAAACTTTTCCACTGTCAACAGCATTTTTGGTGAATATGGCAAATTTAAGATTTTTACAAAAGACATGTTTTCCCATAGAATTGAGTGCGCTGTTTTCTAAAAAGTTTTCGGGTATGTTGACGCATACGGTAACTTCATAAAACCTAAAAAGGCCGTCCAGGTAGAGACCCAATTTCTGAATATAAATACTTTGTAACTGTAAATATTCCAAATTAACATGTTTTTTTAAAACTCATTTTTATTTTAAAGCGAGCTACAATGAGCAAACAAGATGTCAAGCCTTATAAATTCAAAAACACGAGTGCTGAAAGATGGCCGTCCAATCTCCGGACTCTGGTTAATCTTTACCAAGCTGAGTGTGCCGAGGCGCACGCTTCTTTGGATTATCTTTCCCATAATGTAAGATTACTTGATGTTTTATATTAAAATTCCAGACAATCAATGTTTCGATGGTGAGCATTGTTTGCATGCAAATTCATCTTGTAGTGAGTATTAACACATGGTTTTCAAGAAGGATATAAGTGTGACAAAAGGATGAGTACAGGTAGCTCTCCGTTTCGTTCCTGAATGGACCAGCGTATACCGAATCTGTGTAAAATAAACCCAATTGTAAAGGGAGGTACACAGTTAGGTTCCACACTGACAAATAAATATACATATGAAGTAAAACATTTTATGGGATGATAGGGATAAACACGGAAAGATTGAAGCGCCTCGTCAAGCCTTTGAGCTCCTGACCCACCTAGGATCCTGTAACGAAAATGATGAAGTTTCTGGTTTAAACTCCATGATAAAAAGTATCCATTGTTAATTGCCTAGATTTTATTTTTCTTTCTTTAAGAAGTATAAAATAAGGTCCAATGGATGCAATTATATTTCTTTTTACCTTCAAACTCTGTTCCCAATTGTGGTCAAGTTCTTAGAGTACATCAAAGTATATTTGGTTGAAAGAATAAGTTTTAAATCAACCGTTTTATAATTTAGAGGCTCTTCTTCATTTTGTTTCTCGTTCAGTAATTTCATAAACACTGGAAAGTCAGTTTTGATGTTTTGATAATATAGATTATTTAACTTTGTTTTTAACCACTTTAATCAGGATGTCAAATTGATTAAGTTAATTTGACATCCTGATAAAGGAAATGTTATTTTCCGAAACCTGTTAGTTTATTAAAATAACTGATTAAGTTGTTAAAAACAAAGTTAGATAATCTATATTAAAATAAGAATAAACGACAAAGTTTAATTTGCAAATATTTAAAAAAATGTAGGTTTTGATACTTTGTTTCCCAAGTCAGCCTGGGAAATATGGGTATCTCAACACTATTGTGAATTGTTGTAAATGGGACCGTTGTAAACTGAGGGCTGCCTGTATTTAATATCTCTTATGGATGTAGATTGTAAGACAAAAAAGGCTGAAAAAGGCATGACAGTCAGAGACAAATTAAATAATATAATCATTTAAAATATTTTAATTAAATTGGTTTGATGAAATGAATCAGATTCTGGAATGTATTGCTATATGCTTCAGCAACCAATGAGCATACTTGGGAATATGTAAGACAGGAGAGAAGGTTGTGACCAATGTTCCCTTTAAGGTGTGCGAGTGTGCGCGCCCACACTATTTGACATTATAGCGAACACAAAAAAATATAGCGTGCATACAATTTATAATATGACTTTGTGTGCCGCCTTCTATAGAAGGTTGACGACTGTGTTGCATTATGTTGATATCTCATGAATAAAATCGCCAACATTTTGGATATTGAACCACTTTCTGAAGTTACACAGCCAAGATTATCTTTTTCTACGTACGACTCTGCTACCTTCTATCTAAGTGGTTCATTGCTCAAAATGTTGATAATTTTATACTGCATCATGATCGGCAACCTTCGACAGAAGGCAGCGCATGAAGAAGAAGTCTTATTAAATTGTGTGCGCGTTCTATATTTTTGATATACAATGCCAAAACGAGTGCGTGCGCACACCCGCACACTTTAGGGGGTACATTGGTACTAGATGTAACAATTTATTTCCTGAAAGGGCCATATAGTCGCCCGTGTCGCCTGTGGCGTAATTGTATCAAAATCACGTGAATATTTGTGTATGAATTAATATGATAAAAGTTGTTTGTTACTTATTGGGAAGATAACAGATATCGTCGTGTGCACTTTGGTGTAAAAATGGGTGATGAAATTTGAAGCATGTGCGCTCAAAAATGATTACTCAATTAGACCTGCCATTCACCTGACTTAGCTCAATTTTCTCATTCTCGAGTGAAGATTTTCTAATATACATAACTGATATAGAAGATATTCTTCAGTATTCCGGAAAATGGAAATCCCGTCAGAAAAGTCAGTAAAGAGAATCCTTTGAAGGTGTCACTGGTGTATGTATATTTTTTAAAGCTGTTTTTTGGGAATTAAAATGTCACACCTCATGTTATGTGTGCTTGTGTACAGTACGTTTATAAATGTATACAGATAAGGTAAAAATAGTTAATGGAGCGCTCTACTGCCAGTCACTTCGTAGAATAGAGAAGAACATTTGGTTTCCCAATCTGACATAATAATAATGAGAGAATGTGTTGTGCCAAGAATAATTAACAAAATTGATAAATACCTATTAAATATTTAAAAAAATTATGCGACCCCAGTGACCATCTTAAAATGCAAAGTAAAGTAACATATTCTTGCCTATTTTTTTATTTTATTGTTCTATTATATTATATTCAGGTATCCACCCATAATATACCGTGGACTAGGTCTGTTGCACCCTGTAAAAATTGTTTATCTTTTCGAAAGATTGATTTTTTTCTTTAAATATATTTTTATATCTTTCTAAGTGATTCATCTAACATCTCTTTGTCAATTTTTTTCCCCCTTGTTATATTTTATTTATAAAAAAAAACCTAATATTTAATTGATGATACTACATTTGTGTAACTAAGTGGAATGATGTTATTGATTTGTTAATTTATATTGCTTATTTGAAAATGTATATCGCTTTTAACTCTTTTTTAGTTGATAAATAAGAATTTTCAAAATATTGAGTCGGAAGGATTAATCAGTGAAATGCGACAACTTAACGATGCTGTCTTCTTGCTGATGGAATTCAATCAAAGTATTGAACGTTTGGGTAAGTTCAAGGTGATCATTTTTAAACAGTCGTCCATTCCAAATTTTGCATAGTTACTTTTTAGGATCCTGTGCAAAACATAGGCACTGTCCCCCCTTGTCCTGGCTGTCCCATCCCCTCCCATAAGGATTATTTTTCAAACAGTTTCGGACCCTGCACGACAGATAGACACCTTCCTCCTGTCCATCCCACTGCCTTCCCGCTTCCCCAGATACAAATATGTATAATATTGAATACCATCCAAATTTTGTTCAGCAGTACTTCAAGATTTGCTCCCTATAGCTGGATTAAATTTTGTTTACATTGTTATTAGATATTTAGAACCCGCTCAGAACAAAGGCGCCCCTTCCCCCCGATTCCTTCTATTTTTTATTATAATCAAACCAGTGTCGTGGGCGATCGTTAATATTATATAAAACTGTGAATAATATATTCTCTACGCAAATTTAACTTGTTTGAGTTGTATGTCTAAACTCAACCGTTACCTTAAATATCACTCCATTTTTTTATCTCTCAGGGTAAAAAAATTATACCATTAATGAAAATAAGTCAATACAACGATTGAACAGTGCATTGAAATTGTGATAATTCACAACAAAAATGGTGATAATTTCCCAGAAACAGTTTGTAAAGTTTGAAATGATTTTGGATGATGTCTGCTTTTAACAGGATGGGGCTATGTGCCGTTTAAGCCGGGAAACAGTTGAGTTAATATATCAGAAATTTCCTGGACATGTGATTTCTCATTTTAGAATCATCAATTGGCCGCCCAGATCGTACGATTTAACACCTCTGGACTTTTTTCTCTGGGGTCATGTGAAAATAAAAGATCTATGCCAAAGCTTTAGAAATGAGCCAAGCACTTAAGGACAATATCAAGCTGCTATTGATGAAATAGGGCCTTAATTATGCAAAAAATTATAACGGTTATGTTTGGATCACCCTACTTTGACTGGCGGACATGCAGATTGAATGTTCTTGCCGACTGTTATCGAGTTTCATTTTTCGAGATTGATATTGTGGAAACGTGTTACTTTTACTATTTTGAATGTGACCTCAAACTTATTTTATTAACAGTATTTGAGTATGTCAAAATTTTTTATAAGAATTTTTTTTTTTATAAGAACACAATTACTGGATTTTTACCTCCAAAGGTATTGTTATTAAACAAATTATAGATTGATTGTGGGTGGAATGGTGAACGTTACATTGTGTAAAGTGATCACTTGAGCCAGTCGTAAGCCATGTTTCCATACTTCCATATTTTCCCATATAATGTGATATTCTTCGTCTCTATGAGATGTTTATAATTTGTTTATTTTATTAACTTTAATATTTTTCTCTAGTTTCAGAAAAGGAAAAAAAGAAAAATGATCTGTGTGCCGAGAGTGACTCTGAATCTTTGCATTCGTGTTTCACTGAATTGAGTTCCAATCTACCTGATCGATTCAATAAGAATAACAAACAAAAGTATTTTGAATCTACGAGTGCTGAATCAAGTATTTACTTTAATAACAATTTTAACTTGGCCAATTCAATTGAAACACACAGAGATATCAAAAATCAGGATGAAGTTGCTGTAGAAAACATCAAGCCCATTGCAAAATTAGCGACTGCAGCGAACGAGGAACTTGCAATAGATAATGTTTCATTTAGTGATCAAATACAAGAGTTAACGGAGAACTATTTTGGGATCAAATGTAAACCGGTTGATGTTCTTTTGGAAACTCCCAACTCCACAAGTACAGGATATTCTGTTACTGATATTAAAGTGGAGAGCTTGTCAAATCACGAATTTTCAGAAGAAGTTACATCAAACTATGGAATCGCAGGTATAGTTTGTGTCATTTATTTTTTTACTCAATGTAGGTACATCATTGTGTCAATTAATTGACAGATGATCTATATAATATTTTCTTTGATTGCAAAGATCTTGAAAATTTTATTTTAAGGATTGAATAAATTGGATGAATTTGATTCACATATCTAATTTGGTATATGGGTACATTCCGTAAGTTAAAAAAAATGATGGTGAAATAGTAAAATATGTGACAACCTTTTTGTTCCAGTCGAAACAACTATACCTCCGCAAACTCCCCTAAAAATGAAGAAGAAGCTGAAATGTTTTGTGACATGCATGGAGAGTCCTTCAAATTTTCATGTAGTACTCTTGAGCAAAGATGAGGAGGACAGTAGGTAAAGTACTCTTGTTTTACTTTATCTTTTTATACACTTTTTCAATTTAATTTCTTTTGTGCAATACATAGTAAACTCCTTTTTATTCGGCGCCACTGACACGTTGTGGTTGTCGGAAAACAATTTTCCAGGTATCTGATCATCATTCTTTAAATTACCATAGCACAATACAAAAGTCATTAAAACTCTATATACTCAGTGAAGAAATAATTTTTTAAATAGAGATGCGTACACGGAATACATGTCACATCAATATTCTTACTATTTTCAAACTAAGCTAAACGCTTGTACTATGAAAATAGGACTAACTTGCTGGTGTCCCGGAACGAGGCGCGAACCCCCGACCACTAGATCACTAGGCCAGCGTCTTAACCACTACACCATCAAGCTACTTAGCTATTTAAATAAATAACAGGTTTTATTAATCTTTAAATACATAAAATATAATTATCTTTTTTTTTTTTATTACTTAAATTTTTAATATTAACTATTTTTTTTTTATCCATTCGGGTGCCGGTTGCTTTAGAATTCCAGTTATTTGAGTACCGGATAAGAGCGAGTTTATATTTATAATAATATCAATAAATGATGGAAAGTTAATAGTTTTTATTGCCTTTATGTGAAATTTTATCTTTTCTAATTTTAGAATGTTAACAATCATGAACGAATTTTACAATGAAGGATTTCAGTATACAACCAGATGCGAGTTGGAAAAATATTTGTATTACGCCTGTCTATATGAAAACAAATGGTCACGGGTTCAATTAATTGACAACTTGCAAGTAAGTTATTATTTTAATAAGTTTGATTTTCTCTATTTCTTAACTATCATAACTTAAACTATCAAATGAATGTTATCTCTAGTTATTGTCTGTTATAATACAGTAGATAACTAGCATGTATAGTAGACAGGGCACCGAATAAAGTATAGTTTTCTCCCAACCCCTAGCAACAATGCTTCTGTAATTTGTAATGGGTATAATACCCAATTATAAGAGGTAGCCGATTTGAAATCGTCACTATTTATTTAGCGGTACTTTTTATATAGATAGCTATCATATATACAGTGTACCTGTGGCATTATAAAATAGAGCGCTATATTTGTTTATTTAATTCTTAATATAGTGCATACATAATCACTCCTACATATTCTCTAATATAAACAAGATTAAAGTATTTTCTTTTATTAAAACTTATCATTTAGACATTTAGTTAGTTTCATTTTAAATCTATTTAATTTCTTAATTTCTCCTCCTTATGTGTTTTCTGGCATTTTATTAAAAATCTTTATCGCACTATACATCATCGCTTTCTGAGATTTGGCCTTTTTCCTGAATGGCAGTCTCAGTCTTTCCCCCCCTCTTGTACGATGCTCGTGTTCATGTTGATTTGCATCGATTTTTCGTGTAAATTCCGCTGATATTTTCTTATTGAGGATTTATAAATAAATAGGTTTGCGGTGGCAGGCCCAAGAGCGTGGAACTTTTTTCCCTCTGTCATCAGAAACAGTGCATCAGAAACTTTATTTAAGAAGAAACTAAAAATGCACCTTTTCAAAAAGTCATTTCCATAAATGAAAATAACAATTTTTAATTTTAAAAACAAAGATAACTATAGAACTAATAATAGATATATAAACAGTTTATGTGTAAAGCACCATTGAGGTGAAAGTTTTTACAAAAATGGAGCTATATAAATTATTCATTATTATTATTACAGTCATTTCGGGTAACATTGGAATTTAATATAACATTGGACAAAACGTTAGCAAGTACATTTTTTTTCTCTTTCTGTTGTCTTATGATAGGGAACATTCTGGAAATTGATGTCAACAACATACCCTATTTAGCTACTATCTATAATTAACAGAAAAAATCACCTTTGATTTGTCAAACTATTTTAAAATGAACATAGAAAAGATAACAGCAGAGTTAGTGAATTTGAAGGTTGTTTTCAATTCATCTCGCTTATTTTTAGTGCCCCGAGACTTTAAATTTTGGTCAAAACTACAATTTTAAACTTCACATTTGGCTTACAAGCAAAAATATTTTTCAATTATGCTGTTCTTAAGCAAAAAAAACTAATTAATTAGTTTAATTTAGACTAGGTTTTAATAAGACTTCATTTACCTTAATATAATATCTATCATAGTCTTACCGTTAGTAATATATCACGATCTATTGTAGTCTTAACATTAGTAATATACCACAATCTATCGTAGTCTTACCATTATTAATATACCACGATTTATTGTAGTCTTACCATTAGTAATATATGACAATCTATTATAGTCTTACCATTAGTAACATACAACAATCTATTGTAGTCTTACCATTAGTAATATACCACAATCTACCATAGTCGTACCATTAGTAATGTACCACAATCTATTGTAGTCTTAACATTAGTAATATACCACAATCTATCGTAGTCTTACTATTAGTAATATACCACAATCTATCATAGTGTCTTCGGAACCAAAAGAAAATATTTTTGTCTAAGATTTTTTGTTCCATTCTTATTACACGTTGATAAATAAAATTTTGAAGACATTGCAGTGTTTATACCATGTGTGATATTTTTATTAATCAACCTTAATACTAAAGTAAATAATTTATATCTCACTCTGTCATTCTAATAAAAAAAACACATTTTAACACGTGTTTGCCAAATTCAAATCTAAATTTGCAGGTGCACTTTTGAGTTGGACATTTTTCTTATTACATACACAGTTCTCAAGTGAATAGTATATATTCAATGGTCATGACCTTTTATAATTATAAATAATTTAAAGTGATTCTTATGTCTTGTTTTATAGCCCGATGAAGACTTGGTTGAAGTGTATTTTATGGATGTTGGGTTGACAAGTAAAGTGCCATATTTTAATTTGACTCCACTGAATGCACAATTTTGCAGCCTGCCGCCACTGGCATATCAGTGTCATTTAATAAAGGTTTGTACATCTATATCTTTTTGTATCTCCTAAATCAGCGGGTTTCTAACTATGATATGCATGTCACTGAACTGTATAATAGTATGCGAGCTAAAAATTTCATAAAGTTGTGTGAACATTTTAAGTTTGTATACTGTGTCCTGGTCTGGGGTTTTCTATTCATTATATAAGATTGTGTCACTCTAGTAAGATATATCACCATTAACCTGGACAGTCGGTCGATCTTCCAGATGCAATCTGGACTGCTGGCTTTAATGGCTGATCCTCTGCTTATTCCTGATGCATGTTCTTTTGGCCGGTTTCCGTAAATTCCTTCCATGCCCGCCAAAAACTTTGAAATTGTACCTGTTCAAGTTTTTTCTAATTGAACAAATGTAATTAAAGTCTATCATTTCCTTTGGATATTATATTGCATTATGTAGCTAAGATGTCAAATTACTATATTAGAGCAATTAAATTGAAATTTCATGTTTTCTTTCAATATAATACATTGTGTATATTTACAGAATTTACGAAATGTATTCTGTACAACTGGTCCATAAAAGATAATATTAGCACTTAAATAAAAATAAAATACAACACAACAGACAAAATCATATGTGAATGGCTATAGGCTATCATTTTTGTGATATACAGTAAAACTTTGTTAATTTGTGTACCCATATTTCATATTTTCACATAATTCGCACTTTTTACAAAAACTTTAGTCACGATAATGACATTTTATACTAATTTCTACCGATAATTCGTAAAACCTTATTATTCGTAGTTCGTATACATTTTTTATACCCAAAGTAAATAATTTATTCACGTAATTCGCATATTCACGTGATTTTAAATCTAAACTCACTCCATTACGCATTCATCGTCCCTTCTGTAGCTAGCTCCACCCCCTCGCCAATCACAGCACTATTCCTTATCCTCGTATCTCTTCTGTTAATTTTAACGGCAGCTAAAATTATATATAAAATTAATGTAGCTAAAATAATTGAAATTTGGTATTCCATATCAATCATAGAAAATAACCTAAAATAACTATGGTTGACCTATTGTATGATATCAATTACCGATTCTTCCTAAATCATTACCAATTAAACCATTTTTCGTAATATGATTATCATATTATACATATCAAAAGCTGAAATAATAGACAGTCGCCATATTTTTTAATATGAAAATCACGATGTTGACAGTGGCGGGCGCGGCATGCACTCAAATGCATTTTTAAAAATTTCTTTCTAATGTAACCTTCAAAAAAATAGTTCTCATTATTCGGATTTTTTTTTTTAAATTTCGGTCCCATGAGTTACGAAGTAACGGAGTTTTACTGTATATATATTATAATATCTATTCATAATATTGGAATGGAGAGAGCATGTTACCAGCCCCATCAATACAAGCACATCTTTATAGTGCTGTCTCTCTTAGACTGATAAACAACACCATGTGTAAAAATTAGTCAAAATAATAATCTGATTGAAAGAAGTCCATTGATTCATGTTACACACTGAGGCTATGAGTATTAACAGTACTATGCTCCCGTCTCTGTTTGTATGTGATGTTTTATGGGTTCATTAGTAGATATTTTCGACTATAACTATTGTTTTTAATAGTATACAGGCGGACCTCGACTTTCGCACATAATTGGTTCCTGAAAATGTGTGCGAATGTTGAATGTTCGAAAGTAGAGGGAAGTAAAAAAAAATAAAGTTGTGTGTATTTAAAATAGTTATTTATCAAGTAAGATGCGTTAAAGAGATATGTTTAAGTGGGGTTTTTGGGTGTTTCCCTTAAAAAGTTATCAAGAGTTAACTGTTTGCCAGTCTTCTTTTTCTTTTCTTCATATAATATTTTATAACACGCTATGTCTTTATTGATCGCCCTACGCACTTGAGATATGCGCTCTCCATTAGGATCACAATCTTCCATGATAGTTAAAAAATTATCAAGATGCATGAAGGCTTCATTCATATTTTTTATTGTTAATGTCTTGGTGATTTTATCAGCTTCTTCTTCACTTCCATTATATATTTCATTTTCGCACTCCTGTTGCTCAATTAAATATTCATTTGTAAGGGGTTCTGAGTGAGACTCTATAATCTCATTAACATCTTCATTGTTAACATTTAAGTTTAATTCATTCATTAGGCGGACTATATCAGTTGTGATAATTTCTGGAGTTTCGTCATCATTTATAAAATCACACATCATTTGTGGGCATAATTGTTTCCATGAACCTTTCATGGTTGACTCTTTTAATTCAGCCCACGCGTCTCCAATATGGTTTATTGCGTTCCATATATTATAGTTCTTCCAGAAATCTTTTAATGTAGGCCCACCTTCCCTGTCAGTTGCCTTTATAGCCTGAGTCATTATTGACCTCATATAATATTGTTTAAACGTAGCTATCACCGTTTGGTCCATAGGCTGTATAAGGCAGGTAGTATTGGGAGGAAGAAACACAACATTTATTTCCGGGTATAAATTTTGTATAGATTTTGGGTGTCCTGGAGCATTGTCTAAGATTAATACTATTTTAAATGGTAAATTATTAACTTGACAATATTGCTTAACTGCTGGCACGAAATGTAAAGTGAACCAGTCTTTAAATATTAACGCAGTAACCCAGGCTTTCTTATTTGATTTCTAAATGACTGGAAGCAATTCTTTATCTTTTCCTTTCAATGCTCTGGGATTTTCAGCTTGATAAATTAACATTGGCTTCAATTTTAAATCACCAGCTAAGTTTCCACCAAGAAGTAATGTCAATCGGTTTTTAGAAGGTTTATGCCCAGGGGCAACTGATTCTTCCTTAGATAAGAATGTACGACAAGGCATTTTTTCCAAAATAAACCTGTCTCATCTACATTAAATATTTGGCTAGAGCAATATTCTCCATCTTCAATAATTTTGGATAATGTGGAAACAAATTCTTTTGCAGCATCTTTATCCGCATCAGCCGATTCTCCAGTGAATTTAATATTATGAAAAGAATACCTCATTTTAAAATTGTTAAACCAACCGTTACTTGGTCGAAAAACCGTGGTAGAATCTTCTTTTAATCTAGCCTTCCAATCTTTGTGCAAACTAAGAGCTTTCGCTTGAATAATTGAAATACTCAAAGGGACATCTTTTTTGTGTTGGTCATCAATCCAAAATGACAACGATTTTTCCATTTCATCCATAACTGTGCCGTGTCTTTTGGAAACAATCTTTGAAGATTCCACAATTTTGAACTTAAGTTTATTTTTATTTTTCAAAATTGAACATATCGTAGATCTGTTTGTATCATACGAACGACCGATTGAAGCAAAAGATTCACCGCTATCAGAACGTCTAATAATGTCCATCTTTGTCTCGATCGTGAGAAGTTTACGGGTCCTTGATTTCTTTTTGTTCGTATCAACACTGCAATTTTTCCGTTTCTCACTCATGTTTATAAATTTGTAGGGTGAAATATTTCAAATTAATAAAATTACCAAAAGACAAGACACAACACGCCTATATGCACTTCTGCGCAAGGCTAAAGTGTGGAATACATGTTGCGACGGTCGCCCGGACAAACGACAAACGTAGGATGGAGCGCCTCGCGCACGCGTGGAGCACTCCCACCACCACTTGTCGGTCAGTATGTAGAAAATTTCATCGGACCGTTGGCCATGGGAGTGCATTGCGCATGCGCGAGGCATTTCATCCTACATTTGCCGTTTGTTGTTTGTCGGCGACCGTCGCAACGTGTATTCCACCTTTAAACCTGTCTTAGCTAGCTCACAAGCAAAGTGACGGATGCAAGCGAGATGCAAGTGATGCAAGAAATGTGAGCGAGCGAGAGATGGATATCTTTACCCCACAGCGCGACGTTTTAAAAAAATACATATATACTTTTTAAATGTGCCAAATAGCGAATTGTGTGAAAGTCGAATGTTCGAAAGTCGAGGTCCGCCTGTAGATATCTAGCGAGGGTGTCCAATAATAACTGTAAGAAAATTTGATTGAAAAATATTCAATGGTTTATGAGATGTGGCGAATTTGCGAAAATATATATTTTTTTGCAAAACCCCGCATTACGTCACCAGTTTGAGCGGAGATTACTTGATGGAAATGTTTTAATATTATATATTAATTTTTCAGGCAAAACCTTTACAAATCTATAATGGAAAGTGGACAAACAAAGCGATAAAGTTCATGAAGAACAAAGTTTTACGCTTTTCTGGTGTATTAACAGTCGAAGAAGTGTGAGTTTTAGTTTTTTTTTTTTTTACCATAATATGAATTCATTTATACCTAATGTATAAAAATATTACATGTACTTTTGTATCCTTAAAATCTTCCCGTTAACATATGACACTGTACTCATTTTACCTAACCATTTTAATAATATAAATTAAAATTAATTGAGTATTCAAATCAGAAAATAATTATATAATTACTTTATATGAATTAAATTAATTAACTAGAAAGATAAACAGAAAAAATATTTAGTTGCTACTGGGATATTAACCTGAACCTCTTCCTATTTGGAAGCGCGTTCTCCACTTTCGCTATAGCAATCAAATACATTTTCGACAAATTTTGAACTTATATTCTGTAATATTCAGTTGATATTATAAATCTGCTATTCCAATTTTAAAAGCAAATAAAATATGAATATTTTTTTGTATGGCTTTTTAAGTGATTAATTTAATTTATTTTAAAATACCACAGAACTATGTTTTGAAAATGCAACTTCACAATAAAGAATCCTTATTATATATTGTGCTTCCCCATCTTTTATCTATGACTTACTGGACTGTGTGTTATTTCCCAGTAAAATAAAATATTCACCAATGTAGCGAAAATGTCTAACGTATTTTTAATATCTGTATGTTAAGATTACTTAAAAGTATTCTCTTTTGTATATTCAATAATATTATATAAATATTTATTCAATTTGAAATGATGTTTACATTGTCTTTATTACTAGTAAGAAAAAACATACATTAGCGAAATCGAATTATGCGCCTCGTCAGACATAAAGAAGCAATTTATGAAGTTTATATCGCTCTCAACAAAATGAAACAACTTTTGGCAGAACTCTAGTTATTCTGGATATTCTGGATTCAAGTAGCTTGTAATTAGAATTTTATATGGAAACAAATTCAAATCTTCTTGCAAAATACGAGAAACACTCCTTCGACTGACAGCTGTATTCAACGCTAATTGTTTTGTTGAAATCCTAGGATTGTTATCAATAGCTGCGACCACTGCGGTGATGATGTTTGATGTTCGAACTGTTGGATTTCGATGGTAGGGCGTCCTCTAGACAGTGCCATGTGTATTGAACCTTTCTACAATTCGCGTAATGGTCCACTGACTACGCGTATCCCGATTTATTTGAGTCCTAAATGCTCTCTGTATCAAAATTGGAGACATTAGTTCGTAATACAATTGCACTACTCGTATTCTATCTGCGTCTTCAATCCTGTTCATTTAAAAAAAATAAAAATAACAGAAATATTCACATTTGTTTTTGTAGCAACATTTGTGCCCCACTCTGTATAAGAGCAGTTATTGATTATTGTAAAATTGCCACTAATTGCCAGATAATCATTTTCAAATTGAATTTTCATCAATTGGATAATGGGTAAATTAATATAAACTATCAAAATATTAAGATTTCTAAATATTTTCAATCCTGAAAATATGTTATTGTATAATTAACCAAAATATATCCATGTTTCATTATTAATTTTAAAATAATCTCCTTTAATATATTATTAAAATTATGTCTACACAATCATTAATAACTAAATTATGTACGTGATATAACCTAATTATAATTTAAATATTATTTTTGCAGTCTTAGCGATTCGTATGGTGTTTTACTCTCTGTAAGTGGAATTCAGATAAATCTTGCGCTGATCATGAAAAACCTGGCAAGCGATCCAGATGAAGAGGTTACCGATCCTGTAGTTGTGCCCAAAACTCCTGACAAAACTGAAGTACACAGGAGTAAGTAAAACCAATAAGTTTTATTGTCTCTAGTCTCTAGTTTGCTTGATGCAACACATTCATACAGAACACAATAGTATGTACAATGAAATGCAATCTAATAATAATAATATTAGATAATTTTTATAGCACCATCTTCGTAAAATATTTCACCTCAAGGGCGGGCGCATTACACAAACTGTTTATAGTCTTATACAGTAAAACCTCATTATTGTGAAATCCAAGGGACCAAAAACTAAAATTTCGTATTTACAAATTCCAACATCTAACAAAATAAAAAAAATAATTTCTAATATATAAATATTCTGCGCGTGTCATATAAATAAATGTAGTGCGGCTTTAAAAAAGTTCGTAAGTCCCGCAAACAAGTTACTCATTGTCAGTTTAATATGGGATATAACATAATAAGGCATTCTGCAAACAAAGGAGGATTTTCTCTATAAAGAAATCTCTGAATAATCTATTTAGTTTTGTTTCAATAGATAAGCAAATTGATAATAATTAAATATTAATAATTATAAATATTAAAATAAATTAAATTAAAAACATTTTACGAAACAATATAAGATAACCTAAAATTTGGCGATATTTTTGGAAATTCCAAAATGTTATGCAAATATAAAACGACATTAAATTTTAACTGTATTTAATTGTAGAGCCGCTACAAGCGTTGAGAGTTCCGGATCGGTCAATCGATCTTCTTATTTTTGTAAATCGTAGAGAGACGAATTCAGAATCATAGTTTTTTATCGAGTGTTAAAATTTTGCAGGAATTATCACGACTTGAAGCCTTTTTAGGGTTCCACAAAATATTAAAAAGTGTACTTTAAAGAATAAATTACAGAATACCAGTGCATATAAATGTCGGAAAACAAACACGAAAACAATTGTCAAATAAGCACATCAACGAAAATGTCGTACGCAATATTACCATTCATTGGAATCGATGTAAATGTTCAGTTATAATATATAAAAGTGACATAAGTTAACAATGGTAACGAAGATAAAAGATAATAATGTGCAGAATTGTTGGCTAGCGTGATAGGCATTGCGAGTGATACCATATGCAAAGCTAACGCGCGCGTGCCCTAAAGTGTGACATGTTAATCGCGATTTCGAGGATTTTTATTTTCTCCAGCTGGTCTAAATAAGACTTGTTTTTAGAGGCGTGAACACGTGTACGCTTCAGAGCATTGGAAGGGTGCCATTCTAATCTATTTTGATAATGGGCAGTAAATCCAACCTTCGAAATTTGAGAAAATTTGAAAATTCTTCACGTAATGACTAACGAAAATAATTATTTTTATTAAAGGTTAATCTAGGAAATAGTCCTGCCAATTGCTTTTTGTTTTTCCCAAATCAAAAACAAATTCATGCACCTCAAACACAAAGAATGGCCATGAAATCAATACGTTAAAAACAGTAAGATGGTAAAATTTGCAAATTAGTAAAAGAGGAAGTAGACACTTCAATGATTTCCACGCAGTTGTGAGCCTTTCTAATATTATTCTGTTAAAAAACAGCACAAGTAATGACTCCATACAAAACGGATTAACCAAAAGGAATTTTTAATTCAGTAAATAGCCAATTAATTATATGACTTGAGTAATTCACTAGCTTAAAGATTTAACAGAGTAATGTGAATTGCTCAATGCGGCAAATACACAAGAGCACCATGAGTACAGCAGTGAGTTGTCATGGTAGCTTTTAGAACTAAGCTATTAAAGTCTCTCCTGGTACACAGATGGCGCTAATTGTAAAATAATGTTTCCGTTTATGTTAATCTAATTATTTAATTTATATTTGTTTCCCAGAATTTTTAATAATGCACAGCTTTTTTGCTTGTATGCACCGCAAGCCCCTGAGATTTAGCATTTGCAGAGATTGATTCCTGTATGGAGTGTTGCCTTCTAGGTATTGCTGTTCATAGTAACATAGTAGCTCTGTTTTGGATGGATTCAATGCAAGTCTTTTTCTTTTAATTTTCAGTTCATGTAAGCTTACCACCTTGCCGAATCCTCCCAATGAAGAAATCGCTGAATTGTTTTGTAACCCATGTGGAAACACCCTTTAAATTCTATGTGAATATTACAGGGGATGAAACCCATAGCAGGTAGTTTATTTATTTTATATATTCATTTATAGGGTAGTTACTCTTTTTGATTTTAAAATTTAAAAAAAAAATCAGTAAAATATAATCGTATATGAAAGAGAATTTAAATACAATGATTAAAATTGCACACTTTGTTTAAAACCGTTCCATTTATTTAAAACATTATCAACATATTTTGTTACAAGATTGTTTTAATGTGTGAGATTAAAATTGCAGACATTTCAACTCATGCGAAGCGGTCTGTTTTAAAAATATTGTATATATCCGAGTGAAAAATACTTTGTAATCACCCTAGTGAAACATTGTATCTAATTTGCGTATGACTTGCCATCGCAATGAAGACAGTAAATGATAAATCAGAAGTTTTTAATGAACCTAAGTACGGGGTGTTAAAATAATGTATCATCAAACACGCATACTACTGTATTGTACATATGTTTTAGAAAATTGATTATTTCACACCCCACTCTTCTGTCTTGGCACACCACTCTTGCCTCATACATGTTGTCACGCATGCTCTTCAGTTGTTGAAGAATTAACAAGGCCGTTCTTCAAAATTTAATTCATCCAATCATACCTAGTCTTTTGCGGACACCTCTGTTCCTGTTGTCTTCAACAATTGCCATATTTTATTTACTATCATCTCCTTATTCATATCTTCCATGTGACCTTTCTAAACAGTTCTACATTTTTTTAAAATTTAATTAGTTAATTTTTACTCTGTCATACAAATTATCTCTACTGTATTCAGTCTGCTTTTGTTCTTTTTTTTTTTGTAACTTCATACAAATTTCATTTCAATGTGGCACCAAAATTCTATTACACACAGCTACTTTTCACAAATTCCTACTGATAATAATTATATTCAGGAGTACTATTCACTTTGGTTCCTGTAGTCACCCTCTTTTAGATATCATTCTCAACCTTGTCGTTCCTACGTACATAAAACTGGGAAATACGTGTTTATTATCTTCCAAGTTCATAAATTGATTCACTTGATTTAAGTGTTAATTATTTACCATTATATTACCTTCAGTCACACTCTCTCGAAATATAGATTTAAAATATTTAAAATTGATTAACCGCAATAGGTGCAATACATATTTTGAAAATAAATCATCTAATTTATCTTTACAAATGACATATTTTAAATGAAATCACTGTGTTTTCAGTAAAAAGTATTGAATTGTGCGCTAAATCAATTTGTAATTTTTTCAGTATGGCGGAAAAACTGAAGTTGTATTATCAAGATTTTGTTCACAAATTTTCCAATTCAAGTGAATGTACACAGTTATATTACGCGTGTATTCACGAAAATACATGGTCACGAGTTATGGTGACCGGCAATACAAATGTGAGTATTTCCATTTTTTTTTTCATTTGAGCTATTGATTGGCTTGTGATGTTTTGTGGAAGAGCGTCAGTTTGTCATGTTAATGGTTTCTTAATTGGTCGGGGGTTGAAATTTAAGTAATTATTTACAAGAACGATGGAATACAAAATTGATTCTTTGGCATTATATTTTTCGTACATGTATGCATAGATAGGCTGTGGTGTCTCTTTTAGGGATTTTACCATTCAGCCTTAGGTCCTCCCAAGGTCTTTCTCCGGACGTGTATTCGTTGAATGAAGTTCGGATGGAAATCTCCCTACGGTTTGACTCGAATCAAAAGCATTCTACTTACAATTGATAGTATTTTCGATGCTACATTTATAGATAAACAATTTATCATATGATTCAAGTTAATTATAGAAAATAAAATTACGAATTACAAATAGGTTTTCGTTGTCTCTTGGTAACCAAGCTGCAAGCTGAGAGAGTCGAGTACGGACTGGCGCTTGGTCCGTCACGCTGATTCAGTGCTTAGTGGTGGGTTTGCCAGCCTTGAATTTCTTCCTGATGCTGCCAGGGCATATATCGACTCATATTTTCACTATGTCACACTGTTCAAATTTATTAATTGCTTTATATGAAACCATTTAAAAAAAAATATATTGCAAATATTTATTTTTTATACACATTTATGAGTCTCGAAAGTCCATGACTGAAGTTACTACAGAGTGTCATCCATGGCTTGATATCTTTAGTCTACTGTGAATTCGCTCTATCTTATACAGGTCTATCAATCTCTCGGTCTTCTCCTTGGTTTCGGTCCGTTAATTTGTGTACTTGTTGTTGATTTGTGTTTACGGTACTCGTATACTCATGTCCCACCCATTGCAGCCTCCTTGCTCTCACATTTTTCACGATATTGTCAATTTTATGAAAATTAAAATTATTAATTAATATAATAATTTTTTTTCAGCCAGCCGCAGATGATTTGGAAGTCTTTTTTCTGGACAAAGGACTAAAAATGAATGTTTCAATTATAAATCTTAGGCCGCTGTCTCCTCAGTTTTGTAATGAGCCACCGGCGTCTGTGCTATGTCGTTTATTTGGGGTTTGTAATCTCGGATTTCTCACATCCTATATATAAGTTTTGTACTGTCAAAGATCACTATTACTCACTAATTAGACTCACTCATGAAGGATATCGAGTAGTCCATATTGTATACTTGTAACAAAATTAATTTCCGATGAAGTAGTTAATATTGTTAATACAAATTAAATGCATCAATTAGATACAGATGAACTCAATTTACCGAAAAAATATTTTAGCTGCCATCGGGATTTGAACCAGGATCTCTTCCTATTCCGGGAAGTGCATTATTCAATTTGAAATAACTGCAACGAATAAGTTTGATAATTTGTTGACTATTTACAAAGTTGACATAGTGTAATTGGATAATGCACTTCCCCGGATCCTGGTTCAAATCCCGGTGGCTGCTAATATATTTTTTCTGTAAATTGAGTTCATCTGTATATATATCTTTCTAATGTTCAATGTTCTGAAAAAAATTACAACTTCACAAATAATGTGTTCTCTTTAAAATATGTTGATGATTTCAGTTGGCTCCCAATGGTCCGGAGTGGTCAAAAAAGGCTATAAAAGTGATGAAAAATTATGCCTTACACAAGAACGGGCTGATAACTATCGAAGAGAGGTTAGTTTTTTGACGCGAATATATTTATGAGTTTCCTACTTGATATATTATTTTATACAAACAACTCTTAAATACACGCCAGGGATGTTCACTCTGTACAATTAAAAAATCTGTACATAATATAATTTATGCAAAATTAATCTAAATGCTATGGTTGTACTTGCCGATTCGCAGCCAATGGTGACTGCTATGCGGCTACGGCTGTTAAACTTATGTTGATAATATAAATGATCTACCACAATACAACTTGACATAACCAATTAACAAAAATGAGTATTCAATTGGATGTATTTTTGATTTAAATATGTAGTGTACTGACGCTGCACACGTGTACTACCATCCATAGCCAATGTCGTCTGGCAACCGATTGTCAGTACAACAACATGCGACACAGTACAACATCATGCGACACGGTACTTTGTAGCGTACTATAGTGAGGATTACATACTAATTTCATATTATTTTAATATTTCCAATTAACACGTAATTCTTTCATTCTTATCGTGTATTTCTAATATTACGTTGAGAATGTATGTTTTAAGGTCCATATACAGAAATTAAAAGTTTCAATAAAAAAACAATAATTATATTAGATTGATGCGGAAGTTTTTTTGTTCAAATTCAATTTATAAAATCTGAATTGTGCAATCTCTGGGTTACACGTTCTGCAGAATGGAATAAAATAATTCCTGTCGTAAATCAGAATCACCGCAGGGTAGGGGAGGGAAGTAGGGAAACGTGGTATAGGATGAGGTCGGTGAGGAGATAGGGGTTCTAGTTAAAGGACCGGTAAATTTCAGGAAACCGGGATTCGGAAAGACTGCTCACCTTACCTTGCATATGACGCCTCTGTAATCCTTGCAGTTGCCGCCGAAATCACACAAATGGCACGTGGATGAGTCAATTCCAATTCCAATTGAATACGGCGGTGTCACAAGTTCACCCACGGCACAAACAAATAATATTACTGTGCATACAAATCACAGGATCGCAAACAATACAGTGATAGTGCACTGGAACGGAAAGGTTTACACCTTGAATGCTATCGTGATTTCGAGATCAAACAAATATCGGTCAAGTTGACGTCTGTTGGCGTCAAGGTCACATTTCACACTGAAAAGACAAGCATGAGGAAATGTATGGATGGGAATTTGTATGTGGAATGTGTCAATAACAGTGGTCGCGGCTGAATCGAAAAAACGCACCAAAAGTGTGCTTACAAATTCGGAAAAATATTCATGTTAGATTTGACTGTTTCCCACCTATTAATCAATTTATTTATTCTATCCCTATAAAATTTTTCAGAATTCAGGACAAAAAACTCATTAAGGCGCCACTTGCAATAATAATTCATATTTTGGCGTTTTTTACGAAAATGTGGGTTTTTATTATTCATTTATATCAGAAATTATTCAATAGATTTGACTTTTTTTTCAACTATTACTTGGATTGGATCTTTACATTAATATAAAACTAATAAACTGAATGTTATTTGTCATAATTAAGACAATACAAATATTATAAGAAAGACCGTGACCATTAGATGCATTTTAGGCATTGTACAAAATTGAGTCAATGCGCTAAACGAATGCGTAGACGAAATATATTTTCTTATAATCTTAAAGCCAAGATTACGGAGACAAATTTGTAGGAAACCAAATCAGCAAAATGTTAAAAATTAATAGAGTTATAAATCATTCAATTTGCAGTACATTTGATGAATTTTTGACGTTTTTAAAATACTTTGTTTTAGTAAAAACATACGTTTTTAAATAATAAACTATATTTACTCACATGCTTTGAGGCTTCAACTACTATTTAAAACTAAGTTTAATATCAGAAACACAATAATCATTTTTTAAATAATATATTTCCAGTCTTATGAAACACGATAATTTTAATTGTCTATCGGACCTTCAGAACCCCGATCAATTCGGCGATGACGGACGTGGCTTTTGTACTCCGTTGGATTTTCATTAAATTTGCCTATAAAACACATTTTATTACAAATTTTGACTACGCTATGAATGAATATTATATTTATTCTTGATACCAATTGCTTATTTTTGTAAATTATATGGTTTTGGGCTGTTTTTATACGAAAACAGATTATAATTTTGACTTCTGAACATAATACATGTGTCAAAACCTACGTTACGGATCTGAGCGCTAAGAATCTGACAACGCATGCGCGGCTTGCATCGCATTGCGTCTCTTATCTATGGCATTGCGCATCTAACGCATGCGTCTCAAGGGCATAAAATTCGTTTATTCACATGGTTCAACGTGACATTCGTGAACCTGTGTTTTTTTTTGTTAGGTTTGGTTCTCATTATATTTTATTATACAAATTATTGTTCTGAAATTACTGCCTCCTGTGACTCAAGATGCCTAAGGTCAAAAAGTATCCATTGACACGCTCTACGAAATATTCCAACAAAATTTTAAATGGTTATCTTCTTGGAATAAAAATCGCAACGTAAGTTGATAATTTTTACCATTTCTATAACAATTATCTATTTGATTTAACAAAATAAATTACATAGTTCAATATACATATATTATGTAGTGCAGATAAATTATTTTTTATTGGAAATACATGTCCTTAAAGATAAATAATCTTATCAAAAGAATTATACATGACAGACTTGTCTGATACAAATGTATTTGTTATAGTCATATAAATGAATAAAGATGTATTTTAATATTTTAGACATAAAAATACTGATAACTAAATAACAATAATAATATTATTAATTATTTTCAGGATGTTCCCGAACTGAGTATTGAATGTGCGGACTGGTGTGAACTTCCTAAATTGGATGGCAAAAGAGTGGTCGACGACATACACCAATTCTTTTCTCTAATTAATCAAATTTACTCCCACAAGTCGATGTTTGGGTGCACATGAACGAATATTGAATATGTGAAAGAACATAAAATTTTATTTCTAAATTCAGTTTAAATTGTAATAAATGTGAATCAAATTTTGTTTTGAATACGTGTGAAGAAAAAAAAAACGAAATTCTGAATAACGATAATGCGCTCGATGAACAACTAATTATTTAACAGTGAATAATAATACTTTTGTCATATTTTCATTTATATTTTAATATTAATAAATATGTAATTTATTAAAACAATAAATAAATATTAAAAAAAAAAAACTTTTTTTATTACAACCATAGTATGATTATTATATAATATTAGCATAAATAGTTTTCTCTTCACAAATACAGCTGCTTCAAAAGTTGTCAATATTATTTATTAGTATGAATTTACGTCAATTTTTTCCTTATAAATCGGGGGCATGATTGTAATAATCATGTTTATCGACACAATGGTTTTTATCATAAACATAACAATTCTTAGGTGAGAACTTTAACAAATTATTTAATTTTCGCCTGATAATTTCAAATGGCAACACATATGTATTATGAATGTTGAAGAAATGCCTATTTTCTGATAGCTTTATTACCTAGGAATTAAAAAAAACCAACAATTGTATACTTGTCCTTTTCTATTAATACCTTTCACTCTAGCAATATTTACGTAAAAAATAACGCACTTTTATGTTTACTTGATATTGTAAATGAATTAACTATTAGTCTCGTCTTGAAAGGGTATGCAAAATGCAAAAATATCTCGAAATTCAAACTGGAAAAATGAAAGTAGCCTCTTAAGGCATGTTTTGACTTGTTGTGTTGAACTAAATTTTTTACTATTGAGAAAATTTTGCAGAGATTGGAATAAACTCAATAGAGAGCATTAAAATATCTTGCAATCAAAAATTATTAAATTCAAATGATTACTCCAGTGATGCACCTCAAACAATGTTTATGTACTCTCCACGATCAACGATAAAAATGACAGCTGGAATAATTGACGAGGATACTGTTATGATGTACTAATATGTAAGAGTTGATTAAGAAATGTGCCGACAAGCCATGACGGTTTGGTGCAATCTATAATAATATAAATTTGTAAAAAAATAAATTAAAAAACTTGGTGCCAAGTCTGTGTAGTATGGGGGATGCTGTAAAACTTTCCATTTCAGGCCAATTAGTTTTGGCATTATCTTAATGAAAAATGACACCTTCTTTGTTTATCAAATGCGGTCATTTTTTAATTAATGCCTGGTTTAAATAATCTAATTGTTAACAATATTTATCAGCATTCATTGTCTCATGCACCCCCCATACTCCCCGGACTTGGCACCGAGTGATTACTATTTATTACGATCTCTGCATAATTTTCTCAATGGTAAAAAATTTTGTTCAACAAAGCAAGTCGGAATATTTCTTGATGAGTTTTTTTGCCCTAAAATCTGAAATTTTTTATAGGGATGGAATAAATAAATTGACTAATAGGTGGGAGACAGTTATATCAAACAATGAACATTATATATAGGATTGAATTAACGTTGTTTCTATAAAAAAAATAAAGTCTTTTATTTTTAAAGTGTCAAGAATCAACCTAATAATAAATTTACACAAAAAAGTGAACTATTCTATTACTTATTTTTCTTTGATATAACATAATGTTTAACATTGAACTAAAAAAAAAATTGTCGAGCAGTAGACAAGACATTCACTTAATGATCGAGTGGTTGGCAATTCGAGCCTCGTCCCACGAGATCACCTATTTAGTCCTATTTTCAAAGTTAGTTTGAAAAAAGTAAGAAAATTACATGAAATTTTAGATTTTTATCTATCTTTTTCTCTAGCATAGACATCCACCACATAGCCTTTAAGGTTTCACTGTTTATTTTGTTTTTAGGTTTGGTGATGATACGCATGATGTGATGCTTAGTGTTGGGTCTGTAAATATCAACGTTGAACTAATTATCAAAAATCTTGCGAGAGATGTCGTTGATACAAAGGCTGCAGTCTTGCCAACGAAAACGTTGCCAGTCAAATCAAACTCAATTAAGGAATTGATTAATCAAGAAAAATCACCCCAAGACCTAATTATGACTGTAAATCCATCATCAAATACTTTAGTGGAGCTTCCAACGGAATCCAAGTTGCCGGAGGTTCACAAACCATCTGCGACAAGTTCACCAATAGATTCAGCGAAAGCAGATATCACGCATATCGCTACATCAAACGTTGCGATTATGCCTTCTACATCCCATAACAATACCACATTACAACCGGGAAGAATCATCATCCAGCCACCTGCAGATGAAGTTGATAACGATATTTTGGGTAATTTAACATTATTCAACAAAAAATTTTTTTAGCATCTGTTTACTAATGTTTCTTTGATATTAGTATGTTGTCGTAATGATAAATGTTAATTAACTTTTGATATTTAAATTGGAGAATATATAAAATGGTATCTGAGAATTCATGTTCACGGTGTCATCTACCTATGAATGAACTAATATATGCGTGTACAACATTTCTTCTGTGTCGCATTGATGGCTAAAAAATTCCTATATTATATTGTAATGGCCTATTTACGTCATGTCCACCATATAAAGTACACAAAGTTAGCACACAGGCAGGAAATCTGCCTATATAAGATGCTGGTAAATATTTTATAACCACTTCTCTTGAATAAATCCAACATGAAACAACTTGAGTTTTTATTGACAAGATACATCATGAAATCGTAATACATAACCTTCACGCATCTCTTTACAAATCTTTTATCATTCAGTTGAAATATCCAGAAGATTGAAAAAACCAGCATCCGAGAAAGAATATGAAAACGAAGAAATAGTCTATTCTGTACGTAATAAATGGATTATTGAGACTTTTCAAATATAAATAAAATAACATTCAACATATTATGTTGCATATATAAGAGGCCTAAACGTATTCTTGTTTGTCATATTTCAGATCAGCCAATGGGTTTGGAAGAGGAGGACGTGGACATTTGCAGGGCGGTGCAAGGCTTCACTGCCAACGACGAGGCTGATGTTTGCAAGCACTACAAGGGTCCACCCGCCACTACATGTTTCAAAGGATCCCGCTGCAAGAAGAAACACATCATGCTGGACTGGAGTGGGTTAATTTGCTTATAAATATTAAACCACTTTCACATTATCACAATTTTGTTCATTAAACATGTTTAACATACTAACATGAATTTATAATTTTCATCCGAAATATATAATAAAGGGTGTCCAGTGGAAAATTTTCAGGTTTAATATTAAATGAAAAAAAAAACTACAATGTTATTCTCATATTTTATTTATACAAAATGGTGTTTAACGATGCAGATTTTACATATTATAAACAATACTGTCTAAATGCCGTCCATTTCTCTCAAGACAGTTGCAATCGGACTCTTAAATTTGCGAACACGCGAGAGCAAAGCGTTAGTTTAATGGCAGCAACTACATGGCGGATATTTTCTTGTACGGCCTGAATTGTTCGAGGATTGTCGCTGTAAACTCTCAACTTAAGGTATCCCCACAAAAAAAAGTTATACGGTGTATGGTCCGGTGACCGAGGTGCTCAGGGTATGTCTCCGTACTTGCTGATTAATTTATTGGGAAAAAATCCCCTCAGCTTCTCCATTGAAACTCTACCTGTGTGTGGAGTGGCCCGTCTTGCTGAAATTGTGTTCTGTTGTTGAATCTGGGAAACAGCCACAGTTGCGGTACCAATAACTCGTCGGATCATTTGATAATACACGTCAGCAGTGACTCTCTTGCTGATTAAAAAAATAAGGGCTAATTATCCCTCAGGCAGAAATTGCACACCACACTGTTGTTTTTGGACAATGCAAACATTTTTGATATCGGGGTATCTCATGTTCTGTTTATTAACATAACCATCGATATGAAAATGTGCCTCGTTAGTAAACAATATGTTTCCAAGCATTCATGCTGTTCCAAAACATTCCAGCATCGTTCTCGCTAAAGTTTCACGTAAAGAATAGTCATTTTCGTTGAGAAACTGCACGATTTGTAGTTTGTATGGGTGAAATTGTAGTTTCTTTTTCAAAATAACGTGCACTGTTCGTTGAATATTAAAGTGATTACAAAAGTGCGACCCGCACGAACCAATGAATCGCCGCACTTTATATCCGCAAATCATGTGTGTCGAACAATACTCCTCCCGCTTACCTCACCCTGATGGTTTACGAGCAATTACAATTTAAATCTTGAAATTTTTCCGCTGGACACCCTTTATAAATATACGACACTGCAGCCCCGAGTGAGCCGTGGCTGCCTCTAGGAGATCTCTATTCCTTTTTGCTCTGATGATTTTTTTTAGCGTGGTTATTGTCACTCACACGCCTAAATATTATTTTCACATTAATTGACACGGCACTCATTATCATCATCATCATAAGACCTTTCTCAGGATTTTGCTGTTAAACAGCTACCATTTTAGAGAGCCGGCAGATGCAGAGTTTAAATTTCTCCGCTGTATCTCAATACTGGTCTAATAAGGATTTGTTATAGACATTATATAGGTGGATTTGTTATAGACATTATGCTTTTTTTTAACCAAAGTAACATCTGTTGGGTGATAGAATCCATCTTGTTTATCCATCAATTACTTTGTTATTGTCATTGAACATATACACTAGTTCAGTGTTTCTTAAACTGTAGATCTCAAGTAGTGGCGTGCAGTAGGCACAAGCTTAGATTATGCTGTTACACAATAGGTATACTATGTATCATAAAATGTTAAAAAAAAAATATTTTGAGAACAATTTTATCAGTTTAAATTTAGAATATAATTGTGAATATACTACTTTAAAAAAGGCTTTTTTCATTGCTCAGTACCATACTCTGCTTTCGATTTCGCTTACAATATTTTCTACGATTTCTCCTTCGGACAACCAATTTAAAATGTTTCATTAACAGAGCTTAAAAACATTTAATTAAATAACTAGCTTTACAAATTATCGTAATGGAAACTCGTAACAGAAATAATTTTATTTCAATATTTAATTAAATATTTATGTAATTTTATCAATCAAAAACACAAGCTGTTGCGAAGTGACTTTACTCTTTGACAGTTCACATGACAAAATGGTGGGAGTTATTCGGTATGTTACTGCTTGTAGTTAGTTGCTATGCGTGCAAGTGATTTCACATGTTTTAAAATTGATAGGAATTTTGTGCTTTTTGTCTACCATAGAACAAAGAAAGAGGAAAATAATGGCATCAAAATCTGTTTTTTGACCATAGGTGGAGTTGGCGGCTTTGCAGATTAAGGTATCGATATGCTAATAGTTGTATGGGATTAATCAAAATAGTGTCAAAATTGCATGAATTCACATCTCAAAATCTTTGTGCATGGTCTGTACGCAAGTAGATTTTCATTAGCGGTGAATGTGATGTCTATAATTATTCTCGCTCTTTAAATTTTATACAAAATTAAAGACGGGTCGAGCTATTTGTTATTTGTGTTGATACTTTACATATGAGGAGTCCATGTGCTTGGTCATGAAACCATAACTGTTCTAATATAACATAATCATCTAAATATGAAATTCTGTAGAAGATTTGACACTGCAATTTTTTTGCACTCCGAACTAATCTAACTATCTATCTTATCGTCTTGCCGTTTCCCTCCAGGGGTAGGCAGATAGAATAGAGTGCACGCAACTCTCGCCTCATCCATATTCATACATCTTCTTATGAATGCTCATTCCATTGAAACAAAAGTAGCAGAACCATCGGCTAAATTGGCAAATACTGTAACCTCTTACGTTTTTGCAAAATTTATGTTTTCCATTAGAATTGAGTGCTCCGATTTCAAAGAATTATTTATTGGAGCAATTGAGATTGTGGAAATTGATTCCACAAGAGGGCGAGTATATGTGTTACAAATGTATATAGCTTATATGAAACTGTCATGTGGACTGTTTTAAGTGGCATTGTGACAACGAGGATAATACGCACAAAGAAGCATGAAAAATGCAGTTTGTTGAATTTTGATACAATTCTTTTTTTGTTCGGTCTAAATTGCTGATTTTTATATTTTGAACTTCATTAATTTATGGGTGGATAATTGAGCAAAGGGAACGTCGTAGTTAGGCTAGGTTAGTTGGTACAATGTACAATCCGATGATGCCCAGACAGAGTAGATATAGAAGGTGTATTTGATTCAGAATAAGTGATCACATTACAGTGCTGTTTGTATTTATTTATTTGATGAATTAATGGTTTTTATGTTAATAACTTGACAATTTAGGAAATTTTTAATAAACTCAAAAGATAAAGATAACAAATTAAGCCTCTTGGGTATATATATAAATTAACTTGCAATATATATCTTAAATGTTTAAACAGTAATGGTTGGAATATTATTGAAAAATACCCATTGTTACGAACAACCGTTGCGTCACTCGGTAACGAGCGGTCATACATCATCATTAATCTTCGTACATTTTGGTACTGTGGTCCCGATATCATACATACACATTTCAAATGTTTCATCTTTACTTGGAACATTGTTGGTATGTGATAAGATCCAGTGTTTGAGGGCAAAATATAAGAGTTATAAATCATTCAATTTGCAGTACATATGATCAATTTTCGACATTTTTAAAACACTTTGTGTTAGTAAAAACAAATTATTTTAAATAATATATCATATTTACTTACATACTTTGAGACTTCAGCTACTATTTAAAATCAAGTTTTATTTCAAAAACACAATAATTTATTACTGAATAATATTTATATCGATCCTATTAATGCTTGTTTTTTATCAAGTTTTTTTAAAAATTTCAAATCGCCAATTAAAAAACAGTTTGTTTCCCAGGGATCGTCGAGTACAGCATATTTCGAGATCGAGTTCAGATCACACTGTTTTACAATAATGCAATTTTAAATATAGATATCCAAACCAAGTAGTGTGATATTTGGACAAATAATAACAATTATTCTTATCGTTTACCTTATTTATTTTGTTGATAAGCTTTGAGTTAATCAGTTATGTTTCAAGAATAATGAGTAATGATTTTTTATTAAGTAAGTTTGAATATAAGGCTGCCCCCACATATAAATCAAACATTTATTTAACCAATGACAAAATGTGACCACTCATGTTATTATGGGTGGTATTTTTACAAAATCACCAAACACAATAAACAAAACATCAAATAAATTTAACAATTGAAGGGTACTAGTTGCAATCTTAGCTACCTTCGTATTTTTAAATTAGGAACTTAAAGGACAATATGTATATGAATGATAATCGCTATTATTTGGTTTAAAACACAAAATAAATGCAATACTTTTAAAAAATAAGGTAGCGGTGAAGGTTGTTATTGGTTGAATTCTAATATTGGCAGGCAAAAGCAACTGATTTCGCTACTAACATTGATTTTGAATGACCAATTTACATAAAAAAGAGCTAAGTTTGATTGTTAATACATGAACACAATGCAAAAAGGCTATTTGAGAAGAAAACTGCATTAAAAGTTTGAAAAAAAAGATAAAATGGAGATTGCTGACGTTTCAACTACACAGTACCTTCAATTGCAGTCTAGAAATGTTTGTATTTGACTAAAGGTGTATTTTGACAGTCAAACATAAGAGTTGCCAATAATAGTATTATAAAATGTTTGTCACACTGGCCGTCCATAAAAACATGTTGGTGGAAACAAAAGTGTACCCGAATGGACCTATCTCCTCTGAGTGACAGAGCGACATTGCGGCTGCGATGGATTATTTCTTGGGTTCACATTGTTCACATATTAAAAAAAACTAAAGGTGTCCCAACAAGAGCGAAAATTAAAATTTGAAATAAAACACAATTTATTTTGAGAAAATACCGAAATTTTGATTTAATCATAAAGTAAACATTTGGGAATTATACATGGAACAACACATCTGATAAATGGCTTCCTCGGCTTTGCTGGTACATTTGCGTTCTTCTGACTAAATTTTCAATCGCGGTTTGGCATAAGTGGCTGGATTTCAGTGATGCAGCATCTAATCTCTACCTTTAAGGCTTAGGTGGTCGTGAGCTTGTTGGCATAAACTTTTGACTTAAAAAAAACTCCAGAGAAAGAAGTACAGAGGCGCTAATCGCACAATCTTGATGGCTAATTTTGGTCATCCAAATGGGAGATTACACGAAGACAAACTCTCTTCGCTGTGTATGGTCTGTAGGTTTGAGTTATTGAGTCAGTTGGATTTTGTAGACATGAAGATGCAAATTTTTCGTAAGAATACGCTGCATAGTGCTTCTTGAAATGTTCAATTCTTGAGCGTGATGCCAAATGGATGTTTCCAGACCCAAGATGTCTCCTCGAATTTTTCGATTATTCTCTTCACAATTCATGCACTTTGAACATTTTGATTACCAAAAATTGGACGCAATTTGCCAATCGTGAAAATAGTTCGAAATTTAAATTTTACGCTTTTGTTAGGACATCCTTTACAACAATAAATAAAAAACAAATTAGATAAATTACTTTCAGAGATGCACAGAAAAAATCTGTTACATATCTGAAAAAGCATAGTTACCACTGGGACTCAAAACTTAGAAATTTATATTGCAGAATATAAATTTATATACCATATTACTAAAAACTACTTTATCTTTTGATGTTTTGAATGCTTTTAATTTTATAAATGTTAATTAGTATTCAATATTTACCTTTTAAGTTCATCTACCAACAATCTTTGAGTTAGGTTGAATTTTTAACTTTGTGATTCCTGTTATTATTTTTAAAGAATGTGTAATTGTTTACAGATGGATGGACAGTGAAGAAAGTGCCAGCGATAGTGGATACCTTTTTAGAAATGAGACTGCCTCCTCCTGACACTCTCATATCATTAGCGATGACCATTGTTGACTCCCACTGCTCATTCTACGGTCATATTCTTAACAGCGAAGACAAGATACTACCGCATACTGGTATGTTTGGAGAATCATAAGATCCTTTTAAAAATTTTATTTTGTGTATTTATTATTTATTTATTAATTTCTTGATTTAGTGTTTGTTTTATATTATTTGATTTATCTTGTTCCAAAGTAGAATCTTATAATTAAAACAAATATCTAATTGCAATAATTGTCCCTCATTCTATATAGGCAAAACTGCTTGTAATGTCAATATTTGTGTCAAAGAACATCTTAAATATTTAAACAGTAATGGTTTCTCAGAATTTTCCAACCATATTATTGAAAAGGACCATTTATTTAATAATATCACAGAGGTCAATATCGTCCATAAAAAACAGGTTTGGCCTCCGGTTGGACAATTTAGAAGTCCTTGAAATAAAAAAGGCAATAAATAGTGGTACGCCAATTCTTAATAACCAAATTAATTTATCTATTAGCCCCATATTAGGTATGTTTCCTTTAAAATAAATTTCATATCCATCAACACTGTATTTTCCCATTCCTTAATGTTCCATTTATCTGTGTATGTATTCTGTCTCTCTCTTTCGCATATAATTTTATATTCTGTCTCCCTTGATATTCTATTTAACTATTTGCATATGTATTCCGTCTCTCTTTCACATGTAATTTTATATTCTATCTCCCTCTTTATGTATATGTAAGTGCACTCTTTTCGTATTTATGATCAGTTTTAAATACATCCTGATGAAGCAGGAGATAAGTGAAACCGGTTTATGTATAATAAATTTTGTGGTTTCATACAAAATTATTTTATTTAATAAAATATCTAATTGTCCATGTTGTATAGAAAGTTTTGCTTTAGTCTTCGACATAGTGTGTTGTATTTCTTGTCTTACACTCTAATTCTAACCTAACATATTAGGTAATGCGCCGAGTACATGACCATACATCTAAATTGATATTATTGTTTTATAGAATAAAATTGTTTATGGCACTTTGCAACATCACTACTTTAACCTTTTATACCCCCAAATTATTATATTTAAATGTCTAACAACTCTATATTTTTTATAGTATTCTTCATACATAAAATAAGCAAATTGTGATGGAAGATTAAAAAATAATAATCTTAAGTATATAAATATTATTAATTATAATTTGTGATACTTCTAATTACAGTCAGACCTTACATGACTTGCACAAAAAATAAAGAAATATAACATAGTACAATACAAAACATATGAAAGAAATATTCTAAAACATTAAAACAATAGTTGAAAATTAAAAAAAATAATAATTAGGTCAAAATAACTATTAATAATCACAAGGAATACAAGTGCGTCAAATCTAACCTTATAACAATGCGCAACTGACATTTAACCCGCCGCAGCTAGTAATGTTAGTAGTCTAAATAAATTGAGTAGACTATTATTTACGTAGACTTAGCAGTATCGTTAGAGAATTGACACTGCAGTAAGATATACGAATAGATAAAGTTGATGATACTTTAAAGTACCATCAGGGTAGAAAGGGTTTAGTGCTAATCTTAAATGATTGTATTTTGAGACATCTTCAAAATGATTTTTACACCCATTCAAAATCTTGTGGGTCGAGTTTCTGGGTTATTCTTCTTTGTTGTCATCAGTGGTACCACCCCTGATAGTAGATTTTGCAATGAGATCTGAAATATTAGCCACAGAGGTCGGAGACACATTTCAATATCCCAGAACTGCTCTACACAGAAAATTTCAATCTAATTTTTACTCAATTCACATCCAAACTACTGTGATTGTTCCATACAGAAAACAAGAATGTAGACAAGGGTGGTTCGCCAATGTCAGCTTCTCTCAACCAGCAATTATGATGATGATTATGAGGTTGGCAGAAATGAAACACAAAAGATATTTTAGTTATATTTTAGAAGTTTAATATCAATACACTACGGCGACACAATATAATTGAGAATGGCTTCCCGCCTGCAGAATACCCTGTTTTTATTCGGATACATAACAATACATAGTCATATTTGCAAGTACCTACACAGCGACAGGCCGCCGCTGTGACGTTTTACTAAGAATGATAGTCTTTGTTTTCCCAAAATCTATCCCACCGGTTTTTTGGCGTCACGCCGATGATTACACCTTTAAATTACTGACACGTGTCTTATATTAATTAATTGGCGCCTTTACTGCGACCTCACAATTCTGTGCGATACAGTGATGAACAGGAGTTTTTCTCTTCACCATGCAGGCAAGTGCTTACTGTAAGCATCGCCGTATTATCAAACCTTTTTTTTATGCTTTCAGGAAGTTTGTCTGTAGATCCCAATGCCTTTCCAAAAGAGTTGCAGCATCTGTCGCGGAAGATGAACAGTCCCTCAGCTTTGAAAGCTCTGGTGACCTTTGACATTTTAGAGAATTTACCAGGCATCGGTGAATTGGTTGCCGCATTTTACCCAGAGGACGGTCTGTGGTACAGGGCTAGAGTCCTCGAAACTAGTACCTTTGATGTTGAGGTGAGGATTTTAATGGAATTATATTTTTATGTCGCCTAATGTAGTTCCAGCTCGAAGATACTGAAACAAACATCGGTAAATCATAGATGGTGTAATGCAGTGTGAATTCAAACTGTAAATCCGGATCGATAAGATCTAAATGAACAAATTGTGTGATCTCCGATTTGCACGTCCCGCGGATAGGAATACGACAATTCTGGTCGTAAATCGGAATCATCGCAAGGTATGGGCGGGAAGTAGGGAAACCATGGTACAGGATGAAGTCAGTGAAGGGATAAGGGTTCTAGTCGAAGGACCAGTGATCTCGGGAACCAGGATTCGGAAGAACTGCTCGCCTTACCTTGTATGTGACGTCTCCATAATTTCCGGAGTCGTCGCCGAGATCACGCAATGGCACGTGAATGAGCCGATCTCTGATCTTAATTGAATATGACGATGTCACAAGTTCACCCACGGTACACAAACAACAAACAATATGCGATCAAAACACAATATCAACAAAATACGGTGCTGGTGCACTGGAGCTGAAATTGAAATTGTTGAGATCGAACAAATATCGGTCAAGTTGACGTCTGCTGACGTTAAGGTTGATACGGCGTCGGGCTTTGCTCTCTGCCCGATCATCGTATCTCAATGCAACGTTGGTCAATGAGAAGGAGGCGGGGATGAAAATTAACTAGTCAAAGATTATTTCTATATTTACAATTTTATTAAATCGGTTAGGCGAGGAGACAAAAATAATTCTAGGCTAAATTATCTTAATTTATCTTACGGTCTACTTAATTCTATTCTTAAATTAATCTTAACTCTACCTTAATTAAGTTCGGTCGGTCCGGGCTTCGAGGATCGATGTCCGCCGCGCGGATGGCGACCGACGGCGCGATTTGGGCGGGACCGTGGCTCCATGTCCGCTCTGCGATCCCGTCCTTCTGATGGGCGGTCTCGCTCACCAGCTCCTCTGCGCTGCCTTTCTTCCACCCCCGCTCAAGTTGCACTATTTTCCAGTCTTAGTTTCGCCTGTTGTTCCACGTGTTTCCTTCACGCTGGCCGACCTCGAGCGCTGTCGCCAGCCGTCCGATGGCTGATGGTGGAGTAGAATATTAACTCGAGAGTTTTTACTTTTCCATTTCTCCAAGTGTCTAAGTTAACTGTCTGTGTTAGCTTTAACCGTCTTCAAGTAACCAACTGGCTAGTGCCTCACTGCAACTGTTCGAGTCTCACTGACCGAGTCTAACTTTCCAACTTTAACTGCGATTGCTAACTGCTTAACTCCAAGTCTGTGACGAATGTTCACTGCAAGTGTTCTCTTCACCGCCGCGTCCGGCCTTTTTAAACCCTCAGGGGCTTAGGGTGTGCGCGGATCGTAAGGACAGGTCGGTCGCACGTGCTATACCATTAAAATTACCCTAGTCTATTATTTTTACACTAAAATCGGAAAATACTAAAACATTGGAAGGTCTTGTCGGCATTCTGAGAATGCATCTAATTTGGCGGGCTTGCGAAAATTTACGACCGGGTATTATCCTTGGAAAGGTACGTCATCGACAATATACAATCAGGATTAGATGCATTTCTTGGGGTTGGACCGTCATAAAATGTCCCTTAATTCCCCCAAGAAAGCAAACACTTTCACCTAATCCTAATTGGTTATACGGCCCTGTTACCCAAGCTGATAATCCCTTAAGGAATGCACCGCGTTAAGTGCTTTTTTCTCCATACTATGGGGAAATTCGCGTCACTCTAATCGCCGGGCACATCAAGGTCATAATTCACACTGACAAGACGTGCATGAGGAAATGTATGGATAGGAATTTGAATGCGGAATTGTGTCAATAACAATGGTTGCAGCTGATTTAAAAAGACGCGCCAAAAGTGTTAACATCATACTTTTACAATAGTAGGCTGAAAAATTTGCTTCCTCAAACATAAAATACACTAGAATAAATAAATAAGTACACTTGGAAACATTTTTATTTTTCAATATACATATGTAATCTTGAAGATGCTTTTGAAGATGGAGAAGATTTCCCATTGATGCTTCGAAGCCAATATTTTAGTTTTTTTTTAGAAGGATTCATCAACGTCTTCAAAATATTTCTCCACAGTTGCTATGACAGCATTGTTCGACTCAATTTTTTTTTCCAGTTGAGATCGTTTTGTATTACTTGTGCCAATGATTCTTTTGTAACTTATGTAACAATGTAACTTTTTTGGTTTTGGTAAAACTTTTGATAAAAAAATATTAAATCACTGAGTGCAGCTTGAATACTTATTATAATTTTTACAAAAAATTCAAACACACTATATTCAATCAAGGCTGTCAAAAGTTAATGAAAATTCCAAGTGATGTCGGTAAGCGTGTCTTTTTAATGCTGCAAATTTTTCAGCTTGCCCTCTCAAATATATGTTTTCCATATAAAGGGCTATCCAATTCGAGGTTGATAAAGTAGAAATCTGTATACCGACATCTGTCAAAGATAAACGTCAAGTACGCTGTCATTTATTTAGTTGACATTCTGCCATTTAAGAATATGGAGCATTTAACAATCGACCAACGCGTTAAAATTATTAAATCTTATTATAAAAATAGTGATTCTGCCGTATCCACATTTCGCGCTTTACGAGCAGATTATGGTCGTCATAATCGTCCTACAAAGCAAACCATATTGAATACAGTGAATAAATTTGAACAAACTGGATCTGTTACTGATATTGTAAGGTCTGTGCATCATCGAAACATTCGCAATGCTGAAAATATCGCTTCTGTAGCTGAAAGTGTGGAAGAAGATCCAAATTTGTCAATTCCTCGTCGAGCTCAACATTTAGGCCTATCTTATGGCTCATTATGGCGCATTTTGCATCTGGATTTGCATCTTCATCCGTATAAAGTCCATTTGACACAAGAGCTAAAGCCTGCTGACCATGGACAACGAAGAACATACGCAAATTGGGTGTTGGAAAAACAGGCCGTCGATGCTGATTTTTCGAACAAAATTTTCTTCAGTGATGAAGCTCATTTTTCGCTTGGTGGATACGTTAATAAGCAAAACTGTAGAATTTGGGGCTCAGTAAATCCACAATTGATTGTAGAGAAGCCATTACACCCGGAAAAAGTCACTGTTTGGTGCGCATTGTGGTCTGGTGGTGTGATTGGGCCGTATTTTTTTGAGAACAACCATGGACGAACCGTTACCGTCAATTCTGAGCGCTATGGCCGCATGTTAACCGATTATTTTTTTACGAAAATCGAAGATTATGATCTTGACGATATGTGGTTCCAGCAGGATGGAGCAACCAGTCACGTAACACGAGCAAATCGAGATCTTTTGCAAGAGAAATTTCCTGGACGTTTGATTTCGCGATTGGCTGATGTCAATTGGCCTCCAAGATCCTGTAATTTAACGCCTTTGGATTTCTTTTTGTGGGGCTACACGAAAGATCGTGTTTACGCAAACAATCCTAAAACTCTTGACGAATTGAAAACTAATATTCGTAATGTAATGGCCGAGATACCGCCCGAAATGTGCCGAAAAGTCATTGAAAATTACCTCAAAAGAATCAAGGCCTGTAAGAAGACCCGTGGAGGACATTTGAATGATATCTTGTTTAACTAAAAATGGCAAGGATCAATCTGTAAAATTAAATAAAAATTACAATACATTCCGAATATTTTGTGTGTTTTTTTTAAGTTTACTTTACCAAGCTTGAATTGGATAACCCTATATTATCTATTTAAAATATTTTTATGAATAATTGGTATAAAACATAACAATCTTTTAATTAATTTCAAGAGTCTTCATATTTTATACTGCAAATTTTCGACATCTCCCTTACTTACTTACCATTATGCTATTTCGCTGCAGGAGTGAGCAGAGCACCACACTTTCATGCAAGCTCTCCGGTTATTGTGGACCATCTTCTAGTATCTGGTTTACCTGGTTGTTCCAAGTCTTCCGCGGACGTCCTCTATTTCTGGTGCCATCAACACTTGCGTCATATATCTTTTTTACCATTCTCTCCTCATTCATCTGTTCCATATGACCAAACCACCTAAGTGATCATTTCTTAATCTTACTATACTAAGATCAGCTTTACATTCTTTCTTTATTTCTTCATTCTTTACTCTGTCTTAAATGGATTTGCCACATATATGCCTAAGTGATCTCATTTCCACTGCACTTTTATTCCTCTGCCAGCTCCAGGCCTCACTTCCATACATCAGTGTCGGTACTAGGACTCCACTGTGAATCGCTAGTCTTGCCTCGGTTGATAAGTTCTCATCAGACTACAATTATAATTTATTAGTTTTATAATTAGTTATAAGTTAGTTTTATACATATAACATATATTAATTTTAAATTAAATCACATTTTATTTGTTAAGTTGTGATTATTTAGAACGTAGTTCTTGAATAATTAAAATAAATTAAATATGTCACTTAGAACAAATCAATCTTTCGAAAAAATATAGTTCCGATTTGAACCAAGAACATTCTAATTAAACTTGTGCAATCTTATTGACTTTGTTAAATTTGATCTTTATACGTACATTACTTTTTAGTGAAATGTACAGGGTGTTCAAACAAGAAGCACTGTGCATGATCTGTTGGTATCAATTGAGTTTTATATGCAAGAAAATGAAGATATTTTGATCAAATTTGATGTAATGTGGTGTTCGAGAGGTTCAGTGTTGTTGTTGGAGCCATGTTTTCACACATGGCTTCAATGTTTTTATCCGAACATCGATTACAGTGACGTGTAGATGTTCGTACATCACACACAGCCATTAAATGCTGGATTATCCACTTAGCAGGTGTCAGATAGCGACCAAAAATTGCACGCAATCTTTCAGTACCCACAAATGATTCATTACTTTTAATAATCAATGCTAAACAATATAGTGCTCAATTTTGTTCACAATGGAGTTCTATAAAATGAATACCGTCTGTATTAAAAAATAAAATAATTAAATACAGTAAAACTTTGTTAATTTGTATTTCGTCTTTTCACGTAATTTGCACATTTTTCAAAAATTTTAACCCCGAAAATAACATTTCATACTAATTTCTACCGATAATTCGTAAAACCTTGTTATTTGTAGTTCGTATGCATTTTATATACCCAAAGTAAATCATTTTTTTCAAGCAACTCGCATATTCAAGTGTTTTTAAATCCAAATTCGTGCAACTATGCATTCATCAACCCTTCGTAAACATCTGTAGCTTGTTCCACCCCCTAGCCAATCACGGCGCTGTTCCCTATCGCAATAAATCGGCGCGCTTATGTTGTTATTTCGACAATTATTGTCGGTGGTTTGCAAATTATATATATTGAATCTTGTAATTTGTAAGCGAATTGTGTACAACAGTTCTATTGATTTTATATCCGGTTTTTTGTTTATGAAATGTTGCGATTTGTTTAATGTAATAAAGAAACTGAAACCTTTGTATTTAAATACATAACCTATTTTATACTTAATTTTTTTCGTGTTTCGTTTTCTAAAATGGCATGGATATATTGTAATTCGTTTAAAAACTGACAAAAATAAAAAGTTTGTCAAAGATAAATAAACAAGCGGGAAAATTTCAATCCCGAATACCTTGAGGTCAAACTTGAAAAATAGCGGAAAAATAATAAGCTTCAATGAAGTATGAAGATTTAAAAGTTTTTCATTATTTTTCTTGGGCTTTTTAATATTATAATTTTTGATGGAAAAGGCGAGTTCAACTGCTAATTAAATAAAAATGTTCGTAATTTTGTTGCGCCAAGCACTGGTGAATCATTTGAAGAAGCCTGTTTTTAATATTGGACTTGCCACGTCGCCACACACCTTCATTATTCAGAAGAAATTGATTATTGGATAAATAATTCGACACATAAAAAACTGAAATAATAGACAGTTGCCATGTTTTTCAGTATGAAGAATCACAATATTGACAGCAGCGGCGCGTGCGAAAATGCAGACACGTAAACTGACGTGTTTATTAAAATTTCTTTCTGTCGCTATCAAAAAAATAGTTTTCATTATTTGTGATTTGGATTATATTTTAAATTTCGGTCCTGTGAGTTACGAATTAATGGAATTTTACTGGATATATTTTTTTAGATGTACCATCGCTTTTCTTTATTTTTATGTATGTATCCTTTAGTGATTTTGATGCAGGTGCTATATGTGGATTTTGGCAACAGAGAGATACTGGAATATGATCAGGTTGGAGTACTACAGCGGACATTCGCCGAACTGCCGGTGCAAGCTGTGAGGTTCGTGCTGGGGAACATTGAGTTAGTGCCCTCCGCCACCGAGGGTGACAGAATCACAGCCAAAAGGGCACTTTTTGACCTGACTGTGGACAAGCGTCTGTATGCCCTAGTGTTGTGAGTACAAATGTTTTACATTTGAAAGACAAATTAGGTCGCTGCAGTCAGCAGTTTTATTTAGTTTCATGCCAGCTAGCATGAATGTTTCACTGCACTTAGCAGTTTTATTTAGTTTCATGCCAGTTAGCTAAATGAATATTCAGTTCATTGCACAATGGAAAAAGATCAATTTAAAAATATTGTATTCATGTCCTTAACTACATACAGTGGAGCCACGATTTAAAGTTTTTGAAGGGACCAACAAAAAAAAAATGTAAACAGGGAAAATGTGAATTGGGAGTATTAAAAAACATAAAATAGATTTATTATTGAAAAAACAAACAATGTTTTTGCTCCATGTTTTGTTGTTGTTTATGAATAGTTCTTTCAATATTATAAATTAAATTAATGGTTTTTGGTCGTACATTACTAATACTAGTAAAATATACTTCGAGGTCTTCAATATGCCTCATGGCGTCGTCATTTGTAGGAACTGGGTTTATGGGATGACCGGACACTTCTTCTTTGTAGGAGGATCTTCTTCTGTCAAGTTTTCATTTATACGACTCCACTATTTCATCAAATTTCACTATGTCCGATGTTATTACGTTGGAGTCAACATCTAAGTAAGTTGGCGAAGGTTGTTCATAAATTCTTTCCCAGCCATCAATGTTGTCTATACTATCTTCTACGCAATTTTCTTGCCAATTCCAGCTTTAAGGAAATAATATAAAAATGCGTTTAAACGACATGCAAATGACCGACACACTCTTGGCAAGACAAACGTAAAATAAGGTTTTCAAAATACTAAAATGACACGAGACTGTAGACATAACATGCAAGTGGAGGGAAAACGGGAATTCCGGGCATGTAAAATCGAGGTTCCACTGTATATTAATTAAAATTTTTTACAGGTCCATAGAGGCTGACGATCTTCACATCATACTTTACGACACAAATGCAGACGACATTGGAATACACATGTGCAACATAGGTCTGACAGCCAGCAAGGCGTACAAGATCATTGAACCTGGAGATAGAGTCATAACGGAGGATGCTTTAAGATTGCACAACACTGTACGACGTTCCAAAATGAGGCAGGATGCCATTCTGTACGGGACCCAGTATAATGGACTTTTCCCTGGCTGAAATTGAACATTTTGTATTAAAAAGGACAAAGCATTTTGAAATGCAATATATCGACCCCTCTATTTAAAGTATTATATTTTAATTGTTCAAGTATTTCGCATGTATTTGACACATTTTCAAGTAGCAGTACTCTTTTTTTATATATTGTGTTCAATAGAACATAATAGAATACAATACAGTAATTGCTCGTGTATTTGCGCAACATTTTCGCTATTTTTATCATTTAAAAATCAAGATGTGTAAAATTTACAGAATTCCTTAGTGGAGGTTTTGAAAAAAGTTTATATTCTGATATGATTGAGAATAAAGTAGACATGTTTTATCAATATTTTATTGTAATTTTAATAATATTATTATAGATTATAATCTTGAACTGTATAATACAATCATTGGAAATGTAAATCACCATGAAATACCTAAAACATCATGTGCACGTACATTTGTAGTACTCTACGAACAATGCTATTACTTCTGTACCCTTGGAAAAACACACGATTGGCATGCTCACTAGTGATGGTAAAATTGTTATTTAAACCATGATTGTGACTGAGTTGTGTTCAATTATAACGATGATTGATAATTGATTAACCTAATTCTTCAAGCAATGACTGGTACACTAAAATGTAAATATCCAACAATTAAATCTTAGTTACCAATCATCGTTAAACGTCAGTTACCAATCAGTTATATAATCACAGTCACGTAACGGTTTACCATCATTAATGCTCACTATTCTATCAAGAAAGTATGAATTTTAAGTTTAAAATTAGTTGACTGCCTTTTGTACCCAGGTATAAAAACTCGATAGTCCAGGAATCAATCGCGTACAATATGCAGTGTAAAAAATAAAATCCGAAATCATTTAAAAATAAGGTGTGCAAAATATGCAGGGGCGCAAATTACATGAGCAAATAGTGTGCTTATTAAAAAATACTGTCATAATAAAATATGATTAAAATTGAAAATATATGCGAAATTTTAGATTCAAATCGATCTATTTGTTAGTCATAATCACGTAGGAGGGTATACAATATTTTACGACCAAGTAGAACAAACTTTATATATGATCATAATCAATTTTAATTTACGGCAATGTTTATATAAATCTATCGGCGAATAATGAACAAGATTTACAGAGCCTAGTAAGTAGAAAATGAATATCTGGAGAAAGTATACGAGTTTGCGTATTTGGGAAGTATGTTTGATAAGAATGAAATGACAAAGATGTCGAAAATAAGGTGTAAACTCTGTACACCTTTAACTTTTAACTTTCTTTAGTCTTTAACCTTTAACTGCAAACTCTATTTGAAATGGAAAACACCCCATAGGGTAAGACTAGGCTTTAAGGGTCTTGACTTATCTATCAAAAGCTGGAATCTGTCGTCCACAGATTTAAAATGATTAAAAATATTACTTTAATCCCTGTAAGTTGGCAAGATCCAAAAGTGAGTTTCGACACGCCTAAAGCTTAGCGTGACATATAAAGTTTGGCGTGTTAATGCGCTCATGTCATTTAAAAGGTTAATGCGACATACAAAGCAATTATCTGCCATTAGATCATGATGTTTTTTATATCTTTTCTCTGACCTCGTTTTGACAGAGAAATAAGATTTCCATCATTTAGTGATTATTATTATTATTGTTTATTAATTTGTATATAATGACATACTTTAAGGTGTTAAAAATAATTATTAACCGTGATCTATTATTTTTAATTAACATTTGAATAACTTGGCAGCTGTATGTCGGTCACACTCCTGCAGGCACAGTCTGCGAACCTAAGCCATAGGCACATATATTTCAAATATAATGATTCTATAATCTCGCCGTGCACCCTGTCACTTGACTGGATACAAAATAATATCACTCTCCGAATGTCACATTTTTTATGTGAATCAACTGAGCTTTGCGTATCCAATCTAGGTAGGTACCTACTTCCCACGTATTTAATAATAATTGAATTTATTAGGAGAACACATTCTTATTGTGAAGTTGAAATTATTCAGAACATGGGTCTGTGATATTTTAAATATGAATTAAATATATTAAATAGAAAGATGTACATATAAAATCAATTTTATCAAAAAATATTGTTGTTGCACCATATTGTTATAAATATTGTTGGGATTCGAACCTTGATTTTTTTCCAAACCGGGGGAGGTGCATTATCCAACTATGCTACAGCGACAACATTTTTAGTGACAAATTTTCGAACCTATATGTTACCTTTTTTGATATTAATACATTTAATCGTTCCATTATTTGAATTGATAATTCTGGCGTCTGCTATCAGATTACTCAAAGGTATTTGAGATTCTGTAAAAATAAGGTGTAAGGCTCTTTTTGTACTGTTTTTTGTAATTTGCACATATTTGAAGATTAGAATTTGCACACATTCGAACACGTCGAACCCGGAACATTTTCAATTTGTAATTTAGTATTGTGGACTAGGTCTGTTACACTCGGTATATCAAAAGTATAAGACATCAAAAATATTGGTGAGTTTTTTAATTTCTTAACATTAAATATTATTTCAGCCCCCCATGGTTTCATGGTAAAATGATTTCCATTGTATCTATTTTTAGTAATTTTTTTGACTCTCGCCGTTATAATTTTTCATACTATTCATATACCATTTATTATTAGTGTTATATAAAATGCTGAAAGACTGTTAGGAATATTATCAGACGTAGTACCGATTGTCTCACTGAATGAACAGTCATTTATTTATATATGTCCAGATTCTCTATATACAAGTGAGAAGCAAATTATTATTTATATTGCATGGTAATTATATTGATAAATTAGGTTTTTTATAATTATTCATGTAAGATCTATTGTAACTTTTAAGCATAATGTTGACCAAGTAGCTTAGCAAAATGCTTCAATCACAATGTATTCATATTTTCTAATAAAATATTTGAGTTGGAAGTTATTTTATTACTTATTTTTTGATAAAATTGATAGTTTATTCCAATGCAGTTGGGTTGTTGGTGCTACCATATAAATAATATACAATTTAAAAAAAACAAAAATCAAAATATGGAGTATGATGAAAGTTGTCTAAGTTAAGAAATTGAAATAAATGAGTTTATCGATTATTTTGCCTCTTATTGTTTTAAATTAATATAATATGGTGTGAGAAATTTGAAACATTATATTCAGTGTATTGTTATGATATTCAACGGTATTCCGCTAGTATTTATTTTGATAATAGAGTAAGTCATTTCAACCTTAATTTTTTTATTTCCTTACAGGCTACAAGAAATATTTATATGTCGAAATAAATTATAAATCAAGTAGACTTATAAATTTTGAAACATTGTGTTGTGTAATATAATTTTATTTTTTTTCAATTCAAATGCAAACCTTTAAATATCTCGAAACGAAAGAAACATGACTTGGATCACTTTCATAATAACGGTCACATATAGCGACCACAATCAGATTAGATTTGCCAGTAGAAATATCAGTCTTCTTGATTGCAGCCTGTCCAGGTCTCCGCTACATATATGAAGATTGGAAAGAAAACAGTGAACCAACTTCCGTAGCGAAGTATATAGAATACATAAATAATATAGTGTTCTTGGACATATTCAAATATTGCTAATATCATATATTGGTCAAAATAAGAAAATATATAAAAATATTGATTTTTCAGGTGTATTCTAGTATAATATGTAAAAGAACATTTTATAGATAAAGAATATTGCTTTAAAATAATTTAAAAAAAAAATCAGCTTCTCATAGTGATGACATATATTCTGTTTAAAAAGGGAAAAAATTAATGATCAAATTTGGTCCATAGACTGCACATATTAACATATATACAACTTTAAATGTGGAGATGGAGGGGTGAGAATTGGTGAATGTTATATTTATATAAAGTGATCACTTAAGACTGGTCGTAAGCCCTGTATTACCCCATACTTCCATATATTTTCCATTAAATATAATAAAAAATAGCTTTGTCTCGATGAGATATATCTGATTTTTGTTTAATTAATTACAAAGTGTTCAAAGTACTTGCAAATAGCACGTGTATGTCTTTTGTATTTAGTGGAAAACTGTTATGAAGATAAAATATTAACCTACAACATTTTCGATATTTAACATGAAGTATCTACATTATTAGAAAACTAGTTTTCTCGCGTATCTGGAAACAATTCGAACGCTTAGCAGCATCTATTAATGACCGTACAGAACATACAGGCTTTTCGAAAAATTTCTTCTAGTGCCCCATAGATGTCGTAAAACATAACCAAAATTGAACAACAATATGACGTAAGCATAAGTTTTTAAAATAAAAATAATATACTGTTGAACTGATCAATATATTAATCGCGTAGTTTTTCACTATAATTAGTTCTTATAGTTTTCCATAGATGTCGCTAACGAATGGCGAAATATCGTATAATGTATTATAAAGTTATTTTAAAATTATTAAATGAAACGTTAATATTTTCTTCATTATTTATTTTTTCCGACTGATATATTCAAACTGTTGTAATTGGTTAGTTTTATCAAAGTTATCGAATCGACAATCTTCGGATTTTTTTGATTTATATACGTACATATTCCAATATATATTATATATAACTGAAAAAAAAAACACGTTTCTTATCAGAAATAATGTTTTGAATATTTTTATCTGGTTTTACATTTCATATAAATATGTGAGGAACTCAAAAAAAGTCATTTTTCAGTAGTCAAAAAAAAAATTCTCCATTTTTATCACTAAAGTTATGAAACTAAACAACATTTTAGGTTATAAATGTTCCCTAAAATGACACTACTGGCGACCCTCGACTTTCGCGTTTGATTGGTTCCTGAAATGCGTGCGAAAGTCATGTAAAAAAAAAACACCGAAATAGGATGTATTTTCAGTTATGTATTTATTTATCAATCACACACATGTATATAATAAGATATTAGGACTCAGCAATCTTCTTCATGAAATTGTCAAGAGATTGTCGAATGTCACTCTTTCTTTTCTTTTCCTGATAGAGAGTTCTATAACATGCCGTGTCTCTATCGATTGCCCTACGTACTTAAGATATACTCTCTGTATTGTGATCACATTCATTCACGATAGCTAAAAAATTATCAAGATGCATGAAGACTATTTGACTCATATTTTTGATTGTCAAAGTGTTGACGATGTCAGCCTCTTCTTCGCCTTCATTTTCTTTTTGTTGTTTAATTAGGTAGGTAGGAGACTCGATTAATTCATCAACATCTTCGTTGTTGACGTCCACTTGGACATTGACTTGGATTTCATGTCTTACGGAGTACCGGGTCCGCTGGACCCCTTGCTCCTTCATCATGGCCTGTAAAATTTTATTATTAGTTAAAATTCTGCTAAAAATAGGGCAGGGTACTGCTAGCTGGCGCAGCAATTTATTGCCTTTAAAGGAGGACGATTTTGGGGGGTTTTATACGCGGCGGAACGGTAATATCGTATTTTGATAACGCGTTAATCGTGGGGGTTGACGTCCGTGTTTAGTTCATTCGTCATCGAAACTATTTCAGTTGTGATAGTTTCCAGAGATTCTTCAGGATTTAGATGATTGCCCATCATTTGTAGGCATATTTTTTTCCAAGATCCTTTCATTGTGGATTCTTTTATTTAGGCCCACGAGTATCCTAAATTTTTAACTGCGTTCCGTATGTTGTAGTTTCTCCAAAAGTGTTTTAGTGTAGGCCGGTCGCCCACCGCCAACCTTCTCTGTCAGTTGCCTCGATGGCCTGTTTCATTACCGCCCCTGTTTTAACGTTTAAACGTAGCAATTACTGTTTGGTACATAGGCTGTATGAGTGAGGTAGTATTGGGAGGAAGGAATATAACTATAATTTCCTGATATAGATCCTGCAGACATTTGGGGTGTCCAGGAGCATTATCTGAGATTAATAAAGCTTTAAATTCCAAATTATTATCATTACAATACATATTGCTTAACTGTGGGCAAAATGTGCCGCCTGTATTCTGTATTCGAGAATCAGGACCAAGGTTAGTTGCATATACGACAGAGTATCCGAATAGATAAAAATCTTTTTTATAAGTTTTGATACAACTTATAAAAACTGTACAATTGTTTTAGAACAGACCATGTCTAGTAAAGTAATTACATTTATTTCTAATGTATTATTTTATGCTAAAAAAAATACAATAATAAAATTCTTGTTTTTTTTGGAGTTATTGTAGTTTTGAACATATATATGAACGCATATATATATATATATATATATATATATATATATATATATATATATATATATATATATGCGTTATTACTTATATGCATTTATTGAAATCAAATCGTCACAGTGAATTAAAAATTATGTAAGATGATTTACAATTGGCAACAATATTCTAGTAAAAAGAAACTGATCAGTACTGTTAATACTTAATACAAGATAAAATCTAAAGGGGAAAAAAATATCTTTCAAATTTTTAAGGGATATTAGTGCGTTGCTAGGTCGCCTGACGTAGCGACTAGCGACTTTAATTTGTTATTTGTTTCGGTTCAAGAAAATATGACATATTAAATCGCAAGTCATTAAAACAATATTTTTATTTCGATATTGACACATTTTATATAAGAATACATTACATTAAGGAACGTTAGATGTTTTGTAGCGATTTTTCTATTTCGTGGCCTTGGAACAACGAGATATCGTCTGATATTTATATTAAACTATCGATATTGAGCTTTCAAGTATTTTTTTATTTTTTTTATTTAATATTAAAAATATAATACAATTTCAATAATAATGTTAATATATATATTAACATTTGTTTCTTCTCTATGAGAGTAAGACTCGTGTATAGAGAAGGAGTATATTCGAGTTAATTTATGTTTCAGTTAGTCTGTGTACATATTTTTTTTACTTCAGTTACAAATTTATGATAGTCCGTTATTTTTCTAATTGTGATGGAGAGATTGTTAAAAAATTTGATACCTTGATAAATATATTGATTTTGAGTTGCGGTATATTTTAGTTTTGGGATATCAATTTGATCTCTATATTTAGTAGATCGGAATTCGCTTCTAAAATTTAATTGATTTTTAATTTTGATAATTTTAATTATTGAATTTTTTTGTATATATCTACTATTTTTGATACTTTAAAATCTGTGAAAAGATGTATACTTGGAGTCTTTTTTTTTTTTAGAATAATTTTTATTATCATTTTTTGAGTGATTTCTAATTGTGATATTGATGTTTTATATGCACCTCCCCATCCAATAATACCGTATTGCAAATGTGACTGTACAAACGCGTAATATATTATTTTCAGATATGTAAGTGATAAGATGTATCCGAGTCTAAAAAATAGCAGTACTAAACAATATAACTTAAATTTTAGTTGTACATATTAAAATCGTTGTTCAAAAAAATATTACAAGTGTAATTAAAGTATAACATTGTTTACTTGTTATCTCTGACATGTTTGTGACACACTTTTAAAGGGAAAATTATTGTCAGAATTTTTATACAAAAAGTTAATTTTTACCAAATTGTCAGAAACTTGTTTCAAAATCACGTACATTTTATTATTGTTATTAGTAGAAATTTTATTATTATATTAGTTAATATGGCGAAAATTGGACCTAAAAGGATCAATTGAAGTAAAAATAATGTATACATACACTGAGTATATCGCACAGGATTGAGAGGTCGCTGAAGTGACGCTAATAAAGTGATGTGATAAGGATATGAGGCAGTTATTAAAAAAAACAATGAATCATCGGCGGGGAGATAGATTTCAACGAATAAAGAATGTAATTTTTCGATAAAATACGTCTTGCTGTTGCTTGCCTGTTGCTGCTTACTCACTGTAATGGTTGAAAAATAAATACAAGAGCTAGTCTCTTTTTCGAAGAGGCAAGCGATTCACAAAAATATGTAACTTTAGTTTTGTAACAGATTCAAGTAACTCATATACTATATAAAATTGTAAAAATTTCAAAATAATAATAATAAATATATGAATGAATTAAATGTATTGTTTGTAACTAAAATAAAACGAGGTACACCGCGAGCGGGAACGTATTCTCGAACGCAAATTTAGCAGTTGAACAGATAATTTTATATATGTAATGTAACTTATATATATATAAATAGCAAGCTGTTGTCAATTTTCTACAGCATTAATTGTATTATTCAAAATCGTACGAGTGATTACACAAATTTTTAAAGAATATTATAAAATAATTTTCCATACATAAGACGCGTGATTCAACCATAAGCCACGATGTATTTCAAACCCTTATTGTTTATTGAACTGCTGAAAATTGTCAACACCCAAACGCCTGCGATATATGATTTAATATTGAAAAAAATGCGTTTTCTGCATCGCAAGGTTTTATAAAAACATTTTCATATTGAATATACATTATGTTAATGCATGTAAAAATATCACTCTATCGCCTAATATTTCTTATTATTTCATATCATAAAAATTCACGCCCTCGCAGAAGTATCGCCACCAGTCACCAGCCGCGGTTGGAGCGAGGAGTTTGGCTCCAACGACGATATAATAAGGAAATGGTAAAAGTTTTCTCACAATAAAAGTCACATTGCCAAAATGAGGGACACATTGAGTAAGCTAAGTGTAGCACCATTTATTGGTACCGGAAATTAGAAATTTTCCTAAATTTCTGTGGAAAAAATACTTATTTTTTTATGAGTATGACGCGGCGAGTAGGTACGTTCGTGGTGAATTAGCTGTCATGCAGCATACCCGTTACAGTTGAAACGATGATTTCTCCCTTCTTACATCATTTCTATGACTTTCTGAAAGTCTTGGATCGATTGGATGTATTGGATTTGTATAGCTATGTAGTGCTTGATTAAACGACCAGGTATTTAATATCCATTGTCTTAATTACGAGTAAGAAAAAACATACATTACATCTGTCATCTTTTCTTATCTGTGCTGTCTATCTACGCTATTGACCTTTCTTATTGAATTTTGATGTTTCATCCGATTCCGTTTTTACTTTAATGCACATTATTAATAATAATAAATAGGATTTTTATGTTTACTATTGTCTATCCGCGATTCTTATACATCATCTAGATGTCATTTTTGTTCGTTTTGACAGCTAACTTACAAAGGTGGAATAATTTACGTATGGTTTGTTTTTGGGAAAGCTCTAACATTTTTAAAGTAACGTTGAGGGGTCAGACTATTTTTGTTAGATGATTTAGAGCCTGAAGCAAAGATGGATAAACTTCGCAAATATTTATTTCGAAGTACTTTCAAAGCTTACGATGATTTTGTAAAAATTTCAAACAATAATGTATTGCAGAATTTGCGCACATTCCTTGAACATTTTTGACTAGTAATTTAGTCAGGTATCCACTCATAAAATATTGTGGACTTTGTCTGTTATACCCTATATATATGTATATATATATATATATATATATCTCCTTCTCGGTCGACGTGCTCGTGACTGAGCATCGCAGTCCTCTATTCTGCTTCGAAAGCGAGAACTGCTTGCCTTCATTCTTCGCGATCTTGGGCCGTGTTTAGTGCGGAGTGTAGCGAGGCTCCGGTACTTACACATCAACAGGATGGGTATAAGGTCACCTTAAAATTGAAAAATTAAATACATTTTGTAACATACTATTCTGTATAGCGTGGAGATTTTTTTACCAAATTCTTTTTTACAAATCCGAATTCTTTCAATGATTTTTTACATAACTCTATCGTTCGAACTTCTCCGCGAATATTATTTTTTAGCTCAAGAGATCGAGGCTTACTGACAAACACTCGCTTTTTTAAATATCCGAGTCTAGAGCCGACATAGAAAGGGAAAAAATAATTTCCCGAAATTTTGATTTTCATCCGCCGCCACGTCCCCTAAAGTTTTACGTTTTGTTTTCGAACATAATCAGAATATACTTTTTGTACTCTTTTTATTCAGTTCGCGCCATTTATTGATAGAGGTTCAAATCGGAAATATTACATAAAACACAACAAAATTATAAACGTTTTTATATTGTTTAAGTATGATAATTATCATATTAAATAGCGCTGAGCTAAACAGATGGTATGTATTTTCGCTAATTAAATATTCAGATATTTAGTGGGTATGATATAACATTTTACTCTTTTTTAAATATTAAATTTATACCTATTTATGGAGCGTTATCACCCCCAATTTTGTCATCTAGAGACTGCATAGTGAAGCTGAACGCATCCAGCAAGGCGGTACTTGCAACCAGTGACGTCCCCAGGTAAAGTGCTGCCTTTAGACAAATTTAAGAACGCCTCCCTTATTATTATTAAAAATGTGAAAAACATCATTATTTTTTTATGATATAAACGCAATGCAAAATGTTAATATAATGTAGCTAAATTCGAAAAAATAATAAACTCACCCACAATCGTAGGGTTTTGGCAATTTTGGTGGATAGTGTTTCTATTAATTATTAAAAAGAACATATTCTTATTGTGAATTAATTATTTAGAACATAGGTCTGTGATGTTTTAAATATAAATTAAATGTATTAATTAGAAAGATATACATATAAAATCAATTTTATCGAAAAATATTGTTGTTGTTACAGGAATTCCATCGTCGTACATTTCGACACGAATACGAGGTACAAAACACTCCGCGATATAAAAAAAAACGAGGGAATTTGGGTGAATTTTGGGGCATCCAACACTCTCACACAAATCACATAATCTTCAATCCTTCTGAACTGGAGTCAACATACACTCACACAATCATTCACAATTTGTCAGTCTTCAAATATATTTTCAAATCGTGTAATCTGTTAACGGCTATGTACAAATATTACTTGATAAATTAAATAACTTCTTTCATTTGCTTTATTTCCACAAAATGTCAAAATATGTATAAAAGATAGCTTCTAAAATATGTTGTAATATTCAAGGGTAGGCTGGAGGGGGCTTGTTAAATTAAGAAAAAACAATATTCTCATATTAAATCAGTACCTGACTGCAATTTCTGTAGATTTGTTTAAATTAGCGATGAACTCAAAATCACGAACCGTGAGTTAATCACTGATATCTTTGTGTCACACTCACTATCAGTGATTTAATATCTGGGAATATCGTGATTAATTTTTTATTAAAATTTTTGTTTGGTTGTGAACCGTAATTCGGCGCATGCACATTTGAGACGAAAATATTTATGAAGAAATGATGTCATAATAACGTAATCAGCGCCATCTAGTAGATTCTGTCAAAACGCTGTACGCATTTGACCCGAAAAATAAACTCATGCTTGAATATGGTTTTTACGCAAATTAAGTTTTAATAATATAAATAAATATGCTTAAAATTATGCTTTAATATTTATTAAGGAAAACACATTCTTATTGTGATGTTGTAATTATTCAGAACATAGGCCTGTGATATTTTAAATACTAAATTAATGTATTAATTATAAATATATACATATAAAATCAATTTTGTCGAAAAATATTGTTTTTGCGTCACCGGGATACAATATTTTTATATGTATATATTTATAATTAATATATTAATTTAGTATTTAACTTTAATATTTATTTCGCGTATCGTGAACGCGTGCGCATTAGTAATTAAACTGTGATCACAGTCACAGTTTTCAATCACTGATATTATCGAATACCAATCACAATCATATCAGTGAGTCAACAGTGGCATTTTTTCTCATTACTAGTTTAAATGTAATACTTTGAAACATAATACTTTGTTGCCTTTTAAAATTCCTCGTGAAATGTATTTATTTCGGGTGCATAATAAAAGAGATCAAGCCGTTTTTTTGTCTTTATTTGATATACATTGCTTCCAGATGTTAGATGTTCAACGCAATATTTTTGTGAAGAAAAATCCTTCATACTTCACGTGTGCAATTTTTTCGATTTATCGTAATTGTGCACATTTATTAAGGAGATCTTCAGTTTCGCTCCAGAGTTCTGTTTTGAAACATGGAATTGGAGCGAAAAGAGTAATACCTATCTTAGAACTCTTCACACTTGTAGTCTAAGGTAGGTACCTAAGTACATTTTTTAACTATTGCTATTAATTATTTTACGGTATATTACGTATCGTTACTAAAGAGGCTTTGGATATCTGCGTACTCCGGAACGTCAATAAGGCTGTTATATTCTCCGACTCGCAAGCAGCTCTTGAATCCCTCTCCGCTAATATGAAAGTTTGGCTGGACAATGAGATAATCTGTTTCATCAGAAGATATCTATTTTATTTGTCATTCTATGTCATTCGTTTCGATTCCTGCACATAAGGGAATTCATGGAAATGAATGTGCTGATAAACTGGCCAAGGAGGCCACTCTTTCCGGAGTTTTCCCTCATCAATTCCATATGCTGATGTATGACAGACTCAATATAGTCAAATAATCATAGGGGCGGCTTAAAATAATTCAAAGATCTGTTTCCCGCACTCTCTGGTTCTACAAAAAGAAAGTCTTCAAAATAACAATATCAAATATCTCTAGAATGAGAGTTGGGCATTGCCAGGTAGCCTCACATTTATTCAGATTGAACTTAATAGATTTTCCAATGTGTGAGTGTGGTGCCGAGGAGGAAACCCTTGACCATATATTTTTTGCCTGTCCATTGCGGATCGCAGGTTTTTTTTACAGTAATCTCGTCAATGGTAATTTTCAACTCCCGATTAACTTGTGTCATCTTCTTTCCCTGAACTCGCCACATTTAATCTATATAATGGTATTGACTTGTGATGTAATATTTCCTATTCTGTAATATTATTGTACTTTTTTCTATAAAATAAAGTTTTGACTTGATTAATGGCACAAATCACTCTTGATGGGTGGATTGCCTATTTAGAAGAAGAAAAAGAAGCGTATCGTTACAGAATATAAATAATTATGTAACATTCGATAGCTTTAATAATTGTATAAAAGTGAACACCGGGAAAAGCTCTGAGATTAAGCGAGCCCTTGTTAAAGTATTGGCAGTCCACCGCGGGAAATATTTCCCAAGTACACCCTACACGGATACGCGAGTATATCGACACGTTCAATAGTAACATATTTTATTTTAAATTATTAGCTATAGAGCCTTAATAAACCCACCCTGTAAAGTCATCCTTCCTGCCATTACTCCGGGGTTATGAAATATTAAATAAACTTGGATCAAAAACATGAAGCTCCTTATCGATTCGGTCGAGCTTCCATCTGTTGACAATAGACGGCGCGCTAAGTGATTCCGGAAGTGAATGGGAAATGGCGGCAAATGGTCCGTAATGGCCGCGCCGGATGTGCGGTATCGTTCGCGGGCGAATATAAGTGGCGCCACTAGAAACATTGCCACCATCGTTTGAAATGTTGCAATAATTCAATAAAAAAATAAAATATTTACCACAAGACAACTATGAAAAATAAAAAATGGAGAACGCGCTTCATCCATCCAGATTCGAATCCCGGTAGCAACTAAATATTTTAAATACTAAATTAATGTATTAATTATAAATATATACATATAAAATCAATTTTGTCGAAAAATATTGTTTTAGCGTCACCGGGATTCGAACCTGGATCTTCATTTCCAATCCGGGGAAGTGCACTACCTTTGTGCTATAACGCCAGTATTTTTCTTGACAAATTTTCGAAACTATATGTTACATTTTTCAAATTAATACACCTGTCGTTCCATTATTTGAAAGCCATCTACATTATTTTTACAGAATCTCAAATACCTTTGAGTAAACCGATTTGCAGACGCCAGAATTATTAATTCATTTTTATCAAATTTTTGGACACGTTGATACAACATATATTATTAAGGAAAACACATTCTTATTGTGAAGTTGTAATTATTCAGAACAGACGGTCTGTGATATTTTAAATACTAAATTACTGTATTAATTATAAATATATACATATAAAATCAATTTTGTCGAAAAATATTGAAAAAAGGAAATATCCATATAAAAACAAAATAATAATTATTAGGAGAATAATTATTATTGTGAAGTTGTAATTATTAATGGATCGATTAAAATGTATTAATATCTAAAAGGTAACATATAGGTTCAAAAATTTGTCGCTAAAAATATTGTTGTTGGAGCATAGTTGGATCATGCACCTTCCCTGGTTTGGAAAGAGATCCAGGTTCGTATCTCGGTAGCGCAAAAACAATATTTTTCGATAAAATTGATTTTATATGCATGTATTTATAATTAATACATTAAATTAGTCTATCCTTAAGCTCGATGGACGACATCAAAAGAGTGAAGGACAACAAATGGATCAGAATGTCTGAAGACAGAAAGATTTGACGGTTTTTGGTAGAGGTCTATATTTAGTTGTCGAGAGATGATGATATATTTAAAAGAATTTCTCAAGTATAATAATAACATTATACAAGAATAAAGAATAACTCCAATACAGTGGCGTAACTACATACCAGTATAAAGCTACTGGGAGGACCTGGTTTGACCACGTTGTATGATCTTTTATGTAGGGGAAGATAGAAAGCGGTAGAGGCACAGGATTATCTTGGCAGTGTAACCTCAGAAAATTGCTCAATGTCCAAAATGTTGGTGATCTTATACATGTTAAATCAACATGGTCGCCAACCTTCGAAGGTGACAGGAAGTAGGGAAGCAAGGAAGGAAGGAAGTAGAAGGTGGCACGTAAAGAAGAAGTTATGTTAAAAATTGTGTGCGCGATGTATTTTTTTGTGTGCGTTATAATGCTAAATCGTGTGCACACGCACATCCGTACACCTTAGAGGGAACAAGGATTTGTTTCAGGATCGAATGTACATAATAGTATAGTATTTTTTTAAAACTAAATGTGTGAATATTATATTATAAAATACAAATTTAGTTCTTACTCAATACACACGGGAGACTTTTCCATTTTGCATTATATTTTTAACATTTTGCACAATTTTTTTTAATTTCGCCACTCGCCAAAATATTCTTCTGGAAATTTGAATTAATTGGCCGAATTAATGTCCATTATTTCGTCACACTCTTATAGCTTTGTTATTAAGAGCACAACTTAAGTTCATGCAAAGTGCGCGCCACTAGTGACACAAATATACAGGGTGTAACAGACCTAGTCCACAATACTTAATAGGTGGATACTTGTTTAAATTACGTGTCGAAAATGTTCAAAGGATATGTGCATAATCTATACCATATCAGAGATTTAAAAAAATCATAATTTTGCGATAATTTCGATTAATTTAAATATTTTATTGATTTTAAATTATATATTGAATACAAAAAAATAATGGTCATCGAATTTAGAGCGACTGCACTATTTTTTATTAGATGATCTAGGGCCTGAAGCAAAAATATGGATTAATAATTGAACAAGACATTGACTACAAGTTAGTGATAAGCTCAAAATCACGAACCGTAAGTCAATCACTGATATCTTTGAGTCACACTCACTATCAGTGATTGAATATCTGGGAATATCGTGATTCATGGCTCATTTTTTAATTTTATTTGTTTTGTTGTAAACTGTGATTCGGCACATGCGCATATGAAATGAAAATATTCGAAATATTCATATTCATGTTTAATTCGTAAAAGCGCCATCTAGTAGATTTTGCCAAAACTTTGTACGGATTTGCCGAGAATGCTGAGAATTTGACCCGAAATATAAACTCACATTAATTTAAGAGTTTACATTATTTTTGTAATTTTATTAAATTATATATGGCAGAATATGTTTTTTACGCAAATGAAGTTTGAATACTATAAGTAAATACACTTAAAATGATGTTTTTTTAAAATATATTTCGGTATTGTGATATCGTGCGGCGCACGCGTATTAGTAATGAAACTGTGATCAGTCACAGTTTTCAATCACTGATATTATCGAATATCAATCACAATCACACCAGTGAGTCAAAAGTAGCGGTTTTTCTCATCACTACTTCAAGCTTAACACGATTTTGTAAAAATTTCAAACAATAATAATTTGCACATATTCCCTGAACATTTTCGACTTGTAATTTAATCAGGTATCACTCCATAAAATATTGTGGACTAGGTCTGTTACACCATATATATTAGAGTAAAATGTTTTTAAAAAATTTATCTTTCGTTATCGGTTTCACAGAATCAGGAATGAACTGGATCCTATATTAATATGTCAGAAGTCACTGTCACAAAGTCAAAAGAGATCATTCGGGCGGGCATAATCCACTTTGCTCGAAGCGTCGGGTATTGTTTGTTAATTGCCCGCCCATAGATGTCGCTAGTGGAGTGCGCCGGCGTCCATTAGCCTCTCGAGTGCTCGGCTTCCGGAACCAAACAATAGGGGATGAAAAATAGTGCAAGGGTTTGTTTGATGAGCGATCTTGGGCGCCACACTGCCACGTGGCGGATCTTGATACAGATACAGAATGAATATTATGTTCCAGGCCGATTTTGTTTGGCTGTCATTTTAGTTTTGCAAATATTTGTCAATTTTAATTTGGTAATCGTAAAGAATAATTGATTACAATTTATTATAATGTATCTAACGCTTGTTGAAGTTATTAAAAAATTGAAATAAATACAAATTCGACTTTTGTAAAAAAAAATCATAATAAGCGACGATACTCATTTCGACTTGGCGGGTTTTGTTAATAAATAAAACAACCGTAATTGGGGTATTGAAAATTATCAACTGATCCAACAACGATATTTACTCCCACGCAGAGTTACTGTATTGAGCCCTATTTATTTCAGAATGCAAGAGGCAATGCTGTAAAAACTTCTCGGTGGCCGAATTGGGTCGATTGGGCCTGCAATACACGTGGTTTCAACAGAACGGTGCCACCGCACACACAGCTCGAGCTACGCTTGAAATTTTAATGAATCGGCTTGAAACATAATATTCACCCTGTACATACATAGAGCGGGCAGTTCTTTTTACGATATTTAACTCAGAAATGAATACAAAATTTCAAGTAGACAAACGAGTATTGTTTGATGGAATGAAAGTTTTTATGTATTGATATTATATTACGAATTTGAATAATAAATAATGTAGGAAGCTGTTACATTCAACCTAAAACGGTTGAACAAGACGCATCGAAAAAGTGGAATTTCTGATTGAGATAGTGATTAGGATGGGTGCTTTATTATAATTGTCACAACTTAAAAATAATACGAAGCTTATAAAGGGTTTTTCATTAAGGGCGCTCAAACTTTTTTTTAAAATAAAACAAAAACGAATGAATAAATCTAAAAAAAAATTATTATGTTTTGAAGTACATTTAGTGGCAATTATGTATGAAACTCAATTTCCCTCGCATGACCACCGCAGGCACGTTTGCAGAAGTCCAATCGTTGAATCCAATTTTCCACCACTTTTTCACATAATTCGGCCCGAATCGCATCAATTTCGCGTTCAATATTTTCTCTTAGCTCTTGTAACGTTGCTGGCTTGTTGGTATAGACCAAAGATTTAACATAGCTCCAAAGAAAATAGTCCAATGGTGTTAAATCGCATGATCTAGGCGGCCGTTGAACTGGTCCATTTCGCGAAATAACACGCTTACCAAATTTGGTTTTCAATAAGTCAACTGTTGCGTGTGCCGTGTGACTGGTAGCGCCTTCTTGTTGAAACCACGTATTGGCTAAGTCCATACCTTGCAATTGAGGCCAAAAATAATCAGTTATCATGGAGCGATAACGATTACCATTCACAGTAACATGACGATTAGCATCATCAACAAAAAAATATGGTCCAATGACACCTCCGGCATGTAATCCACACCAAACAGTGATTTTTTCGGGATGCAATTGTATTTTGTGAAGCACGTGTGGATTGGTGCCTGCCCAATAACGCATATTTTGCTTGTTTACATATCCATTGAGCCAAAAATGAGCTTCGTCACTAAAGATGATTTTTCGATGGAATTCAGCATCATTTTCAAATTGTTGTGCAGCCCAATTGAGGAATTGGCGACGCTTCAAATGGTTAAGCGGCTTTAGTTCTTATGTCAACTGGATCTTGTATGGATGTAGGCCAAGATCTTTTCGCAAAATTCGCCACAATGACGTCACAGAAATGCCCAATTGTTGAGAACGTCGTCTTAGTGACTCATTTGGGTCATCAAGAACAGATGCTCTAGCGGCGGCAATATTTTCCTCACTTCGTGCATTTCTTTGTCTCACTGGCACTGAAACATTGTGTAGCGACAATGTGCTTTCAAATTTTTGCACCAAATTTTGAATTGTTGATGTGGCAGGCAAGTGATGACGACGATAAAATGGTCGTAATGCTCTTAAAGTTGCGGTGAGCGAACGCGAATTTTGGTAGTAGATTTGAATAATTTGCAAGCGTTGCTCCGGTGTGTACTGCTCCATAATGATTTGCCAACTAAGTACGAGTGTTAACCTCAAAAAAAATTGAAGAAATATGGCGTAGTTTCTTGTCCCTGTTGAAAGAAAGTTTGAGCGTCTCTATTGAAAAACCCTTTACCTACGTTTCCACCATACCACCTATACATAGAATGTTTATCCGGTAAAAGGAAATATCCATATATAAACAAAATAATTATTATTAGGAGAACACATTCTTATTGTGAAGTTGTAATTATTAATGGATCGATTAAAATGTATTAATATCAAAAAGATAACATATAGGTTCGAAAATTTGTCGCTAAAAATATTGTCGCTGTAGCATAGTTGGATAATGCACCTTCCTGGGTTTGGAAAGAGATCCAGGTTCGTATCCCCGGCAGTGCAACAACAATACTTTTCGATAAAATTGATTTTATATGTATATATTTCTAATTAATATATTTGTATAATATATAAAAATAACAGCAGTTAAGTTTCTTCGGAATTAAATAAATAGTACATAATATACTAAAAAATAGTGTATATTAAAAAAAAAAGTGTTTTTAAACTGAAAATATAAAGTGGAAAGGTTAAGGAGGAGAGGGAAACGGGATGCAATATATACAATTTATGTTAATAGTTATTGAAAAGTTTTTTTGTTCTTTATATATTGTCACGCCGTGCCGCCTTCTTCCGCAGATGGAATCCGGCGCATAACGCCACCATCTAAACCCAGTGGGTACCTAAGGGTTGGTGTTGGAATGCCTATCTCAGATGGGTGGGGGGGGTCTCAGACAATAATAACACTTTAGTCGCAATATTTACACTTTATTCACAGAACAGGGAAAATAGTCTTTGTTACGCGCAGAGGGATTCCGATTTTTCCGTGGCCGGACCATGGCATCATCTCGTCTTCTGGAGGCTTCCAGTGGACCAATCTTGACGTCAAAGCGTGGACGGTGCTCATCCCGCTTCCACATTCGCTCGCAGCCTCCCGCTCGTTCCCGCGGAGAGTCCTTCCTTTATTGACATTCACGGGCAGAACAAGGCACAAATATCTCTTGTTCCTGCCGTGAATGAAATACTACGCGAAGAGTCCTTCCTTCCTGGATGCCCACGGACAGAACAAGACCCAAATATCTCTTGTTCCTGCCGTGAATGAAATACTACGCGAAGAGTCCTTCCTTCCTGGATGCCCACGGACAGAACAAGGCCCAAATATCTCTTGTTCTACCGTGATTATAAAATTCAGTCTTATTTGTCGCCATTTCTTGATCTTTTACACCAATACTCAAATCTCGGCGGAGCGCCGCATGGCGTCCGCCGCGACACACCTCTTTCCCCGGACGCTCGTTACGAAGTTTCCCTCCTTCCTCCGACCTCGCTCTACCGGCCGCGCCTGCTCGCGTCGGTAGATGTCGCCTTCGGTCTTCGCGCGTGATTTCAAATGTTGCAATATATTTTTTATACATAGAACATTATAGCATTGTCTGCTATAATACAGTAATACAGTAAAATACTAGTGTAGCAGGCAGGGCACCGAAATACATGTCTTACTTTGCTGCAATATTTTATCCTATTACAACAACGTAACACACTGTATGATTAAAAAAAAAAAATTATTTACAATATAGGTTTAAAGATAATTAGAAAAAATGCGATATTTCCGTATCATATTGAGATATACATAAACCAAAGATATAACCTGTCTAGCTAAAAATTAACGATTGGAAATAATCCGTCAATGATGACGGGAAGTAATATGTATTTTTTAACATTCAATTATTTAAAAAGGACTAACTTGGTGGTCTTCTGGAACGAATCTTGAATTGCCGGCCACTTGATCATTAAGCTAGTGTCTTACCTTTGGACCAAATATCACGTATTTACTTTAAATGATACGATAACCGCATAGAAAGATATAATTGACAACAGATCTTGCTTGTTTTATATTGCGTGCGACATGACCAGCTGTCAATATATTATATTTGTTTTATGTTGCTATGCGAAACGGACATACGCATACGGACATGCTCGTCTCGACACAGAATTTCTCTAGTGAGACGGGCACAGTCCAAACAGATTTTTACATAGTATTATATAGTTACGAATAAAATAAAATAAATAAATATATATTGAGTGAAGAGTCGGAGTACATCAGTTCATCAACATTAAAAAACTACAGAGTCTAGTGAGTAGAATGTACGATGGATGCAAGGAAAGCGACCTCATGATGAATGTTAACAAGTCGAAAGTGATGATATTCGAGAAGGAGGAAAGCAAGACACCGTGCTAAATACTTGTAGGTGATGAATGTTTGGAACATGTAGATGAGTTTGTGTATTTGGGAAGTATGTTCGATAGAAACATCGAAAGGAGGGTGACTGCAGGAAATAAAGTGAACGGCGCTTTAATGGAATTATATCTAACGGGTATTTGTCAACTGAGGCAAGACTAGCGGTGCACAGTGGAGTTCTGGTACCGACACTGATGTATGGAAGTGAGGCCTGGAGCTGCCAGAAGAGGAATGAGTTGGCACGATCAGGTAAACCAAATAATGGAGGATGGTTCTGTTAGAAGCATCAACAATCGGCGAGCTTGTATGAGAAGATGTACGAATGTGGATGACGCGAGAATTATGTCAGGACAGAGGAGTGTGGCACTCTATCCTCTATGCCTACCCCCGCGGTAAAAATGGCGTGATTGTAAGTAAGTAAAATGTTTAAAATTAATATTCCCTTCACAAGTAATATTGATCTTTTAATGAATATGCTTCCGCTCGTTATGTACCTAGTGGGGCAGATTGCGGGCCAGGGAAGCCGGCGCGGGGAGTGAGGGGGGGAGGGGTAGTTTATGGCCCCCGCGAGACCGGCCCGCCGGAGGGGCGGCGCCCCTGGAGTGACGTGATTTCTGCTGTCGATGCAGTAATCGACCTGTGCTTGCTCTCCACCGGGTGTGCGGGGGTTGGCGTATATCTTCGTACTCCTGAAGTTGTGGTCACAATAATGGCAGTCATTAAACATATACCTATGTAAATAATATTGTTTTTAATATGTTATTATATATATTTTTATATATTGTACCAGAAGTAGATAATATACATCCATGTGACGATGAGGATATTCAAAATAATTTAATTTATAATATGTATAAGATAAATGGGAATAGAAAAATGAAAAATGACCCGTTTGTTGGTCACGATACTTTTACGATACCTTACATAAGAACAAAATAAATAAAAATATTTATTTGTAAAATAAATCATATGAATCAATTAGAAATGTATACAGAAAATATCTATATATTGTTAAATGTTTAGTTACCACCGGAATACGAAACTGGATTTTTTCAACGATACCGTTTTCACTATGTTTACCTTTACCTCATACGATTTCGAATAATTTGAGATTTATAAATGCAGTCTTACGTAAACGATACATCTGTTATTTCATTTTTAAATTGCTATCAACTTTATTATACAATGCATCTCAAAAATCTTTGAGTAATACATGCTAAGTGACGCCAGGTTAGATCAATCTGTTTTATTCAATCTGTAATATCTTTGATACGATGTATATTTTTTTCAATTTTTCAATATTTACGAGTATATAAAGTTTTTTAATGAAAGATATATTTAAAAATATGGAAAATCTATTAACAGATCTTAATATGAAAGAAAAAAACTAAGAAAAATATTAAATTTAATTTTAGTTTTCGGACATGATTTTCGTGATTGAATGTTTAACGAGCCACGTTCTACGAGATCCATATTTTCATAGCACAAGCGCTTAGGTTTTCTGATAATAGTAAATTTCTTCATGGGACAAGAAGAAGTAAATGCATATAAAAAGCATATTTATAAAAAAAATTTTTTTACCAAAACACATTTTTAAAGTCGGGTATAACGATTTAAAAAAAATTATAACACCTTGTCCTGAAAGCATGAAAAGCATTTTACTGATTAAGGTTAACTCATTTTACTGTCTTATATAGGTACAGGTAACTACCGTTCATCGCGACTTCGGCGAGTGCGGATTCGTTATATCGCGATCTTATTTTTAAAAAACTGTTTTGTCTTGGCACTTGTCTGCCTTTGAAACATGCCAGGAATTGTCATAATGAGCAATTGCACGTGCTTGCTATATTTTTTTCTTTCTCGCTCACCACGTCATACACATGCACATGCATGTACATAAAATCACGAGCGTGAGTGAGACAAAATAACACCAGTACGCCGATGCCTGCTACGGTCGAGTCAGTGCGTCGTTTGGGTCTATCTTCCAGTCTTTCAGTGTAATCAAACGCACGCTAATTAAATTCACTACATATTTTTTATCCCTTCGAAATATTTAAAATGTTAAAAATTGGTCGGCTGCAGGAAATGGACTGTCACGCCATGTCCCAAGAAAATGACGTCTCGGAACCTGTTCCCATGCGAAAGTAACGTGTCAAAATCTTTGAAAAGACCCTTTCTCTTCACAAAACGAAAACGACGAAGATTACGACGAAAAGTATGGTTGCAACGGATTATTTGATAGTTATTTTGCAACGCGGAACAAAATGAATGATTAGGAGAACACATTCTTATTGTGAAGTTGTAATTATTCAGAACATACTGTGTGATATTTTAAATATGAATTAAATATATTAATTAGAAAGATATACATATAAAGTCAATTTTATAGAAAAATATTGTTGTTGCGCCAGCGGGATTCGAACATAGATCTCTTTTCAAACTGGGGAAGATGCATTATCCAACTATGCTACATCGATCACAAATCACTCTTGAAGGGTGGATTGTCTGTTTAAAAGAAGAAGAAGACGATAGCACAGTTGGATAATGCACGTTCCCTGGTTCGGAAAGAGATCCAGGTTCGAATCCCGGTAGCGCAACAACAATATTTTTCGATAAAATTGATTTTATATGTATATCTTTCTAATTAATATATTTAATTCATTTTTAAAATGAATAAATTATGCTACGTATGAGATTATTTTTGTTTTTAATATTTATTTTATTAGTAAAGTGTTTTTTAGAATTTTAAAATGATATTTTTGTTAAATTCCCCGTTGATTGCAAAATTTCGCTTATCGCGACTGTGTCCAAAACGTATCCCCGGGGGTTACCTGTATTCTATTTCTATTCTATATGTCTTGTATTAATTTAAAACTTTTGATTGTTAAGAATTAAAATAATGGCGTAATCTAACTATACATTCCATTCAATTCCCCCTCGGAACATTGTTTCGACAAGATGATCACGATAGTTAGTGAATCTCCATCAGTGGGGGATGCCGCCTCCGTGAGCGACGCTATTCCTGATTAAGGACAGCGGTCTCGAGGGATGTTCGAGATCGTATATAGATGTGCACCTTTCTACACGTGGACACATGCAATAGTTTTCAAAAGTTTGGCATATTAATTAAATTATATGATAGGTTTAAATCGTTGCTGTCGTACACGCATTGTACTATTTGCAAGATTTTCCGACTAGTTTTGCATGTATAAATATAAAGAAAATAATTTAAAGAGAATCGTTCAGGTGATTTGGTTTTATGGAACGAATGAATGAGGAGAGGTAGGGCTGTCCCTTGACATTGTACCGTTCTCTAGCAAGCTAGAAAATACTACCCTTATAATTATACAATCGCAATAATTGGCACTGTTTCAGTGAATATCTTCGACAGCTATGGTTCCTAGGTTTCCTATTGATAATACGGTCACATATGCAATATGAATATTACCACTAACCTTTTAATTGAGCGCGCTGCTTCTCTGGCGTCGTGATGGCTCGATGTTGTTGTTCTACCGCCGCACTCCGGTCCCTCGAATTATTAATACCTCCTTACTGGACGAAGTAGTGGATACATTTGAGGTTCCGCTGGTCGTGGTACCGCGCGCCGTAATTTCCGAAAACGGCGACATTCACACACATAACGTAGCCAATTGAAGGAACAAAAGTGCGTAAACGGGTACAATATATTGAATTTTTTAAAATTAATATTAAAAGATTAGACAAAAAGCTTATTTAGAAATTGCTTTCATTATATCCACATCTTTAAAAAAAATGATTTCAAACCTTTTATTTGTTTACTTTCATCTAAAATTTTTCTTTTGACAATACCGTTCTAAGACTTTGTCTTGCTTCTATATTGATCAGAGGTGTCCCTGAGAAGGAAGATGGTAAGAAAGATGTGTGTCAATGGCACCAGAATTAGAGTACGTCCGTGGAAGACTTGGCACGATCAGGTAAACCAGATACTGGAAGATGGTTGTGTATAAGATGTATAAATGTGGATGAGGCAAAGGTTTATGTGTGAGGATAGAAAAATTTTAGTGCTAATGAAAATGCGTTAGAAAATCATAGATTATTATTATTTATTTATTTACATCCTATCTTAATACCATCATAGGTTGGTTCCGGTATCATCGTACAAGAGCCATACATATACAATTTAACGTGAGACTCGCTATCGCATTAAATTCAGAAGGCAGCCAGAAAGAAGCTACAGAAATCATGCACCCCCAAAAGGGGAGGGTAGACGTCACATTTATGTGCTGCAGTCGCAAAACTCTGTCACAGTCCGGCAGAAATTCACCCTGTGCAGCTCGCAAGAGGTGCGAGGTTATTAGAAAGTAAACATTGCAATATCGGTAACTGTAAGTAGATAATTTTCAAAAAAACTAAAAAATCACTTCCAACACTGGCCACAAACATGAGGAAGAATTCATATGCGTTTGTAAATGTGTTTACTGTTATTTCTAGGTTCCGTACTGCTTTTGTAGGTCACATGACACAACTTTCGGAAAATTTCAATGCACTTTCTTCGATCATAGCCAAGAGATCCCGAAACAATTTAAACATGGAGGCATAATGCATTTTATGGACCCGATAACGACGATTTCTATTCTATTTCTAACTTTTTCGAAAAATTAACTTTGTAAATATAATATTTCAACTATGTTCATTTACCAACCCGATCCACTATTTTGTTATATTTAATTTTAAAAATTTGGAAAATATTTCTTTTCAAACACAGAAATTTAACGCATTTTCAGAATTAACACGCATACATTTTGTTAACGTTAAACACCTATTTTAATTTTTTTTTAACACATTGAAAGTAATAACACCCATGAGTATAAAAATATCTCTGAAACTAATTAATTACTTATTTAATAAGTATTCATTAATTTATTAAGGAAAACACATTCTTATTGTGAAGTTGTAATTATTCAGAAAATAGGTCTGTGATATTTTAAATACTAAATTAATGTATTAATTATAAATATATACATATAAAATCAATTTTGTCGAAAAATATTGATTTTGCGTTGCGCTGTAATCTGTCACCTCTCTCCCACTCAATTAATATGATATTTTTCGACAATATTTTTCGACAATATTTTTCGACAAAATTGATTTTATATGTATATATTTATAATTAATACATTAATTTAGTATTCATCAATTTATTATTTGAAACTTTAAAATTGCACTATTATTTTATTTGATTTGTTGGCATCCCCTATTCTAAATAAATTCAAAAACGTAACATATTGGCGCACATTACGCTGTAATCTGTCACCTCTCTCCCACTCAATTAATATGATAATTTTTATCTCCCCGCTCTTCAAATCCAAACCGGCTGGGATTCTGGATTATCTCTGGACCACATCTAATCGAATGAGATCGAAATTAACAGATAAATGGGAAGAGGGGTGGGGTTGTATTTTTATGACGTCGTAAACAGTCATAATGCGAGGTATTCCGCTTGCAGTCGTTAATGAAAAGTCTTCTGCAAAATTGTTTACTTTGGGAAGTTTGAAGGGGTCGTTAACGGCAGCAGATTGAAGAATAAATAATAATATATCTACACCTTTTTATTAAGGGCAAGCTCTCCCGTTGATTGGAGGAAAGGGATATAGATTGTAATTTAGTAGTTCATGATTTAAATATTCATGTACATATGTATATATTTATTAAGAGAACACATTCTTGTTGTGAATTTGTAATTATTTAGAACGTAAGTCTGTGATATTTTAAATACTAATTAAATGTATTAATTATAAATATTTACATATAAAATAAATTTTATTGAAAAATGTTGTTGTTGCGCTACCGGGATTTGAACCTGGATCTCTTTTCCTATCAGGGGATGGTGCATTTCCAACTATGCTACTGCGACTGTATTTTTGACGACAAATTTTCGAATCTATATGTAACATTTTTCAAATTAATACATCTATTATAACTTCTCAATAAGAACATGTTCTCCTTAATAATATATAAGTTGTATCAATGTGCCCAATATTTAATAAAAATGAACTGTTAATTCTGGCGCCTGCTATCGGTTTATTCTGAGATATTTGAGATTCCGTAAAAACAAGATGGCTTTCAAATAATGGAACGATAAATGTATTAATTTGGAAAGTGTAACATATAGGTTCGAAAATTAGTCCTCAAAAATACTGGTACATAGTTGGTAGTGTACCTTCCCCGGATTGGAAAAGAGATCCAGTTTCGAATCCCGGGTAGCACAACAAGAATATTTTTCGATAAAATTGATTTTGTATGTATATATTTATAATTTATTTTAAAGCTGATGTTAGTATAGTGAGTAAGATTAAGAAAGGATCACTTCGGTGGTTTGGTCATATAGAAAGGATGAATGCGGAGAGAATGCTAAGAAAGATATATGACGCAAGTGTTGATGGAGCCAGAAATAGAGGACGTCCGCGGAAGACTTGGCACGACCAGATAAACCAGATAATGGAGGATGGTTCTGTTAGAAGCCTCAACAATCGGCGAGCTTGTATGACAAGATGTATGAATGTGGATTAGGCGAGAATTGTGTGTAGGACAGAAGAGTGTGGCGCTCTATCCTCTCTGCCTACCCCCACGGGGAAACGGCGTGATGGTAAGTAAGTAAGTAAGTAAGTAATTAGTTCTTATGTATTATATTGGAACGCAGTTATGCAGGGCGAAGCCAGTCACCGGTCACAGATACAATGATCAAATCTTTACAACTTGAATATTCTGTACCATAAAAATGACCAAATTTCATATAACTTTTAAGAGGATTTAAAAGAGTTCGATTTTTATCTTATTATATTTTTATAGATTTTAAATTGGAGTTTGTGCGATTAACAAATTTTTCAGAATGTTAGGTTTAGATTCCGTAGCCGGATTTGTACTTATATTAATAAATTCAGTTACGTTTATTTTCTTTCATCTGAAAAATTATTGTACCATTTGTGTCTTTTGAAGTTTTAAGTCTCTCAAAATCGAATTAATGGTGTGAATCATGGTTGCGAAAAATAACTAAAACATCGTTTATTATATGTAACTAAAATTAGTATAGCTAACCGGTTGATATTTTTTTTTGTGAGACATAACTCTACCTATTGGTATTAATATATATATATTATTAATATACTTAGATATTGATAGTTAAGTGTATTTAAATTATATGCAGTAGGCACTTACACATATAATCAACTCGCGTGGAGGAGAATTCCTCTCTTGCAAATGCTTTGATCTTGTAGCGATGTTAAGATACCATCAAGCGCTTGCAAATCCTCCTTGAAAACACCATTACACGAATCTCTAAGGTATTGCAAATTTGTGTGTAATCTTTTTGGGTTCTTTCATTCGGATTCATGTAAAAATTCAGATTCACGTAGGGCATCTAAATACCCGGCCAAATTCATTACCCGATTCTCGGGTGTTTTTCATGAAAGAACCGGATACCTGGTTCGGTTCCGGTTCTGGGTAATTTTATTCTAATATTATAGTTATAGTGATCCGGATGGATCCAAATAATCATAAGGATAATCGTCTTAAAGTAATTCAAGGATCTATTCCCCTCACCCTCTGGTTCTCGAAAAGGAATGTCTCCAAAAAAACAATATCAAATATCTCTAGAATGAGAATTGGGCATTGCCAGGTAGCCTCACATTTATTCAGATTGAATTTAATAGATTCCTTAATGTGTGAGTGTGGTGCCGAGGAGGAAACCCTTGATCATATTTTTTGCCTATCCATTGCGGATCGCAGAATTTTTTTACAGTGGTCTCGTCAATGGTAATTTTCAACTCCCGGTTAACTTGTGTCATCTTCTTTCCCTTAACTCGCCACGTTTAATCTATATAATAGTGAGTTTTTTTGAACGACAATGGTATTGACTTATAATATAGTATTTCCAATTCTATAATATTGTTGTAGTTTTTTCTATATATTTTTTTTTAACTTGATTAATGGCAAAAATCACTTTTGAAGGGTGGATTGCCTATTTAAAAGTAGGAGAAGAAGAATTATAGTGATCCAGAGTTTAGATTCATATTATATATGTACAATATATACTAACATTTTTGATTTCAGTATTGCAATCAAATAATATTTAATGAAATAAATAAAAATTATTCGAATAAAAAATTTAAAAAGTCGTATAATTATTAATATTTTATCCAATCAAAATTGCTATCTACACTCACTCATTTAAATAAAAATGGGATAATAATAGATAGACGACGAGAACAAAAACATTTTATTTTATTATTACATACATTATAAATTTATATTACATATTGCGAGGGTGAAGGTCGGCGTTCTACCCTCTCACCGGCTAGTCAGTGGTGAATACAAGTTGTGCGGGTTCTTCATCTCAAAAATGCATACCCACCTTCAGGGGCGTGCAGCGCATACAAGCAAAAAAGTTGTGCACAACTAAAAAATCTGGGAAACAAATATAGATTAAAATGGGTACCCGGTTCTTCGGTTCCGGTTTTACTCGATTCAGAAGCCCTAGATTTACATGAAAACATGGGAACAGATTTGTTTTTATTATATTTTTAATTATGTAGATTTTACGGATCCTTGGAGGTTACTGCAGATCACCCAAACCATATTAATTACTATGTTTCCGTACTACATATTTTACACACATATAATTTAATATGAATTGTGGGTTGGTAATTCATCAAATACAGAAAAAAGTTAATTAATTATGTTAAGATAAAGAAAATAAAAAATGATTTTATATCTATATTAAAAGCGAAGAAAAAAAACAGAAATTATTTTATTAGAAGAGCTGGCTGGTCTTTTGGTAAGACGCTCGCCGACTTGCTTAGTGATCAGATGGACGGGGGTTCGTGCCTCGTCCCGGAAGCCCGGCAATGTTACTATATTTCTAGTATTAGTTTGAAAATAGTAAGATTAAGTGACATTTATTTCGTATTAATATCTGTTGTATTAAAAAAACATATTTCAGACCCCTGCATAGAATATGTGTTTCTGGTTCATCACGTTCCTTTTGCATACATGTCATTGTATTTTGTTGTGGTGTTTTTAAATATCTCTTAAATTTTGTTTCATGTTCAGATGATTTTGATTTTGTTTTCTGGAAATATTTCTTCTTCGTCGTTGTCTATCTGCAAAGATACTGAATACAAAATATGAATAAAATATATTAATTAGAAAGATATACATATAAAATCAATTTTATCGAAAAATATTGTTGTTGCACCACCGGGATTCGGACATGATCTCTTTCCGAACCGGGGAAGGTGCATTATCCAACGATGTTATCATCTTCTTCTTCTTTTAAACAGGCAATCCACCCTTCAAGAGTGATTTATGATCGATGTAGCATAGTTGGATAATGCATCTTCCCCAGTTTGAAAAGAGATCTAGGTTCGAATTCCGGTGACGCAACATCAATATTTTTCGATAAAATTGATTTCATATGTATACCTTTATAATTAATATATTTAATTCATATTTAAAATATCACAGACCAATGTTCTGAATAATTACAACTTCACAATAAGAATGTGTTCTCCTATTACTAAATACCCATAACAAGGTTCTTATATATTACACCCCCACCCACGAACCATCTTTTAAATGTTATGTACTTTTTTAACGCGCTTTATTAATACATTTTCGTGACATATTTTAACAGGGATACTTCCAAAAAAATAATTTAAATGTTAAAAAAATATTCATAAAAATATAATAACATGCAGTATTGATACGTACATTACTTTTTTGTAATTCATATTAAAAAATATAATAATATTTTGTATAAGAGTTTTTAGGAACCCCCTGTTGGTGTACCTATATAGTATAAAGGATTTAAAAATTGGACACGGATTCGATTTCGAATATCAACAGTTGAAATTTGTGTAGCAAATTTATCGAAATTTCATGAAATCTTACATCCCTCTCACACTCGCGATACTTTATCACCATTTCGGTCGCTCTTAGTAAAATTTATCGGCCATTTAAAATCCTTATCCATCGGTGCTTTTGCGACGAAATTTAAACTCTTTCGGCATCTCGCTCTCTCTCGCGGAACGCGTGCAGAAAAGAGGGTAACGCAACGCTTGCAGTATTTGAGTGCAACGGATAGATTTTTAAATCTGTCTGAAAATAATTGACGCAAGGTTTTTTTTTTTATTTCTTCTATTAAGATTACATTTCGATGAGCCAAAAATAAAATTTCTTACATGTCTCAGATGCACGTTTCAAACCTCTTCTGCGTAGAATATGTTTTTTGGTTCAAAAAATATCCAATAAATATCCTCGGCAGAGAACTGAACCCCGATCTGCCGCTTGACCAGCGGGGACACTGATCACTGCACAGCCAAGCTAGACGTTAAAATAGCAGTATACTATTTTAAGTACTTTATTATTATTGGCTTATTATAGCGTACAACACAGGTAATTTTTAAAAAATAAATTTAAATATTAGTCGTTACGTACTTGTCTTCTAAGTACGTCTTCAGTGTACACCTCGTAATGTGAAGGCCAAAAAAATAGACTTTGTAATAGTTGTACATTTATTACAAAATGATATAATTTAGTACAAGGTATATCACTAGTATAGGTCAAACGATTAAGCCGATGAACACGCAGAGAAAGAGGCCGCGCCCTGCCGCGCGCCGCCCCTTTATAGCTTTGCATGCACGCATGCCGGCGGTGCGGCACTCACACATACAACCATACAATCCCAAGAACATCACAGTAGTAACTGTTCAAAGGTTTTTGGTGAAACTTTGTGGAATTCCATGATTATCCTTGCAACTTGTACTTGCCGATTACATCCCCTCTGTTATCCATTTTAACTTCACCCCCATCCCCACCTCCGTTAACTTCAAACACACCATATATTACTGTATGAAAGTGTTTTAAATTTTATTTGAATTATATTATTGATAATGGGAAGATGTGGGAACGTTCAACACAATAAAAATATAGTGAAATAAAACACTGTTTTAACCCAATTTACAAAATAATTCAATATTAGTGTTAAAATATGATGTGAAAAATGTGTAAATAATAAACTGTATCAAAAATATAAATCAGTGAATTAAATTCTAATACAATATTAAAATAAATTTTGAATTCTAACACAAAAAAATCTGCATTATTTAATTATATTACAATTTTAATTAAACATATTATTTTAGCAATATTTGAATATGTCCAAGAATTAAATTACTGGATTTTTAACTACAGAGGGACTGTTATTAAACAAATATCAGATATCTCATAGAGACGAAGCTATTTTAATTATATTTAATGGAAAATATATAGAAATATGGGGTAATATGATTGAGATTGACGGGTGAGAATCGGTGAACGTTATATATATAAATTGATCACTAAGTCAGGTGAAGACAGGTCGTAAGCCCTGTAGTTTACCCCATATTTCTATATATTTTCCATTAAAAATAATAAAAATAGTTTCGTATATATGAGATATCTGATATTTATTTAGTTAAACATATTATTATTTAAAAGAGAACACATTAAATATTTGCTAAATTGTAATTTTTTCAGAACGTAGTTCTGTGATATTTTACTATGAATTAAATGCAACAATTAGAAAGGTATACATACAGATAAACTCAATTTATCGAAAAATATTTTAGCTGCCACCGGGATTTGAATCAGGATCTCTTCCTAATCGGGAAGTGCGATAACCAATTAAAAAACTGATAACTTTTAAATAAATGGAACTTAAGATGTATCAATTTGAAATAGCTACAATATATGAGTTCGAAAATTTTTCGACTATTTACGAGGCTGACGTAGTGATATAGGCTGACCACCAAAGAGCTCCGCGACTTTAAAAAAAAATATGACTGGATTGGAACGAAAATTTATATAATGTGTATTCATATAAAAAATATGTCTTGTTTACACAAAGATTAAAAATCCATCGAATTTATATTTAGTTCGATATATTGTGTGTAGAATAATGGTCTAAGCCCCTCTCCTATGCATGTGTACACTTCATATCATGTGTATTCATTTAATAGTCTGTGGGTACGTATACAATTTATGAAAAAAACTTTACGTTCTAAAAATTTCAAAAATATATGAAATATTTTCATCAAATTTTAAAAATACGTTTAAAATTTGCGACACATTGTTTTATCATCGTTAAACAATAATTTTCCGCTACCGCATGTTCCTTTGTCAGACTCGTGTTCCATCGCCGTCCCCCTCGCGCTCTCGGCGCCGAAGTGAGAGAGACGCGTATACATCACCCCCGAATCTTAAATTGCCCCATCTAAATGCTAATAGCCGGATTAGTTGTTCCGAGCACTCAAATTGTTTTGTCCCAGAACACATTTTTTAAATTGGTTCGGAAATGGCGGTTGGTTCTGTTCTATTTTTGAAACGAGATTGAAAAAGCGACACCTTATCGGGAGTGAGAGAAATGCGAAGATTTAATCCGTCGCCACCGGTTGAATTACAAGACTGCGCGAAGTGTTATCGGTGCTCTAGGCTCTTCAGATAAGGGTGTTGTTGTTCGGTGTTGCGATGGAGGGGTCTTTACTCCAATTCCTGGTGAACGTGATTAGTAATTATATGGATAGAGATCCAGTCACTGATATGTCAAGATGACATTGTCGAAATGGAATTTCTATTCTCCAGCATTACCAGTAGCGTAACTAAAAACATTGGGCTCCAAATGCAAAATAGAAGAGCTCCCTGTATATGTATTATAAATAATACTATTATGCTCATGCGCCACCATGGTTTCCATATAATCTATATAAAATAAATATAGATTTTACGAAAGCCTTAGCCACGCAGCGATCACTACGGACCACTATCAGTCGTGAAGCTGTCACAATACTAGAATTGTGCAAACGGTGTTCTTACGTATCAACTTTGAATTTCATATATATCTATATCTGATTAATTATTCTCCGTCATTTCACTTAAAGACATTCTTGAAAAAAGAAAGATCATGTTTACATATATAATTTTTAAACAAACGTAAACATTACCACCTGTCATCTCGCGACGTGAAATGACAGATGGTCAATATACTTGCCAGTGGTAAATATTCGTACGATTTCGCTAATGTGTGTTTTTTTTTACTTTTAATTAAGACAATGTTTCAAATTGAATAAGTGTATGTTTGCATACTGTAATTGAACATATAAAAGAGAAAACATTTAAGTAATCTTAATCTGGAGACATTAAAAACACGTTCAAAATATTACAAACATATCCAAATAAGAATCATCCAATAGCAAACCCGTTAGCGACGTCGAAACGCAATCATATAATAAATAATATATATGCGGTTGTACTACTTAAATAGTGAGAACAAAATTTCTTATCTTTTAAATATTCATGAAAAAAGGTGTTTATAAGCAGCAACAAAAAAATATTTCTTGCTTTGCTTTACGGCAATTTTTACATTGCGGCAGTTGTTCAGTCTAGCCCCTGACTGATATCAATTTAATTTTTATGTGATTTCGTAATATATACGAAAAATGATATTCAATCTTATAATTTCATTTCTTGCTGTAGTGAATATAGTGGAAACTCTATATTCGTTATTAATCCGTTCCTGACGAATATAGAATCAGTTTTTCCTATGACAAATAACTGAAATTGAATTAATTCGCCCCCAGCCCTCAAAAACAGTACACAAATGAATACATTTTATAAAGAGAACACATTCTTATTGTGAAATTGTAATTATTCAGAACAGATGGTCAGTGATGTTTTAAATATGAATTAAGTATATTAATTAGAAAAATGTACAAATTAATAATAAATATAATAATTAGAAAAATGTCCAAAATTTAATAAAAATGAATTGATAATTCTGGCGTCTGCTATCAGATTACTCAAAGGTATTTGAGATTCTGTGAAAATAAGGTAGATGGCTCTTTCAAATAATGGAACGATTACATGTATTAATATCAAAAAGGTAACATATGGGTTCGATAATTTGTCGCTAAAAATATCGTCGCTGTAGCATAGTTGGATAATGCACCTTCTGTTTAGAAAGAGATCCAGGTTCGAATCCCGGTGGCGCAACAACAATATTTTTCGACAAAATTGATTTTACATGTATATCTTTCTAATTAATATATTTAATTCGTATTTAGATCAAATTTTATGTTAAAACTTTATCTTTATTGTACTGAGGAGACATGATGATAGAAACGGAAGAAGAGAAAAGTTATTAATATTTAGAAGGATACAATTTAAACATCAGGTAACTCTAATTCTGGTGGTGGTTTTCGGTTGCCGATGATTCAGTACCACTCCATTTAACAAAGAACTTGCCCAATGTTGCCTGTTTTTTAAAACCTTCATGTTGTAGTCAATCACATTACCATTGAATCCATTTATGTTTTGGTTGACTATGGCAATATTTGGGTATCACATCTTCATTTTCTAGTGTACCCTATATTTATGTCTACTTCAAGAGCAATTTCATTATAACTGCGTCACTGCAAATATCAAACAAATAAAACTGTAATATCAAGCGTCTTTATTCGTATCAGAAACAGCTTTGATCTGATTAATTTGTGAGGCTTGCATCCCTCCCGAGGGGGAGTTACCGTTTACCGCCCGCAGCCGCATTACCCGTTGTAATCCGGTGAGGGGATGTCCCGTTACATCGGATTATCGGAAACACCCGAGAAAGCACGAAGACTCCCGAGGGAAAGTGATCATAATGGGGCATTATTATTTTCTGTTTCATTTGTTCCTCTGATCTCTTGAGTTTCGAGTTACTATTCACATACCTATTAGTTAATATATGTTATTTATAGTATTATGTACATAATAAATAATGTATTTCCTCGTTTTCGTATTCTTTCTCAGCTGCTGTTTTTTTCAAACTTCTGGATATTTTAGTTGACTGAAAATGATTTGTGGTTATGTATTAAGATTTAGGGATGTACATCGTCAATAAATACTCAAGTTGTTTCACGTTGGATTTATTCAAAAGAACTAGTTACAAAATATTTACTGGCATTTTATATAACCAGATTTCCTACCTACGTGCTATTTACTCGTATTTCTTATGTAGTGAACGTGATATAAATAGGCCGTTATAGTATACATAAAAACACGTAAACATTTTAAATACAGTATAATGTTGGAATTAGTCACAAGTAGGGCCTGTGGAGGGACGTTTGTTCTTTTTTAGCCGTTAAATGCGGCACACAGGAAATGTTTCACATGGTGCATTATATATTAGTTCGTTTGTAGGTTGACGCATCATGTACATAATTTCTCGGATATTATTTTTATTCACGTTCGTAACAGATAAGTAATATTTTAAAAAATCAAGAAATTTTTTACGGCATGTAATAATACAGGTATATTTTTATTCTTTCGTGTTTAAGAACTTTTAATGCAATGTTTCCCATATGCCACCGTCCTGGAAAGCATCCAGAAGTTTCAACAAGCCCACGACCATCCAAGCCTTGAAGGAGAGTATAATATATAGGGTGTCCAGCGGAAAAATTTCAAGATTAAATTGTAATTGCTCGTAAAAAATCAGGGCGAGGTAAGTAGGAGGAGTATTGTTCGACGCGCGTGATTTGCGGATTTGCCAGTCGCAATGAGTCACTGGTCGAGAGCGCACCTCGCGTTCGCGGTTGAGCAATATTTGAAGTGCGGCGATTCATTGTTCGTGCGCATCGCGCTTTTTGTACTCACTTTAATATTCGACGAGTACGCATCTTATCTGGTAATGGGTTCAAAAACTCAGATAATGGTTAATCAAACTCCTCCGGGACCATTAACCTCAGCAGCGACACCAGACCATGTGGCTCAAGTTTGACGTAAAATTATGCACAATCTGCGTAAATCGATAGAAGATTGCAGCTAGAATAATAAAATTAACAATGCATGTTATTTTGAAAAAAAGACTACAGTTTCATCCATACAAACTGTGAATCGTTCAGTTTCTCAACGAAAATGACTATTCTTTAAATGAAACCTTAGCGAGAACGATGCAGGAACGTTTTGAAACAGCACGAACACTTGGAAACATACTGCTTACTGACGAAGCACATTTTCATATCGATGACTATGTTAATAAAAAGAACATGAGATACTGGTGCCTCGACATCCCAAGGAAACGTCATTAGGGGATTGTCCAAAAACAACAGTGTGGTGTGCAATTTCTGCCCGAGGGATAATTGGCCTTTATTTTTTTTAACCAGCGAGAGACTGTCACTGCTGACGTGTATTGCCGAATAATCAACGAGTTTTTGGTACCGCAACCGCAGCTGTTTCCCTGGTTCAATAACAGAATACAATTTCAGCAAGACAGGGCCACTTCACACACAGTTAAAGTTTCAATGAAGAAGCTGAGGGGAAGTTTTACCAATAAATTAATCAGGAAGTACGGAGATATACCCTGGGCACCTCGGTCACCGGACCTTACACCGTGCGACTTTTTTGTGGGGATACCTTAAGTCGAGAGTTTACAGCAACAATCCTCGAACAATCAGGTCCTACAAGAAAATATTCGTCGTGAAGTAGCTGCCATTGAACCAACGCTTTGCTCTCGCGTGTTCGCAAATTTAAAAGTCCGATAGCAAGAGTGTCTTGAGAGAAATGGACGGCATTTAGACGACATTATTTATAAAACGTGAAATCCGCATCCTTAAACTCCATTTTGTATAAATAAAATATGAGAATAAAATTGTAGTTTATTTAAAAATTTGACATTAAACTTGAAAAATTTCTGCTGGACACGCTTTATTTCGTCCAAGCAGTGCCCTTGAAGTGCGTACATGAAATGCCATCAGTGTACTATCTTCCAATCCAAATAATATTTTTTTGTGTGAATATTCTAAACAATGTCGATTTTATGACGACATAAATATGTCGATAATATTGCAGGTATAAATGTAAGTACCATTGCCTATTACGATGATATTCCTATTCAATTTTAATATTTAAAATAAAACTTTGTACTACACACGCGTTGGGTTATTTTCTCTACTAGTTTCGAAAGATGAAGTACATGTGTATAGTGCAAAGTTTTATGTGAATATTAAAATAATTATGTTACACCAATTTAAGATAACTCTAGGTGTATATATTACTAATATTATTTTTTTTATTACTGGAAATAAAAAAATAGTACCTACATTACGTGGTGCATTATTAAATAAGATTCTACAGAAGCCCTGGCCACTGTTGGCCACGAAGCGGCCACAATAACCACCAGCAGGGCCTAGCAGCAAGCAATTAGCGATAGCCGAAAACTATATGGTCAAAAACCAACGAACCTTGTTGTACAATTTTTTGAACAATTTGTTGTACAGTTTGTTGAACAATTTGTTGTACAATTTGTTGAACGATGTTGTATAATTTGTTTCCAAACCCTGTACTATTTAAAGCAGACTAATAAGAAGAATAATAACAACAGACGCTAATCTGTCACTATGTGGCACATGTGTGACGGGAATGGTAAATTACATTATTCTGAATCATTGTAAGAATATGTATGATTACGTTATTTGTTTAAGTTATATTGTTATTAAGGAGAACACATTCTTATTGTGAAGTTGTAATTATTCAGAGAATTTAATTAGTATTTAAGTTATATTGTATTGGGATATACCATTTTCCCCTTTTTTGATAATGAATTATATTTTCTACATTGTACGGCGCACAATCGTTAATCGCTTTCTGTTTGTTACGCAAAGTAACTAGTATACAAATAAATAGTACATAGCTTATAAATGCTGAAAATATCTTTAAGAATGACTCACTCTGACAGGGGAGGTGCGAGACTGTGGCTATCGAATAATTTGAGGATTCAGCGATGTTTGTAATCCGGCTCGGATTCGTGGAACTCAATGACGCGGTATTGCCAGTAAATGCCCAAACATTGATTTCCGGGTAATCTCCAGGCCAGCGAGTACGAGTATAGTCTGCGTCAGTCAGTGTTTACACAACTGAGTTCCCCCATTAGCGAGATGTGTTCAGATCGTTTATCTGATAATTGGTTATTCTGTTATCTGCCGGTCGATTGGGCGGCTGTACTCATTCGGGAAGGGTGCACTTGATCCGGGAATATTATCAAAAATATCATTATCCAGAGCAAACATATTAACTAAATTTATCAATTAGCCGAAACGTGCTCGGTGATTAAAGCGTGCGCATCTCACGCGCAGGGGCGTGTACTCTATACAATCAAAAGAGCTCTGCATAACTATAATCTTTGCAAAATAAATATTTGAGACGTTGGTTAATCGAAAATACATATATTATATATAATTGTATAATATCATTGGTAATAGCGTAACCATAATTTATACATACTGCACGCCACTGCGAGTACGTATAGTGTCGAGACATATTTGATTTGAAGATAATCTTAACGTTCTCGAAACTTGCTGTTTGCCTCTCGATCTGTAACAACGAAATATTTATTTATTTTGAAAATATAAAAATAATTGTTAAAATTAAAATATAATATAATAAAATAAAAAATAATGAAATCATGTAAAGATTACGTCATCCCACAACAATTCTCAATGGTCAAATAAATAATTTTATTAGAAATATTTGAATAGGTCCAAGAAAACACAATTACTGAATTTTTACCTACAAAGGCACTGTTATTAAACAAATATCAGATATCTCTCGTTCACAAATTCTCACCCCTCAATCTCCACATTTATCAAATTTTTGAAAGTTGTATACATGTTAGTATGTGGACTCGCAAAAAAAAAATCAGATTCTCATAGCATAACATATATGCTGTTTAAAAAAAAAGAAAAAAAAAGGAAAAATGAATTATCAAATTTGATTCATAGATGTCGATGGTGTAGTGGTACTCGAAGCGAGTCCACATACTAACATATATACAACTTTCAAAAATGTGAACGTTTTATAAAAAGTGATCACTCAAGCCAGCCGAAGACAGGTCGAAAGTCTTGTAATTACCCCGTACTTCCATATATTTTCCATTAAATATATTGAAAAATAGCTTTATCTCTGAGATATTTGTTAAATAATTTTACTTTATACAGAAAAAAGCATTCTTTTTAAAATACATTATTACACATAGTCAGGAAAATAATATATTAAAGTATTAAATTAAATTAAATTGGTGATTTGAAACCGGGCTTTAAAAGTTTACTAGATGTGGTCTGTTCTAAAGCAAATACCTGTACAGTTTTTTTAAAGTTGTAATTATTTACAGATAAGTAAGTATAATGTTAAGTAAGTTATGTGAAAAAGTACAATCTGAAGTTAAAATTTGTCATGAAAAATACTGGCGTTATAACACAATTGGTAGTGGACTTCTCCGGATTGGAAATAGAGATTCAGGTTCGAATCCCGGTGACGCAAAAACAATATTTTTCGACAAAATTGATTTTATATGTATATATTTATAATTAATACATTAATTTAGTATTTAAAATATCACAGACATATGTTCTGAATAATTACAACTTCACAATAAGAATGTGTTTTCCTTAATAAAAAAAATTAATCGACTACAGAGCAAAATTGACAGAAACGCACAATGGAAACCAAAATAAAAATAATTATTTGTCGCAACTGTAATTTTTTTATGGAGCACCCAGTCCAATAAATCCATCAATAAAGCAATATAATGATTGACTTTTATGTACTTTTTTGTGCGCATTCTGTCTTATCAAGAACGAAAGAAAAACGAATTAAACGAAGGTTTTAGTGTCGTTAGTGCACGGTACCACCTCTGCCCTATGTTATCGGCCTCAGATAACGGCGGCCGGACAATCTCGTTGTGTTTAAATCATAGCTAAACGATTATCGACTCTATATTGTAGGGAATAACAAATATGATTCAACATAGTATGTTCAAATGATACAAAATCAGACGAATCTACTTGCAATTGACAAATAAATTTATGATATTGCAATAATCTAATGTCGAATCGTGCTGACGGCAATTGATATCAAATAGTATATGCTAAGAAATAAATATGCAGATATAACACATAATTGGTGTAAATTTGGGTTATTATAATACATGGTATGGTAAATCAGAGTATAAATTATAGGATAGTATAATTATAGCATGGTAAATTAAGTCGGCATAATTTTGTAAATTTGGTATATTATTTCCTCATAGTTTTGTATTGAAATTAGGTGTAGAGATGGCGGAAGAGGAACGAAATAAGACTGATTGCAGTGGAAATAATATCACCTAGGCGTATATGTGGCAAATTCATTTATAAAATACTAAATTAATGTATTAATTATAAATATATACATATAAAATCAATTTTGTCGAAAATATTGTTTTTGCGTCACCGGGATTCGAACCTGGATCTTTATTTCCAATCCGGGGAAGTGCACTACTTTTGTGCTATAACGTCAGTATTTTTCTTGACAAATTTTCGAACCTATATGTTACATTTTTCAAATTAATACACCTGTCGTTCCATTATTTGAAAGCCATCTACATTATTTTTACAGAATCTCAAATACCTTTGAGTAAACCGACTGCAGTATTTAGTATTTAAAATATCACAGACCTATGTTCTGAATAATTACAACTTCACAATAAGAATGTGTTTTCCTTAATAATTCATTTATGACAGAGTAAAGAATGAAGAAATAATGTAAAGTATAGTAAGTTAGATTAAGAACGGATTACTTAGGTAGTTTGGTCATATAAAACAGATGAATGAGGAAAGGTATATGACGCCAGAAATGTAGGACGTCCGCGAAAGACATGGCACGACCAGGTCAATCAGATACTGGAAGATGATCTCGTTAGAAACCACAATAAACGGCGAACTTGTATGAGAGGATGTATGAATGTGGATGAGGCGAGAATTGTGTGTCAGGACAGAATAGTGTGGCCCTCTATCGTCTCTACCAACCCCCGCGGGGAAACGACGTGATGTTTAGTAAGTAGTTTTGTGAATTAAAAAAAAAAAAATAGAGATGCGTACACGGAATACATGTCACATCAATATTCTTACTATTTTCAAACTAAGCTAAACGCTTGTGCTATGAAAATAGGACTAACTTGCTGGTGTCCTCGAACGAGGCACGAACCCCCGACCACTGGATCACTAGGTCAACGTCTTGACCACTACACCAACAAGCTACTCAAATTTGGTCTATTATAATCATATTTTTGTAAATTTATAAAATAAATAATGAAAAGTCCATCTAAATATAATATTGAAAAAAAAAGTTTTACATTATCAAATGATATTTTAGAGTTGATGAATTGTGCATTTCGAATAGCTTGTTGGTATAGTGGCTAAGCCACTCACCTAGTGATCTAGTAGTCGGGGGTTCGGACCTCGTTCCAGGAGACTATTAAGTTAGTTCTAGTTTCATAGCATAAGATTTACATTAGTTTGAAAATGGATGTGATAATTATACGTGTAGTCCTTGTCAGGGTAATCTGTAACATTCATTATGGCAAGAACAGTAAATGGAAGAAAAGAGATTTTGTTCTAGAATAAATTCTAAACAAAACTATATTTAAAAAAAAAAATATTTTTATGGTTTAACCACCCCCAGTGTACTGTTATTCAACACCTAGTGTGCGGGCTCATCTGCTTCCCGTTTGCCACATTATCGCGCCATTTTTGTCCGCCATGTTTTTCCGTGAGTTTTTTTTTTCAAATTTCCCGCGCTCGCCCCCCCCCCCCTCCGCACCCACCGAGCTGATAAATAACGGCTGATGGAAATTTATCGCCTGGCAGCCTCCGGATTCTCTCTCACGGCTCTTTAATATTTATTGTAACGCCCGTTCTACAAAAAGTCATGTTTCATATTTGTTTTCAAAATGCCGCAAGAAATGCGATAAAGCAAATAAGAGAAGGAAGCTAAATCAAAGTGGTCGAGGGTTTGGAGGTAGGCGTCGGGAGTGGCGGCACCAGCGATGAAATAATCCTACGCTCTTGCGAGGTACGCAAATGTATCATGTAGAACGTCTTAGAATTATTTACACACACATTCACGTTCTCGGTAGTCTCTATTTTTTAAATATTCATCTTTCTGTTTCTCCTAGCTGTTTTCACATCTTTTAAGATCTATGTCCACGATGAGATAATCACAGTGATTTACTTGAGAACATCTAAACGCCGTGTACACGTGTTGATATTTTGATCTGGAAATAAACTCAGAGATCAGCTTAACATTGATAAAAATACACGAAACCGCAAACCACATTCGATCTGACAGTGATATTTGACACTTGCACACAAACGTCACCTAAAACCAGTAGTGTAGTAGGCCTGGGACTCACCGGAACGTCGTTCTGATACTATTTTTTCACAACTGGAACGCGTTCCGGTATGAACATGGATGCAGTGGACTGTATCGAATTATATCACTATTTAGCCAAAGGTCTACACAGACTCACGAAGCCTACGAGGTTGATAACAGCGTTTAACTGTTCCGATTCGAGGTCTTCCGTTCCGAGGAGTTCCGATCGACTGACCGCTCGCTAGCTGTGGGGGAAGGAAGGGAAGGTGGAAGGTACTATATTTATCTGTATAAACGACATCGTAAAATACTAAAACATTGCAAAATAAGATTATCTGCAGACGATGTATTCATATATATCGCAGTAGACAATGATCTAACTATATTGAATGAATTAAACTATGACTTAAATAATATAGCGATATGGCTGAAAAAAAAAACTCTGAATGTAAACAAAACTAAATTCATGTACATTGAAAATAAAAAAAATACCAATACAAGTAATTATCATAGATGGTGAATATCTGAAGGAAGTGACTGAAATTTGGGAGTCATAATAGATTCAAAATTGACTTTATCGCAAAATACAATACACGCGACTAAAAAGATTGCTAAAAAAATCTCAATTTTGAAACTTCAATCAAAAGATTCATTAGTATTGAGTCTTGTAAAATAGTATACAACTCTGTTATTATTCCTCACGTCAACTACTGCAGCAGTAATTTGTTTTTGGCTAATGAAGAAGAGATATAACAATTGTCAGTATTACAAAATAAAGCTTTGAAAATAATACTCAGAAAAAATAGATATATAATGTAATCAGTGCAATGCTGAAAGATCTGAATATGATGACAAATATATGCTAATACTATTCCTAAATATATATATATATATATATATATATATATATATATATATATCATATATATATATAAATACAAACAGACACATTTTAAAACAACTCAAAATATAATTTCCACACGGACAAATACAAATAACCTACAAACCCCAAGAGCACACACAACATATGGCCAAAGGATCTATAAATATTTTGGACCTAAACTATTTAATAGAATGCTAAAAGATTTAAACCAATTGAATTGTCCCAAGAACATGAAATTATATATTAAAACTTGGATTCGTAATATGGGTAGAGCCAGTATTGGTGCACTCATCCAAACATATTGACTCATACCTTTATTAATTATTGCTACAAAGTGATCCAAAATTAATTTATTAAGACCACTTTAAAATTGTTCTTCATATACATCTATTTCATAGTAATAAATGTAATTCTATCTACTACTTGTAATTCTAATTAATTGTACAATTGCTTGTAAACTATGCCAATCTCGACACAGAATTTCTCTAGTGAGACGGGCACAGTCCAAATAGATTTCTAACATTGTATTATATAGCTACAAATAAAAAATAAAATAAACATACATACATATTAGAAAAACATAAATTTAAATCAGGCTTTGTCTTTATACAATAAGTTTTTTTTTGTGTTACAATTACTAACACAAAAAATAATAAATAAAGATTAAAGTAAAATAACGATTACAGTTTTTATTTATTTAAATCCGAACTTTCAAAAGAATTGAGTGGAAGAAAAATCTCTCTAAAAACTTTATTATTAAGGAAAACACATTCTTATTGTGAAGTTTTAATTATTCAGAACAAAGGTCTATGATATTTTAAATACTAAATTAATGTATTAATTATAAATATATACGAGTACATATAAAATTAATTTTGTCGAAAAATATTGTTTTTGCGTCACCGGGATACGAACCTGGATCTCTATTTCCAATCCGGGGAAGTACACTACCAATTGTGTTAAACGCCAGTATTTTTCTTGACAAATTTTCGAACCTATATGTTACATTTTTTCAAATTAATACACCTGTCGTTCCATTATTTAAAAGCCATCTACATCATTTTTATAGAATCTCAAATACCTTTGAATAAACCGACTGCTGACGCCAGAATTATCAATTCATTTTAATTAAATTTTGGACACATTGATACAACATATATTATTAAGGAAAACACATTCTTATTGTGAAGTTGTAATTATTCAGAACATAGGTCTGTGATATTTTAAATACCAAATTAATGTATTAATTATAAATATATACATTAATTTAGTATTTAAAAATTTATTGTTTCATTTATCAAAAAAAATAAAATTGACCCATTAAGTTATTTAAATCATAGTCAGCCTTCATAGATTAATTGTATGTTTGAGATCCACCTACGATGATTGAAATCCTTGTGTTAAAATCTCCGAAAATGTTAGGATATTAATATACAACGAATTAATTAAAAGTCCGCAGAATTGATTGAGGCGACGAAACTTAATTAAAACGGTGTGGAACACAGCTATTCCATAGCATCATTGATTCATTTAAGATAGCCGAAAGACAGGTTTAAAAAAATAAAGTTAGTAATCAATTATTTGGATATGCTCTTGTATGAATATTAAACGCAATGTAAACAAGTTTCAATACTTAATAACTCCTTAATTAATAAACAAACGTATGTACCGGCATCCTACGCATCATATAAAAACGTCAAATCTCAATTTTAGTTAAGTCGTCCTTGATTGACGAGCTGGTGGCTACCTGAGCCCACAATCGAACTACCCACATTATTTTGGAATAAAAATTTCAAAATTCTTTGATCGATATCAATTTTTTTTTAAAGGTTTGAGTGTATAATTTACGAGGCGCCAGACATGTGCGTAAAACAATAAAACAACCTACACAAAAACGTCTTATGTATGATCTATTAGGTATATATTGAAAGCACACTTAAATATGCGTCTTCAATATATGTTTATAAGGATAGTAATCAAAGCACTTGTCGCATACTATATCGAAATCAATTAAAAATAGGCACACTCCACAGACCACAAAAAAAAAGACATGAACTAACGCAAATTTCTTGTCTCAATATTTTCATTTTGGTATCACACACGTGATCACTTCGGTAACAATTACGCAATCAAATAGCTCCGCGACATTTTTTTAAAATGTGATTCGAAAATTTAAACGCTGACAACATAATACGCATTAATGTAAAAAAATACATCTCGCTTACACAAAGATTTAATTTTCTAAGAGTAAATAATTTTACTTTTTCATAAATGTGTCATAGACATAGGATTTATGTTTCCAATAAGAATGTGTGTAGAATGCCCTTCGTCCCGCAACTAATGTTCCAAACCCCTCTCCTATATGTACACTTTATTTCATGTCTATTAATTTGCTGATCTGTTGCAAGACTGACAAATAATATGATTTTTTTTGAAAACATCGAGTGTTAATCCAAAATATTAATCTCTACTTTAATTGTTAGACCTATGCTATGAAATGTAGAACCTTATATATAAATAAATAGTTTAAAAGTATGTTTCTTTGTGTAGAAAACTATATAGATTTTATCACTATCGTTATTATCAGCATTTTTCTATATACTAGAATACATATTTGGTAGCCTGTGTTATCATCGTTATTTTTTCTTCAAAATTTTCTTACGTATATATATATATAAATTGAATATATTATTTTTGGCCTTTTTCATAATTGTAACATTAATGAGTTAATAAGCATTTTTCTAATCCTAGACAGATCAATCGATCATCGAAATAGAATCCCAAAATCCTGGTACAGTTTGACAATTTGTGAAATAATTTCATTTAAAGATGAAAAAAAAATGCAGGATAGATTTACTCACCAAGACCATTAATAAAACAACCAGATAGATGTGTGCATTGATTCTACAGGTAAACGAACAAAGCTATCCGTCCTCCTCCAATGTACGTAGTGATTAGAGTCACGTTTTTTTCAAAATACATATTATCTTTTTTCAATTTTATTATCAAACAATCGCCTTTGAAAATCCATTATCTCTAAATTATATGGTGATGTGTCTATTCAAATTAATTTCACATTCTCGCACGATCGTAACGCGCACGTAGGTACCGACAGTCAGTTTTTTACTGAACACCTTGTTTTTGGTTCATTGATGTAAGTACATATATCTTTATGCACGTTCTAGCGTATTGTGTATTATAAAATAATTCGATAAATACAAGATGCAATTTCAGAACATGGTTTTGCAGTATTTTTAATGCATTTGATGCTATGATTCAATTAGGAAGATATACAGAAAAATTCTATCTATCGAAAAGGTTGCTATCGTGATTTCAACCTGGTTTTTTTCTTATCTGGGGAAACGAAACGCATTACCATTTTTTGCTATATCAACCAATTAAGTTTTTGAAAAATTGTTGAACTTTATTATTCATTTTGCATTTATTATTCAATTTTTAAAAAGCAATCAATTTCATATTGCGATGATACTCAAGTACCTTTGAGTAATGCACGCTAAGATACGCCGGAATTAAATCAATCAAGCATCTTTACAACAAAAAGTGTTTTCAAGTTTATTCAAATTTTTAAAAATGAGTTGCGTCTCGTAGGCAGATGCACATAAATACTTAAAAAAAGAAACTAAATATGCGTAACAACGTATTTATATTTTACTATTTATCTTATAAAAATGTTCTAACACGCTATTTTTAACGCAGTATCGTGACATATTTTATCCGACAAGTCTCCGAAAATATGCGCACGTTTTTTGTTAAAAAATACAAATTATAAGCATAGAATAGATCAATTGTATTAAACCGAAATTCTAGGCACAGTTTACTTTCAAATAAAATACATTTCTTTTACAAATGCTTTGGAATGCCTTAGAAGGTTTTCTGTCAAGCAGAGAGATCGTAAAACTTGGAGTTCAAGTTTAAGTGAGCGAAATAAGAAAATGAGCTCTCATGTAGTGGTTTCATTTTAATATTACATTATTTGTTCTTTCCTACAGAATATTTGTCCATTTGTTCTTATTTAATAGTTAAAAAATTACTATATTTATTTATTGAGTCAAGCATTTAATTTTCATTACCTTAATCCTTTAGAAATGGGATTGATAAATTAAAAATTGTGTGTATTTTTTTTGTATCAATTTAAGCTTGGGATTTATGCATATCAAATAGCATACACACACAAACTAAGAATAGGGTGAAGGAACCACTTTTAAACGAACACTGCGGCGTTAGTTTGAAGAGTTTAGAAACGGAGATGTAAATCTTAAAGATGACGAGGGTCGTGGACGTCCTGCTACTGTTGAAAACGACGAATTGAAAGCTTAAGAGGATAAGTGACAAAAAGCTGTATCATTGATTAGCAACCGACCCATTAGGCTTCACGACAAATTTTACCTTTACAGTTATTACGACCGATAACTATTTACGGCAAAAAAATATTATAATCTCCATAAGTGTTATTTTACAGGCATAAACAAGCTTGCAATTCATTGGCAAAAATGCGCACATTCAAATGGCACTTACTTATTATTACTGTATATTTACTTTAAAGTAATATTTAATTGAATTTGAATGTTAAAATGTTTTTGGCTAATGGCTAATGTTTTTGAAACAACCAAATAGTTTGTATAAAGAAATAATCCCACGAAAGAAATAAAAAGCAAGAAAAATATCAACGCGTGGTCAAAACTACTAATTCATATCGAGTAGCTTGGTAGAATATTTTTAAGACGTTGTACGCCCATTTTATCACTTCAAGCCAGTCAAAAAGTCTTGCTGCGTTGATAGAAAATTACATATTTTTTAAACATTTCGTGATTACAGTAAAACCTAAAAATACTCTCAGGTTTTTACGACAGTTCAGAATCTTTTGAAAAGAAATTTTTAGGTTATTTAAGATATGAGCCTCCAATCTTTTTGGCCAAAGTTCTGATGTAATTAATGTATCAGTGGAATTCTTCTTCTTCTTTTAAATATGCAATATACCCTTCAAGAGTGAATCGTGCCATTAATAAAGTTAAAAGAAAAAATTACAATAGTATTATAGAATAGGAAATATTATATTACGAGTCGTTCAAAAAATTTGCTATTATATAGATTAAATGTGGCGAGTTAAGGGAAAGAAGATGATACAAGTTAACCGGGAGTTGAAAATTACCATTGATAAGATTACTGTAAAACAATCTGTGATTCGCAATGGACAGGCAAAAAATATATGGTCAAGGGTTTCCTCCTCGGCATCACACTCGCACATTGGGGAATCTGTTAAGTTCAATCTGAATAAATGTGAGGATATTTGATATTATTCTATCAGTGGGATTAAAAACGTCCATCAAATAAATTTGAAGAAAATTAAAGACTGAGCAGTCATGTCGTCGGATCGTTGAAATAATTTTGATATATATCTCTCACATATTAATGTATTTTTAGTAATTATTCCCAACCGTATTAAGTACGATATAAAAGAATGGTATAATGTTATAACAGTTTAGAAGAGAAGTATTAAATATTATGAATCATTTGAATAATTTGACGTCGTATGTACTCTTATTGTTAATACGCAAATATCAGCAACAGTTCAGTGAGAAGTTGTCAATTTTAGTAATCGGTCTGCACGAACGGGTGCACACCCATAAGGGAACATTGCGAGTACAAGGAGTTGTAAGAAGTGATGGTCATCGATGTCTAACATCTGCTAGGAAACTCATGTGCTATCACACAATTAACCCTACCCAAACCATGCGGTAACACCGATCTACCGCTCTAATTAAACCGATAATATTTCGGTAAATACACGCAACATGCATTCATATTTTACTTAAATTGAAGAAAAATATTAACGCTTATAAATGACTAGTGAAAAATCAAGTATGTAAGGCCAACTTTACAAAAATAATTATCTTATACATTGACAATAATACCATCTGTGGCAAGACAGAAAGAAATCACACATTAATTTCACAGTGAAAACATTAACAAACATACGAATATAATGGTGTCTCTTTCTCACTAATTAAAGATAGATAATAAGAAAGGTTGTATTATATAATGCAACACCCTTTACAGGGCTTGAATGCTCCGAATTATAATATTATATATATGCTTAATATTTATAGTAAATTGATGGCGTTAACCATTTTTTCTAAACCATTTTTCACATTTCAAAGGCTAATAGAAGTCTCATTTCTTACGGTAACACGAGTTGACAGCATGGGTGCATACGAGTATTTTATATCACGGTATGGTAAAGGTTAAGAATATAATAGATACATATCAGAACATTTTAAACATTCTAAACAACATTTGGATAGTGTAAATGTTTATGTTAATATATATTTTTTGTATTTTGCATTGTATTTATATTCAAGTATTTAATGTTTTCCTTTTTAAAATCAAAACATAAAAAAAAACTTTATTGAACCAATCACGAGTGTTTTTAGGAGAATTTGCATCCTCGCATTGCTAGATTTACTGATTACCGATAAATATTAGATTCAATACTTTCTCCGACAAATTTAATAAATGACGCCGGTTTAGTAGCCCAACACTATTAATTCTAGTTAAGTCTGTTTCATTTTTTATAATAGGATATTTTGTAATGCGTAACAATGATTTATCAATTCGCGATTAAAATCTTTTATCTAAACGCTGACGGAGTCTATAAGATTAATGAAAATTGCCGCCAGTGAAAAATGTTTTGATCTAAATAATATATTTGCATATAGCGTAAGTATGTTAAACACATTCATATTGTAAACACTAATTAAATGTATTAATTAGAAAGATAAACATATAAAATCCATTTTATTGAAAAATATTGTTATTGCGCTACCGGGATTCGAACCTGGATCTCTATCCAAACCGTGGAAGGTACATTAACTGACTATCCTAAAACGACTAATTCTCGAACCTATATGATACAATTTTCAAATTATCGTTCCATTATTTGAAAGCCATCTACTTTATTTTTACGGAATCTCAAATACTTTTGAGAAGTCCGACAATATTTTCCAATAATATTGATTTTATATGTATATCTGTATGTAAATTGGCTATCAAATAATGGAACGATAGATGTATTTATTTGAAAAGTGTAACATATAGGTTCGAAAATTTGTCGACAAAGTACTGCATATTTCCCGGTTTGGATAGAGATCCAAGTTCGAATCCTGGTAGCGCTAGAACAATATTTTTCGATAAAATTGATTTTATATGTGTATATTTATAATTAATACATTTAATTAGTATTTAAAATATCACAGACCCATGTTCTGAATAATTACAACTTCACAGTAAGAATGTGTTTTCCTTAATAATATATGTTGTATCAATGTGTCCAAAATTTAATAAAAATGAATTGATAATTCTGGCGTCTGCAGTCGGTTTACTCAAAGGTATTTGAGATTCTGTAAAAATAATGTAGATAGCTTTTAAATAATGGAACGATAGGTGTATTAATTTGAAAAAAATATAGTTAAAAAATAAAGAAAGAATAATTGTAACATATAGGTTCGAAAATTTGTCAAGAAAAATACTGGCGTTATAACACAATTGGTAGTGTACTTCCCCGGATTGGAAATAGAGATCCAGGTTCAAATCCCGGTGACGCAAAAACAATATTTTTCGACAAAATTGATTTTATATGTATATATTTATAATTAATACATTAATTTAGTATTTAACAATATTTTTCGATAAAATTGAATTTATATGCAAATATTTATAATTAATACATTTAATTAGTATTTAAAATATCACAGACCCATGTTCTGAATAATTACAACTTCACAATAATAATGTGTTCTCCTTAATAACATTCATATTATTTCTCTGATAATGTATAAAGATAAATCCTAACTAAATATTTTCATGTTATGAATTGTGTCTTTATGTAAAGATTAATTTGCGAAAACTATTTGTATTATGTATATTTTGAAGATGAACCATGTGAAGAGGATAACCGAACAGTAATCACTAAAGTCATTGCTGATCAGGAGGCCAATACATACCTGTCTTACAAATCCAGGACTGAAGATAATTAGTAACAGGGATTAACGGAGGAAAATTCTTGAGAGAGTCAAGACCCACTTGGGGTTGTACAGCCAATAGTGATGATGATAATGAAAAGAAGCTTGAGAAGACTTAAGCTAAGATGGAACGAAAATGTTCTCAAAGAAATACCAGCCTTAGAGATTCGAAACTAGAGTTAAATCGTTATTTAAACCGTTGTAAGAAAATTTATTTAAATCGTTATTGCGTCTGTGAATACGTTCGATTGTAATAATGATCGGTAACTTATTATTCGTAATTCTTCGAGCAATGAGTGGTACATTAGAAAATAAACCTCCAACAGTAAAATTTTAGTTACCAATCATCATTAAATCTCAGTTATCAATCATCGTCACAATCACAGTCACATAAGGGTTTACCATCTTTACTCACCTGGATTGTAGTCATAAGTGATGATGATATTGATAATACGATATAAAACACTAATAAGCGGCAAAATTCTGGACACTAACAAAGCACTATAAAAGGGCCCTAGATACCTTTGAAAAAAAAAATCTTTGAGTGTTAAGGCCCCATAATGACAATAAAAAGTTCTGAAAAATCTGAATTTTGATATTTTTAACAACATACATAAAGCAGTTATTTTTACTATTCACAATTTCAGAAGTAAATGTAATTTGCATTTTTTTTTCAAAATGAAATCGTGGGACGTAAAGCTGGACTTATTCGGACTGGATGTATATTCGATAATTACATAAATAAATTAATAATAGTTAATAAATAAATTTAGGATAACGATTTATAAACATTATGTTAACAGTGACGGGATCAAAATTTAAACGTAACCTATTACGTCCCCTGTCTTGCGCTTGTTGACCACGCCCCTGCACCCACCAAAATCTACCCCCCCCACTCTTCAGCCCTAGTAACACGTAGTCTTAAGTTTAGTGTTAGTAAATTAGTAAAGATTATTATCATTTTTAAATAGAGATGCGTACACGGAATACATGTTACATTCATATTCTTACTATTTTCAAACTAAGCTAAACGCTTTTACTATGAATATAGGACTAACTTACTGGTGTCATGGAACGAGGCGAAAACCCCCGACCGCTAGATTGTTAAGCCAGCGTCTTAACTACTACACCAACAAGTTACGCATTGAAATCGTTATAATAAATATATAAAAATGAATTGTTAATCCTGGCGTCTGCTATCGGTTTACTTAAAGGTATTTGAGATTCCATGAAAATAAAATAGATGGCTTTCAAATAATGGAACAGTAGATGTATTAATTATAACATATGGGTTCGAAAATTTATCGACAAAGGTACTGTCTGCTGTAGGATAGTTGGATAATGCACCTTCCCCGGATTGGAAAGAGATCCAAGTTCGAATCCCAGTAGCAACAACAATATATTTTTTAATAAAATTGATTATATACGTATATCTTTCTAATTAATACATTTAATTACTATTTAAAAAGAAAAACAAATTAGTGCAAGTATACAGTGTTTTTATTTTAAATGTAATTTAAAATGGCCTTTCACAAGACCATTTCGAAAATATTGTAAACATTTGTTAAATTCCCGACGATTGATACTCTTTTTTTTCTGAGACCTCGTGTAGGACAGACATGGAACAAGACTAAAATTATTACCCCTTGTTTTCAGCAGCCTGACCATCACCTTCTCCCTCTAACATCCTGTGTAAAATTGCTTCCTAAGTAGGCACGAACAATCACTAACCAAACTAAATAATTACACATTAGTGTCGGAAGCACTTTTTTTTGCATTTGGCTGGATTCGATCTCGTGATTGCCGGTTGCGAAGCTGGCGCTCTGCCATTAAACCACCGGGCGATCACCAGCCGGTGTGTTAGTCCGAGTGTGCGTGTGTGCGTAGTGTTTTGTACGAGAACGCGAGGCGATAAAGCACACGTAGACACGCCTAACAATCAGCGTAATCGACGTGTCGGACGATGCCCAGATATGTTTGTATGTGGGCAGCAGTATCGGGTGTTCGTTAAATATATTCCCATAAACTTATATTTAAATCGTACGAAATAATATAAATTTCTATCTCACAACCTATCAATAAATCATAGTCAAAACACGAATGAACATCACTAGTTTCGAGAGCAACGACGACATTCTTTCAACGTTTCTACATGCTTTTAGCTACGAAACTGTACAACACAATTAACACTAACTGGAAATCATTCGCTTCCAAAAAGGTTACGCAAATATGGACTCAATATATGATTCAATTAGGTAGACAGCATCGCTGTCTAACATTCCAATTTAATCACAATACAATACACTAATAATTCACTTTAAAATTTCAACACGTTTACTGCATTTTTTTTATTGTCTCTACCTTTTTAATTTTAACTAAATAACACCACAACAGCAAAAAAAAAACTGTCTACTTTAACACAGATGATAGTCTAGCAAAATAGCCAAGACAATGCTTTATATATCAGAGATGTATACCTACTGCACCCCATATAGTAAACTAATAATATAATAATATACTCACTTCTGATGTACAAATCTTAACCACGATAGTGGTTACACCAAAAGAAATTAACTATTTTTATTTATTTGGTTTGTTCAAAGACATTCTAATGTTAGTGTTATTACTATTTATTTCTTGCTCTCAACCATTTACCTTCAATTTTTAGGGCACCTTGTGAGAAGGGAAGATAGCTTGGAGAAGCTTGTTGTGGTAGGCCACGTCGAAGGACGAAGAGGAATAGGAAGATTCCCCACCCGCCCGACTGAACAAGTATAAAAAGCAACAAACATTTCTCTGATGACAGCTCTGTAAGATCTGTAGGATGCCGAGAAAAGTTGAACATAGTTGAGCATAGTCAAGAGGGTAGGAGTTCGTGGAGATCGCTATCCTTAGTCAGGAAGGACCGATGTGGTTGTTGATTGCTAGTAGTGTTGGTTAAACCGTTATTGTGACGATAATTGGTAACTGATTATTTGTAATTCTTCAAGCAATCGCTGGTTAACTAGAAATTAAACCTCACATAGTTTAAATCTCACCAACATAATCGCAGTCATAACAACGGTATAAATAACGTTTTATCATCACAACGTGCTACACAATATATTAAATCATTTAAAACGCGTGAGAACACGCAATATACCACCTCAATATTTTTTAAACGGTGTAAATTTTAGGAAACTGAACACTAACTTTATTGTGTACATGGACTACGTCAAATAAGACATATTGATTTAATTCGCAAAATAGAGTCATTAATAGCTCGGTTGAAGACCATTTATAGCTTTGAAGGAGTTGAGGTGTATGTTGAAGTTATGCAAATACATGTTTGACTCGAGATTGTGTCAGAAGGTTAAGATGCTGTGAGACAGAAGCTCCTAACTTCTTCTGGTCTCACGCGTGTTATTTGTGTGTCACAGTGTAGGGCGTCTATTGTAACTAGAGCAGAGTATATATAAGAAAGAGCACTTACAAGGTTTCGTTTATTGAAGAGATAAATTGATACAATTTAAATACGCGGTTTGAACTCTGGAGTAGCGATGCAGGTGTTGGGACGACCTGCAAAGAAGTGGTCGGTAGATGCTTGCCAGTACCCGTCTCTGGTGTTTAATGTTAAATTGTGTCTGCTGTTTGGTTGTTCTGGTTCGGACCCTATATACAGCCACTTCAAAATATTTTAAAGGATTAAGTCTCCAAAGTATTAAATACTTCTTAAAAGAAAAGGTATCTGGGCTTTAGCCTGACATAAACATATACATACGTATATATAAAAATATGTATTTGAAGTAAACAAAAAAAGAAAATAAATATTAGAACAAAATTTGTGCTGAGGGTCTTAAAGATATCATCTATTTGATGGTGTTGCGGTGCACATTCAAAGAATGTTTAATTATTATATGAGTACAAGAGCATTCCTGAGCTCCATGTACTTGATAAAGATATAACGTCTTTATTTTCCATCTCTGCCTCTATGAAGTCGTTTATTTTTAATTTCCTGTAAAGGCAGAACTATCCACCGCAGGCGTGTTCAATCGCGATACCAAAATTATTATTATGTAATAATGACTCAAACGTGTACAACTGATTCATTATTTGGTATAATCAATGTTATACGTTATGTTATGTTATACGTTTATATAAATTATTTTTTATAAATTAACGAAATTTAATGATAAACACAAATTAATTGAATCAACTAGAAAGATATACAGAAAAATTCCCAGTAGCAACCAATATTTTTTTCTTCAATATTAACAAAATTACTTTGCGGTCTCATTTTATATAAATAATTAGACAAAATACTTTGTTTAAACCACTATTTATTGATTATTCTACATGTTTCGATATCTATGGAATGTTCTTCAGGAAACAATGTATACTGAAATTAAAAATATAAGCAGAGATACAACAAAACTATAATGTGGAGGGTAACTAATTAGGAACTAATATGAAAACAAATTTAAAAGGTGACTGTTTTCCAAGAGGATTTCGTTATTTATAATATTTAGCTTGCTATTAACACTTTTTCTTATTTATTAAGATTAAACTATTTATTAAAAACACTATTTTCACTGACTAACTGCTAAATATTATAAATAACCAAATCCTATTTGCAAATAGTCACCTTTTAAATTTGTTTTCATATTAGTTCTTACTTATTCACCATTTTATAGTTTTGTTTTTATCTATGTTTGTATATTTAATTTCAGTATACATTGTTTCCTGAAGAAGATACCATAGGTATTGAAACATGTAGAAAAATCAATAAATGGTGGTTTAAATCTGCCGTATAACAACAGTTTAATTCGTTGACTATCTGCATTTATTTTCAGTCAAGTCTACATATTCATATGAAGATTGACAATAACGAGTACCTGAAGCATTTTTTTTTCCTATATCGGTGTCTCTGAATTCGGGGTGCGTCTTATAATCGATGGCGTCTTACAATCGCTGTATCACTGATTACTAGTAGAACATTGTCGAAAAGAGATTCAGAAAAATCAGTCACTGAATCTGAAGAAATTTAAGACTCTGACGGGGATAGTACATAAATAATTATACCCTTTTTTTAAATCCTAGATATTGTGATTGTATGACTTTGTCTGTTATAATAAAGTTTATATAATGTTTTTTATGTTTATTATTGGCATGTAAAAATAAGGGTGGTCATATAATCGATGGCGTCTTATAATCGAGGTAATACGATATAACATAATCACGTATAAGCCTAAGTGAGCAAATGCAGTATTTGTTCTGTATGTAACATGTAATATATCATACTATTAGCACGAGCATCGTACAAGAGGAAGGGATAGACTGAGACTGCCATTCAGGATGAAATCGATGATATATAGTGCGATGATTAGATTTTTAATGAAATGCGAAAAAATACAAGAAAATTTTAGAAAAAGAATAGACTTTAATCTTGTTTATATTAATGTTTATGTATGCACTATGTTAAGAATTAAATAAATAAATAAATATATTGTTAAAAAGAAATAAATAAAATAAAAAAAATATCGTGCCTCCTATGGTTATTATTAAATTAAAATAAAATAAATAAATAATCGGACGCCATCTTCCGGTATCGTTCGAAGCGCCTGCTCTCCGATCCATCGATACCCTATCGTTTAGTTCTGTCGGATCGGTTCGGCAGATATGAATTATTATATTATTACACAACTGGCCGTGGTACGAACATCAAGGGATCGGCCACGGGAAACCTGGATCCATCTAAACAGATAATTGAGTCATTATGCCGTCCTAGCCCTTGTGATACGGCGGGTTAATAAAAATATCAAAACATTATTAGCCCGGAGATGGTCGGGACAGATAGCGAATCTCGAAGGCGGTAAATTGTTGGTTTCTTTGGCCAGGTATTGTTTCTGATGCTGTGCCCGAGATGGTTTATGCTCGTGATAGTAAGGATATTGATTTTAGCTCCGGAGTTAAACTGACAGGTCTGCAGTACCGGGCGAGCATCTCTTCAACATTGACAATAAATTTATATGAACGTTATTCGATTTCTAAGAAATTTTTCCGTGTTGAATGCTGTCCCATCTACAATAAATATTGTCCCATTACATATTTAATATCATATAGATATGTATTTAATGTACCTTTGATGGCCGTTTCCCAGATTGGAAGAGATCCAGTCTGGAATCACGGTAGCAACAACAATATTTTTCGATAAAATTGATTTTATATGTATATCTTTTTAATTAATTCATTTAATTTATATTAAAAACACCACAGACCTATGTTCTGAATAATTACAACTTCACAATAAGAATGTGTTCTCCCTAATAATATATAAGTTGTATAAATGTGTCCAAAATTTAATAAAAAATAATTGTTAATTCTGGCGTCTCGTATTGGATTACTCAAAGGTATTTGAGATTCTGTATAAATTAAGAGACTTTCAAGTAATGGAACGATAGATGTATTTATTTGAAAAGTGTAACATATAGGTTCAAAAATTTTGTTGTTAATGCACTGTGGTGCTATAGTATAATCAGTTAAGCACGTTCCCTGAGTTTAGACGTTTAGAAGAGATCCGGGTTCGAATCCCGGTAGCAACAACAATATTTTTCAATAAAATTGATTTTATGTGTACATATTTCTAATTAATACATTTAATTTTTATTAAATATTACTCGATTAATATTATATATCGGATTAGGTTAAGTTAGGTTAGGTTAGGTTAGGTTAGGTTAGGTTAGGTTAGGCTATGTAAGGTTAGGTTAGGTTATGTTAGGTTAGGTTTGGTTTGGTTAGAGAGAAGACCATCATCACAATGCGAAAATATCTCTAAAGCAGTAAAAACAAAGATTCTTTACTTGCTAGTATGTACCTATAATATTTATATTCCAATAATACACTTTTATTTTTTAAAAATGTGAATATTATGGGAGGCAATTTTGTTTTTATTATTTATTATTTTATTACCATTTTTACATTTAGGGAGCAATTTTGTTAGTTACGCTATTGATTGTGTTCGATTGTAATGTTGAATAGTGACTGATAATTTCTACTCTTCGAGCAATCGCCGGTACGTTAGAAACTAAACCTCTAACAGTTAAATCTTAGTTACAATCGAACACAATCACAGTTAAAATAACGGTTTACCGTCACTAGTTTTTACCATTCACTCCTCATTCATATATTCCACATGCAGAAATCAGTCTAATTCTGTCGAGTGTATTCCAAACAGACTGATCAAACTTGTAGGTCTAACAGATTTATATTTGTACGCCCTATCAAAGTAAATCTATATTATACTGAATCTGCCCAAGGCTATACTGCTATTAATTATTCATAAATTGAACACAACCTATCCAAGCCCAATCTGGAATTGCTCCAACCAGAAGTTCCAGCTGTGGTGGACTATCACGGAGCCTCCAGCGATAGTCTGGCGCCTCTTCACGTGTGCTTCACCTGCGTCAGTACAATACGGTAACTTTACGTATGATAAAAAGGCCTTTCCGTTAATAATATATACCGTTTATTCTAAAATATATTTCATTCATAAATCATACTTATTAATATCAACTCCATTTTCATATTATATATTTTTAAAATTTCAAAAATTCGTAGCTCTATTTATATTAATCCTATAAAAAAATAAATTTTCACATAAATGAAAGCTACTATGATAATGATATCCTTCACAATGGTTTGCGCTCAATGAATGTAAATGCAGTGTAAATGTACTAGTAAGTAATAACGTTAAGCGAGTGACAATAAAAATGTGTTAAAAATAATGACGTTCCCCTGTGGATTCGAACCGGTTGTCAGATGTTATTCGAATCGTCGAACCATTTGTAGTTGAATATCTATTTATATAAATAAAATTGAATGTCTATGCGTGTTTGTTCTCTATATAATACTCACGTTTTGACCGATCTATAACAAAATTTGCACATATACATTTTAGGCCACTATCGGTGACATGATTTAACAGTGCGACTTTAGATAAGAATACTCAATATACTCTCCCCTGCTCGCACCGTTTAACCAAGCACTTTACAGCCACAATGACATTATTACTATAGTTCGAGTCCAATACATAGTCATAGATAAATGATGGGGAAGCGGAATATTATTATGAATATACCAGATATGCTTCATAACATTGAGAATGACAGTTTATTTAGGTATCACAAATATTACTTCTGAAGAAGTTATAGCTTGTGACAATCCCCTCTCAAGGCTCTCAAAATAGTATAAATTATATACTTAAGGACGTTCCCAAAAAAATCACTTTTCTTACAATCCTTTTGAAACTTTGAATACACATACTTATGAGTGTCTTTTATACGTAGAAATTTTTTTCAATAGTCCTTGCAGTAGTCAATTTGTAAATATTGACTATTAAAATGAGCATATTTAACATACGAACCATACCCCGATCGATGTTGTAGCGCACGTTTCATTGAATAGCAATAGTAATTTTCTTACCATTGTTTTGGAAAACTGAGAATCATTCATTGAAAATTTAACAAATATCTTTCTGTAAAAATAACTAAAACGAGCGGTATTCGTTTTGTTATAAAAAATGTTAAAAGTGAGCTACTTTTGAGTGGTTTTGACGTTTCCTTTTATAATTTGAATAGTGAGAGATTTTTGAACTTCTGCGCATGCGAGCGGAAGCGAAAAAGTACACTGTACCTCAACTATTTTTTATTCTATTCATAGTAGTTCATAGTAGTTTACATACGGGGGAATCTTCTTGAAGATTGAGTACGACTGCTCTTTGGGAACGTCCTTAACATGGTCGGGAATAACAACTAAAAAATAATTTAGTATGTGCGGGTACAGGGGTGTATGGGCAGTTACCAAAATTAGTTTTGACGAATTGGTTGATAATTTTTACAGGGGACATCACTGGTTAATAATTTAAAGTACTTCACGTTACCAATAGCAGTACCGCACACTGAAATCATGGTAAAATGATCGGTTACGGACTAGAATATAATGCACCACTTGGTCCTTTGTAGCGGGGCGGAAGATTACCGCCTTTGTGAATTACCTACTTCAGATGACTAATGTACATCCTTGATTTCATAGAATAACGATCTCTATGAACTCGGACTTAAGAATCAAATTACAAACAATAATAAAACATTACATAAATACATTTGTTGATAAAAGTGATTTAGAGATGCATCTTTGATGTACATACAAAACGAACCAATGCCACTGCATTATGTATGGGAATTTATGTCTTGTATGTTTGTATACAAGAGAGGTTTTCGTATGAAGATAATTATATACGTTACATCTTTATTGGGATTGAAATTTTGTACAACGATTTATCGCGATAATAAAATGATCCTTACAGATATCCGGGGGCTTGCACTCGACAGGTCATCTCTGATCTTGTATTTTATATTCTTTATCCCTAGCCATATTAAATATAATAACTTCATCGTACCTTCAGAATGTCGCCTCGGTCATACCATCTTAAGTCGTCGGTCGTCTAATAGTGATATACTACGGTTGAACAGCCAGTATTCACTTAGGCTTAGAAGTTAATGTAAAGTAGTCGTGGCGTACCTACCTAAATTTTTTACCTTTGTATTTCTGCGTAAGTGCTCTTTGGAAATAAAGCTGAAATTATAGGAACGCTGTTTATTAGTGATGGCAAACATGTGATTGTGATTATGCCACTGATTGGTAACTGAGATTTAACGATGATTGGTAACGAAGATTTAACTTTCAGAGGTTTACTGTTTAGTGTAATATTCATTGCTTGAATAATAAGGTTAATCAGTTATCAATCATCGTTACAATCGAACATAAACACAGTCACAATCACGGTTAAAATAACGGTTTAAATAACAATTTTACCATCACTACTGTTTATACCGTTTTTTGAGTGACTTCATAAATTTTTTGGATCAATAATATTATCTCTAACTTAACCTAATACTATTATTAATATATAGTTGATGTCATTATAATATAAAATTTTAGTTTTAGAGGAAAACTTTTTAGAAATGCAGTTTTTTAAATCTTCTATATTTCATACAAATCCAATTAAGTCTAAGCTTTAGTACCAATTGATTTTTAATTTAATTAAGCTTATATTATAAATAACTAAATACTCTTTGAAAATAGTCACCTTTTAAATTTGTCTTCATATTATAGTTTTGTTTTATCTATGCTATATATATATTTTTAATTTCAGTGTACATTGTTTCCTGAAGAACATACCATAGATATCGAAACATGTTGAATAATCAGTAAATAGTATATTTTTACTTGTTAACTTTCTTTTATTGAGTTTAAATACATCAACCGTTTTCGAAAAATACCATTTTCTTCTTCAGGATGTCATAACTAACTAAAAAACATATATTATTGTTTCTTTACCATAGCCTATTTTTAAAAAAACAACAATTTAAAAAAAAAAAAATTAGTACCCAACTCAAATTGTTACTTAATACAAATTTACTCGAATAATTTTTAAGAAAAATTTTTAGAATGGGACTCGTAGTTAAATTTAGTTGGTTGTTTATAATTTTTTGATTAGTTTTACACGGTTTATTTATCTCCAACGATTCCGACAAGATGTTTGAACAATAGTGGGTTTTCAGAATTTTTTAATCATTTGATAGAAAATGGTCATGGTTTTGATAAAAAAAATGTGATTGTCAATTTTGCATATAAACGGTGTTGGTCACAAATTAAATAATTTGGTATCGTTGGAGATAAATAAAGCGTGTAAAACTAATCAAAAAATTATAAACAGCCATCTAAATTTAACTACGAGTCCCATTCTAAAATTTTTTCCTAAAATTTATCCGAGTAAATTTGTATTAAGTAACAATTTGAGTTAGGTACTAAATTTATTTTTTAAATAGTTATTGTTTTTTTAGAAAAGACTATATTAAGGAAACGATAACTTTTTATGGATATAAAATCAATTGTATTGAAAAATATTATTGTTGCTATTGGGATATGATCCTGGATCTCTTCCTATCCGGAGAAATTGTATTAACCGATTATGCTACACCAACACAGTGCATTGACGACAAATTTTCGAACTTATATGTTACATTTTTCAAATTGATACATCAATCGTTCCATTATTTGAAAGCCATCAACAACAATATTTTTCGGTAAAATTGATTTTACATGTATATCTTTTTAATGAATACATTTAATTTGTATTTAAAAAATATATTTATTTGGCTAGAAGTAGAAAGGTCGCGGGGATTGTTTAACGGGTAAGTATTTTTTTAAATTAATACGTTTTTGCTTGAAATAAGAACATTACGCATCACCCCTTATCGTTAGAATCGCAAAGCGTCATCCCCTGTAATAGCGAAATATCGATAAGGAGTGGGCGGACGCGCCCCTGGCGAGATCATAAAGGGTTGGTCATAAATCAAAATTCGCATTATTTAATTTCGCTGGCTGTCAGGCCGTCACTCTGTCCCTAGAATTGTATCGGATTGAAAGACATTGAATTAGGTTTATGGTGTTCCCCAATTTTATATACTCTATTCTAACAGACATTTGAAAAAACGTTTATAAAATAATTCTATTTTTAACTTACAGCATGTTTTTCGGAGGCTCGTTGATTAACTTTAAAATGTGTTGTGAAACTGCGATAAAAATATGTAATATTTTGTAAAAGGCTGTAATATATAAGAACGTTATTACGGGTTTTTTAATATCTTTACAAACACTGACGGAAACAAAATAACACAATTTTTAAAGAAAATTCAGACCATGTTTAAAGAGACCACAATGATATTGATCAATATTTATACCTGGCAGGGCAGGGCAAATCAAAAATATATATTTTGTGCAGAAATTTGAAACATATAAATAAAATCCTTTGATTATGTACTTAAGACCATTTTGTTCTGAAGGTATATTTATTCAAAATAATCAAAGAAATCCAATCAGATATTTAAAGTAATTGGAACATTGCAATGGTGCTGTAGTTTAATTTGATCGTTTTTCAAAATTAAAACATTAAATTATTTTTCTTGACGTTCCATTCTTTGGATATTGGATATTAAAAAGTGCTAATTCTGTTTATTTTGCGATGTTTCAAAAATATGAAAGACGATCCAGTTCAGAAAAAGCGACGCTTAGATAATGAAACACTACGAAAGTATTGAGGTCGATAAAGTAATGACTGCGTTGATAAAATGTTGGTAGAATTGTAAATAGTCACGAGCAAGAAAGATGAGAATAAAGGCAAGGTAAACGTGTAGTTGATGTTTGCTATTACGTCAGCGGTCCTACATACCTTTTTGACGTCACTAGTATTTTATTAAAACTATAAATTACGTCATAGTAAATTTATCTTCGTATATATCATATATAAATATATCAAAACGTTTTTTTCCATATTTTTTATGCGGTGAATTTGTGGTTAGACAAATTAATTGTATATCTATGTCATTGTAAATAATAATATTTCAAAATCTTCGTGATTAACATTGTGGAAGTCCACTGTAATTAACTTTAAACAACAAAAAAAAATGTAATTAATTATTAAAATAAAACACAACGTTGTTTACTTCACATTACACTTTGATTAAAAAACTAAAACGTTTTCGATTCTTACTGCATCATCTTCAGTAACATCTTCATCTTTATGTTCTTAACATACAAATAACCCCTATTACATTTCCTCTCCTGTCCATATTAGCTCCGCCCATAACCACTTTCACATTTCACCGAAAACCTTATAAAAACCATACCGCCCCCCCCCCCCCTCCATGTAGGCGATAGTCTGTCGTCTAGTTTTAAGATTTAGTTTTTTACTGAAGATGACGCAGTGAGCGTTGAAAACGTTTTATTTTTTTAATTAAAGTGTAGTGTGAAGTAAACAGCGTTGTGTTTTATTTTAATATTTTTTTTTTCACAAAGTAAAAAAAATAATTTAAAAGTTAATTAAATAATAAGATAAATTACCTACTTTGAAATCAAAGTCAAATATGTATAAATAAACGTTAACTATAAGGATTTTAGTTATTTTTATTATTCCTACTATTTTCAGAGCGAATAAAACTATTTTTATGTTTTTAGTGCATTGTTAAATATGTAATTGTCATAATTATACCATTATTACAGTTGAAAAATTTATTATGAGTAAGAAGAACAGTTGAATATTTTATTATGGATGTGAATCGCAATTTAGGGCCGGAGCTGTGAAAACCACTGACTCTAGAAATCAAAGGTCACCTGGTCATATGAAAGTTATAACAATAGGATTATAGCAATACATATTTTTAGTGTGCTTTAACACTAATATTAATTGGAATCCTCATTCAAAAGTTTCATAAAAGTTCTTTTTTATTAAACTGAATAATTTTTAAAATTCACTCATTATATCTTCTTCTCAGGACGTTTAGTTTGTTTGACAATAATTTGGTTCATTCAGTTACTCTTATTATATTCATATGTTATTCATCTGAATGCATTATAAAAATTGATATAAAACTTATCTAAAGTATCTAGCGAATCTTATTGATACCATAAATGTCATCAGCACTAAAAAAGTTTTGTTGTACAGTAGTTGGTCATCATTGGAAATGATTCTTTCTTTCTAAATAATTTTTGCTTCTTCTACAATGGCGCTGCAGCATATCGAGTCTTTGCCTCTTGAATTCTTTGCTTCCACGTGCTCTCCGGTTCTCGGTGACTGTCTTCCAATTTGGAATGAGCAGCACTCTTCTCCTAGTCCTGGGTGTGTACTAAAGATTCTTTTTGGGATCTTTGCTTCTAACATCTTTTGGCCGTGACTTGCCGATCAGAGCAGTTTCATGTATAAGGTTTAGCTTAAACAAGTTTTAGTATAGAATCCGGAGAGGAAAAGATTCAATGTACAATTTAGTTTATAATCCAATTATAACTGGTTATAATACTACGACTTATCTATGTGATGATGAAATTTAATAAACCTTGTATTGTACTTTTTTGTGTCTCGCACACAGGAATCGAACGTAGTATATTCTCCTGTTTAACAGGAAATTACATTCAGATGGGATGTCTGTAGATGTTGAAGAATGATGCTGGCTCCGTCTTCATCACGACGAGCTGACACCGCCAAGGATGAAGAGAACCCCGCCAGATACTAATGGACGCTGTTAAGTAAAAAATTGTCACGTTTTCGGGAAGATGAACGTCAGAAGATGGGAATTAATGGATTCGCTATATAAGCGGAGATTGAATTTGTTATACAGAGAGAGAGACGTACCGGCCAACTCAGTTCCAAGAAAAATAAATAGGTTCTAAAAACAATACCTTTTTTTTAAAGCTTACAATAAATCTGTGATAGTACCCGCTTGGAGAACTATGTGCGGCGATCAATTCACGACGGACATTGTAAAAATATACGACTTATCGAACACAAAATGTATTCAAATAAACTTAAAGCTAACTATTAATAAATTAATTAGATTTTTGAGAATTCATTATCACGTTCTTGCCAGATTTATACATCTTATAAACAGAATTCTAAAGTACTCTAATGTTTGTTAGACATAAATAAAAAAATTAAAAGAGAAATCGACGAAAATAATATCAAATTGGTTTATACAACTTTTGTGTTCCGATGTAAAAAATTCTAAAGAGTAAATAAAAATGTCCTTTTACATTGTCAAAATTAAAAAGATTTGAATTAAAATAGTAACATTTCTGATACCGATGTTTTGTAAAAAGTAATTAATGATCTTTCCGAAATTGATGTCGCTTTTGTAATTGTACCTTATTTTAAAACTTTCTCCACCTTTCAACTATATCGAAAGACCAATGATTCAAATTTATCTAATTTATTAAATATATTTTTTTATCTTTTAAAAATGTTGCATTGACCGAAATAAATTTCTCCACCTTTCAACTATATCGAAAGACCAATGATTCAAATTTATCTAATTTATTAAATATATTTTTTTATCTTTTAAAAATGTTGCATTGACCGAAATAAATTTCTCCACCTTTCAACTATATCGAAAGACCAATGATTCAAATTTATCTAATTTATTAAATATATTTTTTTATCTTTTAAAAATGTTGCATTGACCGAAATAAATGGTAGTCAGAAGGAGATCTAATATTATTTAATACTTTCTTACTTAGTTATTAAAAAGTATTTAATTAGGTAATACGGAAGGTCTACATGAAGATCAATCGTAGAAAAAGTCTTTGTGCTGTTTAATTAATATGGATTAAATTAGAAAAGCTGCACCTGAGCTATGTCCTAGGATAGGTTATAAACGCTAGTTAAATAATATTCAGTCGCAAAATATGTTTTTAACAAACTGTGGCTCGCAATTGGCGAACTCGTCCATTTGAAATATAATATCCGATTGCGTTATCTGCCGTTTTAGTGGATATATCGGTGCTAATCTCTGTCCGGGGCCCGGGGCCGTCCCGCGGGGGCCCTTACGGGGGGGGCCTTTCGAGGGGGCTAAATGTGCACCCGCGGCGATACGTTAGTGGCCATGACAGTTAGCTGCAGAATATATAGTCATTTGAAACACAGTTCACTGATAGAAAAGTTCTGAACTAACAATGTACACGGATATTTTCAATTCGACAAGGAGGAAATATATTGTAAAAATTTATAGCTAAAATTGTATAAAGTTGATGATCTATGTATGATCAGAGTACTGTCATAACAAAAACGGTCTACGTATGATCAGAATACTGTTATAACAAGAATAGTCTACGTATGATTAGGATACTGTTATATCAAGAACGGTTTACGTATGATTTAGGATATTGTTATAACAAGAACGGGCTACGTATGATTCAGGATGCTGTTATAATAATATGATTCAGGATACTGTTGTAATAATATGGATTTACGTATGATTCAGGATACTGTTATAATAATAATGGTCTGCGTATGATCAGGATACTGTTATAACAAGAATGGTACAATCAAAATATGTAATAATCATCCCAGAAATGTTTCACCAGTAGCGGATGACAGAGAAAGGGTGAAATAAGTAATTGCAACTTTTTTTAAAACTAAATTTAATCTCATTTTGGTTGTGATTTTTCAGAACACATCGTTTTTTGATAGTTGTTGAAAGTTGCGCCTGGAACCTTTATATTGACAGTGCTCTATCCTGAAAGGTATTTTATTTACGACATATTTAATTTGTTTTTATAATTATATAAATTATATAAAATTGCTTAGTCAGTTTTTATTGATCTTACAAGGAAGATGTTGATGTCAAAATAGATAGAAGAGGATGAAATACACCATTTTTTTTTAAATTTAGCTACCTGTCTGGTATAGTATCTATAATAATAAATAATTATTGTTGGCATTTTAGATATAAATAAAAATATGTTGGTATCACTGACCACCAAATAGAATTGGCATGCAGTATGCAATAATTGGGTAGATGATCTGGATAGATCTGATTTATATATCAACCAATAAAATATCAATATACTTCCAATTAAAAAACAAAGTTAAAAATGTATGAATAACAAAACCAACCCTATAATATTATACCAAATATTTCATTTATTTATTTAATTATATATAATGTTTTCCTAAGTATAAATTTCGTGTTGTTTGTATGTCGCGTTGTAACAATATCTATCACACATGGTAATCACTGTATCTCGTGAGCCTGCGAGCAATTTGGGTATTTTTGAATTTCACCAGATAGCTGATGAATGACATAAACTTTTTACCCTTGACACTTTTTTCTTCCTCTTCTCCTCTATTTGTTACGACCGTTTAAGTTTAGTGAATTTCTTGCTATTTTTTTAAAATTTAGCCTAACTTTAACATTTTCGCTCACAATTCTGCGAGTTTAAAAGCGATAATTATTTTTAAATATTTCCGCGACGGGCGACAATAAACGGTATCGTTGCGTGTATTTAAAAAAAAATCTTATTCTTCTAATTTCTTCGCAAGCCCTGTTTAAGTGAATTTCGTGTTTTTGAGTTTTCCTCTGCAACATTACGACCAATTTTTTATTTTATTCTGGAAGTTATTAACTTCCATCATTTCAATTTCATCTTTAAATTGTAAAAAATATGTATTTTTTTTTGAAAAATGTATGAACCTGCCTAGATGCGTCAAAAATGCGAAAAAACTGATACAAATAACCCTGATTTGGCTAAATCTCGCGATTGAGTGAAGAAGCAAATGAACCGTTTTTTTGGCTATTTGACATACTGAACGATGACAGACTTTGCGGTTTATGAAAAATGTCGATTTTCAGATGAGAAATTAAACATTTTAAAATTTGAAAACAATCTCTATATACTATGCGGTATGAACCGGTCTTTTAAAAATACCGTAATACCGTAGGTATCGATGCGTTTATGCACCCCGAAGAAAAATATTTATCTAATACGAATTAAAAATAGTATTTTTATTAAATTATGTTTTAATATTATTTCATTTTAATCAAAAATGTCGAATTTCACATGAAAAATTTAACATTTTTAGGTTTAAAATCAATCTCTCCAGACTGTGCGGTATGAACCGGTATTCTAAAAATAGTCTGACACCGTAGGTATCGGTTCATTTGACCACCATGAAGTGAAATATATGCCAAATCCGAATTAAAAAGAGTATTTTTATTTAAATATGTATATTGATATTTTCTTATTGGCAATCTTTTACCGCAGAGTATTACGATATTTTGGTAGAAATTAATTTATTTTATTTACGGAAACTACTTTTTTAATAAGGCGCCTTATAGCGTTTTCAGAATATTAATAAATGATATAAATAAAAATCAAATTTAAAAACTAATTTACCGCAATGTATTACGTGTTTTTTTTTTACAAATTTGAAACACAGATGTCACTATACATGCCGTTTGAGCTAATAATTGATTTATATGAATTAATTTTAGTAATGCAAATATGTTTTTACAGTATACCGAACAAAATAGTATTTTCAGATTTTCAACCGTTAATATTTCTTAATTAATATAATTTATTTTCCTCAAAAGGGTGGAGAATATCTTTTAATGTAATGTATGATAAAATTTTTATGAATTAATTTTAAATGTTTTTTTTTATGTAAACAATTTTTTGAAATAGAGCGCACGAGATGTGGTTTAATTATATTGTAATTTCATAAGGATAAAAAAGTCAATTTTCAAATTAAAATTTTTTCGCGATGTTTTTTTCATGGCCGGCCGGCTGTAGAAATTTGTTTTTTTAAGATAAGAGTGCTTTTTATTATTATTTACACGATAAAAATCAACATCATCATCATCGTTTAAATCGCTATCTTCTTCTTTGATTTTCACAGAATATATACGTAGAGGATAGTACGTAGAGGATAGTACGCCGCACGGTGCAGATAATTGGAATGCTACATATTATTATTTTTAAATTCAAAATAGTATTAATATTTTGAAAAGAGTGTTTTAGGTCTTTTAAGTCTTATTAAACATCGTGTTTGTATTATTTATCGAGTAACGTCGATTTTAAGATTATTATTTATTTAAATAGATGAAAATATAATACGCCTGTGGGTTGGCAATAGGTGTAACGCACAGCTAATAATTTGAATTAAAGAGATATCCCGTGGACGCGATTTCGATGTATGTTTTTGTCTGTGAGTTTTAGTTTAATTATTATGTTTTTAAACCTTCTGGAAAATAACAAAAGTGTACTGTTTCTATCTTACAGGTGTTTGTCACATCGTTTTCATATAGAAAACCCGGGTTTAATAATAAAATTTACGAGTATAAATGAGTAACGCCTGGTTGACTGTAATTGAAATAGCATTGGCGTTAGTTTTTAGTATACAACAGGAGTTTATATATTATTATAGCTCTATTTATGAATTTATATGGAATACTGGTTTTTTAAAATTATATTGGTTAGTTTAAGTGCGATTTTAATTTTGAAAAATTTTATCAATAGCTGAATATGTTATATATTTAAAAACGTGAAATCTTCTTCTTTTTCTTATTTTCCTATTAAAACGCTTTTTATAGTTTTATTAAATGTATTGAAGATTTTTTTTTTTATTCAAATTGACTACAGAGTACTGCGTCTCTGATACGTCTGCTTCCGGGCGACAGCCATGGGGGCAGGCTAGTAACAGATTAAAGTAACAATAAAATAAAGAATAGCAAAAATAAATAACGTTAGTAGAAACAAATAAACAAACAGTCGAACTCGATTATATCGAGCACGGTTATTGTGACATCACGGTTATAATGAAGAAATACTTATTATTATTTTGATTCAGGCCTGTTTTCATACAACTTTTCACTGTTATAGTGAGTTCGCTTCACTGATATAAAGTACAAAAATATTGTTAACAAGTGAAAAAAATACACTACACGGTCTAAAAAACCCTAATTCTTGAGAAGTCATAAAATCGAAAGCGGCGTCTGCCGACGAGGTTCCTTATAGTTTACGATTCCTTTCAGGTTTGTGAATTCTTAGAAAAAAAATGGGTGTTTATTTTGTGTGCGCCGTAAGTAGTAGTAAGTATTAAACTTTAATGTAGAGCATTTTTTTGAATTTTGTTAAGAAAAATGTGATTGAATGTAGTAATTTACTTTTGTTTTTGTTCATACAATTATAGATATTTGATTTTTCATGTGTACTTGACATGCTTTTATAATGAGTAACGGTTATAATTAACAAATTTAGCTGGTTCCTTCGTACTTCGTTATAACCGAGTTCGACTGTATGTGTTATTAAATAAATAATTGATATCTCATAGAGACGAAACTATTTTTTATATTTAATGGAAAATATATGGAAGTATGTATAGTTACAGGGCTTACAACCGAATGGTGAACGTTATATTTATATAAAGTGATCACTTAAGCTAGCCGAAGACAGATCGTAAGCCCTGCAATTAACCATACTTCCATATATTTTCCATTAAATATAAAAAATAGCTTCATCTTTATGAGATATCTATTATTTGTTTAATAACAGTGCCTTTGTAGGTGAAAATCCTGTAATCGTGTGTTCTTGGACATATTCAAATATTGCTAAACATGCGTCTTTGATCGGGGAGTAGAGGGGGGGATGTAAACACACCCCCGATAGGGGAAAAACGACAAAACAAAAATAAACACAATCAGAGCACAACTGCCGGCAGATTATAGTCCAAAAAAAAAACAAAAAACTACAAAAACATTACAAATACATGAAAAATCATAAAAATATATACAAAAAATACACACACACACTGGGAGATCCCATCAAACATTGGGACTCTCAGAAAATCACCGGGCTTCGCAAGAGTTTCCCACCTGGACACCCACACTCGCACAAATGGCTGAACAACCTGAGGCAATAATGGTTTGGGCAGTTTAGTGTATAGCTTAACGGCCAACGTCCGTTAAACGGATAGGGCGCAAGAAGAAGAATAATTAAATATTCGAATTTTCAAATTTCTGACAGTAAATCATTTGTTTGTTTACTGTTTTGCAAAAATATATATTAAGAATAAATTGGTTCACATATCCACACTTTAAGACACTTTACTTCGATGAAACGCATCAATTTCCATAAGAGTGATACTGAAAAACTTTGGGATTTTATATGTAAAGAAATTTTTACACTGTGACAGAATATATCCCAATCTTAGGCACCTCATACTGATGTAAGGCATGTGAAATATTTATAATATTAACTAGTGATGAGAAAGAATGTTAATCTGAACTCACTGGTGTGACTGTGATTGATATTCGATAATATCAATGATTGAAAACTGTGACTGATCACAGTTTCACAAATATCACAATACACGAAATAAATAAAAAAACATAATTTTGAGCGTAATAACTTATATTATTCAAACTTCATTTGCGTAAAAAACATATTCTAGCATATATAATTTAATAACATCACAAAAATAATGTAAAGCCTTAAAATAATGTGAGTTTATTTTTCGGGTCAAATTTTCAGCATTTCGCTTAAACATTTTGGCAGAATCTACTAGATGGCGCTTACCACAAATTGTAACGTCATTTCTTCATAAATAAGTTCGTTTCATATGCACGTGCGCCAAATCACAGTTCACACTTAAATATAATAAAAAATAAATAATAATCACGAATCACGATATTCTCAGATATTCAATCACTGATAGTGAGTGTGAGTCAAAGATATCAGTGATTGACTCGCGGTTCGTGATTTTGAGCTCATCACTAATAATAACTACAAACAAGTTTTCAATAATTACAGTAAATTTTTAATTTATTTAAAAAATTCACGAAAATACAATAGCAACATAATTTTTAATGCGATAACTGAACACTGAATTGACTGATCTTGTGTGATTAATGTTGCCACGTGACACGGAGGACTGACGGACGGAGGTATATAAGGATATTATACGTAAGTATAAGATTTAATTTTTCCGTTATAAAGTGTTATAAAGTAAAACTAATTAAAATGTAGATATCTAATATACATTTTAGGTATTTTTACGTTTACAGTATGTACATACTCTTTACGGAATATATTGTATTTTATTGATTGTATATATGTATATTAGTTTTAATAAAAATATTAAATTAAGTATGGACATATTTTCATTAAATTTGTATAAAAAAATACTCTCCATGCCCGGGGGTCAGTATGGTACCTGTGATTATTGTTCAACAGCGGCGTAGCGGGATGCTGGGCGCTTGGCGCAGGGGCGGGAGTATTTTTAAATTACATTTGTCGCTCTATTCCCGGTGATTTGTGATCGTGCGCAGTGGCGTCGAGCTGGGACAGTCACGTGACAATTTTAATAATTATAATAATTAAGAAGATGCCTACACGTGATCAATTTTATGTAATAAGAAGGTGTTTTTGAACACAGAAAATATAAAAGCACAAAAAAATATTTTATTTTTTACATTGTTTTATTTACGCTAAAACAAATACTCGCGTTCCAAAATTAAAGCTATGGAACTCTCGCCCCATGACCCAATTAAGCAGATTTTTTTTTCACATTTGAAAACGTATAATAAATTAAACTTTTATTTCATACAAATTTAATGTTTCAATAAGAAGATATACAGATAAAATCACTTTATCGAAAAAGTATTTTTGCTGCCACCCGGACTCGAACCAGGAACCCTTCCTATTCTTTATTTATCTTTTATAAGGAGAAAGGTTGTGTTAAGATGATGCAAGAATAAGAAGGTTATTGAAATAGTGTAATCATGGATTCAGAAATAATTCAACGTAGAGATATTAGGTAATCGGACAAGGTAATGCATGAGTAAAAGATACTTATAGTTTTTCACAAGGTTTATTCACAGAAAATTACAATTAATACTTGATTATATGGTAATAGTTATATGTTATATGGTAGTCAAAACACCATACTCTAAAAGAAAATAAAACAAAATAGTGTGAAAAATTGTTAAGTTTTCCCATGGGTGAGTTATGGTAATACCGTGCCGCAAGCATTAGACGCACAGTTTACATATCAACTGGGACCAAACAAATTATAGTTTGATCAAGAAAAAATAAACAAAACTGATACATATCTATGCGAGTACTGTATTTATACCTCTTGTAAAGTATAATTCTTTTCAATTTTGTAAATAAATTAAACTATATTAATTTTAAATACTAACTAAATGTATTCATTAGAAAGATGTACATATAAAATCAATTTTATCGAAAAAAAATGTTGTTGCGCCACCGGGATTTGAATTTGGATCTCTTTCCAAATTGGGGAAGGTGCATTACCCAACTATGCTACAGCGACATTATTTTTGACGACAAACTTTCGAACCTATGTGTTACACTTTTTTCAAATTGATACATCTATCGTTCCATTATTTGAAAGCAGACAAATATCACAGACCTACATGTTATGAATAATTACAACTTCACAATAAGAATGTGTTCTACTAATGATATTAATTTGATTGATTTATTCTTTATTTTATGCCGTATTTAAAAAACGCACACAATCTTCACGATCGTGCACGATGTTCTACACGTGACAACAAATTAACTGCGTAACGTATTTCTACAGGATGCCAGCCATTAAATATATTATTCGATGTTAAAATTTGGTGTTTTTTAGTTGTTCGACTGTAACGGTTCCACCACGCCTGCGTCTAAAACGTTCGTTGATTACACTTCATCAATCTAATAGTGGTATTCTGCGCAGCTCGTTCATCACGAAGACAAATACCTTAATAACATGAATTTTCTACGTATGGTTACATTTTCGAAAATGTCTTCGGAAGATAATTCTCCACGCCCGTGCGGGCCGCGCCGTGTCCCGGAGGCATTGCCAACTGAATAAAAGTAAATCACAGATGATTTATGGCGCGGGTCCCACCGCAAACTCGGAAGTAAATATGTGAAGGAGTACAATCCAGACTTAAATCAAATCGAAAAAGGAACGACTTTATTCCTCGGCTTTTGCCGCCGTTCTTTTGTTCGGCGGCCGCCATTTTGAGCGCTCTTTTTGGCGGGCGAATTGACAGTTGCATTATTTGAGGTTATTTACGAGCGGAAATTATCGCGGGCCGTCGTTGTTTTAGCGGAGAAATGGCCGCAAAATGTTGGAAATATTTAATAAAATGATTTTATCTTCGTACTGAATTGTGATCCTATTTGAAAATGCAATGTGATATTAACATTTTATATTCAGCGATAGAAGAATTGACCATTTTTCTATTAGGTAGATACATTATAATATTTTTTTTAGGAAATATATACATGCATTAACGTTATAGTGATATTAACGTTTATATTTTTATTTGTTAACTTTGTTTAATTAACCACTTATTGAGTTTAAATTCATCTACTGGTTTCGAAAAATATCATTTTCTTCTTCAGGATGTCATAACTAACTAAAAACATATATTATTGTTTCTTTACCACATCCTATTAAAAAAAAAAAAACGATTATTTAAAAAAAATTTAGTACCTAATTCAAATTGTTAATTAATACAAATTTACTCGAATAATTTTTAGGAAAAATTTTTAGAATGCGACTCGTAGTTAAATTTAGTTAGTTGTTTATAACTTTATGATTAGTTTTACACGCTTTATTTATCTCCAACGATTCCAAATTATTTAATTTGTGACCAACACCGTTTACATGCAAAATTGACAATCCCAATTTTTTTATCAAAACTATGACCATTTTCTATCAAATGATTAACATTATTATTATTATTATCGTTTGTTTATTGTGGTTCTAACTACCTAAATCTTTAACTACTTAAATGTTAGATGAGTTTTCCTAAATTGGCAGCAAAAGACGAGCCATATTAAATTTGAACTGTGAAGTGACAACGATAGGAATTAAATAAATATATTACAAATTAAATATATCAATTAAAAAGATATACAGAAAAATTCAATTTAATGAAAATATATTTTAGTTGCTACCGGGATTCAAATCTGGATCTTTTCCTATCTGGGGAAATGTGTTAACAATACACCACGCCAACCGAGTAAGTTGACGACAAATTTTAAAACTCATATGCTGCAGCACTTTCAAATGGACGCATCTGTTATACCATTTATAAAAAGCTATAATTTTTATATTGCGACAAATAGAAGACGCTAAAAATTAAATCAATTAATTTGTATTAAATACCACAGAAAAAACATCAACTTCACAATAATATTGTGTTCTTCTTAAAAAAAATATATATATATTAATATTAGAAAAAATTGAAAAATGTATTTTTTATCATGCCGAAAAATATAAAATCATATTCTTAATACTTTGTCGGTTCCTGGTGCTGGGACGGTCTTTTGACTTCTAGGGGAGTTTTGTATGCTTATCGGTATTCGACTATTAGATGTTTTGAAAAAGACTTGATTTAATGCCACAAACGACGAGTATGAACTACTCATATCATATCATATAAAAAATATTTTAAAATTTAGTTTCTACAGTTCACTATCTCTAAAAAACAAATTATTCTTGTTCACAGGAATCATCCGTCATATACTCACATACGCGAGCTCCATCTAAGGTTTAAGTAACGTAATAATTTTAGAATCCAAACAAAATTACACCCTGGTTTGTCAGAAACATAATAATTCACAAAGACTCAAACATACCCTCACTCAAACGACATATACCCGATTTATCTTCTATATTTTTTTCTAAATTAATTTTTATCCCAATGTCTTCCATAAACTTCCTCGGCCTATATGATCCCTCATCCGATCCCCATCATCTTCGTTCCATTTCACTTCTTTATCATGTTTTTGACCATATTGAACAAAGCTTATAAAAATATTCACTAAAAAATAAAAATAAATAATGTAAAATAAAAAAAGGAGAATTAATATAAAAAATAATAAATATTTTATAAAATACCATAATCATTTTTGATACAACTTTATACAATTATATACAATGTAAAAATACTTGAAACAAAAAAAAAACATGTTCCCCGCCCCCCAAAAAATCTTACACCATTATTGTTACCTCATATGTCGGTGACAAGAGGGCCCAACACTTATCCTTCCCTCCTTTAATAATCGAATCATAATTTTCAAATTTAGTATTCTCCAATAAATCCACACCTAACAGCAACTTCAGTTTTATTTTTAATCATTAAAAAAAATCTCGTACATCTAGAACCTCGATCTATAAGCATCTCTATACTATATTTATAGTCTTTTATTCTAAAAAATCATCTCACCTCAAGATTAATGGAATAAATAACTGTATTTGTCCTGTGCCAATGACGATACTATCTGAGTCAGGCTTCTGGCTGTGATGGGTGCAACAAAAAAACCTCTTCGACACAACGATATTAGTTCATTATTAGTAAATAAATAAAATTAATGTAACCACCATCAAAAGTATTCAGTTTTTGTGTGAAGTGTATCTCAATTTTGATTTGTTTAAGATAGATGTTGATGTCTGATTGTGGTTTGAATGACTTGCATAACAGATTGATTACTGTGTGATAAATTTATCACTACAACGTATGACGGACTACGAAAGCCGAAGGTTGTATCCGAAGAATCTCATGGGAGTATAATCTATGTCTCAGAGATTGTTTGAAAAATCTCATCTGTAGATACGGCCCATCGCGACATTTAAAATTTTTAGCGTTAATTACGATCTTCCCAGTGGACAAAATTTCATTTAAGTACAATAAAATATTTTCCATGATAAATGTTAAATAAAAATGATCGAAATTTCCTAAAATCTCAGATCCACAATGTCGTGAATTATATATATTAAATTTAAAAAATACATTAATTTATCAGAACCTTTTGGCGAAGTCGATATCAAATTAGAATATAATTCGGTCATATGGTCACCACACTTCATTGTTCACTTAACGGCGGTTGAAAGAAACCAGAGAAAGATTCCAAGATGCATTAATTTTAAATTAAATACGCTCCGAGGATATCAATTATTATTATCTCCTTAGCCGTCTAAAATTGTTAAAATTATCAGTGAGACGTATGAAGAATGAAATAAGTAATTGAGTAAATATAAAGAGATTTAGATGAATTAAATATATACAGTATATTTCTATACAAGATTATCAACGCCCCCAGTCTGCTTGATTTTCACGCACCATTGAGGTCGTCGAGACACAATTCATTGTTTTATTACAGTGGTAATGTCAGAGCTCATGCACTAGCTAACTCCGCAGTCCCCAGATTGCATTCTTTGGGGAATAAATATGAGGAGGTAGTCGACATTTTTGCTGTAAATCCAACTCTTTATATGACTACATTATTACAATTTTTGTATCAACTCAATGGTGACGAATAAATTGCCTTACTTCACATTTTATATTTATTTTTAATTTCGATTATCAAAAATCATATAATTTTTTTCTATGTGTATTGCCCTTCTGATTAAACTTTTCTATCATTTTACAAATAATGTTAATGCTTGAATAGTTCGTGTATAATAATAATGATAATAAATAAAAAAAGGGTGTAGTCAAAAACAAAACATTCTTCAGTTTCACTTACACACACACTATTAGGTATGAAATATACGGCGATTATGCTCCAGAATTAATAATATGTTTTGAATATATTTGATTGCTTTATTATTAAATAGAATTAAAAAAAAAACGAGCGTTAATTATGCACTAACGTAGTAGTTATCGCGTGTAGATCTTATTATTGATAACTGTTATATTTTATTATAACTGTTTATGTAAATACCTTCGATAGCTGGTTCCCAAGTTTCCGATTAACAATAAGTACACATATGGATATAAGAACTGCGCTATATTTTTTATTTTTTCTGTCTTTCTGGTCTTGATGTTGTTCTTTTAGCTGGGTTGTCTTTTTTAGATATCGACCGACCGAAACGCGCACTGGTGGTTTATTTGGACTGGTCGAAGCACGGGATGTAATTAAACGCCTGTCGTTTACCGTCTCCTTAGCTTTCCGAAAAAAGGGCGGCAATATTCACACACACACACACACACACATATGTACATTATTACGAACCAGGAAACGCAGTGGTGCCAATCGAAGTAACATGGCGCGTTAACAATAACTTCAGATGTGTGTTAATCTACGATGAAGTTAGCAACAAGTGCATTTCTCGTAGATGATTAATGATTAAATCAGAATGATTGAACAAATTGGAATCTCTAATCCAGCCGATGGCAGATGTGATGAATAATAGCCTTTGTGATGGAGTATTCTGGAAAAATTCTAGAATCCAATCCAACAGGAGCCCCCGGGGGTTGAACGTGAAATATTACGCGACTTTTGAGTTATGGTTATGAGAAGACATCGCGAAAAGCGCAGTACCTGTGGCAATATATTGAAAGTGCAATAGTGTGTAGCTTAAAACAACATTAATTCATCGATTTAATGCACTGTTCCTATACGTGGTGTACTTACCGTACTATAATACATACCTATCTCTACTGTAATCAAATCATTATTAAGTACCCAGGGGCCTTTGCGACTTGCCGCTCTATGGCACAATTTCGAATACGCTACTCAAGAGTCTTAATACTTTTTACATTAAAAATATCGTCCATTCTGCATTTTTGGGGCATTTTTGTACAGAAACATTAAATAACCTTTGTTGTTTAATGTTTGTTACACAGATATAAGTTTTCGTTAACATTTTTTCAATTGAAAGTCTCAAACACATTAGATCGAATATCATTTTAAAGATACGTGCACATGAGTGAGATTTGTGTCGAGACTCGTAACAGTACCGAATTACGAGCGGATCATTCCGTCATTCGTTGTGTAATATATTTTGTATGTAAAGAAGAATGATACACGTTTATAACCGCACATCACCTTTAGAAGAAAAATGTCATGTCACGATACAAAACAAAAATTAAATAAATAGGCACATATGGACTCGAACCTTATTTAACAAGAACATGTCGATGCTATTTGGTATTTACTAAAATAACTTGTATATAAATTATTCAAATACATTATATTTATGATGATTAAAATATAAAATGGCATAGACAAGATAGTTTAAAAAATACTAATAATAACACATTCTTTAGAATAATTAAATCTTATTAAGGAGAACACATTCTTATTGTGAAGTAGTAATTATTCAGAACATAGGTATGTCATGTTTTTAATACTAATTAAATGTACTAATTAGAAAGATATACATATAAAATCAGTTAAATCTTATTAAGGAGAACACATTCTTATTGCGAAGCTGTAATTATTCATACCATTGGTCTGTGATATTTAAAAAAATACAAATTATATGTATTAATAAGAAAGATATGCTTATAAGTTGTATCAATGTGGCCAAAATGTAATAAAAATGAATTATTAATTATGGCGTCTCCTATCGGATTACTCAAAGGTATTAGAGATTCCGTAAAAATAAAGAAGACGGGTATCAAATAATGGAACGATAGATGTATCAATTTGAAAAGTGTAACGTGTAAGTTCGAAAATTTGTCGTCAATGTAGTGTGTTGGTGTAGCATAATCGGTTGATGCATTTTACACAGATAGGTTCGAATCACGGTAGCAACAACAATATTATTCGATAACATTGATTTTATATGTATACATTTAATTTGTATTTAATTAAATCTTAATTTTCCACCTCCTAGATACCAATATCACCAAGATATGCTGCTGCTAAACTATTCACCAGCAGCAGGTCATTGGTATTCTCCTTCGTAATAAAAAAAATGAAAATATATTTATTAAAACACCACGTAGAATTATTTACTTATCTTGTATAGATTATTAATTACGGACAAATTGAATGGGGAGGAGCATCATAAAAAATGTTAGACCTTCTAAAAAAAGTCAAAATGACAATAATTAGAGTCATTAACAAGTGATCATATAGATAGATACTCATCGAACTCACATTATGTGGAGGAACCTTTATATATAAGGACTATCGTAACGCACTTTTATCAATATCAGAATACGCTTGTATGGGGACTGTATATATAATATGTGCCAGCAGCCTAAATCCCAGTGCAGCTTTAGATAGGAATGTAATTAACATTACAGTCCGAGCGCGTTAACCAGCATTGTGTTAAACACGCGACGTTTAGACTGCTCATGATAACGCTCTGCCTCCCAAAAGCTTAACCAAAAATAAGCCAACCGGACTCAGGTACGACAACCCTTAGTGTAGCCAAAAACTATGGATGTGCACCAAAGATGTACAATAAGTTGCCTTCAAATACTATGAACTCAACAAAATGTTAAATTTTAAAAATGTTAACGCTTTAGGTGGGTCTAAAAAAATGATAAGAGATGGAAGAATTGGTTACATAAAATATATGTTGAAAAAATTGATGTGGGTTTTGTGTATAATACGATTAATTTGTTTCGGTTCGGTCACGCCTTAGAGAATTGGAACTCTGTTGGGTCTTTTAAAATATACAGTGAATATGCCATTATTTATACATAAGATAAATCTTTTAAAATTGTATTTGATTGTACATAAATGTATACAGCGCACGTACAGCTATATCATTCAACAATTAATTAAATAATTAAGGATAACGCATTCTTATTGTGAAGTTCAGAATTATAAATTGTATCAATGTGTTCAAAATTAAATAAAAATAATTAATAAGGAAAACACATTCTTATTGTGAAGTTGTAATTATTCAGAACATAGGTCTGTGATATTTTAAATACTAAATTAATGTATTAATTATAAATATATACATATAAAATCAATTTTGTCGAAAAATATTGTTTTAACGTCACCGGGATTCGAACCTGGATCTTCATTTCCAATCCGGGGAAGTGCACTACCTTTGTGCTATAACGTCAGTATTTTTCTTGACAAATTTGTCAAATTAATACAAATTTAGTCGAATAATTTTTAGGAAAAAATTTTAGAATGGGACTCGTAGTTAAATTTAGTAAAAATTCCTAAAAATTATTCAACTAAATTTGTATTAAGTAACAATTTTAGTTAGGTACTAAATTAATTTTTTAAATAATTGTTGTTTTTTTAAAAATATATTCTGGTAAAAAAACAATAATATATGTTTTTAGTTAGTTACGACATCCTGAAGAAGAAAATGGTATTTTTCGAAACCGATAGATGCATTTAAACTCAATTCAGTGGTTAATAAAACAAAAATGATAAATAAAAAATAAAAAAAAATAGACGTAGAAATTTAATAAAACGTGTTGCATATTGTTTACATGTTATTACTGTCAAAATGCCGAGTACTGGTCTCTCTATTATGAGTGCAGCAAAGAAAGCAAAATTCCATCGTGTCGAAAACCATCCCATAATGCAATCGTCAAGATGTTTAGTCCAACATCCGATGTGTAAAGTTATGGAAAAATTTACTGGTAAAGTAAAAGCCAAGGGAAACAAGGAAAAAATCTTAATACTAGATATTATTATGCTGCCGTATTTTATAAAATGCTCTTTTATAAACAGCCTTTAATATTCGGAGCGTTTTCTTTGCAAAGGACGGGCCTTTCGGAAAAGCCACATCCCGATGAAAATAAACTATCATACCAGTAAATGGTAATCATATCAAAATAAATTTTTAATGGTGCGACAACACTATTGCTCCAATATAAATACTTTAATTTTTTTACGCGGTGGACGTAACTTTACTATCTGATTGCTTTTCGATTTGTACAGCGCTTCCGGTCTTCAATATCATTAATCACAGTGATTGATTAGGGGAGAGTGACGGAATACGGAGCTAGCGTCACTGAGGCTTGGAGGGGGGTGGAGGAGAGTGGAAGGGGGAAAGTGCAACGCTTCGGGCGCACGAATTATTGGAGCGCTCGATTGGTAATGTCTGTTTTTATTATTTGTGTCTGGAATGTTGATGGAAATATTTCCAATAAAATGTTTTGTCATCTGTGTATGATTAAATGTTGAAATTCTTATGGGTACTTTATAATACGAATCGTAATAAACAATTATACGTTTGTTATTGAAAAATGCAAAGCTTTATTAGTAATAAATCAGTCTTAGTTTTCTGGTGGAATTAATGATTTATAATTTGATTATAAGATTTACAATAATAGCACAAAAATTATAATAACTATTTTTGCCCGAATAAGATTGCTGCATTATCGTAAATGAAATATTTCTTTAGATTTAAATTATTGCCAAATGTCAGTCTTTTTTTTCAATATTTTTTGTTATATATTTAATATTCTCTAATATTATTTTCAATTCCTGATACTCTCCCCAATTTCTGGGGATCTATTTAATATTCAGATTGTCAGATCTTTGTACCTACATATGCAGTGGCGTGCAGTAAGTATAGCTTTAGGTTATGCTGTTACCAATGATATTATACGATCATATATAATATATATAATACAATATATGTACTTTCGTCAAACCAACTTCTTTCGATAAAATAAATACGTCGTTTATACGACCCTACCAAATATTTATTTGTAATTTTAGAATATTATTAATAGTGTTTTTAAAGTTCAAGTTTTAATGTAAAATACGAACACTTTCTATGACAGAACATGATTGATTTATTGTTTGAAAATCCTTCACGTAATAACTAAAGGAAAATTATTTTTTTTATTAAAGGTTAACGTAGGAAATAGTTCTGCCAATTGCTTTTTGTTTTTCACAAAACAAAAACCAATCCAAGCATCAAATTTAAAGAACAATCATGAAATCAACACCTTAAAAACAGTTAGATAGTAAAATTCGCAAATTAGTAAAAAAGGAAGTATACACTTTAATGATTTGCACGCAGTTGTAAGCTTTTATAATGTTATTCTGTTAAAAAAACAGCGTAGGTAACGATTCCATACAAAACGGATCAACCGAAAAGAATTTTCAATTCAGTAAATAGCCAATTATATGACTTGAATTATATGCTTAAAGATAGAATAAAGTAACGTGAATAGCTCGATGCGGCGAATGCACAAGAGCGCCATGACTACAGCGCTGAGTTCTCTTGGTAGTTTTTAGAACTAAGCAATAAAGTCTCAACTGGTACACAGATGGCGCTAATTGTAAAAAAATGTTTTCGTTTATGTTAATCCAATTATATTATATTTCTTTCTCAGAATTTTTAGTAATGCACACCATTGCACGCTCCTGTACATTTGTCATTTCATTTTATAAAGCTTCCTACAGTTGAAAGTATTAAACGTTTCAAATGACAAGTGACTAAATGAAATATATAATATATAAACATGACGGATTGAAATGAATGACTTTTAGCCCTTAGCCAATCTCAGATATTTATAATTTTCATAATTTAACAAGTATATCTTGAACATATTGCTTAAAAAGTAAAAACACACGGGTCGTTTCTACTGTAGGTGCTTAAATGCTCATTTATATTATTACTGTACATGTCTACTTTAAATGAAGCGAGGCTTTAATTCATTATACTAAAAATAACACATTTAATTTCTGTTACAAATATTCCATCCGAAATCACGAGCATATGTGTTGTATTTATATCCAGAAGTGCAATAGAACTTGTTATTTGTTGATCAATTTGTGCTTGAAATTTTTCAATGTCTTATCTCCAAAGTTATTATTGATTTTGATTGAGGTGTGTAACTACTTAAATGTATCCTCAAGGACCAGGCTGCCTTCTTAATGGTCACGTCCTAGGGAATCACAGAAATATAAGTAGCGTCATGTTTTTGCATTAACCAAGTACCTTTTCTCCAGGATTGATTGCTCGGAATGACTCCGATGAACTACCCCGAGAGTATCTGGAACGATCTATCAGGTCGAATGATAGATTGAGTCTCACAAAATCAACTTACGGTAAAACTCTTTTGTATACCCGATATGCTCTTCTTTGTTCTCCTTTCTTCCTTTATTCTTTTCACTTATGTGATTTTTTTGATTTAATAATTACCTACTTTAACATTAGATGCCATGTAAAATACGATATGTACGCAATAATAAGCAATATGTAGGCACGACATCGAAATGTTGCAGGAGTGCTGCCAAGCCAGAAAATAAACATTTCTAATAATAAAAGTGCCCACACACAAAGCGTGTGCAGTAATATGAAAGAAAGCTAAATTCTTCAATCATCTCAAAAATGAAATAACTAAAATGATTGAAACAAACGTGTCTATCGAACAGCAGTCATTTAAGGAAAAACTATTAACTGTGAAGGACTTACAAAAATCTATTAACTTTTTATTTTTATTAACTTTTTCGCCGAAAGTTACGACAACCTCATGAAAGTGTAAACTATAGTTAATATAATAAATATTTAACATGTGATACTATTTATGAAAATCCACCGAAGTGTTTAGGTACATAAGTATGTTTAGGTGCAGAAGATAAATAAAAAGAAAAAGGAGGGAGAAAGGGCGGAGAGGTTGCAACTATTGTTGCGGTAAAGGAAGAGCAAGATGTGTTTAAAGGTAGAATGATTGGCCAAAATTGAGATTGTGGTGGTTCATAAAAAGAACCCTTTAAGTTAGTAAGGCTAATGTTGAAAAAGTCAATTTCTGTAAATGTCTCATTATGGTATTTGTATAGCCGGCGAATGAATGAATTTTGTATGTAAGATGTTCTACTTCTAGGAATGTAGAAGAGTGCGGATTGCCGGGTCGATCTAGATGGTATGTGGAGAGATATTAATTCTAATTGGCTGGGACAGTTAATATGGCCTTGCAATAGTTTGAAGATAAGTATTTGGTCAGCACGTGTTCTTCGATGTTCTAGGGTTTTCATATTATAGACGTTTGCTACATATAAATACGAGTTGAATGATAGATTAGATCTAACATTAAGATATCGAAGAAACCTATTTTGTATTCGTTCTTATCTCACAATATATGTAATCTACCATGGGTTCCAGATTTGAGATCCGTACTCTAAGTGACTATGAACGAAAGCATAATACAGTATTTTGAAGCAATATGGATTTTGGAAGTGTGTAGTTTGCAGATTCGAACTATGATAAAGTGTAAATTAAGTTAAGTTCACATATTTCATCTGTTTTAGTGCATGTGATCAATGGTTGAATGAATGGGATACCTCTTAGCTTAACATCTTAACAAAAAAAACTTTCATGATTTGAAAATTCTTTGCTCGTGATTCCGTCCACTGCACGACATTTGATGTACAAATCGTATGCGAAATATAATATATTAACATATTTTTTTAATGTAAATGAAAAGTATGTTCCGTATCAAAAAATTGTCAGGACGGCGCCTTGATTTGAAAATAAGTGCCAGAGCGCCGCCCTGGCCCCACCACACTACTGGTTACATATATATATATATAAATACATTTATTTAACTATCCACTTGGACTGATTGCGTATGAATCTGCGCATTGCAGCGTTTATCAGTAAATAGTCCAGGTATGTATTATTTTCAAGATAATTTGAGCCCGGATGCAAGTACATAGCAATATATTATTTAACAATATTTGAATATGTCTAAGAACACACAATTACTGGATTTTTACCTACAAAGGCACTGTTATTAAACAAATATAAAGTATCTCATAGAGACAAAGCCATTTTTTATTATATTTTAATGGAAAATATATGGAAGTATGGGATAATTACAGGGCTTACGACCTGTCTTCGGCTGGCTTAAATGATATATATATATATATATATATATATATATATATATATATATATATATATATATATAATGTTCACCAACTCTCACCTCTCAATCTCCATATTTATAAAATGTTTGAAAGTTGTATATATGTTAGTATGTGGACTCGTTTCGAGTACTATTACACCATCGCCATCTATGGACCAAATTTGATAATTTATTTTTACTTTTTTTTAAACAATATATATGTCATCACAATGAGAATCTGATTTTTTTGAAATTATTTTAAAGCAATATTCTTTATATGTAAATTGTATTTAGCATATTATACTAGAATACGCCCGAAAAATCAATATTTTTATATATTTTCTTATTTTGACCAATATATTATATTAGCAATATTTGAATATGTCCAAGAACACACAATTACTGAATTTCTACTTAGAATGGCACTGTTGTTAAATAAATATCAGATATCTCACAGAGACAAGGCTATTATTGTAAACTTAGTGAAAAATTAGTACTTTTTTGTATTTGAGTAATATGTATTTATTCATATTCAAAGATATATGCTGCAAAAGGGTGTGACGGAATTTACTGCGCACTTTAGAATATATGTACCACGTTCGTTTCTTACTAGTAAGAAAAACATTGTCTTTGTTACTAGAAGAAAAGAAAAAACTTATTCTTGCGAAATCGTACGAGGCGACTGGCAATTAATCCTGCATATTTTTTGGGTATTTAATGATATAATAAAAAAAAGCTTTGTGTCTATGAGATATCAAATATTTGTTTTATATATTATTTACTTCGTTCACGTATTCGTTATTTAACCGTTGGTATGCACATAATGATGTACATAATGCGCCTGTTTGAGGTAGATGTAAATTGTGAGAGAATTCTTGGAATCATGTTAAAACACGTTGTCTCATATTTTATTTATATAAAATGGAGTTAAACAATGCTAATTTAACGTTTTATAAACAATATCGTCTAAATGCCGTCCATATCTCTCGAAACACTCTTGCAATTGAACTCTTAAATTTGCGAACACGCGAGAGCAAAGCGTTGGTTCAACGGCAGCAACTTCACGGCCAATATTTTCTTGTAGGGCTTGAGTTGTTCTAGGATTGTTGCTGTAATCTCTCGACTTAAGGTATCCCCACAAAAAAAGTCGCACGGTGTAAGGTCCGGTGACCGAGGTGCCCAGGGTATGTCTCCGTTCTTGCTGATTATTTATTGGGAAAAATTCCCCTCACCTTCTCCATTGAAACTCTAGCTGTGTGCGGAGTAGCCCCATCTTGCTGAAATTGTATTCTGTTGTTATACTCGGAAAACAGCTGCAGTTGCGGTACTAAAAACTTGTCGATCATTCGGCAATACACGTCAGCAGTGATTGTCTCTCACTAGTTAAAAAAATAAAGGCCAATTATCCCTCGGGTAGAAATTGCATACCACACTGTTGTTTTGGACAATGCACACGTTTTTGATGGCGTTCCTTTGGGTTGATATAATATTGATACCCTGAAATTAATCCGAAATATTAATCTCGAAAGTTTCGGTATTAAATGTATTAATCCCGGGATTCATAAACACCGTAAACTGGGCCGGGATCCCGGGACTGGATTCCCTAGAAGTGACGTGCTGGATTTAAAAAAAAAACATCATTATTAACACTCATAAACGAGTGAAACAACATTATTAATGACAGTAAAATAATATGAGTCCCGGCGTGTGCAGATGAGAGGCTGCAATCTCCAGTCGGCTCCTTTACTGGGCCGTTTAAGATTACTGGAAGAATAAACGACTTTATGAATGATATTATTACATTTAATAAAAGTTTAAATATCGCACCCGCTTATCGCGCCAGGTCAGGGGTTATCGCCCGATAAAGACAGCGATTGATTTGAGATATTTTTAATTAATTTAATTCACTGAAATACATAATTATCTGAATGGAGCTGTAAAGATATGAGCTTGAATGGAATTATGCACCGAGGCTCAGCTACACGGTGTAAAATTACTACAAAATAATACTTATACTTTTAAAATTAGCAATATTAACTTTGTGGTTAAAATTCATATTTTTTATTTATTATCTTTGTTTTATTAACCACTGAATTGAGTTTAAATACATCTACCGGTTTCGAAAAATACCATTTTCTTCTTCAGGATGTCATTACTAACTAAAAACATATATTATTGTTTCTTCACCAGAATCTATTTTAGAAAAAAACAACAATTATTTAAAAAATAAATTTAGTACCTAACTCAAATTGTTGCTTAATACAAATGTAGTCGAATAATTTATAGGAAAAAAATTTATTAAATTTAAATTTTAAAAAGATGATAAATTTAACAATTCTGGTGTCTATAAACTTAGTTGAAGGATTGTGGTGCATTTTATATTAGTAAAATGGGTAGAAATTTTAATATAAGAGTAAAGAAGCATTTAAGATGTTTGAACAATAGTGGGTTTTCAGAATTTGCTAATCATTTGATAGAAAATGGTCACGGTTTCGATAAAAAATTGGGATTGTCAATTTTGCATATAAACGGTGTTGGCCACGAATTAAATAATTTGGAGTCGTTAGAGATAAATAAAGCATGTAAAACTAATCAAAAAATTATAAACAACCAACTAAATTTAACTACGAGTCCCATTCTAAAATTTTTTCCTAAAAATTATTCGACTAAATTTATATTAAGTAACAATTTGAGTTAGGTACTAAATTTATTTTTTAAATAATTGTTGTTTTTTAAAAAATAGATTCTAGTGAAGAAACAATAATATATGTTTTCAGTTAGTTATGACATCCTGTAGAAGAAAATTGAATTTTTCGAAACCGGTAGATATATTTAAACTCAATTCAGTGGTTAATAAAACAAAGATAATAAATAAAAAATAATACTTGGATAGCGTAACGTAGGATGCTCTTGTAGTACGTAACATGAACTGGTGAAGGATAGCGAGGACAGAGCGTCAACTACTTTCCATTTAAAAAAGACAATAGTATTTATTAGTGAGTGTAACAGCCCGTTTCAAAAATATGTGATTCAAAAAAAAAAAAAATACATGGTGTAGGAAATAGAACAAATAATACATACAGAGCTCAAGTTTTCATGTACGTCGTTTTTTCTTAAATATATTTTTTATGTTTTTAGAGAAAAATGGTTTATTGGGTCATATCGCATACCTAGATCAAAACTAAGACGCAACTAACTTAGTCCCAGTTCTCGATAGTGCAATTTTAGGATACATTTATGACCTAAAATGTTATTTAGTTTCATAACTTTAATAACAAAAAATGGAGAAAAATATTTTTCTTTTTTTGTCTACTGAAAAATGACTTTGTGTTGTTTTAGTTTTGATCTAGGTGTGCGATGTATGTAATGCTTTAAGGAATATTTATTTTGAATATGTAAGTTCGTAGTTATATATTTATATTAATGGAAAAACCAACAAATTCATTAGATTAAGACAAATGTTGGTAAATCATTTAAAAAACTAACTTTCATAATTTACAAAATTCAAATATTCCGTAGGTAAATATTTCTTGTGGATCCCGGTTAATAACTAATTTCAAATCGCAACACCGCCAACTGACCAATGAAACGCATCAATACACCGTTGCAATGTGCGTATTACGTATGGTATAACTCACACTAATATAATTATTCTTTCTTAAATGAAAAATAGTATTCTTGGGGATGCTGGTACTCGAAACTGATTGTTGCATCATTGACGATAGTGATAATTAATTTGAAAATATAAAGTAAATTATTTAAATATACTTTGCATTCATTTCATATCATATACTCGTAAATAGAAGACAAATAAAAAAATTCAGTAATACCAAAAAAATGGTTGAAAATGGTTGGTGTAAAGGAGGGAGAAGGATTGATGGAGAAATATATATATTATTTGATCAATTATTTTTTGAGTTTTGTGGCTTTGGTTATTTGATAAAATCAACTTGCTATTGAGGACAAAATAAATATTTTAAATATACACTGAAAAAAAATTACGGGTAGTATTTTTAATAAAATTTATACAATTATTTTCGTATTTAGTCATACGAATTTTATTAAAAACCAACCGATTTCAGAAATCATTAAGATCATTTTGCAAAATTTTTAATCTTACTAATTTTATCTGTATAGTTCGGTACTAGAATTATTTTTAAATATATTTAATTAAATTAAATTATTGAAACAAAGGATAATAATATCATGTTTAAGTTTATTTTTTATTGCCTCGATTAAAGAAAAAATCTTTTTTTGAAAACGGTTAGTTCTTAATAAAATTCATGTATAAATTTTATTATAAAATAATTGTTTTGTGTTAGTTGTTAGTAGTGCGTAGTTTGATGATGCCGCACGGCGAAACCGAAAAAAGGGCAAGAAAAAATAAACCGCGAGGGAAAGAAGGTGAACCAGCAGAGGCAGCGGCGTAACTGTGCCGATGCGGCCAATGAGTGCATTGGGGCTACAATACTTTTGGTATCGACACTTTTGCGAATGAGGTACTTATTTCAGTGGACTAATCATATGGTCTCATCATTTTTAAAAAACCACAGTAAGAAATGTATTGTAACATATTTAAAATCATTTCTTAAGTGTGTTGAGAAAACATTATCAACGTTTTCAGTACATACTACGTTGGATTATGCATTAAATTGGGTACCCACTAGACTGTCATTATTACAAGTGTAATTATTACAAGAGACAAATTTCGTTTTTACTATTTAATGGAAAAACTACGCCCAACTACTTATTTGTACATCTTATATACAGTAATTGTTTAGTGGGTACTTTTTCCATTCTGGATTTGGATCCAATTGTTGTAGTTACGCCACTGTATAAAACCACGCAGTATTTAATATTCTTATTGCCCTTTTTTCTTTTTACATCGGTGTCCAATTATTTTAGCAGAAGATTGCCATTAAAGCGAGAAAAACACGCATGTTAAAGACACAATGTTGTAAACCGATTTGTGAAATATTTATTGACTCTATTATTAAGAATTAATGTATATAACTGTGTGGATGGGGCATTATGTAATAATAGACAGCCGTTGCAAGTGCGAATATAGGACGACGGAGAAGTGAAGTTGTATTTGTGTCCCACTAGGACAATCATCTGCGTTATCTGTAAATGCAGATAGTTCACACATAGATGTTAATTAGATCGAAAGAGTGAGAAAATTACGCTCTAAACTGATGAGCCATTAAATATTCATTTTATGAATCAACAAGTTGATGACTGTTCTTATCAAAATTCTAACAATATATAATAACATGAGAGATTTGAAACACTTAAAACTAAATACCAGAGAGTTATGCATGCACTTTTATGTATGATATATGATTAATTAATCATTTAATTTTCCTATTTTTAAGATTAGCAAAATCAACTTTGTTTAATTAAATTGTTAACTTTATTTTATTAACCACTTAATTAATGAATTAAATACGTTTCGAAAAATATCATTTTCTTCTTCAGGATGTCATTAACTAATCAAAAACATATGTTATTTTTGTTTCTTTAACATAATTAATTTTTGAAAAATAATAATTATTTATAATTAATGATACAAAATTATTAGAGTAATTTTGAGTATGAGAAAATTTTTTAAAATGGGACTTGTGTTTAAATTTATTTTGGTTGTTCATAATATTTTGTTTAGTTTTATGCGCTTTATTCATTTCCAATAATTCCAAATTATTTAATTTAAGACCGACACCGTTCACATGTAAAATAGACAGTCCCAAATTAAGTTCCATTCTATTTTTTTTTCTAATAATTTTGTATTATCAAGTAACAATTTAAGTTTGGTACTAAATTTATTTCTTAAATAATTATTGTTTTTTAAAAATAGATTCTGTTAAAGAAACATATGTTTTTGATTAGTTGATGATACCGGGAAGAAGAAAATGATATTTTTTCTTAACCTGTAGATGTATTTAATTTATTAATGGTTAATAAAACAAAGTTAACAATCTAAAATAATTTAATTTTCCTTTTTAAAAATTTTCAAACATTCACTGCAATATTTCAGTTTTATGCGTTATTTATTATCAATGTACAATTCGTATCCACTAGTAGTTATTTAAAATACATATTTAAAGTATTAGTAGTCAAATTGTAACACACACATGTATTTATCTATAAGTGATTTAATGCCAACATTTGAATTTGAATTAAAACAAAATAAAAATAAAATTTATCTTATAGAATTTGTTTTACATAATTGAAATAAATAACAAAAAACACTAGATGTTTGTCAGTTTCTCACATAAAGTGTCTTATCGTCCACACTGACCTTAACATTTGATCGGAGCGAGTGAATGTCAAGTTCTTCATTATTCATAAAACAAACTGACAATTATATTCTTAGATGTATCTCGTTCTAGATAAGATTAAAACGTTCTGATAAACATTAACAAAAAATAAACAACTCCTATAATTTAAGACAAAGTCGAAAAAATGGTTGATAAGCCGGTAGAGACAAAAGTTTTAAGATTTAAAAAATAATTCAACTGATTAACTATTTATAATCAATTTCAATCAATTTATTATCAGATAGCAATGAAATTTTGACAGAAATCAGTAATCTTCTGTAGGTAAACCCTCATACGGCAATGATATCATCATTCAGCCAATATCTAACGTGTTTAGAGATGTGACATGGCGGCCATTTTATTTGTTTCTATTGAGGCAGATATAATATTATTGTCTTCATATTATGATAAAACAATACAATAATAACAGTCATAATATTTCAAACATTTGATGAAAACTTAATACGTACTATCATGACAATAATATAATTCGTTGTATATTACTCATTATCCAACAGATTTTAAATTTAATAAATCTGATCTTAAATGTAGTGCCATAATGCTATAAGTATTTAATTAAAATATTAAGATTATAAGTAACTAGTGGTGCCTACCCGATGTTATCCAGGATTCAAATTTGGGTATAATTTAATATAGGGGTTTGAGGGGGGAAGCAGTGGGGTGGCTTTGTTTTACGCAGGCCCTAATCTAAGTAAGGGGGAGATGAGATATCCGAGGGAAAGGGGGTAGGGCGACCATATTACTCTCATGATACTAAAGTGCATTTGAACAAAATTAGTATGGCATTCAATATAATACAAAGGGAGAAGGAGGGTGTGTTTTGCGTAGGGTCCTCAAGAATAACTATGCACGTTTAGAATATTAAATATACTTATCTCGATGGTAAGGGATGGGGTGGCCACGAAGAAGGGAATGATGTCTATGTTTTTCGAGAGTTATAAAAAGTTAGTATACAATAATTAATATTAATATTACTATCCAAAACGATAAATGCAGCAAAATTACCTGTAACGACTCATGTATAAACATAAGCCCAAAAAAGAAATCAAATATGTCAGTGTTGGCTATTGATCAATATTTAAAATGGCACAGTCACTTTAGCGAATTAGTAAAAAGAATAGGAAAATGTATTTACGTATTCATAAGATTAAGAAACATTTTAAGTATAAATAAATATGAATTAAATATATTAATTAGGAAGATCTAAATATAAAATCAATTTTATCGAAAAATATTGTTGTCACGCCACCAGGATTCGAACCTGGATCTCTTTCCAAACCGGGGAAGGTGCATTATCCAACTATACTACAGCGACGATATTTTTAGCGACAAATTTTCGAACCTATATGTTACCTTTTTGATATTAATACATTTAATCGTTCCATTATTTGAAAGAGCCATCTACCTTATTTTTACGGAATATTGATAAGAGATACAGGTTCGAATTCTGGTGGCGCAACAACAATATTTTTGGATAAAATTGATTTTATATGTATATCTTTCTAATTAATATATTTAATTCATATTTAAAATGTCACAGACCTATGTTCTGAATAATTACAACTTCACAATAAGAATGTGTTGTCCAAATAAGTATAAATAATTTTTAAAAGGTGTATTTTGTTATTGTTCACTCACTACTCCAGTATGGAATAATTGGGTGGGGAGGAACATACAATAACATAATGAACCCGGTAAAAACAATAAGAGAACAATCATCAAAAAAATAAAACAGCTTTTTCAACACAAACACTTTTCTCAAAATTTCTAGTTCGCAAAATAGAAAACGTTTACAAAAAAATCCCAATTAATCAATTACTAAAAGAATATAACACTGTAAAATTTAAAACAAGCACATCATTAAGGTTTAAAAACAACTTTAAAATACCTAAGTGTAACACCAAACACTATCAGCAAAATTTTATATACTTAGGGATAAATAATTTTAATAGCCTCCCTACTCAAATTAAAGAAATAAAAGATATAAAAGAGCTTAGAAAGAAATTAAATGAACACTTCAGAAGCATATGATTAGAAAATAAATAATATTATAGAACACTTCAGAAGCACACAAATAGACTACAAATGTATAACTCTCTACATAAAATTATTACAGTGTAACTCCCTCTCTAAGCACAAGAGGTAAGCGAATAAAAAACGTGTAATGTTAATAATGTACATACTTAATTAATAACTGATATTATAAAAAAATTGTAAAAGTTTCAAATAAATAAAAAATAAAATTGGTTTAGATCTGTCAAAGCGTGTATGGAGTAGGATCCAGTAACACTTTTATAAAAGGCAAATTAACATTGTTTTATTTTGATGTGTAGTTTTTCTAACGATCAAATAATTGATTAGTATATATATATATCCAGCTCAAAAATACAGGAATCATGTTGTTTAGCTGTTTGTTAGTCTATCTACTTTATATTTCGTAATTGTGGTAAAAAAAAGAGTATATTATGTAATTTTGAAAATATTAATATTTACTTCGCTTAACCCAATTATGTGTTTTATCCGTCAACATGTACAAATGTTGGAAAAGTGATTGATTAATTTATCTAAATGTGATAATGCACAATAGTCTGAAGGATGTGAGATAACCTAGCTTCCGGCGCGACCCCAGGGAGATATATTAACTCCTAATAACAGTTACAAAGATACAAGACGACGATAGCCAGCGGTGCAGCTGGTTGACGGAATCAACAATAATGTCACGCAGTTCAAAGTGTTAGATGCACTAACTCAATTAAAATGATATTTAAATGATTTAGAGCTTCGCACAAAAACACTCTGTTTTGAGCATTTTTCATCTTGTAAGTTGTGGTTGAAATGTTCAAGACGTTCGTTTATTTATTTTATTAATTAATACGAGGTGCATTTTTTAAGTAAGTACCGTTGCCGGAATATTCCAGGTGTAGCTCTGCGGTTGTGATAGTTTACTTCATCTGTTGACTCACCGCATGCAACGTTAGAGACGTTCACATTGTGTGGCCATCTTGTAGTGAGTGGTTGAAATGTTCAAGGCAATAGATCAGCCCGCCGACTGTGAGATACGGTCCGCGATTCGTTCTCGAATGCACGAAACATGAAACCAGCTGACATTCATTGCCGAGTGTGTCCTGTTTTGTCCTGATTTGGCGCCAAGTGATTTCCATCGTTTTCTTCATCTGAAGCGGTTTCTTAGTGGCAAGCTTTTTGATGACGACGATAAGCTCAAAGACGGAGTACATACAGATTTCATACCAGGAGGCGTCGTTCTATGATGAAGGTATACAAAAATTGGTGGCCCGGTATGACAAGTGCCTTAATAATAGTGGCTACTATGTTGAGAAGTAGTTTAAGGTGTGTAATGTCCTAAGGAAGTAAAGTGTTGTAAAAATGATGTGTTTCTTTAAAAAAAAAACAATTCCAATACTTACAAAATGCGCCTCGTATAATTAACTAATTACAAATAAAATACACATTAAGACTCAAAAGTTGAGTAAAGTACAAGTAGTATTACATAAATCAAAGAATCATATTTACAAAATACTCCTGGGTATGTTCTTACGTATGGATCTGAATGGTACTAAGTAAGAAAGATAAAAATTCGCTTCTGGTCATTGAGAAGGATATTTGGTGCCAAAAAAGGAGTGTGGCGTATACAAATTCCATCAAAATATTGTTTGAATTTGAGCGCCGAAGTCTCGGTAGTCTACTTTGCCTAGACGTTATTTTTTTAGTGGAATCGGTCGAAAAGAGGGCAGGGGGTCGGTGGAGTCGCTCTCCGGAGGAATATGGCGGTGAGAGATGGCGTAGATTGAGAGTTGGATTACCATAGATGTACAGGCTTCGTCCACCTGCGAGTTGAGGAAGGATCCCGATGCAACGAGGAAGGATACGGCATACAAGCGATGCCCAATGTATGGGCGTCATGAACATGGCTGAGACGTGATGGTGTACGGTATATCTCCTGGAGCAAGAGATTCGGGTCCTCAGCTGCATCGGCACCCCACGGCCGCACTGCCTGATGTGCAAATAGATAAATTTAAGTGACCTCCCTCAGAGGAAAGTTGACCTGAAAATGACGATTTAAAGAACATTTTTCGTGCATCCGATGTCGGTATTAATTGTGTTGTGCGAAAAAATGTGTAATTGTAAATGTGAAAAACAGAGTTGCCTTTAAATCAATTATCATCCCAGTTGGATCGGCTTCCTATCCTCTAGGGTCCAACGGTATCGTAACAGTATTTAAACAAAAACCTTCTAGTTAAACAAGATCAAATGATTCAACACGAGTAACCTTTGGGAAGTAAAGTGGATGCGGATTTCGGGCGAGTATTTTCATCGAAAATAATTTTTAGGCTGTATTGAAAATTCTCTCAAAATTGGTTAAAATAAAATGATAAATCTTAATCTTTAATACATTTTTTTTTGTCAAAAAGGTATTCTGTATAGTGGACAGAAGTGTTTCGTAATATTTTGACATTTATTCATAGCTTTTTAATTAGTGTTATCAATATTTTATTGAATGCAAATTATAATATGCAATCTAAACAAATAATATTATTTGATAACTGTATTTGGAACGAGGGATGTCTAAATATTATATAATAAAATTTCTAAAAAACTCCGGCGAGACATATATAGATAATCAATTGTTTTTGAATGAATGCTTTCACACATAAAATTTAGGTTATGAATGATAGACCAGGGGCGTGCACTCTATATAATTAAAAAAGCTGTATTATTAAGGAAAACACATTCTTATTGTGAAGTTGTAATTATTCAGAACATAGGTCTGTGATATTTTTATATCCCGGTGACGCAAAAACAATATTTTTCGACAAAATTGATTTTAAATGTATATATTTATAATTAATACATTAATTTAGTATTTAAAAAAGCTGTGCTTAACTATAATTTATGAGAAAAAAATTAAATATTTATTTGATACATGAAAATTTACACTTATTTGTACCTACACCATAAACTAAATTTATATGAAACTTTTTATATATCAAAATATTATAATTTTACGAAAAATAGTAATGTTATTATTTTTCAAGAACGGGGATTAACTCACATAGCTAAACTTTCATAAAAAACATACCTATGAAAGAGTTTATGATAAATACAGCTTGTAGTAACAATCTTCTGTATAGTTTTCTGGGTTAATCTGCCATTTCTTGCCCTAGTGATAATGCCCATCGCCTTATCAAAGAACATGTATCAATGATATCACAGACTTTAGTCTAGCAAAGTAGCCAGGACTACGCTGTATATATCAGAGGTGAAGTCTACTCCATCCCACACAATAAACTATGTATTATGTATGTTTATTATGTATCCACCTCTGTTAGTACAAAAATATGGATGTCAAAATATATATAAATAAATAAATGTGAATTTCAAAAAATTAACAGTACCTAAAACAGTCAGCAGCGAGGTGCAGTCAGTACTTTTGAATAAGCTGTACTTAACTAGATATTCTGTGAAATAATTTCAAATAAAATATGGACGAGTATATCGTATTATTTTTATCAGAATTATTTTTATTACACTTTATACAAATATAACATTCACCATTCTTACTCATTAATAAATCTCCAAATCTATCAAATTTTTTAAAGTTATATATATGTTAATATGTGGAAACACTTTGAGTACCACTACACTATCGCCATCTATGGACTATATTTGATATTTATTTCCCTGAAACAGCATCTATGTCCAAATGAGAAACTAATTATTATTTGAAATTATTTAAAGCAATATTCTTTATCTGTAATATATTTTGAACACATTATACTAGAATACGCCTGTAAAAGCAATATTTTATATATTTGAATATGTACAAACTGTAATTACCCATACTTCCAAGTATTTACATTAATAATAATAAAAAATAGCTTCGTCTCCATGAGATACCTATTATTTGTTTAATAACAGTGCCTTTGTAGGTAAAAAATCAAGTAATTATGTGTTCTTGGACATATTAAAAAATTGGTATTATTATTTTATTAAGATTTTAGTATATAATTTTTCAATTCCTTAATATTTCCCAAAATATACAGTTACGTACATATTTCAACAACATTATACACTCTATAATATTTTTGTTATTGTACGCGTATACTTTTCAGCGCTAATATGAATAGATTATGTCAATTTACCGCAGCAAAAATAGAATTAAAAATATAAAAATATTTCTTACAAACAGACTTTAAAATATTTAGATATATTTAGCTGTGCCTCGCTAATATGTCGGGATTGTTTACGTCTGTGGGATAATCATACAAAAATGTGTACAGTTTTGTTTTTCTTTCATTAATACAATTTATATTATAGAAGACAAGAGATAATATGAGACAAGATTTTATTCTTATTACATATTTAATATAATATTGAGTAGCTTGTTGGTGTAGTGGTCAAGACGTTGGCCTAGTGATCTAGTGGTCGGGGGTTCGCGCCTCGTTCCAGGACACCAGAAAGTTAGTCCTATTTTCATAGCACAAGCATTTAGCTTAGTTTGAAAATAAGAGGAATATTGATGTGACATGTATTCCGTGTACGCATCTCTATTTTTTTTTAAAAAGAAAAGAAAAAGAAAAATAGTTAACAGCGTAGAATACAGTATTCTTGTACGAGTGTATAATACAATGAATATCTTTTATGTTCCTTCCTCGGGAGGTCTTAAAATAACGATAATATGTTTGTAAATAATTCGTTTATTGAAATATTATAGGTGCACAAATGTATAAGGTAGCGTGTTTACGGAGATGTATCGAAACGAATAGACTTTCAGTTCTTTCTCGTTCGAAATGTTAGATACGATCTGATCTCTGAAGGGCTGTGTTATAGTTTAAAAAGATATTTCTGGAGATATTTCTCCCATTCAATAATATAGAAGATAATTTAAATCCGGGTAAACAAAGTCATAAATTAGACACGTGCACTTACAGGAAGCATAAATAATAAAATAAGACAAAACTGTAAAAATAATCATGTCTCTCTTCAAATCAAGAAAGGTTGAGGTTGACAAACAAAAATATAAGGATGTGGCTTCGAAGGGTAGGTACATACATAACATATCCAGGAGTACATTTTGCATTTTGCGCCCAATTTTTTAGTTACGCCACTGTTGGTAGCCATTCAGAATATTAAAAAAAAATCTGTCTGTATTTGTGCATCTGATCTTTTAATGTGAAAATCTTTTCCAGGAGCTTGACTGATTAGATTTTGCATCGGCCTAATAGTACAGGAATAAATATAATATTTTCTCGTATACGGTACATCGTAAAACGTGTTCTAGATCACTCTTAAGATCCGAATTATCTGTACCACAGATTTATTATAGTTCCCACCTACTAGTAATTAAATTAACCAATGGAACTAATTTCTTAGTTACGACGAGGTTGGAGAAATATTATCAATACAATTAATTGCCTCATAAACATTCAAATAAGACTCGATATAAACTTAATGAGTTTTGAACACTTATCATTTATATAATTATAGTTATTATTACTTAATTATTAGCTACACCACTAATTGTTTCTAAATATTTCTTTAGTTATATCGTAATGTGATTGAATTCGGAAAGGAAATTAAATGACATAATCGTTGGATGATCCATTGGTATTCGAGACGAAATAAGAGGACAACAGAACTAACTAACTGTCTTACTTACCATCATGCCGTTTCCCCGCGAAGGTAGGCAGAGAAGATAGATCGCCATACTCTTCTGTCCTGACACACAGTTCTCGCCTCATCCACATTCATACAAGCTCGCCGATTATCGAGGCTTCTAACAGCATCATCGTCCAGTATCTGGTTTACCTGGTTATGGCAAGTCTTCCGTGGGCGTTCTCTATTTCTGGTGCCATCAACACTTGCGTCACATATTTTTCTTATTTCTTTACTCTTTAATCTGTAATAAGTGAATCTGCCACACATACGTCTAAGTGATCTCATTTCCACTGCATTCGGTCTACTTTCGTTCCACTTCTGCCAGCTCCAGGTCTCACTTCCATACATCAGTGTCGGTAACAGGATGCCACTGTGTTGGAAAACGTGAACATTATATATACTTTTAAAATTAGCAATATTAACTTGGTAGTTAAAATTCATATTTTTTATTTATTATCTTAGTTTTATTAACCACAATTGAGTTTAAAAAACATCTACCGGTTGATAGAAAATAGTCATGGTTTTGATAAAAAATTGGAATTGTCAATTTTGCATATAAACGGTGTAGGTCACAAATTAAATAATTTGGAATCGTTGGAGATAAATAAAGCATGTAAAAGTAATCAGGAAATTCTAAACAGCCAACTAAATTTAACTACGAGTCCTATTCTAAAATTTTTTCCTAAAAATTATTCGACTAAATTTGTATTGAGCAGCAATTTGAGTTAGGTACTAAATTTATTTTTTAAATAATTGCTGTTTTTTTAAAAAAATTAAAAATAGATTCTGGATAAATAGAAAAACAATGCTATATTTTTAGTTAGTTATGACATCTTGAAGAAGGAAAAGGTGTTTTCCGAAACCGGTAGATGTTTTTAAACCCAATTGTGGTTAATAAAACTAAGATAATAAAAAAAAAAAAAACATTATATATTTTTAAATTTTGTATAACTTTGGATTTTTGATGTTATTAATCGGTGCTACCATTCCATGGTTTCACGGCCCATCGAGGGCCATCGGTCTGATGTATCCATCGATATCAGGCGTCTATTCTGGGCTAAAATACTAGAGTTGGCTAAAAGAATACAAAATACAAATCTTAGGGTAATAAACGGTCGTCTTTTTAGATATCCATCAGATCTAATATATAAAGAGTACAATGTCCTGAATATAAGACAAATCTATACGTTGAGACTTGTCCAATATTTCCATGTTAACAGCAACTCATCCCGAGTAATAAATCATGGTCACAACACACGATAAAGAACGAACATCTACATCATCAGTTCCGAGAACCACAACGACATTTCATCAACGATTCTTCATGTTCTTAGCTCCGAAACTGTACAACACACTTAACACCAACTGGACAAGTTCAATTTCAATTAGATTACACAAATGATCCAATCGGGTAGAGATCAATCAGAAGCATCGCTGTCCAACATTCCAACGTAATCATAATACAATACCTACACTGATAATTCACTAGTTTTTAAACACTCTCACTACATGTATATATTTATTCTTGCTGAATCTTTATCTTTTTTGAATTAAATAACACCACAACAGCACGAAAAAAAAACTGGTTACTTTAACACAGACGGCAGTCTAGCAAAGAAGCCAGGACAATGCTTTATATATCAAAGGTGGAGTCTACTCCATCGCACACAATAAACTGCGAGTATTAAACTTAATAGCAATATAATCTCAAGGTCTATTACACCTCTGTTACAACAAAAACATGTATATCAATAAAGCCTAATAAATAAAAGTAAAATACTACATGAATATGGAACACTTCCAGATTTTGCTTCACATTATTAACATAAAACATTTATTAAATATTAAATATCAAATTCAAAGATGAACACAATTAGCTAAACTCCAACGAACCAACTTACAAGAATATTGAAAGACGGAAACATCAAAGAAGGAACCAAAGTATTATTAAGGAGAACACATTCTTATCGTGAAGTTGTAATTATTCAGAACAGACGGTCATAGAATGTGTTCTCTTTAATAATATAAGTTGTATCAATGTGTCTAAAATATAATAAAAATGTATTGATAACTCTGGCGTCTGCAGTCGGTTTACTCAAAAGTATTTGAGATTCCGTAAAAACAATGTAGACAGCTTTCAAATACTGGAACGACAGATGTATTAATTTGAAAAAGTGTAACATGTAGGTTCGAAAATTTGTCATGAAAAATACTGGCGCTATAACACAATTGGTAGTGTACTTCCCCGGATTGGAAATAGAGATCCATGTTCGAATCCCGGTGACGCAAAAACAATACTTTTCGACAAAATTGATTTTATATTTATATTTATAATTAATACATTAAATTAGTATTTAAAACTAAGATATTGTTAGATCACATTCTTGTCTTTTTTATTCTTCATGCATGCAGCGGAAAGTTCTAGAATGTAATAGATGTTTTGACTGCAAGAAAATGATATTAGATATCTCGTGGACGCACGACGTATCTATAGATACCTACTAGGAATTCTGTATTCTCGACTTTTTTCAATTCCCAGGATCAATGTTTTCAAATCCCGAGAATTCACGAGAATGAAGGCTATGAATTTTATTTAATTAAAAAGAAAAAAAAAGATATGCAGTAGCTATTAAGAATATATTATTATCTGAGTAAGGAAACATACTTTAATATTAATTTAATAAACAAATAAAAACTGTTTGATGAAATACTTTTTGATTCACAATGTGGTTGTAGTTTTTTAAAATGAAATTAAATTTACATACATATTGAATAAAAAATCGAGTTTTCCCTCATCTATTCCATGTACCGTTGTATGATAAATTTAATATGGTAAAAAAACGTACGAATTCTATCAGGACTGCACAATGGATGGATCCAAATAATCATAAGGTAATCGGCTTAAAATAATTCAAAGATCTATTCCCCGCGCTCCCTGGTTCTTCAAAAGGAAAGTCTCCAAGATAACAATATCAAATATCTCTAGAATGAGAATTGGGCATTGCCAGGTAGCCTCACATTTATTCAGATTGAACTTAATAGATTCCCCAATATGTGAGTGTAGTGCCGAGGGGGAGACCCTTGACCATATCTTTTCTGCCTGTCCATTGCGGACCACAGGTTTTTTTTACAGTAATCTCATCAATGGTAATTTTAAACTCCCGGTTAACTTGTCATCTTTTATCCCTTAAATCGACACATTGTGCTCCACATAATAGCTATTTTTTTAAATACTAAATTAATGTATTAATTATAAATATATACATATAAAATCAATTTTGTCGAAAAATATTGTTTTTGCGTCACCGGGATTCGAACATGGATCTCTATTTCCAATCCGGGGAAGTGCACTACCTTTGTGCTATAACGCCAGTATTTTTCTTGACAAATTTTCGAACCTATATGTTACATTTTTCAGATTAATACACCTGTCGTTCCATTATTTTTTTGAACGAAAATGGTATTGACTTAATATAATATTTCCGATTTTATAATATCATTGTATCTATAAAATAAAGTTTTAATTTGATTATGGCACACATCACCCTCGAAGGGTGGATTGACTATTTAAAAGAAGAAGAATAAAAATTACATGTACTGATAAAAATTACTAAATACAAACAATTTAATAAAAATCAAAAAACTGAATAAATAACATACAGAACAATAAATAAACACATTGGAATATACTCATACGTATTTGGACATAGTCAACTGAAACCCTTATTAAACATTTCAAATAATTCCATTCTACCTAAATTTTGTTTCAAATAATGTCAGGAATTTTGTTTTTTGTTATCACAAAATTATGTTCGTAAAATATAAGAAAACATACTTCCCTGTTTAAAAAAACGGACAAAACAATTTACTTAATTAATAAATATCAAATATCCGAGGACTAATTTCTCATTAATGCAGATATTTATGGCCGACCAAATAAACTACGGAAACATTCCAATTTTCTATTTATATACTTACTAATGCACCGCTCGTCGCTGGGTCACTATCTGCTGTATGACAATGGTCAGATGGGATTCTCAACTTGATAAAATTAATATCATATAAAAATTAGAATCGCAAGTTATTTACAGAAAAAAAAAACATTGAATTCGCGAATTGTCTCGACACAGAAACTCTTAGTATTAAACGAAAGATTCTTCCATTACATTATGCGTCAGTACGACAACCTACGAAAATAAATTGTCTTAAGCACAAGTTTAGGACGATCATAACCGTGGATGCATCGCATCTGGCCGGAGACCAGGTGTAAGAGCGACTCGTGACTGAAACTTGTGCATTGCACACCGTGCCTCATCTGATTTGTCAAGAAGAAAGGGAAGAAGAAAGAAGAAAAACGTAGAATAACATAATATTCTGTAATATTATATTATTCTACGAATATTACAAAAATATATTATGCGCACATTTTTCTGAGCTAATCTGCCGTGTACATCTGACCTTTCTGGCCGACGTTTCGGATCCCATTGCGGGGCTGATGAAACGTTTAATTCTTGTTTTAATTAAGTATTGACTTGCGATACCGTGTCGAAAGCAGGGTGTGAAACTTTTAGGTAGGTACTGGTTTGCAATAATGTGTCGAAAACTGGTGTTGTCACACCAGCCCTGATTCGAAACATCGGCTAGCAATGTCAGATATACCTGTCAGAATAGCCCAGAAAACTGTACACCGAAGATTCTCAACAACCGCGAAAACCTTAGAATATAATATTATTACAAAAATACGTCGACAATATTTTATAAAATAACTTGTGTGTGTGTGTTTATGTACTTACATACATAAACAACATACGACTAGCAATTATTTTAACCGGCCGGTTGTGTGATCTGTAGTAACTTTTTACCATAGTAAAATTTTACTATAGTTTGCGAAAACGATTTGTTTGATTGTCAGTAAAAAAATATTTACTTCTCGAAAGTACATCCCGTAGTAAACTCATTTTACTCTCCGATAGCCGATAGTAATAACGAAAATGGATAGTTAAATATGGTGGACTTTTTACAGCTGTTCCAAAAGTACGCATTGATACTTTAAAAGGTGCCGTATACGATAATAAATCATTAAATATCCAGCTATTTTAGTGATGAAAGTTTATCCGATGATGATATCGTTGTTTAATATAGATTATTACACATAATACGAGAAAATATCACCACCAAAGTGACAGATATCGAACGCCTTGGCGAAAAAATCTATAGATAATGCATAAAATAAAGTATACTTCATGATTATTTGTCGCACCTATATACATCTCCATGTATGCTTTGACAGTAGTAAATTTGATGTATCAACAACTCGCAAAAGATTTTTACTGCTGGCGTTAGTAAAAAGTTACTATAGCGAAAACCGGCTCTGAACCTGCGATATCATACAGACTACATAGTCTCAATGAGATATGGTGGTGTGTAGCAATGTACGTATTTATTTATGTTTAAGTTTACATTCTCCATAGAAAATAATGAATGGATTGGAGATGGCATGTTAATGGCCAATTTACACGTCGATGGGAGAACTTAACAATGGTTAGTATCGTAACGTGGGCAGTTTATAGTATTTTTTCTTTCACCCTTTCACGACCAGTATTAGCACTTTTTAAAATTATTTCTATTGTATATTTAATGTTCTATTGGTCTCACTTTATTCTAGAATCGTTTTGAGAGCTGTTCACATTCCGCTCAACAAAACAACGTGTTACAAAATCTTAAAAGCTTTTTTGGAATATATTTTAAAGTTAGTTACGTTTCGATAAATAGTTACCAAAACCTTGTGGCGCCCCTTTATAGTTAACATTTTTCTTTTTCTTATATCATATGTCACAATTATTACATTAGCTCATTATTACATTCAGATATTAACTGATATAGGCTAGCTCCGGCATCATCATACTAAAGCCATACCTGTTCAATATGTATTAATTTGACATGAGACTCGTAATCGTATTATATTCAGAAGGCAGCCAGTGAGAAGCTATAGAAGTCAAGCATCCCCACGAGGGGAAGGTAAACGTCACATTTATGTGTTGAAGTCGCAAAACTTGGTCACAGTTCGTCAGAAATACACCCTGTCCAGGTCGCAAGAAGGTGCGAAGGAGACCTAGTGGAATGTTCCGTTATATTAATTCCCGGCATCGTCTATCTCAGCAACCCCCAGTAAGAGAATCACACACTAATAAATTCCCGGAAAAGTCCAAGATTCCTTTAATTTTTTAATAAATAAAATACTTCTTCTATTTGTTTGCGACTTACATTGATATTTGATAAATCTTTAACGAACTAATGACAGTGCCTCCCAGCTTTCCTTTCCTCCCCCGTCGTTAGCGAGCGGTCAGTCGATCGGCAACCTTGAATAGGAATGGATAAACACTGTTATCAACCTCGAAGGCTCCGTGCGTCGATCCGAAGATGTTGAGAGATCCAGGAAAAGTAGAATTCGTGAGTTTCTTTTTCCTATTTCTGTATTTCTGGTACCTAAAATGCGATTCCACCACCAACAAATTGTTTATTATTAACATTTTGAGGACGCATCAAAACTGACTTTAATCGATCAATTTTGTCGATTTATTCATTAATATCAAAGATGTGGAGTCATTCATACTATCGAAGGTACGAAACATCTAATAACTTCTTCTTCACCTGTCATCGTCTATTGAATGTTGGCAACCAGGTTGAGTTTACTTGTGCAAGGTGTTAAAAATCACCAGAATTTTGTATATTGAAGCACTTTTTGAAGGTACAAACCTAAGAGGCTAATATTTCTCATTGTGTATGTATGTTTCCAAAATGTGTAGCTTTCTTTCATTTGACAGTTGTTATTAGTTCTCTCGACGTATTCATGCATCTTGATATTTCTTCATTGGTGTGGTAAATGTAGGAAATCTTTAACATAAGTCGATACAGCCACATCTCAAATGCCTCTAGCCTTTAAATGATAGCTATGCGCGACCGCGGCGTTCTACCATCTTCGTCTTCCACACCTGAAAACGGGGTGACGGTAAGTAATATTTTACTTTCCTCGTGTATTTTAACAAACGAGTGCTGGCAATGAATGGGTTAATATTAGATAATCTTAAACTAGCCTGTAGGCAGAGGTGTATTCGTCGTAATATTTTTACATCAGTTTATTTCCTATGATGCAAATTTTGTAATTTGACACTTCTCGAGTGTTAACTACATGTAGCCATCTATATTTTTTTTCTAAATTTCAACAATTAATTCAATAATATCAGTAATGAAGAAATATTAAAAAAAAATTACTTTAATATAATACTTTTAAAATTAGCAATATTAACTTTGTGGTTAAAATTCATATTTTAATTTTATTATCTTTGTTAGTTATGACATCCCAAAGAAAAACATGATATTTTTCGAAACCGGTAGATGTATTTAAACTCAATTAAGTGGTTAATAAAACAAAGATAATGAAATAAAAATATAAAATAACCTTAATTTATTTTAATAATAAAAAATAATTTAGTCTTGTGTTTGATTCAACCGAATATTTTTATGTCGCGAAATTCACACCAGATCGTGTTTGTTTGATGTTGCCATGCGACATAGACGGATGGGCGGACGAACGTGAGGAACTTTTACAGGTATTATCAAAAGTTGGGCCCTGTGGTTTCGGAGTAAAGCGTCGATAATTTGTTCGGAAAACGAGCACCGTTCGATTTACGACAGTGATTTATGAAAAAACACATTACATTTATTATACCATTTCTACATAAAATAATATTTTTAACTCAATTTTCAAAAATGTTACCAAAATATAATAAAAATATCGATCTTCCTGGCGGAGAATCAAATGCAAGTGAGAATATTTTATAAGTTTACTGGTATCATGAAATGTTTATTAATACTAGATCCATATGCATTTTAATAGGGGAACTATTTTTTTTAATGAATTTCATTAAGTAGGTATTATATTTTGATGTTAATGTTAAAAATGTACAAATAATGAAGTAAATCAAAAATATAAATCAGTGCATTATTACACAAAAAAATCATTTTATATATTTAGAAGTCTATTAAGGCAATCGGAAGATGGTAGAACACTTACTTATCGGTAGTGATGAGCTCAAAATCACGAACCGCGAGTCAATCACTGATATCTTTGAGTCACACTCGCTATCAGTGATCGAATATCTGAGAATATCGTGATTCGTGAATCATTTTTTTATATTTTATTTATATTTAGTTGTGTAGTTCGTGATTTGACCCGAAATGCTGAAAATTTGATCCGAAAAATGTACTTTTTTATGGTTTTCATTCTCTTTGTGATGATATTAAATTACGTAAATAATGTTTGAATAATATAAGTTAATAGGCTAAAAATTATGTTTATTTATTTATTTCGTGTATTGTGATATCGTGCGACACATGCGTATTAGTAATGAAACTGTGATCATAGTCACAGTTTTCAATCACTGATATTATAGAATATCAATCACAATCACGCCAGCGAGTCGAGAGAAGCATTTTTTCTCAACACTACTTATCAGAGGTAGAGGGATCGATCCCGGTACTGGTACACATATTACGAAATTTACTAACGCGCATATTTCCAACGCAGTTTTCATGACAAATTGTACTAGAGTACCCGTTGAATAAATATATTACACGTTAGTTAAAATTAAATGTTAAAACAAATTCGATTGCACGCCGCTTGTATTGACATTGCTTCGTTAAAAAATTGGTTCACGAATGTACTAAAACCCTGTATTAAAAATATTAATACAGCCCCTAATGCGGGTCTTAACAGATAAATGCGTTCATAAATTTGGCTTCAATTAGACGAACTGAAATTTCACGCGCCCAAATTATTATGATTTTATTGATCATATTAAAGAGATTACTCGTAAGGGCGATAATAAATACACGATACGCCGTCCGGTAACGTTATTTTACAAATAGAATAATAACTTCATTCACGGGATCTTGATCCTTATGGTAAGACCGAGTTTAACCGTTTCGAGTGCGAGTAGGCGTCAATGGCGCTGTGGTTTAGAAATTTTAATATATTTTTTATTTAATGTAATGCTATTTAAGTTGGTAGTCGATTTATGAAATAATCGCTTGAAAAAGGTCTCTTTTGTCAGTACTTCCGTGTGTACTATAAATTCTACAGCACCTTATATAATAAATTGCGATGTTAAGAGTAAATATAACAATTTAGATTATTCTAATTTAGTTTGAACACAGGTAATAAACTTTACGTATTATTTGTTTAATCCACGAGTTTGAAAATGCACATAAGTCGATTATTTATATTTACACATATATATATATATATATATATATATATATATATATATATATATATACGCGTATAGTGGTATATACTAGGTACATACTTCATTTATAATAATAATGTGTTTATTTCAGCTCGGTAAGGTTTTTTTTTTAACCCGATTCGCCATAGAGATAATACATATCATGTTATACATTAAGGTTATGAAATAAATATAATGCTATGAAAAAGAAAACCAAGGAAAATATTAATAAATATAAAAAAATTAATAAAAAGTAAAAAGTTCACACATATATACACACAAAATATAAATATTACATGTATAACTACTTCAGTCACGGCCATTGTTGTATATGTAGCTATTCTGAAAGCGTTGCCATTCTCTGGTCAGGGAACCAGCTTTCCATGAGAGCGCCGCTTGCACAGAGAGTTGGTGCTGAGCTCCAGCAACTCGATGTCTCAGAAGCTTAACGAATCCATGTATACGCCCTTCGGTAAACATTGTATATGCGCTGCAATAACGCGCCAATCCGAACAGTATTCTGTAAGAGTTGTTGTACTGAATTCGGAGACGGTTGTACGAGTACGTCACGTGCTTGTATTTCGACCAGAGCTCGCAGGTATACATGCTGGTGAAGAACGATTTAAACAGGATACTCTTAACGGTACTAATAACGATGTTGTAAAAGTAAAATAATATGCAGTTTAGAGTTTAGTTTAGAGATTGTATTCACATGAATTCTATAATCTTCCAGAAGAATTTTGTTGTAAAAAGAATATCTGTAAGGGTTTTTTCTATCCTCGGGAAATATTAATATTATTACTATTAATCTATTATTGTTTAATATTCAAGTAATTGAATGAAGGGTTAAAAATATTATAATTCAATATTTTTTCGATTTCAATGTTTTCTCTCTACATTCAAAATAAAATCAAAAAGCATCAGTTTAAAAATATTGTTTTTAACTAGTATAATAAAATATGTATGTTATTTACGTATGTATGTATGCAGAAGCATGCACTACACACAATTTAAAATACTGTAAAATCATAATTTTTGCAAAATAAATATAATAAATATATTTTATTTATATATTATGTATTAAGGGCCGATTATGTGATCAGTACTAACTTTTTACTGTGTTAAAAAAGTTACTAAAGTAAACATTTTTGCGAAAACGGGTTGTTTGATTGTTAGTAAAAAAATATTTACTTCTCGAAAGTACATGCCGTAGTAAACTCATTTAAATTTCCTATATCCGATAGTAAAAACGAGAATCGATAGTTAAATATGGCGGTCACTTTGATTGATACTTTGAACGTTGCAGTATAGGACAATTCATCATTCAATATCATACTATTTTAGTGATGAGAGTTCGTTCGATGATTTCGTTGTTTAATATACACTATTACACAGAGAACGGAAAAATTACACCACCAAAGTGTATACAATATCGAACGCCCGGGTGAAAAAATCCATAGATAACGCATAAAATAAAGCATATTTCATGATTATTTGTCACACCTATAAGCATCTCCGTCTATGCTTGTGTATGATGTATCAACAACCAGCAAAGGGTCACTACGGACGCTAGTAAAAAATTACTACTGATCACACAATTGGAAATATTTTATAAATTATAAATATATATTTTATCTCTACTACGGGGAAGAGTGTTTTTTGGGTCAACAAAATACAACCAAACAAACCCTATGTCTTATGTAACATAAAATTAACAATAGTGGTTTTTTAAATTTATCTGAAATTATTGAATTTGATATTCAACGACACATGCCTATAGGTACTTTTTAATAAGTTAAAAACTAAGTTAGTATTTAACCGCCGCGAGTTAAAATACAAAATTACTGTATAATTTATTAAAATGATCAATCGCAAATTATTTTGTGTTAAATAATAAAAAATATTTTTTCATAAATGATATGCGTGAATATTATTTTTTTAACGGGATAAACTCAACCGTGAAATGTAAATAAATTGAAGTCAGCTTCGCTCAGAAACTTACATAGGTATCTCTACCTATTTAGAGCAATGTGGAGATCCAAGTTTCGGAACAAGAACTCTAATAATTATAAAAAGGCTATAATTCATAAATATAATATTCTCCTCGGTCAGGTTCTTGAAATTGATTTATTACAACTTTTAGAAAACTTTGCGCATAAATAACTCCGCAGCGGCACTGACGGTTGTTGTTGTCAAATAAATAGATAAATAATGATTTAGGAATGAAAGGTTAATTGAATGATATATTCTCCTTTCACACATTAGTTATCGAAGGCCTGTGCGCTGATCGCGTTTTCTAAATATACGTTCGGTACCTCGCCGGGCACAATACGAATGAAGATGTTATTTGTAAACTGTGTTGGGACATATTATATTAGTTGAGATATAAATCTAGCCAACACCTCTGCTGGGAGGCTGAATGTATTAAATGACTAATGAAAAGGGAGAAATAAAAATGTTATACGAGTGTGGATGCGGCGGTATGTGAAGTGGAGACCCAGCAGGCGGCAGGCAGTGGCGCACTGTTAATAATAATAATAATAATAACATTGGATAATATATATTACGCCATTTTCGTAAAAAAAATCTCCTCTAGAGCACTAGTATTAAAAATTAAAAATTGTTATTTGAGTTTATTTAATTATTCTTAATATAGTGTATTTTTATATATAATTTAATATAAACAAGATCAAAATCGTTCCTTTTTAATACAATTTATCTTTAAAATATTTGTTTAAAATAAAATGTTGAATCTATGTAGTTTTTCCTTATGTTTTGTGGCATTTCATTAAAAATCTTCATCACACTGTACACCGTAGATTTCTGAGATTTAGCTTTCTTCCTGAATGGCAGTCTCAGTCAATCTTTTCCTCTTGTATAATGTTCGTGCTCATGTTGATTTGCGTCAATTTTTCTATATTTTTTATTGATATGATTTTGTGAAAAGGTACGTTTTCAGTCTATTTTAAAATAAAGTTTCTGATGCACTGTTTCTTATGTTACTTTACCTGTCAATGAGAGTCACTGTTTTTCTCGAAACTAGAGTAGTGCTAATAAACTCAAGTAGAGATATAACAATGTTTCATTTATATCCGTTCATTATGTTAACGTCGATTCTATAAATAATATAACTTGATTAACTGATTAAAATGAATAATATCGAGAAAAATTAGGGTACCGGGACACGAGATAGCAAAAAATTACGGAGACTACGAAAATAAGAGTCTCACGGAAGTAAAATTACTATCTCAAAGATTGTCTCTAGTTAAAATATCTTCCGTTAATGTTTTGAATCTCTCCTCCGCCACACCACTGGTCGTCAGTGTCCGGCGCACTCATTCCGTTTCATGGCTCCAGGGCGCGCGGGTCGTGACGTATTATTATATTAGTAAAGGAACAAAAAAAGAATTAAAAAACCCACACCGCATAGCGCGCGGACCGATTTATAGCACTACTAATTATTTTAATCGCTCGTTAAATTAAATAAGATTTAAATCAAAATAGCAGACGGCCTAATCTCTTATTGATAGGGATATAAAACGAGCGATATACCTAATGGAAGTACGTTTAATTGACTTCTTATATCGTGTGGTTACATTTTTATTATGCTTTTGAATCATCTACTTCTATTAGCATCAATAAAATTGTTAATTAGTTATTTTATATCCTACTAGCGGTCCGTACCCGCCGTTGCCCGGGATTCTGATTTAATTATTGTTTAATTTAGGGATTTAGGAGTAAGGAAATACATTTATTTTGCACAAGTAACAACGTATTAATTAAATAATTATTTTGTATAGATACATTATTTACAATTCGATATTACGGCAAGTTTCCAGGAGTTTCAGGAAATAAGCTGTAGTTGACTAGAACTTCTGCGAAAAAAATCGAAATATAATACAATGTATTTTGTAATATTTATATCACAATTGTTATCATGTTATTCAGATTTTAATATATCGTAATATTCTGTCAGATATATATAATTTTTTCTAAGGAGAACACATTATTATTGTGAAGTTGTAATTTTTCAGAACATAGTGAAGTTGTAGTTTCATAATAATTTTCATATTATTGTGAAGTTGTAGTTTTTCTGTGATATTTTTTAAATACAAATTAAATAATGGTATAACAGATGTATCAATTTGAAAGTGTATCATATAGGTTCGAAAATTTGTCGCCAACTTACTAGGTTGTGACATGGTGTAAATGTCAGCGCATTTCCCCGGATAGGAAAAGTTCCTGGTTCAAATCCCGATGGCAACCAATTTTTTTTTTTTTTACTATAAATTGATTTTATCTGTATATCTTTCTAATTGATACATTTAATAATTTGTATTAAAAATACATATTATAGTACAGCTAATTTCAATGTACTTACTGACTGCCTGCTCCTCAAATTTTCCGCTCAGGTTAGACCAAATTTTGGGAAACTGCCTCACATTTAAAAAATTTCTGTAGTATTGAAAACATTGTATAAATTTAAATAGAAACATTGATAGTAAAAAATTAATAATAATAAACAAATGTATATTTAAATTACTAATATTCGACATGGTTTCCCAACCACTTAGGTAAAGTTAGAATTTAAAACCTATAAAATTGCAAAATTTAGCCCTGAAAGGAAAAGGACGACATGTCCGGGGGCGGAAATGGAGAAGTTTCGTCCAAAAAATAACTGCAACATTTCGAAAGAATGCCATTCAATTAAAACATATATAAATACTAATTAAATGTATTAATTAGAAAGATATACATATGAAATCAGTTTTATCGAAATATATTGTTGTTGCCTAACCGGCACTCGAACCTGTAACATATAGGTTCGAAAATTTGTCGTCAAAAATAATATTTAGTGATAACATTGATTTTATAAGTATATCTTTCTAATTAAAATATTTAATTAGTATTTAAAATATCAAAGACCTGTGTTCTGAATAATTTCAACTTCACAATAAGAATATGTTCTTCTAATAATAAAACATATATATATATATATATATATATATATATATATATATATATATATATATATATATATATATTGCGTCCTCTTTAAACTCTATCAATACGACTTAAGACCGGGAGGAATGGAGAAGTATTAATAATATTTCTTTCCATCGGGAATCGCTTGAAGAACTTTTTCTTACTGAGAGAATAAGTTAATAAGTTATAATATATTAATAATGGTGTAGTAGTTACTCGAAGCAAGTCCACATACTAACATATAGACTACTTTCAAAAAATTGATAAATGTGGAGATTAAGGGGTGAGAGTCATCTACCTTATTTTTACGGAATATCAAATAGCTTTGAGTAATCTGATAGCAGACGCCAGAATTATCAATTAATTTTTTATTAAATTTTGGACATATTGATACAACTTTATTATTAGAACGCATGTTCTCCTAATATTCAAACAAATATTGCTAACATTAACATCTTCATTCGTAACTCTTTCAGCTTATTTGAAGCATTTTTCTGTAGCCTTATCATTTCGTCGATAAGTGTTCATGCTTCAATTCCATAAAATCATATTGAGAACACATCTGCGTGGACGCGTCTGAACATTTGTATTCGTTATTTGAGAATGAGATCACGACTATAGAACATCATTTTCATGCGAATAAAGGTTGCACGAACTTGCTCAATATGGCAGTTAATTTCAACACGATAAATAAACACATTTTGAGTTAATTTATTTGACTATGGAAGAGTTATATCTCGTGCGAAAAAATACCGTAATTTTTAGAGGCATCGCCTTGACAATGGCACGTGTTACTATCCGTGAAACCATCTACAAAAAACGATCGAACCTAGAAGAGATGCCATTTCCATATATACACTTGTGTGTGTGTGGGTATATATAAATATACCTATATGTATGAATATATATATATATATATATGTATATATTTAATGAAATCACATTTAAATCTTTGTTTTAATTATCAATGAACGTGGTATTTTAAAATTGCAACGTCATAATAATAATGTGATTTTATTAAAAATACATAAAAAAATAATGTTAAATAATTTTATTAAGGAGAATACATTCTTATTGTGAAGTTGTAATTATTCAAAATATATGTATGTGATAATTTAAATGCTAATTGAATGTATTAATTAGAAAGATATACATGTAAAATCAATTTTATAGAAAAATATTATTGTTGCGCTACCGGGATTCGAACCTGGATATCTTTCCATATCGGGGAAGGTGCATTATCTAACTATGCTACAGAGACGGTACTTTCGACGACAAAATCAAAGTAGACAGCTTTCAAATAATGGAACGATAGATGTATTAATTTGAAAAAGTGTAACATATGGATTCGAAAATTTGTCGTCCAAAGTACTGTTGCTGTAGCATAGTTAGATAATGAACCTTCCCCGGTTTGAAAAGAGATCCAGGTTCGAATCCCGGTAGCGCAACAACAATATTTTTAGATAAAATTGATTTTATATGTATATCTTTCTAATTGATACATTTAATTAATGTCCGTCTCGACACAGAATTTCTCTAGTGAGACGGGCACAGTCCAAACAGATTTTTACATAGTATTATATAGTTACTAATAAAATAAATAAATAAATTAGTATTTTTAATATTTTTAATACAAATTAAATGTATTGATCACAAATATATACATATAAAATCAATTTTATCAAAAAATATCGTTGTTACTACCGGGATTCGAACCTGGATCACTTCCAATCCGCGGAACGTGCATTACTGAAACGGTAAATGTATTAATTTGAAAAGTTTAACATATAGGTTCGAAAATTTGTCGACAAAGTACTGCGTTGGTGTAGCATAATCGATTATGTAATTCTGAATAATTACAACTTCGCAATAAGAATGTGTTCTCCTTAATAAATTGAATATTTAATAATACCACTTAATGTATCTAAAGTAAAAGCTTTTCAGTGGTAATATCGGTATTAATTAATAAATTTCATTATATTTCACTTATTTTTCGTGTTGAATGAAGTCGTTCTTGTATTTCTTTCTTTTTCGTACACACGGCCCAAACGCGTTCCGTGCGCTCGTTCGGTTCTCGTTGACTTTTTTCAACATGGCGGTCATCTGCCGCCAAAATATCTCGGGATATTAATATAAACAGCGGGAGGCTCATTTATCATATTGTAATTAACACATCAACGCCTGGGATATAGAGGCAGTGTGGAAAAGTGGGAAAAAGACCCACTGGGCGGATTCAAATTGTAAGTTTTATATTTCACACATTGTACACAATTTATGTTTGTCTGAAACATATGCAATTCTAGCAATATTTGAATATGTTCAAAATCACATAATTACTAAGTTTTCACCTACAAAGGCACTGTTATTAAACAAATAATAGACACCTCGTGGAGACGAAGCTATTTTTTATTATATTTAATGGAAAAATATGATAATTACAGGGCTGATGACCTGTCTTCGGCTGGCTTAAGTGATCACTTTACATAAATATAACGTTCACCAATTCTTACCCATTAATCAATCTATCAAATTTTTGGAAGTTGTATATGTGTTTATATGTGAAAACACTTCGAATACCAGTACACTATTGCCATCTATGGATTAAATTTGATATTAATTTTTCTGAAACAGCATATATGTCACAATGAGAATCTAATTTTTTTTTTTGAAATTATTTAAAGCATTTTTATCTGTAAAATGTTTTTGACACATTATACTAGAATATGCATGAAAAATCAATATTTTTATATTTTATTATTTTGACCAGTATTATTATTAGCAATATTTGAATATGTAATTATCATACTAATTTAATGTATTAATTATAAATATATACATATAAAATCAATTTTGTCGAAAAATATTGTTTTTCCGCTAACGGAATTCGAACCTGGATCTCTATTTCCAATCCGGGGAAGTACACTACCAATTGTGTTATAGCGCCAGTATTTTTCATGACAAATTTTCGAACCTATATGTTACACTTTTTTAAATTAATACATCTGTCGTTCCATTATTTAAAAGCCATCTACATTGTTTTTACGGAATCTCAAATACCTTTGAGTAAACCGACTCCAGATGCCAGAATTATCAATTCATTTTTATTACATTTTGGACACATTGATACAACTTATATTATTAATATTATATCATATACTCCTTAATAATCTAATTATCCATTCTTCCATATTTTTCCATTAAATATAATAAAAAATAGCTTCGCCTCTATGAGATATCTATTATTTGTTTAATAAACAATTCTCTATCAATTGCAAAGCATGATTTAAATATGTACCTATTGACGGATTGAAATCAAATATGACAGTATACACATGGCGAAAAGTTGTAGATATGTCCAAAATTATTATGTAGTATATCCAAAAAATCAAGGTTATGCATGTAGTCATTTTGCATGGAGAACAAGGGAGACACATGTTGCACGTACCATGAGCTGAACACCAAAGACATACTTTCAACCATTTGCCTAAAACGAAGCTTGTTGTGGTGGATCACGTCAAAGAACGGGAAGGAAAAGGAAGATCCCCCGCCCCTTGGACCAACCAAGTGGAAAAGACAACAGGCACTTCTTTATTGACAGCCCTAAGATCTGCACAATGCCGTGAAAAGTGGATGAGCATAGTCAAAAGTGTGGGATTTTATGGAGATTACTATTACCTATCACTATCAAATATGATTTTAGAACAAAACGTAATATATCTATTTAATTTGTATATGTCAAATATAATTGACTCTTAACTAGGCATGATACCAGAAAATACAGTGAGATGTAATCCAGTGAGATGAAGATGCCAGATATAATAATAAAAGAAGAGGACAATCTACTATGAAGTCAATTGAAGCGGAAAATATTTTAAAATTAAACAAAATTTAAGATATAAGCTTTTATTACATACGATATACAACATTAACGTCGACATATACATGTATATACATATCAAACCACTCCTGCATAGAATATGTTTTTTTTTTTACATATTTCTGTCTAGTTATGTTCTGTAAATATACTGAATATCCATAGCAATGTTCTTAAATATTACAGTCCACCCACAAACCTCCTGCTTACAGGATAACATTATAATATTTCGAAATTTCAACAATTCAATTTTCAACATTCCGGGGAAGCAAAAAATTAATCAATCAAATCACAGGTCTTTCGCCTCCACTGTCATCATCAACGCCAACGATTTTGCATTTACCGGTGCGTAAAACAAAGCTCCTAAGAGCCTGAACATTCCTGACGACAGACAACAATAACATGCGACCAGCACCCATCTAGAAGACCCTGTCGCAAACTTCACTCTTTTCGCCGCCATCTTTCAGATAACATCTGCAGGAAACGCCTCTGTAATTTTTATTGTCTAGATATATCATTGTACATTTGTAACCTGTACTCAATAAACTTGTGTGAACCGTGAATAGTTTTTATTTTATAATCTGCTCTGGCCACATACATAATATACTCTATGATCATCAACCACGAACGCGTGAGTGAAGGGTGATTATTATCCATATTCATACACTATATGTATAAATTTTGTATACACCCAAGCTAGTGACTCCATCTCTCTTTAATCTCATTCCTCAAATATCTAAAAAATATTTGGTTGCTATCGGGATACTATGATATATTAATAATCTTATAGTATAGTTCTGATACAACCTATTTATTGGATTGGTGGAATAAAATCAGGGTGCAAAATTGGTCATAAAGATTTATTTTATTATTGCTGATAAATAATGAGCATGTGAAGCAGTGTTCACCCAAAATAAGGACGAAGAAAGAAGTACAATACATTTGATTGTAAAAAAGAGGTTATATATATATATATATATATATATATATATATATATATATATATTTAATAAAACGTAACATTTCAAAAACAAGAGTGAACAAATCCGCTTCAAGTGATTAGCATTAAAATATATAATAAAAAAAGCAAGTCTGTCAAAAAAAAAAGAAATAAAAATAGAGCAGTATCCGAAGCAATTTGCAAAGGTACAATCCAGTATCATTATGTTTGGCAGCCTGCCTTGCGAGCGGAGTGTGGCTATGTTCACTCTCGTCCTTGCTTAATGGCCGCACGGACTGAAGGAGTTAATCAGGGGTTACACATTTTTAAGTGACAACTCAATTTATTATTTTGTATCAATAATATTACTATCGAAGATACTATTTAAATTTCTTAACGATGTGAATACCGAACAATGGCGTATTCACATCGTTACCTACATCAAAATTAAAAGAAAACAAAATAATTTAATATTTTAATAAATGTTATTGTATTCATATACGTATAGCATCAATATTTTTATTATTTTTAAATTAAGGTAAACGATTGTACTATGAAAATAGAACTAACTCGATTGTCTCCAAGAACGTGGCTTGAACCCCAGGCCACTAGATCACAAGGCGAGTATTGTAATCACTAGACCACAAGCACGTCGAAACATTAATAATAATAATGAATTTTTAATGCGTAATTTAATTGTGCATAGATATCCTAAATAATAATTTTTAAGCACTATTTGAATATGTCAATAATCCAGTAATTGTGTGTTCTTGGACATATTTAAATATTGGTAATATAATATACTGGTTAAAATAACAAATATGTAAAAAATTGAAAAATATTGATTTTTCAGGCGTATTTTAGTATAATGTGTTAAAAAACATTTTACAGATAAAGAATTTTGCTTTAAAATAATTTTAAAAAAATCAGATTCTCATTGTGATGACATATGTGTTGTTTAAAAAAAAGGGAAAAATGAATTATCAAATTTGGTCCATAGATGGCGATGGTGTAGTAGTACTCGAAGCGAGTCCACACACTATCATTTATAAAACTTTAAAAAATTTGATTAATGTGGAGATTGAGAGGTGAGAATTGGTGAACGTTATATATATATAACGTTATATATATATATATATATATATATATATATATATATATATATATATATATATATATATATAACGTTCAAAATGATGATTATTAAATCATGATTATCATCAGCTGTTTTCTATTCACTGTTGGATGAAGGCTTCCCCAAGTATCTCCCACTTTTTTCAGTTTGTTTTTATTAGCTGCCACGTATATTATCATTTCAGCATCTGTAGACCTTTTGATTTTCCTCGTGGACTACGGAATGACAGCGTTTGTCCAACGATTGTTCGTCTTTCGAATGATGTGGCATGTCCATTTAATTTTTTCAACGTACTCTTCACTAGTATTTTATCTACAAAATTCTTTTTTGTCTCATCTTGTGATGTCCAAAATATTTTGGCCTATCTCTTTTAGAAAATCCACATTTCACAGCAATACGCGAGCACTGAATGTAAGCATTAGTTAAAAAGTTTCCGTTTTAGATACAGTGGAAATTCACTTTTGAAAATCATGTTCAAGCGTCTGAATTTTGTTGCGCATGTCACCGAATATTAAAATTTGTTGTTCTAAGTTGCCATAATTATCGACTTGTTTAAATAGGGAACCATTAACATAGATCTCTATTGAGTTAACAAAACAGTTTATCATTATTTTAATCAAGATTATTGAAGTGCTTTTGGATACACAATATTTTTTGTTTTTCCGTCTGGTGCGTATACGAAGAAGTCGTTGGAAAAAACGATAATTCTTGGAAAATTCGCCACAGCGAATCCTAAAAATATCCAATCAACGTGTCCTAATTTCACATTTCACGACATATAGTTTGCCATGAAACTTATAGCTGTGGGGCGCAGATTGCTTTTTTCGGTAAACTTTCTCATTGTAAAATAGTTGTACTAATTCAGAAACCTTCGCGAGCGTGTGCACAATAACTCACCAAAGTTTCATCACAATCCGACGAACGGTAAAGGAACGCATACGGGACAAACAAACATTCATTTATATATATATATATTTTTTTTTTCATAAAACAATATTTTTCGATAAAATTGATTTTAGATGTATATCTTTCTAATTAATACATTTAATTAGTATTTAGACAATTAAATACTAATTATATGTATTAATCAGAAAGATATACATCTAAAATCAATATAATCGAAAAATATTGTTTTACGATCTCTTTCCAAACCGGGGAAGGTACATTATCCAAATACGTTACATTGACAGTACTTTTGACGACAAGTTTTCGAACCAATATGTTACACTTTTCAAATGAATACATCTATCGTTCCATTATTTGAAAGCCATCTACTTAATTAATAAGTATTTAAAATATCACAGACCGTCTGTTCTGAATAATTACAACTTCACAATAAGAATGTGTTCTCGTAATAATATATTTGTCTTTTATTACAAAACGTAGGTGGATTAAATACTTGCCATTTATACTAATGCCATTCTCATTTCAATCTAGTTGCCTGAACAAATTTTAAGTGAGATTATATCACCGTGTGGACACCTTTCTTGATAAGGAATCTACGATATGGATTATTTAATAATGCAATTATTTAAATACAATCGTTGTAATATTCTTTGAATATTTTGCACCTTTTCAGAATAAAAACGCGAGATGCAATCCATTACGTTGGCCAGCCTTCTCGCGGCTGTGTTCACACGTGTCGTGAGTAATAACCGACCGAGATGAAGGTGTTGAACAGGGGGTTTTTATTCTTACAACAGGCGATAATTAGCGTTTTCGATACGGTATATTAAAATGTCATTAAAACAGATATTTCTCCCGATTCTCAAAAGCGCGTTATTTAATTTCGAATAACGACTTTGGTGATTGATCTATTCTGCTTGCCACCGAATGGACAGGCTGTTATGAGAGACTAGTCAGTACCTATATACCCATCGATAATTCAAACAAATATCTAGTAATGCAATATTCTAGATATAGGTATGACTTACTAAAGACGTATGAAGAAATCAAATACTTCATAATGCCCACAGTACCGACGTGTTTGAATTGGTTGAGCAGTTAAAATGTCTGGAAATTTTTATTTATATTTTTATTTATAACACGATATCCATTAAGAAATGTCTAGATACAACTAATTTTATCCGAGCACTTAAAATGTCATTTAAAAATTAAAATAAAAGAAAGACAGATTTTTTTGAGATGTTTGTTATTTCACTCACAGTACTGAAACCATTATCGTCTGAAAATTATTTACGGCATAATTGAAATAACTCAATATTTGAATTAAATATATATTTGTCAATCTTTCAGCACATAGACACATACAGGATGAATATTATGTTCCAGGCCGATATTATTTTTTAATAACTAGAAAATTAAACACAATTTTTTAATTTAAATTATTTATGTCAATTATGTAGTTAATTACAATTATGCATAATATATGATATTTGTTAAGTAATCGCCATTGGCATCGGCACACATACGTGCTCTTTTAACCATATTTTTTATAACATTCTCGCACAATTCGCGTGTTATTTCAGCAATTTCATTTCGAATATTGTCTTGTAGCATCGGAATTGTTATTGGCTTATTGGCGTAGATATTTTTTTTCAAGTATTATCACAGAAAATAGTCAGGAGCCATAAAATCAGGTGATCGAGGAGGCCAGTCATATCACAATTTTTCGACATTATGCTGCCGGGAAAAATCTATCGTAAAATTTCAAGCTTGGCTTGGGCTGTGTGTGAGGAAGCACCGTCCTGCAAGCCTAATCGACCTAATTCGGCCATCAAGAATTTTTACAATATGTGACGATAGCGATCACCATTAATGGTTACAGCATTGCTATTATTATTTAAATGAAATGTTTTAATGACTTAAACACGTTGTTAAGATGTTAGATACTTCACAATAAATTGTTATAAGCTACTCTCTACGACTACCAAATGCGAACTAACAAATGTCTGCTAAACTAAAATGGCAGCCAAACAAAATCGGTCTGAAACATAATATTCATCCTGTAGTATAGAAGTACTCTATTTCTCCACTCTTATACAATATTGCATATTATACAATGTGAGTGCTACATGCCAGTTACTTATTACTGGGCTTATCAAATTAGATACGATTTTAATTATATACATTTTCGTATTGTGTTAGTTTTTTTTTTAGAGTAACATATCAGGTCCAAGTTCCAGCGCATAGTGAAAAATATATAGTCCACATTTTGGAGATGCCAGCAGAATCCGGATTGGTGTTGAGTGCCTATTCCTTGCTGTCCTGATATTCTTCCAGCAACTATGCTTGTACGCAACAGAAGGGTTGGTATTTATATTAACCAGCTAGTTTAATGAAGTCATAAAAATCGTTTACACTAGTCGAAAAATCTTCCATTAGAAACAAAGAGTGTTTATGTTAACCGACATAAAGTATGTCACATATAAAAGCGGTTGATCATTACTGTGATTTACTTGATAAAATAATAATAAAGTTCTATTAATGTGTCCAAAAATTAAATAAAAATGAATTGATAATTATGGCGTCTGCTATTAGATTGTTCAAAGGTATTTGAGATTCTGTGAAAATAGGGTAGATGACTCTTTCAAATAATGGAACTATTAAATGTATTAATATCAAAAAGGTAACATATAGGTTCGAAAATTTGTCGCTAAAAATATTGTCGCTGTAGCATAGTAAGATAATGCACCTTCCCCGGTTAGAAAGAGATCCAGGTTCGAATCCCGGTAGCGCAACAACAATATTTTTCGATAAAATTGATTTTATATGTATATATTTCTAATTAATATATTTAATTCATATTTAAATTATAAAAAAGACACAAATCTTGGAGTTTTGACTTGCAACTTGGATATCTGGTGGCTAGACCAAGATAGATAGGCCTACAAGAGGTGACGCAGTGACTGCGGTCATGGACTTTCAAATTACTAAGGTCGCGAAAAAAAAATTAAGAAGAATATTCTGGATCCACATTTCTAACACCGTAATTTATATTTTACATAGTTAAAACATCTAAAACTTAGGCTTTACAAAGGCCATAAATTATTTTAGCCATAAAACTGTGTAAAATAATTATGATAAATTGAACGAAGTATTTCAAGTAAGCCAAGAGTCATAATTCAGCTACACAAGTTATCATTTTTGACGTTAAGGGTTTTTTTTCAATATTACATAATAATATGTTTAATTTTACTATGTATACAGTAATCTTAAGGTTGCATATTACCTGTGAGGTTTATTTGTACTTAAAATGTTACGGCGTTCGTTTGTTCACTTTTCAGAATTGTTTAGGTGATATCAGCTAGGTGAAATATTCTGATACATATGCTATAAGATTTCTTTACAACTTTTAAACTTTTGGATATACTAGCGGCTAATGAGTCAGTCTGTTTTCTAACGTTAAAAGGCGATATATAATCATTAATTAAATAAAAATATTGATTTTTAAAAAATTAAAATTTATGTTTTTTGTGAAGTCGCAATTTCAGAACATAGTTTTGTGGTATTTTTAATACAAATTAAATTAATCAATTAGAAAAATATACAGAATGAATCTATCTATCGAAAAATATTTGGTTTTTACCGAGATAAAAAAAACATAGTATGTCGCCAGTGATAAATAATTGGCGATGAATTTTTTAAGTAGGTACATTGAAGCATTTTTAATTACATAAAAGCGCTCGTCAAAATAAACAATTGAAATTTTTATAGAATTGTCATCGAATAAAACTGTGGAACACTTGTTTTGTTTACTTTCGAGCACCATTCAACACTGAGACAAGAATGTCAAACGCTTATTTCGTCTCATTTCGAGCACCATTCAGTACTGAGACAAAAATGTCAAACAGTGTCTCCTTTCGTGCACCATTTAATACTGATACAAGTGTGTCAAACGCTTATTTTGTCTGCTTTCGTGCACCCTTTAGCAGTACTGAGACAAGAGTGTCAAATAGTGTTTCGTTTCGAGCACCTTTCAACACTGATACAAGAGTGTTAAACGCTTATTTTGTCTCCTTCGAGCACCATTCAGTACTGAGACAAGAGTGTCAAATAGTGTTTTCTTTCGAGTATCATTCAGCATTGTGACGAGAGTGTTGAATGCTTATTTTGTCTCCTTTAGAGCATTCAATACTGAGACAACACCATTCAGCATCGAGACAAGAGTATTAAACGCTTATTTTGTCTCCTTTAGAGCACCATTCAGTACTGAGACAAAAGCGTGAAATTATTATTTTATATTATTCAGTACTGAGACGTGCCAATCTGTAAATGATATAAAAACGTCAAATTGTATAACTTGGAATGCGTTATACCTAGTGAAACAGTTAATAATTTATGAAATTAGAGGTATATTTAGAGAGAAAATCTTGAAGATTTCTTATTTTATTGATAAGATTTGAAGAATATAGCATATGTATATTGATTGACTACAAATAATAATAGTAGAATAACACATCCGACGTCCGACACTGACGGGCGCACGCCTGCGACTAAATGTTATATTAAAAATATAAAAGCATTCTTGCACAACGCACATTATCACTGATCATAACAATACACTTGCCATACCTAGAAATATGTGAGTAGGTACCTACCCACATTCCATAGAAACTGTTTTTATTGAATATTAAGTAGAAATATTTTAAATTTTTTTAATTCGTAGTTTGAATAATTTTCTTTTCATAATATAAAGAGATTAATAATATTGCAGTTTGTGTATTTTTAACAAAATTAAACGTGGCTTGTGTTGAATGGCCGTACCTGATGCAATAAAGAAACAAAAAGTTAAAACGGTAATAAATAACAGCGTAACGCGTCTTCCGAACACGAAAATAATGAATATTTCAATATATTAAATGTATATACCTATGTATGGTATTATACAGGCAACGTGGTAGAACACACGTTGCCGTTAAAGCGAGAAATTGGTTATGTTTATAAATAACTACAAAGTTTTTATTATTTTTAAATAAAATCATATTTTATTTGTAAGATTTACGATTTTTTTAGAACACAGTTTCTTGATAAATAAAACAAAAGAATTAAATCATTTAGAAAAAATTAACCTATTGAAAAACTCGGATATTACTGGTATTATGCAATAGTAACCTACAGAATGTCTATGACTATATATTTTTTTAGTTAAATATCTAAATAAAAGTAGTTGGCATAATCAGAAAAATAGTCTGTCTAGTAGACTAATTTCATCAATTTATGGACACCAGGGTTAGACTAGGTCAAGTTAGTATTATAAATGTTATAAAAACATATTGATTTTAATTGTCACATATTTATTACCCAGCCCTCTGGGCAGTTTGAATAATTGTTGGATATAATGCACAGCGCCCTATTATAACATATATTTTTGATGACAGACACATATAAGTCAATATTATTCATCAGGTGTTTAAATCAATATTCGGTTCGGTGATTTTTCCGGACACGAACTTTGCGAAAAGATTTTTGAGGACACGATTTTTCCGGACACTGATTTCCGGACGAAAAATATTTTTAATATTATATTTAAAAAAAATATTTTTAACGTTAATTTGAATTGTTAAATTTACAACCCCCGAGTTCAATATAACCTAATCTACCTTAACCAAACCTCCGGAAAAATCAGCGTGCGGAATATTCAGTGTCTGGAATAGTCAGTGTCCGGAAAGATTGTGTCCGCATAAATCAGTGTCCGAAAAAATTAATGTTCGCAAAAATCATGTCCGGAAAAATCACTGTCCGGAATAATCTGTGTCCGGAATAATTAGTGTCCGGAAAGATCGTGTCAGTAAAAATCTTTCCGCGTAATTCGTGTGCGAAAACATTAAGTTCGGAAAAACTGAGCACCCAATATTCATGTTATTTTTCAAACGAAAAATATAACTAATTTGGTAATCTCGATTTCTTGGTCACTAGGCAAATGTCTTACTGTAGGCTACAACTGGAAAGTACCGTTAATCTGTAGAACACCCAGGTATTCTATGAAATAACTGTATCACGCACTTTAACGGTAACGTGTATGTAGTATATATGTACACAACAGTACACAGGTGTGGAGCCTCCTGTCATCTGCTCGTGTACTGGTGATTTGTCACTGTAGCACGGTGCCATAAATAATAATGAAAACGATATTATCGATTTATTTCCTAACCTGAAATATCCGTATTCTTCCATTCCTGACAAGGTAATGATAATATTTACATCTTAAATGAACTATTACTCTAATAAAAATAAAAAAATTAGCTCCACGCATTAAAATCTACGTATATGAATTTCACAAATTTTTATTTATTTATTTAAACATTATTATTAGTATTTTTTTATTTATTATCTTTGTTTTATTAACCACTTAATTGAGTACCGGTTTCGAAAGATACCATTTTCTTCTTCAGGATGTCCTAACTAACTAAAAACATATATCATTGTTTCTTTACCAGAATCTATTTTTAAAAAAACAACAATTATTTAAAAATAAATTTAGTGCCTAACTCAAATTGTTACTTAATACAAATTTAGTCGAATAATTATTAGGAAAAAATTTATTTTTTAAATAATTGTTGTTTTTTTAAAAATAGATTGTGGTAAAGAAACAATAATATATGTTTTTAGTTAGTTATGACATCCTGAAGAAGAAAATGGTATTTTTCGAAACCAGTAGATGTATTTATGTTTTTTTAGTGTAATGCAGGCATTATAATCAGGAACTTATTGACCTACATGATGAGCTGAAAGTCATAAAATTAGATAGGATTCGATGGTTACGTTGTATAGAGCGCATAGATGATGCACAGCTTCCGAAATGGCTGCATAATACACCTGAAGAAAGATAAAAAGTTTTTGGTAGACCCAGGAAGTTGGTAGGAGGTGGAAAAATAATAAAATAAAGTTCTTGACTTCAGCAAATGGCTGAAAGCAGCCCACTGCAGACCAAAAGGCTCCAAAACAGGTTGTTTGATTCTTAGCCTTCTTCATCTTATATATTCGCACCACTAAGTCATTACAATTAGCAATAACACTCAATCAAGTTAATTATTGAAAACAAAAGTCGTCGATTGAGATATCACCTATAGGTATTTACATATATATTTATATATATATATTTTTAGTAGAAACATATTGTTGTTGTGAAGTTGCAATTTTAAAACATAGTTGCGTGGCATTTTTAATACAAATTAAATTAATCATCTAGAAATATACACTGAAAAAAATTATTAATCGAAAAATTATTTGCGATATTTGAATATGTTCAAGAACACACAATGACTGGATTTTTGTCTACAAAGGCACTGTTATTAAACAAATATCAGATATCTCATAGAGACAGAGGAATTTTTTATTATATTTAATGGTAAATATATATGGAAGTGTGGGGTAATAACAGGGGTTACGACCTGTCTTCGGCTGGCTTAATAATAATGGCTCATACTTCTATGTATTTTCCATTAATTATTTGAAAAAATATTTGGTTGCTACCGGGATTCGAACCTGGACATTTTCCTATCCGGGGAAACGTATTACTATTTCGCTACATAAACCGATTGTGTTTATGACAAATTTAAAATTTATATTCTGTAGTTTATTTATAATTGGTACATTGGTAGATTTTTTTCTGTATATATTTCTAATTGATTAATTATTCTATATTTTGATACGTTTTATCTATTCACATTGTTCAATATTTACTAAATCACTGTTTTTATAAAAAAATATTATAATACAGACTTATTATTAATGAACTACAATGCCTCAATCTATTCCGAAATATTATAAATCAGTATTTGAAGAAATAGTCCAGGGATCGTGTAAATCCAAATATTAGTTTTCTTGTAATATCATTTCAAATTATGACAGTTGTTATATGTTAACTTGCGAGATGTGTATGCTTTTTCAATCTTTCGTATATCTCCATAATCTTCTGTGCTAGGACGCTGATGTAAGGTTTTATTTCACTTTTATTATGAGTTTTAGTTTGTGACGCATACATTAGTTTTGTGATTATTCATTATTGTGAATTCCATTATTTTTTAAAAATAATCAACCAATTTCAAAAACAATCTCTATCATATACTTTTCCATAAACAAAACACAATAAATAACATATCCATGTAACATGCTAAAAAATAAATTATTTCATGACTTTAAATGTGTTTGATTATTTTGAATATCATTTAGATACATATTATCACGAGAGAGTTACATATTACGTTGGATATTTTTTCGGTTGTAAGATAATGAAATAAAAGACGAATTATATAGCTATGTATATATCTTTTTGAAAACCATTATAAATAAATTATATCTATGTATGCGTTTGGGACATATTTTATTTGTAAATACATATTCATTCTTGAACGAAAATAATGCACTGTGCATTCGCCTCCTTTCATTTCTTTCCCGCCCTGGCCGCTAAATCAGTCGATTGACGACCTTGAGCGAGTGCGGTATACGTGAATCGAAAGATTTCAATATTATACAATTGAGATTTTGCCTAAAGGAACCTGGACAAAATTTGTGATTTAAACATACAGTCCACATTTTCGAGGTGCCAGCAGAATCCGGATTGTGGTGAGTGCCAAACTCCTTCCGTATATCCAGACATCTTCCGGCATCTATGCTCATACGCAACAGTATGTGTTAAAGTAGTTAGAACACTTGGCAAGCTATCAAATAGTTGGGGACCCGAGCTTTGTCTCAAATAGTCATACTTTGATAGCGTTGTTTAAAAATAGAAAGATTATTTATATGTATTGCAGATATAAGATACGGACACTTTTTGTCTTTTATTGTATTAATTATGATTTAATTTTAAGTGTGTTCAAAATTATTATAACATATTAATAAATATAAAAATGGTCGATTTTATAAAAAAATGCTTTTTTCAATCTGCAAATTGTAAATATTTGTATCGTTATGTTCACCATTATTATATATGATATCCATATGAATTACATAAAGCGATTAATGCCGTGCATGACGTATTAAGAGTGTAAATTGAGCTGTCATTTTTCAATCCCGGTAGTTAAATAAGCACCCAGTAACTAAAAAATATATTATGTAATCATGTATTACTTTCGAATCACGTTATTGCGTAATATAACAATACTTGTATAAATTTTTCAAAAATTACATATTTAAAAAATACGTGTACTAAATAAATATGACGTCTGCGGAAGGCAGAAAGCATGATCGGGTAAACCAAAAACTGGAAAATACTCTTATTAGAAGGCTCAGCAATCGACGAGCATGCATGAGGGGATAAATGGATGAAAAAATGAGACAAGAGATTTGTGTCAAGACAGATAATATGTATATATTTAAAATACAGATGTCTCACAGAGGCGAAGCTATTATTTTTACATGGGAAGTATGGAAGTTTTGGGTATTACAGGGCTCACGACCTGTCATTGGCTGGCTTTAGTGATCACTTTACACAATGTAACGTTAACCTATTTACCCATGCTACCACATAGATGGCGACAGCATAATTGAAATGTTCCAACATGATATCATGTATACAACTTCCAAAAATTTGATAGATGTGTTAACATGGGTAAATAGGTGAACATATGACAGGTCGTAAGGCCTGTAATGCCCAAGACTTCCATACTTTCCATGTAAAAATAATAACTTCGTCTCTGTGAGACATCAGCATCTTGATGACAATCTTTCAGGGGATAAATCCCAGTAATGCGTTTCTACAAAGATTTGGACATATTCAAAAAAATATTTTTAATATTTATTGCAAATATTACATTGTGGTTTTTATTCATTTTAATATAAATTATTTAAAACTTTGTTTTTAACCTTTACCATACCGTGATATAAAATACTCAAATGCAGCCATGCTGTCAACTCGTGTTACCGTAAGAAAATTTTAACATTTTAAATGTGAAGAAAGCTTTATTATTAATTTTTAATCCTATAAACTTTCTCTAAATATTTTGTATTAATTACAATGGAATTAACATTACAATATAACTCGGAGTATTCATCAAGTCCTGTACAATACAACCTTTTTTCTTACCTCTCTTCATTGAATTAGTGAGAAAGAGAGATCATATATTCGTATGTTTGTCATTATTTTTATTGTGAAATATCTGTACCATCCCTATTTGTCTTACCATAAATGGTATTTTTCCCAACATATTAATTTTATAACTGACTGAATTGAAAAATATTAATTTTGTAAGATTCGATCCACAAAACTAATTTTTCACTAATCAGTTCTAAGCATAAAATTTTTCATTATAATTAACTAAAATATAAATTTTATGTTGCGCATATTAACCAAAAATATTACTGTTTTAATTAGGGCGGTAGACCTGTGTTACCGCATGGTTTGGGAAAGGTTAACCACCTTATGAGTTAAATTTAATACACCAACCGATTTCGGAAAATAGGATGTCAAATTGTTATATTTAAAAAAAAGAATAATAATAATACAGTCTAGAATACGCCAGAAATCTGGCAAAAATGAATTACAGATATACTAATTATAAAAAACTACCGAACCAACCGTGGTCAAAATTTGTCGAAAAACCGAAAATGGTTTACACATCTCTCTGGATTGGAAAAGGGTCCAGGTTCGAATCCCGATAGCAACCACTTTTCCGAATATCTTTCTAGTTTATTAATTTTATTTGTTATAAAATTATTATATGTACGGTTTGTCAATCACAATAAAATTAATCTCATTAGTTAATTACAAAAATAAAATAAATATTAATGAAAACGCGTTTTTAATTCTGTGATATTTTTAATATAAAATAAACTAATGCATATCCGTAAAAAATATGAATTAATAATATTTCGAATATCTTTCTAGTTTATTAATTAGTTTAGTTGTTTTTATTAAAATTTATTTTATTGTAATTAACAAGTAGTACATATAATAATTTTATATTATTTTCCAATACAAACATTTCAATTCTGCTGATTTAATGTGAAACGTCTTCTCCTTCACCATCTCGGATCATTAATTCAAGTCGGAGTTTTTCCATTTACGTAATCGAAATAAAAATATTCAAAAAACTTCAATTAATTTCGATTCGACGCAATATCCAGCCGGCGTTTTAAACTCCGTTTCAATTATTTGAATTAACTAGCTTCGGTGTTTTTTTGTACGGTATTCCCAATCGAAAATCCCAGAATTTCTTATTCTTTCCTGACGTGGAATCCTCCTTGGTCCGTCCTGGTCTCGGCCGAATAAATAATGGATATCTCCTATCGATAGGAACCGCGGGGTATAAATACATTCGCGTCTGAATGAAGTATTTAACAAAGCATTTTCCAGTTGCGTAAGTTTAAATCGTACGGCTGGCGTCGACTGTTAACAGTGGCGAACTTGGAATTTTAAAATACGAGATTAATTGATGAGTGACGTTTCGTAACATCGATAGCTGCGATCAAAAAAAAAATCATTATAATAATTTATTTATGATGTTTACTTAATCATTTAGATTAGCGGTTCCCTATCTTTTTTCTCTCCCGTACCCCTTGATTAAAGTTTCCTCCCCCCCCACCCTCGAAGTTTTATGTATGTTTTTACTATTTCAGAACCTTTTTTAGAACCAGTAGAAACCTTTTAAGTATTTCTTACAACTGCGCTAGTATAGATGTCTCGAATGAAAATATTTATTTGATTGAAGTACGAGAGCTATATTATTTTTATCTGTATACTCGTATATGATGAAAATGGTTAACATATACATACTAGAATACGCCTGAAAAGTCTATTTTCATTTTTTATACACTTCTTATTTAGACCAGTGTATTTTTATATTCACAATATTTTGAGTATGTCCAAATTTATGTAAGAACGCAGTAGCTATACCATACAAAAAAACAATAGCTTTGTCTCTATGAGACATCTATAATATGTATTGATAACAATCTCTAGATAACAATTGACAAAATACAGTAATTGTGTTCTTACAAAAATTTGGACATACTCAAAACATTGGGTTTAAAATTATTGACTCTAGAAAGCGTAGTTCTCTTTACAGTGAATTTTTTTAAATGAAATATTTACTTATCATATCATATTATAAAAAAAAACAATTACATCATTACATTCAAATATATAAATATTTGCTATTTTTTGAGGCCAATTTGAGAATTCAAATTTAAGCAAAATATTATACATTCCTAGAATTTGAGTTACCGACTATTCACCTAAACTAACCTAATTTGTTCTAAGATTTTTTTTTTGTTGTTTTTATGAACCTACGTATTAATATTTCCCTTTTATTTATTTACATAGACGTGCTGGTGTGGTCTTGCGGTAAGTCGTTAGTCTAGTGAACAAAGTGATCGGGAGTTCGAGCTTCATTCCGAGGGAACACCAATATAGTTCTATTTTTTATAACAAAAACGCTATGATTATTTTGAAAACTAGTAAAAGTATTGATAGGATGTATATATATATATATATTATTATTGCATTGCGATTATTACGAAAAAAATCTGATGGTTCAGATTACGCCTAAAGTCATTTATTTCTAAATACACTCCTGTAAGAAAACTTTTCAATTCAAAATTTCATCTGCCGGAGTCCTGCTGAGATGTGGAAGGCAAAGAGGTTTCCTTCAGCTGCCGGACAATAGGTGTCAGGATAGTGACAAGCAGAAAGGATTCGCCATTGATACTGGAAGGCGATCGATGTTCACAAATCGTCGGTCGGCGTTGGCCAAAAGTCTTCCCACTACAAAACCATTACGAAGTACCACAATTTCTGATTCAAAACAGTTTGGAGTCTGGGGGTAAAAACGGTTCTGTACTAAAAACGTGTTCTCTCATTTCGGTGAATTTTGGGTTAAAAAAATCTAAGTCCAAAATAAAAAAAAAGATTTTTATTCGGCATCAATTACAACTGCACTGTCATTATTGTATTGTACTGTATCAGGGCTGTGAACTTGGTTACAGATCTACCAATTTCGTCTTTGATTTTATTTTTACTCCGACTCCGAGCGATTCTACGAGAGCGACTCTTCATTAAGAAGACAAAGACTTACTCTTCACACGTAGTTCTCAGATGCAGCAGGTGAAGATTTGCACGTGTCATTATTTGATACTATCAACGTATTTTTTCCCGGAAAATCGTTAATATATTATGAGTACACATAGATTTAAAAGAAATCTATTCATTTCCACTTAGAAAGTAGGTATTCATGACTAAATCCATTTTAAATACATAAAACAGTAGGATTTATTTTTAATTCAAATGTCAGCAGTTACCTAGGTATTAAAATACGTTAGCTAATAACTAACTAGAATATAATTAATTATAATTTAATTATGAGAAATACGATAGAATCACATTTTTAAAAATAAAGTTTCAAATGACATTTGACACTTACATCCAAGCATAAAAAGCTACTAACAAATGGAAAAAATTTCTTGTCAATATCAATTTATTTATGGAATTTTTAAAGCGATTTACAAACTCATCCCATACATCTAAAAAATATCACTACGACACCTGTGATTTTAAGACACTTTATACAAAAAAAAACTGATTAATTTAAATTGAATGAATAAATTAATATGACAAAATTCCTTTTTACTTGGACCCGTAAAACATATTGTATTTCATTTCAATATCTGGACGCATTTCGACGTGTTATAATAGAGGCGTTGAGGTCTCCTAATTTATTAACTTCCCTTATTTAGTGGGGCTCTACGGGGGCTCTAGCGGACACCTGGTGACCCCATAGGGTGCCCCCCGGGGGGCACGGCCCGGGCGAGAAGCCCCCTTTATAACGAGACTAAAATTAGTGGGATCGGCCGCTTTGGACGGCGAAGGTGTTGTGTTTATAGCAAGGTGTGTCCGACTCACTTAATTCTGGGTTATTTATTTGTTTAATTTGCATGCTCATTATAGAAAACTTTTAATTATGTTTTTTATACTATTTATTTTCTATTTTTGTGATTATGTAAAATATTACGTTTTGCTGGATTCCATCGCTGGATATTTGAATAAAAATTAAGCTCACGTTAGATATAAATAAAAGATCTTAGTCTGAGGCGGAAATATTTATTTTCGATAAAATTACTTTATATATTTATTTAATTGTACCCAGATGCTTTCCTGTGCTTTTAAAAACTTGTTGTTTAAATCTTGTTGATTGATATACTTGTAATAGTATATACTTTGTTTATATACTACATTAAACTATACTATATTACTGTATTATATATTACAAATATTACAATTAACATGTCGCGAAGCTCCCAAAATCCAACAAATTTAAGTTGGATATGCACTAGTATGTTGAATGTGAAGAAATAACATTTCAAATTAATTTTTATCTCAATAAAATATATATATATGTATATGTATAATACTCACCTAACTATGTATGTAGTTATATAGTAAATATTTATTAAAATAACGCACGTGTTTCTTGTCTCAGACACGTGTATCATATTACATCCTCGAGGAATATATTTTTCTGGTTTGGGAACATATTCGTAAACTCAATAAAATAATACTAAAATCTCCCTGGCGGAGAACCAAACCGCTGCTGAGAAATTAATTAATGTGAAAAAAGCAGTTTAAAAATATCTCAAACTTTTTATTGATACACGTTTCTTACAAAGTTTAACAGGGGAAACTCTTTTTTAATAATAATCAAAATATTAGTATTAAAATTTCATGTTAAAAATGTGAAATCAAATAACCAAAAAAATCTACATTTGTACAAATATTTACAGCAATTAGAGGAATACCAAAATGGCAGCGCACTTGCTTAGCATGTGAGAGGTCCCGGGATCGATACTCGGCGCCTCCAAAATATTTTTGATTTAAAAAAGATTTAAGAGTAAATAAAAAAGATACGATTTTTTTATCGCGCTATTTTTAACTCCATTTCCGTGACAAATATTACTATGGTACCTGCTGACTAAACGTATTCAATCTCCACGATCCCCATCACTAAAAGGAATGGGTGAAAATTTCGAAAACCAAGTTCAGTTAAATCTGTTTTGGAAAATAATTATACGATGATATATAAGACATACATACATATACACAGCGTTTTGAGTTGTCCTATAATAAGAACATGCTTATTTCCACTTCGTACACATATTGTTTTGAATGAAAAGGCCATTGACAGTTTATCCCAGTGGACTTTCTAGATAGCTATTATTTGTGACTATTAGCTAACATTTGTGAAATCCAGTGGCGTTACTAAAAAATTGAACTCCAATAAAAAATAAGATAATGTATATTGTGTATAACATATACAAATATTAAGTGTTCTGCAGACTAATTAATTAAATAGTAAGCACAAAATGGCTTGAGTTTAACTGCTCACTAAATTTTACACTATAAAAAAGTGTTTATTATTTTTCACTAAAAAAACTTATTGTCTTTGTGTTCTAAACTAATCTAACCCAACTAAAAGTTAACAAACTTAATCCCTAAGATACTTTAGGCAAATGCATATGCCATTCGGCCAATCAGTCTTATCCTGTGGTAATTCTACTTCCCACTCGCTAAAATGTTGCTCCTTGTATTCATAAAACGTTTCCCAAGGATTGACGAATGTTTCACATTCCAATGTGTCATCAGCTGGAGTTCTGTAACACCGCTTCACTTCAATGCTGTTTTTGGTGAACATTTACTTGATTGGGTATCTCACAATTATTTTTTTGGAATATAATTTATTTAAATAAACATCAGATATCTCAAAAAGGCGAAGCTATTATATATATATATATATATATATATATATATATATATATATATATATATATATATATAGAAATATGGGGTAATTACAGGGCTTACGACCTGTATTCGGTTGGCTTAAGTGATCACTTTATATAATTCTCATCCCTCAATCTTTATAACAATCAAATTTTTTAAAGTTGTATATATGTTATTATGTTATGTATTTGTGTGTTCTTGGACATATTCAAATATTGCTAATATAATTTATTTATTTATTTTATTATATTCTTAACATAAACACTCCTATATATACTCAAATATAAATAAGATTAAAGTCTTTTCTTTTACTGAAACTTATTTTTCACACATCTGGTCAGTTTCACATTAAATCTATCCAATTTCTTCTCTTTTGTTATATTTTCTGGCATTTCATTAAAAATTTTCATCGCACTATACATAATCAATTTCTGAAATTTGGCCGTCTCAGTCTATCCTTTCCTCTTGTACGATGCTTGTTCTTTGATTTGCATTAATTTTTCGTATACATTCCGCAGATATTTTCTTATTGAGGATTTAATAAATGAACACCATTATATTAAAATATATTGACCTCTTTCAGTACTGTACTGATCCGAGTATATCTATTTTTATTTTCTAAATTTTATTTTGCGACGCTGACAATTTTTGCATTTCTTCTTCATTAGCCAAAAACGAAATGCTGCTGCAGTAGTTGATGTGAGGAATAATAACAAAGTTGTAAACTATTTTACAAGACTCGGTACTAATGAATCTTCTGATCCTTCCCAGAAGTGAGATTTTTTTGGCAATCTTTTTAGTCAAGTGTCTTGTATTTTGCGATAGATTTAATTTCTATCTTCTATCAATTATGACAATTTCTATCTTCTATCTATCAAAACAATTTCTATCTTCTATCTATTATGACTCCCAAATGCTTAATTTCAGTCACTTCCATCAGAATTTTACCATTAATGATAATTGCCAGGGGTTAAAAGTTTAATTTGGTCTTGAATAAATTTGGTCTCATGTCTAACGTTACACTCGTATAAAAAAAAGAGTTTTTAGGTATTGATCTTTACTCGCGACTCAATATTTTTCACTACACGTATTAGAAGGCACATATTAGTAGAGTGCTACAACATACTATTGATAATGTTTTCAGATATTTTCGTAATACACGTAAGATATTATTTATAATTTTTGGTGTGGATTATTCCCAAAAGTATAGATATCAAAGGGCGCAAACCTTTTTTAGCTCGCGCAAATTACGCCACTGGTGCAATCTATTTTAAATTTCAATCGAACATTTCTGCCAATTTGACCACAACAATAAAAACCTATTCAATTGTGTCCATTGAGGCAGTCGAATCGTTCAGATTGTCACGGAGCAAATAATTTAATCTCTTCCGCTGAAATGGGTTTGATTCACCGATTCTTTCAGCTTTATTTTGTCTGTTGTAATTAAATTTTCTTTCAGTCTAGACGGGGCTATAAAACAACGCAGTTGTTAAAAAAGTTGCCTATGGCATTTTTAAAATTAGAAATTGCAAACTTATTCAACAGATAAATGTTATAAAATATATTATGTACGTAAGTACGCTAAACATAGCATGGTGTGCGTGCAGTGGTACATAAAAAGATCTTAAAAATAGAAATTGAATACATAATATAAAGAAAATACATTAAATGAGTTTTTTTATTTAAATAATTCAATTTAATAATTAACTGTTTGAAGGTTTTTGGTGAAACTTTGTGAAATTTCACGATTATTTTGTAAATTGAGTTGACATATTTGGTAAAAATACTAATTAAATATATTAATTAGAAAGATATACATATAAAATCAGTTTTATCGAAAAATATTGTTGTTACGCCCTCGGGATTCGAACCTGGATCTCTTTTCAAATCGGGGAAGGTGCATTACCAACTATCTAATTATCCAAATTCCCCAGTTTGGAAAGAGATCCACGTTCGAATCCCGGTGGCGCGATAACAATATTTTTCGATAAAATTGATTTTATATGCATATCGTTCTAATGAAAACATTAATTTAGTATTTAAAATATCACAGACCTATGTTCTGAATAATTACAACTTCACAATAAGAATGTGTTCTCCGAATAAAACATTTGTTTTATTCCATTATATTTTGTTATTTTTACCGTTAGAACATTTTTGGGAATATCTTCCCATTATCAATAATATCTATAGTTCAATTAAAATTAAAATATTGTCAGAGAGTAATTAAGGGTGTGTCTGGAGGTAAGGGAGGTGAGGGTGTAGTTAAACTGAATAAAAGAGGGGATGTAATGGGTGGTATTTGAATGTATATTATTTTCGTATTATTATTCAAATTATGAAAAAAAAAAAAATTCTCCAAGATGTCTAACTTTCATCCTTTGTAATCTATGTGAAAGTTTTAAATTGTATTATTACTGTCATAGAAATAGCCTTCCATTCTTTTAATTTTAGTTGAATTGTATTATTGATAATGGGAAGATGTCCCCGAAGACGTTCTGACGTTTCTATTCAATTTACAAAATTAATAATTAAAACCTCATAAATACTTGAAAAATAGGTTATTTCTTTTAACTTACTGTTACGTACTTGCCTTCTAAGTACCTCTTCAATGTACACCTCGTTATGTGAAGGTCTAAAAAATAGACTTCGTAACGATTACACATTTATTACAATATGATATAATTTAGTACAAGGTATATCAATAGTATAAGCCAAATGATAAAGCCGATGGACACGCAGAGAGAGAGGCCGCGCCCTGCCGCGCGCCGCCGTTTATAACTTCGCGGCGGCGGTGCGGCATTCATACACACTCTCACACACAACTATACAATCCCAAGAAAATCACACTTATTAAAACTTATCCTAGGACGTCGCTTAAGCGTGAATTTTTCCGAACTGGATGTTTCGTCTTTCATATTAAGTAAATACCACAAATAATTGTTGATAACTAAAATAGTATTTCGAAGTTTTGGGTAAATTTCAACAATCTATCTATGATGGTGTCAGAAAATACTAAAATATTTTCTAGGCTTGGTAATAGTAACCCTAAAGATGAATTTAAGTAAAGATAAAACTATTAGTGGTTCCAAGTAATTGACACAGCAAAAGTCAGAGAGCGGTTGAAGAGGGCAGTTCAAGCGTAAGGCCCTTGACCTGATTGGGGTAAAGAATTTTATTGTGAAGTTACAATTTCAAAATATAAATACGACTAACATAAGAATTGAATAACAAGTGTATCATTTATATGATATGTGTTCCAAATTTTCAAAATCTTTATTATTTGATATGGCAAAATGGTCCCTGCAAAGGATAAGTTCCGGATTAATTTTCCGGAAGTAACAAAATATTTTTTCAATGTATAAATTTTTTTTCTGTATATCTTTTTAATTAATTAATTTAATTTATTTTCAATACTTAACCGTTAGCGAATGATTTTGTACGAAAATGTAATCAAGTTTTATAATGAAAATTGATTGAACAATTAATATTTCACAAATGCATTTAGTGTAAATGAACGAAGTGCAAGCGTCACGTGCGATGCAATTAACATCAGATTGACGTCATGGAAAAGAATTGAGAGAAGTCTTGCGGTTTCTGGCACAATAACGTATTACACAGTTGGGCGGCTTCCAAAGATCCCGAGACCATAAGGAATAAATAAACGATCAATCGAAGGTTGTGAACTTATTGAACGACACCGCAGATAGCTTTGTGGTACAGTAACGAGAGATTCTGTAATCAAATATTAATGAAACTGATCCTGAGCCGGTATTCGTTCGCGGAGAAATCATTCAATCATTATTATAGTTAGCTGTTTGTAGTTAGAATTGATTAAATTATCCGTTTTAAGATTATATTCACAGACCTCATTGTGCGATTTACGTAAATACAATTTGATGTTCGTTCGTGTCTTCAGCAGTGATCCAGTGTACAAGTCAAAAAAAAATCTTTTATAAAATGTGAAAAAATATATAGAATATTTTTAATATCAAGTTGTGTTTCTCACTCCAGCAAGTCCACCTAAAAAATGACACAAACAAACAAATTCATTTAAAAATTCACAAGCACGTTACCACGTACGTAAGTACTCGTATTTAATAATATACTGATCAAAATAAGAAAATATATAAAATTGAAAAATATTGATTTTTCAGGCGTATTCTAGTATAATGTGTTAAATACAATTTACAGATAAAGAATATTGCTTTAAATAATTTAAAAAAATAATTAAATTCTCATTGTGACATACATGCTGCTTCAAGGAAATGAATATCAAATTTAGTCCATAGATGGCTATAGTGTAGTTGGTACTCGAAGTGTTTCCACATATTAATATATATACAACTTCCAAAAATTGGATAGATATGGAGATTGATTAATGGGTGAGATTGGTGAACGTTATATCATCCGAAGACAGGTTGTAAACCCTGCAATTACCAATACTTCTATATATAACTTCATTAAATATAATACAAATTAGCTTCGTCTCTATGAGATATCTATTATTTGTTTAAAGTATTTATATTTTCGTAGAAAGCAATCACTTTGTGGTTTGAAATATTAGATTAAATAAAGTATTCATATTATGAAATGTATTTATCTTACACGTGTATGACATCATATTTTAAAATATACACATACGTATTTATAATGCTTCAATATTAATCAAATATATTACAACAATATTAATTTAATAAATATATAATGTGGGGAAGTGGGGCACGAAGGAGACAGTTTTAGAAGATGGTTAAAAAAACTTAAAAAAAACAATCAAACACTAAATTTATTACATCAATTTGTTGTTTATTAATTCATTTACGTAACGTAGTAAACAAAAGTACAAAAATAACAAGATTACTGTATTTACATATTTTCATACAAATTAAATGAATCAACTAAAATAAACTTTTTTTTGGAAAGATAGATTTTTCTGAATGATTTATTTAAATTGTATTTAGATAACTCAAAAATATTTTCTGAAAATGCAACATCACAACAAAAATGTGTTCTCTTTAAAAAAGGACACAAAACTTAGTAGCATTGAATGTTATGAAAGAACTTAGTCATTATAACGCATTGAATGTGACTGTTCTTCTTCTTCTTATAAATAGGCAATCAACCCTTCAAGAGTGATTTGTGCCATTTATCAAGATAAAACTTTATTTTATAGAAAAATGTACAATAGTATTACAGAATAAGAAATATTATATTATAAGTCAATACCATTGTTCAAAAAATTCGTTACTATATAGATTAAATGTGGCGAGTTAAGAGAAAGAAGATGACATGAGTTAATCGGGAGTTGAAAATTACCATTGACGAGATTACTGTAAAACAATTTGTGATCCGCAATGGACAGGCAAAAAAATATATGGTCAAGGGTTTCCTCCTCGGCACCACACTCACACATTGGGAAATCTATTAAATTCAATCTGAATAAATAAATATGAGGCTACCTGGCAATGCCCAATTCTTATTCTAGATATTTGATATTGTTTTTTTGGGGAACCAGGAGTTGCGGGGAATAGATCTTTGAATTATTTTAAGCCGATTATCCTTATGATTATTTGGATTTATCCATTCTGCAGTCCAGATAAAATTCGTACATTTTTTAACCATGTCAGTCTGTCATACATCGAGATATGGAATTGATGAGGGAATTTGACTGTTAATAAAATAAAATTTGAAACAAGGTTCATAAAACTATTTTTATGAAAGTAACAAAGAAAAAAATCAACGCAATCTTTGCAAAATTTGTAAATGTAGGTACAATTGTAAGATGTATACATATATATTTAAAGTGGATTAATATTAAGTAGGCAAATAAATACGTTATATAATCAATATTAAATTTATAAATACAACGGTCACTTCTACGAAAACACATAATTGTAATAAATACATATTTTTTAATTTTTTAAATTAATTATTTTTAAAAAATAGAGATGCGTACACGAAATACATGTCACATAAATATTCTTACTATTTTAAAACTAAGTTTAACGCTTGTACTATGAAAATAGAACTATCTTGCTGGTGTCCTGGAACGAGGCGCGAACCCCTGACTACTAGATCACTAGGCCAGCGTCTTAACCACTACACAAGTAAGCCACTCGGATTATTACTAGAAATATATTTGTACCATAATATTTCATTATCAGAAATATAATATAAGTATCTATTGGTCAATTGTACGCAGAATATTATTTAGATGTTTTTATATTTTATATGTAAGATAAAAAAAATATAAATGAATTTAGTAATGTCATTATTTTGAAAATCATAATTTACTCGTATCATAGTAGTACGTTCGTTCTTAAATGACACAACGACTAATTTTGAGAATATGGAATCTTATTTTTATTTATTAAGAAATATCATAGTCTTGAAAAGCAATTCCACGTCATTCTTTCAAAAACAACATACTCGTACTAGTTTAACATAGCATAAAGTTTTTAAATTTCAAACCAGAGGCACCTACCTATATAATATGGAGTCGCCTAGTTCGGTTCCAATATCCAGAAAGTACCTACCTTCGCTCCACGCCAATCCTTTCTTCGATTTGTTTTGTCGGCGGGAAAGCGATTCGAAATTAGAATACGAAACTTTTCAAATAAAGAACTCCACGTTAGGAAGTAAATGAAAAATCACATTGTTTCGGAACCGTCGCCATATATCATCCGAAGAAAGGGATTTTAAAGGTATAAAATTTATCGCTGTACGGTTTTAAAATAACAAAAGGTGTTCGCATTCTGCGGGCGTATATTTAATTAATAAAATAAAAAAATCAATCCTTGATCGAACCGCATCCGTGCCAAATTTTCTGACAGTCATGACGTATTTTGAACGCCGTTGATTCAATTATCAAAAAATCATTAATATTTTTTTATAACAATATAAAAATGACAATCATTTTTAACAAAGGCGTACTTGCAATCACATATTTTTTGACCGTCCAATTCCACACAATATTGAGGAATTCGGGTTTCTAATTATTAATTCCAGGGTTGGACAGGTTGAACAAAATGAGATCTCTTGCACATAAATGTAATAATAATTTAATATATTAATATAATGCATGATTTATGTATTACTGATAAATTAATATTAAATATGTTTAAATATATCATGTTAAAACTTTGTAATTAGGCATATTAAAAATATATATATATATATATTATCCAGGTCAGCATAAAACTAAATCTAAACATACATTTTTGTCTTTCACCGTTTTCATACTCCATTATCCGCACATGTGTATTAAACAAATAATAGAGACGAAACAATTTTTTATTAATGGAAAAACATGGAAGTATGGGTAATTTTAGGGCTTACGATCTGTCTTCGACTGGTTTAAATGATCACTTTACACAGTAATAAAAAATAGCGTCTTCTCTATGAGATATCTATTATTCGTTTAATAACAGTGCATTTGTAGGTGAAAATCCAGTAATTGTGTGTTCTTGGATATATTAAAATATTTCTAAATGCATATTTAGTTATTATTCCCGACCATGCTAAATATATCATTTTATGGTCCTTAAGAAAAATTACAAAAGAAAGCACAAGTTGATTATAAATAGGTATTCAGCAACAAACGAGAGGTTTCCAATTTTATCAACCATTTATCGCAACCCGGTGCGAACCCATAGAGAGACACCACTGCTAACTAATTACTTACTAATATTTTATTCATCAATTGAATAACCCACTCTTTTTAAATAACAAAACGCCAGATTATAAATATCATAATGTAATATCAAACGATAATTATATAAAAAAGACCAATAAATATCTTTAAAAAATCATAGATATATTTGATTAATGTTTTTACGTTCGACCTAAGCATTCTGTAGATTAGAAAATTCTTTCTTCTTTTTAAAATTTCGAATGAAATTTATCTACGACCTTTAAGTTAATATAAAATAAGTGATAAATCCCCATGCATTATTTTTTTAATGTAGTCAAATTAATTTTTGTTTTACAAGAAATATTACTCATTCCGGGCCAGTTCATCCTTCTACGCCCTGCGGCGCATCTCCAATGCGGGAATCCTCCTCATCATCGTTAAATGATGCGCTGGACCACGGAGTCTGAGGCACTCCATCTCCTTCTCGCCTCGGATGTTTATTTTTATAACAAAATATCCGTTCCTCGATCCGTCATGAAATTGTTGCCTTTTTCATATTTTTTTATTCGCTTGGCTGGTCTGTTCAACTCGGGACCGACACATTCCTATCGTAGACTAATTATTTTAATTTAACTGAGTTTATATAAGAGTTATCAATTATTTAAAAATTCGACACACATATGTGTCCATTTTTTTATTACGACAACCACGACTTTTTGCCAATTTTAGTGTAAATTTTCAATACCTGTATCGCACAAAATTGCGAAGTCGCATTAGAGGCGCCAATAATAAAACACATGTCAATAATTTAAAGATATAATCATCGGTGTGGCGCCAAAAAACCAATGGGACAGATTTCGGGAAAAAAAATCATTTTTAGTAACGTCACAGCGGCGAACTGTCGCTATGTAGATACTTGCAAATATGACTGTGTGTATTGTTATGTATCTGAATAAAAACAGAGTATTCTGTTGGCGGAAACCATTCTCAATTGTGTCATGTCGCCGTAGTGTACCGATATTGAACATCTTTTGTTTCATTTTTTTCAACCACATCATCGCCGACTGATCAGCGAACCATTCTTGTTTACATTTTTGTTTCTTGTATGGAATAAGACCTCTTTAATAAAAATGCGATGATACGATTATTACGAATAATATACCTACTTATTACTTCAAATACGTGTAATTTTTATTTTTAGAGAAATCTTATACTAAAACTATAAATTTATGTATAAAAAGTAATCAGTTAAAGCACTGGGAAAAACATAGGCCCTAAAAGTAGACATGATGAACCGAATCAAGGCATTTGAAATGTGACTGTATCTTAAAAATTTCCCGGACGTAATGAAATGATGAGGAGAATGAATATCCTCACCCTTCCCTGAAAACTATTGTAGTGCCTTCACGTCAGATCAGCACAGCAAAGTAACCGATGACGCCTCCCACGAAACTGTCAATAACTGGTTTAAGGAACTAGCTATAGACTTCTTCCAATGAGAGATTGTCAAGCTATTCTCCTAGTCTCAAAAATACTTGGACGTAAACGAAAATTATATTGAAAAGTATTTAAAAACATATTTTAATGGCTTGCGTTTAATTGCTTACCGAATTTAATGAAAATATATATACAAAAATACTTTCATTTCCCAAAAATATTTTCCATTTTATTTATTTATGCCCTATCTCAAATCGTTTTGAGAGTTATTTACTATCGTTTCGATTCGTCATAATTACATGATTTTTTAATTTATTACATTCAGTCATTATTAATATACCATCATATTAGCTTGGCTTCGGTATCATCGTACCCGAGCCATACCTGTACAATTTGACGCGAGACTCGTTATCACATTAAATTCAGAAGGCGGCCAGAAGTAAGTTATAGAAATCATGCAGTTCCAAAAGGGGAGGGTAGATGTCACATTTATGTGTTGCTGTCGCAGAACTCGGTCACAGTCCGGCAGAAATTCACCCTGTCCAGGTCGCAAGAGGTGCGAGGGAGAGCCAGTAGAATACTCTGTTAGGTCTCTCTAACCACTGATCTTTCTGGCATCGTTCATCCCAGCAACCCCCAGCGAGAGACCCACACCCTAATAAATTCCCGTAAATGTCCGAGATTACTTTCATTTCTTAATAGGTCATCGTTCCGGTGGATCCGATGAACTATTACTTCTAGTCCAACAATTATGATTTCACGTGCATCAATCATAATAATAACAAATATTAACCAAATTTTACACCTTATTTAATCTTTATCTTGTTAACTAGATAGTTACCTCTTGTTAATCTACTGTTATTTGCTACTAAAAAACTTTTAAAAAGAAAAAAACGGGTCATTTGCGTATATAATTTACGTATTAAGTGTCACGCAGACTTATTCATTAAATAAAATAAAATGGCTTGTGTTAACTGTTCACCAAATTTTAGACCAACTATTATATTATTTGCTACTAAAAAACCTTTTATCTTTGTGTTCTAACCTAACCTAAATAAATCTTTACAAACGTAATCTCTAAGATGCTTTGGACAATTGCATATGCCTGTCAGCCAATCAGTCTTGTCTTGCGGTAATTCTACTCCCCACTCGCTAAAATGTTGTCGCTTGTACTCATCGAACATTTTCCATGGATTTTCATTGTCACATTGAATTCTAAAACACCGCTTCAATTCAGTGTCATTTTTGGTGAACATTTACTAAATTTGGTATCTCACAAGTATTTTTGATATTATTAAGAGAACACATTCTTATTGTGAAGTTGTAATTATTCAGAACGTAGGTCTGTGATATTTTAAATACTAATTAAATGTGTGAATTATAAAGATATACATATAAAATCAATTTAATCGAAAAATATTCTTGTTGCGCTACGGGCAACAAATATGATATTCAAATAATGGAACGGTAGATGTATTAATTTGATTAGTTAGAAAATTTGTCGTCAAAAGTAATGTCTACCCGGTTTGGAAAGAGATCCAGGTTAGAATTCCGATAGCCCAACAACAATATTTTTTGATAAAATTGATTTTATATGTATATATTTCTAATTAATTGGTATTTTTGATATTATTTTCTTTTTTTGTGTATAGTAGTTTTTTATAGTTCAGTGTTTAATTTGGTCCTTATTTTAAGTGTGATTAGGAAGTTGGAGAGTTACAATAAATTGTTGTGAGTTTAACACAAAATGATATTTACTTTAAAAATAGTCCTCGTAAAGTTTACAGTTTAAAATACCTGTAAAAATCGCTGGTGCGCGGCACTGCGACGAAACTACTTGGTAATGGATTCCGTAGAGTGAATCTTACAAGATTCGGAAAAAATTGTTATTCGAAACATTCTCATCTTCATTGTCAAAACCAGCAGCGCTATTCCACGTTGAAATAACTTTATTTCTCGGTAATCACTTTTTAAATTCTACGTTGCATTCAGTGGCGTGCGTTTATTTTAGGCGCCACGTAATCAGACATTTATTCAAGTTTACGTAATTTCTGTTGATATATTTATAATATTTTTTGGTGAATTCTTCACAGAATGTATCAAATATATGATCATGATCGACACCAACTGTTTTCAGTATAATTTTTTAATACATTACACCTACTAACATTAAAAAATAATAATTTCCAAACTGCATAATAGTTTCACAATAATTTTTTTTTCATAACGTTGACCCAAGTCGAGTACCTACTCTCTGTATATTTGGCCAACTAATATAAACCTTAATATATACTTATCCCGCTCTGGCCAACTAATTACTTAGGGATTTCGCCAACGGGGGAACAGAGAGCGAACTGTCAAGATCTGTGTTCTTGTTTTACCGTCCGAAAACAGCGCCGTGCGTAACATTAGGACTGTGAAAAGACTGTGTTCTACAGCTCTGGAAGTTCAGTGATATCTCGGTTCTTCAGAAGAAATATGCTAGTCAACGGGAGGTGAAAATTTGACGTCTAACCTAGGCTTTTGTATACATATTTTAATATGTTATTGTAAATGCATAATCACCGTCATCCCTAACTCTATAACCTGGGATGGGTCCTGGTCTCCTCAAAAATGTCTCTGCACTTGGCTGTTTCCTATCATTTAATTTTGGTTATACGTATTCTTTTTTATTATTTTCTATTTCTGGTTATTTTTTAAAACTTTTTATTTCAGGTTTATGTTAAGCAATCATTTCGGGGATGGTGCATCATTCATACGTTCTATATGACCCAGTCATCGAAGCTTCCCTAGTTTTAGCCCTTCATACAAATCGTAAAGTTCTTGTTCACAAAGCCTACATCACACTTTTTCTTTGAAATCTCTCAAAATTCGTCAGCGGATTATTATTTCAAATTCATCAAGTGTTGCTTCAACTTTCACAGTTAGTCCAGTTTCTCACGCGAGGGTAAATACAGATTTTATCAGAGCTTTCTTTATTTATCATCTACTTAAATATAGAAAAATATTATATTAATGTATTACTGAATAATACAGAGTTTAATATGGAAGTGTATTACTAAATAATAATAATAATTATATTCACAATATTTTGAGTATGTCCAAATTTTTGTTAAAACACAATTGCTGTATTTTGTCCCCAGCTATATTGTTACATATTAAAGATGTCTCATAGAGACGAAGTTATTGTTTTTATATGGAAAGTATGGTAATATGTTAACCATTTTCGTCATACATATAAATAAAAAAAATATAGCTCTAATACGTCAATCAAATAAAGATTTTTATTTGGACACATCTATGAATATCAGTTTCAGGCGAATGAATATCAAATTTCAAACCATAGATGGCGACAGCGTAGTTGTAAGAAATACTTGTAAGGTTTCTACATGGTAAAAACATATATACAACTTCCAAAAATTTGATTGGTGTGGCAGTCGCCCATGGGTAGAATTGGTGAACGTTACAATTGTGTAAAGTGATCACTCAAGCCATCCGAGGACAGGTCATAAACCCTGTATGTCATGACTTTCACACTTCCCGTACAAAAACAATAGACATCTGTAATATGTATTAGTAATAATTCTATTTGGGAGTTTATTACGAATACCTTCCTACATAAGTCGACAAAATATAAGATTTCGTAACTTACCACCATTTAAAAAGTATTCATTGATGATATCCCCTTGTTCCAGAACATCTAGGAAGCCAATAAATAAGTGACGGGATAAATATGAAGCCGGGGGCAGCTCCTTGAAATGCCCCATCAAACAGCTGTAATCCCGGAAATCCCCCAACACCAGTGAAAATGTGACCTGGCCCCCGCATTTTATTCGGGAATTAACATTACTTCTGGTGAATAGCTTTTGGTTATACAAGAATTAGAGGGACGCCATCAAAATGCTGGGGAGAATATGATTCAAGACCACCCATTACAGACAAATAGATACATTAACTTCTAAATAACTTTTTATCCATTTTTTCTTTTATAATTGCACTGAGACGTGTTACATGTGTTTACAAAGTATTTCGGGCATAAATGTTACATGTGTTTACAAAGTATTTCGACCATAAGTGTTACATGTGTTTACAAAGTATTTCGACCATAAGTGTTACATGTGTTTACAAAGTATTTCGACCATAAGTGTTACATGTGTTTACAAAGTATTTCGACCAAAAGTGTTACATGTGTTTACAAAGTATTTCGACCATAAGTGTTACATGTGTTTACAAAGTATTTCGACCATAAGTGTTACATGTGTTTATAAAGTATTTCGACCATAAATGTTAAATTATTTTCAGAATTTTAAAGTATAGCCAAAACAATGTATTTTTAATTAAGGAGAACATTATTCTTATTATAATGTTGTAATTATTCAGAACATAGGTCTATGATGTTTAAAATACTAATTAAATGTATTAATTAGAAAGATATACATACAAAACAAAGTAGATGCCTTTCAAATAATGAAACGATAGATGTATTAATTTGAAAAGAGTAACGCATGGATTCGAAAATTTGTCGTCAAAAGTATTGTCGCTGTAGCATTGTTGGATAATGCACCTTCCCCGGATTGGAAAGTGATCCAGGTTCGAATCCCGGTAGCGCTACAGGATTAATTAATTCTAATTGATACGTTTAATTCGTATTTCAAATTTTATTTCTTCGCTCCGAGATGACAGCTTTTAGCTCCTTGGTTTACTATAAATCCTTGATTTTTTTTTATTATATAGTTCCACCTAGATGTGTTACATGTCTTTCTACACCTACTTATAACTGACTACCTTACAGGGGTAGGTAGAGAAGATAGAGCGCCACACTCCTCTGTTCTGACACACAGTTCTCGCCTCATCCATATTCATACATCTTTTCACATAAGCGCGTTTAAGTATCTGGTTTATCTGATAGTGCCAAGTCTTCCGCGGACGTCCTCTATTTCTGGTGCCCTACCAGCACTTGCGTCGTTTATCTTTATTACTATTCTCTGCTCAATCATTCGTTCCATATGATCTAATCACCTATGTGATCTTCACTATAATAAGATGAACTTTACATTATTTACTCTGTCATAAATGGATCCGCTACATATACGCTTAAGTGAAGTCATTTCCACTGCATTTAGTCTACTTTCGTTCCTCTTCTGTCAGGCCCAGACCTCTCTTCCATACATCAATGTCGGTACCAGGATTCCATTGTGTACCGCTAGTTTTGCCTCTGTTGATAAGTTCCTATTAGCTATAATTCCATTCAAAGCGCTGTTCATTTTATTTCCTGCAGTCACCCTCTTTTCGATATCTTTCTCAGCCTTTTGATATTAATTCATTTAATTGTTCCATTTTTCGAAAGAGCCATCTACCTTATTTTTACAGAATCTCAAATACCTTTGAGTAATCTGATAGCAGACGCCAGAATTATCAATTCATTTTTATTACATTTTGGATACAATGCTACAATTTTATTATTAAGAGAGCACATTCTTATTATGAAGTTGTAATTATTCACAACATAGGTCTGTGATATTTTAAATATGAATTAAATATATTAATTAGAAAGATATACATATAAAATCAATGTTATCGATAAATATTGTTGTTGCGCCACCGGGATTCGAACCTAAATCTCTTTCCTAACCGGGGAAGATGCATTATTTGGTTTAATTATCAAGAAACAATACGCTCTGAACATCACCAATCAAACGTGATTTTATTCTGCATAATATACAATTTCCTTATGTCCGTCCATCAGTGTCGCATAGCAACACATTTTCCGATTTGCCGCATGCCTGAGTGATATCATTTCCACTGCATTCAGTCTACTTTCGTTACTCTTCTGTCAGTTCCTGGCCTCACTTCCTTACATCAGTGTCGGTACCAGGACTCCATCGTAAACCGCTAGTCTTGCTTCAGTTGACAAGTTCCCATTAGCCATAATTCATTCAAAGTACCGTTCACTTAATTTCTTGCAGTCACCCTGCTTTCGATATCTTTCTCTGTCTCCGTTTCTATCGAACATACTTCCCAAATACAAGATGAGTCAATATTATTTCATTTATACTCGGCAATAAAACCCCCGCTCACTTATCCCCACCTTTTGCGATTATCTGTCACTTTTACTGGTATAGAATAAAACAATAAAATTACAATACAAACAGACAAATAAATTACTGTACGATAAACCTCCCTTTTAGTTGGCAACTCGTCAATAAGCCTTATATTTTGGCGAACATCCCCCGTAGCCGGCGGCCACGCGGCGGTCACGTGGCGCTAAATAAAATTTGATGCCATTATCAATAAAGTGTGAAATTGCAATATTATATGGGGTAGGTGCCCCTCGCCTTTTTGGTGTCGGATTAGCCCCGTAGCGCCCCTCCGGCGAGCAAAGTGAGTTTGGGCGTCTGTGGGTTTAAAGTTATCACTGTTAAATCCTTTAAAACTTTTCTTCTTCTTCTTCTCGTACCTTATTATCCATTCAACGGACGTTGACTATCATCACTTCGTTCACTGCATTTCAGAAAAGCTCTATTGTAGACTGGCCAAACTTCTCCGAGATATTGAAGTTTTCGGATTATTATTGTTTTAAACATCCACTTCTTTTTCTTTATTCATCTGAACCATATTATCTTCATTCGTAACTCTTATCCATCCAGCTTTTTTCTGTAGATCCACACCTCAATTGCGCCAAGTAGATGAGTGATATATATAATTTATATATATATATATAATATCTCCCATGTTATGCTCTCCTGGACGTAGTATTTCAAAAATACAACATTGAAGAAATTTCAGTACTAGAAAAAATAATTATTGCTTGGGAATTCGTTTCATTAAAAAAATAATAAAAATGAAAAATGTCTTCATATTTTCTCAGTCGTTCAGAATTGTATGGGTTATTCTGCCGTATATATATATAGAGGTTCTATATATGACCTCTCCGGCCGGCGTTTCGGATTCCGTGCAGAGTCCATCATCAGAGCTGTTGTCGCTGAGGCAAAGTTTTTTTGTTTCGTGGTAACTGGTAATTTACAGTAATTATTAATATTAATACAATAAAAGCCCACGTATATGTGTCTGTCATGTGACGCTGTTCCTGGAGAAACCTTAAGGGGTAATTCACGATATGTGTAACATTTTACTGTTTTTGTGCTTTCAACAGTAAAGTGAGGCATTTTTTCTGTTTTTAAAAATTGTTAGGTAAATTCCGCCACATTTTCTTCTCATCTTCATCTATTACCTTCCATATCCTGTACGTGTACAATATGTACTAGTAACTAATAATAATCAGCAGTGTACAGTAAGTATAGATTTAGGTTATGCTGTTACTAATGATATTATACAATCATATATGCTGCACATAGGATTATGAACTTTCGTTAAACCAACGTTTTTGCACCCTTGCACCCCGAATGTAAAGAATATGGAAACAACAGTAAGATAGTAAAATTCTCCAATTAGTAAAAGAGGAAGTAGATACTTCGATGATTTGCAGTTGTAAGTCAAGCTGCAAACCTTTTAAATATTATTCTGTTAAGAAACAGCATAAGTAAAGACTCCGTACAAAACGAATCAGCTGAATTTAGTTTTCAATTCAATAGATAGCCAATTGTATGGCTCGAGTAGAAAGATAGGTTAAAATTAGAGGATAGCAATTTGAGTAGGGATGAATGAATAAATCTACTGATACACATGGATTATTTAATTTATATATGTTTCCAAAAATTTTCAGTAATGCACAGCTTTATGCTTGTATATACTGCACGCCCCTTCTAATAATAATATATACACATAATAAATATTGATACTAGATAATATTGCTCAATACCTATAACACTACACAACGTAACAAGTAATTTATTGCAAAATTCGCCCCTTTATTGCACAGAAAAAATGCAACCCTAATGGAAAATATATTACAATAATCCGACAATCGGATCCCGATCGGGTATTCCTGAAATATGTTCCCTGCCTCGCGACGCCGGTGTAATCCTCTCTCAAAAAAGGCAATCTAATAATCCTCTTGTATCTTTCCACAGATAACGGGTTCGTCGCGCCACAGATTAAGAGTAATCTGCCAATATCTGCGGGAGCTTCGCGCCTCCCGTGGGATCCAAACCCGAAACCGTAGACAAACAACTTAACCGCTAAGCTATTTGGCCGGCAGGCCCGTCGCCACGCGTCCGGTGGAATATGCGCCGTGAAATATTGGGGTACAACTTTGTTACGGGGATTTAGGGGTCGAGGGTAGCGTGGGTAAGGAATATGAGAAGCCGCTCTTTAAGAGTATATTTTTTTTAAAGTGTGTTAAATTTCCGAGCGTGATGCCAGCCAGCGTGGTGGATAATTGTTTTCGCAAACTGGTAGTATTTGTTGCAGTATCTTCTATGGCTTATGGCAACAGAATGAGACACGATCGATTCAGATCACCTGTTTATGTAAATACCTTCGATAGCTGGTTTCCAGGTTTCCGATTAACAATATGCACTGCACTATCCTATCTGGTCCGATGTTGCTGTTATTTTAGCTGGGTTGTTAGATTTCGATCGACCTAAATGTGCATTGGTGGTTTATTCGGACCGCCGGACTGGTCGAAGCACGGGATGTAATTTTTTTTTTTAAAATAAAGACGTGTACACGGAATACGTGTCACATCAATTATTCTTACTATTTTCAAACTAAGCTAAACGCTTGTGCTATGAAAATAGGGCTAACTTGCTGGTGTCCTGGAACGAGGCGCGAACCCCCGACCACTAGGTTACTAGGCCAACGTCATGACCACTACACCGACAAGCTACTTAATGATAATTGAATAATGACTGCCGTTATCTTAGCTTTCCGAAAAAAGGACGGCAATACTCACACACACACATCTACATTATTATAAACCAAGAAATTCAGTAGTGCCAATCGAAGTAACAAGGCGTGTATACATCACCAATTGGGATTATTTGTGTCAGAAGGAATTGTAATATGAGAATCGAGAGCTTTATACCTCCTCACTTCTCCCGTATGTGTATGAAATGTTACCAATATAGAGGCTGGTATTTATGTGAGTGTTTGTGACTACAGTGGACATATTATGAATAAAACAGTACTTGCAATAGTTGCGTTTATATATAGATTGGATTTAAACTTGTTTGTTACATTATAAAAACGTATAAGATTAACGTACTTCACTGAAAGCGGTACAGAGGTGTGCGCGAGTAGGTGTGTCCGAGGATCTGATCACGAAAAGAGTGGTCGGTTCAATGTTTTTCCTCAGACTGGTTGCGGCGCGATGTATTGTTGTCTAGTTTGCATGATTAATGCTTACGTGGGCGTGTCTGTGGGGCGCGAGCAAGGCTACCACAGCAGCGTCAATCAGATGAGACTCGGTTCGTAATAATAATAATAATAATAATAATAATAATAATAATAATAACAATATAATAATAATGTGTTTATTCCAGCGTGTCAGGTTTTTTTTAAACCCGATTCGCCATAAAGATAATACATATTCTATTATACATTAAAGTTACAAAATAAATATAGTGTTATGAAAAAGAAAACCGAGGAAAATATAAATAAATAATAAACAAATAAAATATAATTAATAAAAAGTTTACACATATATAAACACAAAATATAAATATTACATATATAACTACTTCAGTCACTGCCATTGTTGTATATGTAGCTATTCTGTAGGTGTTGCCATTCTCTGGTCAGGGATCCAGGTTTCCAAGAGAGCGCCGCTTGCACCAGAGAATTGGTGCTGAGCTTCAGCCGCAGCTTTACGTCAGCAACTCGATGTCTCGGAAGCAGAACGAATCCATGTATACGACCTTCGGTAAACATTGTAGATGCGTTGCAATAACGCGCCAATCCAAACAGTATTCTGTATGAGTTGTTGTACTGAATTCGGAGACGGTTATACGTCACTTGCTTGTATTTCGACCAGATCTCGCAGGTATATATGCTGGTGAAGAACGATTTAAGCAGGATCCTCTTCACCTCCTTACTGCATCGGTAGAAACGCCGTGACACATATTTGCACGAACGCTCAACTGTCTCCTCCTCTTGTCCATCTTCATTGAATATATGGCCAAAGTATTTGACCTTATTTTAAACGCTCAATTTCGTCCTCTTCAGCCACATGGAAGAGATATTATCTGGCCCTTTTCCATATTTCCAACACCATTATGACCGATTTGCTGGCATTGTATACAATATTATGTTCTTAGGAGAACACATTCTTTTTGTGAAGTTGTAATTATTCAGAAGAGACGGTCTGTGATATTTTAAATATGAATTAAATATATTAATTATAAAGATATGCATATAAAATCAATTTTATCGAAAAATATTGTTGTTGCGCCACCGGAATTCGAACCTGGATCTCTTTATTAATATATTTAATTCATATTTAAAATATTATGTTCACTCCGCGAGTAATGCATCTCCACGAGTCACGTTCCTGCGTCTCCCTCACAGGTGACTTCAGGGTTTCTTCAGCCAAATGCGACGCATTCATCCATCGCCGTGACATTCTTCCTGGTCTTCTTTGGCCCAGGATAATCTTTTCTGAGGTGTAACTTTGATGCGTAATGTAGTCGTTGAATTGAAAGAATCTTTTGTTCACTGCTGCAGATAAGGCTTGCAGTTGCAGGATATAGGCATCACGCCTCGTACTGTCCACGGAATGCGTAACATCCTTCTCTAGCCATATATTTCGATGCCGTCTATTTTACCCATGTCGCTACTGTAAACTATCCAAGTCTCCGCTGTAAACATAAAGACAAAAGTTTGAACCAATATAATTTTAGTTGCTTGTTTGATGTCACTATTTTTCCATATGCGTCGTAGAAATTTCTGCCCACTATCACCAGTTCATGATCAGCGTACCCAAATCAATTTTCTCGTGAACTACCTCGTGGAAGTTTTTTGTAATGCATCAGTGTCAGAAATTTAGTTGAAATTGATTAATTAATTTATTTATTTCCATTTTCGTCCTTGTGGGCTTTTACATAAGAATATTTTTTTAATTTAATTTAAATATAAAAGCATTTTTTAATTAACATTTTAATATAACAAATAAAATATAACATAAAAAAATAATAACTATGTATAATTTATATACAAATACAAATATTTCTTCAGTTCAAGTATACTCCTGCAATGAAAAATTTCAACGAAATTCAACTCGTTACCAAGCTGATGCATCCGCGATATAGGCGAGTTAATAGCACAATTATTTCTATGAACGCTCTCTACAAAGAACGCTTCATGTTGTCTCGTTTGAGTTGGTATTTTAAACGAAACCATGCCAGTCAATGAGAAGAGAATGTCATGCCCACTGGACTACGATTGATAACTGGTTATTCGTAATTAATTATCATTAAACAAATAATAGATATCTCACAGAGGTGAAACTATTTCTTATTATATTTAATATAAATATATAGAAGTATGGGTAATTACAGGCCTTACGACCTGTCTTCGGCTGGCTTAAGTGATCGCTTTATAAAAATATAACGTTCACCATTCTCACCCATTAATCAATCTGCATATCTAAAAAAAATTTGAAAGTTGTATATATGTTAATATGCGGAAACACATCGAGTACCACTACACTATTGCCATCTATAGGTTAAATTTGATAATTCATTTCGCTAAAACAGGAAATATGTGTTACAACGAGAAACTGATTATTTTTTGAAATTATTTAAAGTAATATTCTTTATCTGTAAAATATTGTTAACACATTATACTTAAATAATAAAAAATTGGTTAATATCTATGATATATCTATTATTTATGTAATAACAGTGTCTTTGTAGGTGAAAATCCAGTTATTGTGTGCTCTTGGACTACTCAAATATTGCTTATAATTGTAAACTACCAATTACTGCCACAATCGAATACCAATAATAAATTATTAAATGCCCTAACCGTCAGCTCTGCTATCCCCACGGAGCCTTGTAATTGTGGTGTGTGCATTGGGTAAGTGCGAGGGGAAGATCCTCCCTTTTGGCCACGTGCCACCAGCCGTCTATCTGCAGTATTAACGGAATTAGCAAGACCCGCCCCTGGAGATAACGGACGACTGCCACGGATCAGATACGGAGTGCATACCCTAATAGGACATACCCTCGGGAGAACGGTACATTCTAATGACATTTCTACAAAGTTGTACACGTGAATGGTGGTAGCCTACCACGTTTTTCTGCCGGACACTGCAGCCGTAGACAATTGTCTAAAAAACGAAATGTTCAATGTAAAACTACATTTGGTCAGAGAACCGTTAAATTATACAACAAACTGTCTACGGAAATAAAAGATACAATAAATGGAGTAATATGTAAGAAAAAATGAATTAAATATCACAGACTTATGTTCTGAATAATTATAACTTCACAATAAGAATGTGTTCTCCTGATAATAAAGTTGTATCAATGTATTTTTTATTTATTTTCTTAGTTTTATTAACCACAATTAATAAAACTAAGAAAATAAATAAAAAATATGAATCTTAACCACCAAGTTAATATTGCTAATTTTAAAAGTGTATCAATGTACTTTTAAAATTAGCAATATTAACTTTGTGGTTAAAATTCATATTTTTTATTTATTATCTTAGTTTTATTAACCACTGAATTGAGTTTAAATACATCTACCGGTTTCGAAAAATACCATTTTCTTCTTCAGGATGTCATAACTAACTAAAAATATAGCATTGTTTCTTCACCAGAATCTATTTAAAAAATATTTTTTTAAAAAAAACAACAATTATTTCAAAAATAAATTTAGTACCTAATTCAAATTGCTGCTCATTGCAAATTTAGTCGAATAATTGTTAGGAAAAAATTTTAGAATAGGACTCGTAGTTAAATTTAGTTGGCTGTTTAGAATTTCCTGATTACTTTTACATGCTTTATTTATCTCCAACGATTCCAAATTATTTAATTTGTGACCAACACCGTTTATATGCAAAATTGACAATCCCAATTTTTTATCAAAACCATGACTATTTTCTATCAAATGATTAGCAAATTCTGAAAACCCACTATTGTTCAAACATCTCAAATGCTCCTTTACTCTTATATTAAAATTTCTACCCGTTTTACCAATATAAAATGCAGCATACATGCTACATACATTTTTTTTATACCTTATTATTATTATTATGATATTTATTTTCATAGATCAAATAAGGTACGGATATAAGTCGGATAAGTCAAGTCTATGATAGTCGACTACGAGAATAAGTATACTAGTTTCCGAATTCCCAGAAACAGATCGCTGTTTGATTTTCGACTGTTAGCGTTGAGAAGAAAGTAGGTTCCTAACTTTATTTTTGATTTCTTTTGATCTAGTACTAAAGGTCAAAAAAAATTAATACTTTTTTATGAGTATGACCCGATTTAATGCTACTCTTACCATTTTATATCCAAATTGGCTGGAACTATGCATTATAAAATATATTATACTAATAAATGATTTGTAAATGATTGAAAATTTAAGATCTATTATTGTGGATGAGAAGTTAAAGAAATGTTAAAAATTCGAATGTTGAGTTGCCGCGAAATGTCCCAATACAATATAGAATACAGAAATAAAAAAAATAAATGTGAATTAACTCTGGTAAGATACTTCTATACAATTATTCTCCAAAGTGTAGCGCTGGAGACCGTCTGTAAGCTATAAATAAGTTTTAAAAGACAGTGGTTGGTCATTTGCAGAATTGGAATGTCAATAAATAAAATATATGGTTTTGTAATAGAAGAATACAACGAATTTATTTACATATTACAATAAAAATAAGATTTACTATAATTTTGAACGTATCTACGATATTTATAAATTAAACACCTACGTTAAAATTATCGTCCTAGGTACTTAATATTCTACGAATGTTTATATTAGATTCGTCTTGTTTTATAAGACATTTATTAATAATATCAATACAATATTTTTATACAGAGCTATTCGACAAATTATTTCAAATAAATTTAACCTTAAAATAGATGGAGGACTAGTTAAGTGATAAAAATAATGACAATATTTGTACACTGTTACAAATATTTAATAATGAACTTCTAACGGGAATTAAACTAATAAATATTTGTATTATCGACGTTTCCTTCTATTACTATACTTACGTAGGCATAAAACTGTATTTTATTTATAATTTAAAGGAATAACAGCACAGCAAACTTTATATTTTAAATAGCAGGGGCGCGCAGGCACACAACAAAAGCTGTACATAACTAAAAATTGTGGAAAACAAATATGAATTAAAAAATTGGATTAACATTAACAAAAACATTATTTTGCAATTAGTGCCATCTGTGTATCAGTAGAAACTTAAATTGCTTAGTTCTAAAAACTCACCGCTGTACTCATGGCGCTCTTTATTATTCGCCGCATCGTGCTATTTACTTTATTCAGTTCTGTCTTTTAGCTAGTGAAATACTCCAGTCATATAAATGGCTATTTACTGAATTGAAAATTCCTTTCGATTGATCTGTTTTGTATGGAGTCGTTACCAATGCTGTTTTTTAACAGAATAACATTAGAAAGGCTTACAACTGCATGCAAATCATTAAAGTGTCTACTTCCTTTTTTACTAATTCGCGAATTTTACTATCATACTGTTTTTATGGTGTTGATTTCAAGATTGTTCTTTAAATTTGGTGCATGAATTTGGAATGGGAATTGGCAGAACTATTTCCTACGTTAACCTTTAATATAAATAATTATTTGCTATAGTAATTAGGTGAAGGATTTTCAAACAATAAATTAATCATGTTCACTCATAGAAAGTGTTCTTAAAAACCTACATACATTTTTTATGTGGTAAGAAGGTATTATTTTACGTTAAAAATTAATCTTTAAAAACACTATTAATAGTAATAAAATTACAAATAAATACATGGTAGGATCGTATAAACGACTAATTTATTTTGTCTAAAGATGTTAGTTAAACGAAAGTTCATATATGTATTATATATGATTGTATAATGTCATTGGTAACACCATAACCTAAATCTATACCTACTGCACGTCACTGTTAAATAGGTATATTGTGGAAATATAAACATAAAAATTATCTTTAATTTTTTGAACATGTAAATAATGCAAATAAAGTTGCGTATACAGAATTCATGTACAAACTTAGCTGAAAAAAGCTAATAAACTTGTTGGTTTCCTATTACGAGGTTAGAACCCACAAGCATTAGATTATTAGGCAAGTGTTTTAACTATTAGCTACTCATTAATATAATGTCAACTGAGACAAAACTAGCGGTACATAATGAAGTAATATTACCGACACTGATGTATGAAAGTGAGGCCTGGAACTGACAAAAGAGGGACGAAAGTAGACTGAATGCAGTAGTAATAAGATCGCTTAGGCGTATGTGTGATAGCTCCATTTACGACAGAGTAAAGAATGAAGAAATAAGGAAAGAATGTAAAGCTTATCTTAGTATAGTGAATAAGATTAAAAAAGGATCACTATGGTGGTTTGGTCATATGGAACGGATAAATGAGGAGAGATATATGACAGAAGTGTTGATGGCACCAGAAATAGAGGACGTCCGCGGAAGACTTGGCACAACCAGGTAAACCAGATACTGGAAGACGGTCCTGTTAGAAGTCTTAATAATGAGCGAGCTTGTATGAGAAGATGTACGAACGTGAATGAGGCGAGAACTGTGTGTCAGGACAGAAGAGTGTGGCTCCGTATCTTTTCTGCCTACTCCCGCGGGGAAACGGCGTGATGGTAAAATAGTTAGTTAGTTACTATACAATTTTTACTAAATTCATATCATTTACTAAATTGTAGACTATATACTAGTCATACTAGTATATAGTCTGCAATTGATATTGTATGAAAGTAAACTTAGTAGTCCAACTCATTTTTTACATTTCACAGGTTTATAGTAAAAAATACCTATCTTTTTATTCAATGCTCACATCATTTTTAATATATTTAATTAAACGTAATCCTACTGTAATAGTAAGTGTGGAAGATCGTGAAAAAGTTATAATAGAAGTAATTCAAATAAATACTTTAAAATTAATGTAGTCATTAAAACTAATGACGCCACAAATGCTTGGACAGTAACCTCTCTCATCAATCCACCCCATTGTCCCTTCAGGAACAAATAAATACTTCAAAATAAAACACCCTCAATGCATACAACCCCCGCCCCGTCCGTGCGGAAGGGTTCCCGGAAGATTTAAAAGCGCAGCGACGACACAAAGTGGCAAACCTCCCCTAAGCACGAGAACTACCCCGAATCATGATAGGTACCGCTTTAAAGAAATGCGCAACCCTGTTACTACTATTTTATAAACCCTAACTATCCGGGTGACATTTTATACGGACTGGTAAGAATCACCTATAGGGGTGAACTAGTCTACTTACCTCTTTACAAATATAATCAAATTATGATTTATTTTGAGGGTGGTTAGACAAAAATCTACCATCATTAACACCGATCACACCTTAAAGTAAAATATGAATGTTAAATATTTAAAATATTTTATTAGGAGAACATATTCTTATTGTAAAGTTGTAATTATTCAGAACATAGGTCTGTGATATTTTTATTACTAAATAAATGTCTTAATTAGAAAGATATACACATAAAATCAATTTTATGGAATGATATTGTTGTTGCGCCACCGGGATTCGAACTTGGATCTCTTTCCAAACCGGGGAAGGTGTATTATCCAACTAAGATACAGCGACAGTACTTTTGACAAGTTTTCGAACCAATACGTTACACTTATCAAATGAATACATCTATCGTTCCATTATTTGAAAACCATCTACTTAATTAATACGTATTTAAAATATCACAGACTTATGTTCTGAATAATTACAACTTCACAATATGAATGAATGTGTTCTAATAATATATTTGTCTTATATCAAAAACAACCAATTTAATTCTGCTCTCTCATTGACTTCTGATAGTTTCTGCATTTCTAGTAATATCTACATAATGTAGGTGAATTAAATGCACAAAAATAAATAATATAAATATATTGATAAATACATATATATATATATAATGTGACAATACAAATTAGGGTCACGTTCGAAATCGCCACGTCACTTGTTTTATTGCCAAGCACCTCAAAATCATAAATAATTACCATTACGTTGGTATCGCAATTCGTTTTCAAGGTTGTAAAAACGGTCACCGTCTATGGTTATTTTTCAAATCATCGAGCAGAGTTGTCAGATTAGCGCGGTTCAATAGCCGCTACCAGCGTTTCTAACATGTAACTGTGTGCGATCCAATGAAACCAAAGGGTAAATATTTTATGTTATTGAATCACTAGTGCATAATTTATTATAAATTTGTTGATCTAATCGCATGGTGAATAATCTTTACAGGAAACGAGATGCTTCCCTTTGGTTTCTTCGTTTTTTTTTTGTTTTTTTTTTCGGCTGTTGAGGATCATCTAAGATGATAGGCCAAGGACATGGGCTACTCGGAAGGGCAAGGACCAGAGTGGTGCCATCTAGTGGAACACCTGTCTGGATCGCAGAACGTCGAACTCTCGCTCAACCCGATAAAATTAGGATTTGTTAATGTGGATTGCATCTTTATTTTATTTTCTTTGTTCATGTTGCTTTTATGCTTTTTATTTATCACCTCCGGGTATTATTTATAATTTTTTTTCAGGTTAGGATGAAGGTAGGATGTGACAAAATAAGGTGGGTATGTGTTTCTGAGGTGAAGAACTCACGGATCTTGTGTTCACCACTGACTAGCCGGTGAGATGGTGGGACGCCGGTCTTAATATATATATATATATATATATTGTGGGAGTTATATATACATGCAAATTGATAAATATTGTTAGTATTGATGGAAAATGCCAACTAAATATAAAACACATTTATTAGTATCGGTAGACTGCTCTCCCAGCTGAACTATGTGACGTTTTAATTTTTATAATAGAAATATTATTACCATTAATGTTGCAATTCTTATAAAAACTGTCTCTTAATAATTAAATAAAATTAAAACACCTATGTAAATATATTTTGAATTTAAATTCCAGAGACAACACATATTTTCACAGTACTGATGCTTTGTCACGGTTAAAAATAGTGAAAAAATGTATATGATGTGCTTTCGTGTTTACACCTATAACTTTTAAAGCCTGTGTCCACGGAAGGAGACACGATGAGATTTAGTCGAGATGCATTTTAATACCGTATGCATGTGTTGAGATTTTGATCTGGTTATAAACTGAGAGATCAGCTTGAGTTTTGTAGAAAGAGACAAAAACTCAAACCAGTGTTCACGGCATTCGATCTGATGGAGAGATTTAATATGTGCATACGATTGTCACCTAATCATATATCCGTCCAAATATCTATTCAGAAAATTTAGTAGATATAAATCATTAAACATTAAGGCGGAAAATTACAAACATTTTTTCAGATTGCTGGGGATATTCATATTCATTTAATTAACGAACTACAATGACATTTGACATTTACGATGTAAGATACGAGTCGGGGAATCTGTGAGACATGTGTTAGAATGTACAATTGTATTAGTGTGTGTAACAGCCCGTTCCAAAAACACGTAATACTTTTAAAATATATGAAATAAATACCATTTTCATCTAGGTACACCGTATTATTGGGATATATTTTCCATCGCCGTGTATATTAAGTAGAAATAAGGTTAAGTATATTTATGTACAAAGAAATAATAGTTTTAGAAATATTTATTTTTAATATACGACTTTTATAGTGTACGAGGGCTATCTGAAAAATTTCCGACCTCAATATGAAGATGGCAACACTCGTCAACAAAAGTTGGGGAACATGTTTGCACATACTTTAACAAGTAGTCGCCAAAATTTCAGCCGCAGTTGTTGTTTGACAATCGTCTGAGTGAGTGCTTTTGTGAAAATGGATAAAATCGAGTATCGAGCTGTCATTAAGTATTTATTTTTGAAAGACAATAGGCCTACATAAATTAACGACTAGTTGAATACCGTGTACGGGAACTCTTCACCATCATTTACCACGGTGAAAGTTTGGGCAGCTGAATTTAAATGTGGCCGTACCAGGCGGCACGGTCAAAAATGTAATTATTAAGAACGTAGTAATATATTTATAACAATGGAAAAACTAATAAATGCATTCGACTAAGATGAATATTGGTAATACTATAAAAATACAAAAATACAACTAATACAAAAAAATAACAGATATAAACATTCCTAATTCACGAAATTCAAACATTCCGTACATATTTTTTGTGGATACCGTGTTTTTAACTAATTTCAAACGACAACCCCGCCAACTGATCATTGAAAACGCTAAGCGGCATCAATACACTGTTATAACGTGCATATCACGTATGTTATTACTCACACTAATACAATTGTTCTCTAAATGGAAAGTAATATACGCGGCGAAAACAGAAGCTGAGAGTTGTCTCTGAAGAATCTCACGGGAGAAAAATCTGCATCTAGTCGAAAATCTCTTAAAAATCTCACCCGTGCATACGGGCCATTAGTATTCGACGTCACTATTTTGGTTCTGTCGTTGTAGCGAGGGAGCTCCGACTATTTGCAAGCTCGTGCAGTGTGCAGCTTTGAATGAGTCTACCGCGGTACTAGGCAAACTTTTATCATTAGGTACGCGAGTGTTTATATGGCGGAGCGTGTGTGGGCGTGCATTTTTATATCTGATGGGATTTCTCGTCAACTTTCTCACAACGCTGTCGTGGATGTGAATCGCATTACGGACGGCACGTGATCGTGATTTAAAAACAATACATTGTAAATAATCCTTAACGTTCTTTGGACGCGTGTAAGGCTTGCGATACAATGTCACAGTATGCTTATAACAAGCCGAATAACAAAATGTATTTATTTGTTTTGTATTATTATTATTATTTATTAGATTTATTTACGAAAGCGAACAGTGTCATGTTCCAATATTTAAGTACATACATATATTCATGAATTAACAGTGTGAAAGTTACTTCTTTTTTTTCTTTTTTTTTAATAAGAGATGCCTACACGGAATACATGTCACATCAATATTCTTACTATTTTCAAACTAAGCTAAACGCTCGTGCTATGAAAATAGGACTAACTTGTTGGGGTCCTGGAACGAGGTGCGAACCACCGACCACTAGATCACTAGGCTAGCGCCTTGACCACTACACCAGCAAGCTACTCACTTCGAACACGCGTAAAATTACAGTTTTTTGAAGATGTAATGAAATAGAAAAAAATAAAAATTATATTAAGATTATTATTATTATTATTAATGAGCAAGGCGATTGCAGACACCCACAGGCAACCTCTCAATGGTGTCCATCGCACCGACAAGAACACTGTTTTTATATGAAAGCAGAATTTTAACAATTTTATGTCTTGCTTCACATTTTTTCGGGGTAAAGCGATTTGCGTCTTAGCTAAATACACAAAGTGAAAATAGGAGTTGAAAAAAATTATTCGAATCTGCGTTACTAGAGGGAAAATGGATGTCTTGGCCAATTCAGCTACCGCCGGTAATAAGACATTTGTCGATATTATCGTACTTATAATAAAAGTTACACGCTTCATGGACGCTGATTTATGGAAGTGAAGCTTGGAGCTGACAGAAGAGGAACGAAAGCAGACTGAGAGCAGTGAAAATGAGATCACTTAGGTGTATATATGATAGATCTGTTTGACAGAGTAAAGAATGTAAAGCAGATCTTAGTATACTGAGTAAAATTGAGAAAGGATCACTTAGATGTTTTAGGACCAGGCAAACCAGATACTGAAGCATGGTCCTGATTGAAGTCTCACTAATTGGCGAGCTCGTATGAGAAGATGTATGAATGCGGATGAGTCGAGAATATTGTGTAGTGCTCTAATCTCTCTGTCGACCCCCGTGGGAAACGGCGTGATGGTAAGTTAATTGGTTAGCTACGCGGAGGCAGCGTTTTCGGTGTATTATAGGATAGATTTAAAGCTTAGCACTGTATTACGTATGGAAAACAATATAATATATAATTTTATTAATTATTTTTTCCCATATTTATTGATAACTATATAATATATAAGTAAAAATGAGGTTGGAGATATTCTATGTTGAGACGGGCATAGTTTACAAGCAATTGTACTAATGAATTAGTATTACAAGTATATAAAAAGAAAAATTACAAAGTGGGCTTATAAATATATTTTTTTTGAAAAAATATGTGACAATAATTATTAAAGTTTGAATCAATTTATTTGGGTGGGTTCACCAATACTAGCTCTACCCATATTACGAATCCGAGTATTAGACAAACAACAGCAATGTTTATTTATTTATTTATATATATATATTGACATATATATTTTTGTTTTAATAGAGGTGAATACATAATACATAATTATACTCATAGTTTATTATGTGGGATGGAGTAGACTTTACCTGTGATATATACAGCGTAGTCCTGGCTACTTTGCTAGACTGAAGTCTGTGTTAAAGTAGTCAGTTTTTTTTTTCGTGCTGTTGTGTTGTTATTTAAGTCATCGACAGGAATAAAAAGAGAATTACTAATATGCATAAAAAAGTAAAAATAAAATAAAAATATAATAGAAATATATGTAGTGGGAATGTTGTAGGACTAGTAAATTATTTGTGAAGGTATTGTATAAATTATATTAAAATGTTGGATAGCCATGCTTCTGATTCATCTCTACCTGATTGAATCATATATTGGGTTCATATTTGTGTAATCTTATTGGAAATAAACGATTTCCAGTTGGTACTGAGTGTGTTGTGTGTTTAGTCCTGTTCAATTAATTATTCGAACAGCTATCGTTAATTACATATTTTTTGTTTATGTACTTATATTTGGATCTGTAATATGGAAACAGGTCCATAGTATAGTCCATATTTAAAAAACTGAATACATTTTTTCAATTTATTTAGTTAATAGGTAGGCTTCATTGAATGATCAAATAACTGATCATAAAAGTTATCACATACTTAAATACTGACAGAATATCAAGGGCGGTACATGAATATAATATTTTCAAAATAATAAATAAACATATCTTAAAGTTTTATAGTGACATGATTTTGATTTATATTCTTCAAAACTTGAATGTAATATTTTTTTTTTCTTCTTTAATATTTTGATAATTTTTGTGATATGTGCACGATACGCATAACAGAACATCTCTCGGAAACATCTGGTACTCCCAACATTGGTGTCATCGATTGATTGCAGAAACAAATCGTTATTTTTTGAGAAAGATTATTAATATATAATTTTGATACAAACTACTTACATACTTACTTACCACCATGCCGTTTCCCTGCGGAGGTAGGCAGAGAGGATAGAGTGCCACACTCTTCTGTCCTGACGCACAATTCTCGCGTCATCCACATTCGTACATCTTCTCGTACAAGCTCGCCGATTGTTGAGGCTTCTTACATTATCTGGTTTACCTAGTCGTGCCAAGTCTTCCGCGGACGTCCTCTATTTCTGGTTCTATCAACACTTGCGTCATATATCTTTCTTACCATTCTCTCCTCATTCATCCGTTCCATATGACCAAACCACTTAAGTGATCCTTTCTTAATCTTACTCACTATACTAACATCAGCTTTACATTTTATCCTTATTTCTTCATTCTTTACTCTGTCATAAATAGATTTGCCACAAATACGCCTAAGTGATCTCACTTCCATACAACAGTGTCGGTACCAGGATTCTATTGTGCACCGCTAGTCTTGCCTCGATTGACAAATTTCCGTTAGATATAATTCCATTCAAAGCGCCGTTCACTTTATTTCCTGCAGTCACCCTCCTTTCGATATCATTCTCAGCCTTTCCGTTTCTATCGAACATTAAAAAAATATTTTAGCTACCACCGGGATTTGAACCAGGATCTCTTCCTATTCGGGGAAGTGCGGTATCCAATTACACAACATCAGCCTCGTAAATAGTCGACAAAATTTCGAACTTATATATTCCAGTTATTTCAAATTTATACATTTTATGTTCCATTTATTTGAAAGCTATCACCTTTTTATTGTGAATACGTATTTTGAGAAATAATCTCTAGGAGACGCCAGAGATTTTTCAATTTCATTTTATTAAATTTTTGGCCATACTTTAATACAGTTTATATATATTTTAAATAGAACACATTATTATTTTAATTAATACAAATTGAATGCATCATTTATAATGATATACATACAGATAAACTCTCTTCTTCTACCTCTCTTTAAAATAATATAATAATTTGACAGAGTGTATAATCTTAACAATAACAAACATAATAAAAAATATACTATGATTAGTTACGTACATTTGTCAATTTTTCATCGATTTTAGAACTTTTAGATAATATGTATACACTACCACGAAACAACGTAAGGCAAGACATTTTACTGTTGGGATCCTCCCCTCTCCTCCCCTTCCATCAACCTATCAACCCCTCTCTCGTCACCTTTCGAATCAGGCACATTTTTCCACAACTCCATCTCGGCTTTATTATCACCGATACAAATGTGCCAACACGCCTAGCGCTGACACAATCCGCTTGGAGCCACAGTAGACACGAAATATATTACATACGTCTAAAAGCAACACCAAAATAAAAATTCAATAATTAATAATCGTGCAGGAACGCATGTAGGCCACAAAAATAAGTAAGTGCATTTTAATACAAATTAAATGTATCAATGAAAAATATATATATATATATGATCTAGATAAAGTGTTAAATTTCAATAGTGTGTACATTAACTAGTCAATGTATGCACTAACTACGAGTTTTAGTCACAGTTTACATTGCTGTGTTTCGTGTACACTTTCACTAGATAATGTATGATTTAACTAGTGAGTGTATGAATTCGCCGACGCGAGCTGGTCACGTCGTGAACTAACAAGATCTGTCAGACGAGCGTGTTCGATAACTAACTAATCAAATACGAGAGAGTTTACAATTACCCTACCGCACATTAACAATTACCCTACCGCACATTAACAATTAGAATGATAATTACACAACGAATTAATAAAGTAAACTGTAATTGTGAGCATATTGTATTTTTACACACCTTATAGTTGAATAACAGAAAAGAAATGTGATTTAAGTTGAAACTTTGTAGCTAATAACACGCACGCACTCCACAGCCAACGTAAAATAATGCTAGGAATTGGAATGTTGTCACTCGAAACAATTACACGTGTTAAAAATTATTCGTAGGCATATTTTTATTTAAAAAAATATTTTAAATTCACTGAAAATAATATTAGTTTCTATGTTAGGTTTTTCCCAAAAATAAGTAAACACATTGAATTTTTTTAATATGGCAACTTCAGTGTAAATGAATAATGTGTGAACATTGTGAATACTTTGACAGACACCAAACAGTGAACTAGTTAGAGTGGTTCATAAATTCTTATACTGAAACTAAAACTCACAGTTGATGTATACATTGACTAGTTAAAATATACATTTTCGAAGTTTACACTTTGTCCCGGTAGCAACAAAAATATTTTTTCGATAAATTGATTTTATTTGTACATATTTCTCAGCGATACATTTAATTTGTATTCAAATATCACAGAACTACGTTCTGAAATAATTGTAACTTCACAAAAATAATGTGTCCTGAAAAGTTGGAGTATTTTTGTTGTTGATTATCAAATTGTTGAGTAAAATGCTTCTAAATGGTATTTAACATTAATAAAAATATTTTCTTTTTTGTAAAAGTATAATATATATATTTATAGATCCATTTAAGCATGCCAATTCACAACAAAATGCATAGCAAAAAACTCGAAATGAGATATTTGTTATTATTTTTTGCTGAAAACTTAAAACGTCCATTGTTTAGTTTATTTTGACTTGAATTTTTTTGTTGATATTACATTTTCCGACTGTTTCAGTTACAGGTGTGATATTTTACAGACGTTATATCACTTAATATTAATCCAATAATCCTTCACACAAAAATATTTTCCTTTATGTAGTAGTGAAATATAATTATTTTGGTAGGGCCATTAATATGTGCTAATCGATATCAAAGTACACAGCAACAAATCTCGTAGTGCGATTTTTGTCATTTTCGTGCTAAAGTCTCTTAAAACTCACTGGTTATCCATTAAACTCTCTGTTTTATGTTGCGATGGAAATAATATATGTAAGATTATACAAATAATTTCCTACATACTTTGGACAATAATTTAAAATGACGTTCATAATTTCACATATGTGAAGATGACGTTGAGTGCTCAAAAGCGCTATAGCTTTCGAATAAGAGATTTTTGAGTGAGTACACGGTGTTCTGACTGTACCGCGAGGAAGGACGCATGTTGTGTGTATAATGTAATCCTGTATAAATTGACAGAGACTGGGAATCAAATCAAATGAAAACATCGCGCCGAGCAGCCCCTGTCGGTACTCCACAATATAAAACGGATTTTCCCCTCAATAAAAAGGGCTGCCCATCGCTGGTAATCTTACCCATCTAACGTAACGGGCCGTGTACGATTTTTACCCAATTTGTTCGAATCGTGGGATTTAAAAACGTATCGGACACAACCGCGACGATAGCAACAATTTTTAAAAGCTGTTTTATACGTAATAATTAAAATTTAAAAATGTATACAAATTACCGTAATTCTTGGTAATGAATAATGACTATCCAGTGGCGTAGCAACAAATATATACCTGGTCGCATTCTTCTTCCACTACCAATGGTGTCTATACTAAATATTATCGACATTCCTCATTCACTTGTGTGATTTTAGTATTTAATATCTCTGCAAATTTCTGTGTATCTGAAAATACTCTTATTTGGTAGGATATATTTTTTTCAATGTTAACTTTTTTCAGCTCTAATAGCAAAACTTATACACGCAATCGCATCCCTACATGAAGGATGTTCTGCATGTGTAAGGATCAATGGATCATTCACACCATGATTTGACATTACAAAGGGTGTTAAGCAAGGTTGTGTAATGTCTCCATGGCTGTTCAACTTGTATATGGACAATTTTGTGAAAGAACTGGAATATATGCATGTAGGAGGAAATATGGGGGGATTTGATTGTATGCTGTATATTGTATGCCGATGATGCAGTATTAATGGCGAATAATGAACGAGAATTACAGAGTCTAGTGAGTAGAATATACGATGTATGAAAGGAAATGGATATCTACAAGTCGAAAGTGATGGTATTCGAGAAGGATAAGAAAACGTGCTAAATACTTGTAGGTAATGAATTTTTGGAACAAGTAGACGAGTTTGTGTATTTAGGAAGTATGTTTGATAGAAACAGAAAAACTGATAAAAGCATCGAAAGGAGGGTGACTGCAGGAAATATAGTAAACAGCGCATTGAATGGAATTATACCTAATGGGAACTAGTCAACCGAGGCAAGACTAGCGGTTCACAATGAAGTCCTGGTACCGACACAGATGTATGGAAGTGAAGCCTAGAGCTGACAGAAGAGTAACGAAAGTAGACTGAATGTAGTGGAAATGAGATCACTTAGGCGTATATGTGGCAGATCTATTTATGACAAAGTAAAGAATGAAGAAATAATGTAAGATGATCTTAGTATGGTGAGTAAGATTAAGAAAGAGTCAATTAAGTGGTTTGGTCATATGGAATAGATGAATGAGGAGAGCATGATAAGAAAGTCTTGATGGCACCAGAAATAGAGAATATCTGTGGAAGACTTGATAAATGGGAAACGGCGTGATGGTAAGATAAATACTGAGGATAATAAAATATCGTATAGAAACTATTAAACAAAATTTAATAGTTTGCATGGCGTTGGCATTTAAGAAAGATATTTTAATGTAATATAAATTAAATGTATAAAATCAATTTTATATGTATATCTTTCTAATTGATATATTTAATTTATATTAAACAACTTCATAATAAGAATGTGTTCTCCTTAAAATTATCTAAATGTCACTTTTTGGAACATTATCAGGAATAATAAGATACAGAATTATGAGTGTTGGATATATTATGCACTATTAACAATTACATTTTTTAATGAAAAGGTCTAAATTCAAACCTGTTTTATTTTAGAAAAAAAAAATATGGTTGCGTATGCCAGATGGAAATCTGACCATTTGGAAGGTGTGGGTTACGACCGCAACTTTACGAGGCTCTCCGGTAAGTGCCCCAAAAAACGTATCGCATTTTCGGTTGAACTTTGGTCCACGGACCGCAGATGAATATACGACCCCTAAATTGCCAAACAACCCCCGGCAAATAGGTTTCCGATCACATTGTTTTGTTATTGGGGCAGAATTCATCGCGGGAATTATGATTTGAAGGAGTAAATACATCTTTTGGTTTTTAGAGAAGCGATGTTTTGATTTTGTCGAAAGACAGAATTATGATGTTGGAATCATATTTTTGTTACAAAAAATCAAATACGAATCAAATAATATTGACTTAAGTATTGACAGTATAACATAATAAAATCGTCAATGAAAAATAAGAAAAACTTAATTATTTATAATATAATATTTTACTATAATTTTTAAGGAGAACACATTATTATTGCGATGTTGCAGTTTTGTCAAAACATAGATTTGTGGTATGTTAAAATAAATTAAATGTTTCCTAGTACCAACTCAAATATTTTTTCGATGAATTATTTTTTTCTGTACATCTTTTTAGTTGATACATTTAATTTTATGTTTCAAAATTTTCGTTATTAATTTTGTGGAAGTCCATCGTAATTAACTTTAAAAAAAATTTAAATAAATATTAAGAAAACGTTTTCGGCGCTTACTGCGTTATCGTCAGTAATAAACTAAAGCCTTAAATAGAAAATAGACTATCGACTTTATATGAGGGAGGGGGGGGGGTATTGAGAGTGGGAGGGAGAACATTTAATTTGTATTTTTTTTCAACTTCATTGCATATATTATTTCGTCACCTAAGCAGCAACACCACATAACTAACAATTGTGTACTTTACAGACGAGAGACATAACTAGTTTTAAGTGATATTTGTAGAATTACTGAAGTATTACTTACCTTCCTAGAGTCGTAAAGAGGAGCAGATTATTTCTAAACTGAAACTGAACCAAACATAGGTACGATTCCCTTGACTTGTACACAGTTGACAGGGAGGTTGCAGATATTTCTGTGATTGCATTTTTTTTACTTTACATGCCCCTAACGGACGCTATCGTGAAACTAGTGATGTGAAACGATTTCCCGCGAAAATTTAAATCCAATGATATAAATATCTTAATTTGACAAAAAATTGAGATATGCGGTGTTGCTACTAACAGTGACGATATAATGAATGTTATTCGCTATAATTTGATTTAAAACATAGAATAAACACTACACCTTCTTTCGAAAACAAACTAGTTCTCATACTGGCTGTCATTTAAATTTTAGTGTAGCGAAAATTTTTATTGGTCGAATTCCAATTGACGGCGGGCAAAACAACTGAATTTACAATACCAATTAAATGACTGATTTATATTCAAATTATAAAAAAAAGAAAAACATTTTTATATAATTTTCAGTGGCGTGCAGCAGGTATAGATTTAGATTATGCTGTTACCAATGATATTATACAATCACTTATAATATATGTAATACAATATTATGTATTTTCGTTTAACCAACGTCTTTAGAGAAAATAAATCCGTCGTTTATACGACCCTACTATGTATTTATTTGTAATTTTAGAGTACTATTCATAATGTTTTAATGAAAAATTATATTTTCTTACGCATATAAAAATCATATTTTTTATTTATTATCTTTGTTTTATTAACCACTGAATTGAGTTTAAATACATCTACCGGTTTCGAAAAATACCATTTTCTTCTTCAGGATGTCATAACTAACTAAAAACATAAATCATTGTTTCTTCACCAGAATCTATTTTTTAAAAAACAACAATTATTTAAAAAATAAATTTAGTACCTAACTTAAATTGTTGCTTAATACAAATTTAGTCGAATAATTTTTAGGAAAATTTTTTAGAATGGGACTCGTAGTTAAATTTAGATGTATTTAAACTCAATTCAGTGGTTAATAAAACAAAGATAATAAATAAAAAATATGAATTTTAACCACAAAGTTAATATTGCTAATTTTAAAAGTATCATATAAAAATCGACTTAAAAATGTATAGACGTTTTTAAGAAAACTTATTATGACTGAACATGATTCTTTTATTGTTTGAAAACCCTTCACGTAATAACTAAACGAAATAATAAACATGCATTAAATGGACCTCGAACGCAAAGGACGGCCATAAAATCAACACTTTAAAAACATGATAGTAAAATTCGTGAATTAGTAAAAGAGGAAGTAGTCATTTCAATGATTTGTACGCAGTTGTAAGCCTTTCTAATGTTATTCTGTTAAAAAAGAACATAGGTAACTACTCCATACAAACGGATCAACCGAAATAATTTTTTAATTCAGTAAATAACCAATTATATGACTCGAGTAATTCACTATCTTAAAGATAGAACAGAGTAATATGAATATCTCAAGGCGGCAAATGCGTAAGAGCGCCATGAGTACAGCGGTTGTCGTGGTAGTTTTTAGAACTAAGGAATTAAAGTCTCTACTGGTACAGACGGTGCTAATTGTAAAATAATGTTTAATCCAATTATTTCATTTATATTTGTTTCACAGAATTTTTAGTAATGCACAGATTTTTTGCTTGTACGCACTGCGCGCACCTGTTAGTTATGTACGCAAGAAAAGTGACTACAATATTCAAAAACCTTCGTAATGAAGAAGATTTATAATAACTTACTTAGATCACTCGTGAGCGATCAATTATGTGAGATTGATTACAAAGGGTTTATGAATAACAAAAAAAACTCTGGTAAATAAATTATCTTGTAGCGCGCAAATAATAAATATTGCGCAGAAATATATTATTCTGCTCAGCAAGTAAAAAAAAATACAAGGAACATTGTCCATGATTCTATTCATAAAGGAAAATTGGAAACACCAGAGCTCGAACTAATTTTATTTTAGTCGTTTTCATCACGCCTCTTTCCATATTTTTTGTAGTCTGGACGATGCGTCTTTGGCTTTGTTTTTACATCCTCTATTGTTGATTGTAGATGATGCTGGATAAATTATATTAATAATAATAATAAAGAAAAACAGCTACTACATATTATATTTTCATAATATCATGTAGGTGTTTTTCATAATATCACATTGGTAATTTAAAGTTATTTCATTCAGATTTATTAATTATTCCACCTTATTCGTTCGATTTACGTCATTCGCAATTTGGTGAACCCATCGATTGCTCACATTTGTCCGAGTTTTGAAATTGTTTTTTAAATGCCATATAAATTGAACGTGTTCATATATATATTACGGTTTGAATAGCCTACAATTTTTCTATGACCGAAGGTCATAACTCCTGACACTCTCGTAAGAGTCTGTGGCTGGTCTTACAGTAATTATTATTTAAATGGAGAACCTGGTTGGGTCAGGTTCAATTTACGGTGAAGCTAACATTAGGAATGTGACAATGTAAGTAAGCATACCTTGAGTCTTACCTTGAAGTTTATTGAAGTCTCCCGGTTGTACAAAAATATGCTTACAAGTAGTACCAATGTAAATTTAAATATAATAAATTACAGTATAAAAAGATGCACTTTTAAAGCTGCCGCTGATCACGCCCAGCTGTGAGACTAGAATGGCTTGCGCTCTCTACTGCGCCCGTCTCTGTCAACCGAACTACGAAGCTATCGACACTGTCTCTACCAGCTGCGCCCGCAAGTTCGCACGCGACCTGTTGCTAGAGGTGTGTGTCGCGGCTACAGCGTCTCTGCCGCGTGGCATCAGATACCGCCCAATGTTCACCTCAAATCTCTGATAAAATGAGCATTTTGACTCCGCGTCTTCAAATATCTAAATATAATAATATTCAAAACCTAAGAAATATATTTAGAAGTAATCGTAGAATGCTTTGTGATCTGAGAAGAATTACGATTATCGAAACAGAACCAAAGCCACGCTGCATCCGAGGTCTGCCTTCTCATTGCAACCTTTCCAATTGGCACGTGAAGAGTTCGGATTCTGTACTTATGCAGTTACCTGACAATAAAACGAGATATTCTTCTGAAGATGACTGACAGATGAGATTGAACCATAAAGACAGGGTCGTAAATCAGTTTTTCATTTCTTCGCGGGAATGAAGTGTCCACGCGCGCATACACGGACTTTAGATGAACAGATGAATTTGAAATTATTATCCCATTCATCCGGTCGTTGTTGCCCGACGATAAACTTAACCTTGTGCCATCTCTCGAATAAATCTAGAAATATTGCTATGTCCGCATAACTCCAATTCACGGCCAATTACGGATTATGAAGATTTGCTTTGAATCGGTTTGGGTCATAATCCCGACAACCAAAATTCAAATTCTGACGAATCAAATCTAACGACCAACATTTGACAATCTAAAGTAGTACAAATATTGGATATGCAGCGGAAATTTTAAGATTTTGTAATTGAAATAAAAATAAACTAATAAGTTTATTATATTTATTATAGTTTTGACAGATAATGGAGATCTGCGGATTTAATTTTTTTTTTTAAATTTGTTTAAAAAAAGTGATGGGTGCAATGCAATCATTTAACTGAACCTTCGTGTTGGTAAATACGCGAGAAAAAATGCTGGGTTGGGATTTTATCTCTGATATATACAGCGTTGTCCTGGCTACTTTGCTAGACTGAAGTCTCTGTTAAAGTAGCCAGTTTTTTTTTTCGTGCTGTTGTGGTGTTATTTATCGACATGAATAAAAAGAGAATTACAAATATGTATAAAAAAGTAAAAATATATATAGTGGGAGTCTTGTAGGACTAGTGTATTATTAGTGAAGGTATTGTATAAATTATATTAAAATGTTGGATAGCCATACTTCTGATTCATCTCTACCTGACTGAATCATATATTGGGTTCATATTTGTGTAATCTTATTGGAATTATACGATTTCCAGTTGGTATTGATTGTGTTGTATAGTTTCGGAGCTAAGAACATGTAGAATCTTTTGATAAAATGTCGTTGTTGCTCTCGGAACTGGTGTGTAGATGTTTGTTCTTTGTCTTGTGTTGTGTCCATGATATATTGCTTGAGGAGAGTTGTTATTATTACTATACTGTACATTTTAGATTTCAAGTATCCCCATAAAAAAAAATCACAAAGCTTTAAATCTAGTGATCGAGGTGACCAGGGTATATCTTTGTAAAGTTGCTTATTAAAGTGTCCTCAGTTTCTTCATCGAGACCTTAATAGTGTGTAGAGTTACTCCGTCTTATTGAAACTGTGTTCTGTCGTTGTATCCGGAAAACAGTTCAAATTGCGGAACCAAAAACTCATCAATCTAATAATAATCAATCTAGTAATAAACCTCAGAAGTGACAGTTTGTCATTAAAAATTTCCACGTGACACCATATACGTATTAATTTATTCCGTGAACATTTTATAAAACGTTAATATTTAGAAAAAATAATTAAATCTAACCTAAAATATTATTTTTCAATTACAAATTAATTTGCAATGATTGCAATTATTTTTTATATAGGTAAAACTTGCAGAAATATTGATATTAGAATTAAGGAGCATTTGAGACGCCTAAATAACAATAATTATTCAGAATTTTCCAATCACTTTTTGGAAACAAACCATCCTTTTGATATTAATAAGGGTTTAGAAATTATATTGTATATACAAATGCTAGGGGTTTAAACCTTTTAATTTTTTTTTCATGTTAGTTCTTACTTATTCACCATTTAATAGTTTTGTTTTTATCTATGCTTGTATTTTTTTAGTATACATTGTTTCCTGAAGACGATACCTTAGATATCGATACATGTAGAATAATAAATAAATAGTGGTTTAAACAAAGTATTTTGTATAATTATTAATACAAAATATTATTTATTGTTCAGATAGATATAACGGTTTGTCTAAATTTTGGCAGTAAATATCGACATAAAAGGATATCTAAGGCTGCTACCACCCTTTCAGAATATCACTGAATCTTCTCATATTTCGATGGTTTATCACAACCACATTTTACTACTAATAAAATTTTTATGTATATATTAGCATTTTTTTAATAAAGCACAAAATTGGCATACATATTTTGTATTAACTTAAATAGGTGGTTAATTTACATAATATTACAAAAAAAAAAAGATATTCAACATTTTAAGACACAATTTATTAAAAAAATGATATCTTGAAAATACACAAACAATTAAATACTAATTTAATGTATTAATTATAAATAAATACATATAAAATCAATTTTGTCGAAATATATTCGAACCTATATGTTACACTTTTTCAAATTAATACATCTGTTGTTCCATTATTTGAAAGCCGTCTACATTGTTTTTACGGAATCTCTAATACCTTTGAGTAATCCGAATTATCAATTCATTTTTATTAAATTTTGGACATGATGATACCACCTAACAATAAGAATGTGTTCTTCTTAATAATATAAGTTGTATCAATGTGTCGGTTTCGGTTTACTCAAAGGTATTTGAGATTACGTAAAAACAATGTAGATGGCTTTCAAATAATGGAACGACAGATGTATTCATTCAAAAATTTGACATTTGACAAAATTGATTTTATATGTATATATTTACAATAAATACATTAAATTAGCATTTAATTAGTATTTAAAATATCACAGACCCTCTGTTCTGAATAATTACAACTTCACAATAAGAATGTGTTCTCCTTGACATAAATAATTGCGCTTACCATACGTGAAAAATATTATTTAAGAAGTGAAAAATTCTGAAACTTCTCTTTCTAATTAGTAGCCTTATAAAATTTGGGTGTCCAGAAGTCATTTTTCTTTTACTGGTGGCTGGGTGGCAATATCAATTATATTACGCTAGAATCACCAGTAGGTACTGGTGGAGTACACTCTACCACCTTGCTAAAAACTCCGGAAAACGGAGCGCAATTGATTACATTACATATTTTTTATTTATTATCTTAGTTTTATTGACAACAATTGAGTTTAAAAAACATCTACCGTTTTCGGAAAATACCTTTTCCTTCTTTAGGATGTCATAACTAACTAAAAATATAGCATTGTTTCTTCACCAGAATCTATTTTTAAATTTTTTAAAAAAACAACAATTATTTAAAAAAATAAATTTAGTACCTAACTTAAATTGCTGCTCAATACAAATTCAGTCGAATAATTTTTATGAAAAAATTTATAAGATAATAAATAAAAAATATGAATATTAACCACCAAGTTAATATTGCTAATTTTAAAAATATGATTACATTACATAATAAATTTTGTAAAATAATTTTAAGAATACGTTTTATTAGGTATTTGTTTGCATTAATTGGTTAAGTTGAGTTGTGGTAGACAATCGTTTTTAGTCGATAGGGTGTTGTGTGAAATAACTTGTGTCGAGCAAATTTATACAAAGGGTACAATATACTTTTACACGTTTTTGCTCGCACGGATAAAAGAGTCAACAGTAGTTTATCACAGCAGTTTACCTATGTACAGGTAAACTTAACAATTGAACAGTGGTTCTGAAACCTTGAACATCTAGGTGGCAACTATTTAAAATGCTAGTACTGGCTGACCCGAAGCGCGCGTGTTGCAAACGTTTTAATAATTATGTATGGAATAGCATAATGTTTAAAGGGGTATGAAAATTCAAGGACAAATAAAATCATTTATTATTAATTAATTAATATATCATTAAGGATACACCCTTCTTATTATGTAGTCGTAATTATTCAGAATATAGGTCTGTGATGTTTTAAATACTAATTAAATGTATTAATTAGAAAGATATACATATAAAATCAATTGTATCGAAAAATATTGTTGTTGCGGCATCGGGATTCGAACCAGGATCTCTTTCCAATGCGGGAAAGGTGCTTTATCCAACTATGCTACAGCGACAGTACTTTTGACGATAAATTTTCGAACCCATATGACACACTTTTCAAATTAATACATCTACCGTTCCATTATTTGAAAGCCATCTACTTTGTATCTACGGAATCAGGTTCGAATACCAGTAGCGCAACAACGATATTTTTTAATAAAATTGATTTTATATGCATATCTTTCTAATTTTCGATACATTTAATGAATATATCTTTTTTAAATACTCTGAAATTATCGTGTGTTTATGCACTAAAAACTAGTTAAATATTGTTGTTCCGTACAGGAAATAAGAAATGTAGACAATGGTGGTTCGCCGATTCCGCTTCTCTCAACTGGCGATGACGATGATGATTATGAGATCGAAACAAATGAAACACAAACGATATTCAATCTAAGTACACTACGTCGACAGAATCGAGATTGCGTTCTCGCCCGTAAAATACCTTATTTTATTTCAGTTACAAACAGTACATTAATTTAGTCATATTTTTCCCACCGCATTAGCAAGTAGACGATAGTCATAGTTTATCAAAATCTATCGCACGTCTCTCCGGTGCCATGCTGATGATTTTACCTTTAAATTACTGACTAGTGTCTTTTCATATCATTTAATTGGCGTCACCGCAACGGCATTGCAATTCTGTGCGATACACTTGTTACAAGCAGTATGATGAATTATTATTAGAAATTTTTTAAACTTAGCAACTATAATAGAATCAGCTAGGCCGGATGTAATCTTATTTTTTCCCGAAATATTAATAGTAGAAAAGTTTTTTTTTTAAATAATTCATTATAAATTATGCGATTTTTATGGGGAATACTGTCAAATGATGAGTACGTTAACGGTTTTTGAAAAACCTTGCAATTTTTGCTAGACTTTAATTAACATATTTTTTGTTGTTATTGAAACAGAAAAACAGTGCAATGTGAAAACATTCACTAACATAAACATCGCTTGAAGCAAATACTATCAGACTTCTTTACAGAATCGAGTGGGAAACATGACTAAATAAAATGACTGTAATTAAAATTGAGTTAAAATAAGGATTATATTATATGTATGGTAGAAAGATGACAGCTATACTATACACTAATTATCAAAGGCCGTAATCTTTCAAGGCATTTGACAAGAGCATCGAAATAATTGACAGTTTTGGATGCTTTACGGGGGTTGTAAAATCAAGGTGTGCGAAGCACGAGGGTTGGAAAAGCGGTTTTTTATGTCCGCACAACCGTGAAACCACCGTCCGAATGCCTCCTGAATACTGAGCAGCTGGGAGGGGAGGCTTCTTGTGGGGCGGATGACGAGACGGGGGATGATCACTTGATGGAAGGGTTGTGTGAGGTGCGATGGGGATGCTTTGTATAATAAATGTATATTTAGATATTTTTAAAAGTGTTCAGTGGTAGAATCGAGTTATTCTGATCAGATAGTGAATGTTGTCGTATGCTAAATTTATGCAGGTATTTAAGTGTCGATTTTTGTTGCCAAAAATAGACACCAGAACTACTCATATAGTTTCATTGATGAACGTAGAAATAATTAGAAATCTCTAATGTATTTAAAAAAAATTAATATAAAGTAGGAAATGATTGGGCGTTTGAGAAAATAATAAAATATGACGTTAATTCATACCTACCGTTATTAATATTTATTAATATTACATACCTACCTGATTAGTGACATTCCCCTATGGGTTAAATATTCCGTATCATTGCTTCTGAAAAAGTTGAAATTGTACCCTTTTTTTAAAAAAACCTTCCCAATAGATTTTTATTTATTTATTAACATGTTAACCCATGTTAACATGGTCTGGAATAATAACTAAAAACGCACTTAGTTTATGTGAGAGGTGTGGAAGAGTGATGTACAAGCGATTACAAAAAATATTTTAGGTTGATAAGTTTTTTGAGAGACATCACTGTAGGTACTTAAATATAATGCATGACGCAAAAAAGTCAAACTTACCACGATAAAGAGATCATGTAATAAACACATTTAACGTGGTGATAAATATGTGCACACATTTTATTAAAATATTTACTAGATACATAAGGTGCAAATATAGGTATAAGGTTGCAAAAATTATATATTGATGCGTGTTAAATTTAAATTTAAAGTTTTATTGCATAACTGTGTATAATTGTGAGGCGTAGAATCAAAAGCAAACATGTCCACTATATCTTTGATATAAGACAAATATACGCTAAAACTATTCTTAAATACATGTATAACAGACACACTTTAAAACAACTCAAAATATAATTTCCACAAGGACAAATACAAATAACCTACAAACCCCGAGAGCACATACAACATATGGCCAAAGAACTACAAATATTTTGGACCTAAACTATTTAATAGAATGCTGAAAGGTTTAAACCAATTGAATTGTCCCAAGAACATGAAACTATATATTAAAACTTGGATTCGTAATATGGGTAGAGCCAGTATTGGTGCACTCACCCAAATATATGAATTATTGCTACAAAGTGATCCAAAAATTAAGTCCACTTTAAAATTGTTCTTCATATACACCTATTATATAGTAATAAATGTAATTCTATCTGCTAACTGTAATTCTAATTAATTGTACAATTGCTTGTAAACTGTGCCAGTCTCGACACAGAATTCTCTAGTGAGACGGGCACAGTCCAAACATATTTTTACATTGTATTATATAGTTACAAATAAAATCTGTTTCTGAGTAAAATGCAAAAAAAACCATTGTACCAAAACTGTCACATTTGGAATCATATTGAAAATGATCAGGAACCACAGTTCACGTGACCAAATACTGCTGTCTTATTGGCTGAAAACATATTTGTCTGGGCTTGAATTAATTATCCATTGGACACTTCTGAGTTTGAAGTAACAATCAAATTTTTAATGCGTTTTTATACGAAATTCGGTGAAATTTTTCTAGTTTTGATAGTTTAGTCTTGTACACATTAATTTGCTTTATATTTGTACGTACCTAACTCAAAAATCATAAAAATTGGATATGTCTGATTTTGTTTAAGTACTTCACAATAATAAATAAGTTTTCTGTCCAAACATTGAGATTGAGATAAATGAATAAAAAACATTTTTTCTGTTTGTTTAATGTATAATATTTTTTTTGTATATGCAATGTATATTTTAGTAGAAACTGTAATAACTGTCGCTCATTATATATAGGCAAAACTGCTCGTAATGTCAATATTCGTGTCAAAGAACATCTTAAATGTTTAAATAGTAATGGTTTCTTAGAATTTTCCAACCATATTATTAAAAATTCCATTATTTTAATAATAGCACAGGGGTCAATATCTTCCATAAAAACGGGTTTGACCTCCAGTTGTATAATTTAGAAGCCCTCAAAATAAAAAAGGCAGTAAATAGTGGTACGCCAATTATTATTAATCAAATTAATTTATTCATTAGACCCATATTAGGTATGTTTCATTTAAAATCAATTTAATATCCATTAACCCTGTATTTTCCCCTCCTTTAATGTTCCGTCTCTCTGTATATGTATTCTGTATCTTTCTTTCATATGTAATCTTATATTCTGTCTTCCTTGATGTTCTATCTAACTGTATATGTATTCTGTCTCTCTCTCTTTCACATGTAATTTTACATTCTATCTCGCTCTTTATGTATATTTTTTATGCACTCTTTTTGTATTTATGATTAGTTTTAAATACGTCATGACGAAGCTTGAGATAAGCGAAACCGGTTGGCGTATAATAAATTTCATGGTTTCATACAACATGATTATATTTTATTTAACCTATATACAATATATATTTGTTCATTTTTTGTTGAATGTAGATTCCTATTGACAATTTATGGATGCTGTTCAGGACAGAGATTCATGGCGAGCATTGCACTGCCAAGAGCACGGCTCTTAGAAAGAAGAGGAGAACACGACCATGATGGAGAATTTTAAAGTGTAGATTTTGCACTCACAAACATATTAGGTCCATAAATATTTTCCATGAACAAATGTTACATACAAAGTTTCTTGAATAATGTAAATAATATAAAGCAATCTAAGTTAATAATTATGTAACGATATCTTCTGTAAGCACTTAGACGATATCATTTAACCAAAATCAAACACTAGTAGTATATCACACAGGATTTAGAGGTCGCCAATGTGACACCAATAAAATTATATATTCTGGGCACGAGGCAGTTATTAAAAATATAATCATCAGTGAGGCGCCAAGAAAACGTGAGATATATTTCGGCAAACAACGACTATCATTTAGTGATAAAATACGTCTAACTGGAGTCTGTTTAGCACCTCGCCGAAATGGTGTGAAAAATATATAATAATGCCTTATTGAAAAATATTGATATATTGTTTGTATGCGAAATAAAAGGAGGTATTATCGATTCTGTCACCGTAGTATCCTTAGAAAGAACACAATTCTGTGTTTCATTTCTTTTGACTTCATCATCATCATCATCATCGCCAGTTGAGCTACATTTCTTGTTTTCTGTGCGTAGTCTTTAATTAGCCTAGTACATAAAATATTATGCAGTCGGATGGTATAACCAAAATTTTATAATGTAGGTTTAGTTAAGTTTGTAAAAGAAAATTGGCCTTTTGTCCCAAGTGTCAAGTTGTAACACTATACCTCAATTGAAAGGTTTCAGTTAGTACAGTATTTTGTTCTATGAGGATAAATACCAATTCATATATTTAAAAAAAAAAATTATACATTTTATCAATAAGTCATTAATTACCCTGATAGATAGTCCTAGTACGACAGTAAGGTACAGCGTTAAAAAACATTTAAGACAAATAGGTTAACCTTTACCACACCGTGATATAAAATACTTATATGCAGCCATGTTGTCAACTCGTGTTACCGTAAATAACAGAAATAAAAAATATTTTTATTAGCTTAATTGGTTTTAATGGCATAAATTTTGAAAAAAATGATTAACATAATAACATTATTTAGACCATACAATGAGTCCTTCCTTCTTATCTCTATTAATTTAATTTGTGAGAAAAAAACATAATTATTTTCGTATGTTTGTTATTCTTTTCACTGTGAAAATAATCCGTGGTCTCTTTCTATAATATAATAAATGGTATTTTTTACCAACGTATTAATTTTACAACGGATTGAATTGAAAAATAATTATTTTTGTACGATTCCCTTTTCATAATTGGATTTTCACTAGTTATTCCTAAGCGCAAATATTTTCCTTACGATTATCTAAAATATGAATTTTATACTGCTTGTATTTACCTAAATAGTACATGTTTAAGTGGGATGGTAGATCTATGTTACTGCATGGTTTGGGAAGGGTTAATATCGTGTTACAGATCGCACTTTTTTGTGGTTAATAAATTAGAAACACTGTTATAGAATATTTAAAAAAGTGATGTTACGCATTTATATATAAGGAAAATAGAATGAATGAGATATTAAAATTAATGTACAAGTACAGAAGGGCGCGGGTACCGAGGTTAATGACATATAGAATGATACGTGACAGTTCTCGGCGTTCGATAGCGAAAGGTACGAATTTGAAATAAGCATGTAAAGTGTGTTTTTTTTAGATGTATAGAACTTTAAAATTAATTAAAACACATAAAAATCGTAGTAATGGCCATGGTATTGGTTTTATTAAAAGATAATTTTATACCATTAGTATTTAAATATGATTTTGCGTATATGGGCGCCGCGACTGGCTAGTATAAAGCGTAGTTTGGATACACAATTTTTGACCACTTTTTGGAGCAGTTGTGGGCGTTTATCAGCAATAATGCGACGAATTTTGGCTTCCAAGTCGTCTATCGTCTCTGATTTATCGGCGTAGACTAGCGACTTCACATCGACCCCACAGAAATTCATTAAAAAGTGTTAAATCACACGATTTTGGAGGCCAATTTACAGGTCCATTACGCGAAATAATGCGCTCATCGAATGTTTCCTTCAATAAATTGATTGTGGCGCGCGCTGTGTGGCATGTTGTGCCGTCTTGTTGAAACCACAGCTCTTCCACATTAATGCCATTCAATTGGGGAACGAAAAAGTTGAAAAATGGCGATTCTATTCATTCGGATCCTTCTTAATACTGTGCTCACTGTATGACGTCTCTTCGGATGCGTATTATCAATTAGAGTATGGGTGGTGCGAAAACGATCCATGGTTATTCAAATTATTTGCTAGAATGGACGATTACGTTGACCGTAAAATGGACATAGCGCACGATGAGTTTCGCGAATGGACCACGATTTTCGAAATAAATTTGCATAATTTGTAAGCGTTGTTCTGGCGTAAGTCTATTCATGATGAAATGGTAAACCAAACCGAATACAATTCAGCTATCAGCTGTCATATTGGCTATCGCTGAAAAAAGTGTTACCAATTCGAAAAACAAACCTCTAAAAAAACACCCTTTATTACCACTATTAAATATTATTAATAATAAAATTTTGCTTTTAAACTACGCCTGTATCATGAAGAATACCTATATTCAGGTCAATGTTTATGGATAAGATATCGTTGTAGTACCTAATTAAGCATTTAAACGTAGATTTTTATTGAAAAATATGGTGTGATATAGGTTTGAAGATTTCAGAAATAACTTACCAAATTATACCTTCAAATCAACAGTGTTATTAACATAGAAAGCATATTGAAATTTAAAAGACAAAGCCGTCCAAGACATTGTCGCGCCAACAAAGTCGCGCAAAAGTAAATGAGGACATTTATTCCTATGTACTGTAGTTTATATCCAATAAAAATGAAAATATACTTATAATATGAAAAAATCAAAAAATTAAACATACTCAATGCAGTTAAAATTTCATTTACTTAACCTAACAAAAATAAATTTTTATTTCAATTAATTTAATTTTTTTGTTTTGTTCCGCGCGGCATTATCCGCGCGGCTTTGTCGGCGCGGCATTGACTTGCGCGGCTTTGTCAGGACACCGTAATAAACAAATCCGCGGTGGACAAAACCGCGGTCGAAGAAGTATCACTGTTTTATAATACCTAAAACTGTTTACTATTGAAGTAGGTACTGCTTTACGTTTAATAAATCACATCGAAGACAACCTCCACCGTCACCCGCCGCCGCTGTTCACGTCCGTGGGAAAATTTAAACGCGTCACGCTTCGATTTCTGAGAGAAAGCGAAGAAATAAATAAAGTAGAAACACGGAGATTTATGCCGTCCGTAGGACATACGCGGAATATTTTGACGTATTTTCCAAAAGTGATGCGAACGTTGACACACTAAAGCAAATTCTGTGATTCGTCTTCACAAAAATGTACGAAATATATTATTTTCTCAGAGGATATCAACCGCGTGGTAATGGCGTACAGACATCAATCTGAGCGGTGGAGAAAAATCTAAATCTAAATTGTCAACATACGTGAAAATGGTTTACTTGTAAGTAAAACTCTGAGGATTTGCATTTTTTTTAAAACAAATTATCCTATATAATATATCACTCAGAAAGACAAGAATAAATTTTCGATTCAATCCAACTGTTATTCAAACACTCAAAAATAGATTGAGGACGTAGACATTTACGTCCGTGTAATTTTTCTATTTTAATATTTTAAAAATAAACCCTTCAACTGTCGTCGTCGTGCTAACGCATTACAATAAACTTCTCATATAGCAGGATTTAGGTAGACCAAGAAGCAATTTATTTGGGTCCTCTTAACACTTGTCACAGTGGGTAGGAATTCGAAGACGCATACAACTATCTAACTAAAGTTGTTATGAACTAACTTACGAGAATATGGAAGGCAGTGTCTCAAAGCAAGCATCTAAAATTACGGGGAATTTTTTTTTTAAAGAAACATTATTTTTACACTTTACTTTCTACTACACACCTTAAACTACTTCTCAGCCACCAATTTTGTATACATTCGTCGTAGAACGACGCCGCTAAAATAAATTTAAATTATATTAATTCTTACTTATTCACCACTGTATAGTTTTGTTTTTATCTATGCTTGTATTTTTAATTTCAGTATACATTGATTTCTGAAAATGATACCGTAGGTATCGGAAACATGTTGAATTATCAATAAATAGCGGTTTAAACAAAGTATTTTGTCTAATATTTTCTATAAAAATTTCTCAATTTGAATATTTTGAAAGAAACCATACACGTATCAAAAGTATTTTATCTTTATGGTTCCAACACTTTTAAATACAAGTTCATCACAATTGACTAACATGATTAGCCGTCATAAAATAATTGTTATATTACGTGACCTAGGACAACACATTAAATGTATAATTTGACATTTTGGTCGAAGTTTTTTGAGTTTTTTATATCAAAACTTTGACAATATTTTTCTCTTTAAAACTGTTACAAATACTTTCTAGTATTTTTAATATTTATTGCTAGCTTTACATTGGTTTTTATTAATTTTAAAATAAATTATTTACAACTTTGTCTTTAACCGCTTTATGAGTTAAACTTAATACACCAACCGGTTTCGGAAAATATCATTACCTTCATCGGGATGGCAAATAAGTTTATTTATTTATTTATCTTCTAGTAGTTTAGGAGATAACTAGAAAACAAAATTATATTTTAATCGCACTAGTAATAATATTTATTAAAACAAAAAATATTGATTTGAATTAAATTAAATTGTATCTATGATTTATTACATATATTATTCTACAACTGGTCCAAAATTAGGAAATTGTTTACTTATGAAATTTTGTAAAAAATTTACCTCATGGGCGCCGAAAAAATGAATATTCAAAATTTTGAAACTAGTTTGATATAAATGTTAGATGATAACCTTTTTATTAAAGAGAACATATTCTTATTGTGAAATTGTAAATATTCAGAACACAGTTCTCTAATATTTTTAAAAATACTAATTAAATGTATTAATTTGAAAGATATACACATAAAATAAATTTTATCGAAAAATATTGTTGTTGCTACCGGGATTCGAACCTGGATCTCTTCCTATCCGTGTGAATGTGTTCTCCTTAATAATATATATATACGTCAAAAATTTAATAAAAATAAATTATTAGATTACTGAAATGTATTTGGGATTTCGTAAAAATAAAAAATAGATGCCATTCAAAGAATGGAACGATAGATGTATCAATTTGAAAAGTCTAACATATAGGTTCGAAAATTTGTCGTCAATGCACTGTGTTGGTGTAGCATAATTGGTTAGTGCATGTTCCCGGTTAGAAAAAAATCTAGTTTCGAATCTTGGTAGCAACAATAATATTTTTCGATATAATTGATTTTATATGCAAATCTTTCTAATTAGAACATTTAATTTGTATTAAAAAAAGATAACCTTTTTGTTCCAAGAACATACATATGAATATAACTGATGAATTCTCCTTTTATTTACCCATCTTTGAGAAAGGGATGTAAGATTTTCTGCATAAAATAACAATAAGATAACATACGTTGTAAATTATAATGGTTTCCTTGACATCTGGCTGACGTCACATCCTGCAAACTTGCCACAAGGCGCTTCGACAAAGCCTCACGGAACACGTGACCTGAACGCGGGTTTTACGAGGAAAACTGTCCTAAAAATTCACTGCAAGCGTATTGTATATATTTTATAATTTTTTACGTAGCAACAAGAAATAATACTAACAATAGTAAAACTGTTCGACTAGTGTCAATTTGTTATTTTTTGAAATTTGATAGACAATTATATTTGTAAATATTTGAATGAACCCAAAAATATGACAACTTCTATCTGGAGAATATCTTCATAAAAATTATATAAACCATTTTTTCTTGTACTGTTAGCAAGCCTATACATACAAGTATTTTTAAATATACGAATACAGTAAAATTTGGACATAAAAAAATATTTATTTATTTCATTTTTCAAAATAAGGTAGATTTCGTCTGTATGTGAAAATTAATACCTATATATCGCTAATGGATTTACGAATATCTCAATTTTTTTGAAACCGTCATTTTTAAACAAGATGGTGGATTTGACTAACCTAATCAACTAAGCCTACTATCAACAAGGTTAGTTTTTCAAACGTGTTTAGTTAAAACCTTATAAAGAATTATAAGAACTACTGATTTATGAGTCTTTGATTGGTCATGATCGATGAAAAAGTGTTATATTTTTAAGTATTTAGTTGCATCACGAGACCTTCTACATCAGGTTACATTAAAATTTACCTAAAAGGGCTATATATAACCTGGCAATTCAGGTTATGCCATTTAAAACCTTAATACTGAATACCAGAGCGATACCAAAGAATCTATCGTTATTAGGAGAACACATTCTTATTGTGTAGTTGTAATTATTCAGAACATAGGTCTTTGATATTTTAAATATGAATTAAATATATTATTTAAAAAGATATACATATAAAATCAATTTTATAGAAAAATATTGTTGTTGCCGGGATTCTAACCTGGAACTCTTTTCAAATCAGGGAACTACGCTACAGCGATAATAATTTTAGCAACAAATTTTCGAATCTACGAGTATATATCCCGGTGGCGTAACAATAATATTTTTCGATAGAATTGATTTAATATGTATATCTTTCTAATTAATATATTTAATCTATCATTCTTTACATTTCGGACTGGCTGCTGTAACCTACAGGTGAGTATTTATAGTTAAAAAAAAAGCCAATCAGATCACGCTGACCTTGCGGCTTCTATTCCTGTATCACCCCTTAAAAATGTGTTATCAGAGCCATGAATGATGAAGGGGAGCCTGCATACCTATGAGGCCATCTGTGTTCCTCTGCACACCTACACAAGTGGCCCGCTACCTCGCCTCCCCTCGGGGGCAATATTTCTTTATAAAACTCAATTTTTATTAAGCGGAAACACGGTGTATACACTATACGCTTCTGTCCGACATCCCCCAACGTCCCCTTTCTGTGGAAAATAGGGATGGTGAAAATCTTTACGGGAGAATTTTTTACAGAAATAACTCACCACAATTTTTTTTTATCAATTTCAGTCATCATTTTCTGTCCAAAGTCAAATAACGTAATATTTTTTACCAATATTTGAATTTGTCCAAGAACACACTATTACTGTATTTTTACCTACAAAGGCACAGTTATTAAACAAATATCTGATATCTGATGGAGACTAAGATAATTTTTATTATATTTAATGGAAAATATATGGAAGTATGGGGTAATTAAAGGGCTTACGACCTGTCTTCGGCTGGCTAAAGTGATCACATTTATATTTGTATATTTAAGTTGTATATGTGGTAGTATGTGGACTTGCTTCGAGTACCACTACACCATCGTCATATATGGACCAAATTTTGAGATATTTGTTTTGTTTAATATTTTTTAGACTAATAGTTGTAAAAAATTATTTTGCATCATGAAAATGGTTTAGCCGTAGATATATTCTTCCTTTTTCATTCTTCTTCTCAGTATTTCTTTTTGTTTTCTTTTTCATATCAGATGAGGCTAGTAATGCACCTCCACAAGTCTCGGTCGTTGTCTCTTTTCATCTCATGTAAATAAAATTGTACAGCTGTTCCCCATTATTGTTATAAATACAAGTTGTTGAGTTAAATTGTTCGATTGATAATGCTCTTGCAAGGCGAAACGCGTCTCAAGTAAATTAAACGAATAGAATACAAAAACGAGTGTTTTATTTCCACATATTGATACACAACATTCTTCTGATGAGACACAACTATCTTCACATATGTCATCTTGACATATCATGGTTGTGGGCCGTCCAATATCTTTCCATCCACATGCAACCAGATACCAGATGCTAAAATAATTAATAATTTAAATCTGACATAAATTAATTAATTAAACTTTATAACCGATATATTATCGAAAATTTGTTTTATCCAAACGTCCTCATGGTTAGAGGTATCCGAATTATTCGAAGAGACTTTCACTCTAATAAATTCATAATTAATTTTATATTACAACTGTTGAGAACAGATTTTTGTTGTCGAATTGTATTTTTAGAACATAGTTCTGCGCAATTATTGATAAAAATTAAATGAATCAACCAGAAAGATATACAGAAAAAAATCCGTCTATCGGAAAAATATTTTGTCTTCTATCGGGTTTTACTCAAAGGTATTAGAAATTCACCGTAATATAAAGTGAATTGCTTGTTAAAATGGAAAAGTTGATGTATTAATTGGAAATATTACAGAATTTATTGAGAATGCATTTTTCCGGATAGGAAGATGTTCTGCTTCGAATCCCGGTAGCAAACAAAACATTTCTTCGATAGATAGATTTTATCTGTATATATTTCTAGTTGATTAAATGTATTTGTATATTACAAAATGGATATATATATATATATATATTTTACCAAGCTTAAGTAATGTACAACCCTGGAAGTCATAAATTTAAATTTTTGCCATGTTTTACACGCCTTTTATTTCAGGGTGTTTTATTTGGCTTTAATGCCATCGTCAGCCGCTAGAATACCAACATGGAAGTAGGTACGGTCTCTAGTTAGTCCACCCCCTCCCGCCCACCATCCATCCAATTAATTAAACAGCATGTTAATGTTTTTTTTTTAGTTTTTTGCGGCCGTGCACAATGTTCTTTTCTGTAAAATTTGACCAATATCAAGGTTTTTCTGTATTGTCCTAGTAACCATAAAAATCATAACCTTGCGGCGAATGAGCACGGTTCTAGGTAAGTGTTTACGCATCTTTTGTTCCTTCGACTGGCACCCCTGGGATATCTTGTTGATTGGTATTGGTCATTTATGTTGTGTGAATGTTACCGCTTTCGGAGATTGAAGGATCGCTGTCAAACCACGGTCGGAGCTCAATTGCGGTTAGTACATCGTCCGGTAAGGAGCTCTTAATAATCGGAGAGACGTGAGTGCGTATTTCAGTCGGTCAGAATACTACCTAGAGATAAGAAGAACAAAACATCGGTTCCACCCAGTACGCCAGAGAAACAGCTACTGTCAATCAAGGTTAGTGGTAATTTTCATTCTACACACATGAACATATTATCTTTGTGTTTCTTGAGTGGTTTCTTAGTACAGTGTCATCTTGCATTTTCCTTCACCATTCTTTTATACAGTCCACCATGATTATCCCTAACACCTACTATTATGTATAATGTTATATACTCTCCATCCAACGTAATTAATATGCCATTGTACTTTTGTTGAAATCTAATGAAATATTATTTTCCCGTAATTATTGACGGGCTATTTTTAATTTTAAATAATAATATACCTTACTAACGTCCGTCAATGCCGGTGTCGTAGATAATCATAAAATATATTACCTATGTACTTGAATACGCTACAAATGCAAGTACCAACTATTCTGTACAGTTTTTATTGCTAGTAAGAAATATATCAATATGGCGTCTCTATAAAATATAATGGATCGTATGTCTTATACGTACATTATTTTAGATAACGTAGTAAAATATTATTAATTATCTGTTTATTGAGGTTTATTCAAAAACCATTTAATGAGAAATTAACTAAACATCTACATTTTAATAAATTATATTTTAAAATTTTCCTACTGACAAGTACAAATTTTCAAATTTGCCCTCTGTCAGAAAACAAGAACTATGGTTCGGATATATATGTATATATATTATGCTGCCAGGTGTCACGTGTGTCGCGAGAATTCAGAATGAACGCTCTGAAATAGTATGTTACGTTATAAGTCAAATCATTTTAATAATGTGTCTGATTGGGAATTTGTTTGCGTTAAGCTAAGTTATACTATGGTAGACCGCTTTTTTGATAATAAATGATAATTTTAACATTTAAAAATAGATTTTACGGAAACAGCCAACATTGCACACAAAGCTGCGTTGCGTTTGATAATTTAATTTGTTAACAGAAATTCATACTTCAATCTATTTGGAGTGCCTCATCAACCTTATTTAATTATTACTTGAAACAATAATGAAATCTGGTATAATCGTGCCAAGGCGCGATAGATGCACAGGGCAGTCGCCTCCCCCAGGCTACTGGGATACATCAACACCCCATGGAGAATGCATTATAGTCGCGGCAGCTTCCAACAAACATGTTGACATGTGTTAAATGGTCCCCACCAAATCGCATTGTTCATTACTGGCGGTGATCTCCGATAAACCGCCGAGCTGGTGTGGTCTGTTGATGAATTATTTATTCGTAGCAACATAAAAATTTCGATTCATTGCGATACTTTTTGATTTCAATTATTAATACTAATGGATGATTTTTTAATGAGTTTTAAATTAGATATTTATATTTGGGCCATGACACACCACACCTACATATCCTGCCCTGATAGGGCTGCATACTCTGAAAAAAAAAAAATATTAGAACTGGTCACTCAGATGTGTGAGTGAACATAAAAATTGATGCAAGTTCTATACAGAATATCTAAAAAAAGTTAACAAGTAGACCAGCAGCAAACAAATGAAGTTATTGCTACAAATATTATTGCAACAGTTACAGGTGCCTCAAAAATTTCATTGTATTGCGCAATATAAATTATGTATATACAGTAGAACCCCGTTATATTGAGGTCCAAAAATGTCATTGCTAAAAAAGTGGGGCCGCGTTAAATCGGTGTTCACTAACCCAATATTAACCTAACATTCTAAAACAACCCTATATAAAGGGTGCCCAGCGGAAATTTTTCAAGTTTAATATTAAATAAAATAAAAACTACAATGTTATCATCATATACGACGCGTATGAACCAATGAATCACCGCATTTTAAAAATTGCTCAACCGCAAACGGGCGGTGCGGTCCCGACCAGTGACTCATTGCGACTGGCAAATCTGCAAATCATGCGCGTCGAGGTATACCCCTCCCACTTACCTCACCCTGATGGTTTACGAGAAAATTACAATTTAATCTTGAAATTTTTCCGCTGAACCGCATTTGGGCCATGTTCCTATGTTTGTCAGATTATGTATTTTTTACTCAGTGAATCGAATGAATTCGTTGAATTTTTCTAATATAAAATATTGTAGAATATGATTATTCAGATATTCCAGATAAATTTGTCATTACATCACAATGTCTCAGAAAATTTATTAATATTTTTATAACCCTACTCTCACTTCTACCTCTGGTTTTATTTTCACTAATATTTTTGAAATTTAAAACATTTTGAATTTTGAAAATTAATTGTAATTTTACATATTGTAATTTGACAAATTGGCAAATCGCGCCCTCCCCTTCGCATCAAAAGTACATAAACATTGAATCTAAGCCAATCCAAATTTTGCAACAGATTTATTTTCTGTTACAATATCGCCAGTTTAATTTTCTGGTTTACATATTACGTAGTCGATTAAAAAAATATTGTTACATTTAGATAATATTTTATTATGATATTTTTTACAACTCCGGTTAAAACTTTCTCGAATAATCGGGAGTCTACTTAATTTTGTGCCAAGTTATATTTATGAATTTGTTCTTTCATTTATCAGTTGTGCTTTTTTGTATTAGTTTATTGTTAAGGTCTTAATGTTTTAATTGATATATATATATAATATAGTCAACTATCGAGTAATATTTGGAAAGTTGTAATTGCTAATTTCCTAATTATTAAATTAATATTTTATACTTTTGCTAAGCTTTGCGGGCGGCAATGATAGTCGCAGAGCGACCACTACAAAATATTAAAAAATATCAGTTTTATCTCGTATTCAAAATCAGTGAAAAATTAATAATAAATTATAAATACATACTTACATCAAAATAAGCTTCAATGCACATACAAAATTATTAAATACTGATAGGCCAGCTCCGTTGACCACAACACCGAGGCACCTGTGACGCGTTTTATAAATTTAAAAATCAATGAAACTCTTTTTCCAATTTAAAAATCGTAATTTATTATAATAGTACAAACTTATTGTGTACTTGTATTTTATTGTTTAATATACATATAGGTTAACAAATTATTAAGGACCCTGATATTAGTAAAATGTAAAAATAATTTAAAACAATTAGTAGAACAACATTTTAAAGAATATATAATTCCGTGGTCGAGGTATTAGGAACAACAAAATAATATTATATATGTATACGATAAGAATTTTTTGAAATTTAATCAACATGTTGGCGGTACAGCGACATGTGGGTTGGTGTGATTTTAATCCGATCTTTAATTCATCTGTCTGTCGTCATGACAGTTTCCAGTGGTGCATTGTGCACTGTCGCAAGATCGCCGATAACTCTCGGTGTCAAATTATTTTATCATAAATATTTACATTCTGCAGCATCTGTCGTAAACCCCTGTTGGGATTGTGTGTAATGTGTCCATTCACGTTTTATTTATTTACTTAAAGCAATTTATTTACGGAGAGTCCCTGTATAAAAATCGATTAACCGGGGAATATTTGTACGACGTTAGTTAATAAAAAGAAGAGCACATTTTTAACAAATTAAATATAAATGAGTAATAAGCAGTGGCGTATAATAGGTATAGATTTAGGTTATGCTCTTACCGATGATAAAATACAATCAAATATATGTACTTTCGTTTAATCAACGTCTTTAGACAAATTATACGAACCTACCATGTATTTATTTATAATTTTAGAGTACAATTAATAGTTGTGGTGTCTTTGGAATGGTGGGATGGTGTGTGTATGTGTGTATGTGTGCCGCACCGACGGTGCTGGTATGTGCGGAATTTATATGCGGAAATAATTATTTTTATTAAAATAGTTCTGCCAATTACTTTTTGTTTTTTCCCAAATCAAAATTTAAAGAACAATCATGAAATCAACACATTAAAAACAGCAAGATTCACAGGAGTATACGCAATGCAGAACTTAAGTATTTTTTTCTTTTCACATACGAAGAATTGCGATGCGACTTAAACACATGTTTATATATTAATTAAAAATTCGTAATCAAATATAGCTGTTAATGAAAACAAAAACTAAATCATACAAATTAATATGACGTGCATTTATGACTGATTCAATGGTTTTTTTTTACACCCCTATGTGACGTGCCCATTACATGATAAACCCTTGAGCAGGGAATAACACCTTTAATCCCATCATAAATGTACAAATGCAATTCTTCCGAACGATGCAATAAGGGGAGACCGCTTTAACACCCCCGTCGCATAAGTGTGAAGAATCGAATTTTGACTTCGTTCGACTCGTTTTTATACTTTTTCGAAAATGACAGGGTCCAATTTATTAGTCTTGATGTTATTTGTTGGCGATGTCATCACTCATTTTCTCTAAGCTATTTACTAAATTGGAAAGGGACAAAAACTATTATTTATTTCTTCAATATTTGCAATATTACACTGTGGCTTCATTTCATATAAATAATTAGACAGAATACTTTGTTTAAACCACTATTTATTGATGCTCAATACATGTTTCAATATACCTATATTTCAAATTCTATATAACTAGCTTTTTACACTAATAAAAAAATAAAAAATATATATATTAAATAACAAGGATGAGGACGATATTAAAAAAAAATGGGGTGTCTACAAATTAATTTGCAATCATTGCAATTATTTTTATATAGGTAAAACTTGCAGAAATTTTGATATTAGAATTAAGGAGCACTTGAGATGCCTAAATAACAATAACTATTCAGGATTTTCTAATCGCCTTTTGGAAACAAACCATTCCTTTGATATTAATAAGGGTTTAGAAATTATATATACAAATGCTAGGGGTTTACAGTTAGATAAATTTGTAATTTTAGAAATAAGAAAAAGTATTAATAGCAAGCTAAATATTATAAATAACCAAATTCTCTTTGCAAATAGTTACCTTTAAATTTGTTTTCATATTAGTTCTTACTTATTTACAACTTTATTTTGTTTTTATGTATGCTTGTATTTTTTAATTTCAGAATACATTATTTCCTGAAGAAGATACCATAGGTATTGAAACATGTAGAATAATTAATAAATAGCGGTTTAAACAAAGTATTTTGTCTAATTATATACATTATGAGATGCCGGATAATAGTTCTCTAGATGTGTCATTATATGTCCCAGATATTAATATAGTATCCAAAGAAGAAAAACAATACGGCTGCATAACTGATGTTTGTTCAGTCTATATATTATATGATAATAATATATGACTTAAATAATTTAGCAATATGGCTGGAGAAAAATAAACTAAAACTAAATGTAAACAAAACTAAATTCATGAACGTTGAAAGTAAAAGAATACCAATCACACCAGCAATTATTATAGATGGTGAAAGAAATAAAATATTTGGGAGTCATAATAGATTCAAAATTGAAATTATCGCAAAATACAAGACATGTGTCTCGTATTTTGCGATAAATTCAATTCGTAATCGTTTAATTTCAAAATATACGTTTTCATTTATAACTCAAAAATACATAAAGTCATTTTAGAAGGTTTTGGAATTAGGTGCTACTTGTATTTTTAAATCTCAACTGTACAATAAAATATTATTTTTCAAATGACACGATTTCCCGTAATGTATGATGATAATATTATATTAATAACTAATTTTGAGTACAGCCACACCGTGGGGTCAGAAAAACTTTCAACACCAACCGTTTTACGTCTAACATCAGACAGAATAATTTAACGTAGTAAAAAAAATAATAATAATCATTACTTTAAAACCAAAATAATTCATCATTGAATCACCGCAAAATAAAAGATAACTCGCAATAAGTGGCGACCAAAACCTGCCGTAAACCCCAACCCTTGTTATGGCACCTACAGTACATCCTCCTTACACAATAATAACAACGATAATATAAACTGCCCTGAAGAGGGGTGTCTCGGGGGTCCCGAAGCGCCGAACTAAATAAAAACACATTGCACGCCGGGGATTCGGGATTCCATCATCCCTTGTAAAGTTAGGGGGTGAAATAGAGTCACCACATTTCAGTTTTTTTTTTTGAACTCTCATTTTAATTATTTTAATAAAAATTAAATGTATCAATTAGAAAGATATTTTTGTAACATTCCGGTAGTAACAAAAATATTTTTGTTGGATTAATTGAATTTTTCTGTATACATTTCTAATAAATACATTTAATTTTTATTAAAATACCACAAAACTATGTTCTGAAAAACTGAAACTTTACAATAAAAATGTGTTCTCTTTAATAATTTTAATTATTATTTTTATATTTGATAATGTATTGATAATTTATGATAAATTCGTAATTAATTAAATTAACTTTTTTCACAACTATACAATTTGTATACGTAATTCTTGTTATAATTCTAGGTAGAAATTTTTTTAAGACAGACGTCGTATCTTCTGCATACCAATCGCCTGTGGTGAGAAGGACTTATATGAATTTTTAATGAGGGAAACAAATTATACCATGACAGAAGTATGTGAATTCTACATTATAAATTATAATTAATGTCATATAATTATTTACTGATGTTTGCTATTCTATGTAATTTGGTTGCAGTAATATTTATACTGAATTACAAACAATTTACATAACGCTTAAGTATATGCTGAGGTCTATCGCTTTCACAGTCATCATTACCATGGATGACTGCTGAACGCACCTTGCATTTTCTGGTGAGTAAAACCGGAGCTCACAGCATCCGTAAAAACCCGATACCGACGCCACAATAACCATGCGACAAGCAGCTGTCCGGGAAGCGATCTCCCAAGTGCCACTTTTTTCGCTGCCGCCTTTCGGATAACATCTCCAGAAAACGCTCTTCTTTGGCTGTGCTTAACAATAAACTTGTGTCAACTGTAATTTTTTTCATCTTATACAGGATGTAACAAACCTAGTCCACAATACTTTAGGAGGTTATACCTTACAAAAATATAAGCCGAAAATGTTCAAGCGACTTATTCTCAACTATTTCAGAGATAATCGAAATTCAATTTTAGATTCTTTTATTACAGTTTTCGACTTTTATTAAATCAAATATCGTGTACGATTTAATATTTGTACTATTCCATAAAAAAAGTAAATAAATCATCTAAGATATAAAGCGAAAATTGATGTAAAACTTGCAGATTAAACCCCTCTCCAGAACTTTGCGACTTCCATTTGCGCAAACTGCAAAATAACAAAAAATATACGCAATTTTCGAATATCTACAAGTAATTTGACTTACTATGCAAAAGGACATGTATTTAAAGTTTTATTTTAAATTCCAACTTTAACCTTTTTACCCGGAATACCTTAATAATTGTATTTTATTGTAGACCTGAAAATTCATAGCAAACAATTTTTTTATAGTGTCTCTTACCCTATTAACGATAACTATTCTGACGGTTCTCAAAACTAGGATCTTTGAGCCAATTTTAGAAAATGAATTTTGGTCTAGATTCTGCAATAATGAGCTCTATAATATATGTTTATTTATTTACACCCTATCCCGGAATCGTTTTGAGAGTTGTTTACTCTCGTTTCAATTCATCAATATTACTTTTTTTTAATATTACATTCAGTTATTAACATCTTAATACCATCATAGATTGGCTCCGGTATCATCGTACTAGAGCAATACTTGAACAATTTGACGTGAGACTCGTTATCACGTTAAATTCAGAGGGTAGCCAGAGATAAGCTATAAAAATCATGCACCCCCAAAGAAGGAGGGCAGACGTCACATTTATATGTTGCAGTCGCAGAATTCGGTTACAGTTCGGCAGAAATTCATTTTGTCCAGGTCGTAAGAGGTGCAAGGGAGAGCCAGTAGAATGCTTCGTTAGATCTCTTTAACATATCCTAAAAATTTTCCGGAAATGTCCGAGATTCCTTCAATTCCTGCAATAATATGTATATAATAAGTTACGCACCACAAGGTCTATATAAATAATAAAACACCCTGTTGTATGAACTACATTGCATGAAATAATTTAAATTGTGCTGATTGATGTACAAAACGATAAATAACATGGCGCCTCTGTATCCCAAACAACTTGAATGATGATGTCAAAATCTAGGATCAGCTTCTACTTTAGCCGTTGGAAGGGTTGTAAGTAGACCAGGTTTGCCAGAAGTTCAGTGAACTGAAATTTGTGGTAGTAGGCCCAAAAGCGTGGAACTCTGTCCTCCGTCATAGGGAACAATGCATCAGAGACTTTATTAAAAAAATATACTTAAAACGCACCTTTTCTCAAAATCATATCCACAAGTTCAAAACACAATTTTTAATTTGAAATACTTGTGCCTAAAGCTTTTTTGTACTTTGTTGTCTAAAGCGCCTTTGAGGTGAAACTTTTTACAAAAATGGGGTTGTATAAATTATCAAATGTTATTAATTATACTAACACATGAGTTCAGATTAACACTAGACCAACAAGCTTAAACTGTAGCTGAATAAATCAGGCTCTAGAAGTCCGAAATAGATGAGAAACATCACATAATAGAGATTATTAGAGTAAAAATAAAAAATTGTAATCCCTTAAGCGAGCAAATGATGGTCACCGCGCGGATAAAACACAACAGCTTGGATGTAATCCCGGGATAAATTATGGTCATCTGATTTCTAAGTGGAATATTTGATGTCATGGCGATGTGCTTTATCGAAACAATGCATTTTTAAGTGTTATTTTTACATCAATACTAAATTAGGTTTTAAAAATAAAGTGTGGCGTTAGTAAGTACAGAGGGACGAAAATATACGTTATTTAGTATTTAAAAGTATCTATTGTCACGGATAGCATCTGCGACAATGCGTGATAGTGTTTCTGAAAACAGACATATTTAACAATTTCAATGACATTACTGAGAAACACTCAAAGCTGTAGATATAGGTGTTTATATAATTCGTCTGTTAATATTTTAACTAATTTATCAGTTGGTAATATTCGCAATAAAAACTTGGCCTTCGAAATAGTTTAAATACAATAAATAATTTAACTATTCAATAATTCTCATTAGTAATTTAGTCTTAATCTTTCAAATAATCACGTATAAATATTGATATAAAATTAGTGGTAAAAAAAACTAATCTATTATTTTTCAAACACTAATTAAATGCATTAATTAGAAAGATATACATATAAAATCAATTTTATCGAAAAATATTGATGTTGCTATCAGGATTCGAATCCGAATCTGGAGAAGGTGCATTAGCCAACTGTGCCACAGCAGACAGTACTTTTGACGACAAACTGTCGAACCTATATGTTACACTTTACAAAAATTAATACATCTATCGTTCCATTATTTGAAAGCCATCAACTTTATTTTTTACGGAATCTCAAATACCTTTGAATTGTGTCTGGCGTCTCTTACCGGACTACTCATAGGTATTTGAGATTCTGTTAAAATAAAGTAGATGGTTTTCAAATAATGGAACGATAGATGTATTAATTGAAAAGTGTAACATATGGGTTCGAAAATTTGTCGTCAAAAGTACATAGTTGGTTAACGAGATTCAGGTTCGAATCCCGATATTAACAACAATATTTTTAGATAAAATTGATTGTGTATGTATACCTTTCTAATTTAATTAGTATTTAAAATATCACAGACTTATGTTTTGAATAATTACAATTTCACAATAAGAATGTGTTCTCCTTAATAATATTATTTTTCACTAACTTATGTTTTACATTTTAATATATATTTTCACGCAATGTATATATAATATGTTCAATTTAAGATTTTCACGAGTAACAATAGCCTAGGTTTTCTCAAGTTTTCCTTCATTTAACCTAAAAAAGATATCAGTTTCACACATATTTATATATATATATATATATATATATATAATCCTTATATTAATAAGATCAGCGAATTAAGTAGAAATACATATAATCATTTTTAAAAATTTACACCTTAAAATACACATTTCATATTTTTTAGGACTTAAGTCGTCTCTGAAAAGAGAATTATATCCCTCTTTCTCCTCCCTCCGGTTACTAGACATATTTTGGGGGACTATAGAAACCAAAGTTATTAATTTTTAATTAATTGATAATTATGATTGCAATTTAATATAATTTATACGATTCTTTCACTAATAATTCACTAGTCCTACAACACTCCCACTCCATATATTTTTATTATATTTTTACTTTTTTATACATATTTGTAGTTCTCTTTTTATTTTAAATAACACCACAACAGCACGAAAAAAAAACTGGCTACTTTAACACAGACTTCAGTCTATCAAAGTAGCCAGGACAACGCTGTATGTATCAGAGGCGAAGTCTACTCCATCCCACATAATAAAGTATGTATTATGTATTTTTATTATGTATCCACCTCTGTTAGTACAAAAATATGGATGTCAAAATATACATAAATAAATAAATGAACTTTTGGTTAATTGTTTATATATTATAAGGACAGCTATAGGGGGGGGAGGGGTACCTACCCTTTCCCGAGACCGGTTTAGAAGCTAGGGCTTCCTTATCGGTCCCATTCATCAAAGCTAATAAAAATACGCGAGTTTAATTCAATTACATATCTAAGTATAAGCAAAACAAAAAAGGAGAAGAAGTTTTAATGTGATTATAAACCCTCCAGCATCCAAAAAATCATATGACATAGTTTTACATACAGATGAAAAATTAATGGAAAATTAATGTGCAGTAGTTTAAGGCTCCATGCATCCATTCTCTCTCTCTCTCTCTCTCCTCAACTCAGGGATCCATTCATCAAAAAACACTCCTAAAAGAGGGACAGTGAACGAGACACAAAATGGATTGAGTCACACTTACATGGACAGACTAACGGAGTTGCAAAACACAAAGCACGGATAGTGAAAGATAGGCGCGTAGATAGAGTCCCACCTACGCAGGCCGGTCTACTTACCCACCTAAGGAGCTCCAACGGGTCACCCATACCCGAATAAATACCTTATATAAAACAAAATTCGTTAATTGATTATCTGTATGAACAGACTGACCAGGCTCAATTTAATGGTAACTAATCCAATTTATGTATTTTAGCACAATAGGACAATAATTTTTACACCAATGCAAAAATTAAAAGATCATAGCTACGATTTTTATAAGATTTTATTAATCATTTTAGTTTATTTTATTAACAACAATATTATATTATTTTATTAATTCATATTCAGGCCGTTTGTTATGAACGAAGACTTTAGATAAAATGGTATACTAATAATAATTATACAGATTCAATTTGAAAAATATCTCTTTCAGAGCTCGTTTAGCTATTAGGTATATTAAAGGCATGGCGAATAGAAACATAGATAATTCCTAATTGCTACAATTAATTCGAGATATATTATAAGGGGGGGTCTTAATAGTTGATAGCAATTAGTTTGTTGGTGCAATTAAGTTTAATGATCTTACACGAGAGCGGGTTACCGCAAGCTGGAACAAAGAAATGGGGCTTTCGTTAATCTAATGTAATAGACACAAAATATGTACAGTAGGTACATCTTTTGGAGAAAACATCCTATGTAAGTACTCTTAAATATTGTAAGTGTATTTGTTTTTTGATATTTAATTGTAGATGCTTGGGTATTCCTTCAATGGTAACCAATACTTTCATCATTATCATCAACCACGTTGGTCCGTCATGACTGAGGATCGCGATCACCATTGAACTGCTTGCAGATCTTAGGGCTGTCACCAGAGAAGCACCGGATCTTGCTCTTCCACTTCGCCCTTCTCGCAAGATACAAAAAAAAAATTGAAGGGTTCGTCACAGGCTGCAGGTTGTGAGCCCGTTCTTGATGTTTAATTCCTGCAGAATGAAGACATTCGTGTGTGTGTCGAGGGTATACGCAACATGTGTCTCCAGTGCCAGCGCCACATCTCAGAGGCTTCTCTCCCTTGCTTTCAGAGTCCATGATTCCACACCATATAAAAATATAGAATGCGACTGTACAAGCCTGATCTTCATTGTTTTGGATACACCACGGTTTCTCCATATTTTGTCCTGTCTGGACATCATTATACTGAGCAAATGTTAATTAAATGGTAGAATACCCCAGAAAACTCTTCACAGAACATTCTAAACAGTTGTGATAACCTGGGAACATTTTTGAACATATACGTATTTTTAAAATGAATTTATTAAATTGATTAAAGTCATTTGAGCATTTACAATTAACAGTTCAAAGGTTTTTTGTGAAACTGTGGAATTCCACGATTATTTTATAAATTGAGTTAAAACACTGTTTTATCCACTATGGTTTTTTTGTGTTAATCGATATGATGTTTTTGGGAACATCTGTCCATTATCACCTCCACCTTTGAACTCAAAACACACCATATATTACTATTTGAAAGTGTTTTTAATTTTAGTTTAATTATATTATTGATAATTGGAAGATGTTCCCGAAAACGTTCTAACGTTTAACACAATAAAAAATATATGTATAAATATATATGTATATATATATATATAGTTGGTATTTAGTCACTTGGTTATTTACTAATATATTTATTTACATTTTTAAAACATATTTTACGCCAATTTAATTGGTGGGTTTTATACACATGTAAAAGACTTAAAATTAAACGCGAACAAGTTGTCGTCTCTGTGAAACCTTGCGTATTAGAGTTGCGTCGTTAAACAGAGTACTAAATTATTATTATTTTAAGTGCCTCAGGATCCGCAGCGATGATACAGGTCCTTAGCAAAGCGACCGACATTTGCATTAGACATCTGCATATTCCGCTGTGGTAACTGGAGTGGATTACAGTTTCCCAAACTCATCTGATCGTACAACTCCTCATCGCTAATCCCGCGGCTGACGGAAACCTTCTCAGCTCAACAACCTATACTTTTGCTGCCTCCGGCTTAGCACACCTAAGCTAACGATTGTCAAGGCTTAATGACACGTGATTCTAAAACGTTCACTGGACCATTCTGTGTAATTAGAAAGTTAAACAATATTCTCTAGCTGTAAAATATTAAATTAGAATTAATAATTAAATAAATATTTTTATGTCTATTGCCTCCATAATATGCAATATCGCCGGCGGTTCCTGAACGCACCTTGCAATACTTGGTTGTAAAATTAGGCTCTATTCAGCAATAAAAACATGCCCGGTACTGACCCCAACATGTGCAAATATAATGCGCCCGTACTGCTGAGTAGCTTCATCATTATCTGTTGTTCACTTTGTTATTCTTATTTTCTAACTTTTGGCCAATGATCTGCCGGCAGTGGTGCGTGGAGGGTGAGTCTCCTATATATTATTTTAGTTAGTTTTTATTAGTGTCTCTGTTCTCCGGACTTGTTACTTGTATTAATAAAGTGAGTCAACCGTCACTTTATTAGTAAATAATATTTACTAATAAAGTGAGTCAACCGGGGACAATGAATGCAAATTTTGTCAATATGCGGGGCACTATCGAACAGGTGCCTAGTAGCATCAAAAAATGACAACCAACCGGCGAATGCGAAGGACCGAGATAGGAGCCTTGAGCTTATTGCATCGGTCCTGGGTGAGCAGTGGGTACGCCTTCATTGTGCTAAAGCAACAATTAACTTCTGTCAACCGTAAGTGACGTAACTTCTCTTGTACAACCTGCTCTGGCAGGATACACACATACTCCGTAATGTTACGCATCTAAAACTGATTTCGGATAATTTGAAATCTCATTCATGGACACAGACCATAGTATGATAATACTCAGGAGCGTACAATGCATACAAGCAAAAAAGGTGTGCATAACTAAAAATTCTGAGAAACAAATATAAATTAAAAAATTGGATTAACAGAAGCGAAAATATTATTTTGCAATTAGCGCCATCTGTGTACCAGTAGAGACTTCAATTGCTTAGTTCTAAAAACTCACGAACTCTCACCGCTGTACTCATGGCGCTCTTTTTTATTCAACGCAATATGCTATTTACATTACTCAGTTTTGTCTTTAAGCTAGTGAATTACTCAAGTCATATAAATGGCTATTCACTGAATTGAAAATTCTTTTCGGTTGATCCGTGTTGTATGGAGTCGTTGCCTATGCTGTTTTTTTAACAGAATAACATTAAAAAGGGTTACAACTGCGTGCAAATCATTAAAGTGTCTAATTCCTCTTTTATCAATTTACCAATTAGTTGCTACAGGGATTCGAACCAGGACTTCTTTCTTCCTATCAGGGGAAGTGCGTTCACCATTTTGTTATAGCAATCGAATATATTTTCGACTAATTTTGAACTAATATTCTGTAATCTTTCCAATTTATATATACGTTATTATTTTTTTTAAAAGTAATCGACTACATATAGCGGCTAATTTTAAATATTTTTAAGTAAAACCTCTCTAAGAGACGCTAGAATTAATTAATTTATCCATTTTAAATGGAAAGATTCGAAAATATAAGTTTCAAATATATCAAATATTTATTCGATTGCTATAGCGAAATGGTGAACGCGGATTAGAAGAGGTCCAGGTTCGAATCCCGGTAGCAAATAAATATTTGATTCGATAGATAGATTTTTTCTGTATATCTTTCTAATACCACAGAACTATGTTCTGAAAATGAATTAAATTGAAAAATATGTATATATATTTGTTCAAGGACACATAATGGCTTTCAAATAAGTACCCACAGTGGTCTCTCGGGCATCAAAGTCTTAATCACAAATACTAGATTTATTAATACAAATTAAATGTATTAATTAGAAAAATATACATATAAAATATTGTTGTTGCTGCTGGAATTCGAACCTGGATCTCTTCCTATCCGGGGAAATACATTAACCGATTACGCTACACCAACACAGTAAGTTGACGACAAATTTTTAAATTTATATGTTGCACTTTTAAATTGACACATCTGTCGCTCCATTATTTGAAAGTCTTTTTCTTTATATTTAAGGAATCTCAATCAACCTTTGAGTAAAATCCAATAGGAGACGCCAGAATTAATTGATAATTCATTTTTATTAAATTTTAGGAAACATTAATACAACTTATATATTTTTAAAGAGAACACATTCTTATTGTGAAGTTGCAATTTTTCAGAACATAGGTATGTGATATTTTAAATACTAATTAAATGTATTAATTAGAAAGATATACATATAAAATCAATTTTATCGAAGAAAAAATTTTTTTGCGCTACCGAGATTCGCATCTGTGTTCTGAAAAATTGCAACTTCACAACAAGAATGTGTTCTTAAAAATAAAAACTACATTTATTTTGGGAATTTTTAATTTCATTTCGAATAAATTTTCGAACCATTAAAAAACGCAGGCTTACAGTTGTACAAAACAAATTTGAGGCTCTTAATACTGTCAGCATACCCGGGCGGGGATTTGACGTTTACGTATATATTTTACTTTAGATGCAAGTTATTTAAATTTCTTTGTCACGGTAGAATGAAGACGGTGGTCGAACCCGCGTTCATCTCGATTTGGATGAAACCAAACCGAAAACATCTTGAGAATCAGCGAGGTAAGCAAGTGTCGTTTGTGCGGTTTGGTATGAGATTCATGAATATAAATGTCATCCTCCCTTCCACGGGACCATTACGAAACCTCCCCTTCATACACCCCCCTTCCCTCACCGAACCGCCCCTCATTTTGAGCTAACGACATTCAACCAGGTTTAAATCCCGTATTGAAAAACTCAACATTTCCGCGAGTCGCTCGGAATTCGTAAAAAAATTTCAATTCCAACAGTAGACCGAATTAATTGTTCAGTAAATTCTGTGAAACTTTTTTACTCGGCGTGATGATTTTCCTTGTATTTACGCTTGTATTTTGGTTGTTTTGCCGGTGTAGGCCTTAAGCGACTGCCTACTTATGGTGATCCTCACTTTAAGTTTCGTGTATTTAAATAATATTAAAATGAGCCGACACTTTGACTATGCTCTGAAAATAAATTGAACCATTTCAGTATAAAACATTTCATACTCCTTTAAAAACCTGCTTTAAATTAAGTAGATATATTCTGACAGAATTGAATCCAAGACTCTCGACATCAGTGGCGATCACTCTATTTTATTCAATTCATTAGGTATTATCTATTTTCATTTCTATTCATTTATACTTTAAGGACTACAATGTAATTCTTTTTTTTTTTTTTAAAAAAAAGTATATGTATTATTTATTTTACATAAATAATGTCTAACAATCACAAAGTCTGCATTGAGACAGGTGTTCAATTAATAGTGCAGACATGGGATTATCTATATCAAGTTATTTATAGAAATATATTAGATGTCAACATGTAAGTAAATAATACGTATTATTTTTTTCACATTTGAAACCTAACCTAACCTAACCAAAAACGAATAATTAACCGAATCAATAGAGTTTAAATTATATATATATATATATATATATATATATATATATATATATATATATATATATATATATATATATGTGTATATATTGTCACGTTACGAATTATGGTTTTGTGCAAAAGAACGTGACGTAAGGAATCACCCTGGTTATATATTTTACGCTTGGCGAAGTCGTCTAATGGTAGTCCTAGGGCTGGCCGCGTGGTTCACCACATTTGCGGCGCATCGAGGAACGTCCGCTCGCGCCGGTACTTCATTCAACTTGTAGCTACGTGCTGGGATAATCGCGTGACGTCGGCGGCTCTGTGCCGCCGAACAATTTAATTTGCGGAATCTGTGATAATAATTATTGTACGATGAAAACCAGCCCTAGAACTACCATTAGGCGACTTTGCTTAGCGTAAAATTATTTAACCAGGGTGATTCCTTTAAAGATTAAGAACTTACGTCACGTTCTTTTGCCATGCCATAATTCGTAACGTGACAATATATACACACATATATATACTGTAAACTTTATTGATTCGGTTAATTATTCGTTTTCGGTTAGTTCGTTTATCATACCATAATTCGTAACATGACAATATATATAATTAATTATTATGTCAGCGTTATATGAATATTTTCAACACAATTTTATCCAAGGACACACAATTTTATATTCTATTGTGTACATTATATTATATTTTATACATTTTTCATTAAATATAATAAAAATAACTTCGTCTCTATAAGATATTTGATATTTATTCATTTAATTATTAGGTTTTTGTCTGTCTATTCTCTATACTTTGAACGATTTAAACAAATTTTGGCATCATTAATTAGATCGTTTACGCAACAACGTGATATCGTAGTATTGACAATATGTATGGTAAACATATATTACACGCTCGAGCAGATATAAATCAAGTATAATAAAATTTCGATTTTAAACTATGACTGTGTCGTTAAAAATATATCCAAAATTGGCGTTAATGATGTAATTTTATTGTAATTATTAACCATTATAGACAGTGGCGTGCAGCAAGTATAGATTTAGGTTATGCTGTTACTAATGATATTATACAATCATACATAATACATGTACTATATGCCGTACACAGGATCATAAAATTTCGTTAAACCAATGTCTTGCACCCTAGCCCCCTGAATGCAAAGAATAATCATGAAAATAACAGTAAGATGGTAAAATTCTCGAATTAATAAAAGAGGAAGTAGATACTTCAATGATTTGCACTCAGCTGTAAGTCAAGCTGCAAACCTTTTAAATATTATTCTGTTAAGAAATAACACAACTAGGGACTCCGTATAAAACGAATCAGCTGAATTTAGTTTTCAATTCAGTAGATAACCTACTGTATGGCTTGAGTAGAACGATAGCTCATAGAAATTTGAGTAGGGATAAATGAAGCATAAGACGACCACAGATAGTCGTGGTAGTTTTTAGAACCATGCAATTAAAAATTGTTGTTCCCAAAATTTTCAGAGATGAATAGGTTTTTTGCTTGTATACATTGCACGCCCCTGATTATAAATATGGGAGATAAAAATCGATTTTATACATGTTTGTATGAAAAAGGGTTGTACTTTTAAAATTAGCAATATTAACTTTGTGGTTAAAATTCATATTTTTTATTTATTATCATTGTTTTATGAAACATTAGACCGGCATTTTATACAAATAATAGTTTAGGAAATTTACTCATAAATTCTAAAGACAAAGATGATAAATTTAACAATTCTGGCGTCTATAAACTTAGTTGCAAGGATTTTGCTGCATTTTATATTGGTAAAACGGGTAGAAATTTTAATATGAGAGTAAAGGAGCATTTGAGATGTTTGAACAATAGTGGGTTTTCAGAATTTGCTAATCATTTGATAGAAAATAATCATGGTTTTGATAAAAAATTGGGATTGTCAATTTTGCATATAAACGGTGTTGATCACAAATTAAATAATTTGGAATCGTTGGAGATAAATAAAGCATGTAAAACTAATCAGGAAATTGTAAACAGCCAACTAAATTTAACTACGAGTTCTATTCTAAATTTTTTTCCTAAAAATTATTCGACTAAATTTGTATTGAGCAGCAATTTGAGTTAGGTACTAAATTTATTTTTTAAATAATTGTTTTTTTTTTTAAATTATTTAAAAATTTTAAAAATAGATTCCGATGAAGAAACAATGCTGTATATTTTTGGTTAGTTATGACATCCTGAAGAAGAAAATGGTATTTTTCGAAACCGGTGGATGTATTTAAACTCAATTCAAGTGGTTAATAAAACAAAGATAATAAATAAAAAAAATGGTTGTAGTTTTCAAAGATCACACGAAAGTGTGCAAGTATATTATTTTTACAATTTGTGCAAGTATACAATTTTTTTTATAAAAACGAGTCACCGCTGCATTATACTCGCGAAGCCTATTTAAATGAAGATGTCTACATAGTAGCTAGGTAGGCTCAGCGAGCCTACCTAGTAACAGTAATATTCATCATTACCCACCTTCGAGTTACTAATAACGCCGCGGAAAGTTCCCGGCAGCCTCGGAGCTTAATACGGGAATGTCTTTGAAATTACTTGGGAGCTGTTCGCAAAACCCTCTCATGTAAATTTTTATATAAAACTTTAACCGACAACGCCATCGTTTTAATATATTTTAAAAGGACTCGTGTCGAGTCGGTTAACAATATTTTTTATTCAAAATGTGCAATCTATTACTCGATCATGTGGGAAAGCAAGTTTAGTAACATTATCTTATTTCCTCGATTATAAGACGCACCCTCATTTTCATGTACCAATAATATAAAAATAAAAACACTATGTAAACTTTATTATAACAGATAAAGCCATACAATCACAATAAAAAAGATTTTAAAATACGTATATTTTTATGTACCGTCACTATCAGAGAAGTTTCTTTAGATTCAATTTCCAATTTTTCTGAATCAATTTTCAACTCAGTTCTACTAGTAACCAGATGATTCATCACGACTGCGGAATTTTACAGCGATTGTAAGACGCCATCGATTATAAGACGCACCCCGAACCAAAATAAACAAAAACATTCATCTTATAATAGAGGAAATAACGTTTAATATAAATATATTTGTTAAGGAAAACACATTCTTATTGTGAAGTTGTAATTATTCAGAACATTGGTCTGTGATATTTTTAAATACTAAATTAATGTATTAATTATAAATATATACATATAAAATCAATTTTACTTTAATTAATCTCGGTGACGCAAAAACAATATTTTTCGACAAAATTGATTTTATATGTGTATATTTATAATTAATACATTAATTTAGTATTTATAAATATATTTATTCTTTCAATTTTCACCAGATACTACTTACTATTTTAACCAAGGTAAACGCTTATGTTATGGAAAAAGAACCAATTTGCCGGGCTCCTGGAACGAAGCTCGAACCCCCGATCGCAAGATTACTTGGCGAGTGTCTTAACCACTAGACTAACAAGCACTTCGAGCAATTTGAAAAGCTAAAGACATGGAATGATCAGTGAAAGTAAATTTTGGAGAATGGCTCTGTTAAAAGCTCCAACAACCGAAGAGATACCAAGACGGAAGAGTGTGGCATTCTGTCTCATCTGTCTACCCCTGCTTGTATGTAAAGTAAAAAATTTTAATAATAATGTTTTATTTGTAAATATTTAATTGAATTATTATGATTAATATTATTAAATATATATATATATATATATAGTGAAAATGTAAAGATTTTAAGATTATTTAAAAAAATGACAATAAATAATGTAAAAAAACTAATAATTTTTTTGATTTTGTTAAAAATCACCGGTACAGTTAGTATCTACTCGTACAATGTTCCGTTTGTTATTAGTTGAGGTTCGAATATACCTTCATTTTTTAATCATTATAAAATGTTTATTACTCAATAAAACTAAATAAAAAAAAATGACATGCGAGATTGCTTATTGTATATTTTTTATATAATCATTCCTATAGATCACGTATTAGATATATTCAAGCAACAGGCACTCGGTTGCGAACAGAATGTTATTTCTGTTTTTTATACGTCCGCCGACAGAAACATGTCGCAAACAATTATCCATAGATACGTTTAATAAAGTCGTTTCGATAACAATGACAGTCAAAATCCCTCACCCATCATACCTTGGTAAAATTTTGACGACAAGAATGTCAATATAGAGTCAAGTTTAATAATGCTTTTTATTATATACAAATCTAACAGATACACTTTTTTAAATCAAAATAAATAATTCAAATATCTCTTGTGCAAAATTGTAATCGAAATAACTTTGATACACTGAATCATTATATTTTTATTCATAAATTATTCGAATAATAAACATTATTTAAAGTTTTTTTTTATAGATTATGAAAATTATTATTATTTTAATTTTTTTTAACATTAGAATAACGTGTTTTTGGTTAGTTAATTTGACATCCTGAAAAAGAAAATTATGTTTTTCGTAACCGGTTGACGTTTAAAAATCACTCATTTCATAGTGGTTATTATGAACAAAGTTAAATAATCTGTTAAAAAAAATTAAAGTAGTTATCCACAAAGTTTAATACGAAAATAGTAAAAATATTTTTTTATGTTTTATACAGTTATGTGACTTTCAAAATGTTATAGAAGTTCCTCCTTTTGTACTGTAAACCTCTAAAAACCAAGTATATTTTCATTAAAAAAATATCATAAATTTATTTTGTATAGAAATAACGTTTTACTTCGGTTAAAACTTAAAATTCTACAAATATTACTCGCACATTGTAAACAAATAAACGATCGGTGTCGCTAATTTATCATTATTTATTATTTTAAATGACGAAAAACAAAATAATCAAATAATTCTCGTGTTTAAAAAGGGGGGATATTGTCGTTACCATCTTAATATGAAAGTTTAAAAAAGGATTAGACAAAATAAAAATAAGAGATGTTTGTGATATTTTGTAAAGTATTTCATTTATACGCAGTGTTTAAATATGGTAGTAATATGTCGCACACTCCATGGAAAAACGCAAACGTTTTTATACTTTTAAAATTAGCAATATTAACTTTGTGGTTAAAATAAATATTTTTTATTTATTATCTTTGTCTTATTAACTACTGAATTGAGTTTAAATACATCTATCGGTTTCGAAAAATACCATTTTCTTCTTCAGGAAAATATAAAAATTTAACAATTCTGGTGTCTATAAACTTAGTTGCAAGGATTGTGCTGCATTTTATATTGATAAAACAGGTAGAAATTTTAATATAAGAATAAGGGAGCATTTAAGATGTTTGAACAATAGTGGGTTTTCAGAATTTTCTAATAATTTGATAGAAAATGGTCATGGTTTTGATAAAAAATTGGGAATGTCAATTTTGCATACAAACGGTGTTGGTCACAAATTAAATAATTTGGAATCGTTGGAGATAAATAAAGCATGTAAAATTATTCAAAAAATTGTAAACAACCAACTAAATTTAAGTACGAGTCCCATTCTAAAATTATTCGACTAAATTTGTATTAAGTAACAATTTGAGTTAGGTACTAAATTTATTTTTAAATAATTGTTTTTTAAAAAATTTTTAAAATAGATTCTGGTAAAGAAACAATAATGTATGTTTTTAGTTAGTTATGACATCCTGAAGAAGAAAATGATATTTTTCGAAACCGGTAGATGTATTTAAACTCAATTCAGTGGTTAATAAAACAAAGATAACAAATAAAGAACAATTTTTAGTTTAATAATGGAAATATAATTTGTTGTAGGGCCTTATAACTTTAATTGATTAAAATAAAATGGAATTGATAACGTATTATTTTTTTACTATGGCGAATAAATGAACAAGCGGTCCCGTCGAAAACGAGATGATGTAAATTAACTTAATTACAATTTTTATTGAGCTTAGACTTCACTATTCTGAAATAAAACGTAAATCAGGAAATTTAAATTTCCACACATTCTTTTAATTGTTGATTTCTTTATTAAAATATCCACTTTAATGTACCGCTAAAAAGTTATTTATTTATTTTTGACCTCAAGTAAGATTTATATAATGTGATAATTATAGAAATATTACTATTTCGCTGAATAAAGATTAAAAAAACTATTAAAAGTATCTTAAGATTATTCAAAATGGTTTACCAAAAGACATATCTGTAAGCGGGGAAACGCCTATCTACATTCCAATTAAATTCATACAACATGATGATTTAAAGCATAATTGTGATATTAATTCCGCTGAATTTTCACCAATCACCTCGCTTGTACCATCACGCAATTAATTTTAGGGGCGCTCCTCTAATTAGTGTACGTGATCAGGGGTGGGCCGGCGCCCCCTCGTCCCTAGCGCCCGGTGCACGGTCAGGGCCGCGAGGTAGGAACTCTCAAAAAAATGCATTTGTTAAAATTGTAATAATTTGTAACTGTTATTTTCTGGTCGTCATTTCTCTCTTGTATTTTTGCTTCTCGTGTAAAAAGGAATCAAAATGAACCCTTTTTCAAAACTTAGGGCTGAAAATAATGTAGTAAATATTCTATTTATGAACGAATTATATTTCGAGAACTTGTTCGCAAATTGAATTTGTGCGCAAGTCGAACATAGTTAGTCTAGACATCGACGATATGATACACAACAAATCAGTAATTTTGTACAAATTGTATTAATTTTATTAGTGTTTTTTTATCATTAATTAACAAAATATTCATAACCTTTTCTGCATTTTTTCGCATCCCTGATTGCACAAGCTCAGCTGTAGGTAAATGCTGAGGGAGGCGGGGAGGGGTGGCCACAGACAGAGAGATATTAAGAGTGAGAGAGAAAGAGAGTGCAGGAATTACTTGGCAACTTCAAAATGGGTTAAAATTAATGCCCCAGGACACACGGCGGCGGAAGTTCCGGGGAAAGAGGGTATTCTTATTTTGCTATTATCGCCTCAGGTGTGCAGTCGGGAAGGTGATATTTTTCTACTGAAAAAAAAAATTATGTAGATGACAAAAATATATTTCTTTTATTTAAAATTATTTATATTCTTCTCTACAGAGCGTTTACTAGACTTGTGCTGCAAGAGCTGTGAAATAGAAATAATGTGTTCGTTAGATCTTGAAAAAATCTATGGTGAAGAAATTACAGTGGACTACGCATAAGTAAATGTTTTTATTTATTGGCGGGTATGTACTCCGTACAATCAAAAAATCTGACTTCTTCATTCTTCTTCTATGTCAGTATTGACATACATTGGCCTCAATCAGATTAGACTAGACTCGTAATCAGGACTTGCATTAAACCAGTAACGCGAGTAATTACCGGAAATTACTTTACCGCGAAACAAGGGTAGATAAAGGTAAATTATAACAAAAGTTTATTAGAAACATATTTTTAAAATTTTTATTTCTGAAAATATATATATACCATATAAAAATATAATAAAATAAATAAATGTATGTACCAAATATATACTATATACATATCAACAAAAACATTCAGTTGTCATAATATTTTAATTACGAATTTATATTAGTTGTATACAAATTATGTATTCATACACCTAATGTATGTAACGTACATTAATAAGTTAATGATAAACTAATAAGTTAATAATATTAACTCCTCACAGACAGCAGACAGGTAAACCAAATATTATACAGTGGTAATTCAAATTAACCAAACTCGATGTGGCATATACTTAAGTGATTATCCGATCTCCCATTACCATATCTCAGTAAAAACAAAAAGGTCATCATCTACATATATATATATATATATATATATATATATATATATATATATATATATATATATATATGATGTATGTGTGACATTTTTCACCAGAAATTATTTAGGTTTTACTCTAGGATACCGTTTTTAGTAAAGGTAGTCACATACGGTTATTCTTTAATCAGCTAATCTACGTCAATTTTTGTTGCATTAGCCGGTAAATAATCGGTAAACCGGTGATGGGAAGAATTATTTACCGTTTACCGGTAATTGAAATATAACGGTAAATTGCAAGCCTTACTCGTAATACACTTTTAAAAGTCCCAGTTCTGGGTCGTCTTCACAACTGACTCCAGGGTCTCTTCAGCTAGATACAGAATCTATCCATTGCTGTGGCACTCTTCCGGGTCTTCTGCGGCACGAAGTTGTATCCAGGATAATCTCATTTTCTGAGGTTTTTGGTCACTTTGACGTAAATGTAGCCGAAAAATTATATAATTCTTTTGCTCACTATATATATAAGGGGGTATGTATAATAGTTGGATTTGTTGCAGGATTGAGGCTTTCGTGAGTCCATGGGAGATGTAACATCATTTTCCAGCAATACATTTCGAAGGCTCTTGTTACTATTACGGACTGTCCAAGGCTCCGTTGCATACATAAAAAAGAAGCTATGCATTACTATTTTATTAAGCAAATTAGAGTACTAATATTCTCGGTAGTTTGCAAATTAACCATGGAATTTATCCTAGTTCTCTTAAAAATACCTACTGTCCGCCCTATATACCGGATGTCCTGTAAGAAGTGGTCCAAACGAAAACCATCGATAGCTGGGATCATGCCTATCAGAATAACCCATCTAATAAATGTCACAAGGCTTTCGAGATATTTGAAATTTTAAGAATTTTTGAATAACCCTTTATTTTTTTTTAATGTCATTTCAAAAACTTAACAAAATATCGCGTTCTGTTTGTTGTTTATTATTTTTAATAAGTTTTTCTATGAAATCTGTGTCATTTAAAAAAAAAACAGATACAGTTTTGCCAGGAAAAATGTTTTTAAATGTGAATTTGGACTATTTAAAGCATAGTGGTGTAAAAAAAAATGAAAAAGTATACGTTTAATATATATATATGATGATATATATATATTTCTTTTTAAAAAAAAAAAATATTGCTATTTTAATGCCGAAGGTGGTATTTCGTGAAAAATTGAAGGTAATCTTTTTTTAAATTGCAGGCCTTGCTTTTGGTGCAAACTTGTAATAATGCATTAAAATGTGTAGTAATTTAATAAAGTGTTTAAATAAAATTATACAAAAAAGATAAATTCTAGATTCAATTCAATAAATATGGAAGGCACGATAAAGTCTGCGACTACAGACCTATTTCTATTTTATCGGTAATGAATACAATCTTCGAAAAATACACTGTTATTTACTTAAAAAACTTAATCGATGTGCTAATGTAAAAAAAATTTTTTTGAGAATTAATCAGTACAATAATAATAACTAACATAATAATACATGATATATATAAATAATACCTTTAAAGTTTCTTCAGAGTTAAACAAAGAAGAGCATTGTACAAACTAAGAAATAGAACATTAAAATTAACACAATAAACTGAAATAAAATTAAAATAAACTTAAAAGTAAAACTATACAGGGTGTAACAGATCTAGTCCACGATAATTTCGATAACTTTTTGTACCTAATCTCAATCATGTCAGAGATATAAGAATTTTTTTTTTAAAAAAGTGATCATTTCAAATACGAATTAAATATATTGATTAGAAAAATAAACATTTAAAATCAATTCTATCGTAAAATATTGTTGTTGCGCCACCAGCATTCGAACCCGGACCTCTTTTCTAACCGGAAAAAGTGAATTATTAATTTTAATATTTTATTCAATACAAAAAACTAAACGTCATCGAATTTCGAGCGATTAGACTATTTTTTGTTATTATTTAGGGCTTGAAGTAAAGATAAGATTAATTTATAAATTTCGTAAATATTTATTTCAAAGAACGCAGACTTAACATGATTTTGTCAAAAATTCAAACAATAATATTTTCCGTAACGGTGCCGAATTTGCATATATTCATTGAACATTTTCGACTTGCAATTCAATCAGGTACCCACCCATAAAATATTGTGGACAAGGTCTGTTACACCCTATATAAAAAAATGTTTAAGAGTATGATGTATGTGTGTTGTGTGAGATCAGGCGGATCATAAAAGCGGAATGATGAGACGCTCCAAACTCGGCCTACCATTCGTGTTCGTATGTATCGCGGTATCCACTTTAGTTTTCTGTAGGATGAGATAGGCATTTATGACAATTGAGGATCAATTGAAACACTTTACGTACGTGTTAAACACAGAGTTTATACAGTTAATACAGAGTGAATATTATGTTCCAGGCCGATATTGTTTGACCGCCATCTTGGTTTGACAAAAATTTGTCAGTTGATATGTGGTAGTTATAGAGAATAATTGATTACAATGTATTATGGGGCATATAACGCCTAAATAACGTGTTAAAGTTATTAAACATTTTATCTAAATAATAATGGCAATACTATAACCATTAATGGTGACCGCTAACGTCACATGTTGGAAAACTTCTTGGTAACCGAATCGAGTCGATTGAGTTTGCAACACATGTGGTTTTAACAGGACGATGTCACCTCATACACAGCCCGAGCTACGCTTGAAATTTTGCAAGATATTTTTCCTGGCCGCAGATACCGGCTGACCTCCTCGATCACCTGAATTGACGGCTCCAGACTATTTTATGTGGGGTTTTGAAAGGAATGGTCTACGCCAATAAGCCAACAACAATTCCGATGCTACAGGACAATATTAAAAATTAAATTGCTGAAATAACACGCGAAGTGTGCGAGAATGTTACGAAAAATATGATTAAAAATGCAAGAATTTGTGCCGCTGCTAGCGGTGGCCACTTAGCCGATACAATACATAATTGTAATAAACAATATAATTGATGAATAAAAATAAAATTAAAAAATTATGTTTCATTTCCTAGTTATTCAAAAACAACATCGGCCTAGAACATAATGTTCACCCTGTGCTACGTTGGTAGAATTTATACGGTGGTATGGAAACGTGTAGCTCGAAATATAATGATGTTATTTGACTCAGGAGTTAGTGGTAGTAAACAGTGGCTGAAGTCCTATGGTGGTGATTACGTACCGCTATTTAGCGCTGTGACTGGATCACCATAAATATACCACAATAGTATATTTATTTTTTGGTGACATCTCTACTTTCATGGACTCTATTATTTGTCACCACAATTACTATCTGTTTACCGCCTATACTTCTTCTAAAAGCAAATAGACACGAATCTCACTATATGATATTTCAGGTAATCTCGCTGTATGATCGTTTTAGTGAAAAAAATCTTTAAAAAAATAAAAGCAATCAAACCTACGGAGAGTAGCGGATGCACCCCTGGCGCCGCGACGCTGTGATTGAGGGGCGTAGCGCGGGAGCTGGTAATTCACTAGGATTTAATTTAAATTAGTTTCAGGTTGGCTTAATGGCGGCCGCCGGGGCGTGACGTCACTCGGTTGCCATGGGGACGGCTCCGCCAGGGGAGCAGCCGAGGTCTCTGTTTATTATTTGTTCCGGGGAAGATTCTTCCGAAGAGGGAAGCTGGAATTAAGAGGGGTTGGGCTTCTTTGATAGTTTTGTCGGTGTATTTAAACTCTGATCACTCCTCATAATGATACCAATAGCAATTGGTACCTACATCAAAGTCATTTTGGAGTTATACTTAATTTTTAATTTAATGTGTAATTAAAGAAATACTTTTTCAGGTTGAAGACATTTTAGATTATTAATGTATGTATAAAGAATTGTATTAAATTATTTTTTAAATGGCTTATAATAGAAATTATTATTTTATTACATAAAATAGTGTGTTTTTTTAAGGTATTAAAAATTATAGTGCACCAATATATATTATTATAATTGGTTTACTGCTTCTAAAACAAAATATTAAAAAAAAAATTAAATACAAAAAAATAAATTATAATTTAAATATCAATTATTTACTATCGGTATACGAACCTGGACCTCTTCCTTGTTCGGGGAAGCGCGTTGTCCACTTTCACTATAGCACTCGAATACATTTTCGACATATTTTGATTTTGATGCATTTCTTCTGTATATCTTTCTAGTTAATTTGTGTGAAATGAATTTTGAATTGATTGAAATGTATTTTTCCTTAACAAATATGAGTAGGTATATTATTTACTGAAAAAATATTTTTTAATGCTCTCACTCAAAAATGAATAACACAAGAAAATTGAATTAAACATATGTACATCCTCAATAATGTTGCTTAAAAATTAAATGATGAAATAATGCTCGGAGTACATGCTCCTGCTACGTACGTATGTTATAAAAACCTTAAAAACAAACAAAATATACTAGATTATAAACGACTACGTACAATACTTTAGAAGAAATATTTAGAAGTTAAAATCAGAATCCTTCAAAATTTTGCTTAGTGATATAAAAATACATTATAGATTCATTCTCTTTTTTTTTTCATATTTAAGAACTATACAATGCTCTTCATACATTTCTTTCCTGGACACCATCCAGAAGTTGTCTGTAGGTGTGTGCATCAATCTTGGTTATTATTTGGTAAATGTGTTTTAGTCTAGAATATCCTTTCTGTCTTCTTTTCTCAATCTTTCCTTCAATTACTTTTCTAAGGTATACGTTCTGAATTAGAGTGTGTCCATTTAGTGATGATAAATCGGTATGTGACTATGATTGTAACCAGGGGCGTGCAGTGCATACAAGCAAAAAATATTAATAAAATAATCTATAATATTGATTAAAGTGAACGTATATTTACGGATTTATTATAATTAGTGCCATCTGTGTACCAGTATAAACTTTAATGGCCTAGTTCTAAAAACTAACATGACAACCCACCGCTCTAATCGTAGCTTTATCGTCGACGTAGCGATTCACATTACTCTCTTCTGTTTTTAAGCTAGTGTATTACTCAAGTGATATAATTGGCTATTTAGTGAATTGAAAATCATTTCAGTTGATAGTTTTTATATGGAGTCGTTATTTTTGCTGTTTTTTAACAGAATAAGATTTGAAAGGCTTTCAGTTGTGTGCTAATTAATGAAGTGTCCACTTCCTCTTTTACTAATTTGCAAATTTTACTATCTTACTGCTTTTAATGTGTTGATTTCATGGTCGTTCTTTACATTTGGTGTATGGATTCGTTTTTGATTTGGGAAAAATAAAAACAATTGGCAGAATAATTTCTTACGTTAACTTTTTATAAAAATAATAATTTCCTTTAGTTATTACGTGAATGATTTTCAAACAATAAAAGAATCATGTTCAGTCATAGAAAGTGTTCTTAAAAATTTTCATACATTTTTTATATTGATTTTTATATGGGTAAGAAAGTATTATTTTAAGTTAAAGCTTAAACTTTAAAAACACTATTAATGGTTCTCTAAAATTACAAATAAATTCATGGTAGGATCATATAAACGACGGATTCATTTTGTCTAAAGACGTTGGTTAAACGAAAATTCATACTCCTATGTACAACATATATTGTATCACACATATTATATATTAGTGTATAATATTATCAGTAACAGCTTAACCTAAATCTATACCTACTGCACGCCACTGATTGTGATGATGGTTGGTAACTAAGATTTAACTATTGAAGGTTTACTCACTAGTATACTAGTTGCTCGAAGAATTAGGAATAATTGGTTACAATCAATCATAGTTACAATCAAACACAATCATACTCACAATAACGAAAACAGAATCCATGTACTTGAACCTATTTACAAACAAATAAGTACATAAGGCCCTAATACGACATTGCGTGTAATGGCAAAAAAAGGACACCTTCAAGGCAAACACGCGACAAATTTCCACGTTATTTCATATGTAAAAATACTGGTTCTTAGTTATACCCTAGTAAATAGCACGTAGGCGGGAATTCTGCCTATATGAGATGCCTGTTAATATTTTCTAAGCAGTTCTCTGGAATAAATCTAACGTGAAAGAACATACCGAGTTTTCATTGTCGGAGTAAATCACCCATCTCTCTTTAATCAGTATCAGTGAGTTAAAATATTATGAAGATTGCAAAATCAAAAGCTGAGAACAAATATGAAAACGAGAAACACAGTCTTTATTCTGTACGTAATACTTTTACTTCTCAGAACGTTAATTATTTTTAGTAATTATCTTCTCGAAATCTCAAATGCTTCAAACTTATTTATATCCTTTTTTCCTTACGTAAGATGTAAGCTTAAATGAATTGTTTTTTCGACAAAACTAATAGTGACCCTTAAAAAATGACAAGTATTATATATCTTTAGTTTAAGTCGAATAAGTTTGTTCTTCCAAATTTTTAATACACTAATAATTTCTGCACATTTTAGTCTCTATTTTAAAAAGAATTGCAAGCAATATTTTAAACAAAACCGAGACACGAAATTATTAAAATAAAACCACATGTTTAAAACTCCGCACAACGGAACGGAGTAATGAGGTCTTTACCGGGAGTGGGGGCGATGCCAGACTTTAAAGTTGTTAAAAGTGAATACATTTTCCTAATATTTAAGGGTACGCCAGCCATGTTAAAATGTTCCTTGCTAATGAAACAATTTCAGGGGGTTGCGAAATGTCGGCCGGGGAAGGCGGGGGGAGGTTTAGGAAGGGATGAAGCTGGCGGCGGGAAAGATGTGAGAAAGACAGGTTTGCCCAATTTAAATATGTAAAACATTTTCTTTAACATTTCTTCGTTTCAGGTGTACTCAAATATCGCGCGTAATTTTAACAATGAAGATACATTTTTTGACCAGACACTTAATTGTTAACGCTGTTTCACTTACTCTGGTGCTGACCAGGATTCAGGTTTAGTTATAATTAGTGAAGATGTCTGCAACACTTGATCCAGGGAGAGACAGGATGAGATGTCCTGAAGGGTGGGGTTGTATGACTATATTTTTTTCATGGTCCTGGAATACCAACAATTTAGTAAATCGATTTGGATACACAATTTTAATAAATGTTTATTGAATACATGAGAAGTAGGTGATTATCTGTTGATTCATTTAAAAAATTACAAAAATGTTGACAATTTTTTAAAAATTATTTAATTACAATTAAAAAAAACCCCAACTCTTGGTCACTCAACTCCCTTTTACATAAACCAGATTTGAATATGCATTATTTTTAACGCCATATAAATTTTGTTCAATTGCACTCTAGGATAATAAAGAAAATATAGTATTCCTGCCTGGATCAAATTTTGCGTGCATCGTTATTATTTAGGACTTGTGCAAAACCACGGCACCCCCTCATCTTCCCCCAAAACCCCTATTTTAATTTATAACTAAATCTCAGACAATGCAGGGTACAAATCACAAACTTTTTATAAAACATCGCCTTAATTGCTAGATCAACTAAAGCTTTTATCCAGAAGCTTTTTGCAAGGTTATTTGTTAATTTAAAATTTATTATATCATATATATATATATATATATATATATATATATATATATATATATATATATATATATATATATATATATTCACAAGACTGTCGTAGATATTGTTTCTTCATCAGAGCTCGTCCTGGTAAAAGCGGTCTTTCCCATTGATTGATGCCAAAAGCCAACGATGATATGAAGTAGGTCGAGAACTTTTCTTTCTCCTGATATATATACTCATATATATATATATATGAGTATATATTGGCATCAATCAATGGGAAAGACCGCTTTTACCAGGACGAGCTCTGATGAAGAAACAATATCTACGACAGTCTTGTGAATTTTGATAGTCAGAACAATCACTAGACAGTAAGAAGTTCGAATAAAACTTTTAGAATTCGTTACTTTCTCGAGTCAAGATATATATCAATCTGAATACATTTATAAAGAGATAGACATGGAACGACATCTTTGGAGAAGTAAACTAATATTCGCTATGATGACCACGCCCACTAGCGTCGCTAAAAGAGGACGGCCGCGCGCATTGCCACCCACTTGCAAATCCTGCCATACTTCTACCGCATTCAGTGTAGCAAGCATCATCAACAGCGAGGTTCACTTCGTAACATCGCGTATAATTTAGTCTTGTTTCAAATCGCCTATCAAATGTATTCCCACGTCCGATACATCAATCCTCTATGCTTGAATCATGCTTAGCAGTGGCGTGCAGTAAGTATAGATTTAGGTTATGCTGTTACCATTAACATTATACAATCATATATAATATATGTACTCACGTTCAACCAACGTCTTTAGACAAAATAAATCCGTCGTTTATACGACCCCACCATGTATTTATTTATAATTTTAGAGTACTATTAATAGTGTTTTTTAAGTTTAAGTTTTAACGTAAAATAATACTTTCTTACCCATATAAAAATGTATGAACGTTTTAAAGAACATTTTCTATGACTGAACATGATTAATTTATTGTTTAAAAATTCTTCACCTAATAACTAAAGAAAATAATTACATTTATTAAAGGTTAACGTACGAAATAATTCAGCCAATTGATTTTTGTTTTTCTCAAATCAAAAACCAATAGATTAACAAAATTTAAATAACAATAATGAAATCAACACATTGTAAATAGTAAGACAGTAAAATTCGCGAATTAGAAAAAGAAGAAGTAGACACTTGAATGATTTGCACGCAGTTGTAAGCCTTTATAATATTATTCTGTTAAAAAAACAGCATAGATAACGACTCTATACAAAATGGATCAACCGAAAAGAATTTTCAATTCAGTAAATACCCAATTATATGACTTGAATAATTCGCTAACTTAAAGACAGAACAGAGTAAAGTGAATAGCTCGATGCGGCGAATACACAAGAGCGTTGTGGGTACAGGTTAATTGTAAAATAATGTTACCGTTTATATTAATCCAATAATTAAATTTATATTTGATCCCCAGAATTTTTATTAATGCACAGCTTTTTGCTTGTATACACTGCACGTCTCTGCTAAATATAAATTAGATTAATATAAAAATAATAATTTAATCAATGAGAAATTGCAACACTACAATTAGCACATATGTGAAATAAATAAACCAGTTTAATAATAAAACATATTACAATTATTTAAAAATCTATAATGTATTTTTTGTACATAATTAACACTATTAATGTTTGATTTCGTAGTTGTCTACTAGGTTTAAATGTAGGTGCCTAAAACTAGTGGCGTAATTATGCCAATGCAGCCAATGCGGTGCAATGGGATCCACGTTAATTGGGGCAAAACATATTTTGGTATTGATACTTAATTTTTACATACTTAATAACACTTTAAAGTTAACAATTACTAAGCATTCTCTTACGCGAGACCGTTAAAGCTTTTCTTTAAAAAATAATTAATATTTCCGCGTTTTTTTACGAAAATGTGGGTTTTATATTATTCATTTATATCAGAAGTTATGAGCTGAATTTAAGTTTTTTTAAAACAATAACTTAGATAGGACCTTTATACTAATGTAAAATGAATAAAATGAAAGTTATTTGCCATAATTAAGAAAATACAAGCATTATAAGAAAGACCGCGACCATTAAATTTATTTTCAGCGTGCCACAAAATTTCCTTAATATAGAAAGTTCGTGCTTATTAAACTAAATTAACAAAATATTAAAAATAATAGAGTTATAAACCATTCAATTTGAAGTACATGTAATCAATTTTTGACGTTTTTAAAACACTATGTGTTAGTGAATACAAATTATTTTAAATAATTTATTATATTTACTTACATGTTTTGAGGCTTCAGCTCTTATGTAAAATCAAATTTTACATTAAAAACATAATAATTTCTTACTAAATAATATTTATATCGATCCTTTTAATATGTGATTTTTATTGTTTTTTAATAGGCGATTTGAAAGAAAAAACCCAATGAACGATATTAAAAATGTAGTTGTTTTTCATTGGTATCCAGCTTTTTTCATTTTTGCATTGGGGACCAATTTATTTAGTTACGCCACTGCATGAAACAGTGAGTTTTTATAAAATTATTTTGAATGCATAAAACATGATATTTTTACTTATCTTGTAGTCATAAACTAGGGGTGAAATATGCTATATTATTACCAGAAGAAAATACATTAATCTTTTTATGTAATAATGGGACAAAATGTCATTTCCTTTACGTGTGGTTTAGTTTCTATAAATAATTCCATTTTTCAGCCATAGCCGGGCCGAAAGTAACGCGCCGTTACAATAACGACCGGCTCGTTATCCCGCCAAAAGGTTCGCCGACCATTTTGTCCGTCCCTAATTTGATTATGCCCTTTTTAAGCGAAGTATTACTTTAAAACCCATTCCGCAGATTGAGGTTAAGTGTCCGGCATTTTGTTCCCAGTGTTGCCATCGGGAAACTCCGAGCGAGAAATATCAAAATTGCGGTGAATTATGTCATTAGGTAGGTACCCACATCTCTATCTTCAGTTTTAATAACACGAAATTGCCGACATTAATGCTGAAATTTGGAAAATGTGTTGAGTGTTGCAAGTACTCACATATACATATGAAAAGGTACTTACGTACCTATTACATATTATTCCATGCAATAAAACTTTTAGTACTTAATTACATCAATTTATGAAAATTGACGTGAATAACAGGTAACTTATTATTAAAACGTATATCTAATAATATCGTTAAGTCAAAAAAATAAAATAAGGCAAATAAATCTAAATCTAACACAGCGTCCATTAAATCAAAAATATTTGACATAATGTAAATCATATGAGATATATTTTAATATAGTTATAGTTAAAAATAGCTATACTCTTTAATTATATTTTTTCAAGCTAATACTATATCTATCACAGACTAGTAAATGAATAGGCATGATATGAAGTATATATATAGGAGAGGAGTTTGGAATATTATTTGCGGGGTGAGAGGCATTCTACACACATATCCAACGAAACATAAACTCGATAGATTATGACACATTTGGGCAATAGTAATAGTAATAGTAATAGTGTGTAAACAAGACGTGTTTTTTACATTAACGCATATTATATTGTCAGCGTTTAAATTTTCATTCCAATAGAGTCATATATTTAAAAAAAGGCGCGGAGTTCTTTGATCGCGTGAGTGGCACCGAAGTGATAACGCGGTGATACCAAAATGAAAATATTTGTAAAATAAATTTGCGTTAATTCATGTCTCGATTGAATAGTATCATCAGTGGCGTACAGTAGGCATATAATTTGGTTATGTTGTTACCATGATATTATATAATATATTATATGCTACATTGTACAGAGGTCTATGAATTTTCGTCTAACCGACGTTTTTAAGCAAAATGAATCCATCATAATAAAAATGCATTATTCTCGAACACAAAGAACAATCATGAAAATATCACGTTTAGTAAGTTAGTAAAATTTGCGTATTAGTAAATTAGGAAGTAGACGCTTCTAGCTTCTATCAGCTCTAAGCAAAGTTTAAAACCTTTCAAATTTACTTAAAAAGTATGAACTTCGTACAACATGCATCAGCTGATTTATTTCTGATTCTACCAAGTGGAATTTTCAATTCAGTAGGTAGCAATTGTATGACTTGAAAAGAATGATAGATTAAAATAGAGGCCAGCAATTGTAGTAGCAATAAATGAAGAATAACCGAGTAGAGGACTACAGCACTCCGGTGGCATCTATACTCTAGAACTACGCAACTAATGATTCTACTGATACACGGTGAGCGCCAGCGTAATTATAACGTATGGATTATTTAATTTATATTTGTTTCTCAGAATGTTTAGTAATGCACAGATTTTTTACTTGTATGCACTGCACGCCCCTGGATATTATGTATACTAGGCAGGATCTGGCTTCCTTTATTTCAAAGTCTTCCGTTGTTAAATTATTGTTATTCATAAATGCATAAAATTATTCTTCTTCTTCTACAGCACTATATCCCAAGATGGGATTTTGCCTCTTTCATAACTGCTTTCCACTGACTCCATCAGCAGTTCTCAGACTTCTCCATCCTGCTCCAGTTTCACAGTCAGCCCATCTCTTCCTTGCTCTACCTCTAGGTCACTCTTTCGGATACTGATCAGGATCTTTCGTGTCCTTTCATCTGGCATTCGTTCAACATCGCCAGCCCACTGAAGAATTTACAAATGCTACTTCCTCAATTAAATTATCGAGCTCATAATTCATTTTTATTCTGCAAGTTCCATTTTCTAATGTAGATCCATAAATTTTTCTTAATTTTTAACAGTAACATACGCATAACCTACATACAAAAAAAAACAACAAATTTTATTAAACCACGTATCTATTTCAGTATATAAATTAGAATTATGAGTATTCATGACATTTTTTATGATTTACTGAACGTTATTAATTTATGTATTGACTTATTAGGAATAAACAAATTTAAACAAAAAAAACTAATTGATAGTACTTAATATGATGTCATTAGATTTTCTATTAAATATTATATTACTTCTCCGAAAAAGATTCGCAAGTTGATTATGTCAACCTTAACTATAAATTCAATGTAATCTAATTGGATTTATTAAAGTAGTTATTTGTGATACATAAAATTATACCAAAACAAACATAATTATTCACCAATCATCTAATAGTATGCAACAACATACAATTTTATTGTACGGATAGATACATTAACAAAATCATAAATTACATGCATTAACTACGTTTTATACATAAATGATTGAACCGCCCCATCTACCTCATACCACCTAGGTGGGTACTTACTTAACTGCTTATCGATTTGGCGAAAAAAGTGTAATTTTCACCAATACCAACTACAGAGGAAGAAAAGTGATATTGTCTCGCCTAAGATGTTTAGTGAAAAATTATTACGAACATAAATCGCGCCGAAGGCTCGCTGCTCGACTTCATAATTGAACTCGGCCGGTAAGGTAGACTCCTTTATTTTATAATTGAAGTTATCTGTGTTGAAATTCCCATTTCCCCGCTCGGCCAAAGGGTTTAGTGAATAATAATGCCAATATAAACAGTTGGAGGGAGGCGGGTGTGAAAATGTCCGCTCCGCCCTGTCAACCCCTAACTGCCGTGATTGATTGAAGTCACGTGATCGGAATTTTAAATTATTCCCGAAAAAGGTGGTTCTAAATAGGATTTTAAAATGGTGATAGGAGTGAGTAAAATTTGACGTATGTATTTCATTCAGTTTTATCCAATCAAAAGTTGATAAAAATCATTTTATAAATGTTTAATGACCACCTATTGCTGTACATGGGTACATATGTGGTTCATAATTAATAAATTTGAAAAAAATACACTGATTTGCTTTTTGATGATAGAAGGATTGAAACTAATGTTGAGCTTAAAATCACAATATGTGAGTCAATCACTGATATTTCTAAGTCATAATCACTGACAGCGATTGAGTATCTGAAAATGTTGTGATTCGTGATTTTTGTTTTATTCCATACTTATTATAGCAGAAATCTGTGAATTAAACACGTTTTTAACTTTTAAGCGAGGAAAAGTTTGATGTGATAATGGAATAGCACAATTTATTAAATATTATTTAAGGACTAATTTTTGTTTATTTATCTATGAATATTGCGATCATAATCACAAATACCATCAAATGAATCACACCAGTATGTCAAGAGTAGCTATTTATCTCTTAATAGTTGTGACCGAATTATTATGTGTTAAATGTTAGCTTTTTGAATGGATTATTTATTTATTATCATATTTTTAAAAAAAGGCTCATAAAAATAAAAAACGCGCGTAATACCACCCCTGTTTAGAATATGTTTTACTGGCTCACCCCCCCCTCTCATCGTATACAGATCATTGTTTTTATTTTCGAATCTTCAAACATCATCTTAATTTTCTTTCAAATGCAGATGTTATTAATTTATTTTGTGGAAGATAAAAACGATATATCAGACGTAATTTTCAAAAGTGAACAACTAAAAATTAGATTTTTTTTTGCTGGCAATGTTAGATCACTCTCTTGAGAGTGTTTGATATTATTTTATTTTTAAAGTTAGCCAAATTTGACGTCAAATCGTTAGGACTAATTTTCAATGGTGGACATATCTTGACAAGTTTATTTTCAAACTGAGCCAAATACATTTCAATCAATCACGTCATTACAAAGGTCATCTCGCTGTGAATGTGACGATATATTGAATTTATATTAAAAACCATTAAATATCTCATTTTTTGTAAATTCCCTTTTGATATGTTTGACACATTTATTGTATTTTAATCATTGCATGTTTGCGTGACGCGTTTTGGTCGAGAAAAAAAGTCGAATTTCATCGAAATAATATAATATTACCGATGTTGTCAATTAATGTTCCGTTTCCAATGGAAGACGTCAAGATAGATATTTACGTAGGTGCGTAAATATATTTGATTTCTTTATTAATTTAGAAATGATTGAGCTTTCAAATAGGCACGCGAACGTGTGTCGCTCCTCAAACAAGGCAACTCTAATGATTATTACAATTTCATAAAAAAAAGCCCGACGCGTAAAGACCCCATGATTAATACGAGCTGTCAGTTTAGCCGCCGTACGATTTTCAAATTTCTCCTCCATCACAATTCCCTAATACGCGCACGCTCGCACACTAGACGCATCGTCCGTTATAATGTACGTAGCTGCGTCGGAGCGTGCGCCCGAGCATATTTCGGAACCGGGACTATTTAATTTTTGAATTGTTCTTTTTTCAATGTAATTTATTACGAGGTGTGACACGGGGCGGGGCCAGCGATTGGCGGGAAGCGCTATTCGAAATTTGATTGATGACATCGTTGTTAATGTTTTTTTTAACAATCCTACCAACCTACCCACCGTCGAATGTATAACGACGTCTATTTTAATCTTCATTTTGTCGAGTTGGCATAATTACCGGCCTGTGGAGGTATTGCGCAATCATTTGTGCTTTCGGTTTTTGAACATATTAAGCGGTTGTGTAATATTTAATGTCAGTACCTACGTACGAAACTAATTCACAAATTCGATTGAGTTATGACAGATAATAAGTTAATCGATAAAAACTCATTTTATTCGAGTACTAGTTGAAGTATACTGTACCGAAATCCTTTGTTTGTGAGCGGTCGAGTTCTATGAATATTATATGTTATAATTATCTGATTAGATCACGGACTACGTTGGCACCGCGTCGGTATCTACATACATAGATAGTGCCATGAATATCGACCGACAAGATAATATGAACGTGAGCAACGTGTAGTGTGTAACATTTTTTGCATTTGTAACTAACTAACTAACTTCTCCGCGGGGGTAGGCAAAGAAGATTAAGCGCCACACTCTTCTGCGCTGACGCACAACACTCACTTCAACTACAAGCTCGTCGGTTGTTGAGTGTTCTAACCATCTTCCAGTATCTGATTTACCTGATCGTGCCAAGTTCCTGAAGTAATAATTAAATTAAATTACGCATCTGCACAAAACTCGTGTCGTACATTATTGTTTTACAGATTTCTGACAATATAAATTGAAAAAATGCATCTTCTGAACAAAAAGTCACATATCCACCAAACACATGTATTCCGGGGGAAATTTATTTATGTATTCTTAATCTGGTTTCCAATTTATACATTTAAAAAAAAAAACTTTTTTATAACGTAACTTTAGCGTATGTTGTACATATTTTTATTTGTTAACTTTGTTTTAATAACCACTTAAGTTTAAATACATCTACCGGTTTTAAAAATACAATTTTCTTCTTCAGGATGTCAATACTAACCACAAAGATAATTTTGCTAATTTCAAAAGTATTATGTTGCACATATTTACTTAGTTTAATTTTGACTTTATATGATTTCTTCTCCTTATGTAATTCGGCATTTCATTAAATTCTTCATCGCACAACATTTACTTCACTTCATTGATTTCTGACTGATACTGCATTCCAATGTGATGCGTCTTTCAGTTTTCTTTCAAATTTTCGTATGTACACTGTATAATATTGTAATATTATATAATAGAATGTGAAATTAAAGAATTTTTAAATTCAATTATTATATGTCCTAAATGTGTATAAAATATATGTAACAAACTGTATAGTAATTATATATGTCTAAAAATAAAATAGAATCCATTTGCCTGTTATGATTGTAAGTAAATGTACCAGAATCAGTCATTGAATATTCCTAGCAATCTCGAAATAATCTAGTATCGCTGATTTGTTTTTTGTCACTGTTTACTACTATAGAGAAATGCAGACAAAAGATTCTGAACAGGAGAGGAAACATAAGAATGTATCTGTCGTATGTGTAATTCTATTTTCCGGTTACATAAAAATATATTTTCTCACATTTGATCTGAGAGAATATAATAAACGTAAAAATTTAATCACAAAACCGTGTAAAAGACTTAAAAAATGCTTACGTAGGTAGATATGAGTAGGTATCGAACCGCAACCAAGATTAAAAAAATGGGACTCAAACATAAATATAAAAATGAGGCAGAACTCAAAACCTTTATCATCCCAATGTCTTTCTCTAAACTGTTGAAATAAGGACTTAGCGCCGGCGTTACGCACAGGCGGAGCGGGAGTCTGCCTGTGACGGCCAAATCAAAGGGGCGGCCAAAAAACATATAAAAATTGAAAAACAAAATCTCTTAATTGCAAAACGATATTAGTGCGTAATAAAAATAATCCAGGTATAAACAATCCAATAAATAACATTATTATTAAGGAGAACACATTCTTATTGTGAAGGTGTAATTATTCAGAATATAGGTCTGTGATATTTTAAATACTAATTAAATGAATTAATTAGAAAGATATAGATATAAAATCAATTTTATCAAAAATATTGTTTTTACTACAAGGATTCGAACCTGGATCTCTTTTCAATTCGGGGAAGGTGCATTGACCGATTATCCTACAGCATACAGTACTTTTGACGACTAATTTTCGAACCTATATGAAACAATTTTTAAATTAATACATCTATCGTTAATTCCAGTAAAAAATGTACAAAAACTTATCATAAAAGTAATATTAAAAAAATCAAAAGATTATCCAACAAAATTACTTTTCAAAGAATTCAAAGTACCAACATTTTGTGATCCACTCAAAAGAAATTCTATTATTCAAATATTAAAAGAAAAAGAAAAATATAATTTTAATTACTAAGTTTGTATTTTCATGCTCAAAAATTAACACTTCATTTGCACGTCACTATACGCATATAGGAAAAAAATTATTCCTGCAGATAAGGGAATTCATGGTAATGAATGTGCTGATAAACTGACCAAGGAGGCCACTCTTTCTGGAGTTTTCCCTCATCGATTACATATCTCGATGTATGACAGACTTAATATGGTAAAAAAAAACGTACTAATTCTATCTGGACTGCACAGTGGACAGATCCAAATAAACATAGAGGTAATAGGCTTAAAATAATTCAAAGATCTATTCCCCGCACCCCCTAGTTAACCAAAGGGAAAGTCTCCAAAAGAACAATATTAAATATCTCTAGAATAAAAATTGGGCATTGCCAGGTAGCTTCACATTTATTCAGATTGAACTTAATAGATTCCTCAATGTGTGAGTGTGGTGCCGAGAAGGAAACCCTTGACCATATCTTTTTTGCCTGTCCATTGCGGATCACAGGTATTTTTTAAAGTGGTCTCATCAATGGTAATTTTCAGCTCCCGGTTAACTTGTGTCATCTTCTTTCCCTTAACTCGCCACATTTAATCTATATAATAGCAAATTTTTGAACGACAATGGTATTGACTTGAAATATAATATTACCTATTCTATAATAGTATTGTACTTTTTTCTATAAAATAAAGTTTTAACTTGATCAATGGTTCAGATCACTCTTGAACGGTGGATTGCCTGTTTAAAAAAATAAGAAGATTTTTTTATGATAATAAAGAAATATTAAATGCTATCAAAAAATACTTTAAAGATAAACATGTACCTCGAGATTTATATTATTTTTATAACGTTGCTATTAATTTATTGTATTTTATTTTATTATAAACTAATTTTTTGTAAACAATAATTATTAATATGTAATCCTCTTTTCTGCACAAGTATCTACATGCTTTTTAGAGAAGTTGTAGAATTAAAAACAAAACTTATTATTCTATTGTATCATTGTAATTATAACAGATTAATAAATAAAATATATTTATATATTTCGCACAAATGTGTCATTTTTATGAACCAGATAAAGTATGAATGGATTCGAAATTGGTGCTCTCTTGGCTTGAGTTCGGGGACCTTTTTTTTTTTAAAAAAGCCCTGCCTATAAGTATACCTATGTAGCAGGAGCATGTACTCCAATTACGTATATAGTTTCAAAAATACACATGTATTAATCAATTAGAAAGATATATATATATATAAAAATAATCGATCTATCTAGTAGACGGAGTAAAAAATGAATAAATAAGGAAAAAAGATAAACCTGATGTTAGTATAGCGAATAAGATTAAGAAATTATCACTCAGGTGGTTTGGTAATATAGAACGAATGAATGAGGAGAAAATTGTAAGAAAGATAACATCATAAATAGAAAACGTCCGTATAGAAGTCCGTTAGAAGCCTCAACAATCGGCGAGCTTGCATGAAAAGATGTATATCTGTAGATGAGGCGAGAATTATGTGTCAGGACAGAGGAGTGTGGCGCTCTATCCTCTCTGCCTACCACCGCGGGGAAACGGCGTGATTTTAAGTAAGTAAGTATGTATCTATCAATCGAAAAAATATTTAGTCGCTACCGAGATCGACTAAATATATTTTTGACAGATAAATTTTTTCTGTACCGTATCTTTCTAATTCATTAATTTAATTTGTATTAAAATAACACATAATACGACTTGCAACTTTACAACAAAAAAGGTATTCTCCTTAATATGATAAGTGTATTTAAATTGGCAATAGCCCGTCAAAAATAACGGGAAATAAATTTTATTTATAATCTTAATATATGTTTTGTTCGAACAGTTACAAGTGTTGTAACATAACACAGCATGTTATTGTTTGTTTTATTTTTAAAATACGAGAACCTATTCAATTGCAGTAGATACTTTTAAAAATATACGAAATCATATGCGCTTCTTACCTAGGCAAGTAGTTTCGTATCTGATTATCATTATACTCATATATTTTTTCCGCAAATGTCATTTTTTTCACTAGCCATTTCCACCCGCCTTTGCGCCGTGCAGCCCAGAATCTAGATCCTCACTAGGTGGAGAGTAATGAGAAGTAACTGCCAGGACGTGACGTGACTTCGGCCTGCAGAGACCACAAGGTCTACCCTTATTACGGGAATGTGAAAAAAAGAAAATTAAAAAAAAAAAAACTTTGATCTGATTGACTAACTACTATTTTCCGGTTGCAGTGATGACCTGTGACCCATTTGTTCTTATATATATATATATATATATATATATATATATATATATATAATAGCTACTTAATTTACGCAATTAATAATTATTATCTACGATTACACTAGTCAATAATATAAATTGTTATATGACTTAATAATTATACAAAATACTTTATTTAAACCACTATTTGTTAATTATTTTACATGTTTCGATGCCTGTGGTTCTCTTCAGGAAACAATGTATATTGAAATTAAAAATACAAGCATAGATAAAAACAAAACTATAAAATGGTGAATAAGTAAGAACTAATATGAAAATAAATTTTAAAGGTAAAGAGGATTAAACTTGCTATTAACACATTTTCTTATTTCTAAAATTTCAAATATATCTAAATGTAAACCATTAGTATAATTTCTAAACTCTAATTAATATTAAAGGAATGGTTTGTTTCCAAAGGGTGATTGGAAAATTCTGAATAGTTATAGTTATTCAGGCATCTCTAATAAATAGTGGTTTAAACAAAGTATTTTGTATAATTATTAATAAAAATGAGGCCACAAAGTAATTTCGCAAATATTGAAGAAATGTTATCTAACTATTCATTGTATATTAGGTACTTAAGTATCAATTTTTGGTAATAGTAAGTAAACTTTATTAATTAAATTATAAATCCGAAAACTCAACATTTCAGAGGTGTACTGAGACATCTAGAGATGCAAGAAAAGATTGATGGAAATCGGGGCACTGGAAGAAGGAGAATATCATGGCTGCGAGGATGGACCCGCCGCTTACTCAGGACCGTTTATAAGCAAAACCTCCTATATAGTCCTACTCATTCGCCGCCTGATTGGCATTTTTTTAATGCTACTAGGCAGTTGTGCAATTTCATCTCGCACATGTGACAAGACGAACAGCTGCTATTTCAAAAACCCGCCCATTATTTATTATGATTTAATACTTTTAAAATTAGCAATATTAACTTTGTGGTTAAAATTCATATTTTTTATTTATTGTCTTTGTTTTATAAACCACTTGAATTGAGTTTAAATACATCTAGAAACCGGTAGATGTGTTTAAACTCAATTCAAGTGGTTAATAAAACAAAGATAATAAATAAAAAATATTATGATTTACGTTATAAATGACATTAATGAAATAAAATAAATGAATAGGAAACGGTACATAAATATACCAGAAACTAGCTTGAATAAAAGGGGAAAATAACATAAAGTAAGCAACATAATAATATAAGAATTGCAATGCAGAGTCAACAGTGTTAGTACTTTACTTTGGTCAGGGAGCCGAGGGGAAGAAGAAACACGCCCCCGAGAAAGGGAAAAGGACAAAAAAAAGAAAAACTTGATTAGAGAACTTGAGGCAATGGTTTGGACAGTTTACTGTGGAGTTTTTCCAGGCCGCAGTAAACAGAGTGATGATAGTTAACACGAAAGCCAACGTCCATTGAATGGCTAAGGCAGGAGAAGAAAAAAAATTAATCAAAGTATCATCTAGTTAAGTATACGCATTTTTGCCAAAAAATTACTCAAGCAAATTAAAATTCAAGAATTATTTTCAAATATTTTTTGCTGGTACTCTGTTATATATTTTTTTTTTGCCGTAAATAGTTATCGAGTTTTTTGAAAAGATGAAAGGAATTAAACAGTGCAGATTGTATACACGTGTTTTTTTTCACAAGCTTTCAATTCTTCGTATCGGGACGTCCTCGACCTTCTTCATATTTAATGCGTTTCCATTCCTAGAATTTTTGAACCGTGAATCAGAAGTGGTTCCTTCATTCCGTGCATGGTTAACAGTTTCCTAACTGCTAAACAAAATTTTCCCGGCAAATAAGTTTCAAAATGACAGACACCAATAATTTAAAAATTGCCAATTATTTCTGAAACCATGTAATACGTATTTTAGAAACAAAATTCAATAAAAATTGTTAACTCTATGTGGTATTAATTCATCTTCCCAAGTGAGATATTTTAATTAGTACTACTTGGTATCTAAATTATGAAAAATACTTTACGTCAACTGTGGTTTAGATATGTAATAAATAATACGTACATATATATTAGTACCTATTTCTTATAAATAAATGCATTAGAATTTAACTTTTCAATAAAAATTATTCGATCTATTTTCATTATCATATATAGGTATAGATACCATTTTTAAAGAACATCACATGTGTAAAAATAGTTTTCACGTTATATTATACACTGTAATTCATAAATATTTAACGTTGCACATCATTTAAATTATCTCACGTTTAAATATACAATAAAATGTTTAATACTTAAGCAACAATTGGCGTGATTGATTTTCACAAAAAATGCCATTGAAACAATTTTTGTCACTAACTTATTATTACTAGCAATATTGTCTACAGCGCTGTTGTATACAATAGGAAAATGAGCAACGTAACTGAAATTGTTAGTACCAATCTAATTACAATTCTGGCTATGAGAATCAATAACTGAATTTGTTAATAATTACAATTCCGGCTACGAAATGTTCGGTTAAAATAATGAGTTTCAGAATGGAAACTCGAAATAAAATAAAAAGCATTGATAGTATGTTGTTGGAATAATTCTTTTTAATACAAAAATTAACGAAATACTAACTAATTAAATAAATAATTAAATATTTATTTGACAGATCATTAGAATATATTAAAATTATAATAATTGTCTTAATATTATGAGATACATTTTTAATTTAGAATTATCATATTTCGCAGAAATTCTAGTTAAGTGCAGCTTATTTTAAAGTACTAGACTGCACGCCGCTGATATATAGGGAGATGAAATATTGGTAAGGTCATATATCATTTAAAAAAAGTCATTATTATATATAAATATTTTAGCAATTGATAAATTGGTAAGTATCTATCTACCTACCTAAATATGTAGATGTTTTCTTAGCGTAGTTTTAAATTAATGTAAAGATAAAGAGATAGGATTTTACAATGACTCTGGAATTATTGTATTGGAAAAGATGTCTAGATGAGACATAACAAACGCGTGCAGTCCATTCATTTAAATGAAATTCGCACTTGACTTTTTGAGAAATAACAAAATATACTTTTTCTGAACCATATACGATAATAAACTACGCATTTTACCAAATAAACATTTTAATTTTTTTATTTATATATTTATTTGACTGTAGGTATGCCGTTAGTACCTACTCAAATTAATATTATATATAAATAAGACTTGACATGACCAGGTAAACCAGATACTGGAGGATGGTCCTGTTAGAAGTCTCAATAATCAGCGAGCTTGTATGAGAATATTAGTATGAGTATTAGTATGTAGCTTATATGAGAGAGTTAGTTAGTTTATAAATAAATGGATTGTAAATTTTCCTACAAATCAAAAGCTGTGTCAATCCTCTTCACTTCTCTGGTCAGACCTCAGGTAGAATATAATTCAGTCGTATGGTCTCCACACTTCTCCACTTCATTGTACACTCGACGGCGGTTGAAAGAATCCGGAGAAAGTTTCTAAAATTTATTAATTTTTAATTAAATATACGCTCTGAGGATATCAATTATGATTATCTCCTAGCCATCTAAAATTATCAGTGAGACGTACGATGACCGACCTTATATTTCTACACAGGATCTTCAATGGTATGATAGACTGCCCCCAGATTGTTGGTCTGCTTGACTTTCACGCACCATTGAGGTCATCGAGACACAATTCATTGTTTTATTACAGTGGTAATGTCAGAACTCGTGCACTAGCGAATTCCGCAGTCAGCAGACTGCATTATTTGAGGAATAAATATGCGGAGGTAGTCGAAATTTTTGCTCTTAATTTAATTCTTTATAAAACTACACTATTACAATTTTTTGTGTCTTAACTCAATGGTGACGGATAAATTGCTACTTCACATTTTATATTTATTATATTATGTAAAAACATGCTGACACTATGTAATTTTTTTCTTTGTGTATTGCACTTCTGTTGTAATTTTATCTTATTTTATAAATTATAGTAATGCCTGAATAGGGCGTGTATAATAATAAATAAAATTAAAATAAATATTTTTAATTACTGTTAAAAAAAATGTAATTGCTCTCGTTCCACGTTGAGAAGTGAGTATGGTGGCAACACTGTGTGTGTAGTCCTAAAAGTGAGATGAATGTCTTGAGAGGGGTGAGCTCGGAAAATAGAAAGAGAGTACCGCGATAGGGGGCGGAAGGGTGGTGGGGGCAGATCGGGGAGGAACGCTCCGAGAATACCAAGGAAAATGAAATGAATTAACTATCTGCGTGTTCTACGGAATCATAGACAGCGGCATCTGGCACGATCATAATTTATTAAAATTATTGTCCATTCTTTCTGACAATGTGACACACGGGCCGGGTGATTTATGGCCAAATAAATCAGTGTCGTACAGATAATTTCACCGGTTATTGCATTATTACTTAAATCTTGGCAAATAAGTGTAATTTTATGGCAAGAATTTCATAAAATTGACGCTTGTGAGGTGTGGTGTCGGAGGCGCGTGTTGATTCGGTAGATAATTTGATTTAATCATTTAATACCTACACATTAAATGAAGCAATTCGAAGGGTATACAGAAAAAATCTATCGATCGAGAAAATATTTAGTTGCTACCGAGATTCGAACCTAGACCTCTTCTTATCTTGAGAAGCGCGAATACGTTATCGACAAATTTTTGAACTTATTTTCTGTAATATTTCGAATTCAATCCATTTTATATTACGGAGAATTTCAAATGTTTTTGGTTCGAATCCCGGTAGAGACAAAATATTTTTTCGATTGACAGATTGATTAATATAATTTGTATTAAAATACTACAGAACTATGTTCTGGAAATGCAACTTCACAGCAAAAAATGTGTTGAAACATATAGCTATTTTTTTAAAATTCTGAGTGTAATTTTATGGTAAGTATTTCATAAAATTGATGCTTATAAGGTGTGGTGTTGGAGGCGCGTGTTGACTAAGTACCTATATAATTTTATTAAATTATTTAAACTTTTCTAAGTAATTTTCTTCTATTTTCAATGTTAAAACATCTAACTATTTTTTTTTCAAAATTTTAAGTATAATTTTCTGGCAAATGTTTCATAAAATTTATGCTTACAATGTGTGGTGCTGGAGGTGCGTGTTGATTAGGTAAAACAATTAATTTAATAACATCTGTAATATAAACTTTTTAAAGAAATTTTCTCTTGTTCTTCATGCTAATACGTCTAACTATATTTCTTAATGCTCCAAGATTTGTTTTATTTTTAAGTTTTTATTTTATTTAATAATTTCTTTAAAAATAACACGTTTCAACACATAATTTTTTACATTTTTACAATTCTATGATAGTCAGAGAGTACAGTATTGATGAGAAGATACAAATTTAACGTGAGCAGCGTTCACAGGTATCTTATAATCATTTTTATGTATCTGCTAGGTATCTATATATATATATATATATAGATACCTAGCATATACATATTTTGGTTACAGTTAAAAATTTACAGTGATCTGTTATTTTTCTGATTGTAATGAGGAGATTATTGAAGAATTGAATGCCTAAATAAATAAAGTGGTTTTGAGCTGCAGTATATATTTGAGTTTTGGAATGTTAATTGTATCTCTAATAAATCTCGTAGATCGGAAATTGCGGATTTTATATATGAATTAAACATATTAATTAGAAATATGTACATATAAAATCATTTTATCGAAAAATATTGTTATTGCGCCACCGGGATTCGAACCTGGATCTCTTTCCAAACCGGGGAAGGCGGATTATTCAACTATGCTACAGCGACGATATTTTTAGCGACAAATTTTCGAACCCATTTTTGATATTAATACATTTAATGGTTTAATTATTTGAAAGAGCCATCTACCTTATTTTTACGGAATTTAAAATATAGCAGAACGCAGTCGCCAGAACATTTAATTTGTTTTTAATTTTATGAAAATTTAGATTTTTGATTTTTTTTGTACATATCTATTATTTTTGGTACCTACTCTGAATTTTGTTAAGAGTTGAGCATTTGGGTAATCTTTCTTTTTAGAATGTTTTTTATTATCAAAGGTAAAATGACATGTTTTTCAAAACAAACAGAAATTGCTGCTCAATTATGGTGCTCGTATCAGATCAGCATCATTTTTTTTTTAAATAGAGATGCGTACACGGAGTACGTGTCACATCAATATTCTAACTATTTTCAAATTAAGCTAAGCGCTTGTGCTATGAAAATAGGACTAACTTGATGGCCTCTTGGAACGAGGCTCGAACCCCCGACTATTAGATTAGTAAGCGAGAATCGTAATCACTAGATCACAAGTACGTATATTATATATTATATCCACAAATACATTATTATTACAAAACTGATATGTGTAGGTAGACAGGTACCTACGTCTTTTGCATCTATTCTTGGACGGGTTTTAGACTCTAGTAGATATAAATGAATGCTTGTCAATTAAATTATTGATCGATAAAATAATGTTTTTCAATATTGTAGATCAAGAAAAATATTTAAAAAAAAAATAACATCAATTTATTAATTTAGTTACAATTTTTTTGGAAAAGGGGTTCAAGTGTTATTTATAGTTATGTTTTTTTAAGATATTTTATTTTGTACTTATACCGAGGTATTATACCTAATACAAATGAGAAATAACTCAATTTATAAGAGGTTTTAAGGTATTTATACAATTATCAACTTATTTGCATTATCATAAAGTAGGGTAACTCCGCCTAAAATTATTTTTAATAAAATAGCATTTTTATTGTGAAGTGCAATTTTAGAATAGGCACCTACACCTAGTTAAATAATTAAAACAAATTACATAAATCACTTAGAAATATATACGAAAATCTATATATCGAACAATACCTGTGTAGGTAGTTATCACCGGGATTTGAGCCCGGAACTTTATCTTACCGAAATAATAAGTTACGTATTATACCGTGCTAGGCATTTTCTTTTACGTCAATTTTTATCTTCATATGTAGCTTCTAATAGGTAATAATTAAATTAAATTAGTAACTAATTAGAATTTCGGGGCAAATAATTAAAATTACTAATTAAAAAATACCTCAATGGCACATTTCGTATTATGTTTTAATTGATACATTCATTGTTATTTACAGCTGTAATTATAATATTTGCCTCACTGGGCAATGCCCGTGCTGAGGGCAATATTTCACACACTTTATGTGAAGATGCTAGTTTAGGCATAAACATCAAATACACCATAAATAAACAACAATAAAAAACTCAATATAAAAATATATCACGAAAAAAAATAATTTATTACTTGGTCATTATTATATAATAGTATAAAAAGTAAATTCAACAATAATATTTTCAAAAAAATTATTTTAATTAGTGTTAATGCTTCTAATTCGAAATTGCATTGCACGCTTATTCGTCAAAAAAAAAAATACATTCCAAAGATGCGCAGTACTTGGAGTGGGGTTGAGCCTTCCTGAAATGTAATGCCTGTGCGCGGGTACGGATGCGTATCTTTAGGGTGTAAACTTTCAGGCCGATAAATATCGCCTCAACCGCAAGTAGCCGACTTCACTGTGCTGTGAACGAATACATTTATCGGGGACCGCTGCTATACTTTCGTCACCTTCCGTTAAATAGAGGGGTTTTTTAAAAATTACATTTAGACTTGAATAATAAATTAATAATTAGTATATAATTAGCAGTGGCGGTCGATGATTTTTTGCAGAAGGGATACCGGATAATGAGTTTATACCTACTATCAAATATACAAATATAACATGTAATATATAACAAGATATTTAATGTTCCGCAAAATGTGTCACACAAACAAATTCCTCAAAACAATCCGCTCGCTTCATAATATGTATGCTATTCTGTGCATTATATACATAAGCATTAAAGTCGTTTTTTTTTGTACGTTGGATGCTGTTAACGAATGCGTATACAGTATTCGAAGATCTTGACATACGCAACTCGAATACTTTCAAACTTTGTGAATACGGAACGAATGATAGAATCCACTGTTGCTGGTATCTGTGGTTTACGCGATTCGTAGATGTTCGAAAATTGAGAATGTATATGTATTTCGACTCGTTCTGTTTTCGGCTAGAAAAAAAAGTCCACGGCTCTTTGACAGAAGGGAAGAGGAGCATCCATAGCATGTATGAAGCGACCGCACCTGCTACTTAGCTAAGGTGAAACTGGGTAAGTCCGTGATATTGCGTATTATTTATCGGTGAATTGATATGTCGACATATAAAAGGTAGATTCCTGATTACTGTGAACAACTCAAGACAGTGGCGTACGGTGATATTTAAGAAAGATAGTGCAGTTCAGTGGTGAGCGATGCTTTTGAACGTGCAAAATATGCAATAAAAATAAGTATATTTACTGAGATATACATGTATTTCTTTGTGCGCATTTATAAATAATACGTGTTCAGTATACCGTATCAAATCTTCGAGAAGACGTTTCAATTACCGATAAAAAGGCGTTTACATATATGTGACGTCTGAAATTGTGTGAAAAAAAGTTTAGAAAAAGGAAATCAAGTCAATCTCGCATGCATTTTAGAGAGGTTCCTAAATTTCGAGTTAGTTGAATGGAATTTTAAATATTCATCTATAACTCTATCTAATATCATATATAGTTTTAAGCATGAAGGATAAGCTAAAACCAATTATACGAACCCCTATTTCGTTTTTGACTTTCTAAATTATTTAATTAAACATGTGTATTGAAAACTATTTAATTCTTGATTTCATTTAATGTCATCGAAAGAGATTAATTTCAGTGAAATATGACTTAGCTTATGTGACAAATATCTAAGCTACACGAATAGTATTAGGTAAAAGTCTAAAGGTGTTTAATTTTCAAAGAAATATAATCTTCCACAATCACTTTGTGGTAAAAGTATTATTTTACTGTTTCCGAGGTAAGTTTGTAGAACTCCATAATCACATTATCAATGAGATTGATAATGCTCTTACAAGGCGAAACGCGTCTCAAATAAATTAAAAGAGTAGAATCAACAAAAAAAAAAAACAAGTGTTTTATTTTCACATATGTAAAAGTATTATATAATAGTTTATTTGGGTTAAGTAAGTAACTATTTGAAATGGATTATGTATTAAGAATAAAGATGTAATTAATATTAAACGTAAAAAATTACCTCGATTAAAATATAGGAAGAATTGTCTACATGTTTATTTTACGTCATAAAATAAACAAACGTTTATGATCACTGCTAACCTAATCAGTTTTAATTGTATTTATTCAATTCTATTTGCATTTAATAATAAGTACGTACACTACGCCACTGACTGAAAATGAGTTAGGAATTATTTCTTAGCAAAGTTAATACAACACAAAAATATATATTTTTTTAATACTAGGTGCTTAAAGCATCATCAGCGAATGTCACTTTTTCCAAATTCGCCAATACCCAATTTATTGAATATCAGGGGTGTGCACTGCACACAAGCAAAAAAGTTGTGCATCACTAAAATATTTTGGGAAAAAAATATACATTAAACAATTCATATTATATACTGGGTTATTTTTAATTTATTGCTACTGCAATTGCTAGCCACTGTTTTAATCTATCGTTCTATCCAAGCCATACGATTACTACCTACTGAATTGAAAATTGCACTCGGCAGTCAGAAATGGATCAGCTGATCCATGTTGAACGGAATCCTTAATATGCTATTTCTTAACAGAATGAATTTGAAAGATTTCTCATTTACTAATAATTCGCAAAGTTTACTATCTTATTAAGCGTGTTGTTTTCACGATTGTTCGAGGATAATGCATTTATATTAAGATGTCGGTTATACGAAAGTTCATAACATAATGTAAAATATAGTATTATATAATATCATGGTAACAGCATCATAACCTAAGTCTGTAAGATCTACTGCACGCCACTGTTGAATATATTATAGCTAATAAAAACCCCATCCCTGTCATGTTATATTGTTTACCCGAGCATAATATTCTTAAAAAAAATTAACAAAATAAGTTTTTGAAAAATTAAGAATGTTCTCATTTTTTAAGCCGTTGAAAGTCTTCAGTGTAGATTTATCTGGGTTATTCTACCATGCGTATTCACCACCACCATGTTCAACAATCCGCGTGACTATTATGTCTTAGGGCAGGTAAAATCCTAATACAAAACACAAAACCGAAAATATATTAAAATTTTTCCAAAGCGCATTTTTAATGAAATGTTACCAATCATCTTCAATTTATGACCAACCTGTTTCGCCGTTTGCGGGTTATAATAAATTCGGCCTTAATTATTTACGGGTGTCCCCCACCACGTCGCTTTTAAACACTCTGTAGGTGTCGCTAATTAAATTCCCGAGCCGTCTCCCGGCCTCATCCCCTCCAGCGGGGGCGGGGCCCGCCGGTGGGCCAATGGTAGGAGGGCGAGGGTCGCCACCATCACGATGGGCGGGGCCAGCCGCCCGCGAGGCCCCGCCCGCGAGGCCGATCTTTTGATAGAGCTGTCATGTTCACACCGCTAGTGTGGAACGCTTGTCGGGCAAAACGGATAACACAATTGATTGCGTATTAATTAGTTCAACTTTTAGGTGTTGATTTATTTGATCACGAGCACCTACCCGCAACGGAAGACGGTAGAATGTTGGCAATTATTATTTTTAACGTGGAACATGGAACATGGGAAGCGCATCCAAAACCATTAAAAAAAATTGAAACATTTTATAAGACAGTTGTTAAGGGGGTATTTAGTCATTTTTAAATACCATCCACGTCGGCTTCCACTTTTCTCGGCATTCTGCAGACCTTAGGGCTGTCACTAGATAAGAAATCATTCGAGAACTATTAATTATTATAATCTTAATAAATTAGCAATATTTGAATATGACCAAGAACACACTTTTACTGGATTTTCACCTACAAACACACTGTCATTAAACAAATAATTGATATATCATAGAGACAAAGTTATTTTTATTATATTTAATGGAAATATATAGAAGTATAGGTCTTCGACAGGCTTAAGCACTATATCTTAAATACAAAATTGCTTCGTCTCTGTGAGATATCTATTATTTGAGCAATACAGTTGTTTGCAAATTACTGATTTAGTGGTTAAGGCATTCGAATAGGATCCAATAGTTGGGGGCTCAACCTTCATTCCAGGAGACATACAAGTCAATTCTATTTACAATCCACAAGATTTGAAAATATTAAAAATATCGATGTAAAAAATATCTTAGTTCTGTCACCAGATAAGTTCATATTGTCTCTTTCTCTTAGTCCTTCAATATGGCCACCACAGCTTCTCTAAGGTATCTTTCCTTCTCGCAAATGGCCAAAAAATTCAAAGATTCGTCTCCGGCTGCAGGTTGAGAGTCTATTCTTGATGTTTAATTCTTGAATGGAGAAATTCAGAGTCTCGCCGTCAATGGTATACAATGCAACATGTGTCTTCAGGACCGCATATATCTTTTAGATACCAAAAAAAGATAAAATATGAAGGAAAAACATATTATAGGAGTGTAGGCAGGAGCGTGCACTATATATAATCAAAAAAGCTGTGCATAACTATAATCTTTGCGATAAAATATTTATTTGATATATAGTATGTAAATCCACGCGAAAATAATATAATTCTTATATCAACGTGTTAACTAAAATCGTTTTAGAATTTAAAATTGACAAATAAAGCTGGGCATGTATTTTATCGCAAAATCTGTCTAAGACTTACACGAACTAAACGCAACTCTCGCACCGCGCGGTGTTCTGAATACACGTCTTCATTTTAAGAGACGTGTTGCAAATCGCCGCAAGTGTGTCTTTGAAGCGGACTTGAATGCATGCATTCGAATACACTTTAAACATGGTTTTAGCTACTTTAGTTAACAACTTGAAAAGCTTCCCAAGAAAAATAGTAATAATGTACACTCACACAGAAATACTGACACAAGTACATGCTTCTGAAAGAGTGAAAGATGAATACAATCTCTAATAATAATTCCCATCGATATTAGCAGCATAACCTAAGTCCATGTCTAGTGCACGCCGCTGAGTGCAGTAGAAGCGCTAAGAAGATAAGATGAATTGAGTAAACAAAGAATTTGCATAAACTATTGTTTTCGAAATCATTTTTTTTATGTTATGAATTACGTATTGTGAGATTTACGGCACAATACGTGACAACCTGACCGGAGTATGGAGAAAATCAAAGAACCTGGAACCGCCCCAGATATCCTGATGAAAGTGAAAATTAGAAAGCTGAGGTGGGCGGGACACGTAGCGATAGTAGATTCGTCTCGTAACACGCACAAAGCCCTCATATAGTTCTGACTGCATTCATGTACTTCCGAATCCCATGAGATCGATATAAATGAAGAATTATATGATTTACGTTTTAATAATAATAATTATAAATTGTTTTTTGATTGATAACAAGATTTAAAAATACACAATTTAATGAATTTAGAATAATTACAGACTACTGTCCATTTGTATCTGGAGTAAAAAATATATATACACAGACTAACTGAAACATAAATTATCTTGTATATACCCCTTCTTTATAAACGAGTCCTACTCTCATAGAGAAGAAATAGATGTTAAATGAAATATATAAATGGCATGTATAAATTATTTTGATAATAATTAATAATACTTTTTATATACATTTTTATTTCTTGATGAGATTATAAATGATAGACACAGTACGCTAACAATATTTCAGGTGCACGCTGTCGTCAAGAGGATTGAGCGCACGCGCGCGCGAACCCTAGAGGCAACATTTCATGTAAATGTTTTTCATTTTAAATATACATATATATAATATAAGAAATCATTTGAAATATAGTTTTTGCGATGGACCTTATATATAATATAATATATATATTATACATACGAGTAGATACATATGTACAGTGAATCAATGAGATCACAAGGAAGAAAAAGAGGAATGAAAATATATTACATCTATTTTTGGTATTTTAAAATTTCATTTATTAGATAACAGTTGCTCAGCATTGAATCTGCCTACTTTGTGTAAGGCAAACGTAAATTTGACTTTTATGGGTACTGAATGAAATATGTAATCACCACGGTAACGAGAATAACGTATGTTTTTGTTCATTTTTTCATTACATTACTTACTTACTTACCATCACGCCGTTTCCCCGCGGGGGTAGGCGGAGAAGATAAAGCGCCAAACTCTTCTGTCCTGACACACAATTCTCGCCTCATCCACATTCATACATCTTCTCATACAAGATCGCCGATTGTTGAGGCTTCTAATAGAACCATCTTCCTTTAATTGGTTCATCTGGTCGTGCCAAGTCTTCCGCGGACGTCCTCTATTTCTGATGCCATCGACACTTGTGTCATATATCTGCCTTGCCATTCTCTCCTCATTCATCCATTCCATATGACCAAACCACCTAAGTGATCCTTTTTTAATCTTACTCACTACACTAACATTATTTCCTTATTTTTTTTCATTCTTTACTCTGTCATTAATAGATTTGCCACATACACTATGAGATTATTATTATTTAATGTGCGCGTGCTAAAATGTTTACAAATTCAAAACTTTGCTTTTTAATTAGTGAAAATTTAATTTCACAACATTTTGTGATAATTTTATGACATCATCAACCCGACGGTGTATATTATTTAAAGGAACGTTCAATTTTCAATCAGATCAAGAGACCGATAATTTTTAAGATCCAAATGTCGATCTGGGCTTATTCTTCAATATTTAGTCTTAATATTGAACATAGTTAGCCCACTTTACCTCAGCATCTTCGTCACGTGTAGTACGTTGACTGTCGGCTGCATGCGCTCGCCTCGGTGGGGGGAATAGAGGGAGATGTCGTACATTCGACAACAGCAGCATCATACTGACTGTAACGTGTTAAAAAGAGATAAACAATTATACGAATGAGAAAGAACATCACAGCTCATTGTGTGAAATCTTCATATCAAAACATGCGTGTGAGCGAGAGGTGCTAATGATCACACAGAAACACGACACACGAAAAGGGAAACAGAATCATCCCCGCGCGAGTAAGAAATATACGAGCTCGCCGCGCGCGACAGAGACAAGAGATATTTAATACGAAACAGTTGGCTGCGCTTTGAATTAAAAGCGGCCGCGTGCGAGAGAGGCCGACCATGATATATGGAGTTTAGATTCAAATTACAGCGCGTTAGACGGAGACGGAGCGTATTTAATAGGATGATAATATTTTGTTGTGGGTAGGCTCCGGAACGAAAAGCGCCTGGTGAGCGAGAGGCGCGTGCAGTGCCCGACAGGGATGGCGCAATACGGCGAGTCGCGGGGAGCTTTTTGAATTTTGAACGGCAGTTGGCGAAGGCGGGAGCGCGAGAAATGTTCCACGCGTTCGGTATTTGAAATTCGAATGTTTTCATATCCGGTGACATTCGTTGACAGTTCGTTCGATGTTTGGTTATTATTTTCCCTTAAAATGTATAAACATTTTTCTATCGTATATATTTAACTTTCGACAGTTGGAGTCAATCTTTTTTTCCACAATTTATAAAAAATAAAATTATCCAAAAATAAATTGTTTACATATGAATATTATTTTTTTAATGTATAAATAAAAACAGTCTAATCGTCTTGTAATAATCACAAAGTGTAGTGCCGTGAACAAGAATAACATTCATATCTTCCCGACCACCTATCTAATTATTACATCGATGGATATTCTACTTACTACTTACTAAAAAAAAAAAATATTAAAAAAACTGTGTTAACCTGTAAATTTATTTTAAACTGAAGAAATTATGGTGACATTATAATACTTAGTACTAAATATATTTTTTTAAATGTATGTATTATTTTGATGACAGTAATAATATTAATTGGTAAATTTATAAAAAAAACTATAAAGCATTAATGTATGCATTTTGTTTCGTATATTTTTTAATTCTTGTAAATTATTGATTATACTTTATAATTTTTTTTATTGATTTCAGCTCAGATTTTTTTTTTTGTATGAGTAGCCAACTAAAATGTGTTTTTAAGGGTTTGTTTTCATTAGGTACCTATATCTCATGAGTTAGTATACTTAATTTAGCTAGTTTTTTTTTAATATTTCACATAGTTCTGTATTGAAAGTTGTTTTGCACGAGTCGGTTTGAATGGTGGTGTACCAAAGATTTATCATTTTTAATAACATAATATAAATTAGTTGTCTCCTTTCAGTCTACTCCTTAATAACCAACCATTGTATATTTAAATAGAATATATTGGTATATACCTAATTGGATTCTTAATGGAATATAGGTTTATTTAAAAGCATGTCTAAAAGTGTATGATATGTTATAGATATGTAAATAATATCCTTCTGTGTTCAGAATCTTTCAAATTTATCATTTTTTAAATATATAATACAAATTCTCTACCGACAGTTGTACGAAGTACACCTACGTAGTAGATTTCCGTTATGATACCTTTGCTATTATGACATTATGATACCATTATGATACATTATGATACCGTTATGATTTCCGTTATTATACCTTTGCTATTATACCTACGTAGTAGATTTCAGTTATGATACCTTTGCTATTATGACAAGTTTGTTATATACAGTTAGAAAACAAGAAAGACATACTTAATAATAATTATATCAAGTAATACTTTATTTACGACCTATTAAATAATTCCGTAAATTTAAGAAAATGCATCAATAAAATTAAGTAATTATTCATTCATTAATTTGCCGATAATTAACTACTGTTGGACATAAACGAAAACTAATAAATTATTCTGAAAAGAAACTAGTTATTCTTAAGAGGTCGCAACAAAATGAAACAGAAATAATGAATCGTTAACATTTTATGGTTGTTTGAATTATGCAATTTCAGTCCAATATATAATTTTTATTTTATTACAGTCATTAAGGACGTCCATCAAATATACCTGTCTACCGTTTGGCGATAAAACTAACTAATTAAAGATAGATGAAACGAACTAAGTGACACTCGAACGAGGGAAATTGAAATTAATTTTAAATCAGAAATTATCCTAATTGTTTGAAGGGACGTGTACAAGAAATATTACCGTTGCGTTAAGTACCTACACAAAAAAGACAAAGTGATGTAAAAACTATTAAATAAAAGTACACGACGTAGTAATACATAATACACCTATATTAATTTTAATACAAATACCTATATGATTATCAGTGTCGCCGTGGAGTTGAGTCTAGCGGAACAATAGTGTGTAAAGTAACAATACTAAGAAGATAGTGAGTTCGATTGACCTGAACGTTGAGTATTAAGAAATCGTGAAGTTCGACGGTTCATCCCCGTGTGGCTCGCCCCATGGGCGGGGGGCTGTAGCCGCGCTGCTGCTGGGTGCCGGCGCCGTGGAGCTGGCGTGGGGCGCCGGGGGCCGCCTGTGGGCCGGCGGCGTGGGGCGCGCGCCCTGCTGGCCGCCGCTGCTGCCCTTCCTGCCCGTGCCCCCCTTCGTGGCCCGCCCGCAGGCGCACCCGCTCGCCCAGCCCAGGCGCCCCCCCTCCGCGGACTCCAATGACGATGGTAAAGGTAAGTTTTATTACTTAAACCCACCCTGTCCTCTCTCTCATCCAAGAAATCCTGTCCAATTGGAAATTTCATCCCCATTCATTCATATATGTGGTAAAAGTCAACGTGTGATTTTGTAACGAACACTATTTGTCAATGTAACCGTAAAACCATTACTTATTATTATTCATATTTAGGATTAATTTTGGATAATAATTTCAACCATTGACAATATTGTAATTTGCAAACCGATATACCGTGCATTGGTTGAATCAATATTACAATACAATACGGAATACTAGATTGGGGAGGTATTCGTTCCACACATCTCAAACCAATAATTATAACTCGATAAATAATTTTTAAAAAGGCTAGAGATTACCTAACCAAGCAAGTTTTTAAAGATTTTCCTGTTTTAAATTTATCTTCCCTATATAAAAATACTTTTTTATTTAATTTTATAATTTAACTATCAGACTCAAAGTAAAACCATATTAATTGGTTTCAACGACGACCGTGACATATGTCAAGATGACTTATGCGAAGATAGGTGTGTCTCGTCAGATTGTATATGTCTTCGAAATGTACTGCTAGAGAAGGATGTTGTATATCAATATGAGTAAATAAAACACTTGTTTTTTTATTCTACTTAAGACGCGTTTCGTCTTGCAAGGGTATTATCAATCTAATAATTTTAACTCAACAATTTGTATTTATAACTATAATGGGGGATAGCTATACATTTATAGAATCGGCGTTAACTTTGTAGAGTTTCATCATAATAGATGGATTTAAATGAAACAATGTTATCACTCTACTTGAGTTTATTAGCACTACTCGAGTTTCGACAGAAACAGTAACTCTCATCGACAGGTGAAGTATTAAACGAACTACACACAAATATAGGAGACATGGCTTAAGTGGTAGACTTACAAATAATTAGGCAGTATTTATTTAAATGTTAGGAAATTGATCAGATTAGAACTTGTGAATATAAAAGGTGTCAGAATACATATTTATTTAATTATTTTAAAGACCGTTAAATAATTTTATTTATATTTGCAGATAATTTAATTGATTTTGACAGTTGGTTATGCAGTCTTGGAGCAATATGCGATGCACGTCTCTGTCTTATTCCTAAATTTGACATTTTTAAAGAAACATGTTCATTGGTTTAACTTCGAGTCTGACAGTTTTTATTGATTTTATTGATTTTATTTTGTCCTCTTTAAAAATATGAAATAAAACAGTGTTTTTTTTACATAAGGAAGATATATTTAAAACAGAAAAATCTTATTTTTCATAGCATTAATATGAACTAATAGTTTTTAAAACCAGCAGAGCAAGGCACGTTATTAGGGGTACACGTGAAAAAATTATCAATTTATACGTCATTTATTTATTTTTAATGGTTAAAAAAAAAATGATTCTGGTAAAGAAACAATAACACATGTTTTTAGTTAGTATTGAGATCCCGAAGAAGAAAATTGTATTTTTCGAAACCGGTAGATGTATTTAAACTCAATAAGTGGTTAATAAAACAAAGTTAACAAATAAAAAAAATTAATTTTAACTACAAAGTTAATTTTGCTCATTTTATAAGTGTGATTAATACGTAAAATATAATATGTCAGAGTATCGCCGCAAAGTGAAAATCTCGGTAAGCATATATAAACCCTTATTTCTCCCCCCTTTAACAATCGGATCATATATTGTAACCCTCTCGTTTTCTATATTAATTAATATGAAAATTTATGAGAAATAATAAAACAAAATTATTATTAAGTACCTGTTTAATATTCTTATGCCTTAAGTAGGTATATATTATACATATCTTTTCTTCTCTTTTTAAATTTTTTTTTTAAATTTAATTTTTTTTTTTAAATTTAAAATTTTACATTGTGCACATTTTATATAGTTATGGCACTGCCCAATCTCCATTATTTCCTCGACAGATATATCCAGCTGATAGCCTCTTGGATGCATATTTTTTGTGCTACCTACCACTTTGGATCTCTGGCGAATTTGAATGTTTGACACTGATACTGATGGTGACGACCCACGTCTCGACTCCGTAAGAACATTTCTATGTCTATAATTGGCGTCATCATCGAATATCGGCTAATAGTAGGTAATATTATCTATTAAAAAGTTAACTCATATTATTAATATTCAATATTAATTGAAATTCTAGTACTACATACATTAGTCATCTTCGTTTCGGCACTGATAGATACAATAAACATATGTGTGAAATAGAAATATTAAATGGCATCACTGTCAAGAATTATTTTTAGGTGGTAGGTAATTAAAAATAGGTTTTGTGCAGTTTTAAGATCTAATACTACTTATATTGAATTTATAAAGAAAAACGTTATCTTACAAAGGCTACTTTTTTGAGTTTGTTTATGTATTTGTATGTATAAGAAGTTAAGCTTTTTGATAAAATTTGTATGCGTGCTATATTTTTTTATGTGCGCAAGGCATAGATGGAATGTTAGTCATTTGAACTGGCGATCTCTATTACACTTTCAAATGCTTCAAGCTACAATAATTTGGTTGATGATTTAGCAGAGACGTATCTAAAATGATTAGGCCCAAATTCCCAATGTAAAATATACATGTATTGTATGTAAAATACTATAGTATTATTAAATAGTAGGTAAAAATAAATATGGTCTCTTGATTGTATAATATTCACTATCATGATTAAAACAAAACAATCGATCTGATCCCTTATCTAACAAATTAACAAGTAACTACCTAATATATATATATATATATATATATATCAGTGGTCTTTTTGTAGAAGGGATTCTGGATAAAAGTTTATACCAACAATCATATATAACATATAATCGAAGGATATTCAAATATTTGAACCAAACTGTTAAAAATGCTTCACGTAAACAAAATCCTCAAAACAATTCGCTCGCTTCGTAATGTGTATGCAATTCTATGCATTATACTCATAAGTATTAAAGTAGTTTTTTGTACGTTGGGTGCTGTTAATGAACGCTTAAACAGTATTTGAAAACCTTGACAGGCGGAACTGAATGCGCATGCGCGAAAGTCGAATACTTTCAAGCTTTGTGGATACGGTACGAATTGTAAAATCCATTGTTGCTGGTATCTGTGTGTTTACGCGATTCATAGATGTTCGAAAATTGAGAATGTATATGTGTGTATTTCGACTCGCTCCGTGCGCGCGTCGTGTCGTAGTGTGTGTTATGACTGGTCTCTGAATGACAGGACGAATTAATTAATTAATTAAATTACCTATATAATTCTGTTTCTTACTGTGGCGGATTTAGAAAAATATTTATTACATGGCGCGAACCTTTTATTTTGCTATTTTTTCTTATATTTCATGCTTTGACTTTTTTCTGATTGCACTGTTATACTTCAAATTATATTTTTTTGTAAAAAAATAAATAAATCGCTGAATAAATAAGAGTCCGGAACTGTGAGGGTTTTGAGATGGCAGCTGTTCGGCTTCGTCCTGTCACTATGTGCGAGACGCAGCTGCACAGCTGCCTGATAGTATTTAAAAAATGCCAACCAGGCGGCGAATGAGTAGGGCCTTATAGGAGCTTTTGTTTATAAACGGTCCTGGGTAAGCCATGAATCGCATCGGTTGCATTGGCGTAATTACGGAATTGTAGTTGGGGGTCTCGAAAATTATTAAAACGTAAATACAAACTCTTAAATGTGTTGATTTGTCAGTTCCGAAGCTGGATTGTAATTCCTAATCTCATCCCTCTATCAAACTCGTCTTGCCGAGTCATCGATCGATATTATCTGAATCATCTCACATGAAACAGTAAGGAATACTGGGAAAATATTATTTTTTACGCTTACCTGATCTCCATTAATTCTTCAAATAAACAGATAGCGCGTCGCAATTAATTAAAGTTATTTATTTCTACCGTCGTTAAACCGGGTTGTTAGTTTCCTTCTACTACCGATGAGGATCCATTTTAATTTATGAAACGTGTAAAAAAAAACATGTGCTTAGTTTCAAATTTATGAGCACCTGACTGAATATGCTGAACGTTACCGTTTTCTATTTGGATTAATGGATTTAATTGATCGGTTCCATTCGTATACGGGGCGGTACAATAATGATTATGATGTTGAACCATACTTTCTTACAGCAGAATGCATACGAATAATTGAGACATTGAGAGTGGAGATGCATTCTCTATAATTATTTTTAATAAAAAGCTTATAATTCATATGTAGTGTAACATGTAATTTACTTAACTCAATCGAAAGATTGATAGTTATCTCATATATACATATTCTATATGCTTACCTACACAATACAGTGAAATTCGGTTATAAGCTTCAGCTAAAAAATTACATTTTCGGCTGCACATTTGTCAATATCTGCCAAAGCTTTATATTTAGCCGCCAAAAATGCACGAACTGCTACGAATGAAATAAAATTCAGTTTATCATTTTTTGGTAAACTGCAATTTATTTTATCAATATTTGAATATGTTAAAGAACGCAAATTACTGGATTTTTACCTATAAAGGCACTGTTATTAAATAAATATCAGATATGTCATAGAGACGAAGCTATTTTAATATATTTTGAAGGAATATATAATAAATAAATTCGTCCTGTCCTTTAGAGACCAGTCATAAACACATACTTTGACACGACACACTCACGGAGCGAGTCGAAATACATACACATTCTCAACATTCGAACATCTATGAATCGCGTAAATACACAGATACCAGCAACAATGGATTCTACCATTCGTTCCGTATCCATAAAGTACTGTATAAGCGTTCATTAACTGCATCCAACGTACAAAAAACTACTTTAATGCTTATGGGTATAATGCATAGAATAGCATACATATTATAAATTTTATATATATTCCTTTAAAATATTTAAAAATAGCTTCGTCTCTGTGAGATATCTGATATTTATGCAATTTTGAATATCTTTACAATTATTATTCGGCTTCGGCCGAAGGTTATGGCAAGAGCCGAACAATCGGCTTCGGTTTCTGTCGGACACTAGTTATAACTTATAAACCGATATATTTTAACCGACTATTTTAAAACAAACGAATAATATTTTATTTTTCTATCTTGTATATAATATCCCAATGTACTTGTGTTTACGGAATATGTAGGTAAATTTTAAAGCTTATATATTACATTTGAGTGATGAATCAATTTCCTTTGAAACGTACAATTTTCAAATAGAAAACAAACTGTTGTTAAAAATTTGAAAACTAATAGTATTACAATTGTTGCGATAGATAATTATTTAAATTTTGTCCCATGTGTACGTCTTTTGTGTTCATTTTTAAATACTACTAACAATATATAATTCTTATGGTTTATCGTTTACCATAACATAAAACTATAACAAACCTACCGATCATCTATATAAATATAAATCAGTACATTCGTACTTCCGAAGCTGAGGTGTATGAAAAGACTATTTAAATTATTTATTTATTTGCACAGTGTGAACATAACAATAATAAGTCGTGTGGTACTCTGGTAGTTTATAACATAAATTTACAAGTAATATTATGTATTACATATAAATTAAAATAATAATAGTGTAGAAAACACATTAAAATATTTTATTCATATTGTATATCCAAAAAAATAGCAATATTTGTTAGAAGCGGATTTTATTAAACAAATATAAATATGTCGTTATAGCTGAGATGACGTTGATTCCAATGTCGCGGTAACCGAATTTCATTAAACATAGTTAAATTCTACCATGTCGCAGTGAAGCGCAACACCAAGATACCTAATAATTATTAATACCAATTTAATGATCATTAATATATAATATAAAGCAAAATACCGAATATGATCAAAATTTATTTATTTATTAGACTATATTGACATACATGCTTTTGTTGCAACAGAGGTGAATATAAAATATAATAATATAACATGATAAACATAAGATACAATTATATTGCTATTAAGTATAATTCTCGTAGTTTATTGTGTGGGATGGAGTAGACTACACCTGTGATATATACAGCATTGTCCTGGCTACTTTTCTAGACTGCCGCCTGTGTTAAAGTAGGTAAGATTCGACAGGAATAAAAAAAAATGTAGCTAGAGTGTTGTAAAAGTAGTGTTGGAATGTTGGACAGCGATGCTTCTGATTGATATCTACCCAATTGAATCTTATATTGGGTCCTTATTTGTGTAATCTTATTGGAAGTGGATGATTAACAATCGGTGTATAGTTTCGGAGCTAAGAACATGTAGAATCGTTGATAAAATGTCGTTGTTGCTCTCGAAACTGGTGTGTACATGTTTGTTCGTTATCTTGTGTTGTGATATTAAAAATGATAGTTAAAAATGAACTTCTCTTTTATTTTAAGTGTTATTTATCTGAATATATCGGTAAAAGTTACAGATATAGTAATTCATTCTTATCTTCAGCGTTCAAGACACTCGTATCTAAATAACTGCTGTAAAAAAACCCATCGTATCATAGTTTAATAGAATCATCTCGTGTGCTATGAATAACACAATTGAAGGTACAATGTTTTCAGATATTTAATCCTTCCTTCCTTTCACATTCATATATTTTCTTTTAACGTCTTTCAGAATTAATTTTGCTTAGTCATGTTAGGTATTTCAGGATCGTCATTACCTCATACTTGTATGAGTCTAAGTTGATCGGTTACTTCAACTTATTCTTATCATATTACTGCATCCCGCATTGCTGTATCTTTATTATATTGCTTTAGATAAAATATAGATTCTACGGAAGCCATGGACCGCGTAGCGGCCACTATCTGCACTGTCGGAAATATGAGCACTTGTTTTCTGCACTGACTACTATGTACTTTGCAATATACCACTAAATATTCTTGAAAAATACATATCTTATATACACTTAACATTCTTGAAAAATACATATCATATAAATATATATCCTCTTAACATTCTCGAAAAATATTAACAACAAATTAATATTATTATAATTTGACAGTTCTATCATAGATAAGAAACTGACCATAGAGTGCGACGCGATATGACCATGAGACATAAATGAGATGACAGGATGATAGATGCTAAATTATTTGCCAGCTGTAATACTATTTCGCGAATACATATTTACGTACTGTTATTGAATACATAAAAGAGAAAACATTAAACTTATCTTAACCTTACTTAAAAACACTTTTTTTTGCGCCGCTGACGTTTCACAAACTTGACCGTTTAATCAAGCATTATATAGCCATAATGAAACAACATCCAAGACGTGCAGAAAATCATAGAAATAGATGAAAATAGACGGGGATACGTAATATAATTATTTGCCTTAAAACAGGTACATATTAAGGAATGGCAGCACTCCTTATATATATAAAAAAATAATTAGAATTACTAAGAATACAGTAGGTATACGTATTTTATTAATTCGTAGAAAAATATCTCATTTTCATTATCAAAAATTCTAGTTATGCGTAAAATTTTGTAATACAATTTTGATTTGCACGCCACTGGGAGTAGGACAAATATGGAATTGACTGGTGATTATAGAATTCTTGTACCGTTTACTAGGTATATTAAAATAAATACAGCGTTAATCTATGTTGAACATTTATCATGTACCTATATTGTTTCTCACGACCGTACCACTAGGCCTCTTGCACAAATTATAGGACTAATTATTTAAAAATTTATATATATAAATAATCACTTAAAGTTACCTAACATCCTCTTATATGTTCCCACAATAAAGTAATATTGAAAAGGGGCCAAATTACCTATTTAGCTTTTATTACTTACATTACCAGTGTTAGCTACCTACGTAGAATACTTTTTTTAATATTTACCTATTCATAATTGAGTCGCATAGAAGCAGAATGTCTTATCTGTAAAGTTATCAAATGGAGATACAAGGGAATATAATATAACATCATTATAATTATATTTTTTATTTATTATCTTTGTTTTATTAACCACTAAATTGAGTTTAAATACATCTACCGGTTTTGAAAAATACCATTTTCTTCTTCAGGATGTCATAACTAACTAAAAACATATATTATTGTTTCTTCACCGGAATCTATTTTTAAAAAAACAACAATTATTTAAAAAATAAATTTATTACCTAACTCAAATTGTTACTTAATACAAATTTACTCGAATAATTTTTAGGAAAAATTTTAGAATGGGACTCGTAGTTAAATTTAGTTGGTTGTTTATAATTTTTTGATTAGTTTTACACGCTTTATTTATCTCCAACGATTCCAAATTATTAAATTTGTGACCAACACCGTTTATACGCAAAATTGACAATCTCAATTTTTTATCAAAACTGTGAGACCATTTTCTATCAAATGATTAGAAAATTCTGAAAACCCACTATTGTTCAAACATCTCAAATGCTCCCTTACTCTTATATTAAAATTTTTACCCGTTTTACCAATATAAAATGCAGCACAATCCTTGCAACTAAGTTTATAGCCACCAGAATTGTTAAATTTATCAACTTTGTCTTTAGAATTTATGAGTAAATTTCCTATACTATTATTTGTATAAAATGCCGGTCTAATGTTATGTTATGTTATATGCTATACCGTACATAAGTCAAAACATTCAAAATATGTACATTTTTTTCCGATTTCCGCTATCCATTAAAACATACCGATTATACACACGAAATAGATTTCTCGAAATCGACTTGTCAAACCACAAAAAATCTTTATTGCATATGTATACAGCGGTGTCCCTTCTAAGCTGCGCGGGCGCGCGCGCACCGCTCTAGACAATAGCGCGCATCTTGCAGACTGTCAGCGCATCGTCGGGCATTTATTCAAGTAAAATTATATTATACCTAATAATTTATCAAACTAAATTATTATAATTATAAAATAATTTATAACATAAAAAATTGGTGTCGATAAAACCGTTCATGAGGTTTTTTACTTAGTCTTAAGGCGAACGTTGGTAAGTAGTCTTTGTCCTTCATATATATATATACAGTATATACAATATAATATACGGTTTGCACTTAAACAGATGTTATACAGTATTTTTAATTTGAGGTATGAATTGGTTATATGAATCTCTTTTTAACATTATTATAGAACATAATTAATTCTAAATAAAACTTGTTTAATAGCGGATGACTATATTGTACCACCGTGTGACTGAATCGGATTAATTTATCATTTTACCGCTGAAGTCGGTCGATTAAAAATAATATCAATTTATTTCAATACCCGGGTATTTTTTTTTATCTAGGTATCGAATAATAATGATTTTTAAGCAAGTGTGGGCGGTGATTTTGAAGGAAATTACTTCCATTGAATTATAAAATGATGACTTCCTCTCGGCAGCTGAATTTAAAGTTAATGGCTCAATCGCCGATCATTATAACCGTCGGAGATCACTAATACTCAGTCGTCGCACACACGCGTGCAATCTGTAAAAATCTTAGAATAAAAATGATTAACCGGAAAGGGAGATCTAAAACTTAATTTTTTAAATTATTTCCTGCGCTTATATACCTACATAAATGTAAGTATTTAAAAAATATTATTTCTATTTTGTTTAATTACAAATTAAGAATACACAGGTCCGATTCCGCCATCAAAATTCAAAATCAAAAATTTGTGGCAAAAAAATTCTGGGCCCCAGGGCAAATACATATATCGGATCCTTAATCACATTCACCCCTTCCTTCCCCCAAATAACATACCACGAATAATTTTTTTTTATTTAAAAAAAGTAATACACTATTACGTTTATAAGCACCTATATATTTATTTTATTTTATTATAATTTACTTAATTAATGTAAGGTACAAATAACTGTTACTACTATAGATATGATATATTAAAAGTGCGATTATACCTAATTGCAATTTGACTGTTACGAAATAAATATTTTATATATTTTTATTCAGCTTGTTTGAATTGCTGTGCTACGCCACTGAAAAATATTATACTTACGTGAATATAAATCGTTACAGAAAAAATATATCTTATTTAAGTTTTAATATAAATTATTTAGTACTTTAATCTTAGCATCCATGTATATAATAATAATATTATAAATATTTGAATAGTCGAAGTTGAATCCGTGTTGTACGTATCAGCGAGCAAACATTCTACCGCTAGACTGTAGGTTTAATTTTGATTATTATTTTAACTCTTATGTTTTAGGTATTTTATTATTTAACGATAATCTTATGTATTTTAACACTAGACAGCCTATTTGGATGGAGAAACAACATTTTTTATAAAACTTCATCCAATTAATTAGTTAATAAATTAAATTAATAACTATTCAGATGAATCTGAATTTCGTTTTCACTTATATAAAACTTAAGTACGCATAACAATATTCAGTTGTTGAAACGTAAAATTTTGTCTAATTAATACATTACCAAATTCGACAAATTATGATAGCTAATTTAATTGAGTGCTTAGCGAACAATAGCTAGAATTTATAGGTCCATGATTACGATAAAAAATGCATCTTTAGTTTGTTGTGCAGGGTGAATATTATGTTCCAGGCCGATTTTGTTCGGTCGCCATTTTAGTTTAACTAATATTTATCAATGTATATTTAATAATCATAAGAAATAGTCAATTACAATTATTTTTTATAGAACATATAATGCCTTAATAACTTGCTAAAATCATTAAAACATTTTTTTCCCGACCGCATAATGTCAAAAAGTTGTGATAAAGACTGGCTCCCTCGAGCACTTGATTTGACGGCTCTCAACTATTTTCTGTGAAGGTACTTGAAAGAAAAGGTCTACGCCAATAGACCAACAACAATAATAATGCTACAGAACAATATTAGAAATGAAATAACACACAAAGTGTCCGAGAATGTCATGAAAAATGTAGTTAAAAGAGCACGCATTTGTGCCGCTGCCAGCGGTGGCCACTTAGCCGATGTCATATTCCATACATAATTTTAACAAACCAAATAATCGATAAATAAAAACCAAATTATAAAGTTACGTTGCATTTCTTGGTTATTCAAAAACAACCTCGTCCAGGAACATAATATTCACCCTGTACGTGCACATAATATTTCCATTTGTATCACATTTAATTATGAAATAAAATGTGTCAAGATACAATAACACGAGTAGATAAATATAGGTTTTAAACTGCAATTGCTAGCGTAAGGTAGTACCCACTCACACGCTAATAGGCGAGTTATTAATATTTTTAATGAAGTGAACCTAAAGTACCCGTATTTGATATTAATCGTAAATAATTGCGTTATATGATGTTTGTATAGACAAAATAAAATGTTTCAGCCCTGATAAAAGCTACGCCCCTGAGCGTTAGAGATATTGACACATCTGGGTTTGTTAACAAAAGGTATATACATACCTTACTTACATTACAATATACTTGGAACGTTTGATGCAGAAGGAAGAAATGTATTAAACCAGACAGCAATACAATCTGAGATTAAATTTCTATGTAAATAAACGCACCTAGATATTTATATATTATATCAAGAGGGACATAGTAGTTCTAAACGACACAGCGAGATATGGAAGGATATATGCTGAGTTACACTAGAAGAGACTGTAAACGCAATTTATGGATAAGCAACCAAAGTTAAAGACGTTGTCAACATTGCGAAAGTATCGAAATGGAAATGGTCAGAGTAACGGATGATTATTCAAGTGGAAACTTGTGGAAATGTCATTGGAAGGCTTTCATGCAATGAAAGGAAATGCAATAGAAAAATAAACTACTTCATTTCTACTGTCGGAAATTTCAAAATATATATTTTTTTTCAACTTCATATTATTATGATACTTTTATATTTATTTCTTATTTGAACATGTGAACTGCGCGCGCTCGGCTGACTGCACCGCCAACATGTAAAAATGGTTTAGTATGTATCTATTAAAAAAATAAAATTGGCGCGTTTCTAAAATGATCAAACGACTTACCAAGTGTTTGGCAAAAAGTGAAATTTGTAGTACTTTATTAAAATGGTCATACGACTTGTGAAAAATATCACCTAAAAATAATTATTAATAATTTGTACAAATCGATTCATACGATTTTGGTTGTGCTAGGCGCCCAGCTCGTATTTCAATCTAGTAACGTTAAACTACTTCCATATTCATAGTCTTGATTGCCGGCCGGTTAAGTCCAGATCGCGACTTTATACCTCAATTCACGAGACCGGTTTCTGCGCTCCTTGTCGGCCGAGAAGAAATTTAACGAGATAAAGTAACCATAATTGATCAATATTTTCAACTGGTTGCATCGTTTGTCACCTTTTTGCTTTCACGTCTTTGAATCCAATTTAAAACAAAGATATGTTGCTCATTTGTGGCACGCCTCGCTGCAGAAGAAAAACAAATGTCAAAAAATTATAGATGTCACTTTGTTTTATTGACTCGTAACACGCATTCGTTCCGCTTTTAAAAGTATTAATTTGTAAATTCATAAGTAACTTTAATCAATTGTGTATGTGGCATTTTGATCGAAGACCTTCTTCCATTTTTCTGGTAGCTAAAGAATTCATCTCTTGTGAAACCCAATTTAATAAAATCCGCTCTAAGTGGTTTTGACAGGTGTTTAAATTTGGTATCCAATAAGAAAGTTCTGTAAATATTGAAACAAATGGTAGTCAGAAAGTGCAAGATCCGGGTGGTAAATAACGGATAAATTACCACAGAGACATGTGGTTTTGCGATGTCATGGTAAAATATAATGCGTACATTTTTGACATCTATATTTCTCTTTTTAAATCTCCGTAATTTTTATACAATGAATCATCTACAACATCGGCCCCGTTATAGTATTATTTTTTTCACAAGTTTATCACGAAAATGTTATTTATTTTATGACTGTTGAGATTTCACCTTTCAAATGACATGTAATATATTTATATGTGAATTTGGTAACGTGTCGAAAAAACGATAATATACCACCAAGTGTAGAAAACGGATCAAATATATATGTAGACTTAATTGAATATTTTATTTTATTTTTAGATTAAGATTACGGTTTTATCCTGTAATTTAGAAACGCTGTTTAATATCTGATATTTAAAAAAAATTATGCTACAGACAACTCAAAAAAATATATAATAAGTTTGCCAAAGATATTTTACAAACCTATAATCTGTATATAATCAAAAAAAGGTACATGTAGGCACTTTAAAGGTAAAATATCATCAAAGGGCTCACTGAAAAAAAAAAGATGATTAAATTTGTCCTTTATTGGGTGATTTAAGAGTTCATGAGTCAAACATGAAAGAAAAACTTATGACGTAGTCATCAAGCTAGTTATAATTTTAAAATATAGATACACGTACGTATATGAGAAACATTAATATAATTTATAATATAATAAACAAATAATAAATACGACAGTTTTTAATATAAGTCAAAATAAAGAAATAAATATGAACTTGTAAATATCAGAAAATATCTTTGCTGGTATCTACATGTTAATTGTTTATAGTTATAGATTTTGAATATTATATTAGAGTTTTGGAGCAAATATTAAAACGATTGTATTCAATTTTAGTAATTCACGAAAAATCACTGACTAGAATTTAGTTATTTAGAATCCAAATATATTTTTTACCTATTTTTAAACTCAGTTCTTTATTGTGAAAGAGATACGAATGAATTGTTCAACTATTCAAACCAATATTCAAATACTGCTAACCGTTTGTATCTATCTTAAAAATTGTGTTTTGATTGATATTACATATCATAGAAAGGTAGTCAGATTTAAAAGTGTTGGAAGCAATTTGCCACAATAACGATATACTCGTAAATATTAATACAGGTAATAGTTAATTACTTTTACATTTTCTATTAATTTTTGATTTGAAGATTAGTATTTTGCTCTAAAAGCTTATTTTATCATTTATATTCTACTAAATTTCTGTTCTTGTGTTATTCTACTTCCTAGTTATTTGTATGTAATATGACGTTTGTTTCAAAATATTCAAATATAAACATTACACCGACGTAACAGTCTGCTTTCTCTGACGTGACAGTCAATTTTTTAGCAGTTATATAATACAAACATACAAATTATATTAATCAACTAGAAAGTTACTATATTAGTTGTATCAAAGTTTACCAAATGTAATAAAAATGGATTAACGCGGGTTTTACTCAAAGGTATTTGAGATTCATCGCAATATAATGTTGATTGCTTTTAAAAATGGAATAATAGAAGTATCATTTGGAAATATTGCAAAATGTGAGTTCAACATTTGTCGAAAATGTATTCGATTGCTATAGCGAAATGGTGAACGCGCTTCTTCAGATAGGGAAAGGTCCAGGTTTGAATACCGGTAGCAACTAAATATTTTTTCGATAGATAGATTTTTTCTGTATATCGTTTTAGTTCTGAAAATGTTATTTTATGCGAACAAAAATATAGATTTTCTGTTCGCATAAAATAACGTTCTGTGCAATCTGTCCGGCCCGTATTTTAGCTTCCTATGTATGCCTTCTTCTTTCTTCTTTCATGTCAGTGCTGACATATCGACCCCTTAGTATAATAAGGTTTCAACTAACATTTTGGGCTAATTTGAGTTATGCATTATTCTTTATTTCTTCCATACACACCAACTCTATTTAACGAATATTAAAGGAAATAACAAGAGCTGAAAGTTCCAACTGCATCAGTTATTTATTTCAATTTGTGAATCATTATAGTTAATTTACCATGTTTTTATTTATTTTTAATTTCCCTCATCTCACAGTGGTTACTGACAATACTGAAAATAGGTTAAGATATTAAAACTGATCATATTTGCATACTCAAAACAAAATATACACGATTCATTTCAACTTACACTTTTGAGATCATTATCTCAAAACAGTGTCGGTGACAGATAGAACTTTGTTATTCTAGAGGGTCGAAATAGTGGCCTCAATCAATGGTTCTTGGTTGCCCTCACAGCTGCCTATCCATCGTTGTGGCACTCTTCCAGGTCTCCTTCGACCCAAAGCTGTGCTCAGAATAATCTCATTTTCTTGGCTGTCACTTTGGCATTATGTGGCCGAATATATAATGTAATATAATATAATTTTAATTTCTTGCTTGATGTCACTGTCTTTTCATATTCTTGTAAATGGGTTAAGAGCAAATTTAGTTAGTCCTATGCAGTGATGTCACTAGGTGACGTGTCGCTCTTAATCAAATTTTGGGATACCGCCCCTAGTATTTTTAATCTACCCCAAACCCATACCTGTAAATATGTATTGTTTAAATTCATGTTACTTTTTGTATTTGCATTGTTTTATGACTGGATTTAATACCTTTTTGGGTAAAAAAATGCAATACTGTCGTTCTTTGCCGCTGGTTTTGAGCTGATGTTAGTATAGTGATTAAGATAAAGAAAGGATCACTTAAGTTGTTTGGTCATATGAAGCGGATGAATGGTAAGAAAAATATATGATGCAAGTGCTAATGGCACCACAAATAGAGGACGTCCGCCGAAGACTCGGCACGACCAGGTAAACCAGATAATGGAGTCTGTTAGAAGCCTTAATAATCGGCGAGCTTGTATGAGAAGATGTATGAATGTGGATGAGGTGAGAATTGTGTGTTAGGACAGAGGAGTGTGGCGCTCTACCCGCGGAGAAACGAGGTGATGGTAAGTAAGTAAGTTAGTTTTATGGACCTTCTTGCCCTTTGATATTTTCCCAACATTTTATTTGTCGGATAATTTTCACATAATTCTGAGAAATGGACCATTAAAATGGTTTTTAATATGTTTTCTTATTTTGCCGCCCTTACCGCACCGCCTCACTTGCCTGCGCTTATGGGACGTCCCTGGTTGTATGCATCTTTGAAGTATCACCAGTGTTCGTGATCAGCATGATCCACAACCAGTATTTTCATTTCGAACAGATTTTTTTCTGAACTAAACTGCTCGCTTACACATGTCTTTAAATTGAAATCATAGACAGTCACACTTTTTTACATATGCGTGGTATATGTTTTAGATTATATAATACATCGCGTTCCGCATTTAAATGAATACCTCCTAAATAATATTTTTTCGAGTTGTCATTAAGACATCAATGTGGCAGTTAGTTATAAGTTGTTAACCACACGTAAATGAGCTAATAACACGTCCGACAGTACCGCACTTAGACATGTAATGTGTGCGGCATGTATATTTATGTTCGTATATTTCAATTAATCATATCTCTGAATCTGGTAAAAATAATAAGATACAATCGCGGTGTAATTTGAATAATATTAGAACGAGAACTATAGCCCGACGACTGGAGGCTAAAAATTAAAGTCAGAAAATGTGTGGGAGGTGGTGAATTACGGGTAAACTAATAAACTATAAAAAATAATACAAAATATTATGAACAACCTGTACAGCACCTATACCTAATGCAGGGGCGTGCACTTTACAATTAAAAAAAGCTGTGTATTAAGAAAATTTCTGCGAAATAAATCAAGATTAAATAAGTATTCTACGAGAGCAAAAGAAAATTAGTTCAAAAAAATGTCCAAAATGAGAAGGAGCTTCGGTCGATTCTCCCATATATTTTTGCCACCTGAAGCCTACGACATTTTGCCGAATAGTATGAAACAATTCTCGATGGACAAACTCAAATATTATCTCAGAAACTGGTTGGGTGTTGGTAGAAAACAATTCTCGATGGACAAACTCAAATATTATCTCAGAAACTGGTTGGGTGTTGGTAGAAAACAATTCTCGATGGACAAACTCAAATATTATCTCAGAAACTGGTTGGGTGTTGGTAGAAAACAAATTAAGCAAAGATTTCGTGTTATCGTAGTTTTAAGTGGACAAATTTTAAATAATCATCCACTATTTGATGGATGTCTCCCAGAGATGGGATGAATATAGATATATAAAAATAGAACTGGCGTCTTAGAGATAGATCAGTTAGATCGCGTTTTTCGTAGATGGTTTCTAGGCCGACATTTCGGCACGGTACACGTACCTATGGTGCGATTGTACTTTTTCGCTTTCAAATAGATGGTATGTCCTTTGTTTATGCTAAGTTCTTTTTTGAGGCAACGCCTTGACAATGGCACGTATTATCGGGCCGAAACGTCAGCCTGGATACCATCTACAAAAACGCGATTTAACCCAGAAGAGACGCCAGATCCATACACTAGTGTTCGCGGAAATCTTAAATTAAACGTATAACAGACCTAGTCTACAATATTTTATGGGTGGATACTTGACTATATTACGAGTTGAAAATGTCAAAGAATATGTGCAAATCTGCACTGTTACTGTAAATATTATTGTATGAAATAAATGTGTGCGAAATAGTTTAATTAGTAATCTTTGTATATCAATCAATAATCTGACAAAAAATAGTCTAGCCGCTCGAAATTCGATGACCTTTAATTTTTTGTATATGATATATAATTTGGAATTAATAAAATATTTCAATTAATCTAAATAATCGCATTATTATGATTTTTTGAAATGCTTACATCTTTGACATTGTTTAGATCAGGCACATATCCCTTGAACATTTTAGATAAAGCATTATGGACCAGGTCTATTACACCCTGTATATGTGCACAAGATTGAGAATAAATAAAATGGTCTACCTGTTGACACCTTCATGCAGAAAAATGTACGATTATTGCTAAGTATCTAATATATACTGAATTAAATCGATGGACTTTAATTGTTCAACCAAGTAAACTGTAGATATATACATTTATATATGGATATTTGTGAAGAATACACCTCGTCGACCGTACTGAATATAAATAATGACACGACAGCAGATTTTATTACAAATTTGCCCTTTTACGACCCATTTTTTATTTGTAAAAACTGACCACTCTTCATAAAATGTAATTTTCACACATACATTGAGTACCTACCCCCTTGCAAAATTAATAAATTGGAGGTCCGTATCAGGCATTTGATATGTCGATATTTACTTAAAAAATTCTAATTTGTTTAAGTAAAAATATTTATATTACATTTAGAATTACTCAGTGGTTTGACCATAAGCAATATCTATTTTATCTCGTTATAAATGGCAATATTTTTGTACTGTCAATTCAATTTCGCTAATATGTGTGTTAATTTTGTATTCTGTAAAATACTTCTCCCTGTAGATCTTCACATTTCTGCTCTCAATTTCCAAATAAACTATTATACATTCAGTCTAAAATTTTATTTATAAAAATATATGTACGTCGAACATTTAATATATATATGTTTTTTTAAGTATCTATCTACCTGAGTAAATCGGTTATTCACATGCATTAAAAAATATACGTATAAGGAATACTACCTTGAAAAATTTGCGATATACAACACATTTTGATAGCTTTAAATGACATTGAATGTTTGGTCCTTCGTGAATGAATCCAGATTTTATAACGTAAAAACTAATCTTATCCCTACAAAGAAAGAAATACGTGTTGGCGTATGACAAATAATATTTTGAAGTATTTACTCGAGTAGATACTTTACTAAATATCTAGGTCCTCTCTCTGAATAAATTATTATGTATTTACTAATTACAAACAGACATACGCGCGTGAAATATCAATATTCTTAAGTTTTAATGAGAGCTGCCCCCATTTTTAAACAATTGAGGATTTAAAATAGTCCAAGATGTCCGCGAATTCTACCATTTTTCGGATACATCGTGCGCATAGAGGATCATAACTTGGAGAAGCTGGCGGTGGCCGGAAATGAAGAAAACCAGGGAGGAAGATGGAGATCTCCCAGTTGATGGACCGACCAGAACAAATACACTCCTAGCTATCCTATTTTTTTTTTTTTTTAAATAGAGATGCGTACACGGAATACATGTCACATCAATATTCTTACTATTTTCAAAATAAACTAAACGAAACTATCGCTAACTAAACTAAATCTAACTAAGACCACTAGATCACTAGGCCAATGTTTTGACCACTACACCAACAAGCTACTCTATTGTAATGGCTCTCTTAACTGTGGGCTGCAGAGAAGGGGCAATCGTCAAAAAGATCAATAGGTAACGGGTGACCGGCTGAAGAAGAGAAGAACTATTTTCTAAACATTTGTTTGTGATATGCTAAGCGTTTCTCCCGGGACGAGGCTCGAGGTTACTAGGCATGTATAGTGTCTTATCGCTGGAATAAACAAATAATGCATACAAAGTCGTACAATATTTAATTTTGTAGCCTTAATTGACGAGCATGGCTAGTATTAAATAAACATGCTAAAAATTCAAATGTAAATAGCAACTTCGAGAATATTATTATTATTTATTCTTAATATAGTGCATACATAAGTATATACTAATATAAACAATATCAAAGTGTTACTTTAAAATATAACTTATATTGCACATATTCGCTTAGATTAATATTAACTCTTAAATACTAAATTAATGTATTAATTATAAATATATACATATAAAATCAATTTTGTCGAAAAATATTGTTTTTGCGTGCACTTCCCCGGATTGGAAATAGAAATCCAGGTTCGTATCCCGGTGACGCAAAAACAATATTTTTCGACAAAATTGATTTTATATGTATATATTTATAATTAATACATTAATTTAGTATTTAAAATATCACAGACCTATGTTCTGAATAATTACAACTTCACAATAAGAATGTGTTTTCCTTAATAATATATGTTGTATCGATGTATCCAAAATTTAATAAAAATGAATTGATAATTCTGGCGTCTGCAATCGGTTTACTCAAAGGTATTTGAGATTCTGTAAAAATAATGTAGATGGCTTTCAAAATAATGGAACGACAGGTGTATTAATTTGAAAAATGTAACATATAGGTTCGAAAATTTGTCAAGAAAAATACTGGCGTTATAGCACAAAGGTAGTGCACTTCCCCGGATTAGAAATAGAGATTCAGGTTCGTATCCCGGTGACGCAAAAACAATATTTTTCGACAAAATTTATTTTATATGTATATATTTATAATTAATACATTAATTTAGTATTTAAAATATCACAGACCTATGTTCTGAATAATTACAACTTCACAATAAGAATGTGTTTTCCTTAATAATATTAACTCTATATAATTTCTCCTCCTTTCTTATACCATCTGGCATTTCATAGAAAATCTTCATTGCACTGTACATCAGCGATTTCTGAGATTTAGCCATCTTCCCGAATGGCAGTCTCGTTTTACTCTCTTCTTGGATGATGTTCGTGCTCATGTTGATTTGTCTTATACATTTTGACGATATTATTTTACTGAGAATATATATGAAATATATTATCTGTTTATTAAAATAAACATACAATACTCTCATACAGTACATATTTATATGTATAAATACATTTATACTATTTATACTTCTTTCTTACGTCCACTGGCATTGCACTGAAAAATCTTCATTTCACTGTACTTCATAGATTTTTGAGTTTTGGCATTGTTCTCGAATGATAGTCTCATTCTATTTCTTCTTCTTGTATCTTGTTCATTCGCATTAACTTTTCTTATACATTCTGCCGATATTTTTCCTGTGAGTATTTTAAAAATTAACATTTATGCCCTATTATCGGAATGATTCTAGATGAGAACTTAACAATTTGGAAGAGAACGTCACGTTCATTGTTCGATAACAACGTATCGAGTCGAATTTCGTTTTGTTTCTTTTATTCTTATCCAAATATCTGGCGGCGTAACACAGAGGCAAGTTGGGAGGTTGTGATCACGACTCGCCAGGCGACTCGGGCGGAGAGCGCGCGCCGTGTTAACTATTAAGTGAACAAGAGCAGGGGCGGACCGCGTCTTAAAAAAGCCCGGCATATATTACCAAGTCGTTAATTAATAATAGAATCAATCATAGAAATGTAAAAATAAATGCAAGTGACTTTATTTGATGGGTAAATCGTCTGTCATTGTTTAAATACCTGATTTATTTTATTTTATTTAGTAGATAGATTTTCAAATAATTTGATGTCTGCAGGATTTAGCTATCATCACTTGATTTGCGAGATTTCGCTGTTCAATAGTTATGAAACTCAATATTAATATAACAGTCCTTAAAATTTCAATATATTTATGAGACTTATTAAATAAATGATACATGAGAGAATGTAGAAGACAAATATTTGAACAAAAATCAATATGTCACTGAACTCGATTGCAAACGGGACTTCATGCATCGTTCACTAATGATGTATCTATTTTTTCTTTCAAATATAAAATATCTGATGACGATAACGTAAGAATCTGAAATAAATATTTTTAATTCTACACGTATTTAACATTAAGTATTGCAAAATTGTGTTTGTTCAGAGGTGGATAAGCTTTAAGGGTACCGTCTTTAAATATATTCAAAATAATAATAATGTGTTTATTCCAGCGTGAACACGTTTTTTTTTAACCCGATTCGCCATAGAGATAATACATATTATGTTGTACATTAAAGCTATGAAATAAATATAATTAATAAATAAAAAAAAGTAAATAAAAAGTAAAAAGTTCACACATATATATATATATATATATATATTTGAAATCAATATATTACATATATGAAAATATTACATATAATGACTGATTGATTTAAATACATTTAAAGACGCACAATACACAAATTGATTGATTTCAAATTCATGACACTGAAAACCATTTTAATCCCGTCTCTTAAATGTGAAAAAGTGCGTGTAATCACGTCTATGTCTTGTTTATGTCATGCAAAGTTTGGCGTATTATTTCGCTTACGATATTTAATATGTTATAAATGGAGTTATTTATCCCAAAATGACACAGTTTACCAAAATTTGAGTACCACCTTAGACAATTTTCAACATTATGTATTCTAAATTATATAAAAATTTAACCATCCCGGAAATTCAGGATTTAAAATGTGTGTTATACAATGTGCTAATAATATATTTTAGTACATTAATTACACCATAAAATAAAATAATAACACCTTGTGCGAAAAACGCTCAATGGTAAAAAAATATAAAATTTGTAATTAAAAATATATATTGGGTACCTACTAGAGATTCTGTGTCGAGATGACACGGGAATCTCATGGTCTTTTGCTGTCTCGAGTCCCGAGACTTTAAAAAAAATAATCCGAGACTCTACTGATATTTCTTGACATTAACAATAATGATTCTGAAGGGAATTGTTTTGTCGGTTTGTTCAAACAGGGGATTATTTCTTTGTGAAATGTGATGTAAATATTTAAGATACAGTCGTATCTCATGACGAAACAAAATTTAGATGGAATATTTGAAAAAAAATATTACGAGACTTCAGTTTGTCATTGATTTTGACCGAATATATTATATGTATATATATATAGTTACGTTATTATCTTCCGATGTGTTTCTTGAAAAATTGTTTTTTTTTTTGTATAGGTATATTTAAAAATTTATTTGTTTATTTAGCTGTAAAAAAGTCAGTTAGTTACATATATTTACACTCATTTTAAAATGCATTGCCCAACTAGGCAAGCCTGTTTTAGGGCATATTGGTAAACAAATACATTTTACAAAACCAAAACTCATTGAAGGTAAAACACAATAAAATCGTATACGTAACATACAAGGCAAGTAAACGTGAAAATATTAAAAAAAATAAATTATATATATGTATATAAAAAAGAGAGAAAAAAAATACCAATGTGCAATACAATATGTAGTGTAAGAACATATTAGGTAAATGGACAAATGCAAAATCAATATGCTCTTCCTGATTTCAACGACCAATTAGAAATATTGTTTTAAATACTAATTAAATGTATTAAATAGAAAGATATACATATAAAATTAATATTATCGAAAAATATTGTTGTTGCGCCACTGGGATTCGAACCTGGATCCCTTTCTAAGTCGGGGAAGGTACATTATCCAACTATGCTACAGCGACAATATTTTTTTTTTTAGCGAAAAATTTTTCCAACCTATATGTTACCTTGTTGATATTAATATATTTAATCATATTTTATTTATTATATTATATATTATTTTATTTTACCACCTTTGAGTAATCTTAGTTGGATAATGCACCTTTCGCGGTTTGTAAAGAGATCCAGGTTTGAATCCCGGTGGCGCAACAACAATATTTTTCGATAAAATTTATTTTAAATGTATATCTTTCTAATTAATACATTTAATTAGTATTTGAAATATCACAGACCGTCTTTTCTGAATAACTACAACTTCACAATAAGAACGTGTTCTTCTAATGAAATATTGTTGGTTTTTTGTAATTTTTATAGAAATATTTGTTTTTTGTAATCAATTTGTAAATGTGAGTAACCTTAATTTCATTAAAGAACTATTAATAATTATTTTATCAAACTATTTTTATTTGACTTAATACGGATAATATCCCTAATATCTACTGTACATCATACATGTGAATATTTATTAAAAAATATTTTCTTTTTAATTCAATAAGGTCTCGATTCCCGGGAATTGCCGGGACTAGAAAATTTTGACGCCCGAGTCCCGGGAATTGAAAAAAGTCGAGAAATCAGAATCCCTAGTACATACCAGCTCAAAATATGTTTTTGCAAAAATATTAATAACATATTTTTATATTTTATTTAATTTTAATTAAATGTTATCTAAAGTCTCTTGTTACATAAATACGCTATTCAAAGACAACTACCAATCTAAAAATAACGATTCTTTCAATAATGTTTTAACAGATGGTATATTGTTTTGACAGTGATTTCAGACCGGTTCCGAAACACACCAGATTTCATAGATCCGCATTTAAATCACCCAACGTTATTAATATTCATGTTATGTAAATAAATCCTGAAAGCTTAATCAATACACAAGTCAAAAATCGAGAACGGTGTTATTTATTCAGTAAGCAATTATTTGAAATACAATGTTCGTTAACTTCATTAAACATGGATTTATCATTAATTCTCACGAGATAACCACATACTCTAACTGAGTCTGTAATGAAAATATAATGGGCCTCGAACATGAATTTCAAAATATTGAATAATTTTGAGCAGTGGCGTGGCAACTTCCCGGGCAGCCGGCGCAAGCCCCCGGGGACTTCGCTCGATGGGGGTCATTTCTCTAAAAATCTTCGAGTACGCACTAAAATGTAATGTATTACGATTTGATTCAAGATTATATCATATAAATTATTCGAAACAATTGATTTTGATTATTTCATCATGTATGCTTTTTAAATCGAATAGTAACGTTGCTAGCTATTTAAATTTAAGTTTGAAGATTTACATTCCACTACTAGCTGTCGCAATTGGTTCTATTTTTATGAAAAATTGAGAATTTATCGAATTTTTATGTGTATATTTTGAAGAATACCTATCAATTGATTTGATATTTATTAAAGAGAACGCATTCTTATTGTAAAGTTGTAATTATTCAGAACATAGATTCGTGATATTTTTTTAAATACAAATTAAATGTAAAATTACATATAAAATCAAATTTATCGAAAAATATTGTTCTTGCTACCGGGATACGAACCTGGATCTCTTCCTATCCGGGGAACATGCATTAACCGATTATGCTATACCAATACAGTGCATTGACGACAATCAGCCCTGATGATGGACCCCGTAATGGGATTCCAAAACGTCGGCCAAAAAGGTCTGATATACACAGCAGATTAGCCCAGAAAACTATACACAAAAGATTATACGTTACACTTTTCAAATTGATACATCTATCGTTCCATTATTTGAAAGCCATCTACCTCAAATACCTTTGAGTAATCCGATAGGAGACGCCAAAATTAATAATTATAATTTTTCTTTTGGTGTTTGATAGAAAAACCGTGATGGATGAGAAAAAATTTCTGACTTATATAAATAAGGATATTAATATAGATTTGATCTAACCTAACCTAACCTAATGACTAAAATGTTAATGCTTTTTTTGATAGATTTCGATAGAAATATTACTTAACTACTGCAGAAAATTTCTGGATAATTTCGATGCACTTTCTTTGATCGTGCCCAGGAAACCCCTAAAACACTCTTCATTAAAAAGTGTATCTAAAATAAATACCTATAAGCTTTTGTGGACACGATAATTTCCATATTTCTTATCATATTTTGATTAAACTTTTGTAAGATATTATCTTTATAAATATCTCAGTTGTGTTCGTTAGCCATAATGATATTATTTCAAAATGGCGTCTGTTTAAGAATTACAAAATTTAGATTATTGCGACAAGAGTCGAAAAGAATTTATTTGTATATTAATTTCGTGGCGAGTTGGCTCGATGGCCAGTTAGTAAGTTAGCCTTCCTAGCTAATCCGGCAGCGCGCTTGTCCTATACCGTTTACCCATTTACCGCTATGAATAGTATTGAATTCAACCTTACTAATTTATTTACGCCTAAAGCGTTAGTCTTACTTCCCATTTAAAAAATGATAAAGTGTTTTATATAAATTTATAAAAAAATAGACAGTTTTTTTTTTCGTGCGTTTTTTACAATTACGTTGAAAGTGGCTCATTGAATTTTTTTATTTATTCGTCTTGTATTACGTAATGTTTCAGTTATGATACTGTATGCAATACACATAGAAAAATATAATTTAAACCTACTCTAATAGAAATAATTATTAGTAGAACACATTCTTATTGTGAAGTTGTAATTATTCAGAACAGACGGTCTGTGATATTTTAAATATGAATTAAATATATTAATTAGATATATATATATATATATATATATCTTTCTAATTAATATATTTCAATCAAATAATGGAACGATTAAATGTATTAATATCAAAAAGGTAACATATATGTTCGAAAATTTGTCGCTGTAGCATAGTTGGATAATACACCTTCCGCGGTTAGAAAAGAGAACCAGGTTCGAATCCCGGTGGCGCAATAATAATATTTTTCGATAGAATTGATTTTATATGTATATCTTTCTAATTAATATATTTAATTCATATTTAGATATAATTATATACATAAAATTGAATGCCTATATATCCGTTCTCTATATAGCTCTACACCTTTTACCAATTTTACAGTACCATTTACCAATTTTAAGTACAGTTTAGAACTCTGCGCAAAAATAGGTACCTTCCCCATCCCTCCGGCCAACCTATCCTTATACTCACAAATGAATGTGAATAATATTGAATATTTAGGACCTTGGATCAAAAATAGATACCCACCTAGTATTATTGTAATGTGTATTGTTATTTGGGACTCATATTTATATATGATATAATTAATATTCAGTGCCTCCCACCTTCCCGTCTCTCCCCCGCCGCTAGTGAGCGGTTAGTCGATCGGTGACCTTGAATCGGAACGGTTAAACGCTGTTATCAACCTCGAAGGCTCCGTGAATCAATGTGTCGACCTTTAGCGAAATAGTGATAATTCCATACAGTCCACTGCATCCGAAGATGATTGAGAGACCCAAGTCCCCTTTTCCTGTTCCTGTTTCTGGCACCTAAGGTACGATTCTACTAATTTAGAAAAATAAAAAATTAACATAAATAAATATATCTTTATTTTAAAGAGAACGCATTATCGTGATTGTTCTGTGATATTTTAATACAAATTAAATGCTTCAATTAGAAAGACATACATACAGATAGAATCTATTTTATGGAAAAAATGTTTTATCTGCTACCGGGATTTGAAATTTGTCGTCAATTTACTAGGCTAACATGGTGTAAAGAGTTCCTGATTCAATTCAAATTTAATTTGTATTTTAAAATATTGCCATTATTAAGGAGAACACATTCTTATTGTGAAGTTGTAATTATTCAGAACATAGGTCTGTAATGTTTTAAATACTAATTAATTGTATTAATTATAAAAAAATAATTTTATCAAATAATATTGTTGCAGTATTTTTAACGACAAATTGTTGCGCTTTTTCAAATTAATGCATATAGGTTCGAAAAACACTCACCGTGTCATAGTTGGCAATGCACCTTCCAAGATTGGAAAAGAGACTCAGGTTCGAACCCGGTAGAGCAACAATAATATTTTTCGATAAAATTTGATTTTGTATGTAAAAATACTTAACCTAACTACGTAATAATTCGTTCTAAGGGACAAATAATTTATTTTAATGTATGTAATAATACATCCCATTAGTGATTGAATGGGTAAATCTAGACTACACGTTTATAGGTCGTGTTCGATCCACGCACTCAAAACACAAATGATCACCAGAAAGTGACTAAAAATCAAAGTAAAATGTATCCAATTATCATTAAATAAATTATTATACTATGTCTGGAAAGGCGTCATTTTTTGTGTATACTTTTCAGTAACTACGTGGTTCACTGTTCGGTAGTCGGCGCCACGCTCCTCGGTAAGCCGGGACCCCTCATGATCTGCACTAATAATTGAACTTCAGTCGGCTCACCGCGGAGCAATCGCCGATTTGTCGTGACCGGCGCGTGAATCGCCGCAAACGAGATGAATCATACCACCCGACAATGGTTCCTGATCCGGGGTCCCATTGTTGTCTCTGTTACTTTTGTAACGTCCGACTCTCATCAAGACGTGATGACGCGGTAGGAATGCGCGCGTGTGATCAAGAACGTATTTTGGTGTACGATCCATCCGGATTTTGGTGTACGATTCATCCGGATTTTCAAAACAGTCCGACAATGATCGAAGATAATGTAATGATGGATTCATTACTGTAGTGACTTTCAAATTTATTATCGTAGTGATCAGTGTGGTGCCTTGGAAATACTATCACAGATTCCCTTTGGGGTTCTATTCTATATGTGTACTTCTCGAGTTGCTAGATTTGAGTCCTTGTCGTGAAACTCAGTAGATATATGTAACAATTATCGTTTATTACAACAACTTATTTACAGAGTGTACAATTATATAACTCAGATATTATTATTACTATTGCAAAGAGAAAGAGACCCATTCTCCCAGTGACGGCCTCTTATAACCCATAATCCCCACCACTCATCTGACATATACATACACACACACATATAAAAGTGACAGTTCTCACAGTTATTTATTTTTAAATTAACGACTCTAATTGAGCCTTATACACTAGACATAATATATTACAATTATACATAAAGTAAGATAAAAATGAAAAATAAAGAATATAATTAATATGCACATGATAAAAGTTACATTATGGCAAAAAAATACGATCTGTCAGTCATAAATAAACATGTTAGAATTTCTCTGTATTTCGGTAATGCTATATTCCATACATCGGCAACATCGGCATACTCGTTACCAAAACTATTGAATTCTGTGCAATGGAGAATTAAACTGAGCAATCGTCCCAATATTGTAACAATATTGTTAATCGACATAATCGCATAATTAAATTATTTTTGAAATGCTTATATCTTTGACATGGTTGAGATTAGGTACGTATTCCTTGAACATTTTTGACTCATAATGTTTTCATGTATCCACCTATAAAATAATACGGACTAGGTTTGTTACACCCTGTATAATATATTTAATAGTAATATATTTTCATTCCTTCATTCCTTCCTAGTGAACTACACAACACACTGTACTAATAGTACTCACTCGATTTTTTTATCATAATCATTTTTGTTCTCTTATGGTTCGAATAGATCCGGATGGAATACAGAGTAAAGCGGGATGTGATTCATGAATCATGTTTTGCGCGCGGATTAAAATGACGCATCCAGTACACACGTATCTTTACCGACTTCCAGAAACCTCAGTTTTGAGAGATCATCATGGACACGGGCCATAAGTCTAGTCGTTCGTAACATTTTAGCCCCTCTCATCACGCGAGATGGTCGAACAAATTGTCAACACTCTTAATGTTTATAGTTTTCACGGTCTTTTGTCATTGTTTAGAAATAATTTTAACGGATAATTACGCACGGAAATACGGATGGAAGCGCCGAGAACAATCGCTGACAGTGACGAAGTACGACAGTATTCTGAAAATAATATTTTTAAGTATGTGAATATTGTTCAAACGCTCAAAAATAGACGAGGACGTGCACGTCACAATTGACGACACGTTCAATGTTGTGTAATAGTAATCAAGACATGATTGATTTAAAAATATGCTTGAAGATCAGTAAAATCTAGTGTTATCACATTTCTGAAATCTTTTGACTGAGTTGAGCAAAATTAAAATTCTTTCTAGTGTATTCATAATTTTTAGATCGTAAAGATATAAATATAATATTACTCATGTAACCTATAGGATTATTATCAGCTGTTTCCCATCCACTGGCGGAATGAAGGCCTCCCCAAGTATCTCTCACCTTTTTCTGTCCATAGTTATTCTCTGCCAAGCATTTCCGCAGATTTTATGATTTCGTCAGTCCGGCGGATGTTAGGGCGACATCTTGGTCTCTTGATTCCGCTCGGATGCCACTGGATGACTGCATTCGCCCAACGATTATTGTCCATCTTCCGAGCAATGCAACCTGTCCATTACCTGGCCGTTTTATTTTCTTGGAATATTAAATTATATCAACTACTTGTTTATTTTCTTATTCGCGCATTTTTTTTCTGTTTCTTCGTACACCATTCCATACCTCTTTTTGTGTTGAGAGACCGTGTTTCGCAGCTGACTTGAGCGCTATAAATATACATTGAATGAACACTTTTCTCTTTTATCTATCTAAAAAATATTAATAGTTAAGCTTGAATAAATTATTCAAGTAATTAATAAGGCATTCTTTGGAGATTTTATATTTCTTGATCAGATTATAAATGATAGGTAGTACCTACACTGATTAAATATAAATATAATATATAGTGCTTTCAGGTGCATGTCAAGAGCACTGCGCGCGCACCTTAAAGATAACATTTCTCATAAACACATGTTAAAAAATAGTATTTTATTATGTATGCATATAAGAGTGGTACTAAATCTCTTTTGACATCAAAACGTAGTATAGAAAAATAATAATCGTGAAATATAGATATACCAAGAACGTGCAGTTTATTAAAACATTTAAAAAACTATGCATAACTAAAAGTTATTGGAAATAAATCAGTATTACAACTTCTTTAATAATATTATTGTTAATATTTCAATAAACGTATTTCATTAAAAAAAAAAAAATTCTACGCTACGACCAACATATACTATATTTTGACTTTCTTGTTTAACCCTTTCAGTGCAAAACAAAAATTGTGCTAAGAAAAATTAGCGTTCATATTACATACTTACGCAGGAGGCAATCAGTCCATATATTTAAAAAAAAACCGCATTACTAGATTACCTCGGTTTGTAAAGAGATCCAGATTCGAATCCCGGTGGTGCAACAACAAAATTTTTCGATAAAATAGATTTTATAAGTATATATTTGGATTTAATATATTTAATTCATATTTAAAATATCACAGACCGTCTGTTCTGAATAATTACAACTTCACAATAAGAATGTGTTCTCTTAAAAATAGATACCCACCCAGTATTATTTTAATGTGTATTATTATTTGGGACTTATATTTATATATATGATATAATTAATGTTCAGTGCCTCCCACCTTCCCCTCCCTCACCGAACGGCTAAACGCTGTTATTAACCTCGAAGGCTCTGTGAGTTTATGTGTCGACCTTTAGTGAAATAGTGAAATAATCATACAGTCCACTACATCCGGAGATGATTGAGAGACCCAAGTCCCTTTTTCCTATTCCTATGTTTCTAGCACCTAAGGTGCGATTCAACCAATTTACAAAAAATAACGTTAAATAAATATATCTTTAATTTAAAGAGAACACATTATTATCGTTGTTGTTCTGTGATATTTTAATACAAATTAAATGCTTTAATTAGAAAGGAAGGTAAGTCAAGATGTTTACACATAAAAAAAATATACAGGGTGTAATAGACTTAATCCACAATATTTTGTGTAGATAACTTACTATATTACGAGTCAAAAATGTTCAAGAAATATTTGAAAATTCTGCACTGTTATGGAAAATATTATTGTTTGAAATTTTTACAAAATCGTGTTACGCTTGAAGTCTACGTACTTTGAAATAAATATTTGCGAAATTGCTGAATTATTAATCTATATCTTTGCTTTAGGCCCTAAATCATCTAACAAAAAAAGTCTAGCTGCTCGAGATTCGATGACTTTTAATTTTTTGTATTCAATATATAATTTGAAATCAATAAAACTCTTTGTACTATTTGTACCTGCCTGCCTCAGTTCGGTCTTGGTCTTATTCTTCTTCGAACTTTCTTCTTCTCAATAACCATTAACCTCTCCAGGTTCTCTGTAAATGATTTGTTCAAAGAATACATCTTAAACACATCGTTAAGAGTCAGTTCTAAATGTTTAGCTCTTCCAGAATGAAGTCTAGTTTGCCTTACTGTCCACAGTTGAATATGTAAAGTAAATATACCAAAAAATTTTATATATATACCCACTAAATAGATCGCAGATGTCACCTGAATGGAGAATATGTGTCAAAATATAAAAATCAGTTTAATGGATATACCTAAACCATTTTGTTACGATAATACAGTTAAAATACACGTTTTATCACTTTCAGTGACAGTTGTGACCTATGATACTAGATATTTATGAAAGGATTCCGGAAAAATTATACAATAACAATTATAATGTACGTATCATAAATATAATATTGCACATAAGGGAATTCATGGAAATAAATATCCTGATCAACTGGCCAAGGAGGCCACTCTTTCCGGAGTTTTCCATGTGATGTATGACAGGTTAAATATCGTAAAAAAAACGTACGAATTCTATCCGGACAGCACAATCATAAGGGTAATTAGCTTAAAATAACTCAAAGTTCTATTCCCCGCACCTCCTGGTTCTCCGAAAGGAAAGTCTCTAAAAGAACTGTATCAAATATCTCTAGAATGAAAATTGGGCAATGCCAAGTAGCCTCACATTTGTTCAGATTGAACTTGATAGATTCCCCAGTGTGTGAGTGTGGTGCCGAGGAGTAAATTCTTTACCATATCTTTTTTCCCTGTTCATTGCGGATCACAGGTTCTTTTACAGTAATCTCATCCATGATAACTTTCAACTCCTGGTTAACTTGTGTCATCTTCTTTCTCTTAACTCGCCACATTTAATGTACATAATAAGCAAATTTTTTGGACAACAAAGTTATTGACTTGTAATGTAATATTTCCTATTCTATAATATTATAGTACTTTTTTCTATAAAATCATAAATGGCACAAATCACCCTTGAAGAGTGGATAACCTATTTAAAAGTACATTAAAAAATATTTTATTTAAAAAAAAATAAACAGCTAAAATGCTTGTATTTATTTATTTATTCAACTGTGGTCCGAAAAGGGTTGACCAAGGCTGTTTAATCATGTAATTAACTCTTATAGAGCCGGTTATCAAAATTATTCACTTAAATACATAGATCGATCGGTAGAACTTTCCATCAAAAACGAATTAAATAGTTTTAAATGCGTTTAAAATTCAGTTATTTTAACATATTTATCCCATTCCGAAGAAAAATAATTTGAAACTAAATTTGGATTTACAAAATAGGCACGCTAATGACATGTATCTATGATTATAAAAATATATTTGATGAGCTAGTATCATTGACAAAAAAAAACTAAAATTAAGAACTGGAAAAGCAAGAAGTAATTTCATTTATATTATATATTTACTGAAAATATTAATAAGACTTAAAATATTTTATTATTTTAGTGAAGTGAAAATATACATTCGACGATAGAGAATCTATGAAAAGGGGCAGCAAAGAATAAACAAAATATGGATACTACATTTCAGTTACGGCCATTATTGTATCTGTAGTTATTTTGTAGTCGTTGCCATTCTTTGGTCAGGGAACCAGCTTTCCATGAGAGCGCCGCTTGCACTAGAGTTGGTGCTGAGGTCTTAATGTCTCAGAAGCGGAACAAATCCATATATGCGGCCTTCGACAAACATTGTAGATGCGCTGCAATAACGCGCCAATCCGAACAGTATTCTGTATGAGTTGTTGTACTGAATTCGCCACTGCTACTAACGTATCTTCGTCTCCAACCTCTTGTACGTCTCTTGCTTGCATTTCGACCAGAGCTCGCAGGTATATATGGTATAAATTAATCAAATTATCGATAGCACTAAAAATGAGATCGGTTAGTATCAGTGGCGTGCAGTAGGTATAGATTTAGGTTATGCTGCTACCAATGATATGTACAATACATTCATATTTAATACAATATATGTATTTTCGTTTAACTAACGTCTTTGGACAAAATAAATCCGTCGTTCATATGACCCTATCGTGTATTTATTTATAATTTTAGATTACTGTTAATAGTGTTCTTAATGTTTAAGTTTTAACGTAAAATATTACTTTCTTGCCTATTTGAAAAGTACATGAACGTTTTTAAAAATACTTTCTATGACTGAACATGATTAATTTATTGTTTGAAAATACTTAGATATTTAAATAATATAACTAAAGGAAATAATTATTTTTATTAAAGGTTAACGTAGGAAATAGTTATGCCAATTAAATTACAAAATTAAAATTTACAGAACAATCATTAAATAAACAGGTAAGATAGTAAAATTCGCGAATTAGTAAAAGAGGAAGCAGACACTTGAATGATTTGCGCGCATTTGTAACCCTTTCTAATGTTTTTCTGTTAATAAACAGCATAGGTAACGACTCCATACAAAACGGATCAACAGAAAGGAATCTTCAATTCAGTAAATAGCCATTTATGTTACTTGAGTAATTCACTAATTTAAAGACAGAACTGAGTAATGTGAATAGCATGATGCGGCGAATAAAAAAAGAGCGCCATGAGTACAGCAGTGAGTTGCGGTGAGTTTTTAGAACTAAGCAATTAAAGTCTTCACCCACAGATGGCACTAATTGCAAAATAATGTGTTCGTTAATGTTAATACAATTTTTTAATTAATAAACTATATAACATATCTATATCACAAGCGTATAAGAACCTTTTTTTTTACGTTAATCTAATTAGATGCAATGTCAACAACTACAGTGAGTTGAAAAAGTTAGTAGTGATTTTATTACGCATCTCAATAATATACAGGGTGTAACAAGTACACAATATTTTATGGATGGATATCTGACTAAATTACGAGTCGAAAATATAATAAGGAATATATGTATTATCTCAATTATTTCAGAGATAGAAGCATTTCAAAAAAAAATTGGTAATTATGCGATTATTTCGATTAAATAAAATATTTGATTGATTCCAAATTATATATTGAATCCAAAAAATCAAAGGTCATCGATTTTCGAGCAGCCAGACTATTTTTTGTTAGACGAGTTAGAGCCTGAAGCAGAGATATAGATTAATAATGAATAAATACACATTAAAAAGTATATAATCTTAAATCTTAACATGATTTTGTAAAAATATCAAACAATAATACTTTTCATAATGGTGCAGAATTTGCACATATTTCTTGAACATTTTCAACTTGTAATTTACTCGTGAAATTTTGTGGACTGGGTCTGTTGCAACCTGTATATATTATATGTTACATATAACATTTTTATCTTTATTTCAAAAAGACATTTCCATCATTCAGAATCAGACTGGCGCTTCTGCAAAATACGTCACGTCACTAGTTACAATGACCGTCAATTATAATAGCTCATACATAATTGATTTATATACACATTATGTCTTGCATATACTTGGTATATGTTCTGATCTCCTCCAAAGTACACCTCTGACCCTAAGAATACTAGTATGTAGATCTTTATTTAAAGTCTGCTCACCTTATCCTAGGTCTATCTATTATATTATTCTGCTGTCTTCAAGTTAATTATCGAGCAGTCATTTCTACGATCTTTGAATCTAGCCTTCTAGCATTCTAGCCTTCATTGTCTTATAAATATTATAATCTATAGATTCTCAATATCAAATTCTAATATTTAATTATAATTATAAAAAAATTGCTCACCTCTAGTGAGCTTTGTAACAAGCGAGCATTAATAAAGAGCTTAATGCTTAATGTGTCTTAATGATATTTTCTAGTACCTATTCTTCGGCAGTGCAGTAGCATCTTTATTATTATTATTTTTAAATAAATAGTTTTTTCGAACCAGAATAATATATTCAACGTAGATGTTGACATAAAATGCTTAATTGTTGGTATTATTGTTTACATAAGTATAATGCTTCGACACTTAGATACGAGTATATATCTAATAGGTAGGTTGCTTTATAAGAATATTCTTCCTATTCTCGTTTTCATACGATTTTCTATAGAGACATTTTTAAAATGAAAAAAAAAAAACTGTCACAGTGTAATAATTGTATTCTAAGAAAAATAAATACGTGTAATTATTCGGAGCGGCATGGAGACAGGCTTCAAAGTCTTTAATATTCTGCCGACAGTCTTTATAAATGTTATACAAATATAATAAAAACCAACAGAACAGAAAGACAGATAACTTTTAATTAAAATGAGAAGCGATTGAGATAAAAGCTGTCGGCGCACAACTTCAAAACAATTACATGTGTTTTTATTGAAAAACATAGATAAAACACATTTCGTTCCATTTTGTAGATAGTCCAATGTCTAGGTACTGGAATGTTGATAATAATATATGACGTAGACAATACTAGATAATAGGTATATCGTAATCCAATATTAGGAAGAATGACTGTTTCTGATGTGTCAACATCTTAGGTCGTGCCCCCTTCTCAAAAATGTTAAATACTAAAGTAATTTCTAAAATAATATGTAAAGAAAAAGCAAACAAGCGTTATATTCGTCACACACGTCATACACACACACACACATATATATATATATATATATATATATATATATATATATATATATAACTGGCGATTTTTCTAGGTTAGATCGCGGTTCTTGTAGATGGTCCGGTAACACGTGCCATTGTCAAGGCGTTGCCTCAAAAAGTCACTGTACAACCGCACTCGTTCGTATGAGACATAAATACCACTCAGCTGTGGGGATTTGACAATATCACGTGTTGCCGTTTTCTCAAAGTAACCATCTACATTAAACACTAATCTAATCTATAAGAAATGCTGGTTCCATACACTAGTGGTCGCAAAAACCTTAAATTAAATATATATATACATATATAACTGTAGGTACTCCACTGGAACAATTTACTAAAACCAGTAATTTATACTGATCAATTATCTTATGAGAAATTTGTCACCGAACAATTTACTAATGCATATTTACAATTGAGAAACTTGCTATTGAGCAATTTCTTCTCAAGCATTTTGCTATTGAGGGATTCGTCACTATACGTCATTGCTTGAATTTTCTACTAATTTTACGTACGATCGCCATTATCAGCAGTTTTTTATCCACTACTGGATGAAGGCCTCCCCAAGTGTCTCTCACTCGTATCTATCCATTGCTATTCGCTGTCACGTATTTTCACAAATTTGATGATTTCTTCAGTCCAGCTGATTTTAGGGCGGCCTGTTGGCATCTTGATTCCGCTCGGGTACTAATGGATGACCGCAATTCGTCCAACGTACACCGACATACAAAATCTTAGCGTATAAATTTACGCTCATATAAATGCTGGCGTACAAGGTTTTGTCGTACAAATGTTGCCGTATAATTTTCTCACAATCCACAAATCTATTGACCTCTCTTATTTCCAAGAGATTTGTACACTTAACGTTGCTTTTACGTAGGTACTTTGAAGGTGTTCAGCGTTCACCCCACGTAAAGATCCCATTAATGGAGCTAACTACAATACTGACGCGCGTCGTTTGTTTTGCTAATATGCCCTGCCACCTAACTCGGGCCTCGGGGGCTGCAGATCACAGGCTGGGGAGGAAACCTGGTGGATAATCTATTCTAATAAAACAGAATAGAAGAATTCATATTATGCATACATAATGGTATCTAATTTTTTAAACACACTTACAAAATCTTGTGTCCGCATATAAGCAGATTAGAATAAAAAAATACGAATTTAATATCAATAATATATTTTATTAAATCAGTGGCGTAGCTGCCGCCCGGGGCTTGAAATCACTGAACAAGTAATATATATAATTTAATGTAAAATAATTTTGTAGTACCGTAAGTATTTTAAAGGTTTTTATTTGAAAATATACATAAGTACGTAAAAATAATTATTTTCAATTAAAAAAGTAAAACGAGGTGTGCTTATTAAAGAGGGGGAGGGGATATTATTCACCTTTACAATTTGACGTCAGGTTTTATACATAATAGCTCTCAATCTACTTATTTTTTCAAGTGTTAACTTCATATTTTTTTATTTAATGATTTTTGCCAAAAAAGTATCGGAACCAAATTCTAATCTTAATGATTTTCATTAATTATATTATTAATATTAATTTTCTTTAAATTTAAATTAGTACTGATGTATTTTTGTGATGTCCTTGGGATTGTACGGTTGTGAGTGAGTGTAAATGCGAGTATATAAAGGGCGGCGCGCGGCAGGGCGCGGCCTCTTTCTCCGCGTGTTCATCAGCTTAATCGTTTGACCTATACTAGTGATATACCTTGTAATAAATTGTATCGTATTGTAATAAATGTATAATTGTTACAAATTCTATTTCTTGGACCTTCACATTACGAGGTGTACGCGGAAGACGTACTTAGAAGTCAAATGCGTAACAATTATTATGGCGTGATTATTTATCATAAAAAATATTAGAAACACATCATTAATAATTATATAAATACTATGAATAAAATAAATTTTGAATGTATTTGTATGTAGAATTTACGTTAAAAAGTATATTTTGATAATAAATACTGAATCGGTGGTTTCACATAAAGATATCAAATTTCATAATATTTTACACCAACGTGACAACGTTGTAACCAATGTTCCCTGTAACCTGTGCGGGTTCGCGCCCGCACTCAATTTGACATCATAGCGTACACAAAAAAATAACGCGCGCACACAATTGTTAACAAAATTTCTTCTTCGTGTGCCGCCTTCTATAGAAGCCTAGCAACCATATTGTAATATGTTAAATTATCCTTTATAAGATCACCAACATTTCGAATATTGAACAACTTTTTAAGTTTACACAGCCAAGATCTCTTTTTACCTACGCCTCTGCTGCCTTCTATCTTTCCCTGTTGTAAAAGATAATATTTTTCATTGCGGATAATGTGTCCGAAGTATGTAGCTTCCTTAATAGTTGTTATTAGTTCTCTTGACTTATTTATGCGTTTTAATACACGCGTGCTTTTATACGTAATTTGTATATAAATTATACAAAAATGAAAACATTTTTTATGCATTTGCGTAAATAAACATTATTGACCAGATGTTTTTCTAAGACACGAATAAATTTGATTGGGCAAATGAAATATACATTCATTTATCTATTTTTATAAGTGACATGTAATAATCTGAAAATGCATAAATAACGTTCCTTCAAAAAAATTAAAAATCAGTTATTCGTTAAAGTGTGACACTATCGGCTTTTTTTATCTCCCCGTTGAAATTGAAATAAATAGCTTGTTAAAAGTAGTAATTAAATTTAAACATAATACTATCACACAGCACTTTTTTTCTACTCCAAGGTTAAAGATATATTAAGCGGTCTTAATAATTATTATTACGGATCGGTTTATCTACAGTTTTTTTAATTTAATTTTAAATATTTACAGATGCGCGTGGTTTTTGTGAGAGCCTATCATTAGATAACGAGCAGCTTTAGACTGGTGTGCACGAACGATCTTAGTAATATTTAATTAAGATAAACTTTTTTTAAATATTTGACTATGAATAAGAGCAAAAAGAGTCCGGGATTTTAATGGCTGTCCGGGGCTTTAAAAAATCCGGGTTTCCAACGATTCCGGGATATTTTTTAATCAAGTATTCATATATTTAGTTCGACAAATCAGGATAATAAATCATCTGGTTTAGTCCGGATAATAAAGCATGAGTTAGTCTGGATATACTTGTTGAGAGAGAAATCAGCATGACAAGGCAGCTGGGTTAGCCTGGATATACTTGTTGAGGGACAAATCAGCATAAAAAACATCTGGATTAGCCTGGATATACTTGTTGAGGTGAGGAATTTATTCTATATTTTACTGTAAAATTTCATGTAAGAATTCATTTTCATTTTCTGCGTCAAGTAATTTAAGGTAGCAATATTATTTACAGATAAATATAAATATTACTCTAATGAATCATTGGGTGTATTTAAAAAATGTATCTATTTAATTATTTATTTATTGATTAACCCCAGAATGACATAATAATTATTGTAGATAGTCAATTTATTAAATAAATTGGTGCAGAAATATTAGACACCTATTGCCCGGTTTCATTCACTTTTTTTAATCACGACTGGAAAACCTCGGAATCACCCATATTTGAAAAGTATATATAATTATATACACATATTGAGTATGTAAATATATAATATTTAGAGAAAGTTGGCAATGTAATAACTTTCCACCGATCTGCTAATGGTCATCGTATTTATTTTGTAATTTCTGTTCCGAGTCGGTTGTATTGTCCTTCTATTTCTTATATTCTGTTATTTAACTATTTTTATATATGCAAATTTTTCCATCATACTTCAAAATATTCGAAATTAATCTTATGGATCGAGATTATCTTATACAGATATGAAGAAAAATAAAATTACCAGGATTTATCATTCAGCCTTCTCAATTCCCAACGTTTTTAGAATCCACATCTGAAGAAATCCAATGGTTTGGAGACGAAGAAGTTGTCAAGCCAATTTTGAAGAGAAGCATCATCATTAAAAGAAATTCCTTAGAGATTATTGAATAAAGGGCGGAAAATATTATGGAGCAAGATCAGGAGAATACTGAGTAACCTCCCAATGTGCGTTTGGATAGTCGATTTTGTAATGTTAAAAGTATATGGACGAGCATTATCATGCTGAAAAATTACTTGATGCCAGCTTCCTGGTCGTTTTACTTGAATTGTAGCCTCAAGGTAATAGAGTTGTTTGAAATAAATCTAAAAAATGATGGTTATGAGGTTCGGAAGTCGCTCAAAGATATATTAGTAGTGGTGTTCAATTCATGCCTTAACTCCTCAGTTAAACTCAAACAAAATGAATGTTCAGAAATGTTCGTTATTTTACACTTGACACTACATTTTCTTTAGTTAACAATTAACACTAACTTTCTACACAATGAAAAAATCAAGGCATTTTAAATAAAACAATACTATAGGATATCAAAAATATTATTTCCAAATCACCATTTGTCATAGAAAGCAAAAATTCTACAAATGTATGCATCAACTCAATATAAAACATTACATTTAAAAAAAATATAGATGCTAATGCGGAATACGTGTCACATCGATATGCTTACTATTTTGAAACTAAGGGTGGTGTTATGAAATTAGGTCTAACTTGCAGGCCTCTTGGAAAGAGGCTCGAACCGAACTGTGTATATTATTAAGGAGAACACATTCTTATTGTGAAGTTATTATTTAGAATATAAGTCTGTGGTATTTTAAATACTAATTAAATGTATAAATACATTATATTATTATACATTTAATTTGTATTTAAAATATCACAGACCGTCCGTTCTGAATAATTACAACTTTACAATAAGAATGTGTTCTTCTTAATAATATATTAGTTACATCAATTTGTCCAAAATTGAGTAAAAATGAATTATTAATTCTGGCGTCTCCTAACGGATTTCTCATAGGTATTTGAGTTTTCGTAAAAATAAAGATGGCTTTCAAATAATGGAACGATAGATGTGTCAATTTGAATAGTGTAACATGTGATTTCGAAAAATTGTCGTCAATGCACTGTGTTGGTATAGCATAATCGGTTAATGCACGTTTACAGGATTGGAAGAGATCAAAGTACCAACTTCTGTACCAACAACAATATTTTTCGATAAAATTGATTTTATATGTCTTTCTAATTAATAATTTGTATTTAAACTATGTATATCAATCACTAGACCAACAAGGACGTCAAAGTTAATTGTATAATAATAATAATTTAAAAAACCCGTTAAAATTTTCTGATGCGTATCTGCTAATTAGATAAATTTTTAAATTTTTTCGAGACTTTACTAATAAGTGAAGACTAATTAATTTTGTAATAATCATCTCTTCCTGACGCTCGCTACAAGTAAAATATTATGTCAGTCATGCCATTGTACTCTAACTGGCAAACTAAAAAGGCGACCCCCCATCCCCTGCCAGGCTGCAGCCCTTGAAGGGGTGTGCATCTGTTAAAACGCGCCACCATAATCAAAATCAACCCCAAAACAAGGCCATTTCAAGCCTCATTCCCCACAGAGCTGAAGTTATTACTTGTGGGTCCCTTATTAGAAGGGGGCCCTGGTGTATTTGATTGGCCAGGTACAGAGACGGCTGTTTTAGTTAATCTTGATTAAAACATGCCAATAAAAGTGAACGGGTAGAAAAATTTGTTGTATTAATTTTCTGGTCGGCGGCGCGCAAGGGGTTAACTGCAAATTTGAACTGAAGGAAAACTGTGCACCGACGCTTTTCTTTCAACAAATTAACTTTTGAATTTTACAAATCGTAATTAGTAATTCAATCGAATGAATATTAAGTAACGTTAACATGTTTTGCCTTCACTATCTTTAATGTAATTGATAATTGAGACGCCCTGCAACAACACTGTATATCGTTTTTACTAATGTTGATAGATAGACGGAGCCTCGACCATATTGGACGATATATTGTTATGTGCTATGATCACCTAGAATGAAGTATGTAATAGTATTTTTGTTTATTTAATGGTTGCTTAATATATTATTCGAATTTACATTCATAATTCAGTTCTACCCAAAAACGATCTACAGTGTTATTACAGGGGTAGTCTTAATTATTATAACAATCTACCCCTCCATATAATATGATTTTCGTGTTCGAAAAAATATTCATAAATTCAATTAAACAAATAATAATGAATTCCGGTCGGACAGACGGAGATAGTAACCATTACGATGTCGAGAAATCAACGCGATGCGAAAATAGCAGTATACAAGTGTTTAAAACTAATTAACTAACTTACCATCACGCAGTCTCCCCGCAGAAATAGGCAGAGGGGATAGAATGCGATACTCTTCATGCATTTTCTCATGCACGCTTTTCGGTTGTTAAAGATTTTGAGAGAACAGGGTAATTTATTTTAAGCTCATTATAAATATTTAACAATTCCAAAAAGTAAAAGTGAAAAGTTTAATAAGGGTAACTTTTGTATAAATAATAAGTATAATAATATAGTAATTAGAGAAATGCCCAAAATGTGAGATGTACCCCAATTAATACTTAGTGCGTATAAAATATGTTTAATATTGCATAATCAAATCGGATCGTGAAAATAAAATAGAAAATATAGTACCCGCTGAATAAACACATTGTTAAAATTACAAAAGGTGGTGCGTAATGTTAAACTTTTTTTGAAAAAAAAATCGTGAGAATAGTGACTATTATTAAATGTATACACTTTGAGATTACGCTACTTATTAACGCATTTAAAAATAAATTCATAAAAAAATCACTCCCACTTTTTGTTTTATAAAATATTTTCAAAAAAAAAGTGTGACCGATGAAGTTCAAATTCCGGACACGTCGCGTCGTGAGAAAAATGAATCGAAAAAAGTCTCATGGACTGATTTTCTACCCCTTTTGACACGCGAAAGGATAATTTGACAGAGAAAAAAAAACGTTAATCCTTTTTTTCGAACCGATGGAAAGTCGATTTGGGCATACGGCCACGCTACACATTAAAATTTAAGCCACAGCCGTGTCAAATTATTTGGGCGGTAAAAAAAAACAAACAAAAAAGGTCGAAAAAAGTGTAATTTTTCACCGACGCCTCCTGGCGGCAGAACAATGCAAATTGCCAAATAAAGGATTAATTTGCAAATGTTTTTATAAAGCGCTATGTCAACATGATTTGTCCGGTTTATAACGAAGCTGAGGGTCGAAGTTGAATCCATTGTTCGGGACAAAGTCGAGTATTCGCATTATGTAGTATTATTCTATGTTTACCTCCGTATAAATGTGGATGAATTTTAGGATAAATCTCTTAGAATTTATCATCCATTGAATGGATATTTTTTACCAGAAATTGAATAAAATCCGAAATTTTATAGTATCAACTATTCAGTATTTTCCAATCACCTTTTGGAAACAAACCATTCTTTTGATATTAAAAAGGGTTTAGAAATTATACATACAAATACTAGGGGTTTACAGTTAGATAAATTTGAAATTTTATACATAAGAAAGTTGTTAATAGCAAGCTAAATATTATAAATAACCAAATCTTTTTTGCAAATATTCACCTTTTAAATTTGTTTTCATATTAGTTCTTACTTATGCACCACTTTATTGTTTTGTTTTTATCTATGAATGTGTTTTTAATTTTGGAATACATTTTTTCCTGAAAAAGATACCATAGATATAGAAAAATCAATAAATAGCGGTTTAAACAAAGTATTTTGTCTAATTATTAATTTAAAAAAATTGTATTTATATTATTAATAATTTTAAAACTTTCATGAGACATCCTGGGAAGTATGAAATCTTGCACTTTATAATGCACGGAGAGATTGCTGGAAGTCGGGGGCTTGGAAAAAGAAGATTAATATTATGACCATTCCTCTAAATTACTTTCTGGCTTCATTTTGTATAAATAATAAAACAAAGTACTTTATTTAAACCACTATTTATTGATTATTCAATGTTTCAATACCTATGGTATCTTCTCCAGGAAACAATGTATACTTAAATTAAAAATACAAGCATAGATAAAAAACAAAACTATAAATAAGTAGAAACTAATATGAAAACTAATTTAAAAGGTGACTATTTGCAATAAATAAATAAATCCTCTTTCATATTAGTTCCTACTTATTCATAGTTTTGTTTTTATCTATGCTTGTATTTTTAATTTAAGTACACATTGTTTCCTGAAGAAGATACCATAGGTATCGAAACATACTGAATATATCTCTTGTAGAGCTTTACAGGGCCGCAGTAAACAAAGTGATATCCAACCTCCGTTGAACAGATAAGGCGCGAGAAGAAGAAAAATTTCTAGCCACATTTCGGTGACTGGTGTATCGTCATCATCACCATCGTGGCACCATAGTCTGGGGTGGGCCCTTCGCTAGTCGAACCTCGAAAGCATGTAGATTCCTCTGGATCTCATCTATTCAACAGAGTCGCGATGTGATACCGATACTTCGTTTCCTTTTTGGTTTATGAAATGTTAAGGAAATCTTGCATCCAAACCAGATACTTAGCCAGCTGCAGAGGTGTTTGGTATTTAAAATAGAACAGTTTTCGGATCGATGGTAGGAGTACTTAGATACTATAAAATAATTACTTTTTTTTTTAAATTCAATTATCTAGAAGTTGTGCCGGGCTGGAAGTTAAATGCATAGATAAAAGTAAAATTGGTTAAGTCATAAAATTATCATTAATTGAAATGGCAATATGATTATTTTTTCTAAACAATCTATTTGTTACGACGGAACTATATTGTGTCACGACTATAGTTTAGAAAGTGCATCTATTAAAACTCAGTTTCGTGTAGTAGATATTTATAAATATCAAAAATATTTATTTTATTTAAATTTGACTAAAACTGCTATTCATAAAATTTAAGAAACGGCTTAACAAATATTGTGTTTTGTCTGATTATTCATAATAAACATACGTAGGTATAATATTAATTCGTATATACTCCTTCTCTATATATATATATATATATATATATATCCACTGATTATTCAAATAGTATTATATTTTTAATATTAATAAAAATAAAAATATATATATTTTTTTTAAATGTTATTTCATGCAATATGTATATATTTAATTTAGACAATCTATCAGAAGAATTCAGAATGTTTATTCAAATAAATGGTACGTTACTAGAAATACTGTGAAAAAATCATAATTAATATATTTAAATATTTAATAATGTGCGTAACGTAATTTTTTCGGATTATTCACTTTTTAATCTATCAAAATATTCCGCGATTTACTTCACATTTTGACATAATTTGACTTACGGAGTTTCTCAATAAACTTAACTATCAATACATTTTTTTATCGTTTATAATGGCATGGTTTGAAAAATGATATTCTTTAAAATATCTGACCACTGTTTCATGGAAAATTTATGGTTGTAAAAAGATAATAATTATTACATTGCTATAATATAAACATAAATGGGTTAAAACTTCCCCCAGTAGGGGTGGTAAGAGTCGCCCATATCTAACAACAGTTCATTTTATAAACATGAAGTGGGCAATGGAGGGTCGCGAACCCTTGCTCTTATTCTAAATCAGGACCGGCCCTAGGGTATTGGGGCCCCGGGCTGAAGGGACGTCATTGTGCCAAATGTTTGTAAAATAATATTTTGCTAAACATTAATTGTTAGTATTTCTTAAAAAATAATATGAAATATTATTTTAGTTATTTTAAATTTGTATATCAAATATTATGACAAACTGACTATTTTACTTTCGCGTCGTTTTTTCGTGGGTTAGAGAGGATAGATTGCCATACTCTTCTATCTAGACATACCACTCTTATGTTCATATACACTCTATTTTTGGAGCTTTTAATGTCTCGTGTTCATGGATGAGATTTCAAAAGTCAGTACAGGATTAAGCGCGAAGCGTTCTATGAATTATCATCGCATGTGTTTCGCTTTCGGATTAGAACGACACATCCAATACCTACGTACCTTTAGTGACTCTCAGAGAACAAAGTAAGCGTATATGAAATAAAATAATAAATGTAAATAATCATTAGGCTTAAATATTAAAATCATTTTAATGAATTTAATATATTCAGTTTCAGATTTAGTCTTTTTTGTCTATACATAAATAAATATACGAATATGTGACATTCTCCGTGTGTCATATTGTATTATTATAAACGAGTATATATTTTCACTTCTTTAATATTTGCAAAATAACTTTGTGGCAACATATTATACCTATAAATAATAGAAAAAAGAAAACCTTTTAATTATTAAAGAGATCACACTATTATTGTGAAGTTGCAGTTTTTCAGAACGTAGATAAATTGAATTTTCCTATATATCTTTCTAATTGACTTATTTAATTTGTATTATAAAAGACTTTTTTTATATATTAATTTATCAACATGTTTCAAGACCAATGGTTCAGGATACCTTCATCAAGATAATATGTATACTAATAAAAAACAAAAATATAAATGATGGATGACTAATTAGGAACTAATGCGAAAACAAATTTAAATGATAACTATTAGAAAAATAAATTTGGTTAATTATATTGTTTAATTAAGTAAATATTTATTTTACAAAATTTGTAGGTACGCCCAGATATACCAGAACGTCCAATAGTATCAACCAATAATACAACCGAATCCATAACTATAAAGAATGCTGTAAGTACTGGCAAAATAAATTAATGAGAAAATTAAGATAATACAAAATAATGTCGATATCGAGCACGCGTTAAATTGCCCGGCCAGTATTTCTTGAGCCGGCTCTGTTAGAAACCATAACAAAACGATGTCAAAAGGGAGGAAATGGAAGGGAATATAAAAAGCAAATAAATAATCCTCGGTATGGACTTGACTTAATCCGGCAAATTGGTGTTTGCCAAAATGATTCAAATGTTAAATTAGCACCAAATATTTATACATACATTATTGATGATGACGAACTTTTGGGTTTTTGACCAGTACGTAATAAATATTATGTAATAAAGTAGCAGTACATAATAGATATTATGTAATAAAAGGTAATCACTTTATTACATAATAAATATTATGTAATAAAGTGGTTTCCTTTTAATCGAGATATTATTGTCACGACGACCAATCAAGGTCATAGTTAGTGATGGTTAAACCGTTACTGTAACTGTGATTGTAATAATAATTGATAACTGATTATTCGTAATTCTTCGAGCAATGATTGTTACAGTAGAAAGTAAACCTCCAACAGTTTATTCTTAGTTACCAATCATCGTTTAATCTCAGTTATCAGTCATCGTTACAATCACAGTCTCATAACGGTTTACGTAGTCCGATCAGTGTCGGACATTAGGTTTGTCGTCCTATTTGAGTTTATACGTCCCTCTACCGAATACCAAAATCACATTACATATTTGTTTGCAGACAGACGTCACTAAATTATTATTTTTCAACGACACAGTTGGTACCAACATAATGAATCAAATATCAAATATATACTCATATTAAAATTAAATTCTACTAAATATTTTTTATAAATTTGTGTAATAATTAATTTTTTGCCTTTTTTTGTAACGTCCCTTTATTAATCTAATCTAAAAGTATATAAATCATAATAATGTGTATAACAAAAAATACAGCCTTAAAATTAAATAAAAACTGCGAAGCAATAGTTAAAAAAGACACTACCAACACCCCTTGAAAAAACGTTGAAATACATCCCTCACAAATCGGTTAACAGTTATACTCCGGTCTGTTGCGCAAGTCACCTTCCGTTTATTCGGGTAGCTTTCTGTTTGCCACGCGGCACAACACCCCGGCTACCGGCTACTACCCCCGGCATTGTGAGGGATGATTGGGACGACCCCTTCCGATTACCTAATTAACATTATTTATTTTTGAATTAGAGATGGGCGGGCGGCGCGTGCCAACACTGTTACGATTTAAATTAGAATGATTAGCCACTTTTACCGCAGCTTTTAAGAGACTGGAATCTGACCGGGATCAACCGTATGTTTGGGTAAATAAAAGCATTATAAACGAGTGTTGTTGTGGACTTCTGCATATTAAAACACTTTGTGACTTGAAATACATTAGATTAGATTAAATGGTAATTTGTACATATTTTTGGTAATCGATAGATTCAATAATGTCATCAATTACTAATTACGAACTACTATATTTTATTTATTAATTTATATATTTATACGGTACGGTATACCATTATTATTTTTTTTATACAAAACAATAATATTCTTACAGACAGATTATTAAACAAGCACCGCAAAGATTATTTATAGGAAATTTCGTAGAGATATTAAAAACAAAACAAGTAGAATGCATATATAGTGTAAATACTCCATTAAATAACTTATTATTTTATATAGAAACTAAAATTACATATTTTGAATATTTTTGTCGTATTTTTAAGAGAAAATACATATCATAAAACAAATAAAAATAACAGTTAAGATATACAAATATGCAGAAATACTAAAAGTATAGAAGTAATGTATATGTAATATGTAGGGAAAATATAATTTAACTAGTTTTTACGTAGAAATTAAACTAAATTCTCCAAAAGAAAAAAGAAAAACAACAATCAGTCTTAAAGCATCAATATACAGTGAAAAATATAATAAAGGAGAAGATAAAAAAAAAAAAAGATCAAAAACCTTAAATCATATTTGTAAAAAAAAAATGATAGTGTATGGCCGTGCAATTTGTAATAGTTTCACATCAGTTCTAACAATAATAAACAAATTTAATAGAAATACAATACCTGTTATATTCCTTACATTCTGTATAATGGGAAAATTAAACTGAGCAGTTGTTGCAGTATTAATCACATGTTCAAGACAGTTAAGAATCACATGATAGTACTTACACTTTTATTAGAATCACATATTATTTATATAGTCAAAAGTTTATATCAAGATTACTCGTATAACTTACATGAAGTTGTATTTCAAAATACATCGCGGAACGGGCGCTCGGCGCTGGTTAGACGTGGTTTCTACGTGAGACGGTCGGGTGGCGAATTCGCAATGCTGCCTGAACTCGCTCAGTCGATACAGTATCTGGCGGGTTAGCGACCTCTCACTATATAATGTTAATAATTTAACAATGAGTAATAGAAAAAATATTATCTTTTCCTGTAATTATGTAATGAATTAGTTCGTTTACTTACCACTGAACTCACGTCATAATTTTATCTAATACCAAAAAGTATCTATCTGATGTTTGACACAGCGAGACTTAATTTCCAACTTTGATTGTATTAAAGTATAGTATATCGCGCTTAACCACTTTCCCATACGCATTTTTCTGTGAAAATCTTTTTTCAATATTGAATAATTAACGATTAAAAAATAGTAATATACCAACAGAATCAAATCTACCGAACAAAAATCTTACGAATAACTTAAAATAAAAAAACGGTACGAACTACGTGAAAAATAAATAATATGTAGATATATATTTTGGTGTGTGGGTATCGAACAGCAACTCAAAATAGTTGGATTGTGGACTTCCCGACCCAATGTCTGCAGATTGTTCAGCCAGGATGTTCTCCGTCTTCCAGGGACTCTTCTGCTCACAATTTGGTTTGAATGATGAGTTACAGGATCTGACATTTTTCTGAATGTCTCATGATATGACCAAAATATTGCAATTTATAATTTATGAATTTCTTTTCTGTCCGTATCTGAATTATCTGTATAAATATATTGGTACGCAATTGTTCCTCATTTTTTAAAATATCTATTACCTTTGTTAAATCGTATTTCCTATCCCTGTTTTTAGAAATATTGTGATACAATATATTACAAAAACAGTATTTCGTAAATAATGGAAAATTTTAAACTGTGACGTCCATTTGTATTTCCAAATCGTATGTTTTAATTTAAAATCAAATATTTAATAAAACATTTTTTCGCAGACGGAATGTCGGCATTTTGCACGGCCCTAGTTAACATGGCGTCAAATTGGCTTCGGGAAACTCCGTCACGGCTCGGCGCGCCCCGAAGGGCTTCGCTTTATTTATTACCGACAGCGGTGCGAGGGGCAAAACTTTACGTCTTCATTTTAAAACAAATGCCTCCGTCTTAATTATTGCACGTGTAATGCGGCGCGCCTCCAGGATGAGAGTGAATTAAAATGCGACATTCATTTGTCTCCATTGTAAATAAAACAAAATGGCCGCATGCATTATTTGTGGATTTTTCATTGAAATAATAATGTCTTGCTAAAACATTATCAATCTGCTCGCTTAAATAATATTGTAAACTGCTCATATTACCCCTCTTCGACGTAATATATATATATATATATAGTTACCACTGGGACTATCTCTTATAATAGAGAAATTCACTAGAGAATTGTTAATGGAGAAATGTTAACTTTATTTTAGTTTCTTCTATTTTTGTGAGACATCTATTATTTCCCATTAAAAGCTATCATCATCTCTTTTGTTCCAGTAGTAATTTTATACATTTTCGATAGATGGATTTTTCTGTGCGTGTTTTTAAGTGATTCATCTAATTTGTTTTAATTATCAAAGAACTGTGTTCTAAAATTGTTATTTCATTAAAAACACTTTTTTAGTTATTATTTCCGAATATCTTAAGTATATAATTGATGGTGAAGTATTTAAAAGGACTGGCATAAGTTTTAAATTTACTAAAATAATAGTTTCAAATATTTACATATTTTTGACCGATTCCCGCATTTGCTACTTGACGGCGTACCATTATAGGTGTACGCGGACTCGAACAAACATTATAAATACAACGTAATGATTTATTGCCCCGCATTTTGTTTTACAAACCTACATCATTTAAAATATGACTTGAACTTAATTATTTTAGCCGGATATAGAATAAATATTAGTTTTTGTGGTTGGAAATTGCATGGCATGGGATGATTGCCAATATAAAGTACTTGGTTGGTTTTGGTACGGCTTAAGGCAGCGGCGTAACTTCAACTTAGGCACGCGGAGCAGATCTATTCTCCATACAGCGATTAATCTCAATTGTTAATATTTTTTTTTATCATCGATAATTTTGCAAACTTGGAAAGGTTGCATGCTTGCAGATAAATTGCGGAAAATCGAAGTTATCAATGTTGAAAAACCTTTTCAAGGAATGAAAGTTTCTTTCAATTATGGGCCTGGAGTAATCCACTCCAATTGCCCCTCGATAGTCTTCGATATGCCTAACGTGGTGTTCGGATTGGCCTCATCCACGAGTTCAAGGTAGCCCAGCGAGCCATGGAACGAATTATGTTCGAAGTGTTTTTGCGAGATGGAATAATAAAAAAATATATTCACAGTAGGGCCAAAGTAAAAGACGTAATTCTTCCAATAACAAAGTTACGGCAATGGCTAGGGACCTCAACTAAAGAAATGGCAATCATACGTATAAAAGAAGCCGAGATGTGGGTTGCGTTGGCGATATATGTAATAAATATTACTGGAAGAACCTGGATACGTAAGATAGATGATAGAGAGAAATGGATATCATTAGGAGATTTCTGTATCTATTAAGACATTGCAAAACGCAACAGTCAACGCGGTGCCTAACGAGCGCATCCCACCCGTGAACGCACCCAGTAGACGCGGAGGGACCCATGTGACGTCCGCCTCACTTACTTTTCCACCGACGTCAGACCTTCAACAGCTTCTCACACCATCACCGATTTTATCGTATATTTCGTATACTAGTTAGTGAATACTCTACTGTAATTTGTATTAATAAACTCAGTGCAGTCGTAAGTAGCATTTTATTTTGATCATCTCTGCTACCTACTTACTTCCACACGATACTTCACTACTACAACATGATCACAGAATGGTAAACCGATTACGGAGATGGAATACCGTTCTCAACCTTTTAATGACAATATATCGGCACCCCGACAACTGCGCGCAAGATTAAAGCGCGCAGTACAACCCCGACAATAGCGCGTAATACAAAAGTAAATGAGGACATTTATTTCCATGTATTTAATTGAATAAATATTTTAAATTTACAACACACTAATTATGTGAAAATAGCAGAAGAAAAACATAATTTCTTAAAAATCAATTTTAAAAACGATTTTTTAAATTACATTATGAATATTATTTTATAATTTGATTTCCATCATTTATTACAATCAATTTCTACCTTGTTTTCAGTTATTCGATTCCATTTTTCAAAAAAGTTTTGTGGTTTTGAATTTAAATATGTAAGAATATATTTTTCACTCCCTCTACATTATTAAATTTTTTGTTACTCAACGAGTGTTTCATAAACCTTAAGGGTTGATAATAAATATATAACAGTGATGCTTTGTGAATATAACGGACATAAAAGAACATCTTATTTAATTTCTATAATCTTTGAATATGTCATATTTGCAAAATGAGGGTGTATGCCTTGATTGATCAAATTCGGCATTTCTACACCAGATTTTTCATGTCTTCTATTATTGAAGATTAACTTCTTTATTCACTTTTGTATTGGGCGCTATTGTCGGGACATTCAACATATCAGCAGTGCCCCACATCTTCTAACAGTAGTGCCCCACATCTTCTCGTCTATCTCAGTATTTCCAAAGTCATTTATTTAGCAGTGGATGTATGTGGGTTAAAGAAATAGAAGTACAATTGATTCTACTTGTTAAATCTTTAACCTGAGACGATGACCTTTATAATATAGGTTATGTTCGCTCAATGGAAAAGGTACCTTTAAGCAGACCGGATGCAACACATGATATTTCAAAACCACACAAATAAACTCAAACCGCACAAAATATATTAACGTTTTAAATAATCTAGGCTGTCTTGAAATTAAATTTCTAACATTTACAATGGAAAACTAGCAAAAACCACAGCACGAAGGAACACTCTAGAGATGAACGCTGAAACTGTTTTCAAATCGTAAATCAAATTTGAGAAAAATGATATTCCGTTGGTTGCGAAAATTTTCAACAGATGGACTCTAATTAAATCTAGCAGATAACTACAGATTAGTTAGTCCTTAGTTTTTGGTTCGTAGCAAATGTTTCCGACATGTTAAGGGTACGTACCCAAGATTGCGTGAATTATCCCCCCCGAGGGAGGAATTATTCATCCCCTTCTCCGCCGCCTTTTCACCCTCCTCGCTGGCTCTGGAGGGAGCAGTGTGCTCGCGGGCGGTGTGGGGTGTATTTGCCCGCGGGTATATCGTTGTTAGGTTTTAGGACATATTATTATCTATGCCTATAGGTACCTACTTGATAAGACTCATCAAAATTTATATATTATTTATGAAATTATTATCGTAAAAGAAAATACGTAATATAAAATATAAAAGATGCGGGTGTGGTTTTGAGAATTTTGAATCGTTGAATTTCTTACAAATTTTTCAGTATATGACATCTCGAACATGTCTCAGACACATGTGACATACCACCCCTGCATATAACTTTTTTTTACAGATCATAAATTCAATTAAATAACTAAATGATAAAATAATGAAAAAATCTTCCCGGTTCTCCCGTATGCCAAGTGGGAATACTTACCACTCCACTACTTGACTAAAAATGTACGTTATGCATGATTATAGTAGTTTACATATTCTTTAAGCTCTTTATTAATTAATACAGGCTTGTTACAAATCTCACTAGAGTGACTTATTTAAAAAAAATTAAACAATAATAATATATTAAAAACACGTTCGTTTTTGCCATGCACGCGTCTCACAGACCTGGCCGTTTAATCAAGCACTATACGGCCATAATGACACTACTGAATCCACATCCAGAAAGTCATAGATGTAGATGGGGATGGGTAATATTATTATGGATGGTTAAGAGCATGTAAATAGTAAAGTAGGTAGGTGTATCATAAAAAATTCAGCAGTCAAGGATTACTGAATTTCTTTCGACAATATGTAGAAGGACTTTTTGCATATTTTGAGTACAATGCCAATATTAAAGATTAGTATCAAGATGCTCGCAATTACAGGAACAGTTAAGCAAGAAGACGGTTTTCTGCAAGACGGGTAGACCAAATAGAGGAAGTAACGTAAGTACAAGCTAATAATTGGTCGTCCCTTTAGATATCCATCAGACCTTATATTTAAAAAATACAATATCCTTGATATAAGACAAATCTTTATGTTAAAACTCATTCAATATTTCCATACTAACAACAACTCTCCCCAAGCAATAAATCATGGACACAACACTAGACAAACAACAAACATCTACACACGACAACGACAATTTAACAAAGATTCTACATGTTCCTAGCTCCGAAACTATACAATACACTCAGTACCAACTGGAAATCGTACAATTACTATAAGATTACACAAATATGGACCCAATATATGATTCAATCAGGTAGAGATGAATCAGAAGCATGGATATCCAACAATTTAATATAATGTATACAATTCTTTTACTAATAACTCACTACTCCTACAACACTCCCACTCCATATATTTTAATTATATTTTTACTTTTTTATTCATATTTGATTTCTCTTTTTATTTCAAATAACATCACAACAGCACGAAAAAAAAAACTGGCTACTTTAACACAGACTTTGGTCATGCAAAGTAGCCAGGACAACGCTGTATATATCAGAGGTGAAGTCCACTCCATCCCACACAATAAACTATGTATTATGTATCCACCTCTGTTAGTACAAAAATATGGATGTCAAAATATATATAAATAAATAAAAATAAACGTGGCTCAGGATAGGAAGGAATACTCGTATTGAGTATCCATCAAATTTTTAATAAAAACAGCATTATATTGTTATACGACATTTTGACACGGCATCCGGCATTAACAGGATGCAAAGCCAAGATAGTCGAGTGCTCCCTTATCACGTGAGTGGGACCTGGATCAATACCCGGTGCCTTCAATATCTTTCTGAAATAACACAAGTAAAATTAAAATGTTTTTATGTAATTCTCTAACATAATTTCTGTAAAAAAGGAACTTCATACTCTAGAAGATTGATTATTGAAGTATATGTTCGATCTTTATAACTTATTTATGGATCGCCAGTCGCCGTGCGCCCCCTCCTCCTATAACCAGAACACGATATTTTCTGTGGTTGTGTTCTCTATGCTATTTTGGTTTAGTTGAAGTTGTGTATTCGAACTGAAAGTAGTGTTTACCATTTGGGTGCGTTAACTGCCTCCAAGTTTGTCCTATCGTATAACGAATTGTTGGCTTGTGGTAATTATTGTCCTGCCGCATGGGGCTGATAGTTTATTGTGTGAGTAATCGGTTTCTCGCTTTCGTACGTATCGATTTAGTACTGTTCATTTTGCTATTGTGCATGATGTCGTTTGGCACTTTCGTGGTATCACCGAAAGTGTATGTCCATGTGTACTGCGTGCTGAACAACGTTGTACGTGTTCTGAAACAAAAAGACCTGTGGATCCAGTGGATGAAGATTCAGATACTGAAAGGAGCATTTCATAGGTGGGTCGTGTTTTCTGGTTCTGGTTGGTCCTTCAGCCCCTTGATCTTTATTCCTACTCCTATATCAAATTAAATTTATTAGATGTAAAATTTTATATAGAATGATATGGTAAACTGAATGACTATCCTGGACTTATCATATCGTGGCCTTATATTTTGAACACATTTTATTATATGAGTCGCTGGTTTTCAATACTCGCTATAATACGTTTTCATAATTTCGAGAAAGCAAAACTGCAACATTTTATTAACAGGCATTATTACTTTTTTAGAAATTATTTTAACTACTTTCAACTAAAATAAAATTACGAATTTGAACCTAAATATGTATTTCATTATGATAAAAAAAAAACAGGTTTTGAGAGTCGCGTTATACCGGGTTTTTCTCACTCTAACATTATATTTAATATTGCTAGCTAACAAAATAAACATAAAAAATATATATTGAAAAAGAAACATACGTTTTTAAATAATAAAAAAAAACTGAATCCAATGATATATATACCTCAAATTTGATAAAGAAGTGTTATTTATAGCGGATTTTGAAATTCAGTGACACATATATTGGTGGGAATAGATCCCGTGGACTGCATCGATTTAAATTATTGTTTGTTAATGCAACCCGAAATGGAGTAAGAAAGGAATAAGATTTCAGAAAGGATCTGGCCTACCTTGATCTCAGATCTGGGTTGGACGGCAAATTACACCTTCCGTTGACTCGCACTGTTTTGGTGAAGAAAAAAGATCCCTTGGCACTTCGCGAATGCTGTCGATAGAAATTTTTTCAAGGTCTGGATTTTGCGCACGACGCTACTCTTCACGGATAAAAACGTGTTGACATATCAGCGTTAAAATGCAATCTGTCCCACGTCGACCGAAACCCCTAGATATTAATTAGTCAGAACGGGATAGGTATATTGAAGGTTTATTGGAACGACGAAATGCACAGGGAGTACTCGACTTGTATCAACATATACGTTATTGTATATCTATAAATTTATTTAATTTAATTAAATGACATTATTTAAACAATACGAAAAATTAGCTTTTTTATTAGACAAGTCTAGCAAAGTAGCCAGGATAAGGCTGAAATCTATCTGAGATAATGTCTACTGTATTCCATTAAAAAGATAATAAATTTGTAAACTTAATAGCAATTTATTTGTAATAAAATAAAATATATATCAAAAAAGCTTAACTTATCTAATACATTTTATTTGTATTCAAATCATCATCTGTTATTTCGAAAATATTATACGTGCTACTAAAATATCACTTAGTTTTCTAGTTACCTTCAAAACTACTAGGAAATTTGACATGTTTGTATCGTCAGAATTTTGATACAAAAAAATCAATCTTGACCTCTGATTTGAGTGTTAAGGGAGGAATGATAAAGGCTTAGCCCTCTAGTCTCCGATAATCTTGACCAAGATGTCAATAAATGATTTTTATTGTTATTTTTTTTAAATGTTGGGGTCACCAAAACTTTAATTTTTCGAATAATTAACGAACAAAGTAATAAAAATCAATTTAACGGACAAATAATAGAAGACTTTTTTCAATGCTTAAAAAATAACATTTAAAAAACCTTTAAAATATCTCGCTGGGTCCCCGGGGCTTTAAGACGAGTGGTCACGATAAAACAAGATATCTTTTTGTCCAGACGTATTGGCCACTTTGTGGCGTATCCAATGGTATCTTAAGGGAGTATAATAGGGTGTCCCTTACGCTCGCGGCGGTTTGTGGGATGGCCGGATCGGTGAGTGAACTAACCGCTATCGGCTAGCCCCATCGGAAATCAAAACGGAAATTGTGAATACGTGCACAATATAATAAATATTTTATGTTTAGAATTTGTCCAAGCTGTGATTTTATTTTAGTGTGCAGTATATTTTGTAATTTTTTTTTTAGTTATTTAAAAATAGCTTTTATATTACTTACTATATTACCGACAGCTTAATTCGATCAGACAGATCAGAAATTCGAGCACCGTCACTCGTGTCGCGCCTCGCGTCAAATATCAAATATCACTCCATTTACCATTAGTGTTCCGTTCGTTAAGTGGGTTATATTTTTATTTATTCTCCCCAGCAGCAGTTAAAATGGAATACCTCTAGTTAAAGGCGTTCTGTTTGTCTAATTTTACAGAATTAATAGTTGTAAGTATCTATGGTTTTGGGTAACGTTTATGAACACACATCACACGGGTTTAAATTTTTGTCTCTTTCTTTGTTCTATTCCAATCGGTGATCTGTCGTTTGTACCAAGCAGCGACATGCGTTTCTTCAACTCCAACTTCTATCAGGTCATCGCCAACTTTTCTCAAAGATCGAGTCCCAACTTCTCATGCGATATTAATTTGTAGCGTTTTATTAAATGTAATTACAAAATTGTAAATTCAACAGTTTTCTCTACCTGGAAGAGTTAGTAGGAAAGGTTCGCTTAAAGGAAGACACATTATGTATATATATATTTAAATTCGTAGAATTTAATTTCTTGAAGTTCTCTAAAATGTTAATAACTTTTAGCATTTAAGAGTTGTTCGAAAATGTTTTGTTTTGCCTCACGAACCTCATGCGGCCCATGTTTTCATTTTCGACGCCCCACTGCTCACTAATTACTAGAGAAATATTTTAATAACAAAAAAATATCGAGTAATATTATTTAGCGCAGACATATACTTAAGTATAATTATTAATTAATTTATTAAACCTATTTTATATTGTCCGAGAACTCGTTTACAAAAAAGACGTTATTTAAAAATACAGTGTGATTAATATATATTATAGATACACTAAGATTGAGTACCTACTTGGAACAAATACAAATTTTTCACATATTAGATGTATAATATAACTAAGTATTTTTTATTGTACTATTATTTCATTAATTTTTAAATAAATTAATATTATACATGTTATTATTGATGGGTTATAATGTTATTAACAATTTAATATTTATATTAATTTTTTTTAATAAAGATGCGTACACGAAATACGTGTCACATCAATATTATTACTATTTTCAAACTAAGCTAAACGCTTGTGCAATGAAAATAGGACTAACTTGATGACCTCCTGTAACGAGGCCACTAATAACCACTAGACCACAAGTACGTCCACACCACAATTGTATTGTCTATTTTGAAATACTACTGTAAAATTAACAGTTACATTATAAATACGGTAATATCTATTACACATAGCATCAGCAGTCGTGGCAAGGTGGTAAACTTTTAATTAGATTCCTTTTGTAAGCGTGGGTTCGAATTTGTGTTTGTGATGTTTTTAGTTAAGTTAAGTTTAATTATTTACTATAGTTTATTATCATAATCATTTATTTTATTATATAAAGTTATTCGTTAGTAATGGTGGTGTTAATTCTATAAACACAACTGCTTTATTTATTTTCCATATTTTTTATTTATTTTTTTCTATATTTTCGAGAACGCACATCGCCAGCACTGGATAGATGTCCAGTGCTGGCGATGTGCGTTCTCGAAAAGATACAGAGACGTGACGAAGCACGGCAGTCGACTTTCGGCTATGAAACGCGTACGATGCCTGTAAGTTAACTAGTTATATTATATCATTATCTACTTATATTATAATATTTGACGTATATTATATCTCAGCCTTCTCTTTAGCTTGAATAAATACGAAAGTAACGACTAAATTTAATATAAAAAATGTATATTTATTTTAAAATCACTTTTTTTAACCCTTCCCAAACCATGCAGTAACACAAGCCACCATCATAATTAAACCTGTATTATTTCTGTAAATGCATGCAACATAAAATTCATATTTTAGATAATCCAAAAGAAAATATTAGCGCTTAGGAATGAAAAGATAATCGTACAAAAACAATTATTTTTTCCATTCAATCCATTGTAAAATTAATACGTTGGTAAAAATACAATTTGTGATATGAAAGACAGAGATCACACACTATTTTCACAGTGTAAAGAACAACAAACATACAAATACAATTGTCTCTTTCTCACTAATTAAATTATTAAATTAGATAAGAAGGAAGGACACATTGTATACGACTTAATGAATGTCCTGCATTATGTTATTAATAATTTTTCAAAATTGTATGCTCAATATTTAGAGTAAATTCGCGCCATTAAAGCCATTTAAGCTAATAAAAACATTTTTTCTAACAGTTATTTACGGTAACACGAGTTAACAGCACGGCTGCGTTCGGGTATTTTATATCATGGTATGGTAAAGGTTAACAATAAAGCGTGCAAAACAAAATCCGAAGAAAAAGATTACTCAGTGAATATCGACTGACAGAACCTGTCTTTAATAAATTAGCATGAACATGGTTCCATATTTGCATCAACACAGCGGACATATTGTTTAACCCCGAGCAATATTCAGGAATGCTAATTAATACTTGGAAATCATTTTGCCGGTCGAAAATTATTTATATAACGAAATAAATTACTTAAACGATTGTTCTAGCAATATAAATCATGCGATTGATTAAATCTGTTAATATCAAGAGATATATTGCGTGGTTAGATTTCGTTGACTTTGGAACCCGTGCACTTCTGTACTTACGCAGTAGTTTTACAATAAATTATACAGGGTGAACATTACGATTCAGAGCAATTTTGTTTGGCCACCATTTTTGTTTGGCAGACATTTGTCAGTTTGCCTTTACGTTAGAGTTGTTGATTACAATTTATTATGAAGCATCTAATGCTGTGTTGCAACGTGTTGAAGTCATTAAAATATGTTATGAAAAATATGGTTAAAAGAGCACGAATTTGTGTCGCTCCTAGAGGCGCTCATCTGGCCAATATCATATTTTATACATAATTGTAATAAATTAAATAATTTATAAATTTAAACCAAATTTTAAAAAATATGTTAAATTTCTTATTTATATAAAAATAACATCGGCCTGGAACATAATATTCACCCTATTGTTATAATAATTTTTCAGTGATTTTAATTACTCAAATGAAGTCACTCAGACTTATATATATATATAGCAAATCCACTCATAATAGTTTAAGAAATGAACAAGTCAGTAAAGAAGTGTTGTGATTTTAAAGCTTATTTGAGCATAGTTAACTGAAATAATAAAAGGTCGCTTGGGTAGTTTGGTTATGTGGAACGAATGAACAAGGAAAGGAAGATTATGGTCCAGTTAGAAGGCTCAACAATCGACGAGCATGCACGAAAAATGTATCGATGTGGATGAAGTGACTGTTATATCACGTCAAAAGAGTGTGGCGCTCTATCCTCCCTGCCTTCCATTGTAGGAAACGGTATGATGGTAAGTTAATTATTTTCTTACATTGTATCAAGCGATTGATATACTTATTGTTGATATACTTAGATTAATGAAATTATAGTGATTATTAAATTATTAATGGTAATTTTTTCTCTGTTATAACTTTTGAGTTGAATTATTATTTACATTGTTATTGCTATTGAAATATTATTAATAATATTATGAGTATCTATTAAAAGGTTTATTACATAGGTGACATAAAAATCAATACGTAGAAAATAGTAATAGTATTTCTTTAATTAAATTAACCGATCACAGTGGTGGGTGATGATGAAATCGGACGAGATGGAATGAGAAGAAGAAATGGGTTGATGGGTAATTGGAAAGAGTAGAGAATGGAATTGGAAAAAGGTAATACTTCAATAATGGCGGACCAGGATAACTTACGGGATAAGGAGGACAGCTCGACTCGAAATTCACCCTAATGAACAAAACTGCCACGGCAAAACTCTGATGGAATTCACCGTCCACAAAATATTAAAATCAAAGCGGTATATGACACTTCCACTCTGATTACCTCAACGAGGTTCACCAGTACAATAAACGAAGAAGTCGATCTGAGGGACAGATACCTATATACTGAACTAGTGATCCAAACGCACGATCACACGTGGACACTTCCTCTCCAAATCTCGACGAATTAAAAACAAACCAGTCGAGCTGAAGAAATAATGTGTACTAGGGGATGAACTAAGTGACTGGATAAATAAATAAAAACTGGTGACAAAAACTACATTTTAACAATAATAATATTGTTTCAAGTCATTGAATATATGTAAAAGTCATGTGTTCGCCTCTCAAAAAAATAATTACGAATACAGAACAGTATTTTTAATAATTATTTATTAATATAATTATATTTATTGTTATATAAAGAAAAATAATGCATATAATTACCTCTACACTTTAAATTTTTCAAATCTGTGAGGTAGAACATAAATTATTTCACAATTAGATAACGCTTGGTATTCACTCCACAGTAGGAGTAGTACCAGGCCGTGACTAGTACATGCTGCTTACTCTGTGCAAAATTAGAAGAGCGGTGGTAAAGATATTTCACATAAATAATTAGGAGAACACATTCTTATTGTGAAGTTGTAATTATTCAGAACATAGGTCTGTGATATTTTAAATATTAATTAAATATATTAATTAGAAAGATGTACATATAAAATCAATTTTATAGAAAAATATTGTTGTTACGCCACCGGGGTTCGAACCTGGATCTCTTTCCAAATCGTGAAATGTGCATTATCCAACTATGCTACAGCGACTATATTTTTAGCGACAAATTTTCGAACCTATATGTAACCTTTTTGATAAATAATTGTAACTCTCTCGGAAAATATGACATAGACAAAACCATCGGCTGTTAAGAGCGCGTTAATAAAGTCTCAATTTTACCACACCATACTGGATACATACATTTAAAATTTCGTAGACATCTCATCAATGACTCGAACCGTTTCGGTTCACTAATCCCCAATCCCATTGGCAGATGGCGTCATATTTTCACGCAGAATCACAGCATATTAATTTTTTCGCGTTCAATTGGCTCGTTACTTTATCGTCGGACCCAACAGACCGAGACGCCGAGCATTACTCGCAAAATATGGGAGTAGCGCATAAATCAATATATAAGCAGTGTTTATGGCCCGCCGCTAGCGGGGCATGTTGTGCGCGAGAGGCTAAAACAATTTTCCGAAACAAAATGATGAAAAATGCCCGAAATTGGTTCCCGTCGCGTAATTATACGGTACGGAAGCTTAATCGGTCCGGGCACCGCCATGTTGTCTGAAATGCACCAGCATTGTTTATTATATTAATAACATCCACCCCAGATAGCATCGCTGCAAGGGAAAAAATATTGAAAACGCACAACTCCCGTCAGAAATATGGTCCAATATGGCGCCCGTTATTCAAATTGATTACGTTCGAATTTTGTATTGGGGATGGCTGATTTCATATATTTTTTTAAATTCATTCCTAACAGTAGGTAAGGTACACATTTAAAACGATTTTTTAACATAATAAGGATAAAAACATATATTTTTAATTATTATCTTTGTTTTATTAACCACTTAATTGAGTTTAAATACGTCTACCAATATCGAAAAATACCATTTTCTTCTTCAGGATATCATAACTAATTAAAATCATATATTATTGTTTCTTTACCAGAATCTATTTTTAAAAAACAACAATTATTTAAAAAATAAATTTAGTACCTAACTCAAATTGTTACTTAATACAAATTTAGTCGAATAATTTTTAGGAAAAATTTTTAGAATGGGACTCGTAGTTAAATTTAGTTGGTTGTTTAAAATTGTTTGATTAGTTTTACACGCTTTATTTATCTCCAACGAAACCAAATTATTTAATTTGTGACCGACACCATTTATATGCAAAATTGACTATCCAAATTTTTTATCAAAACCATGACTATTTTCTATTAAATGATTAAAAAATTCTAAAAACCCACTATTGTTCAAACATCTCAAATGCTCCTTTACTCTTATATTAAAATTTCTACTAATTTAATATAAAATGCAGCACAACCCTTCCAACTAAGTTTATAGTTAAATTGTTAAATTTATCATCTTTGTCTTTAGAATTTATGAGTAAATTTCCTATATTATTATTTGTATAAAATGCCGGTCTAATGTTTCGTGGTAGGTGTTTAGATATTTGATTAGAAAAGTGATTTATGTATAAAATCCTACGCCAATAATCATTATTATCAATATGTTTTATTTGTGATTTATATAAAATATGAATTTTAACCACAAAGTTAATTTTGCTAATTTCAAAACTATTATAAAAACATATCTCCTTACATATCACGTGAAAACGTGTTTTAATTTTATGTGACGCTTGTATGTTTGTGATGTGATAGCATGGGTAAATTAGTGAACGTTATATTGTGCAAAGTGATCACCTAAGCCAGTCGAAAACAGATCGTAAGCCCTGTAATTACCTTATACTTCCATGTATTTTACATTAAATATAATAAAAAATAGGGCATCAGAGACTAAAAATACATTTTCAAAAAATCATTTTCATAAGTTAAAATAACAATTCTTAATTATAAAACGGTTTGTTTACGTGTAAAGCGCCTTAAGGTGAAAGTTTTTACGAAAACGGTGCTATACAAATTATTCAATATTATTATTACTCGTATTATTATTAATGCAAAAACACCTTATTCCAAAATTAATATTGTATATATTCTAAATGGTAAAATAATAAAGAATATATTCATTGATTCACAACAAATATAAAAATGAATCCTATTATTTAAAACTAAAAACAAATATTGCCAAATCTCAAAACAGATGTCACCCCAATAACGCATTATTGTCGACAATAATTTAGATTAGCTCTGATATTTAATAGTAGCAGGTGTCGCATTATTTTTAGTTTTACTGTTATAGTTATATACGATTTATAGTTTTGACTTTCGAAACTGACTTTTTATTGTTTTTTAGTTACTTTATTACATTTTTCTCTTATTTTTCATTACAAACTGTTTTTTTTTTAAATATAAGATGACACCGCTTTGATATAATTCAGAATCATTACTGCAATAAGACAGGTGAATAAGATATAATGTTTTATTCTGGCGAATTCAGCATAAAAGTCGGAGGCTGTATCGAAACAATAAATACATTTTCTTAATACAAAATTTTACAGAAAAAATACAACATTGTTTTGCACACGCGATTGAATGGCGTCCAAATAATTAGTGAGCCCCAATTATTTTTGATTTATTACACACAAAATTGGTCTCATTCTACGCAACTGTTAAACACTTAATTAGTACGCCAGCGATACTTGGAATGCCAGAGAAAGGAAGAATGCAGACTAAGTAGAGTGAAAATGCAAAAATTGAGCAGAATGTATGAATACATATAATATATACGGAACTGATGTCTTTTCTAGGTTAGGCCGACGCTTCGGTACGGTAACACGTGCCATTGTCGAGGCGTTGTCTCAAAATGTTACTATACAAGTGTACTTGTTCGCGAGAGGTATAAATCTCCCACGGTCGATTTTATTATAATGTTTTTTAATTAAAATTTAATGTTAATTAGGTATGTATAAATAATAAATACGAATTAATGCGTTATATTTTAACATATTAGAATTAGTATTATAAACGTATACGGCAATTTGACACTATAGTTTAATAGAAGAAAAGCATCTTGGTACCGTCAAACATAAAAATAAAAATAAAAATAAATATTCAAATATTGTTAAAATGTATACTATCAAAATAAGAAAAAAATATATAAATTGAAAAAAATAGGTTTTTCAGTCGTATTCTAGTATAATGTGTTAAAAACATTTTACATTTTCATTACAGATAAAGAATATTGCTTTAAATAAATTTCAAAAAATCAGGCTTTAATTGAGTTGACATATATGCTGTTTCAAGGAAAAAATAATTATCAAATTTTGTCCATAGATGGTGATGTTTCTATATATTTTCTATTAAATATAATAAAAATAGCTTCGTCTCTATGAGATATCTGATATTTAAACACTTTACCAGTATAGACATGTTACGAAAATTTCTATCACAATTTTGTGATAAATTTTACTGGGGTACCCGTTATATTTAGACCATCTCGTTTGGTGACTCCAGAATTTGATGTAAAAAAAATAAAAATATTCCGGATATAGTACAGACTGTCGTATGTAACATTTAGGTACACGTATCTATATGGCTGATACTTTGTACCCGTATGACAGAGAGCATTTCGAGTGAAGAATTTTATACCCATCGTATACGCCGTGCTAAACGCGGCCATTTGCATTGCAAGGTCCGTAATTAACCGCTCAATCCTGACAGCCCGCCCTTAATATGACCGCGCGGCCTTTATTGCCGTGCGCCAGCGCCTGGACAGGTACTCGGGCAGGTACCGCCGGCCGGGAGAAGGGGGACGTCCAGCTCACCCATCATTATCGGCTTGCGATTGTATTTTAACTTCTTATTTGAAAGTCAACAATACTTGTCCACCATACTTCGGAAATAACCAATAAAAACTAACATACAAATTGATCAGAGAATAGATTTTTTTTTTAAAACATTCTTAAAATTTGGAAAATAAATGTCTAGACAAAATGAACCACTTAATGATGAAATTACTTATATTTTACATTGATAAAATATCAAAAATTTGTGTTTATAGTGTATGAAAAATTATTTATCAATATATTACCATTTTAATACAAATAATGAAAGAAATACGATCAAAAAAGTATTGAAAAACATTATCTACAATAATTACTCGTCAATATCTTCAGATGGTGTTGGTCACTGAAACAATATATCATGTAATACCTTATCCGGGATATGGGGATTAACCTTCTTCATATCATTAATTTTTTATTTATGCATATATTGGAACTTTACAATAATTTTCATTCGCTTGTTCATTAGGTTGTAAAGTTTTTTTTTTTATGGCTAATTAAAAGGTAGATAACACCAGTCCATCAACAAATTGCCAAGCAACTAGCAACTCAAAATGGATAAATTATACCACTCCAAACTTCATATTTCTGGGTACTTTTTCTCAATAGACTCCAGTGAAAGACTAACTTTTTTATACTTTGATCGCCACCATAAAAAAAATTAAAATGTCTTTAATGTAAACTTTTTTGGAATACTAGAGCCAGAAGCGTGCAGTGCATTACTAAAAAAATTGTGAAACAAATATAAATTAAATAATTGGATAAACATAAACGAAAACATTATTTTCAATTAGCCCCATCTGTGTACCAGTTGATACTACGACAACTCATCGCTGTACCCATGGCACTCTTGTGTATTCGCCGCATCGAGCTATTCACATTAATCTGTTCAGTCTTTAAGCTAGCGAATTACTCAAGTCATATAATTGGGTATTTGCTGAATTGAAAATTCTTTTCGGTTGATCCGTTTTGTATGGAGTCGTTACCTATGCTATTTTTTAACAGAATAACATTAGAAAGGCTTGCAACTGCGTGCAAATCATTAAAGTGTCTACTTCCTCTTATACTAATTCGAAAATTTTACTATCTTACTTTTCTTAACGTGTTGATTTAATGATTGTTCTTTAAATTTGGTGCATGGATTGATTTTTGATTTGGGAAAAACAAAAAGCAATTGGCGGAACTATTTCTTACGTTAACCTTTAATAAAAATAATTATTTCCTTCAGTTATTACGTGAAAGATTTTACATATAAAATAAAATAATCATGTTTAGTCATTAAAAGTGTTCTTATAGTTAAACGAGAGTTCATAATCCTATATACTAAGATATACTATATATAATATTATAATATCATTGGCAACAGTATAAACTAAATCTATCTATACCTACAGCACGCCACCGACTAGAGCTTATAATCATGTCTATATATTCATCAACCGTGTAGATCCTATCTATTGTTTTCAGTTTTCTCTTTACAACTGCAAAATTTCTGTCGTATTGTAAAGATAAGTGTCCTCGAATAGGAAAATAATACGTGATTGTATTGAATTTTCGCGCTGAAGCCAAAGCCAATAAAAATCGAACCATGGGATGACGTTTTACATTATATTGGATGCTATTATTGATATAATCCAAAATGAATGTACTTAATATGAGCCCATCCTAGCTTCACCTTCATGGTGCATATACAATTAGCTGGATGCAGACTTTTAATTGGCGAAGGTAAAAAATTTCTTGCACATATTTATGCATAAAGTCAAAATTTAAGCTTGCAACTGTTTTTTTTTTTTTTTTACATACACCAAACTCTTTGTTTTGCATCGTTTAATTATCTCTCACTTGAATTACATATTTTTAATGACTATTATCAATATCAGCGTTTTGTACTTTGATAGCTCTTAAAACAAAATGGTCACCTTCAATAGTTATCTTGGGAGACAACATAGTGTTGTCGTTCAAATAAACGTAATTTTGAAGGGTATAGAAAATCCAAACTGGGTATGGTACAAGAATTATTTCATAAACAATTTGTAGCCCTCTTCTAATAGAAAAAAGGTTTAATTCATAACTCTATTTTGCCAAATGTTGGGACTAATGTTGTTTCTCAATTAAGTGATTAATTTATTCTTACGTCACGAGAAGTTGAGGAAACCTAAGCGATGTTGCGAAGTAAGAAATTAGTAAACTATATATAACAGCCATCTAATTTGTTAGATTATTGATGTGCTCACCACCCTCCCTTCCCCCGCAAATCATGACAAAAAACCACCAAACAAATACGTCATACTCGTTACCATGGTGGGTATATATTTAATTCAGTATTCAAAAACATCTAAATTACGTTTTCACACGTTAATGAAATTGATGAAAAAATAATGAAAATTAAAATATGTTCTTTCACGTTCTGATAGGTCTGAGAATTTATTTCTGAATTCAGTATCTTCACTGTACCTATCTACACAAAATATATACAATGATAAGTAACTGTTTTCTAACAAGTAAAATTTTAAAACATTAATATTAATAATTAGCAATATTTGAATCTGTCCAAGAATAAACAATTACTGGATTTTTACTTACAAATGCACCGTTATTTAACAAATATCAGATATCTCATAGAGACAAAGCTATTTTTTATTGTATTTAATGGAAAATATATGGAATTTGGTCCATGAATAGCGATGGTGTTGTGATACTCGAAGCGAGTCCACATACTAACGTATAATATATATACAACTTTCAGAAATTTGATAAATGTAGAGATTGAGGGGTGAGAATTGGTGAATATATATATAAAACGTTCACTAATTCTCACCCCTCAATCTCTACATTTATCAAATTTCAGTGATCACTTATATATATATATATATATAAACATTTTGTCTATTGGAATTAGGAAGATATTTGTAATGTAATATTTAAACATATGGTTGCTTATCTGCATATAATCTATTAGTCAAATATACGCTTTCTAAACATATTTTCTAATATATATATATATATATATATATAAGTGATCACTTAAGCCAGCCGAAGACAGGTCGTAAGCTCTGTAATTACCCCATACTTCCACATATATTCCACTAAATATAATAAAAAATAGCTTTGTCTTTATGAGAAATAATTATTCGTTATTTCCATCCTTCTCAATAATATAATTTAATGTACAAATAATACACACACATACCCACGAGAGTACTAATTGTACTCGCTGATAAGATCCCGTTCCTGATAAAGACAACATTTGAATATCCGTTATCTCCATAACGATATGGTATTTTTATATACATCTTGAATATTTTCCAGTCTAGAGAGATATCTTCTCAAAAAATATAATATATCGTAGTTAAACTTTCTGTAATTAAGATCATAAAAATACATGTCAAGAATTGTATATTATTATTTATCTGGGATTTCTGATAGCGTCTTATTTGAATAATAAAATATGCACCGAGCGCGCATATTCTAAGTGAAACATTTTTTCGCTCTTTTGTATTGTGGATAATTTTTGAGAGTTCTATAATAAATTATATTATTTTTCTTGCTAAAAAGACGATTGATTGCGGCCGTGTGAGAATTGTACCCAGATGCCGGTAAAATATCACGGTTTCACTGGAAAAGGTGTCAAAAACTAAATGAAAATAATTTGTTCGGGCTTTAATTCGTCTCGGCCAAAGAATCCGCCCGGAGACATAGAATCTCGGACACGACCCGCGATACTAAATTAAATTTAAATTTATGCGCTTAACAGATTGATTAACTTTTTAAAGTGATTTGCTAACGTATAATACAAAATCACTCATCCAAAAATAATCATTACTGCTTCCAACGTAGTGAATTAAAAAAATGTTATTTACAATATATAATGTGTTTAATCAAAGGCCCGTGAATTCAGCACATTTATTATAATATACTCGTGTATAATAACACTTTTCGTATGTCTTATACAGTGCGATGTAAAATTAATTATAATATATACCTATAGTAGAGAATTGCGTGTAAGTCGAGGTTTAGATTTAAAGATAAAATTCAGGTCGCTCTTAGATGCGACACTGCTGATTTATTGGAGTATACTGCTGCCTGGATTTATTTACAGGTGCATATTTTTAGGCAAATTTTTAAAATATTCATTACTCAGTACAAGTGGTATCTATACAGTGGCGTAACTATAAAAATCGAGCCCCAATATGTGTACATGTACGTAAGATGTAAGATAGTTAAGTAATACGCGGTTTTGTCTATCAAATATTACGAACAAAATTTTTTTTCAACAAACAACGATAAAGTGTTTTAGGTATGTTTGTTCACTAGCAAGTGAAAAAAAATCTTTTGTAAGTAGGTACTGTATACACTGATAATTTTTTTAATGAATTTTAAAAATAATTCGGATCGTCCGCATCGATATGAGAACTGACCCACCACATTCTCAGGACCGATTTAATAAGATCAAGGCTTCTGTTTCGGTCCTACTCTTACACCGGCTGGTTGGCATTTTTTTTAATACTACAAAGGAAGCTGTTCGATAGCGCCCCGCACACAGTGATATGGCGATACCGCGCAGCCTCCTATACCAAACTTGTTCTATACAGCATATTAGTAACACTCTACAAATAAGATCAGATAAATAAACATTAAATTATAGTAACCTGCAAACCATAAGGCCGGGGAGCAGAATAGACGTTAGGAGACACTCCCTTACGGGGAAATGATTGGCACAAAAATAAATACAAAATTAAGGAAAAAGGGACTCACCGCACGCACCACTACCGGCAGATTTAACCCACGGAAGCAGTACACAGTACACCAGCAAAAATAAATACGTAACGTTTAATTTTACAGATATAATATTTATAATATACTCATTTATTCAGATCGTATCTTGGGTCTTCATTATATAATTACAATCAATGTGCGCGCATACTATTTGCCAACATAACCCCACACAACAAAATATAGTGCGCACACAATTTTAACAAGAAACATAATTATATCTTATTAAAGAGAACACATTCTTATTGTGAAGTTGTAATTATTCAAAACGTATGTCTGTGATATTTTAAATACTAATTAAATGTTTTAATTAGAAAGATATACATATAAAATCAATTTTATCGAAAAATATTGTTGTTCCTACCGGGATTCGAACCTGGATCTCTTTCCAATCCTGGGAAAGTGCACTAATTTTATATGTATATTTTTATAATTAATACATTTAATTAGTATTTATAATTATATCAGGATATTATAGTCGTTAATCCCTTATGAGGAACATATGTACATAAGTTTAAATGATTCTAAAAAGTCTTCACTGCATCGGCGTTGGATATTCTATTTTGTGAAATGCAATAATATCTTGCCAATGAATGATTGAGAGCTTTTTTTATTTTAGTATCTAGGTATATGTTACAATAAATATGTTCTTAAATATATTTTCTAAGCGTTACGTATAACACCTACTATATTTAGGAATGTACAAGTGAAACATATTTATTTTTCGTTTGTATTTTAAATTTAATATTTTGTTTCGGATACATGTATGAATCATTTGTGTAGTTTTCTGGGCAATTCTATTGCTTAATTTTTTTCTTAATTAATTATGCACGTTGGTTATAACATTTTTATAAAATAGTAATTTGTTTCGGAAAAATAAATCCAATTGAATCACCTTATTTTTTCATTCTGCTCAAATTTACATATTTATGCAGTTTGACAAATAATAAAAATTATAAAGTATATATATATATATATATATATATGTGTGTGTGTATTAAAGTTATTATATGTATTAATGTATAAAACGTCAAAACAGTGCCCATGTAAGGCTTTACAGTTATTAAAAGAGTTCATTAATTTTCGGTAGCGAGAGTGATTTTATCAGGATTCAATTAAAAAATGTCTATGAAGATTGTCATTCTTGTAAACAACACATTTGAAAAAGTATTTCAAGATGATTTTTAGTCGATAATGATTTATTTTAATATTTGATTTTGATAATGTTTTCTTAATCAATACAATCTAATTACAGTAATCTACCAATGAATACTAAAACTGACGTTTAAATATAATTAACATAAGGGTTGCCCGGGCGGCATAACCAATATGAAATGTTGAATAAATGGGGTCTAAAATAATATTACATCTCACTTAGCCAAAGCAAGCTTAATACATTTTTATAGATGAATTAAATTATTATTAAGGAGAATACATTCTTATTGTGAAGTTGTAATTATTCGGAGCATGTGATATTTTAAATACTGATTGAATGTGTTAATTAGTAAGATATACGTATAAATCCAATTTTATTGAAAAATATTGTTGTTGCTGCCAAGGCGCACGCATATCCAACTATGCTACAGTGACAGTACTTTTGACGATAAATTTTCGAACCTGTAACACTTTTCAAATTGATACATCTATCGTTCCATTATTTAAAGGCATCTGCCTTATTTTTACGAAATCTCAAATACCTTTGAGTAATCCGAATTAATAATTCATTTTTATTCAATTTTGGTTACATTGATACAACTTATATATTATTTAGGAGAACATATTCTTATTGTAAAGTTGTAATTATTTAGAACACAGGTCTGTGATATTTTAAATAATAATTAAATGTATTATATAGAAAGATATATATATATATAAAATCAATTTTATCGAAAAATATTGCTGTTGCGCTACCGGAATTCGATCCTGGATCTCTTTCCAAACCGGGGAAGGTGTATTATCCAACTATGCTACAGCGACAGTACTTTGGACGACAAATTTTTGGGGATGGTATTCTTCTTGTTTTTAAAGTCAAGTGTGCAAAATTTCATCAAGCTCGGAATAAAACTGTCAATTTGTATAAAAAGCAATCACTCCCACTCACAGACACTCTTCTTTAAATATATGGATAATCGAAAGATCGATAAATGATCCTGATAAATAATTCTAGTATGACGTATATTGACCTTACAATGTAAGACAACGAATGAAATAACGTGTTTCAGAATTAATTTTTTTACCGCATAAATACAGAAGCGTATAGAATCCAAGGTCAAGGCAGTCTAATCACATGACATTTTGTTAATATTACTTTAAAATTTAAAATTTGTACTACGTGTTACATACTGATATATAATTATTATTATTAGAACTGAAATACGACGCTTCTAATGTACTTACTCGTGTTTCTTTTGTTGTTTTCGGCGATCACAGTGATTTTCGAGGTAAGGAATTTATCTTTCACTTTTAAAATTTTCTCAACTTTCTTTATATTTTCTCTAATTTCTCTCGTTCATTTTATTGTAAAAAGATAATTGTCAAAATTCACATGTACGAATTTTGCACAATCACTCGCATTTTGTTCGGAGTTTAACATTAAAAATGCCTTACAAATTAGATTAGAATGCATTCTGATTATAGAAATAAACTAAAACAGCTGTGAATGTATTTATAACTTCTTCAATAAATGAAAATTTATTTTGTGGCAACACCAATAATAATTTTAAAAAACACATTTTATTTATACCACTACTATTACTATTTATACCATAGTTTTTTTTTTAAATAATTAAACTTCAAATTCAATAATAAAAATATCCCAAATTTTATACAACCAGCTTACTATACCAATAACAAATTAAAAAATTATACATTAAATAACAAAGATAAGGATGATATTTAAAATAATCGGGGGGCAACAAATTAATTTTTAATGAGTGTAATCATTTTTATATATAAAATTTTGATATAAGAATTACAGAGCATTCGATATGTTTAAATAGCGAAAACTATTCTGAATTCGCTAATCACCTTTTGGAAACAAAACAATATTTTGAAATTAATGAGGGTTTAGAAATTTTTTATGCAAATACCAGAGATTTACAGTTTAGAAATAGCAATAGCATAGTTAATTGTAAATTAAACATTATTAATAATCAAATCTTAACTATTTTCATTTAAATTTGTCTTTACAGTTGTTTCTAATTAGTTACCCACCCTTCTCCTCCCTCCCTCTTTCTTATCCTCTCCCATAACTTATATTTACAGTTTTGTTTATGTCTGTACATCGTATCCTGAAGAAGGGGGACCATTGGTCTCGAAAAATGTTACGTAATCACATATGTGAAAATAAAACACTTGTTTTTTTTATTTTACTCGTTTAATTTACTTGAGACGCGTTTCGCTTTGTGAGGACATTATCAATCTGACTTGCTCTTCATAATCTGGTCTATATTTCTAGTGATCACTAATTATCCAAGCTACCTTCATCTCTTCTAGCAACGTGCCCAAAGTACGCAAAAACTACTTTTCTGCATTTTGTGGAGTCTTTCTTTAATACAGTTTCTTAACGATGGAGACGATCTTGTAGAATGGGGGCATCTCGTAGTCAATTGTACATGCGGTATACATCGCCAACACCACATTTCAAAGACGTCAAATATGTTACTGTTTTCCTTCTCACGGTGTATGTTTCAATTTCAAATTTAAATTTATTTTCTTCTCTTTTTTTTTCTTTCCTGCGTAGCCCTCACAGCTGACTCTAGGGTCTTTCCAGCCAAATGTGATACTCTTCCAGGTCTAAAGTTGTGCCCAAAATAATATAACGTTCTAGACTGTCACTTTGACGTATAGTGTGGTAAAAGAATTAGAAGAATCTTTGGTTTATTGTTGTAGATAAGGCTTTTTCTGCTTCTTCCATGATGGGATTTGTCCTCGTCAACAAATGCTCTCCACCGACTCTTATCTTTGGTCATTCTTCTCCAATTTCCGCACCAGACTTCTAGATAAGACTTACTATGGTTTATTTTAAATTTACTTAAAAACCATTATTTAATATATGACCCTGATAATAGTAAGGATAACGATTTTGGTTCTAACATATATGATCCAATTGGGTACAGATCAATCAGAAGCATGGCTATCCAATATTCTAACATAATCATTATACACTAATAATTCACTAGTTCTGCTACACTCTCACTACATTTTTTTTCTCTATTTCATTTTTATTCCTGTCAAATCATTATCTTTCTTGAATTAAATAACACCACAACAGCACGAAAAAACACCGACGGCAGTCTAGCAAAGTAGACAGGACAATGCAGTGTATATCAAAGGTGGAGTCTACTCTATTCCACACAATAAACTACGAGTGTTTAATTATACCTTATGTTTATCATGTTATATTATAATATATAATGTCGATAAAGTCTAATAAATAAAGAAATGATGCCTATAAAAAAAAAAACTATGCCTTTGAAATCTTAATCATAATGAAAAAAAGAACCTCGAAACGACAAACGATGAATCAAATATCATAAAAAAATACCTTAAATATTCTTCAATAGGACGAAAAATAAACATATTAAATATATTAATTAGAAAGATATACATATAAAATCAAATTTATCGAAAAATATTGTTGTTGCGCCACTGGGATTCGAACCTGGATCTCTTTCCAAACCGGAAAAGGTGCATTATTCAACTATGTTACAGCAACGATATTTTTAGCGACAAATTTTCGAACCTATATGTTACCTTTTTGATATTAATACATTTAATAGTTCCATTATTTGAATGAGCCATCTACCTTATTTTTACGGAATCTCAAATACATTTGAGTAATCTGATAGGAACGCTTGTTAAACTATGGTATGTAGCATAATCATAATAGTTCAAAATATATCAAAAATCAGAGAATCATTAAGATGATTTGGGCAAATGGAAGTGAAAAATGGTAAAGAAAACATAATAAGTGAATGTTGAGGTTAACTGGAATAAGAAACTTCCGCGAAAGCTGGTGTACCAGATTCTGGATGATAGTCTCGTTATAAGGGCTATATATGAAAAGACATACGAAAGTGAACGGCTTAAGAGTGCTAGATAATAATAATTATACTTATTTCTATAAAATCAAACAATTTACTACAGTATTGTTTAATCAAATTGGAAAGATTATAGTTTTTGCGCAAAAAAATTGATTAAACTCAAACTATCTAACCAACTTGACATTTATAATAAATTTATTCAGAACAGTGTGGCACTCTATCTTCTTTATATATCAAATAAATTGTGCGATGGTAAGTTAGTTAATTATATTTTTATCGATCATCAAGATTCAGTTTGATTTTATTGATAGAATCGGCGCTAACTTTGTAAAGTTTCATCACAATGGATGGATATAAATAAAACGATGTTATAACTCTACTTGAGTTTATTTGCGCCTTCCACCAGAAACTCCGTCCCCTCTCTCTCTATCTGTAAGTACCTAATTACCACCTAAGCCATGTTTTCTACATTTGTGTGTAGTTAGTTTAATACTTCACCTGTCGATGACATTTGCTGTTTCTTTCGAAACTCGAGTAGTGCTAACAAACTCGAGTAGAGTTATAACATTATCTCATTTATATCCATCCATCCATGATTTTATCGTATACGGCGCGTAATATCCTGAATCCGACCCTGCGTGAAGGAAATAATTTTTTAATAATACCGTAATTTAGTTGGTGATAATTTCGGGTACACCGTATTTTCATACGAGAAAGTCATGTGAATAAATCTCTTTCCTTAAAAATTAATTTATGTTCGATATAAGGTTGTGTATGAGATTTATATACCTATATAAAAACGTCCGTAACGTATAATCAATATTATAACCACTCCATTTAGCGTAGAAAACCTCTTGTAGGTAATAAATTATTCTAATAACATGTAATGCCTACAGGAAAAGAGCTATGCCAATAGACGCCACCAAAAACTTTTATGAAGACATATTTTTTATAATGAAAGAGAAGTCAAGAAAATTTTTCACAGACGTGAGATATTATTAAACATGATATAAACATGAAAATAACTACAGGACCGTAGTCAAAAAATGTATGCTTAAAATACATAAATAAGTGCTTTTTTGTAGTATAGATATTTTGTAATACAACGAGGGCCGGTTGTATAATCAGTGGTTAATTTTCACATTTTTTAGAAAAAATGTTAATTTAGTAAAAAAAAATTCCTCTTAAAAATATTTACTCATCGATAGTATTTAAATAGTAAATTAATTTTTCAATCCAATATACGACGATAAAAACCGTAAATCGTTATTTAAAAACGACACTCTTTACAGCAGTTTCAAAAGTCATTTGTCACATTGATACTTTAAAAATTGCAGTATATAATGAATCATTCAATATCCCGCTATTTTAGATGATGATATCACTGTTGAATTTACATTAGCACATAGAACGAAGATTGCTCGCCAGAAAAGTGACATAATAGAGCTGTAGATAAATCATATAATTGTATGTATTACCAATGGTGAATATTTAAAATAAATCAAATCTGACATGATTCTCAGATTTTTATGATTATTTGCCTTGCAACACTATTAGACGGGTTTAACTTTGACAGTGGTAAACTGCGAAGTAGCCATGGTAAAATGATTACTATTGTAAAAATTTACTCTAGCAACATTTTACTACTGATCAAACAAAATATTTTAAGAGTAAATTTCAGATACATATTAAAAATGTGAGTCGATCTCAACATGTCAGAGATATAAATATTTAAAAAAAAGTATACGATTACTTCGATTAATTGAAATGTTTTATTGATTCCAACTTACATGAGTTGGGTAATTATTTGTAAAAAAAAATTATAGTTAATTAAGTTATGTATATAAAATATATTTATAATAAAAACAAGTGTAAAATAAATTTAAATAAAAAACATGCCAACCTATTGAATACGAAAAATAAAAGGTCATCGAACTTCAGCGGGCAGATGATGGAAACATGAGGAAGAAAAGAAGGCACTTACTTTTCGTCTGCCGGATGCTGGATCATTGATAGATTCCTCTCCACCATAAATACAAGCGTTGCGGCGTGTATACTAATACTCGCGAAGATGATTATGATGTATAAATAGGATTAAAGTAAGATTGATTATGAGCGTTAGCGAAGTAAAGCGGAGTAAAGCGACGATAGTTATCCGTACAAAAGTTCCAAATGCACTGAACTTACTGCAGTTGGAAGACTTTTAATCACTGCACTCAGATCTTTTGTTATATAAAATGATAATGGGTCAATTTTGCAAATATTTATTTCGAATACGTATAAGACGATTTTGTAAAAAACCTTATATAATAATATGTTCCGTAACGGTAAATACTCAACATTTTCGACTCGTAATTTAGTCAGGTATCCACCCAAAAAATATTGTGCACTATGTCTGTTACACCCTGTATATAAATATCAGTTTATCACCTGCATTTAGTAACAAAGCGTAGATACAAAAATCTAATATAAAAATCTTTAAAAATTGGTGCATCACATTAATATCACGATAAGCCATAATCAAAAAATGTCAAAATCGAAACACGTTGAAATTATTTTTTTAAATAGAGATGCGTACACAAAATACGTGTCAAATCAATATTACTTCTATTTTTAAACTAAAGTAAACGTTTGTGCTATGAAAATAGGATTAAATTGCCGGTCTCCCGAAATGAGACCCAACGATTAATGTAAGAACTGTTTTTAAAAATATTTAAAATAGCGAAATAAAATATTTACTTAATTTTTTTAAATCCAAAAATTCCTTACCTTCTGGATTACCCGTAGCTATCGGAATTTGACTAAAACGGATAGTTTTGTGTGTATATATAAGTATATTTTATTACATAATGACAGTGGCGTGCATTAAGCAAAAACTTAGGTTATGCTGTTACCGACGATGCTAACTAAGTATACAATAGGTAGGTTTACTGTGTATCAAAAAAATGTTTGATTTCTTTTGAATTTTGAAAACAATAATTAGGTATATTAATTTCAAAATAGACTATAATTGTAAATTTATTAAATTAAAATAGGCAAGTTCTTTTATTGTTCGGTACCGTACTGCTTTCAATTTCGCTTAAAATATTTTCTACGATTTAAAATGCTTCATTAACATTAACAGTGTTCAAAAACATTTATTTAATTACTAGGTTTACAAAATAGCATAGCCGAAACTCATAACAGAAATCATTGTATTTTGACATTTAATTTAAAATTGGCAATAATCTAACTTAATAATATCCTGAAAAATGCAAATTCCCTCGCTTAACAAGTGATAAATAAATTTTATCTACGCCAACACCGAAATATGGAATCATAGGTTGGAATACACTAAGAACATAAAACATTTAATCTGTCAAGTAAATCAAATACGTAGAAATGTTATTCTACACAGTTCTTAGTAAGGATTAGTCCCTTTCAAAAACGGCAGCCTTAAGCACAAACTGTTTGAAAAATGCAGAGAATTTTAAATCAGTAAAAAAATATTTAGTTCAGTACAATTATTCTAAGGATTGAAAAAAAAAGTTAGGTTGATTCAAGACTGAGTGCTAGCAAATCGCGGAGCAGAATTGAAATTAAGTTAGTACAAATAGTTCGCAAATAACCCACGGCCAGATGTGGGTTACGTCATATATAAGGTTACGCTAATCCGGGTAATAAAGGCTAAAATTTTACAGAGTCCTTTCATGGTACAAAGATTATTTAATTTATTCTTATTTCCCAGAATTTTAAGTAATGCTCAGCTTTTTTGGTTGTATGCAATGCACGCCCCTGCATATTGTATATGCATATAAGTTGTTATTCACTATCGTGTTTATCTAAATATGAAAGAGATTATAAATTTTCCACTCTACATGTTTACTTAGAAATAAATAATAAATCAAGGTTCATTTATCGGCAAATATAGTCAGACATAACATAACACAACCTGTCATAATTACCCAACAAAATATAATACATCCGCCAGAATCTGAGAAGACCATCCTCTAACAGTTAATCTTTTTGAAAATCAATTATCTTCTGTAAATAATAAATTTTATATATATTAATATTACACAATTTCAGATAAAACTTAATAAATTCCCCAATATGTGAGTGTGGTGCCGAGGAGGAAACTCTTGACCATATCTTTTTTGCCTGTCCATTACGGATCACAGGTTTTTTTACAGTAATCTCGTCAATGGTAATTTTCAACTCCCGATTAACTTGTGTCATCCTTTTCCTTAACTCGCCACATTTAATCTATATAATAACAAATTTTTTGAACGACAATGGTATTGACTTGTAATGTAATATTTTCTATTTTATAATATTATAGTACTTTTTTCTACAAAATAAAATTTTAACTTGATTAATGGCAGAAATCACGCTTGAAGAGTGGATAACCTGTTTAAAAGAAGAAGAAAGAGAAGATGACACAATTTTTATCAATGTGTATTATTAAAATATTTTATTTCAATTTATATTTCACCCTTAACTAATAGTAAAGGATTCACATGTAGGTATATATTCATATTCGTACATTATGATATGTATATTAGAACAGATTTCTGCCTAGTAATATGGTATTATTGTTTAACAATTTAAATCAGATATTATATTCTATTCTGAAAAATGTATGTTAAAGATATCATTCTGAAATCAAAACAAGAGATGTAGATATTGATATCCGAGTAATGATACTACATAAATATTTCCAAAAAGACTATCCTCTGTCAAATTAAGTTATTTATAATTATATCCATAAATAAAATTGGTAATGGCATTATTATAAAAACGTAAATAATCGCAAATTTAAACATTATAAAATATAAAAATTCTGCTTTTGCTTTAAATGTCTACCGCTAGGGAGTTTTTTTTGGAATACTGAAAAGGATTTTAATAGTAGCTGTCTTTCAAAAAATTCATATGTTGTCTCAATTATTACAAAATTTATTGAGATTATTTGAGTTATGTGTAAGTTTATGTGAAACTAATCGAGTGACAATAAGAGAGTGAAAAAAAAAAATATATTTCCGTAAAAAAGAAAGAATATTAAATTTGCACTGTAAGTAGGCTCTTAATGAATCAGAATAGATTATAGAAACATAAATGAGTATCAATATATAGTATTTTATTTTAAAATATCAGACTAGCAGTACATAATGGAGTCCTGACACCATCACTGATGTATGAAAGTGAAGCCTGGAATCTAAAAAAAGTGAACATAAAAGGTCACTCAGGCGTGACCAATCCATTTATGTTTGAGCAAAAAATGAACGCATTAAGTGCTATTAAAAACTAGTCTTTTAATTGTGAACAGGATTAAGAAAGGGTCGCTTAAGTGGTTTGGTAATGTAAACGAGCGAATGAGGAGAGGATAGTAAGAAAGATTTATAATACGAGTGTTGATGGTACTAGAAATAGAGGACGTTCACAGAAGACTTGGTATTGAAAGATGTTTCTTGATTTAGCCCTGTTAGAAGTGCCAACTATCGAAAAGCGTGCATGAGTAGTAATGTAGATGAGACAAAAGTTAGGTACATTATTTTATAAAAAAAATAATTACGTAATTAAATTGATATCTTAAAACAAATATTATTTAAATACTAATTTAATGTATTAATTATAAATATATACATATAAAATCAATTTTGTTGAAAAATATTGTTATTGCGCTACCGGGATTCGAATCTGGATCTCAATTTCCAATCCGGGGAAGTACACTACCAATTGTGTTATAGCGCTAGTATTTTTCATGACAAATTTTCTAACCTATATGTTACACTTTTTCAAATTAATTTTTAAATTTTTTCACAGACCGTCTGTTCTGAATAATTACAACTTCACAATAAGAAATTATGTATAGTTATAAATACAATATTAATTATATTAAATTAAAGAAAATAAATCTTATTTTTTTTAAGATAGATGTGTATCGCACGAATTCAAAATAATGGACATTCTGATCTAGCCTCTCTTGATATAAATGAATGGAATGGAAAAAAATTATATTTGTGTTTGGGCACTTTCTACCCCCAATAGCCGCCTTTTAGTATGTAATTGTTGACGGTTTTGCACCATAAACCTTATCTTTGACGTGTACCTATAAAAAAAAGTCCAGTAGCGCGAGGTCTGAAGAACGCGGAGAGTACTCAATGCTACCTCTTCTCCCAATCCGTTTGTTCAGCAGATTTTCGTCAAGATAGATCCTCACGATGGTATTGAGGAGGTGCTGTGTATAAAAGCTCTCCTTATCAACAATCAATGTAACGCATGCGCATGTGACAGATTTTCACAAGATACAAACCATTGAGAATATTCTGTATTGTAATGTTTTAAAAAACTGCATTATTTGCGATTGCTTAGAGTTAATTCGGTGTGACTTCAAAAACTACACATATTTATAAATGTGAATAAAAATGTGGATCTGAAATGCCTTAAAGGTCATCAATATAAATAATACAAGGTATCCCAAAAGTATTTTTCATAATTAAAATAATAGATGAGTTTAATAAAAAAATGTTTATTTTGCATTTAACTACAGTCCCTGGGAATTTATTTATTAAAAATTATGTTTTCCAAATATGATCCGTTATTTCGCTGACACTCTTCTAAACGGGAGGCAACATTTTTGAGAACTGCTCGGTACGTAATCGCTGGCATTTTTTCTCTGATATTCTCTTTTAATTGGTCCAGAGAGGAAGGATTGTTACTGTATACCTTCGATTTAAGGTAGCCGCTATAGAAAAGTACACTGGTGTCAAGTCGGGGCTACGTGAAGGTCAGTTTATGTCACCTCGTAGGGATATCAATTTTCCAGGGAAAATTTCACGAACAACTGGTAAGGACACGCTCCATAGCGACTGAATTCCCAATGACGCGGCTAGCAATCGGCATACCCCCCGCCTTTTTCCCGCTCGTTGCGTCGGTGCAGCGAATGACCACACTATGTGAATGTCTCTTATGTTGCATCCGGTGAGTCAACAAATGAAGAAAACCATTGCGCATGTGCAACATTGCAACCTTAGCGCTCTTTTATTTAAAAAAAGCGCCTCTTATCTCAGAGCTACCGCCTACAACAGCTAAAACCCTCGACGAAGAGTTATAAAAATTTAGAAACAATACATAATACACCTGACACACCTCCCAGAACACCTCAATCAATCGCTCCGTTTGATTTAATATTTGATCTGCTAGCCGGCCGGCCAGGCGGTGCTCCGGGCTCATCCGGGATGCTGCGCCGGCTCGGTACCCTCACGCACTATCGCTCGGGGATAATGTCTGTATTTTGAACGTCCCTGAAATTGATTGAGTTATAACAGAAAATTAGCCCAGGCTGTTGTGGAAGGCGCTCATCCGCTCGCCCCTCGCCCCTCCAGCCCTCGTCACCGCGGCTCGTTACTTTCTTACATGTGGCCTCTCACTCAGGCAGTCCACTCTATTATATGTATTTTTATATCAATTTATATATATTTTCTGAAGTGACAATAATATGTTTATTAATACTAATTAAAAAATCAGTTTATCTAAAATATATTTAGTTGCTGCCGGGATTCAAACCTGTTCAAATCTCTTCCTATCCGGAGTTTTACTCAAAAGTATTTGAGATTCACCTTAATATAAAGTTGATTGCTTTTAAAAATAGCATAATAGGTGAAACTTAGTGGAATTTCATGATTATTTTGTAAATTCAGTCAAAACAATCCCGAAGGTGTTCCCGAAAATGTTATATCATATCTAACACAATGAAAAGTGTAGTGGAATAAAACAGTGTTTTGATTCAATTTACAAAAGGATAATAGATGTATCAACTGGAAATTTTACAGAATATATGTTCAAAATTTGTCGAAAATGTATTACATTGCTATAGTGAAAATGGAGAAGATAGATTGGAAGAGGTCTAAAACTATGTTTTAAAAATGCAACATTCGAACGAAAATGTGTTCTCTTTAATATGTTTATTAGAATTTTTCTTTTAGCAAAGCGCTAATGAAAAACAAAGCACTACATTTTTCTAATATGTGGAACCACCGACGCTTAAAGCGTATTCCTATATTATCCTCTAAATAATTGCTTGAGGCTCTTTCATTATATACTCCAGCAATAATTGCAGTATCTTAAGAGAAATTGTAAAAAGACAAATAAGTTTTATGCTCGATAATACTTTTCTATAACATAAATAGTGGTAATGATTTGATTTAAGTATATTTTTTTTACGCAATTTAACAAGGAGCTCGCAGATCCAAGTCAAATATAACAAAACTTCCTCGCACAAGTCACTTTCAACCCCACCGGTCTAAGAGCTTGTTCGGATGACGCGATTTACATGCCAGTACTAAATAAGACAGTGTGTCGTTTATAGAGTCAAGATATCAAAAAGTACCAAAAAAGAAGACCAAAAAATATCCACACGCGAGCGTGTACTGAACCCTACGATGGCCGCCCGAGTACCTCGACTCGCGCGTAATTCGCGCGAAGGCGAAAGTTCTGCGTACTATGTGGTATGGACTGTTGGAGAATTAAAACGCGCAAGTCTAATCGCGTCATCTGAACAAGCTCTTAGCTATTTGATATTGGTTATCTATTTAATACTGGTACAGAGATTCTATCATGAATCCCAAGGTTTAAACGCTAAAGGCGTCTCGCTGTCACCCCCCACCGTCAAAGCGAAAGTTTTACAATCTAGTTTAAAGTAAAATAATTTAAAATGAGTAAAACGAGTTTAATTAGTTTAGATTATTTTTAATATTGTTGTTTCATGAGCGAAGATGTGTGGAAAATTGTTTTTTTTTTCTGGGGTTTTATAGTATGTAAGAAGTATATTTTAATTTAAATAAATTGCATGGAATCAGAGGTGAAAATTACTATACAGTTGCAATAAAGGCATACAAGCAAAAATCTATGCATTACTGAAAATTATGGGAAACAAATATATATTGTATAATAAATAATATGGATTAACATGAACGGATACATTATTTACGGATTTATTACAATTAGTGTCATCTGTGTACCAGTAGACATTTTAATTGCTTAGTTCTAAAAACTACCACGACAACCCACCGCTGTAGTCGTAGCGCTGTTGTCGATCGATGAAGCGATTGCAGCTATTCAAATTACTGTCCTCTACTTTTAAGCTGTGTTCTACTCAAGTCATACAATTGGTTATTTACTGAATTGAAAAGTCCTTCCGGTTGATCCGTTTTGTATAGAGTCGTTACTCATGCTATTTTTTTTAACAGAATAATATTTGAAAAGCTTACAACTGCGTGCAAATCGTTGAAGTGTCTACTTCTTATTTTACTAATTTGCGAATTTTACCATTTTATTGTTTTTAATGTGTTGATTTCAAGATCGTTCTTTGCGTTCGGGGTGCATTTGGTGCATGGATATGTTTTTGATTTGGGAAAAATAAAAAGCAATTGAAATAAATAACTATTTCCTACGTTTACCTTTAATCAAAATAATTATTTCCTTTAGTTATTACGTGAAGGATTTTCAAACAATAAAAGAATCATGTTCAGTCATAAAAAGTGTTCTTATAAACGGCGGATTCATTTTGCCTAAAGACGTTGGATAAATAATATCGTAAATAATTTTATAATATCATTGTTAACAGTATAACCTAAATTTATATCTACTGCACGCCACTGAGTTGCGAACTCAAGAGCTAACCTAACCTATAATTATGCGCGTTCACTTGTTTACTATAAGATATTCGTACATTGATCTTTACTGCAAAAATATTATCGTAATATTATGTTATAATACCTTTAATATTAACAGGAATAGCAAGGTTGTAAAAATTTTACAACTCGTTTAAACTATCTCCATTATCACGATAAACACATATAATTAAAATAAAATAAATAATGACTTAATATCTTGCAAAAAAAAAAAAAAACTGAACCGAAACAGAGACTCATTTGCATTAATACCATCGTTAACGTCGCTTACGATTCGTTAACTGCGCTCTCGCGAAATGAGCATTCAAAAGCTGAAGTATTAATTATCACACTTTCCGATTTTCGCAGTGTGTAACCCCCGGGGAGGAACACAGCTGTCGAAGTATTTTGAAATTGCCCTGGAAAAAATAATAACATGACGAAATAACCCGCCCCGGGCCCGTTTCAGAACCTTTGTTTTTGTGGAATAACTTAATTGAATATACATGAAACTAATAACAGGGCACATTTCCCATCAAAAAATACTTTCGGCCAGGGTAAGCGGCCTTTGATAATTTGGTATTAAAAACGGTTCCAGAAAGTGAAACTTTGGGTTATTCGGAATGAATTTGCCGATTCGCGACATTTATGGCTCCTAAGCATGGACTCAAACCGAAAATGCGAAATTGTTTTCATTAAATGATATTCAATTATTAGCAAACGAGACTGTTTTCGGCAATGGCACGCGTATTTTGATTTAAACGCAAATATTACCGTTCTTGTTTGGTTTGAAACTTTAATAGAAACACGAACACACTAAGCGAACATGTATTATAATAGGAAGCAAATTAAATGTTTACTAAATTAAACTCAGAACCCTGTACACCAGAAAAAAAATTAATTTAATTGGAACGATGTTACAGAATTTCGGGTGGTGCCGCATTGGAATGTGAAACTTACGACAATCCTTTGGAAACGTTCGATGAGTGCAAGGAACAACATTTTAACGAGTGGGAAGTAGAATTAACATAGGACAAGACTGATAGGCTGAATGGTGCATGCAATTACAATACACAATAATAGACTACTAACTAACTAATCTCTTTTTTCGCGCGAGGGTAGGCAGATAGGATAGAGCGACACACTCTTTTGTCCTGACACATAGTTCTCGCCTCATCCACATTCATACATCTTCTCATACAAGCTCGCCAATTGTTAAGGTTTCTAACAGGACCATCTTCCAGTATATGGTTTACTTGGTCGTGTCAAGTCTTCTGCGGACGTCCTCTATTTCTGGTGCCATCAACACTTGCGTCATATATATTTCTTACCATTCTCTCCCAATTCATCCGTTCCATACGACCAAACCACCTTAGTGATCCTTTCTTAATCTTACTCACTGTACTAAGATCAGCTTTAAGATTAGCTTAAGATATTTAATAGACTAACATAGTTAAATACTAGATCACTTTAGGATTAAATATGGTCTAAAATTTGGTGAACATTTAGTATTTATAGGAATCGAAAGTATTTTAAGTAAGTAGTTAAACACTAGCTATTATAATATATTTTTATTTATTATCTTTGTATTATTAATTGAGTATAAATACATCTACCGGTTTCGAAAAATACCATTTTCTTTTTCAGGATGTCATAACTAACTAAAAATATATATTATTGTTTCTTTACCAAAATCTATTTAAAAAAAAAACACAATTATTTAAAAATAAATTTAGTACCTAACTCAAATTGTTAATATTTAATACAAATTTACTCGAATAATTTATAGGAAAAAATGTTAGAATGGGACTCGTAGTTAAATATAGATAGTTGTTTATAATTTTTTGATTAGTTTTACACGCTTTATTTATCTCCAACGAATCCAAATTATTTAATTTGTAACCAACACCGTTTATATGCAAAATTGACTAAATTTATTTTTTAAATAATTGTGTTTTTTTTTTTAAATGGATTCTGGTAAAGAAACAATAATACATGTTTTTAGTTAGTTATGACATCCTGAAGAAGAAAATGGTATTTTTCGAAACCGGTAGATGTATTTAAACTCAATTCAGTGGTTAATAAAACAAAGATAATAAATAAAAATATGAATTTTAACCACAAAGTTAATGATGCTAATTTTAAAAGTATTATTATAATATACAATAAAATAAACAAAACAAATTTTGACACACCTATATTAAAGATAATTAACATTTTCAAATTTTACGCGAGTTTAAAACAAAAACTTAAATATAATTTGAGCTCTTTTTATACGCATTATTTATACCATGGTAAACATATTCGTATATTTAAAAATATAATTATCGAATTAAATACAATTACAGCGTTGATTCAAGCAAGGCGAACACTTAAAGAAAGTTTTAATTTTAAAGTTCGATGAACATAATTGGATCGAAATGAAATTATACAAATTATCGACAAAATTTAATTATAAAACTTGTTTTAATTATCTCCCACTGTGGGAAAAGGTGCAATATTAAAAAAAAAAAAATTTTTTTGGTTTGGGTGCTATTTATCCACACTTGTATCTCGCACCGAATCGGCCTTATAATTTTATAATTGTAATGGATTATAGTATTTTTTCTTTCCCTTTATGGTTTGTGGTGATAACGAATTTTTAGTTAATTATTAAGAGTCAATACCAAACTGGCTACTTTATTATGTGATTACCGAATATGGAGCATAAGATCAGGGATGCAGGTTGCCGAAATGATCTAACTACGAAAATTGAGCTCGAATGCAGAATGGAATAAAAAACCTCTTCTAAATAAATATTGTGGAAGATATTTGAATATTTGTACTGTGGTGTTTTCGTAAACGCCTTCGATAGCTGGTTCCCAGGTTTCTGATTAACAATAACTACACGTATGATATACGAACTGCAATAATCTTTTTTAATTTTGCTTTCTTTCTTGAATTGTTTATTTGGACCGCTGGACTGGTCGCAGCAGGGGATGTAATAAAAATTACGCCTGTCGGTTACCGTCTTCTTAGCTTCCAAAAAAGGCGGCAATACTCAAACACATATATATACACACACATGTACATTATTATTAACCAGGAAACTCAGTGGTGCCAATCGACGTAACAAGGTGCGTAAACATTTGGTTTATTCATTAAATAGTGAGTACAAAATTAGTCTCTTGTTTCATAATATTCATACTTTCACGAAAAAAACATAAGTGTTCTTAGACATTTATATACACTTTTAATTTAAAGAGTACTTGCTTCACTCTACGCCAACGGTCTGGTTTCTAACAGGACATGTTATGTGATAATGCACGTCAGAAAAGATATTTTATATTTCATTTACTGTTAGGTACATATACTCGATTATTACCGCGACTAAACTATTGAGTCGAAATCGACGAACCCATCGATTTCTACTCAACTAAACTGTTTAGTTGTTAGAAGTGCGCATATGATCAATCGATTGCCAATGAGGTCTCCCAACATTCGTGCGCGTGCTCTAACACAACAGAACGGTCGCGGATCGGACATTTAGTCAGGTGTATGCGCACGCCAATACACGGCAATGCACGTAAATTTTTTTAAATTTAAATTTATTTTACACTTATTTTATTATACATATATTGTGCATACATAACGTAATTAATTATAATTAATTTTTTTACACAAAATTATCCAACTCAATAGAGAAATCAATTCTCGTGTTTGAATTGGGGAGTATTTAAGTTTTAAAATAATGTAAAGGTAGGTATAAAAGTAAGATATAAATATTGAATTAAATTATTAAATACGTATACATAAACATAACTTGTAATTCATGTCGGAGTTTTCTAATATTTGTTTAATTTGCGATTTGAAGGCTTTATAATTTTCTGTTCTGATTTTATACGGGAGGGCATTAAAAAATTTTACACCTTGATATGCGTAATGGTGTTGAGAAGCACTAGTTTTAAATTTAGAAATTTCTAAGTTGCCGCGCGATCTTGGTCTTGGATGGTTGGTTGAATTTTTGTTGAAATTGTTGAATTGAAATGGTCTTTGTGGATTTGTAGCAAAGCCTTATTTTTAAAGATTTTAACCGATAGTCAAAAGACAATTGATAATTTTTTTTTGATTTTATTTATCGAGCAACTATCGTGTCGATAATATGAGCACTTGCGTGTTATTCAATAGACTTTTAACATACGGCTAAATAGTCGAGCGATTCAAAATTGTATCTATCGGTACTCGCAAAAATATCAATGCCAAATGGATTGTAAGACGCGAACTTTTTGGACTCCTATCAAACGTGGGCTCTAAGGCGCTGCATTGGCGTTGTTACGCCACTGCTTTGGGAGTAGCAGGAGTAACATTATTGGACGAATGAGAAGTGCCGAGATATGCGAGACCCTCGACATAGAGCCCCTACTTCTACAGAAAGATCTCGATTGAGGAACGACTAGAGAACTTCCTAACAACTCCGGTGGTTAGGGTGACCGAGGGGGTTGGGGGTGGGTCGGTTCGGACTAATCTGGACAGATTGGCTCATGATTGGTCAACCCTGTCGTGACTTTGCTAGGATAAGAGGTCCCATTAAATTGTTGTGATAACATAACTGTCATGTCATCTACCTTATTTTTACAGAATCTCAAATACCTTTGAGTAATCTGTTAGCAGACGCCAGAATCATCAACTAATTTTTATTAAATTTTGGACACATTGATACAACTTTATGATTAGAAGCTCTCAATTTCTCTAGCCCTCAATTTCAGCCATTTTATGTACACTGTCATATTGTTTCTATACGAGTCAAGTTGTTAATAATATAAAGCTTAAAATATTTTTTTTAATGTCGGGTATAGGCGTTAAATGAGTTCACTTTATTCAAACATGCAAAAATATATTCCTTTTAAAATTAGTAATATTAACTTTGTGGTTAAAATTCATATTTTTTATTTATTATCTTTGTTTATTAACCACTAAATTGAGTTTAAATACATCTACCAGTTTCGAAAAATACAATTTTCTTCTTCAGGATGTCAACACTAACTAAAAACATATATTATTGTTTTTTCACAAGAATCTATTTTTAAAAAACAACAATTATTTTAATTTAGTACCTAACTCAAATTGTTACTTAATACAAATTTAGACGAATAATTTTTAGGAAAAAATTTTAGAATGGAACTCGTAGTTAAATTTAGTTGGTTGTTTATAATTTTTTGATTAGTTTTACATGCTTTATTTATCTCCAATGATTCCAAATTATTTAATTTGTGACCAACACCGTTTATATGCAAAATTGACAATCCCAATTTTTCTGGTGAAAAAATAATAATATATGTTTTTAGTTACTGTTGACATCCCGAGGAAGAAAATTGTATTTTTCGAAACCGGTAGATGTATTTACACTCAATTCAGTGGTTAATAAACAAAGATAATAAATAAATAAAAAAATAATAAAAATATATTCCCCTTATTTTGTACCGATTTGTTACTTTAAAAGTGTCTTATTTTTTAACTAACCGAGCCTAATTTAACATTTTGTATAAATATAATAAAAATGTAGTGTTTAAATGTAGTTTTACGACAAAATTTAAAATGATGAAACAATCGCTAATAATTCTAGATATAAATTTTATGCGGATGGCAATGTAGTAAAAGGACCCTTTCAATCAGAAATAATAAAAATGATACGAATCTTGGAAAATAATAGAATTTCTTATTCAATTTTCATTGTATCCTATTCCGATGATAAATATCTGTATATATTAAGAGTATTTCTGAAGGGAAAACGGTTGTATCTTCGTGCAATCAAATACAGGCAGAAAAATCTATTTTATTTTCGTTACGCGTCCGCGACGCACGGCGCTCCTTGAATAAATAACACAATCAATAAGACAACGGACTCGATATCTAAAAGTTGACTTTTAATATTGTCCTATTAGCCATTTACGTAGCATATAATATATTAAACTAATAATTACCCGTTAATATTATGCATAATTTAAATTTTTTTTTCAAATTAATACACCAGTCGTTCCATTATTTGAAAGCCAATTATTAATTTAGTATTTAAAATATCACAGACCTATGTTCTGAATAATTACAACTTCACGATAAGAATGTGTTTTCCTTAATAATATATGTTGTATCAACGTGTCCATAATTTAATAAAAATGAATTGATAATTCTGGCGTCTGCAAGTCGGTTTACTCAAAGGTATTTGAGATTCTGTAAAAATAATGTAGATGGCTTTCAAATAATGGAACGACTGGTGTATTAATTTGAAAAAAATGTAACATATAGGTCTGAAAATTTGTCAAGAAAAATACTGGCGTTATAGCACAAAGGTAGTGCACTTCCCCGGATTGGAAATGAAGATCCAGGTTCGAATCCCGGTGACGCTAAAACAATATTTTTCGACAAAATTGATTTTATATGTATATATTTATAATTAATACATTAATTTAGTATTTAAAATTTTCATATTAATTTCACATTTTTTCTTTCGTCCGTGAATATGTTTGAGATTAGTTAAAATAATGCAAGTACCTACTTATTTAGTGTGATGTCGATCAACAATGTTCCATATTAAAAATTATTGCGTCGTCGAAGTCTGCTTCTGAAATTATCGCAAACGAACTAAAAATCTGAAATACATTTCTTATTTATTTTAAAGATTGAGTATTTGTGGTCTAAAAAGCAACGTGGTTGTAATGCAAGAGATAACGAATTTTAGAAAAAAAAATTAAACATAAATGTCGGAATTAAAAACAATGGGAATCATGGCGCTATGTCATCAATGGGGTTTTCATTTAATGCTTATAAAAATTAAAAATTTATGTGAATTAAATTAGGACGGAATTTTATAACTTGTCTAATGTCTGTGAACAGCCCTATACGTATAGATATGATAATTTTGCTGATTAGGATTCGGCGATTTTTCTTCTTCTTCTTCTTCTTGTGCTCTATCCATTCAACGGACGTTGGCTATCATTACTTTATTTACATTATTTTATTGACTACAGTAGACTGGCCAAACCATTGTCTCGTGTTTTTCAGCCATGATGCTCCCCCTCTTCCAGGGCTCCGACTTCCAGTAATGTGCAAGACTTCGTACTTCTCCAGATGTCTCATTACAAGTCCGAGATATTGGAGTTTTCGTATTTTTATTGATTCGATTACTTATTTTTCTTTATTCGTCCGAACCATAACATCCAGCTTATCATCATTATTCATTTGTAACTCTATCCATCCAGATTATTTTAAGCATTCTTCTGTAGATCCACATCTCAAATGCTTCAAGTCAACTTATCGTTTCTTCGGTAAGTATTCCATGCTTCCATTCCATAAAATATTCAGCGATATGCCTAGAGATTAGAAATGGCTCAGAACCAGACCTTTCCTTAAATATCTGCCGAAAATTTGTGAAGATATTATACTTAAGTTTAATGGTCAAATTACCCAATAGTCTTACATCCCTTATGAAGATTTTCTATGTAATATGTGTCTCTATCTGTTATCGAATCATTGAATAAGAATACAATTAGGCATTATTAGTTAGGTATTCCAAATAGCTGAGGGTTCAGCCCACATTCGGAATCCCATAAAGTTGAGGTCGTAGAAAAGGTTGTGGAGTAAATATCCGCGCTCAATCGGTCCTTATCTGTGCGAAATAAATTGTTCAAAGGGGGATAGGGGATGGGGGATGGAATCTCTTCTGTTGGCTCGGTGGGAGAAAAGCGTGCGTGCCTCACGACGCCGTCGTCAGTTGAAAAACTTTAAGGTTTTCGAACTTATATTGGGAGTATGCATTAATTCATGCGGTTTTCTAAGAGAGGGCGTTACTAGTATTATTTCGCGCCGTGTTCTTCCGTGACTATATTCATTTGAAAGCTAATGTCATTGCGCGTCTTTTTCAGTATATGTCATTTGATTGAAGTGTAAACAACATTTTTTTCTATTCATTTGAACATGTCGAACTTTGTGCCAGAAAAAGTGTTTTTGCGGGGAGTTCTTCTTCATTACTTTAACATGAAGAAAAGTGCTACCGAAAGTCATCGTATTTTAGTAGAGGTTTATGGTAACCATGCTCTAGCTGAAAGAACGTGCCAGAAGTGGTTTGCACGGTTTAGAAGTGGCGATTTCAACTTAGAAGACAATGAACGACCCGGACAGCCAAAAAGGTTTGAAGATGAAGAATTGGAGGCATTGCTTGATGAAGATGCGTGCCAAACGCAAAAAGATCTTGCAAAATCATTGGGAGTAATCAAGCAACCAGAATATGCAACCAGACACGAATCCATAATTTTTCATCATGACAACGCTCGGCCACATGTTTCAAGACCGGTTCAAAACTATTTGGAGAACAGTGGGTGGGAAGTTCTACCTCACCCGCCTTATAGTCCAGACATAGCCCCTTCTGATTACTACTTGTTCAGATCAATGCAGAATGCCCTCACCGGAATACGCTTCACTTCAGAACAGGGTATCAAAAATTGGCTTGATTCGTTCTTCACCACCAAGCCGGAGAAGTTCTTTTGGGATGGAATCCACAAACTGCCAGAAAGATGGGCAAATGTTGTAGCTTCCGATGGACAATACTTTGATCATTGAGTGTATAACCATTTTTTCACAATAAAACCTTAATTTTCGAAAAAAAAAACGCATGAATTAATGCATACGCCTATTAATTAACAATGCAAGACGATACTTCAAGGTCAAATAAACATAATTGTATTTTTTTAAACATTATTTTTTTTCAGAATATTATTTCTTCACATGCTTCTAAATTATCAAAAAAACATGTATTTCTTTACACTTAAGTTCCAGAATTATGTTATCAAGGATAACACATTCTTATTGTAAAGTTGTAATTATTCAGAACATAGGTCTGTGATATTTTAAATACTGATTAAATGTATTATACACAAAAATGCTATTTGGAATCGGATGAAAAACATAACCGAAAATAGTTATTTTGACATTTCGAAAAGTGTGGTATTCTATGGTGTACCATAGACACTGTAAATAAGAAAAGATGACATATGTCATTTTTTTTTCTTACTCGTAATAAAGACAATGTACACTATCGCAAATTGAATATATATTTACATACTGTTATTGAATATGTAAAAGAGAAAACATTGAAGTAATCTTAACCTCGAGATATTAAAAACACGTTCGTTTTTAATCTACTCATAGTCCTTCCCGTTTAGTCAAGCACTATACAGCCATAATGACACTACATCTTAGACGTTCAGGAAGTCATAGAAATTGACGGGAAACGTAATGTGTAACAAGTATTATATTCCAAAAAACACGCCTGTTCACGTTCATCTTGAGGTTTGCAATGCAGATGGAAAAAATAAAATAAACAATGACTTTGTATTTTTATTTGTTAACTTTGTTTTATTAACCATTGAATTGAGTTTAAATACATCTGCCGGTTTCGAAAAATATCAGTAGAGAATAAGATTGCTCATTTCAAAAATATAATAACTTTATAGTCCAAGTGTTGAAATTAATGTGTCTACTGTTATGCGTCGGTGACGTATCCATACTAGTGCAAATACGTACATATTCCAGCGTGATCTGGTTTTTTTTTATGAAGATCCGATTCGCTATAAAGATAATAAATATTATATAATACATTTAAGTTACAAAATATTATTTATGTTATGAAAAGAAAAGCAAAAAAAAAAAAAGTTCATACATATAAACAAATATAAATAAAATATAAATACTACAATTCGGTTACGGCCTTTATTGTGTCTGTGGCTATTCTGTAGTCGTTGCCATTCTCTGGTCAGGGAACCAGCTTTCCATGAGAGCGCCGCTTGCACCAGAGAGTTGGTGCTGAGCTCCAGCCGCAGCTTTACACCAGCAACTCGATGTCTCAGAAGCGGAACGAATCCATGTATACGGCCTTCGGCAAACATTGTAGATGCGCTGCAATAACGTGCCAATACGAACAGTATTCTGTATGAGTCGTTGTACTGAATTCGGAGACGGTTGTACGTCACTTGCTTGTATTTCGACCAGAGCACGCAAGTATACATGCTGGTGAAGAACAATTTAAACAGGATCCTCTTCACCTCCTTACTGTATCGGTAGAAACGCTGTGACAACATAATTGCCCGAACGCTCAACTGTCTCCTCTGTCGTTCTATGTCATCATCGTCGTGCCCATCTTCATTGAATATATGGCCATGGTTATGAGTATGGGACTAACTTTTCTGATCTCCTAGAATCTCCGACCACTGATCTTTAGGCGAGTGTCTTAATCGCGGCATCAACAAGCACGTTAGATATTGAAAAATTAATTTGAAACGTTTTAAAAATTCACAAACCTTCAAATAGTTATCAAGTTATCAATAATTAGGAAAATTAAGAACCTACTGTACGAATAGAGGCATGCAAAAAACCTGGGACCAATATGAAAATGATGAATACGCAGTTGGTTATATTTTATTGTTTCATTATTTACGGAGAAACGTATTTAATTGTACTTAAATCTCATATTCTTCCATATACAACCTGTACACGATTCGCATTAATTTACTGAACAACAGTACACAAATAATATTACTAACGGCATTATTTACAAGTTTATTCGTCGTGACAACCCCGTTGTCTCGGCGCTGGGCGTAATGGCGGACAATGCGAGCTCCCGCCCTTATCGCCGCAATAAATCTGCCAAAATGTTTGACAAATGGCTGATGCAAGACCAAACTACACTACACTGCCCAAAGTTACCCCGCAAACTACGGTCAAATGTAACAATAACTCCACCACTGGCCGGGCGCCCCGAGACAATTGTCATATGTAGAAATAAATTGGAAAAGAAACCACATAACATTTGTATAATTTCATATGGGTACTAGACTTTGGAGAAAAACAACTTAACCGTTATATACAGGGTGTAACAAACCTAGTCCACTATATTTCATGGGTGGATATGAAAATGTTCATGAAGCATGTACAAATTTTGTACCATTACAAAATGTTTTATTGAATGAGATTTTTACAAAATCATGTAAAGCTTTAAGCGTAGACTCAAACTTCGAAATAAATTTTCATCTATATCTATGCTTCAATCCCTAAATCATCAAAAAAAAAAACTCTGACGCTTCGAAATTCGATGACCCTTAATTTTTTTTTATTCAGTATATAATTTTGAATCAATAACATTTTAATTAATAGAAATAATCGCACAGCAACGATTTTTATTAAACGCCTTTATCTCAGGCATTTTAGATTCATATTTTTAATACTCCTAAAATATTATACACTAAGTGTATTACAGTCAATATATGATAACCGTTAAATTTACCAAATGACAGCGTCGTTCATTTAAAGTCGTATGTCCAAAAACCTAACTGAAAGCTTAACAAGATCTTCAAACAGCCCAAAATTTGATAATTTATATTATTAAGGAGAAAACATTATAAATATGTATTAAATATATTAATTAGAAAGATATACGTATAAAATCAATTTTATGGAAAAATATTGTTGTTGTGCCACCAATATTCGAATCCGGATCTCTATCCAAACCGGGGAAGGTGTATTATCCAACTATGCTACAGCGACAATATTTTTAGCGACAAATTTTCGAATCTATATGTTATCTTTTTTTGATATTAATACATTTAATCGTTCCATTATTTGAAAGAGCCATCTACCGTATTTTCATGGAATGTAACGACAATAGTTTTCGATAAAATTGATTTTATATGTATATCTTTCTAATTAATATATTTAATTCACGTTTAAAATATTACAGACCTATGTTTTGAATAATTACAAAGTAAATTATATTCAATACACTGTTGAACTATAGTATAATCGATTGATGCACTTTCCACGGATTGCAAGAGATTCAGGTTCGAATCCTGGTAGCAACAACAATATTTTTCGATAAAATTGATAAACCAGTAACTGTAAAAGTATCTATATACGGTACATACGGGTAATAAGGTCTGTCGGATAATAAAGCCTAAGAAGTAACACTCACGCACACAAACACTACTTACAAACATACATTAGATATAAACAAGTTGATTCCTGATCGCGGCCTCCTGGTATCCCGCTGCCAGCCGCCAGTATCGTGTCAGTTTTTATGAGAAGAACGCGCGCTAGTTAAATAATAGTAAGTAATTTTGATAATATTACAGTAAATTTGTACTCCACGTTTTCTATAATTCATGCATTTTATGATTCTAGTTGAATTACTTAGATGTGACTGTCAAATTTCTTATTTTTTAATTTTCGTACCGGCGGGCATTAAGGCCTATGAATAATAAAAAAGGAAAATGTGCAACATCTGATACTAGAAAAGATGCTGATTCTTCACAGATAAAAACGAGATGGTAACGTTATGGTTGTGAGATGGATAAGATTGCCGTTATGAGATATATGCACCAGACGAGGAGTGCGTTGGTTTATCAGTAAAAGATCTTGATACCTTTGAGTGCCCTGATGCAAGACAAATTGTCATGTTTTTAAAAAATTTCATTTTTGATCTTAAGTACAAAATATAGTTTGTAATTCAAATGTTTATATATATTATAAGCACACGTATAATAAGTATAATAAAGCCAATGTGCATTGTATTTAAAAAGGTTTAAAATTTTGTTCTTGCACATGTTAGAAGTTGACATTTTAGTTTATAATTTGTTCCTATGATACTGAAAGACTAGTTAACTATAAAAACAATAAAATTGGGATTGTCAATTTTGCGTATAAACGGTGTTGTAACAAAATAAATAATTTGGAATCGTTGGAGATAAATAAAGCGTGTAAAACTAATCAAAAAATTGTAAACAACCAACTAAATTTAACTACGAGTCCCATTCTAAAAATTTTTCCTAAAAATTATTCGAGTAAATTTGTATTTAGTAACAATTTGAGTTAGGTTCTAAATTTATTTTTGAATAATTGTTGTTTTTATAAAAATAGATTCTGGTAAAGAAACAATAATATATGTTTTTAGTTAGTTATGACATCCTGAAGAAGAAAATGGTATTTTTCGAAACCGGTAGATGTATTTAAACTCAATTCAGTGGTTAATAAAACAAGGATAACAAATAAGAACTGCAGTGTTTTTTATCTTATTTCAAATCTTTCTTATCTAGGCCTTATTACCCGCAGTTACCTTATACATAAGCTGTGTAATAAATATATAATTGTAAACTGTGAATCAAATCCACCAGATATGATTTAACTAACCCACGGAACAGAGCTAATCTAAAAGTCCTTTTATATTAATCACCTAATAAGCTTTGAAGATTTTGATTAGCTTTTTCTGAGTGGAATTGAAACGGAGTGCAATAAAGGCTCTGGGTTCAATAGGGGGTTCCTTCTAAATCAATATTTAATCTAAATATTTAGATTAAATATTGATTTAGAAGGAACATTGTGCATGTTAAATATTTACTATTATTCAAGTGACAGATTTTATTATCTGGTATTAAGATGCTCACCTAGCAACTAGGTGGTCAGTAGGACATTCTTACAGACCACTTATTATTGAAGTGATATCCATCGGCGTCCTCGCTAGGTTTATTTTAGAACATTTATTATTTTTAACATGTATTATTTTGGCGTGAATAATTTTCTCGAAGTTAATCAAAATGATTTCTCAGAACAGTATACGGCAATACATAGATAGATACTAATGCAGTCGTTTTATATATCGTGAATAGAATCAGCGAAGAAATTCAATTATTACTTTTAAATGTTGTCTTTCTGGGAAAAAGTTTTCGTGCGCAAATTAATTTTCTGTCTTTTTAAGCGCCAAGTTTGAAAATCGACCGCTCCGCTGTACCGTTGGGTGGTGCCAACATTGAAAAATAAAAATATCTTTATGGATATTATGTTGGCGGGGAAAATTGCATGCAGAATTGAATTGAAATTGAAAATGACTCCTTGTGGCGGACATGCAATGCTCGAGGAAGAGTCTTCGCGAAATATGCCATCTTTGATTATTAATAGTTGCCGCAAATATATTCTTATTTGTAGCTATAACTTAAAAGTTATCATTATAATTATATTTGCATTGCTCGCTATTCAAATAATATCATTATTCAAGAATGTAGCGTACGACATGAAATTTTTAATAAATGGTATTATTATTAAAATAATACTGTAGGGATTGTCGTTGTTGAATAAGATTGACTGCGATTTATCAAATTTTTTTGACTATCTCATACTCTCACGCGTATTAGTGCATGTCACAGTATATATAGTATTAATGTTCCGTCTAGAGCAAGGCATAGAAATGAAAAAATACTTACAAAGGTTGGCATTTATTGATAGATAAATTATACCGAGGTAGTATACAGTTAAATGCGCGTATGTGGCTGAACGCTGGAGTGGCTTGCTCGATATGCCGATGAAAGGAAGGCCTGCGGAGAAGTGGTCGCTAGATCCTAGAACAGTGTCCGTCACTATTTATAGTGCCTGCTGATTAGTTGATTGGGTTTCGGCCCTATATGGTTGTTAAGTGAGCCCCTATACGGCCATGTATGTGAGACGCGTACAGGGTTACCACATTGTCATACTAATCCAGATAATACTATATGAAAGATCGGCTACAAAGAGGAGAACCAGATACTACAGTTGCAAATGACCTGAATCAAAAATCATTACCAAAAATAGATAAAAATTGAATAAACTTTAATAAAGGCTACATTACTATTAATAATTATAAAAAATTAAGAAGATAATTAACTTTTTATTTTTTTAATAATTATTTTTTAAAAATAGATTTTCGAATTCACTCCGCTCGTATCTACAAAAGAGATTTTTAAGAGATTTTCTTTGAAGACAACTCATACCTTCCGTAGTCCCCGGGTACACACTGTATCTCAGAGATTCGCCGTCTCGCGCCTCACTTTACGCTCGTCGTAGGCCAAAGGTCAAATACCATTATCGTTCGTCAGTTGAGTGATTTTGAATCTCCCCAGCGGCAGTTAAAACGGAAAAATAAATTGTAATTTAACGGCACCTGTATTCTAATATGCATAAATTAAACGAAATATCGTTTCCTCAGAATAATAAGGTATCATCTAATACGTACATCAAACTGAGATACTGAGCTTCAAATTTTTTTTTTTGACTTCTCGGTTGGAGTCGCGCATGAAGTGAAGGTTGTTCAAAAATGTTATAATATATTTAAGAGTACTGGGGTAAACTGATTCCAAATTTCAGACGCGTTATAAAATATAACTAATATATTTTATTTGTATTCATTCAACAATTCTTGTTTTAAAAAATATTGAAAAAGCTACTAAAATATTACTTTTCTATTGTCATCTAAATTACTTGGAAATATGTTACACAGTTTTAAAAAATAAAATACGGAATTTTGTCACAAAAAAGACAATTTCAGATGATGCCTTGTTGTGCCAAGGTCACCGTATGTCACACGCTTCCGAGTGTAATTTTGTGTGTGAAAATATTACTTATTATCAAAAATTTATAATCATAAGAAAATCGCTATAAATCATCCACGATGACGACAAAATCTTAAGATTTGTGACATGGAGTATTATTTCAAACCCGTCTTAGCAATGTTTATTTTATAATTAACAATTTTTCAGCACCGACTAAACTAAACTTAATCGGTACAATATTAAAAAAAATACACATTCAAATATCAGTACACAACATGTGCCTATAAAGAGAATATGCCTATAATAGAAAATTGTAAAATCCAGAATCGAATTATATTTTTGAAATTTCTGACAGTAGAAATGATACCTTATTGAAAAGTGCACCCTCCTAACAAAAATATTACACATCACGTAATTGGTATTCCAAAGAAAGTTTATCAGTTTTCGAATTTATATACATAGAAAGCTTTAATCTAGCTAAAGCTAGGTTTGTATCTGCAGGAAACAAAGTGAACGGCGCTTTGAATGGAATTATAGCTAATGGGAACTTGTTAACCGAAGCAAAATTAGCGGTACCGATATTTATGTATGGAAGTGAGGCCTGGAGCTGGCAAAAGAGGAACGAAAGTAGACTGAATGCAGTGGAAATGAGATCGCTTAGGCGCACGTGTGGCAGATCCATTTATGACATAGTAAAGAATGAGGAAATAAATAAGTATAAGTCCCTATTATGACTTGTAATATATATATAATTAATCACATTAATTTATTTTTAATTAAATTTTTTGTTGAGGAACATATTTAATTAACCAAACGATTTTTTAAATTTATTATATTCTTACTAATTTGCTTTCTTATAATTATCCAATGGAGGTTAAGGTAATATTTAATGTTATACTTATATTTTACACTGATGTATGGAAGTAAGGCCTTGAGCTGGCAGAAGAGGAACGTAGACTGAATGCAGAGGAAATGAGATTGCTTAGGCGTATGTGTGACAGAAAAAATAAGGAAAGAATGTAGAGCTGATCTTAGTATAGCGAGTAAGATTAAGAAAGGATCACTAAGGTGATTTAGTCATATGGAACGGATGAGTGAGGAGAGAATGGTATGTAAGATATATTTATGACGCAAGTGTTGATGACACCAGAAATAGAAGGACGTCCGCGGAAGACTTGGCACGATCGGGTAAACCAGATTCTAGAGATGGTCCTTTTAGAAGCCTCAATAATCGGTGAGCTTGTATGAGAAAATGTTTGGATGTGGAAAATTGTGGTGCTCTATCGGCGTGATGGCAAGTTAGTTAGTTAGATAGTTCAATGTTTTTTTGGTGAAAATCGATCACAAAATGTTTCTTTTTACGCCATATTTCAAATCGTTTAATATTTATCTGATTATTAATGGTGATGATTGGACTACTTGGCAACAATGAAGATATTAGCTAATGGAGAGAATCATTAGCACAAGAGTATATTATTAAAATCATTTTATATCGCTCTTTATAGCTCCCAACTGTGGGACCGGTACACAGACAGACAATGGAAAAAATTAAAAGTATAACACCGCCTATAGTTAACTACGCCGATCTACCAAGGTACTGAAGTGTGATATAAGTAATGTTTTTAGAAGAAAGAATACATTAATTACTCTCTCTTCTATGATAGAGAATAGAACTGGTTTTAGGGCAGACTCGGAATATACAAGAATTAGAAAATCCTAGCGGTTCAAGAATTAATACTTAAACCTTCTAGGATATTCCAGCGTGATCGGTACGGATACGAAGAACCGATTCACCATAAAGATAATACATATTAAATGATAGAATACATTTAAGTTACAAAATATTTATTTATGTTATGAAAAGAAAACCAAAAAAATATAAATGAATAAAAAGTATACATATATAAATATTACATTTTAGTCACGGCCATTATTGTATCTGTAGCTATTCTGTAGTCGTTGGCATTATCTGGTCAGGGAACCAGCTTTCTATGGAAGAGCCTATTGCACTAGAGAGTTGGTGCTGAGTTCCAGCCGCAGCTTTACACCAGCAACTCGATGTCTCAGAAACATGTATACTGCTTTCGGCAAACATTGTAGATGCGCTACAATAACGCGCCAATCTAAACAGATACATGTACGAGTTGTTGTACTGAATTCGGAGACGGTTGTATGTCACTTGCCTGTATTTCGACCAGAGCTCGCAGGTATGCATGCTGGTGAAGAACGATTTAAACAGGATCCTCTTCACCTTCTTACTGCATCGGTAGAAACGTCGTGACAACATATTTAGACGAACGCTCAACTGTCTCCTCTGTCGTTCTATGTCATCATCGTCGTGTCCATCTTCATTGAATATATGGCCATGGTTATGAGTATGGGACTAACTTGCCGATTTTATGGAATGAGGCTCGAATCTCCGACCACTAATCTCTAGGCGCTTAATCGCTCCACTAGCACGTTAAATATTACGCAACTCGATGTCTCAGAAGCGGAACGAATCTATGTATACGGCCTTCGGCAAACATTGTAGATGCGCTACAATAACGCGTCAATCTGAACAGTATTCTGTATGAGTTGTTGTACTGAATTCGGAGACGGTTGTAGGTCACTTGTCTGTATTTCGACAAGAGCTCGCAGGTATGTTAATAATGTTATTTTTTTTTGGTTTGTATTTTACTAGCGGTCCGTGGCCGGCGTTGACCACTATTCTGATTTAACTATAATTCAAAATGATTAGATGTAATTATTGATAACAAAGTGTGTATAAAATAATTTTATTTCGTAGCAATTTCAAAACGCATTTGTTGGTACACGTTAAAATAACTAAATATAATAAAATATCGATATAATGCATAAAATTAGCTTGAATATTTTCATGAATTTTATTATCTTCGGAATGATATTGGTGTGTATAGTTTAAACATTATAAACCAGCGGCTTGCACTAGACATTGACTTAGGTTATGCTGCTAATATCGATGGTGTAAAAACGATGAGTATTAATTACCATTAGAGGTTGTATTCATCATTCGCTCTTTCAGAAGCATGTTTTTATACCTGGGTGAGTGTGCATTATTACTATTCTTATTTATTAACTAAAGGATCTATTAACTAAGTTATTAACTAAAGGAGCTAAAATATTTTAAAATATCAAATAATACCACGTTTAAAGTGTATTGGAGTGCATACAGTTAAGTCCGGTTCAAAGACACATTTGCGGCGATTTGCATCACGTCTGTTAAAGCGAAGACGTGTATTCAGATCACCGCGCGGTGCGATGAGTTGCGCTTAGTTCGTATAAGTCTGGAACAGATTTTGTGAAAAAACACATGCTCAGCTTACATGTCAATTTTAAATTCTTCCACCAGTTATACGGATTTAGTTAACACATTAACATAAGAACTGAATTATTTTTGCGTAGATCTACGTACTGAATATATCAAATAAATATTTAATTTACATATATTTTGCAAAGATTATAGTTATTAAACAAATATCAGATATCTCATTCATCACTTAAGCCAGCCAAAGACAGGTCGTAAGCACTGTAATTACCCCATACTTCCATATATTTTCCATTAAATATAATAAAAAATAGTTTTACCTCTATGAAATATCTGATATTTGTTTAATAACAGTGTATTTGTTGGTAAAAATCCAATAATTGTGTGTTCTTAAGCATATTTAAATATTGCTGATTATAGTTATGTACAGCGTTGTGATTGTATAGAATGCACGCCCCTGTAATTAATATTTATATTTTGGAAAGAGGTAAGAGTGACAATTTTGAATTGGGTTCTAAATAACAGCTATATAAAATTTGGTATTAATCGGTCAAAATGAGAAAACATACAAACATTTTATCGTAAAAAAATTTATCATCTAAATTTATTTCATTTTGTTGTTATCTACGTACTCGTACATAAAATTAAACGATTAAGGAAAACACATTCTTATTGTGAAGTTGTAATTATTCAGAACATAGGTCTGTGATATTTTAAATACTAAATTAATGTATTAATTATAAATATATACATATAATTAATACATTAATTTAGTATTTAAAATTAAATGAATCTCTTCTCTATATAATTGTACACTCTTAAATCGATCTTACCAAAATCTTGCATAGTTACTCTTTAGGATACTGCGCAAAACATAGCACCCGACCCTATATCCGATATAAATATGTTTTATATTAAACACTATCCGTTTAAAATTTTAGCCTGTTGCACTCTGGGACCCTGGAAAAAATATTGTTAACCTGTCCAGATCAACGATCCTGGACCGAGACCTGTGGAGGTGCATTACGAGTTGAGTCTCATTTGATTGAGGCGACTATATATTTGCTGCACTAACCTTTTTAATTTTACTGTCTTTCTGGTCCGATGCTGTTGCACTTTTAGCTGGGTTGTCTTCTTTAGATTTAGACCGACCGAAGACGCACACTGGTGGTTTATTTAGACCGCTGGACTGGTCGAAGCACGAAATGTAAAAATAATGACGCTTGTCGGTTACCGTCTTCTTAACTTTCCGAAAAAAGGGCGGCAATACTCACACACACACACACACACACACATGTACATTATTATAAACCAGGAAACCCAGTGGTGCCAATCGAAGTAACAAGGCGCGTAAATAATATCAATTCTAATATGAAGAAAGAAAGAAGAAGAAGCCAAGAAAAAATTTACAGCCTGTTCAAGACAAAGTCACCTCACTCCCCTAATCCGCTATTTTAAACTACGGCATGCTGATATATGATAAAAATGTGATATTTGGACTCGGTCTACATTAGAAGGTAATATCGTGTTCGTAATACTTGCTGTGAATCCTGTATTTTAACGATTCATCTCGCGAATTGTTGAATACGTAATAATAATCCGTTTTGTTCACCCTGTTCACAATATGACTCGGTAATAATTCCTTACAAAACTCTATGCCGGCCTAACTACCTCCTACGCTGCTCGCTGTTGAGTAACTCCGAGCCAATTAGGCATTGTTGTATGGAGATTTATCGAGTGAGACACGAAGCCGGGCGCCTTCCGAAACTTGAAAAGATCATTTACAAAGTTTAATGTAGCTGGGGAGCTTTCACTTAGCGGACGAAATTTATGAACCGCCGTGCCTTTTGTCCGTAGATTTATACACTCCTTTTTGTGTTTCCCGTGGCGTTGAAACTTGGAAGATTTCTCGATAAGATTCGGAACCTTTCGCGTGTCAAAAAATTACAATTCGTGATTGCGGTCGCGCGAAAATGAACCCGGTTATTTATTCTCGACTTGGAGATGGAAATTTTTTTAACTAAAATTTTCGAGACACTTTTTCTTGAAGCTCTAATGATTTAAAACCCTCGCGAAATGGGGCAATTTGAATAATACACGTCTTAGGTCCAGTTATTTGGGTTCCACTTTTACTTGGAAAACTTTAAAGCCGAAATTGACTAGTTTTTTTTAATTGTAATTAAATATAGTTGAACAATATTTTCAAGGCAAAATCTAAATAAAAAAGAATGGTTAATTTAATACAAAACAAAATTGTAACCAGTAGGTATATAATCTTTTTTTTAAAGAGAACACATTTTTGTTGTGAAATTTGAATAGTTCTGTGATATTTTATAGGTGATAGGTATAGATCTAAGTTACCAATGACATTATACAATCATATATAATATATGTACTTTCGTTTAACCATCTTTAGACAAAATAAATCCGTCGTTTATACGACCCTACCATGTATTTATTTATAATTTTAGAGTACTATTAATAGTGTTTTTAAAGTTTAAGTTTTGACGTAAAATAATAGCTTCTTACTCCTATATAAAATGTATGGAGATTTTAAGAACACTTTCTATGACTGAACATGATTCATTTATTGTTCGAAAATCCTTCACGTAATTATCTACTAGGGGAAATAATTATTTCTATTAAAGGTTCATGTAGGAAATAGTTCTGGCAATTGCCAATCTAAATCCATGCACCAAATTTAAAATACAATCATGAAATTAACAATAGTAAGATAGAAAAATTCGCGAATAAGTAAAAGAGAAAGTAGACACTTCAATGATTTGCACGCAGTTGTAACCCTTTTTAATGTTATTTTGTTAAAAGACAGCATAGGTAACGACCCGTACAAAACGGATCAACCGAAAGGGATTTTCAGTTTAGTAAATAGCCATTTATATGACTTGAGTAATTCACTAGCTTAAAAACACTACTGAGTAATGTAAATAGCACGATGCGGCGAACAGAAAAGAGCGCCATAAGTACATCGGTGAGTTTTTAGAACTAAGCAATTGAAGTTTTTACTGGTAGACAGATAGCACTAATTGCAAAATATTGTTTTTGTTAATGTTAATCCAATTTTTAAATTTATATTTGTTTCCCAGAATTTTTAGTTATGCCCAACTTTTTTGCTTGCATGCACTGCACGCCCCTGCGCTTAATGATCACTAAGGCTTGCACATCTTCAGGGCTTGTAGAAGTTTCTCCTTCTTGCACCCTGCTTCTTCTTACATTTCTCTGTTAACTCTGCATTACAATTCTTATATTATTATGTTGCTTACTTTGTGTTATTTTCTCCTCTTATTATGTACCGTTTCTTTCCATTTATTTGTTTATTTCATTTCATTAATGTCATTTGTAATGTAAATCATAATAAATAAAGGTCGGGGACTGCGAGAGTTTTTGAGATGGCAACTGTTCGGCTCCGTCTTGTCACGTGAGTGAGACGAAGTTGCACAGCTGCCTAGTAGCATTAAAAAAATGCCAACCAGGCGGCAAATGAGTAGGTCCATATAGGATTTTTTAATTATAAACGGTCCTGGGTAAGCGGCGGGTCTACCCTCATAGATATTCAATCACCGATAGTGAGTGTGACTCAGTGATTAATTCACGATTCGTGATTTTGGGCTCATTACTATGTTGCACTATACCTAGATAGATAATTACTTAAATTGTTACATTTTTCTACGTGTGTTCTAATTGTGTACGTCTTTTGCACCTTTATTATGACGGGTTTTAAACACTCGTATGTAAATAATAATCTTTAATTTTATGTTCCAGAAGGGTGAAAGATTATTCATCCCTCCCTGGTAAATAAAACTATGGAATATTACCTAGTTACAATATTTACAATATACGAGGTTTATGTCGTCATTTCGATATATTAATTGATCACGATTTGTTATTTATTATCTATTTGAAAAATGAACAAAAGCAAACATAGATAAATATCAATTTCTATTGCGAGACATATTTTAAAATAATTTAGAATATCTGAATGAAATACGGCGACTAAACTACCAAATGAAATTATTTTGAATTTTACCCATCTCTTTGTATTCTTGACAGTCGGGCTGTTTTCTTTCATTAAAATTGTAATGAAAATTAATAAAACCGTACTTTCGGGAACATCACGAAGTTTCCGCCCGGCACTAAACACAGTCAGTTTCTGCCTCGTCGCATTGTTTACAACCACATCTGTTATGATCGCCTGTTTATCTCGGCCAGTTACTTTTATCTTATTATCACTCAGTATTATAATATCGTATAGTCAAAGTATACGAAAAGTATCTCGTTTATATTTAAAAAATATATATATACTTTTAAAATTAGCAATATTAACTTTGTGGTTAAAATTCATATTCTTTATTTATTGTCTTTGTTTTATTAACCACTGAATTGAGTTTAAATACATCTACCGGTTTCGAAAAATACCATTTTTTTCTTCAGGATGTCATAACTAACTAAAAACATATATTATTGTTTCTTTACCAGAATCTATTTTTATAAAAACAACAATTATTCAAAAATAAATTTAGTACCTAACTCAAATTGTTACTTAATACCAATTTAGTCGAATAATTTTTATAAAAAAATTTAGAATGGGACTCGTAGTTAAATTTAGTTGGTTGTTTACAATTTTTTGATTAGTTTTCCACGCTTTATTTATCTCCAACGATTCCAAATTATTTAATTTGTGACCAACACCGTTTATATGCAAAATTGAAAAAATAAATATATAAAAAATCGTCCTCACGATCAAATAGTATCTTATTTTTTTTAAATAACTTTAATTTCACAACTATCGTTTTATAAATTTAAAACATCCAACTATTTTTATGTTAAAACGAAAAACATGAAAAATGCTACGAGACGATAGAGGCAAGGTAATGCGTTCACAAACGAACTAAAAAATTTCTGCTTAAATAGGTGCGGTGTTCATATCAATCATATCAACAAAATTATATACACCATAGAAATGTTTAGAAGTTATAACCACGAATGAATATATATAATATTTCGTCATTTAACGTGTTTTAGCTTGTGACGCTGAGTAGTTTGTTGGTGTAGTGGTCAATACGTTGGCCTAGAGATCTAGTGGTCGGGGGTTCGCGTCTCGTTCCAGGACACCAGCAAGTTAGTCCTATTTTCATAGCACAAGCATTTAGCTAAATTTGAAAATAGTAAGAATATTAATGTGACACGTATTCTGTGTACGCATCTCTATTTAAAAAAAAAAAAACACTAGTTTAAAATAAAAGATTTGGACACTAATGCAATATTGGATTTAAATTTCTCAATTTTTTTTATACGTTCACATGAAACAATTTGTGATTAAATCTGTTTAAATATGGGATATTTTCCGAAACGGTTAAACCGCACCTCGCTGAGTATATCGCGTCTACATTAGCTCAGCACCGGCGCAAGAAACCGGCACGGAATGAAGTGAGTGAATTAAGCAATACCCCTAAGTGTCGGGCTGGGTGCAGTTTGTTTTAATTCCACTTCTATCGTTGTCCCGTTCTAACGCACATAAATTAGCTATTTCTATCCCTCTCCCGCGGGGGTGATTCCGAGCCAGCTTTTCTTGTGAGTCAGGCGTGGTACGCTGGTTTAACAAATTTAAATTAAGCTGCAAGCAAAATGATACCACTGTATAAAAAGGCGCAATGCGTTTCTAGAATATATTTTTAACGCAAATATAGTTTTGTCACTTTTTGACTCATTCTCTTATTACTTTTATATGATTTGATCGCGTCACAGACGAAACCTCAGTTTTACTAGATATATGAAGTCTTTGGGTTTATTTTAATTATAAGCAACGGTTTTATGGGACCCCAGGTTTATAGAGCCCCGGCCGTAGCACCGCCGAGAGAATTTCGGATAACTCAGGAATTAATTGAGTACGATTTCAATTTGAATCAAGGAGGCAAGTCGGTCACGTCTCGCTGCTATAGGTCCTTTTGGTGATAGGTAGTTTTCTAAAATAAAGTTTGCCGAGAGGAAATGGACGACGAACAGAAAAGGAAATCTTTGGTATCTGTGTAAAAATGTATAATAAAAATATTTATTTTTATTTTACATTTTTAAGGGCTGTGAATTAACATTTTTTTCTTAAATATTTTAACTTGCATTAAATAATTCATTTCGCATTTCTTACAAAAAGGAGAACATTAACCACAAAATTAAACACTTCATTTTTTTTATTAATAAAACCCTATTTTATGAATAAAATATTTTTTTTATAAATATAAATGGCTTGCGCCTATGATACCGTAATCAACGTAACACTAGCGTTGGTGATTTGTCTTCCACAGGCGCATTGCTTATAATTTGATTTAAAAGAGCTATCCCATGGACACAGTATGATTTTCTTTATAAGTTCAGGCAATATTTATGCTATGAAAAGTTATGGGGATTGACAAAGGAGTACTGCTTCTTACAAGTACCTTTTATCACATTATCTTCCTCTACTTTATATGGAAAACCAGTTTTAATTTTTATTTCAGTTAGTTTCTGATTGATATTCTTACTCTTTATCGTCTTTTAACGTATTTGCTCCCGTGGGGGAGTAATGAGGAGGTTAGTCATAAAATCTGATTTACCTGGTCTTTTATGAATGTTTTCTATTTTTGGTGCCATCAAAACTCAAATCGTATATTTTTCTTGCCATTCTTTCCACATATATCCATGATCTAGCCACCTAAGCGGCTCTTTCTTAGTCATACTCACTATGATGAGCTAAGTTTGGCAGACCGGAATTTCTTTAATCATCCCTCTGATCACCTTAAGAAATATTGTACCTATATATCATCATCATCACTATTTTCAGCCATTATCGATCCAACGCTAATGATAGTCTCCCCATAATTCTGCCATTTCATTAAATCATTCACTAATTGCCATATCACTGCCACTACTCCGTTTACTCAGTGTATCCATCGAGACAGAATATTCTCTAGATTATTTTTAAAAAATCGACGTTATTTTTAGTAAAAGCGTAAATGGCAATGAATGAAGCATATTTCAGGAACGCGGAAATAACTGATGGACATAAAATATTCTTAAATGGTATCCACGACGAAAAAATTCTTAAATAGTATCCACGACGAAAAAAAAAAGTGTATTTACTTAAACGTATACATTTAAATACATATTATTATTTCTTTAATGTAATAAAACATATTCAATATGCTGTAATCTTCTCGGGATGGCTGTGTCGAAAATTCTAGATAAATTTTCTAAAATACAACCAAATAACCATCCTTGTCCCAGTGGCGCCGCTGTATGGGGCAATGATTGTAAATTTTTGGGCAGATTTATTTTTTTACAGCCACCCCACGTGGGAGCAAATGGCGCCATTCAATTTTCACTTAGCATAGGCGGCTTCGAAAGTGGTGATAAATTTTAAAAACTATCCACGAACCCCTCCGTGAATAAGAGAACATTTACAATACCTTGTCCTCTCCCCCCCTTCCTTTCATAACCCTATAAAATACTCGACATGTACGATTCGTACATATTTAAATGAGCCTTGAAATTAAAAAAAAATGATAAAAAAATGATAAAAAAATAAAAAATAAAATTGATATACATCTTTACAATAAATGTGTGTACTTTTATTTATTTATTTATTTACGTATTAGAATCTATAGGATGGCCCAAAAAAAGTGAGAACATCTCGTAACACATGAATTATTTCAAAACATAATATAATTGATTATAATTTTTAATGTAATTTATTTTTGAAATCAGAAATCATCAAAACACCCCATATTGCATAATCTACTTGATTTAAATCTGAGCTGTTCGGTGGCCACATGCATGGCTCGATGAAGTTAACATTCTCACGACAAAGAAAGATGATTGTATTTCTGCCTATGTGAGATGGCTCTCCGTTCTGCTGTAATGTCCAATTATGCTGTAATATCTAGCTATACTCCAGGCTTTGTTTTGAAACTCTGATCATTTTACTAGCACACCGACGTTTTTCAATCCGCAAATTTTTGATCAGAATACGGTCTTCTGCAGTGATTTTGTCATTCTGGGCAACAATTTGAAAAAACCAAATATAAACAATGGGAAAATTAATAATCAAAGATGGCGACCGAAAATTGTTGAAATAAAACGAAGTATAGGTAAATAGGTAAGTAGTAGTTGTTGATAAAGTTAAACTAATTTTGATGTAATTATATTACATTTTACGAAATGTTCTCACTTTTTTGGGCCATCCTGTATATAATAAGTGTGTATAATATGTTTGGACTTTGCCCATCTCACTAGAACATTCTGTGTTGAGACAGGCATTGTTTACAAGTAACTGTGTTATAAATTAGTTTACAAGTTTAAGACCGAAATTAAAAAGCAATTACAAAGACTTTCAACATATTATTTTAAGATATTTGTGACAACAATTATTATAGGTTTGATCAATTTGTTTGGGTGAGTGCACCAACACTAGCTCTACCCATATTACGAATCCAAGTTTTTATTTTCAGTTTCATGCTACCGTGACAATTCAATTGAGTTAAATCTTTCAACACCCTATTAAATTAGTTTAGGTCTAAAATATGTGTAGTTCCTTTGGCCATATGTTGTATTTTATCAAAGCTTGCATTCAATAATATTCAAGATTTTAAAATAGTTTTGTATTTTTATTTATTTAGATTAGACATATGTAACATTTGTCCAGGTGCAATAAAGAAAATACAGTTTGTTACATATATTTTAGACACATTTTAAAATGCATTGCCCAACTAGGTAAGCCAGTTTTAGGGCAAATTGGTAAACAAATACATTTTACAAAACCAAAACTCATTGAAGGCAAAACACAATAAAATCGAATACGTAACATACAAGGCAAAATTATTATTTATTTCGGATCATGCTGTGTGCATAAAAAATCTTTCGTGCGGTAGTAAATATCAACGCTGTTATTTGTGCGCTGAGAGAGAAAATAAGAAAAATATTACCTTACCAGTATATGAGTTGCGTTGATCACATTACTATTGTATTATGACGCGGAAATGAGTCAAGAGAACTAATAACAACTATTAAGAAAAGTTGCATACAAATACTGCAGTTATACACCCCGCAATGAAAAATATGATATTTTACAACTCATTATGTAACCCCAGAAATTGGTTCAATGTTCAAAATTTTGATGAACTTGTACATAATTTTGTGAGTCTTATAATTTTCTTTATTATTTTCAGGAAATCACGATTGTGACGATGCCGACGGTGGAAAACGGCGAAGATCTAGGACAAACTTCAACTCCTGGCAATTGGAGGAGCTGGAGAGAGCCTTTCTGGCGTCGCACTATCCCGACGTCTTCATGAGGGAGGCGTTGGCTATGCGACTAGACCTGAAAGAGAGCAGAGTAGCGGTCAGTAAATTCTTAATTTAAAAAAAAATTGTGTAATTACTCGTTTAAGTAAGAAAGATAAACGTAATTACATAATTACGCACTGTGTTCTCTAACGATTCCACGACTTCGCTAAACCTGATCACTGCCAGAATAAAAGATAGGCTGCTGATCGTGACGCGTGTTCGCCGGCCAATGGTTTGTCCCTCCACGGAAACTAAAGACTACGGTTACAGACGTCAAATATTATTTATTCTGGCTGAATAATATGTTTCAAGCCGATGTTGTTTTTGGATAACTAAAAAATGAAACACTATTTTTTAATTTAGTTTTTATTCATCAATTAATTGATTTATTACAATTATGTGTAAAATATTATTTTGGCCAAGTAGCCGCCTCTGGCAGCGCTACAAATGCGTACTCTTTTAATCATATTTTTCATAACATTCTCACATACTTCACGTCATCGATATTATCCTGTAGCATCGGAATTATTATTGGCTTGTGTAGATCTTTTTTTTTAAATACCCTCACAGAAAATGCTGTTAGGGTATTTAAAAATGCGAGAGCCGTCAAATCAGGTGATTGAGAAGGCCAGTCGATATAAACACTTTTTGATATTATGCGGCCGGAAAAAATTTTAAGGGTAGCTCGGACTGTGTGTGAGGTGGTACCGTCCTGTTGAAACCAATAAGTCTCCCAACATGTGACGATAACGATCACCATTATTGGTTACTGCATTGTCTCTTGTATCCCGAAATAAATAGGGCCCAATGATACCACAGTGACTCTGCGTGTGTGTAAGGATCGTTAGTATATCAATTGAAGATTTTCTGTAGCATAATAATGGTTCTTTAATTTACTGACATAACTGATTTGAACTCCTGATGATTTTTTCCAAAACCGAATGATTATTTAGATAAAATGTTTCAGATACTTTATGACAAATTGTAATAAATTATTATTTACGACTTTCAAATACAAGTTGACAAATATTTGTCAAACCAAAATGGCGGTCAAACAAAATCGGCCCGGAACATAATATTCACCTGTATATAATCATTAAATTAGTAGCCTATTACGGTAGTAAATAATACTTTTCCAATTACCCCATTAATACTATATTTAGACAATGACACTTTCTATACCTAGTACCCAAACTTTATAATATTTTAGTCTTCAACACAAGAAAAACTCTATATACCAGACTGATTTAAAAAGGAAAGACACATTAGTTAGTGTTGTATTATTTGTATATTATGTTTTTTGCTGTCAACGCTATGTTTTTATTTAAATTTATACCAAGTATGATTCTATATTTCTATTTTTTACTATATTTTCTAAACTGCAGAAAATATTATAATATGTGAGGCGGTTTTAGTGAGAAATCGCCATAATACTCTACAAAAAATTAGTTTGTTTTGTGTACAAAAAAATAGTTTGTTCCAACTTTGATTTGGTCAGCTGTTATAAGAAATTTTACCTTTGCAACCTTTGCAAAAATTTCAAAAACACGCGGACATCTATAACTTTTAAACTCTTCATAATTTTTTTAATGGTACATTACATTCTTAGGTGAAATTTAGTTAGAAAATGTAAATAACTCTTAATATGAGGTTAAATAAATTACAAGGAACTTTCAGATGTTGGATAATAATAGAATTGAAATGTAGTTCAAATATAAATCATCTTGGCGTTTTCAAAGATAATAACACCATTTAGTATCGGTTCCAGACTTATTATTTATTATATAGGCTCACCTACAAGTACTCAAAGGTAGTAATATCAAATATTTATACATATTAAATATAGTACGAGTATATGAGGGCAATAATCACTAATTATCAATTAGTAATATTAAGATGCTAAAAATTAAAAAAATAAGGAATTTTTAAAAATATTTTTAGAATATTATATTTCTCTCCCATAAAATACAGACGGATGATCTTTTGACCAAATACAAATAAAAATATCGCAAATATATTTTCTCATATTAATTTCTCAAATAATTAATTCATTGCTGATTGATAATTGAGTGTGTTATTTTATCTTAAACGTTCTTCAGTTCTTCGTCAGATCCTTCATTTTTAAGAATCTTAACCCCCGGGTTTTGACCTGATGATGACCTTAACCTTTACCATACCATGATATAAAATACCCAAACGCAGCCATGCCGTCAATTCGTGTTACCGTAAATAACAACTAGAAAAAATGATTTTATGGCTTTAATGGCACAAATTTACTCTAAATATTGAGCCTTCAATTTAAAAAAAATAATTAATAGCATAATTTAGAGCATTCATTAAGTTGTATACAACGTGTTCTTCCTTCTTATCTGTCTTCATTTAATTAGTAAGAAAGAGACAATTATATTTGTATATTTGTTCTTTTCAATGTCAATGCGATCTCTGTCTTTTATATCACAAATTGTATTTTTATCAACGGATTGAATGAAAAAAATAATTGTTTTTGTACGATTTCCTTTTCATTCCTAAGCGCTAATATTTTCTTAGGACTATCTAAAATATTAATTTTATGTTACATGTATTTACATAAATATTACAGGTTTAATCATGATGGTAGACCTGTGTTGCATCGTGGTTTGGGAAGGGTTAATGATTCTCTTCAATTTTTTTTATAATTTTAATCTATTTTTCCAAAAAATATTCGATGTTTTTTGCCATCGAGATTCTTCTCTTAACTTTGTAGCCAACCATTATTAGTTATTCAAAATCGAAGATAAATGAAGTCACTCACGCTCGTGCTTTAGTACATTTGTTAAATATTATCTAATAGACGAAATTAAATGAACGATTAAAAGAAACTAATTAGGTAATCAAAACGACCATCCATTTGCCTAATCACACGCCACCCTTTGCTCGATTCGTATATTTTATCACGCCATAACAACATAGTTATTAAAATAGATTACGGAACATTTCTCGTACCTTCGTGTCAATGTGAAGCTTAAAGGGTGAAAACTGTTTGGCACCGCGCTGTTAAACACCGTTACAACGGAGTAGGTAGATGTATGCACAATACAACAATGGTAGAAATTAAGGTTTAACAGCGCTAATGAAGTTAATTAAATAACAAAAGCGAAAAAGAACTGACAAAATACCATGATAGTATAAATACTAAATTAATGTATAAATTATAAATATATACATATAAAATCAATTTTGTCGAAAAATATTGTTTTTGCGTCACTGGGATTCGAACCTGGATCTCTATTTCCAATCCGGGGAAGTACACTACCAATTGTGTTATAACGCCAGTATTTTTCATGACAAATTTTCGAACCTATATGTTACACTTTTTCAAATTAATACACCTGTCGTTCCATTATTTGAAAGCCATCTACATTATTTTTACAGAATCTCAAATACCTTTGAGTAAACCGACTGCAGACGCCAGAATTATCAATTCATTTTTATTAAATTTTGGACACATTGATACATCTTATATTATTAAGAAAAACACATTCTTATTGTGAAGTTGTAATTATTCAGAACATTCATGAAAATAGAGATCCAAGTTCGAATCCCGGTAACGCGAAAACAATATTTTTCGACAAAATTGATTTTATATGTATATATTTATAATTAATACATTAACTTAGTATTTAAAATATCACTGACCTATGTTCTGAATAATTACAACTTCACGATAAGAATGTGTTTTCTTTAATATCAATAAGTTAAAAGCTTTAAGTACGTGATAATTTAAACGTGATTAATGATTAAAATTGATTTATATATATATTTAATATTTAACGCAAAAATGTTGTAGTTCATTTTAAAAATTAATAGTTTATTAACTTAAGTACAAATTAAATGGGTCAATTAGAAAGATATACATACAGATAAACTCAATTTATCGAAAAAATATTTTAGCTACCACCGGGATTTGAACCAAGATCTCTTCGCAATAAGAAAAGGTGATAGCTTTCAAATAAATGGAACATTTGGTGTCATCAATTTGAAATAACTGCAATAATTTGAAATAACTGCAATAATTTGAAATAACTGTAACATATAAGTCGAAAATTTGTCAAATAAATATCAGATATCTTACATAGAGACGAAGCTATTTTTATTATATTTAATGAAAAATATATGTAGCAGTATGGGGTGATTACAGGACTTACGATCTGTCTTTAGCTGGCTTAAATGATGAAAGTTGTATATATCTTATTACGTTATGAGATATCTGATATTTACTTAATAACAGTGCCTTTATAGGTAAAAATTCAGTAATTGTGTGTTCTTTAACATATTCAAATATTGCAAAAATTTGTCGACTATTTACAAAGCTGACGTAGTGTAATTAGATAAACGCACTTCCCCAGATAGTAAGAGATCCTGGTTCAAATTCCGGTGGCAGCTAATATTTTATTTATCTGTATGTATGTGTATCTTTCTAATTGATACATTTAATTTTTATTAAATATAACTAAATAACTATGTTCTTAAAAAAACTACAACTTCACAAATAATGAAGGATGGAAAGATGGAGAAAATTGCAAATGAGAATAGTGCAAACACAGAGGTCTATAATAGATATCAATGAAAATCGAAGAAAACAGTGGGATGATACATGTTCTTAGACACAATACATATCTCATAAAGATTTAGACAAAAATTCATCTACGAAATAATGTGCATAATAATAATGATATAATGCAGACAACTTCTAGATGATGTCAGAACGGGGATGTACGGCAAATGTTGCACCGACAATGCATATATCTTAAATATGAAAGAAAACGAAATGTTTATTATTTAAAATATTAAACCCATTTTACTGGGATTAACCAGTGTTGAGTATGAGTATTAAAAAAATTACTTATTATTACGTATACATATAAATAATTATACATTAAACAAACAGAAGTGCTTTTAAGTTTATAAGTAATATTATAGAGAAGACATTCTTATTGTGAAGTTTTAATTATTCAGAACATAGATCTGTGATGTTTTAAATACTAATTAAATGTATTAATTAGAAAAATATACATATAAAATCAATTTTATCGAAAAATATTGTTGTTGCGCTACCGGGATTCGAACCTGGATCTCTTTCCAATCCGGGGAAGGTGTATTATCCAACTGTGCTACAGCTACAGTACTTTGGACGACAAATTTTCGAACCTGTATGTTACACTTTTTAAATTAATACATCTGTCGTTCCATTATTTGAAAGCCGTCTATTTTGTTTTTAAGGAATTTCAAATACTAAAGCTATGGCAGATGCCAAAATTAACAATTCATTTTTATTTAATTTTGGATACGTTGATCGAATTTTTTTTATAAAGACCCGATTCGCCATAAAAACAATACATATTATATAATACGAAATATTATTTATGTTATGAAAATAAAAGCAAAAAAAATATAAATAAAAAAAGGTTCACACATATATGAATACTAAAAAAATATATACACTACATTTCAGTGACGGCTATTATTGTATCTGTAGTCGTTGCCATTCTCTGGTCAGGAAACCAGCTTTCCATGAGAGCGCCGCTTGCACTAGAGTTGCCGCAGCTTTACGCCCGCAACTCGATGTTTTAGAATCGGAACGAATCCATGTGTACGGCCTTCAGCAAACATCGTAGATGCGCTGCAGTAACGCGCCAATCCGAACAATATTCTGTATGAGTTGTTGTATTGAATTCGGTTATACGTGTCTTGCTTGTATTTCGACCAGAGCTCGCAGGTATACATACTGGTGAAAAACGATTTAAACAGGATCCTCTTCACCTCCTTACTGCTGTTCGATAGAAATGCCGTGACAACATATTTGCACGAACTCTCAACTGTCTCCTCTGCCGTTCAGTCATCATCGTGTTATCCATCTTCAATGAATATATGACCAAGGTATTTGACCTAATTTTAAACGCTCAATTTGACTCACTTGGAATGAAAATTTAAACGCTTATAATATAATAATAATATTAATACATTTATTAGGTTCACTTTTTTTACATGTATTATGTACTTACATTGATAAATAATGTTTATTGGTCTGACGAATTACTCTTCTAAACTAATATTCATTAATAATACATTTTCACCTAGTTAATTAATGAGCTTTGCGTAATATTTCAAATATCGGACAAATGTTCCGAGGGTATGCATATAAAATTTGGTAAAGTAAATACAACATATCAGTAAGAAAGTAAGACATATGTTTGAGTACCCTGCCTGCTGTACTAGTAATTTACTGTATTATAGATAGTGTTCCTCCGGTATAACAGTAAGCAAAGTGCATTTATCAATGTACAAAAAAAATATATATATAAACAGTTAATCAAGAGATGCAATTAGATATTTCAATATACTGTAGTAGCAGTTTTATTCTCAGGTTTGGAGCTTTAAAAGTTCTTGGGCGTAATTTCTTCCCATTTCGTGGAGCCAGAACTGCACTTTTCGAGAAAAATATGCAAGACTATGGTTGCAATCTTTCACTTTTGCATTTAGACCGTTGTATATTTTTGGTGTTAGAAATAAATGGAATCTTTGTGCAAAAGTTTTGTTTAGTTTTGGCACAAGATAGTGACAGTTAGCCTGTCTCCTTGTTAAGTGAGGGTGTGTAATTTGCTGGTAATATTGCTTATGCCGGTAAAAGTGTTTGAGTATACCAAGAATATACATTTGACGAATGTCTAGGACGTGACTTTCTTTGAAGAGTTCATTTGAAGGATATCGAAAGGATTATAATATGCATTAATGTAAAAAATACGCCTTGTTTACACTATCGGATTTATTATTAAGGAGAACACATTCTTATTGTAGAGTTTAATTATTCAGAACAACGGTCGTGATATTTTAAATACTAATTACACGTATTAATTAGAAAGATATACATACAAAATCAATTGTATCGAAAAATATTGTTGTTGCTACCGGTATTCGAACCTGGATCTCTTCCAATTCGCGGAACGTGTATTATCCGATTATGCTATACTAACACAGCGGATTGACGACAATTTTTCGAACCAATATGTTACACTTTTCAAATTAATACATCTATCGTTCCATTATTTGAAAGTCATCTACATTTTTTTACGGAATCTCAAATACCTTTGAGTAAACCGATAGGAGATACCAGAATTAACAATTCATTTTTATTAAATTTTGGACTCATTGATACAACTGATATATTATTAATTAATTAATTAATTATATATTATTAACACATTCTCATTGTAATGTTGATGAAGAAAAATCGGATAATGTACGTTTCCCGGATTGGAAGAGATCCAGGTTCGAATCCTGATAGCAACAACAATATTTTTTGATAAAATTGATTTTATATGTATATCTTTCTAATTAATACATTTAATTTGTGTGTAGAATGCTCCTGGTTCTGCAACTATGTGCACATTATTTCATGTCTATTAATTTACTGGTCTGTAGTACATATTATTTTTCAATATATAATTGTTGTTGATTTCTTTAATAATTTGATTTGAAATATGTTTAATTTTAATTTACTTCTATTTTAAAATCTTAGTGAAAGGCGTTTAAAAAATATATTCGTCTATGTGTGAATAATATATTCCGTAATTCAAATGAAAGAAAAATATGAATAGGAGAAGGTAATGTTGAAAGCCTCTTTAAAAATGGCATATTTTAGTTTTATTATTTAATCGATAAAGTTGAGAATTCCTGCTCAAAATCACTACCAAGACTACTCCTTCATAACATGGATTGATTTCCCGTAATCGTCACGGTTGTAATACGTAATACCTCCGCACAACAACGCCAGACTTCAGACACCGTGAAGAATGGACTTGTAGCACCTTCAGATTGAAACATGATTTAAATGGATATATAAAATCGAATTAGTCTTACCAAAGGAAATTGACGAAAATTAAAGCCTTTACAAAACCACCATTTTATGGGATATAATAAAGATGTCGGGAGTGTATGGGGACACGGGAACGTCTGACGTCAGTTGACTTAACTCAGAACTTGTCAAACTTTTTGAAAATAAGTATCTGTGAAAATTTAATAATAAATACTTAAACAAATAAATAAATATCTCATAGAGTCGAAGTAATTACAGGGCTTTACGACGATTAAATATAACGTTCACCATTCTCACCCATCGATCTCCATATCTATCAAATTTTTGAAAGTTATATATATGTTAATATGTGGACTCACTTTGAGTACCACTACACTATCGCCATTTATGGACTAAATTTGATAGTTAATTTCCCTGAAACAGCATGTATATCACAATGATAATCTTTTTTTTTTAAATTATTTAAAGCAATCTTCTTTACATTTAATATATTTTTATCACATTATACTAGAATACGCCTGAAAAATCAATATTTTTACTAAACTACTTTACGTGATATTAACTCAAAAATTGTGTGTATGTATGCAGTACAAAGTCTATATAATAATTATATATTTTTTAAACGAATGATAATATCTGTGCGCTGAGGGAGAAATTTAAAAAAATATTACCACACAAGTATACGGTTACTGGGAGGGCTTAGATTGTCCATGTTACTAATGAAAAAATGTAAATAAATAAATAAATCAAGATAACTAGTAACTATCAGGAAAATACACATTTTCTGCAATGAAAAATATGATATTTTATAACGTATATTACAGGGGAAGAAGGGAAAACAGCAGAAGCGGAGGATTGTCTTGGCTGTGTGACCTCAAAAAGTGATTTTATAACCAAAATGTTTTAATATATACCATTTTTTAGTTTATACGTTTATTTTAAATAAAAAGTCTTTTTGTTTATCAGTTTGTTTGAGTATACTATTTTTTAGTTTATTATGTACTATTTAATTAATTCCCAAGAAACTTTACTGGTGTTATTTTTATATATTATGTGATTATCAGTTATTATTGTTTTACTGTTTGTTTATCTAAAAATAAAAAGTGAAATAAAATCTTATATAAGATAAAATAACAAGATTATATTTTTTTGTGTGCGTTATGATGACATATCGTGTGCGCACGCACACCGGTACACCTTAGAGGGAACATTGGTTACTACTATTTATATATATTTTTTAAATATTGAATTCGAAACGTAAACCCGGATCGATAGGATCTAAATGAACGAATTGCTCAAATCTCCGGGTCGCGTCGTAAATCGGAATCATCGCAAGGTATTGGAGGAAAATAGAGAAACTTTGGTACAGGATGAGGTCGGTGGGAAGATAAGGGTTCTAGTCGAAGGATCGGTCATCTCAGGGAACCGGGTTTCAAAAGGACTGCTCGCCTTATATGACGCCTCCTCACAAATCACACAAATGGTACGCGAATGAGCAGATCTCCGTTTCTTATTGAAGACGGCGATATCACAATTTCATCCACTCTACAAACAACAAGTGATCAAAATACAATATCGCAAAATACAGTACTGGTGTACTGGAGCTGACTAGTCCACACCGCGAATGCTATCCCGATGTCGAGATCAAACAGGTATCGGTCAAGTTGACGTCTGCTGACGTCAAGGTCATAATTTCCACTGACAAGACGAGCTTGAGAAAATTTATGGATAAGAATTTGAACGGGGAAATGTGTCAATAACATGGGTCGCGACCGATTCGAAAAGATCCGTCAAAAAGGTGTTTACGAATTCGGAACAAATATATTACAATTTTTATGATATCTGGTTCATAAAAAGATAAGTATATTTTACTTCTGCAATAAAATATTGTATAAATTATTTGATCTAATGGAAAGACATTTTCTTATTGACCGATTGGTCGACGGTTTGATCTTCGTTCCAGAATACCACCAAGTTGGGTAATCCAGTTTTTAGAGCTCAAAGAGTAAAATTGTATGAATCCCGTGTATCTGTTTAAATAAATTATTTTTTCATCAATTATGCATTTAAAATATGTAGATTAACCAACCAAATATTTTACCGTGATATAAAAAAATCCGCGACACACTTTTTGGGAATCGCCGTTTTAGAAGCTATAACTTACAAAAGACATCTATCCCACTCTTGATTACGGAAAGTTTCCGTATCGATTTTCTCTGTCCATCTCTCTCTAGCGCGTGTGCCCAGACACATAATGACTTAATCAACGCTATAAAGTGTTAGCGCGTACAGTCAGTCAAATGGGAAGGGTTTGTTTAACGCCTTTAGCAAAGGTTAATTGATTTTGCTTGACCGATTATATCTTAATATCATTCTGAACATAAAATAGTATCGATTTAATTAAAATAAAATAATTTTATTATTATTTAATGGTAGTTTAATGCTTACTAAATTCATTTTAATGGTTATGCAAAAATGATTTTAATATTTAAATACTTGGCTCCTTTTATTTTTTAAATATAGCGTGTCTATCCGATAATAGAGAACATAGCGTTGATAATTACTAAAATTTTATAATCTACCAAATATTAGGTAAATTCACCCAAGTTGAAAATTATGTAGACATAATTGTCTTCTTAGATAAGTGTATATATATTATATCAAAATGGATAATATTGTAATTTGTAATAAATATTTATTACATTTTCCTAGCTTTATTATTTTTTAAATGCAATTATTTCTTAATTAAGGACTTAATCGACGTAACACAAAACAAAATATAATTATTTAAAAAAAAACCTTTTTGCGAAGCACATAAAAAAGAGGTCGATAATCCCAGTGTTCAGTTAATTAGTTTATGCCAATTAATACGAAACAAATTTTATCATTCAGTGAATTAAATAATTGCGTCTGAAGTAATTAATATTCTGAACACTACCTTTTTAACCAATGGTAGATATGAAAAAATTAAAGCCTCTCAATTTCTAATGGTCGGTGATTTATAGTCTGCTTTCGTTCAATTAATTTTTCAGTCATAGAAAAACTCAATTAATTAGGTGACTGGCATTTTAACTTTGTAGTCATTTGAATATTGGTGGTATCCCTATTTGGTATAATGTTATATATGTAATATAATGTGAGTAATGTACACAAAAAAAATTACAAATATATTATTATCCACGTCGGTCCATCCACTATTGCAGACTTTAGACTTCACCGTAGAAGTGTTTGTTCCCTTTTCTACTTGGTCGTTTCAACGGGTGGAGGATCTTCTTCTTCCTTTCGTCCTTCAACGTAACCCACCACAACAAGCTTCTGCAAGCTATCTTCCCTCTTCGCAATGACTGTCTGATGATTAGTTCCTGCAGAATGAAGGCATTCGTGTGTCTCATCGTGCATGGAATGCGAAACATGTGTGTTCCAAATTCTTAAAACACAATTTTAGTGTGTCTTTCGATTCAGCCGTGACCACTGTTATTGACACATTTCCGCATCCAAATTCCCATCTATATATTTCCTAATGCTCGTTTTTTTCGAAGTGTGGACTTCCAACTCCAGTACACCAGCACTGTATTTTGTGATATCAATCTGTATCAAAATATTATTGGTAAAGCCGGTTAAAATTGTATAACAATTTTCTACAAATTTGATTGCTACATTGAATACAGATAATTAATGTATTAAAAGCAATGCCACGTGCGTCTGCAAGATTAAATCTCTATATAACTATATTTACATATTATATAACATATACCTACAGGTTGCCCGTAATTCTACTTTTTTTCATTATAATATAATAATATGCAAAAAAATTTACTACTGTGAGATTTTATTTTTAATTCTAATTAAATTATTATAGTAGAAAGATATATTATAGAAAACAACAAGAAATCGAAAAAATATTTGAAAACTGAATAATAGACGTATCAATTATAATTAAGTCTACAGAATATAAGTTCAAAATGTATCGAAAATGTAGTTGGTTTATATAGCGAAAGGGGGAATGCGTTTCCTTGTATAGGAAAAACTCCAGGTTCTAATCCAAGTAGCAACCAAAGATTTTCTTGATAAGATAGATTTTTCTCTATATTATATTATATTTTTCTGTATACATATAATTTGTTTTGTAAATACCAAAGAACTAAAGGGTGTTTTCTTTAGAGAACTTTAAAATAAAATAAAACATAAAAATCGTGGTATTGGCTTTATTAGAAAGATAATTTAATGCAATCAGTGTCTTATTTAAGTAAGTTTAATTGGTAGATGATTTCGCGCGTATGGGCGCCGCGGTTGACTCGAGTAAAGCGCAATCTGGAAGTACAATTTTCGACCACTTTTTGGAGTAGCTAGGGACGTATATTGGCAATAACGCGATGAATGTTGGCTTATAAGTCATTTATCTTCTCTGGTTTATCGGCGTAGACTAGCAACTTCACACATCTCAAAGAAAATATTCCAATTCACAAGTCCATTACGCGAAATTATGCGCTCATCGAATGTTTCTTTCAGTAAGTTGATTGTGGCGCGCGCTGTGTGCCATGTTGGGCTATCTTATTAAAACCATAGCTCTTCCATATTTGCACTAATACCAATAGCGCTCTCGTCCTCCTCAATACGACGCTCCACTGCTGCAACAGCTTCTTCGGTGCGTACTGTACGACATCTCTGCGAATGCGTATTATCAATTAGAGTATGAGTGGTGCGAAAATGATCTATGGTTATTCGAATTACTTGCTCAGATGGACGATTATATCGACCGTAAAATGGACGTAGCGCACGGTAAGTTTCGCGAACTGAACCACGATTTTCGAAATAGATTTACACAATTTACAAGCGTCGTTCTGGCGTAAGTCTATTCATGGTGAAATGTCAAACCAAACTGAGTAAAAATCAGCTATCAAATTGACTGTCGCTGGAAAAAGTGTTGCCAATTTGAAAAACAAACATCTAAAAAAACAGCCTTTGCAATTGCAAATTGTATTTTCTTCTTTTAGGTATACCTAGCTACATATTATATCAATGTAAGACTTCACAGTGCGCGATAACGGTAATTAAATAAGAATAACTATAGCATTTAATAAATCTATTTACCGATTTATCATAAAATTTTATTTTGTGTGTTGATATATTTATTTATTTTATCGAATTTTTTTTACCAAAATAAATTGTTTTTTTGCGATTTTAAAATCATCTTTGACTGTAGTGAAAAAAATAACGAATCTTCATATAAACTATGTATTTTTAAAATGCATTATGAACATCCCTTCAGGTAGAGGGATGGCGACAATGGGCGGCAAGCTATGTGCTGTGGGCGGTATATTAGGGCACGCCTTCTTTTCCTACTGCCACCCCCGTCAGTAGGTGTACGAGTAGATAACATAAAAGTAAACGTATATTGTACTTGTGTACATATTTCTATGAATCAGGCTACAGTGTGTATGATTTAAATGAAATTGTAACTAAATCGGTACCGAATTAACGTCTTGAAATATAAATATAATAAAAAAATTAATTATTTAGGTCCATAATGGTTTACTAACCTAACCTAGAAGCGAATAAGTATGTACATTTTTGGTATACTTTAATAATAAAAATAAAAATGGAATTGACCATACGTATTTAATTAGACGATACATTTTTTTTTTAATTAGAATTAAAATTAGACATGTCCAATTTTTATGTTTTTTTTATTTAGGTAAAGCAAATTAATATTTATAATCGAAATTCAACAAATACTTTAATCGCAGACATGCCCAATGGATGATTAATTCAAACCCATACAAATATGCTTTCACCCAATGAGACGACAGTATTTGGTCATATGACCCGTGGTTACCGGTCATGTTCAATATGATTCCAAATATGACAGTTGTATTACAATAATTTTTTGCATTTTACTCGAAAACAGATAAAGTGGATATATCTGCATTTGATTCTCACATATGACACATTAATATTATTACTATTTTCAAACTAACCTAAATGCTATGAGAATAGAACATTTTTTTACATAAAAGACATAAGCCGGATTTTTGAATTTTGATTACAGGGTAAAAATTTTTATATTTCAAATGATCCCTTTAAATCTAACGCCAATCAAATTTTATGTCTACTTGTCAAAAGAGTGCAGATTTTTTGTGTACAAAATTTCGTAGTTAACTATTACACGTGTAACGTTACCGTGGAAACGGTCATCGATTTTTAAAACTTGTAAGTTCATCTTATAATTCAATATAAGTTCTTGACTTTACAACTCCCTCAAGAATAAAGCTTCGCTATAACAAGATATCTTCTGGAGCCACGATCACTATTACATTTTTGAAAAATTCGATTTCAACATAAAAGTTTTCTCAGAAGAAAATAAATGTCCCCAAGAATTAAATGAAGAATTATATTGCACGACATTCTCTAACGCACAATGAGAGGTGTTAAACTATATTTAATTTATCGGAGAAACGTATAAATAATTTAAAATTGTTTCTATATTTGACTTTGTTTAGACCACTGTGAATTATTTATACGTCAACCGGTTTCGATACTAACGTATCTTCTTCAGGACAACTAAAATAGCTCCTCTCCAGTGTGCGTAAGGACATGCCTGTTTAAGTCTCTTTTCAGATTGCATGAATAATTTTACTGTGAACATGAAAATAGTTTCTCTTCAGTATGCCTATTTAAGCCTCCTTTCAGATTGCATGAATAATTGCACTGTGAACATGAAAATAGTTTCTCTTCAGTATGCCTATTTAAGCTTCCTTTCAGATTGCATGAATAATTGCACTGGAAAAAAAAGAACATGCATATGGTACAATCAACTCTTGATAAATTTATTAATGAATAATTTCTCTTTCATATACTTTTTACTATGTGTTTATTTCCCTCTTCTTTCATACATTTCGACTTTAGTACATTTTTGAGGAACAAGTGATCCACCTGTAGGTATATCAAATAAATATGTAATTTTGCTTAAATTATAAATATGCACATCTTTTTTGATTATATGGAGTGCACGCTTCTGATGATCAGTGTTGAGAGTATTGGATGCCCCAATAATCACCCAAATGCTCTGTGTTTGTCATTAACAACATAGATTTGAAGAGTTCCTAAATAAATGAAAAAATCAAAAGCGAATGCACATCTAGAACATTTTGAGGAATTTGTCATGACAAGACAATGAGAAATCTTAAAAAATCATGGAATGGAAGAATTTTATAGAGTACGATGTGCCCAATATAATACTAAAACCTCGCAATTTTGAGACATAAAATGCCTCCTTTAAGTTTATGTATTTAAGTGCGGTTATTAAAATCAAGACGCGTAACAAATATGCGAAAATACATTTGTTACACCTGTCATTCATTTATTGTACTGAACAAAGTGTACCTAGTGAAGATCTGCTCCATAAAACTGCGAGGCGCGACAGCTCTTGTCAAAATACCACGGCATCACACAGCCCGTGTGCATGAATACATATGTAGCTACATAACATACATATATGTATGTATTATATTCTAATTAACGTGGTTGAGCAGACTGGAACAAGCTTTATGGTTTAATGAATATACTGCGATTTTAAATAAGGCTATACAATTAGAAAAAAAAAAAAATATATATATATATATATAGCATCTTGTGTTACGCTACAGTTGATGATTTGTTCCCCGCTGATAGATATCTCTAAATATTTCCCGAGTACCGAATTTGTATGCTAGATGAATTATTCTACTCCAGAGTTTAACCAAATTTAAAAGTATTATGTATTTCATTTAACTTTTTGTGTAGTTAAAAACGTTGAATAATGGGATCGAGATATAGACAATTAGGAAAATACATTATTCATGTGATGGTAAATTCGAAATCTGAACGTTCAAATAAGCCACCTGTTGCACAAGCATAGATGCCGGAAGAATGTGAGGACAGGAAGGAGTTTAGCACTCACTACAATCCGGATTCTGCTGACATCTGCAAGGATGCGAACTGTATATTTTACGACACTATTTCATCAAAGTACTGTACTGTACTCAAGTGTACTGGCTCAAGGTCGGCGGCGTGGCCGGGAGGGGAAGGGAAGGGGGGTAAGGCGCAGTGCATTATTTTTGTTTAATAATAAATGTGTATTTATACGAATAAATATATGTCTCAAACATAACCATTGACTGAATCGACGTTCGTATTCTAAGTACCGCCAGGATTGATAACATTACCAATGAAATGGTACTAAGATTAAGAATTATTAATAATAAGGAAGAAAACTAAGAAACTAAGAAAAACAGCAATAAGCAACATGATCCAGAGGAAGATGGAAAGTAGTAGAGGCGTAGGTATAATGAGGTTATCTTAGTTGCATAACCTCATAACATTGAAATTCAAATTGACAATATCGACTAATATAAATTAAATGCATCAATTAGAAATATATACAGGAAAATTCAATTTATCGAAAATTTATCCTTTTGTTGCTGCCGGAATTCGAATCTGAATCCTTTCCTATCTGGGATGCGTTAACCGATTACGTTATGCGTTATCTATCTAATGCGTTAACCGATTACATTATGCGTTATCTATCTAATGCGTTAACCGATTACATTATGCGTTATCTATCTAATGCGTTAACCGATTACATTATGCGTTTTCTATCTAATGCGTTAACCGATTACATTATGCGTTATCTATCTAATGCGTTAACCGATTACATTATGCGTTATCTATCTAATGCGTTAACCGATTACGCTACACCAACATGGTAAGTTGACGACAAATTTTCGAACTTATATGCTTGTAGTTCTTTCAAATTGATACATCTATTATTCTAAATTTAAATAGAAATTAAATCAATATCTTTTTTATTACATTTTTTATTAAACTAGTGTATTAAAGAGAACACATTATTATTATATGTTATTAAAATACCGCAGAACTGAACTATGTAGACTGTGTATGGGAAGTAAAACCAGGAACAACCGATAATGAATACAAACATAAGGCTTCAAAACGCTGTTTTAGCAACAAAAAAAAATGGCAGATCCGATTGTGCTCGGCTGACACCTGTTACTCATGTTGTGATGCACATGGGGGGCCCTGATATGTCCAGTGATACAGGCCCTTAAACAATAAATCCGCCTCTATTACCACCGTGTTTCCCCGCTTCCATCCTTTTTTATTTTACTTTAAATTTTAATCAATGTATGTAAAAAATTGTTACAAATTAATTCATATTAAATATACAAAACAAATGTATAACCAGCTCGTATATGTCGAGCTGAGCGGTGAATTGGGGCGGTGCGGACACGGGGGATGAAACGAAACGCTGCATCAGCTGTAATCGACCCCAAGAGGGGAAGAAAAAGAAAAATAAGAAGATTGTTATCACAAATTTATTCAGTACCTATTTTTGTTGCCCCGGCATACCTACACATGGCCACTGAAGGCGACAGGGCATGTCTACGTGTGAAATATAAGCAATACCTATATTTAATATTCAAGCACATGCCTACAACTGGAAACTCGAAGAATGCCAAATTATGGACATATATGTCACATCCAACAAGGCGGTGTCTGCAACACAGCATCCACCAGCCATAGAGGTGTAGGGTACCGACTGCGTGCAAGACAGAAAAAATAATGTGTAATTTAAAGAGATACAGACAACCAATAATTTGATTTGATAATTTTGTAATTATATTTGTATTTTGTTTTTTTTTTAAATTGCTGTTTATTTCACATCGTCGTCTACATCGTTATTAAAAAGTTATTTATATCAAATACCTATATATATATATATATATATAATAAGTACATTCAATAAATTAAAAATTGACAAATCGTTTATCCAAGTTACAGGTAGCTTTAGATGTGCCCTGAAAGAAACTGAATAAATTTTCTTGTAAGTGAAATGAAGATACGGGGACCATTTTAAAAATTAGAATTGTTTTGTCCCAATAATTAGTACCACTTAAACTACCTATAACGAAAATATGACTTAAACTGCTTTTCAATATAACCCCCGTCGATGTCAAAGCATTTTTGAAACTGGGAGATTATTTTACAATTAGCGCCATCTGTATACCAGTAGAGGCTTTAATTGTTTAGTTCTAAAAACTACCACGACAACTCACCGCTGTACCCATGGCGCTCTTTGGTATTCGCCGCATCGAGTTATTTATATTACTCTGTTCTGTCTTTAAGCTAGTGAATTACTCATGTGATATAAATGACTATTTACTGAATTGAACATTCCTTTCGGTTGATCCGTTTTGTATGGAGTCGTTAGCAATCCTGTTTTCTAACAGAATAACATTAGAAAGGCTGCGTGCAAATCATTGAAGTGTCTACTTCCTCTTCTATTAATTCGCGAATTTTACTATCTTATTATAGTGCGAAATTAGTGCATGAATTGGTTTTTGATTTGGGAAAAACAAAAAGCTATTGGCATAACTGTTTCCTACGTTAACCTTTAATAGAAATAATTATTTCCTTTAGTTATTACGTGAAGTATTTTAAACAATAAATTAAACATATTCAGTCATAGAAAGTGTTCTTAAAAACATCCATACATTTTTTATATATGTAAGAAGGTATTATTTTATGTTAAAACTTTAATTTTAAAAACAGTGTTCATAGTATTCTAAAATTATAAATAAACACATGGTAGGAAAGTATAAACAACGGATTTATTATATCTAAAGACGCTGGTTAAACGAAAGTACATATATTATATATGATGGTATAATATCATTGGTAACAGCATAACCTAAATATATACCTACTGCTCGCCACTGCCAATAAGCTACTCAAATATTTAAAAAATGTACATATTATCATTAAAAAGTAGTAAGGCTATGTATTAAAAATTACAACATAAATAAACGTTCATTAATATACCTAAATAAAAATAAAAGTAATTTAGATACCTAAATAATACTAAAAGTAATATAATTTTACGATTTACCATATAAATATATTATATAGGTGCGTGCCGTAAAACTGCCATACAGTTTGGCAAAAAATAAAATTATAATTAATATACATGTAATAAAAATGAAATAAAATATATATATGTACATTGAATACATTATACTCTGAGGCAATTTCAAATTAAGGCAATGATGAAATAAAAATATATTTCAAATGCCTAACTTCATCTATCGCCGCATTGAGCTATTCACATTACTCTATTCTGTCTTTAAGGTAGTGAATTACTCAAGTATTTACTGAATTGAAAATTCCTTTCGGTTGATCCGTTTTGTATGGAATGATTACCTACGCTATTTTTTAACAGAATAACATTAGAAAGGGTTACAACTGCGTGCAAATCATTGAAGTGTCTACTTCCTCTTTTAATAATCGCGAATTTTACTATTTTATTGTTTTTAACGTGTTAATTTCGTGATTGTTCTTTAAATTTGGTGCATGGATTGGTTTTTGATTTGGGAAAAATAAAAACTATTTCCTACATTAACTTTTAATAAATATAATCATTTTCTTTAGTTATTATGTGAAAGATTTTCAAACGAACTCTAGTACTCTAAAATTATAAATAAATATATGGCAGGATAGTATAAACGACGGATTTATTTTGTCTAAAGACATATATTGTATTACATATATTATATATGATTGTATAATATCATTGGTAACAGCATAACCTAAATATATACCTACTGCACGCCACTGCTAATAAATAATAAATCATAATATAAAAAAATATTATATTACTGTCGTTAAACAAGAACTATCGCGAAATATATGATATTTTCATATATGCGTATTTTTTTTAATTTAAAGGTTGAAAATGATATTTGTACATTCCAGACGGACCGCAGATGAAACTACAATAAGTTTCTATCGAACTCTATTACGCCGCCTTCCCACCATCGATCTTGTCTCGGGGGAAAGGAAGGGTTAATAGCTACTATAAAGGAAGAACAAACGGTGCACCGAAAGGTTGGCCCTTCTGAAACATGGCATAAGGTTTGCCCCAAAGAAGGCAAAAATGAAAATAGATTCGAAAAATATAAAAACAACGTAATAAATATCTATCGCTGCTGCATTATCTTATTCTAAATGACTTATTATAAGAATCCTACAAAATAATTAACCAACTTTATTTGTTTTGTAATATGCATAGAAATCGATATTATTTAAATATGAACCAAAATAAAACTAATTTTGTGACTAGAAAGACCATAGATAACTAAAACATTACATTATATTATTGAAGACAAATATTTATTGTATAAACAATTATAAATGAAATTGTTGAAGTTGTACCAAAAATACAAATGATTAAGAATACTAATAGATAACAATATTGCTTTACATACACGAATTTTACAAAAAAGTTAATCACATAAATTTGTCTATTAGATCATTATCGACCCTTAAATAAATATAAAAATTATTCTAAATTTAAAATCATAAACATAGAATTTTGTTAAGTTTTCGTATAATTTTTTTATCAAATAAAATTTCATTAAGGAGAACACATTCTTATTGTGAAGTTGTAATTATTCAGAACATAGGTCAAAGTAGATGGCTTTCAAATAATGGAACGATAGATCTATTAATTTGAAAAAGTGTAACGTATGGATTCGAAAATTTGCCGTCAAATGTACTGTCGCTGTAGCATAGTTGGATAATGCACCTTCCCCAGTTTAGAAAGTGATCCATGTTCGAATGTCGGTAGTGTAACAACAATATTTTTCGATAAAATAGATTTTATGTGTATATCTTTCTAATTAATACATTTAATTAGTGTTCATTATTAATTTATTAAATTTATAAAAAATTCCTGCATTAATGTGGCATTTAAAACCTCATTTTTATATCTGAAAATAGTTATACCTAATTATATATATTTAATACTTCCTTTCTGAAAACGTTGGCATTCAAGAATTGTTTTGTATGTGCATGTCCCGGCAGCCTTGCCTATTAAATTCAGATGAAGGTACCCTTAAACACATCACTTGAATCTTTTATCTGCGCAGCCATACGCCCGCCGGTCCCGGGGGCACGTTTCAGGCTGGCCGGAAGTGGTCCGCCGCCATCTTATTTTTCCCATTTTCCCGCGGTTCTCTGCCGTCACACCAGCCGCCGGGAATAGCCGGATTTTGTTCCGGGTACACGATGTGATAATCCCGTGACACTTTATATAGCGTCGCACTAACTCACGATATATGTTTCAGTCAGTTGTGTTTTCATGAATTTACCTATTTTTAAGTCTGTCAAAATTTAATAGTACGTAGATGCGTCTCTGCGAACTGTCTAATGTTATCTCAGCGAATACAATGTATCAATTTTCTGGATAAATTATACGTCGTGATTAGTTTTTTCTACATGGATCGAACGCCAGCTCATTACGCCACCTAACTTCACTTCATTCAACCTTCTCCTTCCACAGACACCGCGTCCACTCGGGTCGGTAAAGCAGTTCGCTCCCGGCGCCGCCACTCTAATTTAAAATGTCACATTGATATGACACATTTAATTGTAGGAAATGTATCGTATACATACAAATCTATCATATATGATACACCGAAATAATTATTAGTAGGTACCACATAGTAATTATTAGATATCTGAAAACAATGAGAAAGTTTATTTGTTTTCTAATATTTAAAACTCTTCCTAGAACAGGTGAAAAAGACGTTTAAATTATACTTATCTATTTTCAGATTTCTAACAATAAAAATTGAGCAAAACAGACTTTTGTTTAGATTAAATAGATCACGTATCCAAGAAATTCGTACATTTCTACGGAAATTGTCACTTCACTTTAATATACTCGTAGTGTGCTTGTTAATCTAGTGGTAAGATACTAATTTAATGATCTTTGGTGTTTTAACTATAGGAGGATGACAGTCAAAGCGTGATAAATGAAAATTACAATACCTTGGGTGTGTAATTTATTTAATCGTCCGGTACTGTAATACTATATTAAAATTGAGATAGGTATGCAATATTTACACAGTAATTTAAACTTAATGAGACTTGCGGAAAACGCCAGCCGCAAGAATAGAATGGCTTTCTTGTTCCCCGCATCCGGCAGCCTAGCGGAATGTCCCCCTAGCGGGAATCTGACATATTGTGTCGGTACTCGGCCGGCTTGGCGGTTGGATCGCCAGATGACCTATGGTACCATTCGCTACAGATCTAATGGTCGGAGGCTGGAGCTTTATTTTAAGAAACCACCGAGTTAGTCCTATTTTCATAGTACAAGCGTTTAGCTTACTTTGAAAATAGTAAGACTATTGATATGACATGTATTCCCTATTCGCATCTCTATTCTATTTTTACGCATGACATTCTGAAAAATATTCAGATATTTTTTTTTTAATTAGACTTAACTCTTGAAAACTGTCACTCAATATTTGTCACGCATCGTTTCGTAATTTCCACAAAAATGTTTCTATTTTATTATTATTTTGAAAAATATTTTCTACCCCTGACGCAAAAAGCCTCCCTTTCCTTTTGAGAAGTTGTCGGTCGATCCATCGTAATTTATTCCTGAATCAGTCGAAGTGAATTCTACTGGAAGTTTCTTCAGATTCTGGAACTTCAAAGGGGGGAATGTGAACGGTTGACGTAACGCTATAAAACAAAACATTAATATTCAAGATAGTAATTATTTCAAAGTAAGTAGAAATATTCCATTTTATCACTCCACTCGTTAAATATCTACATTTAAATAGTGGTTAACAAAATTAATATAATTTTTTAACATCATTGGTGGGTCGTGCTATTTAGAATTTAAAGAAATGTAAAATTTGAGACAGAAATTAAATTTTTAAGAGATTTTCTACCCGAGACATTTTCTGAGATACATACGATACGGATTTTGCTCCCATGACATTCTTTGCAGACAACTCTCAGCTTTCATAGTCCCCGTGTATACACCATATATCAGAGATTCGTCTCATTTCACGCTCGTCGTACGTCAAACGTCATTTTCGTTTCACAGTTGAATGATTTTAAATCTCCCCACCCACAGTTAAAAGAGAATAAATGTTTGTATTTAATGTTTAATGACTTACGTCTAACTTCAGCATAGATTGTTGATGGATTTAAGTGACATTTGTGCGCACGTGTCAAATCTTGCTGTCAAATCATACGTCATTTATTTTTTTATAAAAAAAATAGAGATGCGTGCACGGAATACTTGTCACATCAATATTATTACTATTTTCAAACTAAGCTAAACGCTTGTGCCATGAAAATAGGACTAACTTGCTGGAGTCCTGGAATGAGGCGCGAACCACCGACCACTTGATCACTAGGCCAGCGTCTTAATCACTACACCAACAAGCTACTCGTTGTTTTGAGTTTTTATCTCATTTTAAATTGATCTTTGCGTTTATTTACTGATCAAAATATGCTATTAAAATGTATCTTAACTAATTCTCTCATCATGTCTCCTTCTGTGAATACGGTTCTTAACGATGCCTGCAAAATAATTAATATTATAAAGATTTTAAATTGTTCAATACACTGCCCGCAGATGTGAACTAGTGCAGAATGTGTAGCGTCTAAGTTTAATAACTGATATTATTTTATAATTTCATTACCTAATGCTAATTGATATACAATGTAATTTTTTATATATTTTATTATGTTTTTAAAAATGTTGTATCCTACTAGATGTATTTAAAAATATTTTAAACTTTACAACTAAATAAAAATATACATATATAAATATCGTTTCTAACCTCGTTTCATCTGCTATTTCTATCTCAGTTGATTCGGTAGAGCAAGTAGCGGTGTAACTTCGGTGATGAACGATATAATATTTTTTAGCTCACTTTTTTTCTTTTCAACCTTTTTCGTGTGTTCTATAGAATATAATGAATACGGAAAAAGTAGTAACTGAGGGAAATTAGATCTAGCAAGAATAAAAATTGCAAAGCTGCCGATCAAGTCCGCCACGTCTACAAAAAGCAAATTAAGAAATACGGAGTGTGAAAAATTCTCGGAGAATCTTCATTTCTAAAACAATTTAATCTCACCCTTAGCCATGTTTTTTTTTAACAAAAAATAAAAAATCTTTCAAGTGTACAAAGTTTTTTAAATGTTCAACTATGATAGCGCGCCTCAACTAAACCGTTCATTAAATAAAACTAAAAAATATTTTTTGCATAACTCTCGTCTTCATGGCATTAAATGACTTCATTAGATACGTAGGTATAAGCTCTTAAAGAAGACCGCGCGAATCACATTTTCTGGTACGCTACTGACTATAATATAAACAATATTATTAGCAACAACATTATTATTTGTTTATATTGTTATAATCGGATAACAATGCAGCAAAGAAAGACATATACTTAGGTACCCTGCTTCCTACACTAGTATTTGACTGTATTATAGCAGAGAGTGCTTTTCCGGTATAGTAGTAAACAAAGTGTAATGTTCAATGTAAAAAAATATATACATGTAAAGATAAGACAAGATGCGATTAAATATAAATACATTGTAAAACTTAAAATAACTGTATTGTTGTAAATGCAATGTTCAATGTATTAAAATTATTAAATTAAATAAGTAAATATGAAGTAAAAGTGTGAAATAAGTAAATAACATACAAATATGAAGTGAACTTACGTAAAATTGTAATGTTCAATATAAAAAAATTGAAAAAAGTTCAGTTAAATAATATACAAACACAACTACAGAGAAAAGTAAAAAATTCAATATTCTATATATTGGTACCGTTGTAGTACTTTTTATCTCAAGTTTGGACTTTTAAAAGTTCTTCGGCGTAATTTTTCCCCATTTTGTGGAGCCAAAACTGCACATTTCTTGAAAAATAGGTAAGACTATGGTTGGAATTGTATATTTTTGATGCTCGAAACAAATGAAATCTTTGTGCAAAAGTTTTATTTTATTTTGGTAAGAGATCGTAACAATTAGCCTGTTTCCTCTGTTATTAGTGAGTTGTTAGTGAGGGTGCGTTATTTACCGATGATATTATTAATGTCGGTAAAAGTATTCTAGTGTAGAAAGCGTGTACATTTGATAGACGTTCATGACGTGACATTATTTTAAGAGTTCATTTAAATGATAGTGGAGAGGCTTCTTATGAATAACTCTCAAAACCATTTTTTTTGGCTTTACTTACGGAATCTAAAATACTACTAGCTGCACCACCCCGACTTACAATCAACTGACAGACGATTATAGATCAACGCAAACTCTATCTACTGGAAATAAAAAATGTTCTTTACCCACATACAGAGAATAAATCCGCAAATAAAATACCTGCTAAGTAAACCAAGCCAGCGTGAAGTTTCTTAAAACAGCTCTCCCCTTTCGGTATTCCGACCAATCAGACTGCACATTTCTCCCCGATATTTCCACTGGAAAAGGCAACCCCAAAACAGATTTCCCTAGAACTAATACATACGCAATGGTATTTTATCTCCTCTCTCGTAACTTGTAGAGATGATATCATTCAGTATTGATTCAGGGTTGTCCAAAAATTATTCTCGTTAAACGAACTTAGGTGCTGATGACAAAATATGACCACGTAACTTTCTGGTCTTCCAGGACAAAAATAAAATTCCTCGGTTACTAAGCGAGCATCTCACCGCTGAACTACATAAATAAACATTCATATTGGATATTACAGGGTGAATATTATATTCCTAGCCGATATTGTTTTTGAATTACTATAAAATTATAAACACTATTTTATAATTTTGTTTTTATTTATCAATTATTTGGCTTAGTACAATTATGTTTGGAATATAAGATCGGCCAAGTGGCCGCCTCTGGCAGTGGCACAAATGCGTGCTCTTTTAACCATGTTTTTCATAACATTCTCGCACACTTCGCGTGTTATTTCAGCAATTTTATCTTGTAGCTTATTGTCGTAGATCTTTCCTTTCCAGTATCTCCACAGAAAATAATCAAAATCAGTCAAATAAGGTGTACGAGGAGGTCACCACTTTTAGACTTTATGCGGCCGGGAAATTTTTTTGGCAAAATTTCAAGAGTAGCTCAGGCTGTGTGTGAGGTGGCACCGTCCTGTTGAAACCACATGTGTTGCAGGCCTAATCGACCCAATTCGGTTACCAATAAGTTTTCCTATATGCGACATGAATGGTTACAGTATTGCCCTTATTATTTATATAAAATGCTTTAATGACTTTAATACGTTGTTGATATTTTAAATACTTTATAATAAATTGTAATTAACTATTCTCTATGATTATTAAATAAACATTAATTTATATCAGCTAAACCAAAATGGCAATCAAACAAAATCGGCCTGCAACATAATATTCACCCTCTATTTAGACAGATATTAAAAGAAAAAAAAGAGATGTTAAAATTAAATTGTTTACAATTTTCTATCTAAATTTAACACTTGATCTTTAAATTTTCAAACAATTAAAACTTTTTACCTACCAAACCACCTGGTATATCTCATTTAATTAGATAATGTTAGAGTAATGTCATTCGTGATTTTTTTAAATAATAAACAAATAGGTATTATAGTTCCCGTCGAAACTTTCTAAAATAAATGTATTCTAAGGGCAAGTTTAAATGCCAAAAATGCCTGCAAAGCTTTTTGAATACGTTAAAAGTTGCAATGACTCGAATCTCAATTCAGCCTCGGATCGACCCCTCAAGAATAAACGCACCCTTAAGGAAGTAACATACCGCCAATCGATATTTAATCTTTCCCCCCAAAACCTCCATCTCGTTTCAACCCCGCGACGTCTTCTCACTCTGTTCCTCCCTCTTGCGGCGAGGGTGTGAATCTGTAGAAAAAGGAAGTCGGTTTAGGATGACAGTTTTTTTATGGCCATAAGGGTGGGGAACGCAGCCATGGGGAGGCTTTAAACTCCAAATAGATGCAGTCAAGTAGAACAAAGTGTTCATAGAGTTAAATGTACGGACTGAAAAGGTTGTAACTTCAGATTCAATAATAATAATAATAGTATTAAATAATTTGTATGGCGCCATTTTCGTAAAAATTTTCACCATCTGTAAGATTGAACATAGACATTATAAAATTAACGTTATATAAATTTTTTGATCGAAGCACGTTTTGAATCGTCACTGATAAATATTTGAAAGCTAATAAATACATGATAAGAATTAAGATTTTCAGTAAGATTGTACATTGCAAAAAAATGATTTTTTAGAACTGTGAAATGTGTGTGTAGGAAATGTATGAACAATAGGAAAAATAATTAATAAATAAGGAGCAAATGTTTTTAGCACAGTCGATAGAATTAAGAGTCGCTTATATGGTTTAGTCACGTAGAACGTACGAATGAAAAAAAGATAGTAAAGGTAATATATGATTCGAGTGTTTAAGGTAACAAGAACCTGAAACGATAATGCAAAACCTTTTATATATTAAATACTAAATTAATGTATTAATTATAAATATATACATATAAAATCAATTTTGTCGAAAAATATTGTTTTTGCGTCACTGGGATTCGAACCTGGATCTCTATTTCCAATCCGGGGAAGTGCACTACCATTGTGCTATAACGCCAGTATTTTTCTTTACAAATTTTCGAACCTATATGTTACATTTTTTCAAATTAATACACCTGTCGTTCCATTATTTGAAAGCCATCTACATTATTTTTACAGGATTGGAAATAGAGATCCAGGTTCGAATCCCGGTGACGCAAAAACAATATTTTTCGACAAAATTGATTTTATATGTATATATTTATAATTAATACATTAATTTAGTATTTAAAATATCACAGACCTATGTTCTGAATAATTACAACTTCACAATAAGAATGTGTTTTCCTTAATAAATCTTTTATATATTGGAGGAATACACTATTAGAAACATCAGAATCGACGAGCGTGAGATGTATGACAGTAAATACGGAAAGAGTGGTATGACAGGACACAAAAGGGTGGCGCTCTATCGCTAGCAGAGAATGACTTAATAATAAATACTTAATTATAGTTATTTGTTAATATTATAAAAAATGTTCATACTAAAGATTGACAATTTTGATAATAATTACGAAGGGAATATTATAAGATAAATATTTTTAAGAATTTTTAGTTACATACAAATTATTTAAATGTATTGGCTATACGCTCTTATACTCGTATCTACTCTAGATTATATTTTCGTTTATTTCCTTAATTTTCAATTTAACCCCGCTTTGAAGAAGTGCGCAAATAAAACAAAACTCGCAGAAATAAATATGGATAAAAATATGTAATACTGAGATAGGCCTAATACCTCTGCCTAACCCAAAGGCAATAAGGGAAATCTATTTAAATACATTATAAAATATAAGGTTTAGATTTTACGCCACAATTCTTCCCCAGCCACAAATGTTTGCGATACAATTATTATCTTACAATAATTGTTCCCCTGGAAAATTGTTCGCCGTATATTTTGAAAAAAAAAAAACTTTATTTTCAATTTGTAATTTAAGATATATTTTTCACATTTGTCTAAATTATGTATATTATTTTTTTATAATAGTAGTAGTAGATTAAATTATGTTATGTTAAGTTAATTAATTTGAATTTTGTTTTATTTCGTACACTATTACGTATGCGCTACTTTTAAAACGAAAATTGTTCGCTGCATATATTTTATCTAAAATATATGCAGCGAACAATTTTTCAGACAATAATAATAATTGAACGTGAATAATTGATACCGGGAATAAATTATGAGGAATAATTTTTCTAGACGTCTAAAATATATCGAAAACGTAATTGACAGTCTGCCGGGAAAATGAAATAATGTATTAACAATAATTGATGCATCGTGTTTCTCATTTGTTCCCAGGTCTGGTTCCAGAATCGGCGCGCCAAGTGGCGGAAGAAGGAGCACACGAAGAAGGGTCCAGGGCGGCCCGCCCATAACGCCCACCCCCAGTCCTGCTCTGGGGAGCCCATCCCGCCCAGCGAGCTCAAGGCCAGGGAAAGGTAGCTACCCAAACATTATTCATACTCAGCTTCTCATGTACATATGTTTTAACTCTTAGTAAAATATAACAAATATTTTTAACAATTTGATTATTTTTAGTAATTTTTTAATTTTAATTCATTTAAATTCATTAGATAGCCATACAAAATTAACATATTTGGTAGTATTTGAAAGATTTAAAGTAACCAAAAATATATTTTTTTAATATACCTGTAGGTACCTACTATACTTTCAAATCACGCAATGTCTTTAATGAATTATTTTTTTAATTACTAATTAAATGAATCAACTAGAAAGATATACAGGGTGCGCCGTTAGAATCCGGACAAAATTATATTTGAAGTTCCCGCTTTGTTTGAATTCAGGGTTAGGCGCTAGTTGGCGCTAAAGTTAGGTAAATACGTCAGTAAGACTTACATAACCTCAAAATAACTGAGCCTATCAACCTATGCATGGAGTGGAAAACCTGGCCAAAATTGGCTCTCTGACAACATCGACATGTTTTGGTCGAAGGACTTTTGACCTCCTAACAGTCCCGACCTAAACCCTCTGGACTACTAAGTGTGGGGCGTAGTCGAGAGACAAACCAACAAGTCTAGGCACTCTAACGTCAACTCTCTCCGGGCCGCTATCGAGGCAGAGTTTACGGCCATGAACCGCGATCAGTTGAAAATATCGTGCTCACGCTTTAGGACGAGAATCGAGGAGGTGATAGAGGCGCAGGGTGGCTATATGTAATGAAAGTTTCCAGCAAGGATCCTTTAAATGAGATATAACAGCATTTTTTGGTATCTTTGTATATTGGCTTTAATTAACAACTTTTTATAATAACGTTTTTTTGTCCGGCGCATCGTGTACAAAAGAAATCTATTTACCAATACATTATTTAAGTTGTCTCATAGCGTGTATTCGTGTGGATTCATCGCAATATAAAGTTAATTGTTTTCAGAAATGGAATAATATATGTATCAGTTTTAAAAAGTTACAGAATAGTTCAATACAAGTTTAAAAATTTGTTGGAAGCATACTTACTTGATATAGCGGAATGGTAACGTATATCTCCAGATAGTAAAGAGTCCAGGTTTGAATTCCGGTATATATTTTTTGACAATGATTGATTCATTTAAATTGTAATAAAATATCACAGAACTATGTTCTGAAATTGTAACTTCACAACAAAAACGTGTTTTTTCTTCCTCAGGGCGAGACGAAGGAAGAAGCTCGCCAAGGCTTTGGACCGGCAGGCGAGAAAGCTGAGAGCGAAGGGCATAGCCGTCGACCTAGAAGCTCTTCGCCAGGAGTATCTGGCGCAACACAGAAATGCCGGCATTCTGTCAGACTCTGACGGGGACAATGACGGAGAAGAATGCATGATAGACGTCGTGGGCGGAGACTCGGACGACGATTCGGGTCCCGAGGACTTCTCCATCAGGCGGCGCCTCACCGACAACCTCAACTCGAGTCACAACTCCGACAGCTCGGCTTCCGACGTGCACAGCACCAGGAACTTTAGCCCGACCCCCGGAAAGGTCATGCATCCGACCAGCTTCCTCGCGACATCCTTCGGACCGACTTCTATCCGGTTCGATCCGGCTTCGGTCTCCAGATTCGACGCTTCGGCCACGAGGTTTGACTTCGACGGCCAGAGGGCGGTGTCCCTGGACCTGACGGCGGGGGCTGCTATGGCATCAGCGGACCAGAAAAACGGACCTAGAAAGCACAACCCCTTCAGTATAGAGTCACTATTGAATACGTGAATCATACAGTTTTAAGGATATATCATGTAAAAAGTACATAATAACTTGTAATGCAATTTTATACAATATTTAAATATTACATTCACAGACTTCCAAGAAGGTGGCAACGTATCAAGAAAACTTATTTTTTAAATTTATCTTCATCAGCATCCGAGTTAACTTTAAAATATAAGTCAGTTATTTCTTCAACTATAACGTATACAAATGGATAAAAACTACCACTGTTATAGCCCGTGTTCACTTATGAGATTGTTATCTCGAGACAATCTCTAAAACAGGGATTATGCTTTCGTGATCTACCGTGTACACGCGGAGAGATTCACAAGTACTAGTTCAATATTAAATTTGTTTCGCACTTTACTTCACGCATATTATACGTTAAACGTCAAATTTCAATCCATATACCGTTGATGTTCCGTTCGTCCGTGCGAATTTGATTCTCACTCACAGCAGTTAAAACAGTACGTTATTATTAATTTTGAAATTTCAAAATTAATAATTGTAGGTATAGTTATATGTGATGTTTATGTGCACGTGTTGCGTCTCGCTGTCAAATCGAACATCGTTTACACGGATCGGTCCTGCCAACCTCAAGTGGTAATCTCCCGAGTTCATCTCAATTAAATCTCTGAAATTTATTGTGTCTCATTCCGTGGACACGGGCTATAACTTAATATACATTGCTTTATCGATTATTGTTATTTTTTTTATGTATATGCAAATGTTTTTTATACAGCTTGATAAATAATAAAATAATGTAAACAACACAGTCGATATTTACACGTGTTTTGGAGGTTATATAACAAATAATAAAAATTCTAATAAACCACTTGCAATATATTATTGTTTAATTATTAGTCATGCAAGTGAATATTTTTTAATAATGTAATCGTCTGTTTTTCACTTCTCGAATAACTAACACGGTCTTATTACTTTAACTTTCTTTTTCCAATTTTATCTGTTCATATTTATTGCCTGAGAAATTAATTATGAACGCATACTTAAGTATCTTATTTTCAACTGAAGTTATTTAAAAAAATATTAAAACCTATCTTTGAAGACTGTGAAATGTTTGTTGTAAATCCATTAAAATAAATTACACCTGTAATATCTATAAAATTAATTTAATTGCCAATAGAGCAGTAGAGATTCGGGAAATACATTGTTTATCAAGGACACCCTGTAAATATCTAGTTAAGACGATAAATTATTGTACAGATGTTTATTTACAACCTATCCGCAATATAATTAAAATAGAATTAATTATATCGTTCGAAATATTTCTAATTTTCATGTTAATTTTTATTTACCAGTTTATTTCTTTGATTTTTTTATTACATGTGACACACATATAAAAAAAAGTATACAGAATGTCAAATAGCCAGTTGTCCAAACTTCAGGATAATCTTCTTCATTCGAATTTGAAAGAAAAAAATTCTAACATTTTAAGAAAAATATTCCAAATATTCATAAGGGTAATCGGTTTAAAGTAATTCAAGTATCTATTGCCCGCACCCCCCGGTTCTCCAAAAGGAAAGTCTCCAAAAGAACAGTATCAAATATCTATAGAATGTGAATTGGGCTTTGCCAGGTGGCCTCTCATTTGTTTAGATTGAACTTGATAGATTCCCCAATGTATGAGTGCGGTGCCGAGGAGGAAACTCTTGACCATGTCTTTTTTACCTGTCCATTGCGGATCACAGGTTTTTTTACAGCGGTCTCGTCAATGGTAATTTTCAGCTCCCGGTTAACTTGTGTCATCTTCTTTCCCTTAACTCTCCACGTTTAATCTATATAATAGCGGGTTTTTTTGTACCTGTAATATAGTATTTCCTATTCTATAATATTATAAATACTAAATTAATGTATTAATTATAAATATATACATATAAAACCAATTTTGTCGAAAAATATTGTTTTTGCGTCACCGGGATTCGAACCTGGATCTCTATTTCCAATCCGGGGAAGTACACTACCAATTGTGTTATAACGCCAGTATTTTTCATGACAAATTTTCGAACCTATATGTTACATTTTTTCAAATTAATACCCCTGTCGTTCCATTATTTGAAAGCCATTGAAATCCGGTGACGCAAAAACAATATTTTTCGACAAAATTGGTTTTATATGTATATATTTATAATTAATACATTAATTTAGTATTTAAAATATCACAGACCTATGTTCTGAATAATTACAACTTCATAATAAGAATGTGTTTTCCTTAATAATATTATTGTACTTTATCTAAAAAATAAAGTTTTTAACTTGATTAATGGCACAAGTGACTCATGAATGATGGATTGCCTATTTAAAAGAAGAAGAAGAAGAAATTTGTTCGTTAAGTTAATAGGATTAAAATAATCGAATAGATTCATGAAGCTCTGCATGTTATGCAATATTTGCAAGATATACAGTCAACTCTGTATCATTTTATGATCATGAGATTATAATTACATTTATCTTTTTATCCATGTAATAATATCATTTTTTACATTCTGAAATTTGGAAGTTTCACAAAGCTTTGCTTAGAATAAAATTTCATTAAAAATTAACAGATTTATTTATCTCTGAAGTTTGGATGACTACCTACATAATAACCGGTGCAGAATATAGTGTAAAAAATTATTTTCTTCATACTTGATGTAAAAATATCACGTGTCCATTCAATAATAGGTAAAGGGTGTCTGTAAATGTAAAGTAAAAATATTTTTTGTTTAATGTACATATTTAATTATAATATTATTTAATCAGTCGGTAATATTTTAAGTTGTACAAATTTTTATTAAGTGGTATTAGAATAACAAATGTTTATTATTTTGTCAAGTCCCTAAAAATCGAAGTGTGTTTATAACGAGTTTAAATCTTACGCAGGGTGTAACAAAATCAGCTTAACATATTGTATTTGTGGATAATTGTTAAAATTTTGGGTCGAAAATGTTCATACTGTATGTGAAAATTGAACGAAGACACCATTTTTGATAGTAGATTGGACTAACATGAATAATCTAACATTGAATTCATAATACAATATGCCCTTCCCACAAGTATAAAAAGTAAAATAAAAAAATATATCATACACGCTCGGTTTATATTTTGCATACTCGTTTTCGATCAAATTTAAAAATTTAAAATACTTCCACCCCTAAAATCGTGTGCACTAGATTTGTTACAGCCTGTATGTGTATGTAAGGGAAGGATAGGTACATATCGAGTTTTAAAAAATGGGTAAGTAGACCAATTTTATCATATTTGGAAAATAAAATCGCTAAGCAATATTTGCACCAAGGCAACAACGCGACTTGGATACAAGATACAATTGAGTCTTCTTTCTCGCAATCTTGCAATATAATATTAATTGTCTATGTGCTAATATAATCTATGAGCGAAGCACAACTCTGATCTTTTTCCTCAATAGAAACTGCTTCACACTTCACAACTTATAATGAAGCAGTATGTTGATATAAGTGTGATTTGAATCAGATAATCCTTTTCATGCAAATATTTTTTTTCTTCACAGCTAGCGATTAGTTTTAAGATATAGATTTCAATACTATATCGATTGCTTACATTTCCCTCGCGTATTAAACGTCCCAAAACCGTCCTCCTTTAGAGGTTATCTCGTGCCCCAGCTAGCAGCCCCTGCATCATTGCGGTAATAATAATAATCTACAATAACTGCAGTCATCACACGATGAATTAATTAATTCTTTGAGAGAGACACAACAAACAAATGTCTTATTTAAAAACCTAATATGTTTTTATTTTAGGATCATATCTCACATTATCAAAGAATCATATTTCGAAATAATCGCAAAATTCTTTTTCAACACCATTATACACAGTCTGTGTACAACTGGATTATTTTATTGAAATAAATATTTTGATGAAAAATTGATCTATTTCACTACAAAATAAAATAATATCTTATGGTGTTTGTACATGAATGAGACTTTGCACTCTCGCGAGTCTCTACGCGAGTTTCATCCGTGTATATGACGTCATTTTTTATACGTTTAGAAATTAATAACATAATAATTCAGTGTATATTTGAGAAATTCAAAAGAAATACCACCAAGCAACACTATCTATTTGAGTTAAACGTGTTTGTGGCTGATTTTAATAAAATGGTTATAAAATACTGAATGTGTTTTCGTGGGGTAGTTATCAATTTTAAAACTGCCACCACTGCCAGATAATCGTTTTAAAACACGTTATCCACTTAGTACATCAATTGGATAGTCGTATTAACAGTTTTTCGTGTTTATTTCGCTCTAATTTATGTTATGTAACAAATCTACTTACTGACTGACAGCTGGTTTCAGTAAAAACATAATATTATCTGCAGTAAGTGTTTTTCATCAAAACGCATTTTAGTTAGGCACTTATTTGCAATACACTCTGAGGGAGTCTTTTGAAGAGATTTTGAAGTCAAGGTTCGATTTAGACTGTAGCACAATTGAAAAAGAAAAAAAAAATCGCACGCGTAGTAATTTAAAACTTAAACATCCAATATTGCCACGAATAAAAAATATTTTTATTTTTTATTTATTATCTTTGTTTTCTTAACCACTGAATTGAGTTTAAATACATCTACCGGTTTCGAAAAATACTATTTTCTTCTTCAGGATGTCATAACTAACTGAAAATATATATCATTGTTTCTTCACCAGAATCTATTTTTAAATTTTTTTAAAAAAACAACATTTATTTAAAAAATAAATTTAGTACCTAACTCAAATTGCTGCTCAATACAAATTTAGTCGAATAATTTTTAGGGAAAAATTTTAGAATGGGACTTGTAGTTAAATTTAGTTGGCTGTTTAAAATTTCCTGATTAGTTTTACATGCTTTATTTATCTCCAACGATTCCAAATTATTTAATTTGTGACCAACACCGTTTATATGCAAAATTGACAATCCCAATTTTTTATCAAAACCATGATTATTTTCTATCAAATTATTAGCAAATTCTGAAAACCCACTTGTTCAAACATCTCAAATGCTCCCTTACTCTTATATTAAAATTTTTACCCGTTTTACCAATATAAAATGCAGCACAATCCTTGCAACTAAGTTTATAGACGCAACTAAGTTTAGATTCCGATGAAGAAACAATGCTATATATTTTTGGTTAGTTATGACATCCTGAAGAAGAAAATGGTATTTTTCGAAACCGGTAGATGTATTTGAACTCAATTCAAGTGGTTAATAAAACAAAGATAATAAATAAAAAATATTATATTATCTGCAGTAAGTGTTTTTCATCAAAGCGCATTTTATTTAGGCACTTATTTGCAATGCACTCTGAGGGAGTCTTTTGAAGTCAAGATTCGATTTGGACTGTAGCACAACTGAAAAAGAAAAACAAATCGCATACATAGTAATTTAAAACTTAAACATCCAATATTGCCACGAATAAAAAATATTTTTCTTTATTTATGATTAGGATGAAGTGGGTTTTTATTCTGCACTGTTCAAATACCGATTACTTTTTTTTGCATGACGAGGATGACGGTTTATTACAATAGTACATATGTAGGTATAATTCATTTCGGTGTCAAAAATGATCGTCACAAAGCGATTAGAGGTGTGATTGATTATAGAGTTGCGGACAAAAGTGCAATAAAATTTTGATTCACTTAATTATGTAAATCTATTTTTATTAGTCATGTGATTGCTTTTATCGGGTGACAAAAGTGAAAAAAAAACGTTGGTAATAATAATATTATATTGTGACCAATTATGTATTATGTACATAAGTACTGCGTATATTTTTTGGCTAACCTTGAAATAGACTATGTTTTCGTCAAAAATATATGAATGCCATCTGTATACAGTAGATAAAAAAAAGTGATGCAGACAGATGGCACGTGTGGATCCCCGGATTGATATATGATTCTTTTTTTACTTATTAACTATTAAACATTAATATTTTATATACATAAATCATCGATATTTTGACTGTTTGTATATGTCAAGTCTCCGTTTCAATAGATCTAAAATATTTATTTCACAAATATTTTATATCCCCACTTTAAAGAATAATTTGAAGAAATATCGCATTGTTATAATTTAATCTTGACAACAAAATTTATAAACCATTGAACGTGTATTTATAGTTTCGTGTTCAGAAAATAATAATATAGTCTACCAATTAGCATACTGTACGTTCAATTAAATTTTATTACGTGATCTCAGTTATTTGTCGAAAACGGCCATTTTAAAATAACTTTAACTGCAAAATTATGCTAATCCCGATTTCAAAAGACATATTTGAAAAGCAACAACGGCAGTAATGGCGATTTTGAATCATGTGTGATTTGTGGCGCAGGTTTTTTCATTACAATGTTTAAATATTGAAAGATTTATGTCTCCGCTAATAGGGAACGGCTTGCACAGTTCATTTTTGGTTATTTAATAACACCTGTATATTAATTTCAACGGTGTGATAAATATTACTATCGTGATGAGTGAGCAAAGGCGCATTTAGTAACGTTTACCCCCGGAATTATCGGAAATGTAAAGTTACGAACATTTTAAAATATATCAAACTAAGGGTTCATGACTAATTGGATTGCGTGTAGCAACGCTATCGTAAAACAACTCTAGTGACTGATGGAGATGGCTGGTGATCTCCCCCTATGGGTTTGCACAGATTTACGCAAACCTCATGCTGAACAGTTGGAATACTAAAAGCGCTTTTTGATACAAACCATAGTTTCTGTGTTTCTGACGAAATCTCTCTGATGTTCCCTGAAAACTAACATGGTCGGAATGGTCAAGGAGATTGAATCGAAAAAACTAGATATTGAAATCTAGAATTAACATATTTATTTTAGCAATTCTATTTTATTTATTCATTTTACTGGTGGCGACTTGAGTGTACGCCACATCCACGGATTGTGGGTTCGATCTCCGTACCCGGCAGTCATAAGTTTTCATTGCGCACGACGTATATTATAGATACAGATTTAAATTACAGCTGGTACGCACGTACCTTTACTGAATCTCAGAAATTAAAGTCTCATCGAGAGGTCATCGTGGATACAACTAGTACATCGTGAATTCCGCTACTTATAAACTCAATAACGTAGATATATTAAAACTCTTCAGTAAATAAGATCGTTGCCATCTAACATGCAAAGTACATATTCAGATATTATTTAAAACAAAGTAATGATTTATTAAATAAGGGATGCAAGAAGGTAACATCCCTGTGTCTACGTTAATAAATTTAATTAGTACTAAAACCCATAAATCTTTTATCCAATACCAAAAGAATATGCAATATTTAAATATTGTTGAAAAGCATACATGATCCAAAATTCCTTGCAATTATATAATTCGTATATCAAATGATGTAAAGAAAACTTATTTATGTATAACTTAAACTTAGTACTTAACTGAAATATCATTGTATAAAATTATTCTAAGTGCGTTTATCACATAAGTCTTAGGTATCTAATGTAATTTATTTAAATGTTAATTATCATAGATTTAGTTCTAATAGATACACATTAAGCGATCAATATTTAAATAAAACCTTTCCTCTGAGAGAAAAGAATGTAACGATCCAATATTGGTTAGTAATAATAAATTATAGAAATCAATATTAGTTAAGTAGAAATAATAGAACTTAATGAACACTATTTATTAAATGAAATTATTTCAGATACGATGTTTTATTTTAAATCCCTAATTCAATATACTTCATGTTAACGACAAGCAAACACTTTCCAAGACAAGAATATACTTCATGTTAACGACAAGCAAACACTTTCCAAGACAAGAATATACTTCATGTTAACGACAAGCAAACACTTTCCAAGACAAGAATAGTTCAGATGCGTTGGTTTTGATGGATTCAGCATTCTTTACTGGAGTAGGTATTATATACTTACTTACTTACTTACTTACCATCACGCCGTTTCCCCGTGGGGGTAGGCAGAGAGGATAGAGCGCCAAATATTATATATCTTTGGAGGAACCAGAGCGATCTTTGTAGGATACAGCTTTTTCTTCTTCTAGCGTCTTCTTCGTTTAACGGACGTTGGCTATCACCATTTATACTATTTACTGCGATCCGAAAAACTTTACAATAATTAACTTTTAAAAAACTTTATTAAACTTAAATTTTTCAAAAAATGAATTAATTATTAAAATAAAACACAACGTTCTTTATTTCACACTACACTTAAATTAAAAATTATAACGTTTTCGATGCTCGACGCGTCATCTTCAGTAATAAACTATATCTTATAACTAGAAGATAGACTATCGACTACATTGGGGGGAGGGGTATGAGAGCGGTGTTGGGAAGAGGGGGGTTTCGGTGAAAAGTGAAAGTGGTTGTGAGCGGAGTTAATATGGATATGAGGTGTTTGTATGTTTAGCAGTAGATTAGGCAAACTATTACCTTAAGTTATTTAGCAATGAAGTTCTCATTCTTCCAACAATCATTTCTTGTATTATGAGGTGCAAGATCTCACATTTCTCTGGATGTCTCATCACATATCAGATATATTGAAGTTTTCCGAATTGTATTGTTTTAAATACTTATTTTTCTTTATTCATCCAGACCATAACATCATCCATCCGGTATATTTTTAGCATTATTCTTTAGATCCTCATCTCAAATACTTCAAGTCACCATATCAAGGGTCCAAGCATAAATTCCAAAGCCAAGTTAAAAACTCAAAGTAATGTCAGGGGAAGAAGTGAATAGTCCTATAAAGAGAGAATGACTCCCACTCACAGAAACTCTTTTATTTATTGTTTTTGTGCATTCTAGAGGCGAACAAACTAATCAACAAGTCTCGCCAAAGTTCGCGCCCTGACCGCAAAACTTATAAAATCGTAAGGTGGCTCGTGATGCTGGACCAGAGCGACACATAAAGTTTTTATTTTCAAGATGTCTATAAACATAATTAATATAATTTTTCAAATGCATAATATTTAAATGTTTTTGTTCAATTAATATCACGTAGGTACGTAGCACTGAGTAAAAAGTAAAAAAAATTGCAAGATGATATTTTTGCTTACCAGAAATAAAATTCTAAAATATAAATTTAGTTATATTTATATTTATATTTAGCGGGGTCGCCTATACGTGACTGGCAATCGTCAGGATAGGACGCCATGCTTTCACACCACTGGCTTGCTCAGAGGTTCACATGATGGGGGTTACAGAATTTACCATAATGTCTTGCCTGTCGCTTCAGCCATCATACTCAGGAAAAAATAAAAGATTATTCCAAATTTTATCACCTAATTTAATACAAAAAAACATATGAATAATTCAGTAGAAAGCAGTAAGAGATCTATTACTAGAATGTAATAAGATGAAAAGATTGCCTCAATTGGCAAATTTTGCCTCAATAAAAAAGAATAAAATTTTACTACCATTTGAATATCTAAATCAACAGATTTTTGTACAAGTTTGTCATAAAAACACTTGACTCTTTAAAATGTGAAAATGTTCACCTAAGAAATAACATTACACAAATTTATCACCTGACGAGTTTGTCAGGTTAAATGTAGCAAAAAATCATATCATAAATTGGTTCAACACGAGCAGAAAGTTATTAATTTTAAATTAAAAAATGAAAAGAAAAAAATAAGACTACAATACTCTCAATATTATTAATTACATCAGAAATTATTTTACAACCGTACACGCGAAGTAAATGTCCATTGCACAGAGATCCACAGTCTTCATTCAGTTTTCTTGTCCGAGGCTCTCGTAATTACTTGTATCTCTCTGACTGGCTAGAACGTCAGGTGGGTCATCTTCTTGCGTTTTAGCTCGCCTCGCCATGAATTTCTTGCGTCATCTTTGGTTGTAAAATTATCCCGTTGTGTACTGAATACCGGCAGAGATCAAATCGTACCCCTTCCTTCATTCTTCCGGAGAAATCCTTCCTGAAGTAGAAAGTATTGTCGTGGCATGACCATTTTCCCGTCATGTCAGAAGAAGTAGTTTAAGAAGAAGGTAACAAAAAAATAATTAGGAAAAAGAAGAGATGCCTCCAAACACACAATTAGCGAATAGAAAAATTACTTATGGTGTAGGACAACACAAATGCCTAACATATTTAATTATTCTCACTTTTCTTCTCTTATACGAAGGCACATCTTCGTTGTTTTTACACTGGACTAACGCCCGTGCACGTCAAGATCTGTCAACAGAAAAGAAACGGTGGCGGGAATTATTTTCCTTACGCGGCCAGTGTTGCCAATTGGTGAACGACAATTTCCAACCTATCTCATGCGCGGTAGGTACCAAATATAACGCAATAATACCTTGCACAATAGTTCGGGATTTGAGAACAAAATGTGATTTTTATGGGAGAGGGTCTAATTGATAATAATGGAATAATCTAAATGAAATTTAAATAAAAGAACGAAATTTTAAATTTTGCTACGACACGGTGTAGGTGATTATACAATTGATTTAATTCATTTGATTTGATATAAAAAAAAAAAGATAAATGGAAAGTATATTGCGTGGAACCATATAAAGAAATTGACGACTCAACAGAACAATTATACAATAATGCAATTTTGCCAGAGGAACAAGAATCTAACACAATGCTTTGAGAAATTGAGAAGAAATGTATTCTATAAACTAAAATATACTCGTTGACTAGTCGGAGATGGTTAATTTGTGGAACTGTTGAAAGAGTTGGAAGACGAAGACATTATAAATGATACGGTCTATAAAATGGCTTCAGTAGGTCGAACCAACTTCCACAAAGGCACATAAAAAAAGTTCAACAATGACAAGGAAGTGCGACAACTACAGAACTATTATATCTATAAATGCAAAAAAAATACTCCTTAACATTATCAGTCAGCATCTAAAATACTCCTACTCAACATCCGCCAACTTATCGACAAATGTCGGAAGGTTTAAATGCCGGATCTAGGAAAGTTCATCGACAGCAATTCACCGACTAAAAAATTTACCAACTGGCAATTCGTTGAAAGATTCGAAGATTTATTTATTAAAAACATTTTTAAAAAAATTTATATTTTTAAGCACATTAATTTATTTCGTATCATAAAGTGAATCTTTTTTTTAAGAAATAGAATTAGCGACGAAAATTGGTTTGTTCTTGCAGTAATACATTTACATAAACTAGTACACTGAAAAAGCATTATCTGCTATAATACATAATACTAGTATAACAGATAGGGCAACGAATGAAGTTTTATTTTGCTGCCAAGATACTCGGCAATAATGTTTATTAAGTATAAACATTACAGGGACGTGCATTGCATATAAGCAAAAAAGCTGTGAATTATTAAAAATTCTAGGAAATAAAAATAAATTTAATTATTTTTGTATTAAGAAAAGACCCTGTAAAATTCTAACCGTTATTACCCTGATTAACGTCACCTTGTCTATGACGTAACCCACGTCTAGCCGTGGGTTATTTGTGAACCATTTGTAACAACTTCATGTGCATTCTGGTCCGCAATTTGCTAGCACGTAGGTCTTCAATTAATCAAACTTGTTTTTTCAATTCTTATAATAATTGTACTGAAGTAAATATTTTTTTACCGAATCTATGTTGGCACTTGACGTCTGCTGATTTGCTGTATTTTTCGAACAAATTGTGCTTAAGGCTGCCGTTTTCAAAATGAATTAATCTTTACTGAAAACTGCGTAGAATAACATTTCTACGTATTTGTTTTACTTTACAGACTAAACGTTTTATTTTCTTAGGGTTTTCCAACCTATGATTGATTTTATATTTTGGTGTTTGCGTTGATACAATTTGTAGGTTATAATTTATCAGCAATTCTGTCAAGCGAGCGATTTTGTATTTTTCAGGATATTATTAAGTTAGACCAATCATAACCAATATTAGATTAAATACCAAAATGAATTTCGGCTATGCTAATTTGTAAAACTAGTTAATTAAATAAATGTTTTTGAACACTATTGATGAAATATTTAAAATCAGTTGTCGGAAAGAGAAATCGTGGAAAATATTGTAACCAGAGTACGGTACCGAGCAATAAAAGAAATGACTTATTTTAAAGTAATAAATTTACAATTGTAGTCTATTTTGAAATCGACAGAATTAATTGTTCTCAAGATTAAAAAATAATCTAACTTTTTTGTTGATATGTAGTATACCTACCTATTGTATACTTGTTAGCATCGTCGGTAAGATCCTAAGATAAGTTTGTGCCTACTGCACGTCACTGATAAACAATATAAGGTATGTATAAAGCAAGCATGAAATTAATTAATTGTTATTATTTATTAATTGTAAGTACAGAGTATCAGTAGTATAATATGAGCCTGTATGTAAATGTTATATAATATAGGCGCCGTCCGGAGGCGTGTCCTCTTGATCTTTCAAATATGCTGTTTCTAAATAATACAATTTTAATTATAGTAGATACCGATATTTTTATATCGTAATAATAAATTTTAATAAAATAATCATCGGCGATCATTTGTAGAATCGGTGAATTTTTCTATCTACTAATTGCGGGTCGGTGAACTTTCATTTGGTGAATTGTTGTCGGTGAACTTTCTGGATACCCTAAATGCCAATAGTACTCGTATTTAATTTGTAGATGTATGTACAATAATACTTTTAACTGTGTAAAATGAACTACGTGTGGAGAGTTATAATAAGAATTTATCGCCTGGTATGTAAATAATACCACTGAAGCGAGAGTAAATATACAAGTTAAAAGTGTAAAAAGAGTCCGAGGGGTATATATTTTCCAGGTCTAATAATCCCTTACGACTTCTTATATATATTCTCCGTTCTATCGACAGCCTAAAGAATCTGAGATATATTTTTGACGTTTGTAGATACAATTTTTTTTAGATCTCTCCCTTGCTGAACTGACCAAGATTTTAAAACACATTCTTAACTTGTAACTACGCTACTGACATTCAGAATTCTGAGAAGAATAGATGGCACGAAGGTCCCAATCCTCAGTCGTACAGGAGCTACTGGGAAGAAGCTACTCATTCACGACCATTTCTGAAAAATGAATAGTTAATAAACGTATTTTTATAACTATATTTATAATTATATTTATAATTATAAATATAGTTATAAAAATACGTTTAATTTATAATTATATTTTATAACTTTATAATTCACTAAGGGCGGTTTTATTTTTTATAAAATAAAACCGCCATTAGTGAATTATTATGGACTATTTTTTTCTACCGCTTCTTAAAATATTGTTTAATTGCTTCGAGAAATTCATTGCAATTATGTTTATAGATAAATTTAAAGGAATTGAGTTATTAAATATACATACTGTATATGTATTATACATATATTAAAAGCAAGACATCGTGAAAAATACTTGTAGGTAATGAATGTTTGGAACAAGTAGATCAGTTTGTGTATTTGGGAAGTATGTTCGATAGAAACGGAAAGGCTGAGAATGATATCGAAGGGAGGGTGACTGCAGGGAATAAAGTGAACGGCGCTTTGAGTGGAATTATATCTAACGGGAATTTGTCAACCGAGACAAGACTAGTTGTGCACAATGGAGTCCTGGTACCGACACTATATATGAAAGTGAGGCCTGGAGCTGGCAGAAGAGAAACGAAAGTAGACTGAATGTAGTGGAAATGAGATCACTTAGGCGTATATGTGACAAATCTATGACAGAGTAAAGAATAAAGAAATAAGGAGAAAATATAAAGCTGATGTTAGTATTATGAGTAAGATTAAGAAAGGATCACTTAGGTGATTTGGTCATACGGAACGGATGAATGAGGAGAGAATGGTAAGAAAGATATGTGATGCATGTGTTGATGGCACCAGAAATAGAGGACGTCCGCAGAAGGCTTGGCGTGACCAGGTAAACTAGATAATGGAGGATGGTTATGTTATGGGATGTTTCCTCAACAATCGGCGAGCTTGTCTTAGAAGGTGTATAAATGTGGATGAGGCGAAAATTGTGTGTCAAGACAGAGAAGTGTGGCGCTCTATCCTCTTTGCCTACCCCCGCGGGGAAGCGGCATGATGGTAAGTAAGTAAGTATGTGAGTATATTAAATCTAACATACCCATGAAGTAACTTGTTACATACGTTTCAAAAGATTATGTTTTAAAAACATTATGAACGACTCAGATTGTGTGGTACTGAAATTTGTTCCACAATTATGATTAAAAACTAAACATTAAATTATAAATCATTATAAATTAAAATAATATTAACAAAATGATAGCAATAGTCAAGATATCATGTTACTATGATAAGAGATATACAAAAATATAATACAATATATAGACGTGTTAAGAAATCGAAACTGACTTCTTAAAAGACTATTATATTAGTTTAATAATATTATACTTAGTATCCAAGATCTACGGATGTGTTCTCGATAACTGTTGAGATAGAAAATCTGATTTGTTTTTAACACAAGTTAACGTGTAGTGTTAAACTCTAATGAATAAAAAACTAAGAATATCTATCTATAACTGTTCTAAGTTTTTTGTGATACTTTGTGGAATTCCATGATTATTTTATAAATTGAGTTAAAATACTGTTTTATTCCACTATATTCTTCTTCTTCTTCAGCGGTCTCTCGTTACGAGAATGACGTCTACCGTGTTTATCGATTGTGAGTCCGAGTGTGGCTGAGGAGTCCTATTCTCGAACCGCACACCCTTCCACATGATGTGCACGTGCATCCGCTGGGCAGGGGAGTTCTGAGTGACGGATTTTCCTCCTTTTCTTTTATTTTTCTTATTTTTTCGGTAATTGCATCAGCCCTCTTCTATTCGCAAGTTTCCCCAGCACAATGTAGTTTTTGGCGCCATTGTCCTCGGTCCTGGGCCACGGTTTCCCACTAGTGTTTAGGATCTATGCCACATCTACTCAGATTCGCCTTCAGGGTGTCTTTGAATCTTTTATTTAATCCACCCTGTCTTCTTTTGCCGTGAGATGCTCAAACATATATTGTTTGAAATACTATTATTACATTAATTATAAAGATATACATATAAAAACAATTCATAGAAAAATATTGTTGTTACGTCACCGGGATTCGAACACGGATCTCTTTTCCAATCCGGGGAAGGTGCATTACCAACTATACTACAGCGATAGTATTTTTGACGACAAGTTTTTGAACCTATATGTTACACTTTTTCAAATGATTACATCTATAATTAAATGTTTTCTTACATTTTTTTTTGGTCCCTTTAAAAAATTTTAAATCGGGGTTTCACTGTATTTCGTCATTTTAATGGTACTACGCACTTTAATGATACGATACACATACATAAATAATAACCTAGAAAACGTAATTATCCTGGATACAACTTTAAGACGAAAGAGACGTGAAAGAGTACCATAACTGTGGATGGTTGAGTTGTGTCTGACTGAAGAGACCATTGAGCGAGACTCGTGTGATTGAGGCCACAGTATGTCAACACTGACATGAAGGAGGACACAAGAACTTTCGCTCCTTACTTTATTAATCAAGAATTAGTTATGACGTTCTTGATTATAAAGCTAACAGCACACATCGGACTTGAGGTTTATAATCATTATGTATCAATTACATGGATATGTGCACATGCATCGCGCTGCTGCAGCTCGGCGCGTCCTGTCTGCCTTCATCCTCGGGCACATGTAATGAGCATCCATCACGAGCGGGTAAATAGACGCATCAACAACAAAGTGCATTAGTTCCGTCCCCAGGCCAGATGCTGTGAAATCTCTGCGAGAGGAGGCGGTTCGCGCGAAGCAATAATTGTTTTATGAGCCGAGCCAAATCGGCGAGTCTTTGTTTCGCTGAGCGGACTTAATATCTTAATTCCAAGGCGAACTGAAATAAAAACCCCTTTACACCATCGGGACCGGGGAAGATGTTTAATCGCTGAATAAAAACGCGTTACATGACTTGAATAATATATAATTTTTATCAAAGTGTCCAAAATTTAATAAAAATGAATTATTAATTAATTAATGTATTTGAGATTCCGTAAAAATAAAGAAGATGGCTTTCAAATAATGGAACGATAGAAGTATCAATTTGAAAAGTGCAACATATAAGTTCGAAAATTTGTCGTCAAAAGTACTGTCGCTGTAGCATAGTTGAATAATGCACCTTCCCCGGTTTGGAAATAGATCCAGGTTCGAATCCCGGTGGCGCAACAACAATATTCTATATGCATATCTTTCTAATTAATACATTTAATTAGTATTTAAATATCACAGAGTTCTGAATAATTACAACTTCACAGTAAGAATGTGTTCTTCTTATGTATGTGTTAAGTTGTATCAATGTGTCAAAAATTGAATAAAAATGAATTATTAATTCTGGCGGCTCCTATCGGATTACTCAAAAGAAAAGTGTAACATACAAGTTAGAAAATTTGTCGTTAATGCTCTGTGTTGCAGTAGCGTAATCGGTTAATGCAATTTCCCCAGATAGGAATAGATCCAGATACGAATCCCAGTAATAACAACAATATTTTTCGATAAAATGTATATATTTCTAATATAATACATTTAATTTGTATTTGAATAATATATGTTTTTCTTACATGTATGGAGGTAAATAGTGAAATAAAACGATGATTGCTTAGAGAGTTGTGTATTGTGAAATGTGCACAGCGAGACTGGTCGCGGCTCCTTTCGGCAAGAGCCTGGCCCCCGGGTCCAAGTATCGGCTGTAAATTTAAAGCGCCACCCCCATATTTCTTTCTCATCGGTGTCTACAAGTGTATTAACCCATAACATTGTTCTTATAAATTATAACCTATTTTTCAAACGCGCTATTTCTAGTATACTAAGCAGGATTTACATTAATGAACGGAATTAAAATTACCGCAGTAAGGAAAAACCTCAGCATGAAGCCGGGAGATCTCAATTGAGGTGGCTTGGATACGTCTTAAAATGTAACGCTAGTAATGTAATTCATTCATGATTATAATCATTTTATTAAAAAGTAGATGTGCTTGATGATCTAGACCAGAAAGTTAGTCCTATTTTTATAGCACAAGCGTTTAGCTTAATTTGAAAATAGTAAAAAATATTATCGTGGGTAAGATTGTTGATGCGATGGTAATTCATGTTTCATTGAATGATGTTAATTATTTAAAATATATACACTGATAGCTAATGCTTCTAAATTTCATGAATTATTATTAATTGTCAAAAATGAAAACTTATTTACCTACTTAGCCCTATTTACGTTAACACAATTTTTAATTCACAATTCTGTCTATTACTTTTGGTACTTTAAAAGCTGTGAAGAGTTGTATACTCGGTTAGTCTTTATTTTTATGTGATTTCTAATTATAATATTGAAGTTTTATATGCTCCTCCCCATCCAATAATACCGCATTACTAATGGGTCCGTACAAACGTTTTAAAAGTATGTAGCAGTTTTCCTTATTTTGTTTGTAAGATTAGTAATATGTTCTTTCCATTTTAATTTACCTATTATGATTCCCGCGTACTTGATACACTAGGTATTTAAATAAATAAAATTGCAGCTGGTTCAGAAAGTGTTGAAAGGTTTCCATGTTTCATTTTATTTGTGCGGAGATTCTTTTGAAGTCTTTACAGTTTTAAGTATTCTATTTTTGTATCTGCTCCGTGAATATTCTTTACTCTATTACTGCCGAGGAGCAAGGATATTGCCACAATCTTAAAATTATTTTGTAAGAATATAGAAAATAAATATGTGATCGAATTTTTCCGCTGCTGGGATCTGTGTTTTTTTATTGAATTTTCATCTAAATCCAATTAGATTGGGGCAGCGCCGGCGCTAGACTTTTTGTCGCCACAGGCAAGATTGCTTTTTTTCGCCCTAGTGAAGATGATGTTTTCAATTTTTGTAAAACCTTCCCTTGCCCGCGTGTCACACACGTCATGGGCGATATTTTGTTAGGCCGGCATTTCGAAACTTGGTAAAAGAACTTGCCCTTGGGCAAGTTCTTTTACCAAGACACGTTCTGGACAATTGGTCAATTTACTATTTTATTAGAAAATAACTATTATTTTTTATTACATATTATCGTTTTGCAGCTTGGGATTTTGTTCTTTAATTTTTATATATTTCCCCCCCCCCCTTTGATTCCACCGTCGCAGGCAGCCACCTGCTCCGCCTGTGCGTAACGCCGACACTGGATGAGGGTACTAGTTGCAATCTTAGCATCCACCATATTTTTTATTTATAGAAAAACATGAAAAGATGATAGATCGGAGCTTGAAGAACGATATCTATAATAATATGATAGCAATTTGTCGTTATTGGATCTGAATCTATATATGTTAGTGTCCTTTAAAGTAGCCTTTAAAAACACCAAAGTTGTCTTAAAAATCCTCTAGATGACAGTATAGATAAGCAAAAAAATTATAGTAAATTAGAAAAAATATAAATGAATATTAATTTTCTTCACAAATCCGTTAGATTTTATTTCAATAAAAAAAATTATAATGAATAATAATATTCATATACAATTTTCCGCATTGCGAAATAGATATCACTGATTAAGATATCGTATTCACTTTAGATTTTAACTTATTAGAACTTAGACTTAAAGCTTAATGTGATCTTGTAAAAATCTCACACAATTCGATTTTCAGTAACTGTACAGAATTTGTACTTACTCGTTGAATATTTGCGACAAGTACTTTAGTCAGGTATCCATTCGTAAAATATTGTGGGCTAGGTCTGATACACCCTGTGTATGTATAATATACGCATAAAACTGAAAATAAAGATATTTTATCAACTGTCTGCCTGAAAAGAATATTGTCACTATTGCTTTATTATTCGTGTCAATAATGATATAGAAAGAATAAAGTGACAATTATTACGTCCGCAATTCATACAATGGTTTATGACTCCCTCCTTCAGTGGCCACTCCCAGTCAACACGCAAACGGATAGTTTCGGTTGTCAACTGCTGAGTAAAAAGCTCACTACGAGGCATGATTTTACGTCAATTCGAGAAATTATTGGGTCTCGGCCAGACAGAGTGCAGGGGTTCGAAACGATCGGTTTATACCATTTTATCGTGTGAGAGATGTGATGTGGTGAATTTGAGTTATCTGAGCGTTTTTCAACAAGCCCAACTTTTGTACGCCAATATCTCCGAAAGTATTGCGCATTTTGAAAAAAAATCAAAAAACATGGTAATCTGGATATATTTTTTTTAATATACTACAAAAGCTCATTTCTGACATGCTCCACTATCTCATTATGCCTTTTAAATGGCGCTCGAAAATATTATTTTTCTTTACTAAAAAATATTCAATAGTGTTATGCTAGTATTTATTTTTTGATTACATTTAATTTAAAAGAAATTACAACTTGATTGAACTAATAATATAACAACTTCATCATTAACAGATTTTTATCAACTGCTGGACGAAAGCCTCCCCATGTGTGCCTGACATTTTTATGTTCATTGTTATTCGCTGTCATATATTTCGGCAGCATTTGATGATTTTATCAATGCTGCGGGTTTTAATAATAATAATAATAATGCATTTATTACAGCGTGATCGCGTTTTTTTTATGATGCCTTTATTCACTCTAAAGATAATACATTAAAGTTACGAAATAAATATAATGTTATGAAAAAGAAAAACAAAAAAAATAAAAATAATTAAATTTAAAAAAGTTAACACATATGTATAAATTTAAACAATATAAGTCACGGCCATTATTGTATCTGTAGCTATTCTGTAGACGTTGTCATTCTCTGGACAGGGAACCAGCTTTCCATGAGAGCGCCGCTTGCGAGAGTTGGTGTTGACCTCCAGCCGCAGCTTTACACCCGCAACTCGATGTCTTAGAAGCCGAACGAATCCATGTATACGGCCTTCGGTAAACATTGTAGATGCGTTACAATAACGCGCCAATCTAAACAGATACACGTACGAGTTGTTGAAATTCGAAGACGGTTATAATAATAATAATAATGTGTTTATTCCAGCGTGATCAGGTTTTTTTTTAAACCTGATTCGCCATAAAGATAATACGTATTAAGTTATACATTAAAGGTTATGAAATAAATATGCGTCACTTGTTTGTATTTTGACCAGAGCTCGCAGGCATACATGCTGGTGAAGAACGACTTAAACAGGATCCTCTTCACCTCCTTACTTCTTCGATAGAAATGCCGTGACAGCATATTTACACGAACGCTCAACTTTCTGCATGGCGGCCAGTCAGCCTTTGATTTCTCTAATTACTACGTTTGTCCAATGATTAATGTGGTCTGCTCACTGCCATTTAATTTCCTTGGCGTATTCTATTATTTTTATTACTCTTGTATATTCTTTTATCTACACATTTCTTTTCCTGTCTCTTCGTGTGATGCCCAACATACATTTTTCCACGCCCGTTTAAACTATTCAGTTTTTGACATTTTGTCAAGAGTCCATGTTTCTGCAGCCATACGTAATAACTGGAAGTATAGACTTTCTGTTTTTCTTTTATAGACTTTCTGTTTAGACAGAATAGAACACACTTTTGAAAATCAAGTTCATTTATTTAAAAGCACTCCCGCCCAGCTCTATTCTGCGAACAATATACCTTCAGATATAGACGTTTGCTACACTGGGTAAATATATTCTAATTTTTGGCTTGTTCACGCTGAGTTTCGTTAACTTGAATATCGACTTAAGATGTTCTTCTCGTGCCTTTTCCATTTAAAGTGTGTTAGCTATCATCATTCTGAATACTACATGATTCTCAGATATTATCAATATGTATCATCATGATCAATTTGTATTGTGGGTCATCCAAGCACATTCCCCAAACCCAATTCGGTCACCAAAAGTTTTCCATGCGTTGATAGCGATCACCATTAATGGTGATTGCTATTATTATTGTTATTGTTGTTGAGACTTTAAATACTACATAATAAATTATAATCAACTATTCTCTACGACTATTAAATTTAAACTAACAAATATAAGCTGAACCAAAATGGCGACCAAACAAAATCGGCCTGGAACATAATATTTACCCTATACATTTTTTTTAAAAAAAAGGCCTCCAATGAGTGTACTCTTATTTCTTTCAGATGAATCCAATCTTTAGTGATGATGTAGTCTGTTATACTTTTGCAGCATCGTTCGTGCATAGTGCACGCCACTGCAGGCATCGTCATGTCATCACCATCATCCAAGGTCGACTGTACAAAGGTTCTCCAAGCAGATCTGTTTCAAGCCCAATCTCTCTAGTTCCGGTCAGAGTTACGTCGAAGACCTTCTGGAGTATTCTATATCTCAATCGGCTCAATCTCATAACAGTTACACATTTAAGGTTCTTGTAAAACTTGACTTGTGCAAATACGTCGTCGGTTATTGACCCGAATGACTGGAATCCAATTCTGTGGAGAATTTTGATTTGTCACAGACTCGAATGGACTTATCTTATTTTTGCGTGGCGTTCTTCGTGCGAAAGTTGTCAATTATTTTACATGGAAGATCATGAAAATCTGCGTTTAAGAAAGAAATAAAATTTTAATGCTGGAAATAAAAATATATTGCCTTGGCTGCACATTTATAAACAATAAAAACTCATTGCCTTGGCTGCACATTTATAAACAATAAAAATTTATTGCACATATTAAAAACAGGCAGCCCGCTGAGGCGTAAAATTGTCAGCAGCTATTTAACATGTTCTATGGCTTTATAATATTCTAACTTAACCTAACTTAGCGTCACCGACGACTAATTGTAATTCGTTCATTTCGTATTCGAATAGATTCCAATAAGGAAAATTTTATTCCAGGCCTGAATTGGAACCAAATTTCAATTAAATTACCAATAAAATTCTAACTGTATTTAGATGCCCCAGATCTGTGGATCCAGAATCCGGTGATATGAGAATTCACGAAGATTATGGACGTCGGTATGTCGGATTCAAACGAGTATCGTTGGAAAACTAAAAAAATAATGGTTCCAAGTGTTGTAACACTATGGGTGATACCTCAAATGAAAGATTTCAGTTAGTACATTATTTTGTACTGAGAATATACTCCAAATGAACTTGAGGACGAGATCGCTAACCATTCCACTCCTTGGACAATATGTTTAGTATATCAGTTCAACGGTTGTCACAGATCAGATGGCAGCACATATCTCAATGTTGCCTAAAATTACTTAAATGCTTTATTTTTATATATTCAATAATAGTTTATTAAATAAAATAACAATAACCTTGTATCAAACCACGAAATTTATTATATGTCAACCGGTTGATATAATATGTCAAACCACAAGGTGATTGCTTTCTACGAAAATCAATAATGTTTACTGTACATTTATATTATAGTATTAATTATTAAGGAGAACACATTCTTATTGTGAAGTTGTAAATATTCTGAACGTAGGTCTGTGATGTTTTAAATAATAATTTAAAGTATTAATTATAAAAATATTCATATTAAATCAATTTTGTCGAAAAATATTGTTTTTGCGCTACCGGAATTCGAACCTGGATCTCTATTTACAATCCGGGGAAGTACACTACCAATTACGTTATAGCGCCAATATTTTCATGACAAATTTTCGAACCTATATGTCACACTTTTTCAAATTAATACATTTGTCGTTCCATTATTTGAAAGCCATCTTCATTGTTTTTACGGAATCTCAAATACCTTTGAGTAAACCGGCTATAGACGCCAGAATTATTAATACATTTTTATTAAATTTTAGACACATTGATACAACTTATATTATAGTACCTAAATATGTAATTTAATTGAAATGCAATACTTAGATTGCAACTTGAAGAACCGCTGTCGTGAATACTTCTTGGTTATTATATTTCTAGGCTAAGATTACTTCTATATACTTACCATATTTATGCATTTACATTATATCATAGTACGTGTATGTATCTATCACCGATTGCTTTTATTTTGAGGTACTGCGAGAAGATAGTGTAGTCAATACACGTTTTCAATGCGGAAAACACAATTTTATATAATAATATTTTTTCTGACAATAAAGACAGAGTACACTACTCGATGCATTATTAAAGCAATATAATAAGGGATGTTTTGACGCAGCAGGCAGTGTGTAGCGTAGCGACCACCATAGTCGTCCACAGGGTATAACAATTGTTTTTCTTCTAGTCTCAATTAAATATCTGAAACTTATCTATTCCGTGGATACGGGTCGTTATGTGAAATGAAATCATATTGTTTCAGTGCCACTTGGGTCGGGCCTTGCACTGAAGTGCCCGCTTTTTATTTATTTTTATTAATATTAAAAATATAATAAAATTTCAATAATCAATGGATATATATATATATTAACATTTGTTTCTTCTCTATGAGAGTAAGACTCGTGTATAGAGAAGGAGTATATTCGAGTTAATTTATGTTTCAGTCAGTCTGTGTACATATTTTTTTTACTTCAGTTACAAATTTATGATAGTCCGTAATTTTTCTAATTGTGATGGGGAAATTGCTAAAAAATTTGATACCTTAATAAATATATTGATTTTGAGTTGCGGTATATTTTAATTTTGCGATATCAATTTGATCTCTATATCTTTTAGATCTGAATTCGCTTCTAAAATTTAATTGATTTTTAATTTTAAAAATTTGAATTATTGAATTTTTTTTTGTATATGTTGTATACCTGGAGTGTCTTTTTTTTTTAGAATAATTTTAATTATCATTTTTTGAGTGATTTCTAATTGTGACATTGAAGTTTTATATGCACCTCCCCATCCAATAATACCGCATTGCAAATGTGACTGTACAAACGGGTAATATATTGATTGAAACGCGAAATCCTACCCTGCACATTTAGTTATATAAAATACAATAATGTGATCACACGGCACAAAAGCTCGTTAAATGAATTCGTACACCGAGTGAGCTAATTATTTAAAAACTTATTTCTTACGGCCGTGTCCGAGAGCGAGCGGCTGAAGCGAGGAGAATGCCGAAATATTTCCAGGCCGTAAATGCTTTTGGAGCCGATTTCTCGGTTGTACTGTATGCGAATGGTATTTTTACAATTGAAACAATGGCAAATCTTATTGAAATAATTATAAATGCTTTAAGTACGCGGGGCGATAGCCCCGAATAGTCGAGATGCGAACACACATACATCATTTTATTTTATTCGCTGGAGTGCTAGCGAGACGCTATGACTCATTTCTATCAGAAGATATATACACTATATTTTTTATTTATTATCTTTGTTTTATTAACCACTTGAATTGAGTTTAAATACATCTACCGGTTTCGAAAAATACCATTTTCTTCTTCAGGATGTCATAACTAACCAAAAATATATAGCATTGTTTCTTCATCAGAATCTATTTTTAAAATTTAAAAAAAAAAAAACAATTATTTAAAAAATAAATTTAGTACCTAACTCAAATTGCTGCTCAATACAAATTTTTAGGAAAAAATTTTAGAATAGGACTCGTAGTTAAATTTAGTTGGCTGTTAATAGTTAAAAGTATATATAGACTAGATTTTTTTTTTACAACTGCAACAATTGTCACTGCATGCTTTTATCAACTGAGACATATTAAAAGTATTTGGAGACATCTTCTTCCTTAGGCAGCCCGTCTATTTATAAATGCATCTGCGGTGTCACGTGTGAACTATTGTAACAGTATTTATGCTGGCCTGCCAATGTTCCAGCTGGATAGACTACGACTCATTCTAAACGCGGCAGCACGGATAATATAAATTCTCTTTATAACTTCTTCAATATTTACAAAATTACCTTGTGGCCATATTTTATATTAATAATTATATAATATATAAAATACTTTATTTAAACCAATATATATTAATTATTCTACACGTTTCGATACCTGTGGTATCTGGTACAAAAGGTGATTGGAAAATTCTGAATAGTTATTGTTATTTAGGCATCTCAAATGCTCCTTTATTCTAATACCAAAATTTCTACAAGTTTTACATATATAAAAATAATTTCAATCATTGCAAATTAATTTCCAGACCCCTTTTTTCCTCTCTTCACATTTATAACATCCCTTTTACACGAGCTACATTGACTCCGGTTCCTTGATAGAGTTGAATTTAAATTGTGCTGATTGATGTACAAGGCAACACATAACATGGCGTCTCTGAATCTTCACGAGCTTTGTAGACCGGACAATATGAATAGTCAAACTTTCAGGTCAGCCTCTATTTCAGCCGCAGAAAGGGTTGAAGAACCGACCAGCCGTTGCCAGAAGTCTATGTTTAGTGAACGGGTGTTTGCAGTGGAAGTTCCAAATCGTAGTGCTCTATGCCCTCCGTCATAAGGAACAATGAATGCATCAGACTTTATTTGAGAAGTGACCAAAACGCACCTTTACAAAAAATCATTTTCATAAATTCTAATAATAATTTTAAATTTTAAATACAAAGATAATCTAGGACTATAAACAGTTTATGTGTAAAACGCCATTGAAGTGAAACTTTTAAGAAAATGAAGCTATAAAAATTATCAAATATATATTACAGATGCAAAAATAAAAGAAGGACAATCTACTATGAAGTTAATTGAAACGGGGGAGAGTTCTAAATAAAACAATATTTAAGATGTAATAACTCATGGATGTTAACGTAAAAAAACGAGGTACATTTATTTTTCTATTTTTACAAAATTTTAACAAATAATTGTAATGTCTCCTCAGTACGATAATCCTATGTCAAGGCAGCCTATTGTTTAAAAGTTATTTAAGTGTAACTAAGTATTATTGAGTGTACTTATATTTATAACAAAATTTAATGACAGCGTTAATTTTTTATTTTTTATGCAGTGATCGTTATCAGTTCTCTTTTTATCATTTCGTTGTCTAATTTTTTAATCCATTGTACAATTAGTTTCTTAAATATTGTCACATTTTTTGTATCTTTTATTCCCATTGTAAGTTTATTGTAAAATTTTATAGAGTAATATTTTATGGTTTTCTGCCCAAATGAAGATTTAATAGATATCGATATGACATGTACACGTGTATCTAATACGTGTGATGTATCATAACCAGAGGCGTGGAGTGCATACAAGCAAAAAAGCTGTGCATAACTAAAAATTCTGTAAAACAAATATAAATAAAATAATTGGATTAACACATTGTGTAGTGAATTAATAAAACAGAAAATAGACACTTCAATGATTGCAGTAGTTATTCTGTTAAAAAATAGCACAGGTAACGACTCCATACAAAACGGATCAACCGAAAGGAATTTTCAATTTAGTGAATAGCCAATTATATGCCTTGTGTAACTCACTAGCTTAAAAATAGAACAGAGTAATGTGAATAGCACAATGCGGCGAATACACAAGAGCACCATGGATACAGCGGTGAGTTGTGGTAGTTAAGTAATTAAGGTCTCTACTGGTGCACATACGGTGCTAATTGTAAATTAATATTATTATGGCGCTATTATTATTAAATATACCTGCAGTTTCATTAGGATGTGGATCTCGAGATGGGAAATACTGAGAAGGCCAACAGACTGAAATTAAATAGTCGACAGTGTGACTCGAGCATACGTGAATTGTCCTTTGAGTGAATCGCAAATTGTCACTCCTATTGTACACTCCTATAGTAATACAAATAACTCAGTATCAATATCATTTTTCAATGTATTGATAATTGTTATTTAAGTTTATCAACTGTAATAAACTTTATAAATGTATAGAATGTACGATGTATGCGAGGAAAGCGACCCTATTATGAATGGGTATTCAAGAAAAAAGAATGCAAGACACTGTGCTAAATACTTGTAGGTAATGAATGTTTGGAACAAACAGATGAGTTTGTGTATTTGGGAAGTATGTTCGACAGAAACGGAAAAACAGAGAAAGATATTGAAAGAAGGGTGACGGCGCTTTGAATGGACTTATAGCTAATGGGAACTTCTCAACTGAGGCAAGACTAGCGGTTCGCAATCGAGTCTTAGTACCGACACTGATGTATGGAAGTGAGGCTGAAAGCAGTGGAAATGAGATCACTTAGGAGTATATGTGGCAGATTCATTTATGACAGAGTAAAGAATGGAGAAATAAGGAAAGAATTTAAAGCTGATCTTAGTATAATGAGTAAGATTAAGAAAGAATCACTTAGTTGATTTGGTTATATGGAGCGGATGAATGAGGAGAGAATGGTAAGAAAGATATATGACGCAAGTGTTGATGGCACCAAAAGTTAAGGACGTCCTGAGCTTGTATGAGAAGATGTATGAATGTGGATGAGGCGAGAATTGTGTGTCAGGATAGAAGAGTACGGCACTCTATCCTCTCTACCTACCCCCGCGTGGCGTGATGGTAAGTAAGTAAGTATGTTATTACCAATAAAGAAAGCACTTAGGGGCGTCGAAAGGCGTAGTTTTCAAATTCAAAAATTAACATATCGTATTTTTTTAAATAATTTTATATAGATTTTCAATTATATTGAACGTTTTTTGCCTTTGAGAGGAACCGATACATAAGATAAAACTTATATAACGGTTCCGGGAAAGGGTGGGGTCATTTCGATGCATTTCGGATATTTAACATACCATTCTGTGGTCATACCCAAGATCTTTTCAAAAACGAATTATTACACGAGTGGTTGATATAAAAGTTTTAGCCAATTGCACACATCTACAAAAAAACTCATTTTTCCCTCGTATAAAATTGTAGGTATTTAGAGTAGCGTTTTACCAAAAAAATATTATTTTGAATACATTATTTTTACTACGCATTTCAATACATTTTTGCATTTTTATTCCGAGTAAAAATTCGTGGCCGTAAGATTTACGACTTTTGGAAGGGACCACAAGACCGAACATGACTTACGGCAAATCACAATGTTATCCGGGTCACATCAGTCCATAGTTGAAATGTTATTTTGAATGCGTAACAAATGTATAATTAACAACCCCTAACAATAAAAATTGTAACTTTGCAGCCGACGGGGCGGGGGAAACCCTCACAACTGAAGAGAGATTGATTAATCTTAATGCCGGATTTATTATTTGTTAGTAGTTAGTACTGCCCCCGTCAGCTCTGATGGTTGATGAATTACTTATGAACAAAAATAACAAAACATTTCTTATAAATTTACCTGAAAATTTGGAAATGTTTCGCGTACATACATAATTTGTTTATGTACCTGCGGTCAATATCCGCCGAAGCCCGAGGTCTGATTTAAAGGTAATTTAGGGGGAAAGTGTTCCCGTGAATGCCTTCGATAGCTTGTTGTTCCCTGGATTTCTATCGATAATATGATCACGTATGTAGAATGAAAAATCACCACTAACCTGGATTGACATTAGCTGTTTCTCTTCAATTGTATATTAGTTCGATGTATTGTTCTTCTTGTGCCCCGGATGCTATTTGGACTCGGTGAAACTTATTAAGAGATTTTTATCTGGCAAGGTACCTACCACAATTGTGCTCTGGCTGTGTCTTCGGTCACTGAAAGAGGTGATATTCACACTACATATGTGAATCATACCAACAAAAAAAAACTAGAAGTGCCACTCGAAGGAATTAGAAAGTGCATAAACAGAAAGGATTGCCTTTATCTTACGCAGGCCGAAAAATTAGTCTTGGCTAGGAAAGGGTACAATATTCGAGGGGGAGATGACCATATACATACTCAGGATCCTAGAGTGTAACTGAACAAAATTAAGGGTTAAAGAGGTGGGATGGCCAGAACAAAAGGTGAGAATAGCTATATTTTCTCTAAAAAGTAACCGTGCAAAATTTTCAACGGATGGCATTCAAAAGAATATAGTAGATACACATTTATAAACATATTAACTTTATCACGTAGAAAGATTCTGATATACTATACGAATATTAATTTAAACCTACAGTCATGCTCTCTTTTCAGAAGTACTATTAAGAATTACTACATCAATACGTTAAAAAAATATATCATATCACAAAAATGTCAGTACAAACTACCAAATTCCTTCACATTTCACATGCTGCATAGACTGCGAAATGAAAACCGTGAATATTTTGATTCAATTTTTAATACAAATTAAATGTATTAATTAGAAAGATATACATATAAAATCAATTTTATTGAAAAATACTGTTGTTGCTACCGGGATACGAACTTGGATCTCTTCTAATCCGTGGAACGTGCATTAACCGATTATTCTATAGCACCACAGTGCATTGACGACAAATTTTCAAACCTATATGTTACACTTTTCAAATTAATACGTCTATTGTTCCATTATTTAAAAGGCATCCACTTTATTTTTTACGAAATCTCAAATAAATTTGAGGAATCTGATAGGAGACAATATGTTTATCTATATCATATATACATATATATATATATTGTTATATTTATATATATGTATATCTTCCTAATTTATAAATTTAATTAGTATTAAAAACAACATAGACCTATGTTCTGAATAATTATAACTTCACAATTAGAATGTATTCTTCTTAATAATGATTAAATTTTGGTTAATGAAAATAATTCTACGCTTAATAATTGTGTTTTATTTTCACTATTTACTTAGTTACATTACTTAGTATGCTATTTACTGATATTATTTTTTTCGCATATTTATATCTTACTTTTCATTCAATATTCTAGTTTTATTATATAAAATAAATATAAATAATAAAATAAAAACGTTGTTGATATCACTATTTATTGATAAATCGACATATTTCAAGACGAATAGTCTTTTCATCAATATACAAATTGTATACTATAATTAAAAATACAAACATAAACAAAAAAACAAAACTATAAATATAAATGATTACTAAATATGAACTACTGTGAAAACAAATTTAAAAGTAAACTATTCGCAAAAAGAATTTGGTTATTTATATTGTTTAATTTACTATTGATACTTTTTCGTACTTCTAAAATCAGTAATTTATCTAACTGTAAACCCATGGTATTTGTATGTAAAATTTCTAAACTCTTATTCATAACAAAAAAATGGTTTGATTCCAAAATGTGATGGGAAAATTCAGAACAGTTATTACTATTTAAATATTCTAATGTTCCTTAATTCTTATATCATAATCATCGCAAATTAATTTTTAGAACTCGGGCCAAGAGTATGCTCATATGAATTAGAAACGGATGCAGTAGAGCTGCTTCGGATTCCGAACTGGAAGATATGTAGAGGTGGACATGCTGAACAGGAAGACATTGGAGGTAAACATGCCAAACTGTAAGCCGTGTGAAGGTTGACATAATAAACTGGAACCCAGGTGAAGGTGAATATGTCGAACTAGAAGACACGTGGAGGTGGACATGCCGAACTGGAAGCCATGTGGAGGTAGACATGCTGAACAGTAAGACATGTGGAAGTGGACATGCCTAACTGGACGACATGTGGAGGTGGACATGCCGAACAGTAAGACATGTGGAAGTGGACATGCCGAGCTGAAAGACATGTAGAAATGGACATACTGAAAGCTGGAACATTTCGAAATGTAAAATTCAGGAGTCCAAGACTCGATATGTACTGCAGGGCCATTGAAAAAAAAAGGATCTTAAAAATACATAAAGCAAATTAATCCGCATCTGTTAAAATAATACCTAGACAGTAAATATCTTTTTGTAATATTTATTAAAAATGCACGTGTATTTCCATACTTAACTGTGACATAAATGATATTTAATATCGGTACTCGAGTGGATACTCGCCGACTTATATTTTTGATTTATCCCTTTGGAACTCGAGTCCCACGCATAAACAAGACAAGACAACAGCACACGTTACAAAACATATATTTTACCGTGACGAATTTATTATATGTTAATAATTATCTCCTTTTATGTAGAAGGTAGACATGATTTGAATATTTTGTATGGCAAAGAAAGAGAGGAAATTTATTTACGAGTTATTTTGGAATTGTTGGATGTGTTGGGAAAATTACGCTTTGAATATAATTTATGATATGATTAAAATTTGACGTAGAAAGACATAAAATACTCAAAATACATGGCGAAATACAAGAATTGAATCGTTTTTATTGGGTATATGTTTTAAATAAAAAAAACCTTAAGATAGCACGATGTATACCTATACATAATCACCTTACATAACACTCTTTTTTACCTTGTTTTGCTCTCTTTTATGGAGCTTATCCACAAACAATGACACGATGAGATAGCCTCTAGTGTGTGAACGTGAGGAAAGTGTTTTTTCTTTTACTTAGAACAGAGTTACAAATTTTTAAATTATTTTAACGAAACGTCCTTATTTTAAAGCATGATGGTAGATCAGACTGGTTAACGAATTTATCCGTGATATTTTTAAGAAAAGTTTGATCGAAAGAGCTACGGGAGTCATCGTGTCCATAAAATCAGCTATATTTCATATATATTATAATATGTAGATTTTTCAGATGTTGCGTCATGAGACCGTCTATAATAGATATTTCCATCGAATCTACCTATCTAGATTGTCCTACGGGAGGGGTTATCTCTTCCCATACGCGCATCTACATCTGTAAGTTATATACAATATTTGTATATAACTTACAGATTAAAAAATAACAAAATATTAAAGCGTCAGCTTATCCGTAATGTTTAACTAATTTCAAATTAGCGCTTATGTACACATAGTGTATCTTGATCGTACCGTATGTTTCAGTGTACTGTTTCCATTACACATAGGTACCTGTTATTGTTAATCTATCCAAGGCGTGACGTGTATCGACACGAAATGAACATTCATGAATGAAAAATGAGTTCTTAATTTGAATAAGAATTGTTTAGATTATCTCTGTTTTCACATCGCGCTATTGGAAAAGCCATTAATGTAATCCGGCTCGAAGGACCAACTCATAAAACATTATTATGACAGAATGTCTAAATTTGCAATGTAAAAGAATATATTCTTCTTTTAAATTCACATAATTTCAATAGGTACTCTCGTGTATAATGAGGATACTATCATAATCTCAGCAACTCACATATTTTTTTATTTGTAGAAAAACATGAAAAATTGAGCTTGAAGGACAAAATATGCATTATAACCTGGTTTAAAATACAATTTCCTATTACTTGATTTAAAATACAAAAAACGAGCTACTTTCCATACTGGCGGTTATATAATTAGTAAGATATACATGTATATATCTTTCTAACTAATACTACCTACCTGTGTTCTGAATAATTACAATGTAGTTTAAGTAGATGGCTTTCAAATGATGGAATGATAGATGTATTAATTTGAAAAGTGTAACATATACGTTCGAAAATTTGCCGTCAATCCACTGTGTTAGTATAGTATAATCGGATAATGTACGTTTTACGGATTGGAAGAGATTCGACGGTTCGAATCCCGGTAGCAACGATAACATCTTTCGATAAAATTGATTTTGTATATATATAATTAATAGAATATTCATAACTAAACTTTCTCCATCACATATAATTTACTAACAAATACTAACTTACTTAGAGGTTAATATAAATCAAGGTATTAATTTTTTTATTTATTGAAATTGAGAAATTATTTCAATAATGTAATTTCTGTGTATTGGTTATGTTGTATTAGTTCATTTAATTAAGTTATCATTCGTGATAGTGAGGCAAAACATCGTAAGTTTATTTTTTAATGGTTGACATGACATATTAAGTGAGATCGCTTGAGAAGAAATGCCGATGATTATTTCATAATGAATATAATGAAAATTTATAGAATTTCATATAATTTTCTTATCATATTCATATAATATAATAATCAGGAATAATTCATACATTAAAAGCTTTGCTTATCTCTCTGTGTATTTATAGTACGCGTTTTATTTATTATTCTATGTAGGTATATTTATATTAAATATTTTCTCGTTCCTACGCCTAGTTAGAAAGGATTTAATTTTATATGTGTACTGTCAACATATTCAAATAACTCTCTGTTTGAAATTTTAGGAATTTAATTGATGTTCAGACACCAAAGAGGTTAAATAAATTAGAGGTGATCTCAATACCACGTACACAAGTTGCAAAACCACTGATCTCATATTGAGGAAATTCAAAATCATTCAACTGACATTTAACGTACGACGACCATGAAGCGAGACAGTGAATATTTGGTGTATGTAGCTGAGACAACTCTCAGATACACACACCAAATAATCCTAATGGAAATAAAATCCCTGTCTCAGAGATTGTCTCGAATTGAAAATCTAATCGAAAATTTATTACTTATATGAATTTATAAACAATGTTTAACATCACATTGAATAATTTGACCACATAAAAGGCGCTCTATCTTCAAATAATAATACGCCAAATAATGACTAACAACGTGCGCTAATCCGAAATTTATTTGTGTCCGCTCGGATGTCAAATCATCGCTCAGACTTTCACTCGAATATATTTTATTTAGGTTGGTACTGATAAAATTTAACGAGAAAGGCAGAACGAAGTGTTTATTCGTTGTAGCGTTAAAAACAATCTCCCAAAAGCTGTACTTAACTATCCGTAAAAACAATTTTTAACAATGAAACGACAGATTTCGTACACGATCTTTTAATTTGTCCGACGTCACTCGGAGACGATAAATAGATAATTGCGGACGCATGTACAACAGCTGCACCCGACCCATTACTATTTCCACAAAGAGCTTGTGAGAAAATGGATGCCCGCAATTAGAGCGCCATTAGTGAAAACGAAATACTTAAACCGCAGTTAACGTAAGATATTGAGACGAGCAGGGAACCTGGTATCACAAGATTACGCTGGCTCCGACACCGGCGCTCCTCGGAGGCAATGGCAACCTGTCACAGGAGATGAGGTACTCCTGGGCACGCTTCACGAGGCGTGACAAGACGTCTCCAATATTTTTTAGTTTCATGTATGTACATATGTACTAGATGTAAAAATATTATTACATAATTTTTACAACTAAATAAAAATATACACATACCTATGTACGGTGATCAGTTAACTGCAAATAAGACAACTGCACACACATGACAAGTGCACACAAAGTTGTAGAATATTGTTGGGAGATTAACTTGTCCATAGTTTTACGCCATAAGATGCAATGCACATCTTCTGATAATGATTTTATCCATATTTAAAATACGTATATATGTATGCCAGAACGTTCCATTTTTTCAAATAAATCAATTGAGCTTTGCGTATCTAAACTACATTTAAATTAATACCCGAGGGTAAGTAGCTACCGACTATTCTGTGTAAATTTGAATATTAATTTTTTCGTCATTATTAATTGACTTTCATCTAGTTAACAAATAATACACCAACATACATACAATACGTCATACACATCTATATTGTGGTCCAGTATATTAAAAGTTTAATATTTTAAGTACTATATTTATTAGATTTTAGGAGCTAAATATGGTAACATCTTTATCCGAAACTAGTTCACATCTTTGAACATATAAATAGATATTAGACTTTTTAAGTACCTTGCTTCACTAGAACCTTTATAAAATTTTATTTTTTCTGTTATTTTGATTTAATTATTATAGAATAATTTATTTTTTTTGATATCGTAATGCAATCAATAAAAATCATTCAATACCAATAATTAAAATTTGCATATTTAAAAGGACTATGAATACAGACTCCATCTAACGATGTAAGTTTAAAGTTAATTCCTAAAAAAATAGTTAATACATTCATACTTTTCAAAATAGATGTCACTGAATAAAAATGAATTAAAACAAATTAATAAAATTCTATACACTGTGGATAGATCATTCAACATCTATTCATGGGTTTAAGTCATTATTACAGTTCAGTTTATTTTCGGAAAAAAATTAACTTTTCATTGTATTATTGCATATTTATTTTTGTTTGGTCTGCGTATAACAAGGACTTGTATTGTTTTGGAGGCCGAAACATTTTTTTATATTAAAAGAAATGACAGATGCCGTCCTAGTCAATAGAAAGTTAAGTGGTAGTCATAAACAGTGAGTATGGGTAAACAGTGAGAATTTTTGGTGACGACGAGGCCGATAGATAATTAAAATTGTATGGGTGGTGTGCGGCTAGCGGCATCCTTGTTTATTATTAAACGTCTCAACACTGCCCAGTTAAATGCCAACTTCAGATTCATTAGTTGCAGTGTAAAATTAAAGGTCTTCTGCCGTAGATCAATGTTAAAAATAAAATAGTTCAGTTAAAATACTTTAATTTGTTAATACCGTGTCAAGACGTCAATATGTTTCTGTAATCCGACTCTAAAAGTCTAGGACCTTTTAATAGTATGTAACATTAAATACTTGGCTAATTTATGTTGGTCATAGCACACAATTATCATTACCGAATGATTGATGACCCGAACGCAAAAATGAACTTTTTCCGCGGTTCGCCTTTTTACCATATTTTCGTCACGTGACCAGTTAATCCTTCAATCCGCCGGCAACCCCTTCAGCGTTTAATTATCACCCCTAATTACGGCCGGGCTAAATTTAACAGCAATAAAAGTAATTGACTGACGCTGGAACGTATGAAGGGAATTAATGGTGACATAATTGGACCCTTTTCTTGATAATAAGACATAAAAATATTACAGAGCTTGGACAAACATTCTCTATTGTATGGTAAACCGGGGAAATATGACCAGCGGGGTAACATGACCGCCGAGATTTCAAAGTCATCTAAATGCGTTGCGGTCTTCTGATGCGTTAACATCTTGAAAATTTCGTTCTAGATTAAACTCAGAAGAAATATGAAACTTTGACACTTTATAAAAATTCACAAGTTCGAAATACAACTTTCGCATGTTTAAAAATTTAAATATGTCCTATCGTGTCCCGGCGATTTTTTTTTATTTGTGATTTTATTAAATTTAAAAATGTATATTAAAAAAATGCATGTCTGTTACCTATCTACACAGAGTAGGTTCAATGCTAAGTAGCCGTTTTCTAACAAATAAGTTGTTAAATGTCAAAAATAAATGTAATAAAATTTCATACCGTCCTTCCTTCTCAGTAAACATAACCAAAACAGTTTTGTACTTAATCGATTTTTTTTGTATACCTCATATCGTACATAAAACGTGTGTACTTTTTTTGCCTATGGATCGCTCGATTAAAATATATTTGCAGTTCTACTAAGTGTCTCTGCAATTTTCAAAGCACGGTCTACGAAAATAATTATAACGTATAATTTTTTTATTTTTTTTTAATAATAGAGATGCGTACACGGAATACATGTCACGTCAATATTCTTACTATTATAAAATAAAGCTAAACACTTGTGCTATGAAAATAGGACTAATCGACCACTGGGTCCCTAAGCCAGCATCTTGATCATTAGACCAACGAGCAAGGGCGCGCAGTGCATACAAGCAAAAAAGCTGTGCGTTACTAAAAATATAAACAAATATGAATTAAATAATTGGATTAACATAAACAAAAACATTATTTTACAATTAGCGCCATCCGTATACCAGTAACAACTTTAATAGCTTAGTTCTAAAAACTACCACGACAACTCACCGCTGTACCCATGGCGCTCTTTGGTATTCACCGCATCGAGCTATTTATATTACTCTGTTTTGTCTTTAAGCTAGTGAATTACTCATGTCATATAAATTACTATTTACTGAATTGAACGTTCCTTTCGGTTGATCCGTTTTGTATGGAGTCGTTAGCAATCCTGTTTTCTAACAGAATAGTATTAGAAAAGCTGCGTGGAAATCATTGAAGTGTCTACTTCCTCTTCTATTAATTCGCGAATTTTACTATCTTACTGTTTTTAAAGTGCTGATTTCATGATTGTTCTTTGAAATTAGTGCATGAATTGGTTTTTGATTTGGGAAAAACAAAAAAGCTATTGGCATAACTATTTCCTACGTTAACCTTTAATAGAAATAATTATTTCCTTTAGTTATTACGTGAAGTATTTTAAACAATAAATTAAACATATTCAGTCATAGAAAGTGTTCTTAAAAACATCCATACATTTTTTATATATGTAAGAAGGTATTATTTTATGTTAAAACTTTAATTTTAAAAACAGTGTTAATAGTACTCTAAAATTATAAATAAACACATGGTAGGAAAGTATAAACAACCGATTTATTATATCTAAAGACGCTGGTTAAACGAAAGTACATATATTATATATGATTGTATAATATCATTGGTAACAGCATAACCTAAATCTATACCTACTGCTCGGCACTGCCAATAAGCTACTCAAATATAAAAAAATGTAAATATTATCATTAAAAAGTAGTAAGGCTATGTATTAAAAATTACAACATAAATAAACGTTCATTAATATACCTAAATAATAATAAAAGTAATTTAGATACCTAAATAATAATAAATACCTAAATAATAATAAATGTAATATAATTTTACGATTTACCATATAAATATATTATATAGGTGCATGCCGTAAAACTGCCATACAGTTTGGCAAAAAATAAAATTATAATTAATATACATGTAATAAAAATGAAATAAAATATATATATGTACATTAAATACATTATACTCTGAGGCAATTTCAAATTAAGGCAATGATGAAATAAAAATATATTTCAAATGGCTAACTTCATCTATCGCTAAAATCTATTACTTTGTTATTATTTTATTTTATTTAGCCTATCTATTATATATTTTTAAAAATACTGATGGTATCGCGCATTAAGTACCAGAAACACAGGAATAGGAAAGAGGGACTCACCATTCCATTCCTCTTCTCACGGGTCTCTCAACATCTCCGGATGCAGTGGACTGTGTAAAATTATATCACTATTTCGCCAACAGCGTTTAACCGTTATGATTCAAGGTCGCTGATCGACTGACTGCTCGCTATCACCGTGGAGGGATGGGAAGGTGGGAGGCACTGAACATTAATTTGTTCAAGGTATATCATATATTAATATAAGTTCCAAACAAAGTTAGAGTTAGAGTCCACCGTGAGTGCTTAGTCCAAAAAATATATTCGATAAATGCCAAAAAAAAGGGTTAAACTTATTAATTTTCAAATTATTTCATTAAGAGGCGCGTGATGATGACATATTCCGAGAATTACATATTAAGACACAATTATTGCATCAAGAGCTATAAGATCAGTATGTACTGCTAATCATGGTACTAAAATTAATGCCGTATTTCAGACAATAATTAAACTCTTTACATATATATTTTCTATTTTTGCTAATTATCTCAAGTGTATAATTTCTATTTTATTTAACTAAAACAAATTCGTTTAAAGTCGATAAAGAAGCACTACAACCTGAAGTTTATTTATTTAAAAAAAATAAGATTTTTTTTATTATTTAATTTGGAACTTTTTTTACTAATTAAAGTTATACGTAAATTAAAATATTTATACTAGGTACAAAATATATTTTTCCAGAATTGATTTTTATAATTTGCTATATTACTCTATATAATTCTTGTATTTTAAATATTGGAGATAATAGATATAGTTTCATACTGATTTTTTGGGTGCTTTGTGTACCTGTTTAAATTCTGCATCAAAGATGCGTGTGACGAAATAACTATCTTATTTTTAACTTGTAACTCGTTTACAAAAACTTCAGTCCAATATTTGGAGCTCAATAGAGAGGGTTTGAATTTGCATATGAATTACAAATTTAATTATAAAATTGTTGATCAATCCAAATTTTTAGTTCCAAAATGTCACGAACCAAAATTACTTATGCTCCCTTTCTGAGTCCTACAAATTTTGAGAAAATGTCTAAACTATAAAAACACTAAATGATATGTATTAAGGCCTGGTATAATCGCAGAATCTCCTCGTCTAGTGTGAGCACTATGTCATTATTGAAAAAAATATGAACTTACATATCGGAGCTTTCAGCACTAAAATCTAGCGTAAACGATTTAATAAATAACAGCCCCTCGATTGAAGGGAGCATGTCGCGGAGCCACAAAGCGAACCCCAATATAATGTAGAAATATGAATAGAGTTGTTTCGTATCCTCGTAAGATCAAGACATCCCCATACAATTTCGCCGAAATGACTCTATTATTTTCATCCGGAATAACACCGAATTAACATGAGAAATGTACCCCCAAAGGTCGAGTGCTGCCACACGAACGAGAAAAACATACCCCATTCTTGCCGGTAGCTGCCCACGCGAAGATTGTTTCACTTTCGGGAGTACTTTAATTTTATTTCTGGCAACATTAGCGCTAATCGCGGTAAATTTGTACCGAATTTAAATGAATTTAAAAATGGAAGATGGCTATCCATTTCACCCTTCCGTGTTAACGACCCCTGGGGCAGTAAAAATCACCATTAACATTATTTTACAATTTATTTTTATGAACATTTTTGTAATTTTGAATCAAACCCTTATTTAGAACTGTGGTGAACATTTTAAAATTATTTGTAATAGTTTGTTTCGAACGCAAAAGCGAGTCGTGTATTGTTTGATGCTGAATTTACTCGCTGGAAAATGAACACAATAATTATAGGCATTTATTTCACAAAAACGATTGAAACATCTGACAAGGAAGTGATGCTAAAATCTTCAGATATCTAATATTACTTCCGTAATATCTAGAACCTATAATCTTAAAGCGAGAGCTGCTGAGACGATATATGTATCGGTAATAAATATATTATCTCCCATTTATAAAGTAAAATGGCACATATTTTTTTAATCTAACTGTACAATATGCACAATGTACACAATAATATTAACGATTATTTCAAGAAAATCACTATAAAAGTATCACATTATATTTATTTATTCTGCCAGATCCAGGCCTCTCTTCGGTACAGACACTGATGTGTGGAAGTGAAGGCTAGAGCTGGCAAAAGAGGAACGAAAGTAGACTGAATGCAGTGGAAATGAGATCACTTACGCGTATATGTGCAGATCCATTTATGACAAAGTAAAGAATGAAGAAATAAGGAAAGAATGCAATGTTGATCATAGTTTAGTGAGTAAGATTTAAAAAGGATCACTAAGGTGGTTTGGTCATATGGAACGGACGAATGACGAGATAATGGTAAGAAAAATATATGACGCAAATGTTGATGGAACCAGAATTAGAGGACGTCCGCGGATGACACGACTAGGTAAACCAGGTACCGGTGAATGGTTCTGTTATAAGCCTCAATAATCGGCGACCTTGTGTGAGAAGATGTATGAATGTGAATGGGGAGAGAACTGCGTGTAGCGCTCTATCCTTTCTGCCTAACACGACGTACTAACAGAGTACTTATTTATACATGGATAATGTTTTAATGTGTTTTTGTAATAAATACGAGAAATGATTTACAAAAATTTCTAATTCCATTTTTTGATGTTGTAGATTTTAAAAATTATTAGTCCATTACAGAAAAGTATCAATGCTAAAAGTTTGTAAGTCGCAAACCTTTTGAATCCCTAATGTGGGCCCCAATGCACACTAATACACCGATAGCAAATTTGTAAATATAAAGATTTCAAACAGTATATTTCAATACTAAAAAATACATTTTCATTAGCTCAATTTTATTTATTTATTATTTTATTCGTAGAGTTTTACAACCCAAAATGAAAAATGACCCTGAAAACTATAATTATTTTATTTATATGAAATGAATTCCCAAGTAAGTATAAAAATAATCAGTTAGATTTTTTAAATTTTGTTGTAATATTTTTAAATTGTTCCGTTTCAGGACAATAATGTCTAGATATACAGCGTAAGATGACAGAGACGGGCTTTTTGATAGTGATGATATATAAATATATTACAGTATCTATATTATCGGCCATTCAAGCAAATCATCCACGTCGGTCCCTCGCGACTAAAGATCGTGATCTCCAAGAATTCCCGCCCTTTTGACTATGCTCCTCCACTTTTCTCGGCATCTTGCAAATGTTAGAGATGTCGGGCGGTTCGACAGGTGAGAGATCTTTCTTTTGCTGACCCACCAAAACTATCTTCCGTTTTTGCAAGATGCCCAAAAAATTGATGGAATCATTTTAGGAAAACGGTTTGTATTTAAATAAATAAGTACTAATTTTATCCACCTATGTATTTTATAGTAAAGTACTGACTTCACGATTCATAAACTTTTAGAAAGCGCGCATCCAGATATTCCTCATTTTTAATTTGAAGAGGGCTTTAATGTTATAAATTGAGTAACTAAATAAATTTGTCTAATTAAAATCAAATCAGTCTTCAAACTTTACGCGGTAATTAGGACAATCAAATGTTATTACGGGGAGTACAAAGCGTTGGCCGAACTTTTCTCTGGTTCCACGATTTTTTACATGTTTGATGGCCGTTAAATTCGTGCTAGAGAAAGGGAAATTATTAAAATTGAAAATGACTCTATCGAGGCGAGTGTCGAGGAATCTATTAGTGAAATGGCCCCCGCCGGACGCCGGGCACGAACCGAGAACCCCATATTTCGAGAGTCGTTTGACTTGTATTACCGAGCAATTTGCCCAACACGCCACAACATTGATTACGCACTAACTATCCACAAACACGATATACTCTTTTTTATACACAATTTGACGTGTTTGATCATTGCGTACAAAGCGAAGATTCACGATTCAGTCTTAAGATATTAGCGCCGTGCGAGTACCTACTTAGCGGAAAGCAATGGTAAATTACTTTTGCTAATTAGTGGCCGCCACATGGTCACCGGCAGTATTTCCATAAAATATATTTTTCAATCTTGAAAACGATTCAATTACGTGAACGTGTTTGTCTTTCGGAATTTTTTTTTTAACTTACCAGATGAGGATTTAAACCCGCGCCTCCATTAGTGATTTGGTGTCTTAGCACACTCGGACACGACATATATCGTATTTATAGCACTCGTAAGTGTTCAAATGAACAATATCATGCTGATATTTTCTCCAACTCTATTTTCTATGGCAATATAATTAAGGATTACTTCGAGAACTCTTAAAATCAAACGTTACAATTGTATGTATTATGATACAATGATTTTAAGCTTACAATACATGATGGTCCATACAATCTGTCGACAAGCAGCTTCGACAATCGGCATTTGGTCATGAAACGTGCTGTGCGTATGTTGTACATTATTACGTTCTTAAATCATTTTCGTCAAATATTTAAACATATACTTTTACGTATGAAATATTTTTAGGCTTCGGTGAGTATTTAGAAACATTTAGTAAGAGATTTGATGATCATATTTTAAGTGTAACTAGTTTATTCTGTACCTATGTTCTGTCATCAAACTGTTGCTCTCAATAGTATAAAATATAACTAAAATAGTATGTTGGTTTTAATTGTAGTGATGAGCTAAAAATCACGAACCGTGAATCAATCACTGATATCTTTGAGTCACACTCACCATCAGTGATTGAATATCTGGGAATATCGTGATTCAATTTTTTATCTTATTTATATTTGGTTGTGAACCGTGATTCGGCGCATGCGCATTTGAAACGAAAATATTCATGAAGGAATGACGTTATAATTCGTGATCAAAACAATCTAGTATATTCTGCCAAAACGTTTTACGCATTTGACCCGAAAAATAAACTCACATTTTTAAAACGTTTTCATTATTTTTATAATGATATTAAATTAGATATATGTTAATTATTTATGCCAGAATATGTTTTATATGCAAATGAAGATTTAAGTGTATAAATGAATATGCTCAAAATTATGTTTTTTTATTTATATATTTATTTCGTGTATAATGATATCGTGTGGCGTGTATGCATGAATAGTGAAACTGTAATCAAAGTCACAGTTATCAATCACTGATACATATTATTGAATACCAATCACAATCACATCAGTGAGTCGAGAATAGCATTTTTTTTCATCACTAGTTAATTGGTTAAGTTAAATTGTACTATGGTACACTCTTTTGTTGATATTGTATTATTTTTTCAACATAAAAAATAAATTCTACGAAAGCACTGTCCGTGGTAGCGCAGTATCCACCAATAGTCATGAAGCAGTTACTATAGTCACCGGCAGTGTCTGTCAACAACACATCACGATAAAATTACTATTACCTACTTAACGACCTGTGTAAGTAAGCTGGTACCAATGGATAATATATGTAGGTACAGTCAACTATCAATTATTATTGAAGAACTTCCACTTCTGATATTCTAACATCATCTGGCTTCAATAGATTCCAGTTTCTTGCGATGTCGATGATAGCTGCACATCTGGAAAAATTAGAGTTATAATAATAATAATAATATGTTTATTCCAGCGTGATCAGTAATATACATATTATGGTATATATTAAGGTTATGAAATAAATATAAAACTATGAAAAAAAAAACCAAAGAAAATATTAATAAATTAAAAAAAGTTAATAAAAAGTAAAAAGTTCACACATATACATATAAACACAAAATATAAATATTACATATATAATTACTTCAGTCACGGCCATTGTTGTATATGTAGCTATTCTGTAGGCGTACCATTCTCTGGTAAGGGAACCAGCTTTCCATGAGAGTGCCGCTTACATCAGAGAGTTGGTGCTGAACTCCAGCCGCAGCTTTACGCCAGCTATTCGATGTCTCAGAAGCGGAACGAATCCATTTATACGGCCTTCGGTAAACATTGTAGATGCGCTGCAATAACGCGCCAATCCGAACAGCACGTTTGTAAAAATCGTGATTCACATGTTGTCTCACATCCTCAACGTAGGTTTCCTCGCACTCCAAACTATAATATAAACTTTTGAACTCAAATATTTGCTCATGAGTTCACGTCTTATACGAAAACAACTATTTTTCACTCTTTATTTCTGAAAACTCGGGCGGTTCAAATGATACAATAGAAATAATTCAACTATCAAAAAACTATTAGAAATGTCCTCGCATAATTCTTATAATCATCAGCTTGCCTACCCACTGAAAACATAAAATATTCTTCAATTTAAAATGGATGTTTCTAATTGGTTCTTAAAATTAGGTAAAGTAAAATTAGCTATGAAATAATTTGCATTTTGTATATTATACTGACTGCATTATAACTTTAATCTTACATATATTTTTACATTTATACATATTGTATTGCATATTAGTATTTTTATTCTCTCATTTTATATATTTTCACGTTTACTTACCTTGTATGTTTCAATTTCTATTTAATTGTATTTTGTTTCAATTAGTTATTTGGTTTTGTAAAATATAATTTATTTGGCAATTTGCCCTAAAACGAGCTTGCCTAGTTGGGAAATGTATTTTAAAATATATGTAAAATATATGTCTTTTTTTTTTAGCTGTACAATTCTTATATATTATGTGTCTATATATATTCGAAATGGTAGACGCGCTTCCCCGAATAGGAAGGAAGTGGTCCAGGTTCGATTCTCTGTAGCAACTAAATATTTTTTCGGTACAGATTAAATGTATTGTAAATAAATATACATGTAATTAGTATTTTAAATACACAAAACTATGTTCTTTTTTGTTGCATACATTTCTAGTTGTTATTTTTAAATCAATTTGCAAACTTCATTACTCTCCACCCCAATACACACACGAGACTGCAAAAGCACCGAGCCATGATCGGAGACTAGCGGGATCGCACATTAAAATAACTTAAAACAAACCATTTTTAAAAAAACTCCAATAACTCAAACATCCATTGCCAGGAATACATAAAGACCGAAGAGGTATGGCATATTCCGGAGCGGTTCAGTTTTATGCGTCTCTCAGCCGCCACCTCCTCGAACGTGATGTCTTAATAACTAGACCTGACAGCTAAATTACACTAAATTACAAAACATCTAAATTATTTCTGTCGGCTCGTCTCTCTTCCCATTTCTTCTCAACGCACTTCCCCTCTGTTCGTCTCTCTCTTCTCTATAGGCTAACAACAGTCGGGCGGCAAACACAAAACAATGCCCGGTAATCTATATACCCCGCGAAGCTGGGGCCGCAACGTTCAAGTTACTGACGCAACTTTATAAAAAGTGAAATAAAAATTGATTTTTATCAATTTCACCGTTTAAAGAGTATTTCACCTTTTCGATCAAGTGTCGGAGAAATTTGTTTTGTAAGCGGTTTTAAATTAGCGTTGAATAACATATTCGTGTTTGGAACCGCCAAATTAAAAGGTTTGAAATGGTTGATTTAATTGGTTGGAGTGATAATCAAATTAAAATATATCCGTTAAGAGAGATTATTTGTAACGACCGGCTCCATTTTAGTGGTGTAAGGCATTTTGTTAAATACTGGATGCAACCCGTCAAAAATGACGGGAAAATGATACAAATTAGAAAAAAAAAACTGCTTTATCATTCGAATCGATCATATTCTAATATATCACTAATTGGTGATGGCCCCATTTTTTATAGATGGAAAAGCTATAACTCAGTATTAAATACATGCTTATAAAAAAAATTGTTCTTTAAACATGCTAAATCAAGTGTGATTTTGTTATCTAGGTATTATTTTCACAGGAGAATTTGGTTTTCATATTAATATTAAAACGATGTAATAAACAAAGATCAATGTAAAAAGATATATGTTTAGCATTTGTTATACTTGTACAGAAAAATTATCGCTACATTCAGTGGCGTATACCAAATACCCGGGGCAAATGTGTATACTGGGCTCCTAAAAATATTATCATATGTATATTTATATAATCATATTTTTTTAAATTACTATTGGTACACTTCTTTACAACAGTTAATGTAAGGTAAAAAAAAAGCTTTTACTACTTTTGTTGTCCTAAAACGATTAGACGTTCAAAGATTAATTTTACCTGTGCTGCGATTGTTGAGCTTTTTCGGGAATTTCGAGACACCCTGGTGGCCGGGCCCCCAGGTGGCTGCCCAGGTTGCCTAGGCGGTATCTACGCCACTGACTATATTATAAAATACAGAACGTTATGGCACTGGAAGATTAAATCACATAAAATCTTAATTTGCAGTGTTTACAATGTTTCTTTTATGAAAGCTATTGACTGTGTCTCTGATTTAAGTACTGTATTAATAATGTTGTTTATTATTATTTAAGTATTATATTCATCGTTTTACGATTATTTAGTTTGTATTTTTGTTTAAAATTATATGTTTAATTAGTGATGGACTGAAGTGTTATTTTAATCGTGATTGTGATTGGGAGATTTATGTTCGATTATAAGGATGATTAGTATCTGTGATTATTCGTAATTTGTCGACCAATCACTGGTACACTGGAAACTAAACCTAGAACAATTAAATCTCATTTATCAGTCGTTACAATTAAATAGTTTAGCTTATCACTATATTTAATATATACCTTTCTAAATACGAGATTTTTTACTTACAGAGAGATTTTTTACTTACCTCATGAAAAATCCTAAACATGCATAATATCTAATTAAGTTCAACATAATAGATATACACATGTAAAAATAAAATACATACAAAATTCCAAATTAAATAATAAAAAATTTCGCCGCACCCGATTGTACAATATATATATATTTTTTTTAAATTTGGTTCCAATATGAATCTTGCATTACTTACTTACATCATCACGCCGTTTCACCGCAGGGATATGCGCACAATTCTCACCTCATCCACATTCATACAAGCTCACCGATTATTATGACTTCTAACATGATTATCTTCCAGTATCTGGTTTACCTAGTCACGCCAAATCTTTTGCAGCCGTCCTTTATTTCTGATACCATCAACACTTGCGCCATATATATTTTTTGCCATTCTTTCCTCCATTTTTCATTCCATATGTCCAAACCACCTAAGTGATCCTTTCTCTGTCTTGCTCACAGTACTAAGATATATTTCATGAATCTTGCACACCTGATAAAATAAATAAAATTCTAGTTGTTGACCCAAGTCGAGTACCTACTCCCTGTGCATTTTGTCCTTTCAATATAAACCTTAATATACTTGTCCTGCTCTGGCCAACTAATTGGGGACGACGAAGGGACAGATTGCCTTCCGACCCCGAACTGCCAAGATCTGCGTTATTTTTTTTACCATCCGAAAGAAGCGCCGTGCGTAACGATAGGACCAAGAAGAGGCGGTGTTCTAAATGTGTACAGTGATATCTCGGTTCTTCTCTAAAAAGGAGCGAGTCAAAACGTCGGAGGTGAAAACGACGTTCAATCCAGGATCGAGATCTTCATAGGTCAGATCCATTTGCCAATATTCCTCTCTTAAATCTAATTCGGATTGCATCGACTAGTTATTATTGTAATCGATACAGTCCACAGGATCTTATCCCACCAGCAGTAGAATACGACTGAGGACAAGCATATTTTAGTTTCTTATAAATTGGATTTTTTTTATTAATCTTTTATGAATGACTTTTGGTTTTTAACTTTTAAATACTGTTCAGGAAAAACGATGACTTAGAAATATCAGTGATTGTGGTATTCGTCGCCCGGCATAGATGTTTTTTTCTTAGATACTGATGCGTTCACGTACCACACCTGCGTAAAATATGTTTTTCTGGTTCGTCTTACTCCGCCAGATCATATTTTTGGTATTCTTAAACATCATCTGAATAATACTTTAACTTCAGGTGGTGTTCTCTTATTTTGTAGAAATATTTCTTACTTTTAAAATACTTTTAAAATTAGCAATATTAACTTTGTGGTTAAAATTCATATTTTTTTATTTATTATCTTTGTTTTATTAACCACTTAATTGAGTTTAAATTTTTAAATTGGTATTTTTCGAAACCGGTTTAAAATCAATTAAGTGGTTAATAAAACAAAGATAATAAATAAAAAAATAAAATAGTAATAATAAAAAATAAAAATATGAAATATTTCTTACTCGTTGGTGTTTATAAAGATATTAAATACACTTAATATCATTTTTATGTATTACGTCCCCATGCAAGAACCCTTATATTTTTAAATGGCACATGCATACGACAAAATGTCACAACGAAGGTATAATTTTTAAAGCATACTCAAACCATTTGTTGATTATTGATAAATAATCTTGTATTACCGATCGACATTCTTGATATGTTTACAACTACATAGTATACCTGCTAATTGTTTTGGGTACCTACATTTTTTTATTTATAAATAAATATTTAAGTACAAAAATTCATGTTGTCAATATTGTTGTCTAATATGAGTATATATGTCACGTTTCCTCTAATTCTTAACACATTCTTAATGTGAAATTGTAATGTGTAGAACATAGGTCTGTGATATTTTAAATAATGATTAAATATATTAATTAGAAAGATATACATATAAAACCAATTTATTGTTGTTGCACCGCCGGGATTTGAACCTGGATCTCTTTCCAAACCAGGGATGGTGCATTATCCAACTATGCTACAGCGACATTATTCTTGACAGCAAATTTTCGAACCTATATGTTACACTTTTTCAAATGAATACATCTATCGTTCCATTATTTGAAAGCCATCTACTTTGTTTTTACGGAATCTTAAATATCAACGTAGATAGCATATAGGTTCGAAAATTTCTCGTCAAAAATAATGTCGCTGTAGCATATTTGGATAATGCACTTTCCTCGATTTGGAAAGAGATCCAGGTTCAAATCCCGATATATAAATATTTTTCGATAAAATTGATTTTATATGTATATTTTTCTAATTTATATGTTTAATTAGTATTTAAAATATTTTTATCATCAACTGCTCGATGAAGGTCTTCTGAAGTATCTCCTTCTCTTCCCTCATTGTTATTCGTTGCCACGTATTTTTAGAGAATTTGATGATCCTTCCAGTCCAGTGTGTTTTGGAGTGGCTTCTTGATTCCCCTCCGGTACTTAATGCATTCGTCCAACAATTGTTTGACCTCCGAGTGATGTAGCCTGCCCATTACCATTTTATTTTCTTATTTTCTTGACTCTTCGTGTGATACACGACATATATTTTTTCATGTGTCTTTGCGATAACTTAAATAAATAACCTTTTAGAATTTTTACCTACAAAGGCACTGTTATTAAACAAATATCAGATATCTCATAGAGACAAATCTATTTTGTATTATATTTAACGGAAAATTTATGGAAGTATGGGGTAATTACAGGGCTTACGACTTGTCTTCGGCTGGCTTAAGTGATCACTTCTTCACGATTCACCAATTCTCACCCCTCAATCTCCATATTTATCAAATTTTTGAAAGTTGTATATATGTTAGTATGTGGACTCGCTTCGAGTACCACTACAACATCGCCATATATGAACCAAATTTGATAATTCATTTTTCAATTTTTTTAAAAACATATTTGTCATCACTATGAGAATCTGATTTTGTAATTACCCCAAACATACATATATTTTCCATTAAATATAATAAAAAATAGCTTTGTCTCCATCAAATATCTGATATTTGTTTTAAAACAGTCTTTTACTTGTAAGATAATTTTTTTATTAAATTCTCTCCTAGCGTACAAATTATGGCATCGACCATAAAATTCCCATACACAGTTATACAAAAATTAGAGGGAGAATGTAAATATTTTAACTAAATCGTTAGCACTTTACTTTTATTTAGCCATCAGTCTCGTGATGAAAACAGTGATATATAGTCTGGCGAAAACAATGAAGGAAACTATGATGGAAAGCCATCAATATGAATACCCAATTTCCAGTGAATAAGCTTTTTGTCAGATAGGCAATATTGAATAGTAATACAAAACCCCAACAGATGTCAGTCTTCCACGGTGCTGTAATAAACTTCAACAATGAGCGGGTTTTTATATTTTGATGGGCAAATGTCAGGACAAAATGGATACAAGTCAGTCGTTAAAAACAATTTCTAATTAATTTCAATTTCTAATACTAAATTTTTCCTATCCGGGAAAATGCGCCTACCGTTACACCATGTTAACCCACTAAGTTAATGACAAATTTTCCAACTTACATGCTGCAGCTCTTTCAAATTTATACATATATTATTCCATTTTTAAAAAGCTATCACTTTTTATTGCGACAGATTAAATCAATTAATATTATTAAAAATTATAACACTTAATACAATTTATATATTTTTGAAAACAACACATAATTATTGCGATGCAGTTTTTCAGAACATAATTTTGTGGTATTTTAATACAAATTAAATGTATCAATTAGAAATATGTAAGTACAGATAAAATCAATATACCGAAAAAATATTTTGTTTGAAAATATATTTTTTCGATAAATCGATTTTATCTGTAAATTTTTCTGTATATATGTACAGAAATGCAACTTCACAATAATAATGTTTTCTCTTTAAAACATATATTCATATTAAATAAAAAAGTTCTCAGATAATAATGATTAGCCTGATTGTAATTTTAAAAAATATATATTTTTTTTTGCATTTCAACTTGTTACCTACGATTTGTTTGTTAGCCATTTAAAATGAAATAATAGTAAATGGTTCACCGCCTCTGTCCCCGTCTGCTCGTGTTTAACAAACACGAACAACGGAATAAATAAAATGTTATGGCCAAGAAGCGTCTTTATTATTATTTCACAGTAGATATTAATAAGAATTGAAATGGAACATTGATTCTGAGTAGCTATTAACATTTTAATGGGGCGTGTTACAAATTAAACGATCGTAATGAAAAGCGTGGGCCCCCACCGCCTACATATTATTTTGACACAACCAATCAAAAAAGCAACAAACTTGACATCATTATGGCGCCATTTGGATTGCGTAGATTTAATTACCTCGTGTGAATTATGACGTAGATATTTCCGACTACATCTTTATTAACCTTTACCATACCGTGACATAAAATACTCGTACGCAGCCACGCTGTCAACTCGTGTTACAGTAAAAAATAAGAGTTCTATTAATCTTTGAAATGTGATAAAATGGTTAATTCCATAAATTTACTTTAAGTATTGAGCATTAAATATTAAAATAATATGTAATATTATAATTCATCAAGTTCTGTATATGACGCTGCATTGTAAATATAATACAACCTTCTTTTTTATCTATCTTCATTTAATTAGTGAGAAAGAGACACCATTATATTCATATATTTGTTATTATTTTCACTGTGAAATTAATGTGTGATTTATTTCTGCCTTGCCACAAATTGTATTTTTTTCAACGTATTAATTTTACAAAGGAATGAATTTAAAATAATAATTATTATATAATTATAATTATCGCCTTAAATTTTTCACTAGTCATTTCTAAGCGTAATTTCCTTCAAAATAACTAAAATGGATGTTGCGTATATTTTCCGAAATATTACAGATTTAATTAGAGCGGTAGATCCGTGTTACTGCATGGTTTGGGAAGGGTTAATATTATTGCGGAAGGCGCCAGCTGCCCGGATATCTATGTGTCTGTACATAAATGTCATGTACCAAGTGTGGAGTATTATTTAGTATTAATGCCTAGAAATGTCGGGCAATGTGATATTTTTTTATATTTATCCCTCTACAAGGTACGCCAATTCTCTCTGTCTTCAGCCTTTCTCACACATCTAATGTCGTTTCTTCTTTGAGCTTGAGGATGGCCAACACTTATTATATCCTTCATCTATAACCTTCCATCATTTCTTCATCAAGTACATTCAGCCAAATGCCACTTGAGCCTGTAGATTTTTTGGGCAATCTATTATTCTCTACTAATATTATTATTATTTTAATATATGTTTAGTAATATCATATTATTACAAATTAAATTAATTAATTAAAAAGATATACAAAATAGAAAGATGTATGGAAGTGAGGCCTGGAGCGGTAGGAGAGGAATGAAAGTAGATTGAATGCAGTGGAAATGAGATCACTTAGGCGTATATGTGGCAGATCCATTTATGACAGAGTAAAGAATGAAGAAAGAATGGTAAAAAAGATATATAACGCAAGCGTTGATGGCACCAGAAGTAGAGGACGTCCGCGGAAGACTCGGCACGATCAGATAAATCAGATACTGGAGAATAGCCATGTTAGAGGCCTCAATGTGAATGAGGCGAGAATAGTGTGTCAGGACAGAAGAGTGTGGCGCTCTATCCTCTCTGCATACCCACGCGAAGAAACAATGTGATGGTAAATAAGTGAGTACTGAAAAAGTCTGTCCATAAAAATATTTGGTTATCATTCGGAACTTTTCTTTTGCGTAATTTGTATTAAAAATATCACAAAAAATGCAATTTCACTACAAAAATGTGTTTCATTAAAAATATTATATTCGATAAATGTTTAATTTCTTTAAAAATATAAATATATACTTACAGGTAATTTTAATATACCTTACTCTATATAATATCATCATCCACGTCAATCCCTCATGGCTGAGGATCATGATATCCGCGATCTCTCACCCTCTTAACTATGCTTCTTTACTTTTTTTGGCATCCTGCAGACCTTAGACCTTAGGGCTGTCACATGAGAAGTGTTTGTTACCTTTTCCACGCGGTCGGCCCAACAGATGGGAGAACTTCCTTTTCGTCTTTCTACGTGGCCCACCGCATCAAGCTTATCCAAGGTATCTTCCCTTCCCAGGTCGCAAGATTCTCAAAAAATTTAAGGATTCATCTCGGACAAATGGTTAAGAATACAAATTAAATTAATCAATTAAATAGAATTAAATATATTAATTTGAAAGATATGCATATAAAGTTAATTTTATCGAAAAATATTGTTGTTGCGCCACCGGGATATGAACCTGGATCTCTTCCTAAACCGGGGAAGGTGCATTATCCAACTATGCTACAGCGACAATATTTTTAGCGATAAATTTTCGAACCTATATGTTACCTATTTGATATTAATACATTTCATCGTTCCATTATTTGAAAGAGCTATCTACCTTATTTTTACAGAATCTCAAATATCTTTGAGTAATCTGATGGCAGACGCCAGAATTATCAATTCATTTTTATTAAATTTAGGAGAACACATTCTTATTGTAAAATTGTAATTATTCAGAACATAGGTTTGTGATATTTTAAATACGAATTAAATACAATTAAATCACAGACCGTCTGTTCTGAATAATTATAACTTCACAATAAGAATATATTCTCTTAATAATTAGATAGATATACAAAACAAAAATATTTATCGAATAAATACCGCAGAACTATGTTCTGAAAATGCAACTTCACAACAAAAATGTATTTTTAGGATAAATCACAAATATCATGTAGAAACATTTTATGTATTTAACAACTTCGCTGTAAAATAAAGAATATAACTTACATATTTCTAAAAATAAGATTCTCATTAGCGACATCTGTGCTGTTTCGAGGGAACGAATATCGAATTTCAAACCATAGATGGCGACAGCCACTTAAGTGACCACTTTACATTGTGTAAAGTGATCACAAGCCCTATAATTACCCATACTTCCATATTTCCACATATAATATAATATAAATATCTTCGTATGTGTTATCTTTAAAAAACTGTTGAGAGTCTGTTCTTGTTTATTAATTCCTGCAGAATAGTACATTAGAGAATTGAGGCTCTATACAAGTTGGCATCGTACAATTCTTCTTCTTCTTCAAAGTTCCATGATGTTGAAGGTCGTCACTGTTATTTGAACTTTAGAGGCATCCTACTGATTGTGAGCTGCAGTGGAACGAGTCACGCAAGTTCTCCAACCAGGAAATGCGTCTCTTCTTGCATCACATTTCGCTTGACTCTTACCCAATATTTTATTACATCAACTTCAAATTTCCAGCTTTTTATAACGTTCCTAAAGTACTGAAGCTTTCTCGTTTTCAATCATCAAACAATTTACCAACATTAATTGAAAATGGCCATTATGTGTATTATATTTCATGGACACGGATGATTTACCCAGGCTTGGAACATAGAAAAACAATAGTCTTCTAACATTTTGGTCAAAATTAACTTTTTTGAATCGAAATTTTGACAATAATTTTCGACTTTTATAAAACACAAGAAATTGGAAGCGGCTCCCTACCATTCCAGTTTAAGGGGACGAATATTTTGAAGCTCAATATCTCAGTTTGATGTAAATATCCGACGATATCTTTATATTCCAAGAGCACGATATGTAGACTTGACAAATTTTCAAAAAATTACTGCAATGTTAGTTCTTTTATTCCAAAAAATGTCGCGCTAATGTACGTTTTTGAAAGCTCCTTCACTATATGACGGGTGGATGGTTAATTTGTAAAATAATAATATAGGAGTGTTACAAAACGTTGGTCAAAATATTGCATGCGGATCACCCGGTAGCGGAGGTAATTGGTTGCCAGGTTTGAGGCAATTCTCGGTTGGCGTGCTTGGAAATTTCAATTAGCTGTACACTCATCCACGTTTCATATAATCACCGGCCTGTTCTGGTGTACTATACGCTGCTACATCAGCCCTACTGCCTAAATATACACGTAACGACCGTTCTTGGTGCTGCATATTATACATATTTCAATTGTAATTGTTTAAAACAAAGCTTGCTTATTACACTCCATTATAATCCATGCCCTGATGTTAATGGTGGCTTCATGGAGATGCGTTCAAGAACGCTCTTGTTCAGTGACATGCACTAGACATGGACTTACGTTATGCTATGCTATAGAAGTTTTCTTAACACCTCGTTGCATCACGTCCAAGCAATGTAACTGTGGGGGTCTATCGCCTCCACAACCTGAACGCACCTTGCAAATACCTAGGTGGGCTCTCATCAACCTTAAAATCACGCCGGTACCGACCGAAAAACAGACAGTCAGGAGATCGGATAGTACGCGACACTTCTCTCGCAGCCACCTTCTCGACTAGTCCATTAACTGTCGCTTCTCGTTGTAGAACTTTTATTGCTTATACCTGTATCCGTGACTGGGTTTCAAGCTTCAATAAACAGCGTCTACCGTAAGAAGTATTTTATTGTTCATTCTCCTCTAACCCCACTTACTCGCACACTCGCAATTATAATTCAAAGGAACATGTGAATGAATGGGTAAAATATAATGGAGTATTAATTTACTCACTTTAAAGCATATCTATATATATACAGTGCAATATACGACGAGATACTGTGAGTAACTGTGTTTTTCTTTTCTTGTTTTTTTTTTATATTTGACCTCTAGACCAGGATAGGCGAAGTTCAGACTCAAGTTTTACCTGTAAATATATAAGGAGTACGTCCATCAACTATGTATACCCATTCGAGCAATATTGTCCTTAATTCTCAGTCATATTTCAATGATATTTTTAGATATGAATTAAATATATTAATTAAAAAGATATACATATAAAATTAATTTTATCAAAAAATATTGTTGTTGCGCCACCGGAATTCGAACCTGGATCTCTTTCCAAACCGGGGAAGGTGCATTATCCAACTATGCTACAGCGACAATATTTTTAACGACAAATTTTCGAACCTATGTTACATTTTTGATATTAATACGTTTAATCGTTCCATTATTTGAAATGTATATCTTTCTAATTGATGTATTTAATTCATATTTAAAATATCACAGATCGTCTGTTCTGAATAATTACAACTTCACAATAAGAATGTGTTCTAATATTTTTAGAATCAAATCTGTAAATTTCCTGTATTGAGTACCAATTTTATTATTGCGATTAAAAATTCGACATACGATGATAAATACAAACTAAAACCTTCGATACTAATCCTTACAATTACGAAAATATTAATTAATGAAATTAGAAGAATATTAATGAAGCTTATTTTATTTGTTAGTTCTTTCTGACCATGCTAATAGAATCAATGAATTTGTATTTTAATAAATGTAACCATTGTAACCGGAAGGAATATTGGTGTGACATGCATTCTGTGATACGAACCTGTATTTAAATATATTATAAATACACTGATCGAATTGCCGTGCAGCTTGGCTGCCCGCAGGACCTAGTGACAGCTATTGGCGATAGTATCTTATACATATGAGTGAGTCGTCATCTTCGGTCATCACTCATCATTAGAAATTTCTAACAGAGGCGAGATTTATCAACGGGGTAGACAATAGAAGTTGTCTAGAAGGTGTGATTTCTCTATCGATCGATGCAAGTTCTCGTATCTACGATCGACCTAGAAACTGCCAGAAAGGTGGTCAGATGAGAGACGTGTCAAGGGGAAAAATGCACGTACAATATTATAAGATACATAGAAAATCTTATGTATCGAAATAACCATTGCACCATTTAATTTTACGACAAATTTAGACATTATACATAAATCCTTAAATAAGACCTCATACTATATAATTTTCAATTTAATTGTTTCAAATATTTATTTCAAATGAATCTTAAAGCTTTTTGAGTAATAATATGCTTAATAGATGATGCTTAGATTATTTAGCCCATTTTTGGATAGATTGATTTTGTGTCCATATCTTTCTAAGTGAGGCATCTAATTTGCTTTAAATATTATAGGACTATGTCGTAAAATTGTAAATTTTACAATAAACGTGTTTCATTAAAAGATATTAATATTAAGACGCGGCTGGACACGATCCACGCGGTTTTTTTTTTTGGGAGTCAACTCAATGTAAAGATTTCGAATCTTTTTGCAAAAACTACAGCAATACGTACTTTCAATTGATTTTACAATAAGAGATCATTCAATCTTCAAGCATTTTCTTAAAAAATAATGTCTAAATAAATTGTAATTATTACCAAAAAAATATAATGGCGGAACCCTAGTTAATCTTCTTTTTCAAGACTCCAGGTCTGTAATTATTTATAGTTTAACCTAAAATATCATCTAAAACATATCCATGTTGTTCGTAGTTCATGTAGTGTATTAAGACCCCCAAAATGTCTTTATCCTGAGACATGGGGCCCCGAAATGTCCAGTGAGACGGACCCCTGAAATATAAATCCGCCCCTGAGTATCTACATACTGTTTGGCTTTGTTCATCTTCGGTAAAATGTCAGATATTTTAGATTAATCTTTAATATTTAATTATATTTGACCAGTGGCTTGCAACAGGCATGAACATAGATTATGCTGCTAATATCGATGCCATAAAAACTAAGGGAATTCACTAGAGGTTGAAACAAATACACTATCAGAGACATGTTTTTGTGAAAGTATGTGTGAGTTTAATTCCGTTATTGAAAAATATTAATATTATTACTATTTTTTTAGGAAAATGTTTCAAGTTATTAGGTGTTTGTTGGAATGCATACATTCAGGTCCGCTTCAATTCGTTCACAAGTGGCGTTTTCTAACACATCTGTTCAAGCGAAGACGTGCATTCAGAACAGCGCGCGGCGCGAGAGTTGCGTGTAGTACCTATTCCATTAAGGCAGATTTTGTGAAAAAACACATGCACGGCTTTATTTTTATTTTTAAATTCATCCGCTAGATAGTTATATTTAACGCATTAAAATAAGAATTATTTGCGCATGGACCTACATATAATACTTGTACATACCTAATATATTAAATAAATATTTAATTTAAATTGATTTCACAAAAATTATAGTTACTTTTAGTTAGTTACTTTTGATTGTACTGAGTACACACCCCTGGTATCTACCCACTTTCATGTTTTATATGTATGTATGTGTGTATTATTCTTATGAATTACAAAATCCCTGAGAACACACTGCCTACCCGCTACTCGCGCAGGTAGGTAGGTATTCACATAATGAGTAGGTCCGCGGATTACACCAATTCATATGTTAAACTTTTTTTAATTTGCATACAATTTTAATAAAACGTAGCTTTAATAATGGCATAGTGCATATTTAGGTACCCGTGATGACTTAATTATAGAAAAGTGTTTTGGTGTACACTCAAAGCGCTGAATAAGAAGTCTATAGTTAGTTTTTATTGTTATTATTTAAATAGTTTTTAATTACACACGAAGAACCGCTACGCTAAAGGCGGGTTGGGCCTAGCCTTGGAAGTTCATAAATTAATTTGATCCGAAATTAACTAACGTAGAGATATAAAGAAAAAAATAGAAAACTCATGAACCATCTGTAATTTACACCTTGGCTCAGTCAGACTAATGATTATAGTACAGGGTGATATTAAAAAATATGCACAAATAAAACATATCATTTAAGAGAATTAAAAATATTTTTTTGAATACCGGGTGAATATTATGTTCCGGTCCTATATTGTTTTTGAATAACTGAGAAATAAAATACAATTTTTTAATTTGATTTATATTTATTGATTATACTGTTTATTACATATATTTGTGGAACATGACTTTGACCAAGTAGCCGACTCTGGCAGCGGCACAATGCGTGCTCTTTTAACCATATTTTTCATAATATTCTTGCACACTTCGCGTGTTATTTCAGAAATTTCATTTTGGATCTTGTAGCATCGAAATTGTTGTTGGCATATTGACGTAGATCATTATTTTTAAGTACCCTTACAATTATCGGGAGCAGTCAAATCAGCTCATTGAGGAGGCCAGTCGATATTATCACCTTTTGACATTTTGACGGCCGGAAAAATTTTCCCGTAAAGTAGCTCAGGCTGTGTGTAAGGTGGCACCATTCTGTTGAAATCACACGTGTTGTAAGAAGTTTTCCAATATTTTATGATACCGATCACCATTAATAATTAATACATTGCCATTATTATATAGATAGATATTATATTAACTTCTGCACGTTATTAAGGCAATAAATGCTCCATAATAAATTGTAATCAACAATTCTCCACGACTACTAAATGCGAACTGACAAATCTTTTCCAAACCACGATGGCGGCCAAACTAATCTTGGAACGTAATATTCACCCTGTATTTGCAAATTGAATTTTATGATTCAGTTTTAAAATGTTCATTTTTAAATTTTCGAACCAAATATCTAAAAATCTACCACAAAACATTATATCCGTATTTTATACAAATTACCATACTCATAAATTCCAAAGACAAAGAAGATAAATTGAATAAGTCTGGTGTTTATAAAGTTAGCTGTGAAGATTGTATTGCCTTCTATATTGGTAAAAAAGGTCGAAATTTTAACATAAGAGTCAAAGAGAATTTAAGATGTTTAAATAATAATGGTTTTTCAGAATTTTCCAATCATTCATTAGAAAATGATCACGCTTTTGATAAAAATTCTAGATTGTCTGTTTTACATATAAATAATGCTGGTCTTAAATTAAATAACTTAGAATAATTCGAAGCACGAATAATTAACCAAAATATTATAAATAACTAAATAAATTTAAAGTCCAATTCTTAAAAATTTTCGAAACAATTTAAGTTAAGTACAAAATTATTTTTTAAAATAATTATGATTGAATTTAAAATGATTTTTTTTTAAACATTAGATTAGCGTAACATGTTTTTGGCTAGTAAATTTGACATCTTGAAGAAAAAAAATGTGTTTTTAAATTACTCATTAAGTGGTTATTATAAAATAAAGTTAAATAATCTATATAAAAATTAAAAATATTATTTAAATTTGATAAAGGACTCGAAAGTTTTCGAAAAATAACTGACCTATTTATAATTTAAAAAATAGTTAATACTCTCACCTTGTCCGACCACTGAGATCTCCAGCCCAAGTTTTTCAAAGCCAATCTAGGCTATTTTTCTCTATTGCCTAGAGTTATCTCATCGATTAACACTAGCATAAATATATTCTTTTTGATAAAGGCTCCATTAAAAAATGAAATGACAGCCGTTCGAAAGTGTAATACGCGTCTAACATAAACCAACGCTTTTAACGCCAAGGACTGTCGCGTATCACAGGAATTGATTGTTGACCTTGAAACTCACGAACTTGTGTACTTCTGTGCCGTAGTTTTAAATATATCGTTCGTTCTCCTCAACTATATTACTTAATTCTCATTTTTTACAATGTTTTTAATTTCTTAACCATAAAAAAGTATTTTTAATGAGAACATGAATATGCTATTTAATTTAAAATCCTCACTAGAAAAATATCGGCAGAATTAATAATAAAAAATTGATGTAATTCAACATGAGTGCGAACATCATATACTCGTAAGAAGAAAAGATAGACTGAGACTGTCATTCAGGAAGATGGCTAAATCTCAGAAATCTATGATGTACCTACAGCGCGATGAAGATATTTAATAAAATGCCACAAGATATAAGAAAGGAAGAGAAACTATATGGATTCAAAATGAAACTAAACAAATATGTGCAAGATAAGTTCTAGTAAAAAGGAACATTTTGATCTTATTTATGCTAGAGTATATATAAATATGTATGCACTATATTAAGAATAAATAAATAAATATTAAGAAAACACTTTAACGTTAGTCTTGAAACATGTTTTAAATACTAATTTAATTTATTAATTAAAAATATATCAATTTTGTCGAAAAATATTGTTTTTGCTCTATTAGTATTTAAAACATCACAAACCTATGTTCTGAATAATTACAACTTCACAATAAGAATGTGATCTCCTTAATAATTTAAATATATTGATTTATCTATAAACAAAGTGCTTTGAAAAAGTGAACACAATATACAGTGACAGTGTTTTCAGAATATATTTTATTCGCGGTATGTTAATTTATTCGATTAATAGATTTTTTTCTGTATATCTTTCTATTTGACTCACTTAATTTGTATGGTGTATTTTCTAACATAGTATAACTACAATTCCTTTCAAATGTTTCAACATTGGATCTCAATGTAATACTAGGGTTATATATCCGGGTTTCCACCAAAAACTGTTTAAAAAAACAGTTTTGTTTTCAAAAAACAAAACAAACTTGTTTTGTTGTTTTCAAAACAGTTCCGCGAGACTATTCCAAAAACTTTGTTGCCAGTATTTGTCTCTTTTTCCCATTTTGTTTAGTCTCGCAACGATGTAGTTCACCGACGATTACTTTTGGTCGATTTTTAATAAAAAATACTTTATAATATAATGTCGGGTCGAATGGAGAATGAAGATCTTCCACCCATAATTCTACCAGAATATCAAATATCGATTTTGAATTCTTAATTAATCTGGTAGGGCCAGAAATCGCCAAAAAAAATACAAATTACCGCTACTAACTCTTAATAAAAATCACATTCAAATATAGAGTGAAGTACAAATGTCGTAAATAATTAAACTACCTACATTGCGTATTTCAACCAAACAGACTAAACAGCAGAAACGCTGTCCTCGGACAGACTTGTTTTCAGAACTGTTAATTTTTTACAAAACATGGCTCTTTTTGTTGACGAAAAACAGTTTTGTTTGTGTTTCGTGTTTCGTCTCTTTGGTAGAAACGCGGAATCATTAACGGCCTGTTGATAATCTGAATGTGAAAAAATAAAATGAAATGTGATCAGGGCGCGCTATTTTTAATTATCTAACTTGTCACTTCATCCAGAGTATCATGTAGAAATGAAGCGGCAGTATACTTCAAAAAACTACTGACTCCAAAATAAACACAATCACAGTTCACTTCAGCAATTAACAATTAAACTCTGCCAGAATCAAAAGGGACGTGATAAAGATATCAAGACGCGAACAGACGTCACAAATATAAATTTTTAACAAGTTTAAGATTATAATCACTTATTTTTTAAAGTTTTTTTGTGATGCATAATTAAATATCTACCCTTTGAAATATTTACTACCCTCCTCAATTGTTAATTTGTGAGAGAACCTTTATTTTTTTATTTTTTCATAGTGTTTCTAATTTCTCAACCATAAAAGAAGTACATTCTATAACATTCTTTATTTCCGTAAGTATCTTTAAATGTTTTTTATTGTACTTTAATGTCACACTAGGATTATCTTTCAGGGTCTTTAACGACCTGTTGATAACCTGTACCACAGATATGATATGAAGTCTATGTATAAGAGAGGGATTCGGAATACTAGTTGCATAAGTAAAAACATTAACAAACATAAATCCAATTATTTATGACACATTTAGGCAATAGTAAAAGTATTATATTTACTCTTGAAAACTTTAATTTTTGTGTAATGTTTAATGCATATTATATTGTCAGCGTTTAAATTTTCGTTCCAATCTAGTCATATTTTTAAAAAAAGTCGCGGAGCTATTTGATTGCGTAAATGGTTCCAAAGTGATCACGTGAAAATATTGGGATAAGAATAATCTGCGTTAGTTCATGTCTATATGTTTGGTCTGTGGTCTCTACATTAAAAACAAATAAATAAAATTAGTAAACTTAGACTATTCATAAATAAATCATCAACCAATAAACATTATAGGTTTGAAAATTAAACTCAATAAAACCAAAGTTAGCCATGACCCAAAAGCTAGTAAGCTGAATATTTGGGGCACCCACTACTCTCACATTAATCACATCACATAACCTGCAAAATCCATCTGAGACAATGCACCCACACGATATTAATATTTCACCAATAAAAATAGGAACAGTTTATAAATACCTATGTCAGAAATAGTCAAATTTACGTTTTGTATATAATTCGTATGTAATGCTTCAGTCGACCATTTCATTGTCTAGATAAATCAAAAGCAGTTAGCTCCGCTCATAAATACCACTAAATTATGTTGTTTCCAGCGGCCGGAACACGCAAGCACAGATCGGCGGTAAGTAATTGCTCACCCGCGAGACGCCATGCTATGTAACATTTCAATTAAAAGATAATTTTCTCAAATTCAATTCAGAAACCGCACTCGACAAATCCTCCCACCCTTCGGACATTTCTCGATGCACGGTTCAATCGATTCGAGACTCGCACACGGTCCTGTGATTCGTGCTTATATGAGAATGGAACCCGAGAGATGCTTTTGTCTAATACCCTCTTCCGACCGCCGCAAGTTTTCAGACAAGTTTAATGAAATTTATAAAAAAGTTAATATTTTTAAATTGTTTTATTAATTGTCATCATACTTATTTTAACACTTTTATATAGTGCCTTTAAACTCTTTGGTGCAACGTGAGTCTTTCTTTAAGATAGAGAACAATAATTAGCTGCAAGCTTCTATTCAGGTTTTCAAAAAATAGTACGGTCTCTACACTCTGGTAGATGATTTATTATTTCTTGTCTAATTAATTGCTACATATTTTCGATTTCGATTGATTCCACATCTGTACACATGTCAACCGCACACTCTCAACTTATTACTCTGCTACCGTAACTATGTGTTAAATAACATAACCTAACATAATACAACTCAACGTAACCTATAGGACACGAGAATAGGAACGAATGAAAGGAAATAAGGGCAGGAATAGAAATTAGAATAAAGATCAGGAAAGTTTAACGACCAATCAGACACCAGGAAGAAATACGATCCATCTGAGTTGCTCCTTTAGGTATCTGGATTGGATCTAGAACCACAGGTTTTCTGACTTCAGAACACATATTCCGTTGTTCTCGAACGAAATACTCTCAAACTCACACTTCGTTAATAGCACGAAGTGTGACACACAAAACACAATAGTACGATGAACAGTACACTATCAGCCCCATACAGCAAGACGATAATTCACGATAATTTCGGCAGTTTAACGCACTCAGATAGTAAACATTAACTCACTGGTCTAAAACCATAGATAACACCACAGAAAAGTTCGTACCCTAGATATAGGGAAGGGGTTAATGAGACTGGAACCATTATCTATATGTCACATTCATATGTGCGTGAGACGGTGATCGGCGATCCATAGATCATGAAGATTAAAACTTATATTAACTAACTTACAAATTTACCAATACGCCGTTTCCCTCCAGGAGAAGACAGATAGGATAGAACGCCTTACTGTTCTATCTTGGCACACCACTCTTGCTTCGTCCACTTTCATACAACTTTTCATGAACACTCTTCAGTTGTTGTAAATTCAAATAGGGCCGTCGTCCAGTAAATGTGTACAAAAATGAGATTATAATAATGAGTTTATTCCAGCGTGATCGGATTTTTATTTTTTTTATGAATATACATATTATATAAAACATTTTAGTTACGGATTATAATTTATGTTATGAAAAGAAAAGCATAAAATATATAAATTAAAAAAAAGTTCACATATGTATATAAATACAAACAAAACATAGATACTATCTTTCAGTCAAGGCCATTATTGAATCTGTAGCTATTCTGTAGTCGTTGCCATTCTTTGGTCAGGAAACACTTGCACTAGAGAGTTGGTGCTGAGCTCCAGCCGCAGTTTTACGCCAGCAACTCGATGTTTCAGAAGCGAAACGAATTCATGTATACGGCCTTCGTCAAACGTTGTAAATGCGCTGCAATGACGCGCCAAACCGAATAGCATTCTGTATGAGTTGTTGTTCTGAATTCGGAGACGATTGTACGTCACTTGCTTGTATTTCGACCAGAGCTCGCAGGTATACATGCTGGTGAAGAACGATTTAAACAGGATTCTCTTCACCTCCTTACTGCATCGGTAGAAACGCCGTGACAGCATATTTGCATGAACGCTCAACTGTCTCCTCTGCCGTTCTATGTATGAAATGGCTTAAAAGACTTCAAAATCATTAAATTATTATGTATCTGACATCTTTCCCAAGTTCAAATCTGATCAATTTTTTAACATTTTTTAAATTTTGTTAATTTTCACATTGTATTATTTTAGATATATTGTATATATTTTTCAAATTTTATTAGTTGTAAACAATTTCTTACATCTAGTAGATCTTGTTTTATATAAATGTTGATACCCACCCCCATAATTCAAGATCTTTCTTATTTGGGGGTGCGTAACCCTATTGTTATCTTATATTGTTGAATGTGTAAATAAATAAGTAATCAGTTACTCGGTTTATCTAAGTAATATATATATATACATATATATTTATATTATGTACATTGTGTGCAATTGTCTATACGTACACCTGCCATGTGTGCAGCTACAGTATGCGAACTTGTCACATGTACAGTTTTCTGGTCACCATTCCGATCATTGGCCATTATTGTTAAATACATTCACAATATTCTTAAATAAAAAAAATTAAGATTTTGGATATATTTCACAGTTAGTATGTAAAATATACAGTGCTATGAATAATGTTATATAAATATGTTGATTATGACCCGAGCCAAAATTTAATTATATTATTGTATAGTTATTATTAATATTATATGCCAAGATACTAGTGTCGTACTGTAACAGCAATTATGTTGCGTACAAAAAATATGTATTCTCCTATTATTTGATAGGATCATTCACGCACGCGGTATTTTAAATACTTAATAACACGTCCTGGAGATCATAATATTTTCGTGATTCTAAGTGATTACTTGAAACACGGAGAGCCCGCTTCTATACGAAATTAATTAAAGATCTTCGCCCTCTTCGACTTCACAGCATTTTAGACTCTACATAATAGGTATTATTTAGCTAACTGGCGTACGGCACACATTATTTCATCTAATTTACACTTTTTTTTTTAAATGCAACAATAAAATTGATACGCAACTTCACGCAGTGGAAGTGCAAATTGAACTGATTAAAAAAAATATATTAATTGTCAAAAAAATTTTTTTTGTAATATCGAAATAATACGAACAATTAATGCAATACGCAATATTTACACATACAGAGTAGCTCAGTAGTTCAAGCGGAGCCTACCGTAAGGGGATATCGAGCGTCAAATAGAGTCGTTCGAAATTTAATAGTTATTCGAGTTTTTGTGATGTTCTCAAAGAGCAGTCGTACTCAATCTTCAAGAAGATTCCCCCGTATGTAAACTACTATGAACTACTATGAATAGAATAAAAAACAGTTGAGGTACAGTGTACTTTTGCGCATGCGCAGAAATTTGAAAATCTCTCACTATTCAAATTGTAAAAGGAAACGTTAAAACCATTCAAAAGTAACTCACTTTTAACATTTTTATAACAAAACGAATTCCGCTTGTTTTAGTTATTTTTACAGAAAAATATTTGTTAAATTTTCAATGAATGATTCTCAGTTTTCCAAAACAATGGTAAGAAAATTACTATTGCTATTCAATTAAACGTGCGCTACAACATCGATCGGGGTATGATTCGTGTATTAAATATGCTAATTTTAATAACCGCAAGAACTATTGAAAAAAATTTCTACGTATAAAAGACACTCATAAGTATGTGTATTCAAAGTTTCGAAAGGATTGTAAGAAAAATGATTTTTTGGGGAACGTCCTTAAGCAAAAAATTTAATAATGACGACGATATTATCACATCACATGTGTTCCAAATTTCACCACGATACGTTGAGTATTTATGGCACAGTACTTATTTTTATAAAGACAAGTTACAAATTTCAAAGGTTCTGTCAAAATTCTGCATAACCCTATTTGAACTTAATGAGTTACTAGTTCCAAGTGATGTCTCCTTACTATAGGCTCTGTTTAGACAACTGTCTTGGCCTCTTGTATAAATCTAAAATACAATAAAAACTTGTCCTATTTTCTTTTATATGTAATAAATAAATCAATTGTGACGGGAGATTAATCATTTTTATAAATTTAATTTATGATTTCGAAAAAAAATTTTTTCTAATTTTTTTTCGCAAAATAAGAGGTATCAATTTTATGTTTTAAGTTTAGTTTTTATTTTACTGATGAAGTAAAAGGAATTTTCCAAAACCGATTGGTTTTTAATACATACAAAACTCGTGTGGTTATACGTTTCTGCATCAAATATTAAAAATAGATATTATAATGTTACTAAATTCCCATCAAGTGTACGTAAAGGATAGAAGTCGAAACTCTTCTATATTGAGACATGTCTCACTTCTCTCAAAAGAGTACATCCTCTCATACATAGGCTTCTAACAGGATCAACTTTCAGTAATATCAAATAAAAGTATATTGTTATTATTGTATTCATTTTTGCATATTTTTCTGTAACCCGTATTTGTTTTTTTTAGCTTTTGTATGTATTCCTGGAAATCATTATTAATTGTAACTAATTATTTTGTCCAATTTTGTATATTGTACTAATCACATTGTGGTTTGACATATTATATAAAATAAAATAACAATCACTTTGTATGAAACCACGAAATTTATTATATGTCAATTGGTTTCGATTATCTCAAGCTACATACATCACGACGTATTTGAAACTAATCATAAATACGTAAAAAGGGAGATACAATTTTTAATTACATGTGAAAGAGAGAGACAGAATACATATACATATAGACGGAACATTAAGGGAGGGAACATTGGGGAAATTGATTTTAAAGTAAATATACCTAATATAGGTATGTTACCCATATTAGGTATATTTCATTTAAAATAAATTTAATATCCATGAACACTGTATTTTCCCTACCTTAATGTTCTGTCTATCTGTATATGTGTTCTATCTTTTTCGCATATAATTTTATATTGTGTCTCCCTTAATGTTTTATTTAACTTATACGCATTTTGTCTCCCTCTTTCATGTGTAATTTTATATTCTATCTCCCTCTTTATGTATGTGTAAGTGCACTCTTTTTGTATTTATGATTAGTTTCAAATACGTCCTGATGATGCTTGAGTTAAGCGAAAGCGGTTGACGTATAATACATTTCGTGGTTTCATACAAAGTGATTGTTATTTTATTTAATATAATTATTTTGTATTTATTTTTAGTACTGATGGCTAAATTTAATTATGGAGTTAATACATACAAATAAATAAAAACTTACTGTGTTACTTCCGATTTGAACCTGGATCTCTTTCCGGTCCGAGGAAGGTGCATTAACCAACTATGCTACAGCAAATAGTACTTTTCACGCTGGAATTGGACTGGAAAGAGATCTAGGTTCGAATCTCGGTAGCGCAACAACAATATTTTTCGATAAAATTAATTTTATATGTGTATCTTTGTAATTAACACATTTAATTAGTATTTAAAATATTTTTTCTTTTTTTTATTAATATTAAAAATATAATACAATTTCAAAAATCAGTGGATATATATATATATATATATATATATATATATATATATATTAATATTTGTTTCTTCTCTATGAGAGTAAGACTCGTGTATAGATAAGGAGTACATTAGAGTTCATTTATGTTTCAGTTAGTCTGTATACATATTCTTTTCACTTCAGTTACAAATTTATGATAGTCCGTAATTTTTCTAATTGTGATGGAGAGATTGTTAAAAAATTTGATACCTTGATAAATATATTGATTTTGAGTTGCGGTATATTTTAGTTTTGGGATATCAGTCACAGACCTATGTTCTGAATAGTTACAACTTCACAATAAGAATGTGTTCTCCTTAATAATATTTAAATTTGTTCATCGAGAAATATTTTACATTATTTGGCAAAATGTTGCAGTCTTTGGGTGCCAGTAACATATGAGAGGATTAGTCAAAATTTTCATTTCAGGATTCGTGGTAAAATGTGATGACGACCTCCGTGAATTATTCATTAATCTCTACAAAAAGTCATTAAATACATATTATTGCGCAATAATCCCTAATCTAATATATTTCATTAAACCCAAGGAAACAGTCTTCACAGTCAACCTTTTTCTACCTGGGTCCCAAAGAAATTAATTGTATTCCCATTTTATTTAATGTTATTATTATGTCCGCTGTAATAACCAGTTATGTTTCATTAATTTTAGGGTCACGATGCCGTTTTTTGTGGTTTTTGAAAATTATGACGTCGGGAACGCCCCCTGCCTTCAATGACAATTGAGCGAACAACGTTTCCGAACAAGATTACACACCGAAGACCGAGGACACGACGGACCATATAATTTTACCTGAATTGAATATTATGTGAAAGTCTAACTAGAGTATCTAACAGAATTTTTTTTTAAAATAATGACAGCTTTAATCTACAACTTTCAGTATGAAAGCGTGCCAAATTCACAGCATATGCGCTCCGTACAAAAATGAAAAATAAAATGGCCGCTTGAAAACTTATAGAAGACTTTACACCTGCAGCGGTGTTCCGAAGAATAATAATAATAATTTTGATTTCAATGACGTAATATTTTGGTTTCTATGGTGATGATATGGATGTGGAGTAAAAGTGGTACAGGAGTATAAATTTAGCTCTAATACTATTTAAAATTAATGAGAACGCTAAATATCAAGTAAACATTAGTTAATTCAAATTCAAACAAGAAATTGTGCCTAATAACAATATTATTTTAAATACTAATTTAATGTATTTATTTTATTTTATTGTACTGAGAGATTTTGACAGTTTATAAACTTATTGCATAATAATTAACATAATAAATATTGAACATGTGATACTATTTATGAAAATCCACAGAAATGTTTAGGTCCTTAAGTATGTTTAGGTGCAGAAGGTAAATAAAAAGATAAAAAAGAGGGAGAAAGGGTATTGAGGTTGCAACTATTGTTGTGGTAAAGGGAGAATAAGACTTGTTTGTAGGTAGAATGATTAGTCAAAATTGAGATTGAGGTGGTTCATAAAAAGAACCCTTTAAGCGCAGTAAGGCTAAGGTTGAACGAGTCAATTTCTCATTATGGTATTTGCATAACCGGTAAATGAATTAATTAATGGAAAAATATTATTTTTGCGCTACAGGGATTCGAACCTGGATCTCAATTTCCGATCTGGGGAAGTACGCTACCAATTGTGTTATAGCGCCAGTATTTTTCATGACAAATTTTCGAACCTATATGTTACACTTTTTCAAATTAAAACATCTGTCGTTCCATTATTTGAAAGCCATCTACATTGTTTTTACGGAATCTCAAATACCTTTGAATAAACCGATAGCAGATCCCAGAATCAACAATTTATTTTTATTAAATTTTTGGACACATTGATACAACTTATGTTATTAAGGAGAACACATTCTAATTGTTAAGTTGTATCAATGTGTCCAAAATTTAATAAAAATGAACTGATAATTCGGTTTACTCAAAAGTATTTGAGATTCCGTAAAAACAATGTAGATGGCTTTCAAATAATGGAACGACAGATGTATTAATTTGAAAAAGTGTAACATATAGATTCGAAAATTTGTCATGTAAAATACTGGCGCTATAACACAATTGGTAGTGTACTTACCCGGATTGGAAATAGAAATCCAGGTTCGAATCCCGGTAGCGCAAAAACAATATTTTTTCACAAAATTGATTTTATATGTATATATTTATAATTAATACATTAAATTAGTATTTAAAACATCACAGACCGTCTGTTCTGAATAATTACAACTTCACAATGAGAATGTGTTCTCCTTAATAACAATATTATTGTTTTTGACAGATAGTAATTTTTTTGTTTTAAAATGTTATATAAATATTCTGTTATCATTTTTTTTTTCTGACATATTTTATAGAATTGTTAGATTTATTTAAATAAATTTTATTTTTAATAAGCTAAGCATTTATTTATTGTGAAACCAAATTTTCGTTTTCAGTGTATAATAATATTAATGTAAAAATAGCGAATATCTTCCACAACTTTTGTTTAAAAAAATATTGTGTATTTTTATCGTTTGTTTGTCACTTTTTAATGATCAGATTTCGGAGGCAAAAACATTTCTTACAAAAACTGATTTATGGTGATTTTTTTTTTAATTGAGTCGAAACACTGTTTTGTATTAAACGTTAGAACGTTTGCGGGAACATCTTTAAGGGTGTGTTTGGAGTTAATGGAGGTGGAGCTGGAGTTAAAGTTGATAAGAGAGGGGATGTAATCTCTCTCCATATATACTGTTATATGGATGTAATCTCTCTCCATATTTATCTCTCTCCATATATAACATTTGAAAACACGCGTGAAGACCGAAGGCGACATCTGCCGACACGAGCAGGCGCGGCCGGTAAGCGAGGTCGGAGGAAGGAGGGGACTTGGTAGCCAGCGCCTGTGCTGTGTGGGTGTGGAGGCGGACGCCAGGCGGCGCTCCGCCGAGATCTGAGTATTGGTGTAAAAGATCGAGAAATGGCGACAAATAAAACTGAATATTATAATCACGGCAGAACAAGAGATATTAGGGCCTTGTTCTGTCCGTGGGTATACAAGAAGGAAGGACTCTTCGCGTAGTATTTCATTCACGGCAAGAACAAGAGATATTTGGGCCTCGTTCTGCCCGTGAATGTCTATGAAGGAAGGACTCTCCGCGGGTACGAGCGGGAGGCTGCGAGCGAGTATGGAAGAGAGGCGAGCACCGTCCACGCTTTGACGTCAAGATTGGTCCACTGGAAACCTCCAGAAGACGAGATGATGCTTTGGTCCGGCCACGGAAAGATCGGGTTCCCTCTACGTGTAACAAAGACAATTTTCCCCTGTTCAGTGAATAAAGTGTAACTTATGTGACTAAAGTGTTATTATTGTCTGAGACCTCCCCCACACATCTGAGATAGGCATTCCGACACCAACCCTTATCTACCCACAGATTGAGTTTAGCTGGTGGCGTTGTGCGCCGGATTCCATCTGCGGATGACGGCTCACGGCGTAACAATACTCACTCTACAAATACACGCTTAATTACAGTATTTAAATACTTTAAACTTTAGTTGAGTTGTATTATTGATAATGGGAAGATTCAAATCAATTTACAAAGTCCCACACAGTCCCTCTCATCATCAGGTGATGACTGTAATATCAATTATCGATATTAAAATATTCAGTGGGGCAAAAATGTTAAACATGTATTAAAAAATTTCTTATTATATCCAAAATTGTGTCTCTAAGGCACAGAGCACTTTAAAATAGAAATCACATTAATTTATTTTAGTGAGAGAATATCTAGAAAAAAATATGATTTAATTTTACGAAATAAAAATAAAAATCGGACACACCGCTCGTGCTCGCTGAACAAATTAAGATGGCGGTCCGTCAAGGGCTGCGAAGATGAGTCCCGACAAAAAACCGAAACCCCCCAAATGACGTGGGCCTTTAATCAATTAAGACACTCGGCTCCCGACCCTTTGTTACCTAAGTGAGTTCTTACTCCTCGAGACCTATTTTTGTAGTATTTGTGTGTTATATTATGTTTTGATTTTCGTCGGCTAATCGGTGGAACCTTTTTTTTCTTTCTCTTAATCACGCATCTTAAAACGAACCGCATTCGGACCACTAAAATAATTATCGAAATAAATTAAATAAATGTAGTTTTTTTAATAATATTCACTTATTCAGCATCTGTTTAAAAACTAAACTATTATTGTAAAATAAACATTTTAATAAGAGAACATACAAAATTAGATGAATTCGTAAAAAAAAAATGGCAATAGGTCGGCCATATAGCACGGAAGATGGACACTCGTTGAATGATACCTGAGGGGAAACAAGAGGCCGACAAGCCGTCCTAAAATCCGATCGATCATTGACATCATCAAACTGTACGGAAATACATGACAGCGGATAACAATGGATAGAGAAAACTTGGAGATACTTGGGAGACCTTCATCCAGCAGAGGATAGAAAGAAGCTGATAATGATGACGATAATTTTACTGTATTTTACTTTTATTGGGGTAAAACTAGGCTATAAGGGTCTTGACTTATCAATCAAAAGCTGAGACCTGCCGTCCACAGATGGCAAAATAATTAAAAATAATTACTTAAATCCCTGCAAGTTTGCACAGTCCAAAAGTGCGAATTAACACGCTTATAGCTTGGCGTGAAATACAAAGCTTGACGCGCTCTTGGCATTTAAAAGGTTAATATAAAACACATTTACACCGTGGGGAGTGGGTCGGTTGGCCAGATGCCTATGATTTTTTATATAATACACATACAGGGTGAACATTATGTTCCAGGTCGATGTTGTTTCATTCATAAAAAATTTAAGCGTAGTATCGGTGATGTGGCATCGTCCTGTTGAAACCACAATCGATCCAATTTGGCCACCAAGAAGTTTTTACACCATTGCCTCTTGCATCCTGAAAGAAATAGGGCCCAATGATGCTGCTGGCCCACATGGCGCACCATACAGTAACTCTTCGTGGGTGTAAATGTCGTTGGTGTATCCCAAATACTAACCAACAAATGTCTGCCAAACCAAAATGGCGGCCAAACAAAATCGGCCTGGAACATAATATTACTTACTTGCATACCATCACGCCGTTTCCCCCCCTGGGGGGTAGGCAGGGAGGATAGACCGCCACTCTCTTCTGTCCTGACACACAACTCTCGTCTCATCCATATTCATACATCTTCTCATACAAATTCAACGATTATTGAGCTTTTTAACAGAACCAACCTACAGTATCTGATTTACTGGTCGTGCCAAGTCTTCCGCGGACGTCCTCTACTTCTGGTGCTATCAACACTTGGGTCATATATATATCTTATCATTTTCTCCTAATTCATCCATTTTACATGACCAAACCACTTAAGTGATCCTTTCTTAATCTTACTCACTATACTATGATCAGCTTTACATTATTTCATTATTTCTTCATTCTTTACTCTGTTACATATTCGCGTGAGTAATCTCATTTCCACTGCATTCAATCTACTTTCGTTTCTCTTCTGCTAGTTCCAGGCCTCATATTGAACCACTAGTCTTGACTCAATTGACAAATTACCGTTAGATATAATTCCATTCAAAGCGCCGTTCACTTTATTCCCTGCAGTCACCTTTCTTTCGATATGTTTCTCAGCCTTTCCGTTTATATCAAACATACTTCCCAAATACACAAATTCATCCACATGTTCCAAACATTTATTATCTACAAGTATTTTACACGTTGTCTTGCTTTCCTCCTTCTCGAATATCATCACTTTCAACTTTTTAACAATCAGAAGATCGCTTTCCTTGCATATATCGTACATTCTACTCACTAGCCTCTGTAATTTTTGTTCATTATTCGCAATTAATACTGTATCATTGGCGTATAATAAACAGCATACAATCAAATCGCCTATTTTCGCTCCTACATTCATATATTCCAGTTCTTTCACACAATTATTATCCATATACAAGTTAAACAACCATGGAGATGTTACACAACCCCGCTTGACACCCTTTGCAATGTCAAACCATGGTGTATAATAATATTCACCCAGTATATATCGTGTATTATATAAAGGAGTAAGGTTGGCTAGACGAAGGGTAGCAGGGTCCAAAAGAGTTACAATGCTACGTTTGATTTAGACTAGTCAAAGTAGGTAAGATTGTATACAGAATAGACAAATAGATAATCAGTTTTATGTGTATATATTTAAATATAAGATGGCTTACATTACACTATTTTTTGATTACACGATATGATCATTGAGCGAAGCCTAACTAATTATTGTTTCATCGAATTATTCAACTTTTGCTGCCGACTTGATCTAATTATCTCGGTGAGAACACAATCAGCCTTCACGCATAATTTCATATTTCATTAAATGTAATTATTGTAATTTGAGATACGGTGTTTTTGGGTGCATTATTTCTTGCAGTCTCATCAAATCTTGACAAGATAATCGAAAACGTACCTATGTAGGGAGCACGTATAGGGTGTGATAAATTTATCTACGGATTATTACTATACATAGCACACACTATTTTGATTTTTATTTAGATTTCTTTCAATGCACACAGAAGTGGCGTGGATTCGAAGTTCATAATTGCAAGTTCAGATCAGTTTAAAAAAGGATAAGCTAAAGTTACACAGAATTCAAAAAAGAGAACTTACTCTTAGCACGTTGGGGTCACCATATAATAATAATAATAATAATAATAATAATAATAATAACAATAATAATAATAATAATAATAATGCGTTGATTTTTATTTTTTTTATGAAGACCCGATTCGCCGTAAAGATAACACATTTAAGCTACGGATTATTATTTACGTTATGAAAATAAAACCAAAAAAATATAAATAATAAAAAAAAATGTTCACACATATATACAATATAAATATAAACAAAATATAAATACTACATTTCAGTCACGGCATTATTGAATCTGTAGCTATTTTGTATACACGCCCGCAACCCGATGTCTCAGAAGCGGAACGAATCCATGTATGCGGCCTTTGGCAAACATTGTAGATGCGCTGCAATAATGCACCATTCCGAACGGTATTCTGTATGAGTTGTTGTACTGAATTCGGATATGATTGTACGTCACTTGCTTGTATTTCGACCAGAGCTCGCAAATATACATGCTGGTGAAGAACGATTTAAACAGGATCTGCATCGGTAGACACGCCGTTGAAATGTCAATGAAAATGACGAATATGTCAGCTAATCATACGTGTCAAGTCACTTTAATATTCATCATGGTTTGACAGTTAAGAATATGCATTTGAGGTGTGAACAGAAAAATACATACATTATAAGTAGTTATGAGACAGAAAGCAAAATACAATGTTGAAGCTAAACAATCGTGTTCTGAACATTGACACGAGAGGTCTCTGTAGTCTCAGTTTTCTGCAGACAACGGCAGGTACTTATTGCAACTACCAAAGCCAATAATTGCGAAAAACAAATATATTTTCCTGATTAACCGTACACATTTTTCAATAATGAGTTCAATAAATTCACAAACGCATAAAAAAGTATTCCGAGTATCAACTCGACAATATTTCTTAAATTGTATAAAAATATCAATAAAGTAGCATTTACCAGTTGTAAGCGAATAATTTAGTAAAAATCTTCACCCTGTATAACGTTTTTTTAATGAAAATCTGTATCTATTTGCGTGCAAGTGTACCAGAAAATGGTAATAATGGATTTTTCATTTAATTACTACCAATCCCCGGGAGATATTGTATCTCATTCAAGAAAAAAGCATTGTTAGCCGAATTTGAATAAAATTTTCATAGATTGTTTATCTTTTTATAATTATTCGATATCTGATGAATCCGTATTCCGTAATGAAAGGAGAAAATAATCATTATTTTTGATTGTATACCGCGCACCTACCATTATATTTATAAACTAATCTTAGCCCGATTCTAATCTTAGCAATGAAACTAATTACTATATGACGTTAGAAATAGATACAAAACTATTTAGAATCCTCAAATTGTACCTTGTTGATCACAATATTAATCGTTCTTATAAGAGCTGCTGCATACAATGAGTAGAGTTTACCTAGAATTAGCCTCCTTCCTTACAATCATAAAAGCTGTGCATAGCTATAATTTCTACGAATATAATTCAGTCATATGGTCGCCACACTTCATTGTTCACTCGACGGCGGTTGAAAGAATCCAGAGAAAGTTTCTTAGATTCATTAATTTTTATTTTAAATATACGCTCTGAGAATATCAATTATGATTACCTTATGATGAAATTATGAGATGTACGATGACCGACCTTATATTTCTATACAGGATCATCAATGGTATGATAGACTGCCCTCAGGTTATTAGTCTGCTTGACTTTAATGCATCATTGAGGTCGTCGAGACACAATTCATTGTTTTATTACAGTGGTAATGTCAGAAATCATGCATTAGCTAACTCCGCAGTCCTCAGAATGCATTCTTTGAGGAATGAATATCCAGAGGTAGTCGACATTTTTGCTGTAAATTGAACTCTTTATAAGATTAACTTATTACAATTTTTTGTGTCTCAACTCAATGGTGACGGATAAATTGTTTTACTACACATTTTATATTTATTTTTAATTTAAAAATGAAAAACCATCATGCCGACGTTTTACAATTTTTTTCTTTGTGTATTGCACTTCTGATGAAATTTTCTGTTATTTTACAAATTATGTTAATGTCTGAATAGGGCGTGTATAATAATAATAAATAACTAAATAAACATTATTAGGGATTCTGTGTCGAGACAACCCGGGAATAAATTCTCGAAAATTCCTTGATTTTTTGTTGTCTAGAGTCCCGGGGATTTTAAAAATAACCCGAGACTTGAGACTCCGATTTTTTTTGAAATTATTTACTTTAATCAAGTTAAGTTAATCCTATCTGACCATTTTCATACATCAAGTGGCGAGCATTGCATGTGATACTGTATAAAAAAAAAAGTTCAAAGCATTCCAACAATGCAAAATATGTACGTAGTCAGCTATAAAGATTTTTATTAATGAGAAAATAGTCCTCAAATATTTACTACTAACAAAATAAATCTGAAGGAAATGGTTTTGTCGATTTGTTCAAACAGCGAATTATTATGTTTCTTTGTACAAAGTGATCATATATTTTTACGACAAATTTAAGTTGTTTTGACCAAATCAAACTTGAATAAGATTAAATTATTTGAAAAACTTGATTAGAGAACGCATTGAAAATCGTCGAATAGTACAACAAAGCAATGATTGTTTTTTTCAATTGTTAGTGCATATAAATGTCTAAAAACACGACTATTTTTTATAAGTGTGAACGTTATAGTTATTATATCTTAAATATTATTATATCTTATATACTATATACAGTGATGCCCCGCACAACGAACGCTGCGTACAACGAACTTTCTGTTTATCCATTACGCGACTCACACAACGAACCTCGCTTTACACAATGGACTGCATCGTATTTCATCTTGCCGCTCGAACACACCTGTGTATCACTAAGTCGCCCGAGCTTCCAAGGTAACATAATGAACCTCAAAGGGAAGCTTCATCTGACAACGAGGAGGAGCAATCAAATCAACCAATCTCAACTACTGCCATCAAGGACATCCTGGTCAAATAGGGAGAGGTTCAGGAGTTTACCAACACTCACTATCCAAACTCAGCTGAGGCCAACAGGATCAACGATCTCTACAATTACACTCTTGCCCGTTATTTCCGACAAGTGTAGAAGAACAGAGAGAAACAGACAACCTTGAAAAGGTTTTTCAAGAAGCCAGCAGCCAAACAAGAGGATTTGACCCTACAAGCTTCGGTAGACTCTCCTAAATCTGAGTCTGACTAAAAAATAAAAAATGTGAGTATCTTTTTTACGTTTTATGCCACAGAACGAATTAAAATTTTTAGCATGTATTGTTGTGGGAAAACGCGTTTCACGCAACGAACTTTTCGCACAACGAACTCGCTCCTGGAACGAATTAAATACGTTATGCGAGGCATCACTGTTTATAATATATAGGGGACCCTTCCGCTTTGTATTGCGGCCGAATGCATATTCTTAATTTTGGATTTTTTTAATTACGCCCCTGATGAGGGTGACGATGAATGCTATTTACGATACTCCAACATGCGATCGCAACTTAGTAAACGCCAACAATAGGCCAATTGAAACGGAATTAATTATATTTGTGAAACCAGTGTACGTAATCACCATTGCTCATTCAATTAAACTGCTAATTGACAATCATCAATTACATACGACTAGGACTAATTATTCAATCGATATATCTAACTGCTAACTGCAGTAGGTGTATAAATGTACCCCGAGTACATGTATTGGAATGTAAAAAAAAATTTACAAATAATAAGTTTTTTTTTTTGTATTTCTGTGTAACAATTTCTAGACATTTTATTAGAAGAGATTATTCAATGTGCATTTAATACTAAATAACAATTTAAACAATGCTTGTAAAGGTCGAAACCGGATACCAAATAAGTAACAAAAATACATCGAATAAACTCTTCAAACAAAATAAGTTATTTATAAGATTATTTCTCAATGTACGCATTCGTAATAAAATAAATTGAACGTAAGGTATATCAATTTGAAATAATTGCAACATACGAGTTAAAAAATTTGTTGATTATTTACTAAGCTGATGTAGTGTAATTGTATGCCGCATTTCCCCGGATAGGAAGAGATCCTCATTCAAATCCCAGTGGAAGCTAAAATATTTTTTCGATAAATTGTGTTTATCTGTATATATATATATATCTTTCTAATTGATGCATTTAATTTTTATTAAATTAATAAGTATAACATAATAAATAAATATCAGATATCTTATATATCTATAAAAAATAATCATTATTTGGAAGTATGGCGCGATTACAGGGTTTACGACCTGTCTTTGTATTGATTTTTCAGGCGTATTCTAGAATAATATGTTAAAAAACATTTTACAGATAAAGAATATAGTTTTAAAATAATTTTAAAAAAATCAGATTCTCATAGTGATGACATGTGCTGTTTAGAAAAAGAAAAAAAATAATTATCAAATTTGTTCCATAGATAGCGATGGTGTAGTGCAACTCGAAGCGATTTCACACATTAACATACATACAACTTTCAAAAATTTGATTAATGTGGAGGTGGAAGGGTGAGAATTGGTGAACGTTATATAATGGAAAATTTACAGAAATATGGGGTAATTACAGGACTTACGACCTGTCTTCGGTTGACTTAAGTAATCACTTTATATAAATATAACTTTGTCTCTATGAGATATCTGATGTATATTTAATAACAGTGCCTTTGTAGGTAAAAATCTAGTAATTGTGTGTTCTTAGACATATTCATAACAACTTAATTTAACTTACCATCACGCAGTTCCTCCACGAGGGTAGACAGAGAGGATAAAACGCCACAATCTTCTTGCCTTGTCCACTTTCATGCATCTTCTCATGCACGGTATTCGATTGTTGAAGCTTTTGACACATAATGAACAGAATGATGGATTGAGATACTTTCATTTCACATCAAAAAGTAGGTTGGCACTAAATTTCCAACGAAGTTTTTTACCTACCTATTGAAATTTGAAATGACATACCTCATACCCATAGCGGTAAGTAAAAAAAAATATTTGCATTTATTTCCGATTGGTGAAGTAAACACGACTTTATGTGCCCCATTAAAACAGTATTAAGGTTAATTCACCCATTCTCTGCGAACTACTGACGCTTTTCAACGGGACCGCTTGTTCATTATTCCCGAAGTAAACAGTAGAATTTGCGTAACGCGTGTCGTTTCCATCCGTAAGTATATCAATTGAGTATTTATGAATAAAAAAAATTTAAGGCTACAAATAATAGTTACGTTATTAAACTTTGAAATTGGTTCATTTTTATTATTGCTCTCCGCAAAATTTATTTTTCTACCGGATGTGCAATATTTTAATTTTCAAACGACGTGTGACGTGTTACGGTCCAGTGGTTAAGATACTCACTTAATGATCTAGCGGTTAGGGGTGCGAGCTTCGTTCTAGGGGGCCGTCAAGTTAGTCCTGTTTTCATGACACCAGCGTTTAACTTAATTTTAAAAAAGTAAAAATATTGATGCAACACGAACTAAAAAAATACGTGTGGGTTTCGTTCCTTTCTAACATGTAAATTTCTACGTGTCAAAACGATTAGAGATACTGAATAAAATATGGAGCCATCATGGTCACGCTTATGACGTATTTGTTTGATCATTTTTACGTCACATATTTTTCTGAGATTATTATTGGTGGAAATATGAGGAAGAAAAAAGGCACTTACTTTTCGTCTACCGGATGCTGATTCATTGATAGATTCCTCTCCACCATAAATACCAGCATTGTGGGGTGTATACTAACAGTCGCGTAAAGTATTATTTTTATGTATTAGCAAAATTAAGGTAAGATTAACTATAAGCGTTAGCGGAGTAAAGCGACGGTAGTTCTCCGTACAAAAGTTCCAAACGCACTGAACTTGCTGCAGTTGGAGACTGTTAATTACCACAACGTCTTCTTTCTTCCTTTTCCTTAAGGATAGCTTAGGAAAGAAAGGGTCGGAGATACGCAGGTTAAATTTTGGTAAATCGCGAATTGAATGTATGCATGAGTGAGCCAACGAGTCAAACGCCAAAAAACTTAGTAGAACTTAATTAATTTAAACGGTGCTAACAATTATGATTATATATCAATGTGATCCTACATAATTGAAGTGATTTGATATATGTTAAGAGAAAATACTACATTTATTAGCCTTACTACTCAAAGGATTCTTCTTATTAACCACCCTAATCTCAATTTTGACTATTCACTCTACCTATAAAACACATGTTGCTTTCCCTTTCGCAACAATAGTTGCAACCTCCCCATCCTTCTCCCTCTTTTTTTGCTTCTTTTCATTAATTTCCTACATCTGAACATACTTATGTATCTAAATATTTTTGTGGATATTCATTATTAGTATCACATGTTAAATAGTTATTATTTTTATTACAATATGTTTACACTGTCAAAATCCCTCAATAAAATAAAATTAAATTTAAATTTTTAAAAATATATTGCAATATAAACGTTTTATTTACGAATCCATCATAGATTGATTATCTTATTATAGTCGATGTGGTAGAAATAAAATTGAATCAATCTCGTGATGGTCTGTAATTTGCGTGAGCAAGCTGGTCCGAATATTTTTTTTATACGGTTCACCGTCATTTGTTAGTTATTACTTGTTAGCTCACCACGATACAACACACTGAGAATTAAAATTAATAGATAATAAATTAGTTCCTACCGCGCGTTCCGCTCATTAAAAAATGAATGGAACTAAAAATAATTAGTTTATATTTCCGATTTTCACACCTTGGCTAATAAATACAAATTATAATTCCATCGTAATGCAACATTTTTTTGTGACGTACAACGTGATGCTCGTACGTGTTAATTGCATTCCAGACAGAATGCTATTGTAGCCGTTTTAATATTCTTAGACATAATTACTTTCATATTTAATAGCCTTCAACGACCTACTAAAATTATAAGTTAAATTAAATTCTAACGGTGCGAGTACATCAGTCATTCCTGTAACACGATGCTCTTAACGATTATTATTGTCGATGTACTACGTTTATCGTAGATTATTTAATATATTTAACGCAAATACATTGTAGTTCTTCATATAATAAATAAAAATCACCCTGGTGAAGTAAAATTACATTTTGGAAACATTTCAAACACAAAGTTAATTTATTAAATATAGTTTTTAATAACCATGAATGGAAAATTGTACGTTTTTTTGCGTCAACAATGAAAAACGTGCGAATTTTATGACGAGATTAATTTGTTGAGATAATATTGCAGGCACAAATGTTAAGTACAATTTTTTGGAGTCTTGAAATAAATCGATAAACGAACCTTATGCTAGTTAAATTATGAATTGTGAGGGTAAAGAACGGCGAGTGTAAATAATCCTCTTCACCAGTGAGGAACCTTCACATGGTTCTCCACCTCAGAAACGCATACCAATATTTATTTGTCACATTCTGCCTTTGCCTTAAACTGGGAAATTTTATTACGGGAGAGATAAATAAGAAGATGTTTAACGTTATCAAATGGAATCTAATCAAAAAACACTCGTTAAATTAGAACAAATTACAATAAAAATTAAATAATCCTAAATTTGTCGGATTGAGCGTGAGTTTGACGTTCTTCAGAGCTGGGTGATGACAACAAAATTCAAAATGTTACGAAAGATGGCATGTTGGACCCTTATAGTTGCATCTTGAATTCTTAATAAATAGCTTCGCTGGCCGCTGCAACTAAGCCGCGTATTACGACAGCTCCGAGCGAATAATACCAATGAACCGTTTTTATAACCTTCAAAACCGCTCGCAATACCAATATGAGGATGTTGTTCGTGATTATTAAAGTGGTTGGCATTAAAAATAAAGACAAGGCGACTTTGAACTTGATATTAGTTTTGTAATTTCACAGTATATACTTTATGATATATCAAATTAAACAATGTTATTATTAATAATTATATTATTATTATAATATAAATCATAACATTTTAAAAAATATGGAGAAAAAACCACGAATTATTACTTTGCACAACTCTCTTTGCTTGTGTACTATTCAATGGCGTATACATTGAGGCCCACGTTAAATGGGGACCAAATGATACTATTACGAATATCATTATTCTCAACGCAATGGACAAGTAATTTTTTAAATACACTACAGCAAAAAAATATTTAAAAAATTTAAATAATAATTTAACCTTCTAATACGTAAAAGCGAAAATTGCCTTATGGCAATTTTCGCTTTTACGTATTAGAAGGTTAAATTATTATTTTATACGCTTTATAGCGAAGCAAGAATTTTTAGTTGCAAATTCATCCTATGTCTAAAAAACATACTTTAATTTTTCATAATGAAAGTATGAATATTATAGAAAAAATATACTAATTTGGTTTTTATTATGTAATCAATAAACCGCATTGTAAAAATATTATTATATCTTATATGCATCACATATTCAAGGGGCCCTTTCATTTCACACTGGTGCCCAATTTTTCTAGCTACGCCACTGAAACTAATACTCCCATCTAAGAGAAAACGTTGGTTTAGATAGATGAAACTATGCTTTTGCATCTGGGGATATGGAAAGGTACAAAATACAAAACACGAGTAAAATAAAATGCAGAAATGGCAGCTCGTTCTGCATAAACTGTTTGTTTGGTCGCCTGATGTCCAAGTGGTCCGGGTTTCGAGACTAGTCCCAGGAGACCAACGTGTAAGTTAAATTTTTTTACTAAACACATAAAATCTTTTAATTTTTTGAGACAATAATATCACAATATTTTATAAGATTGGCATAAAAGAAAATTTTAAGGTGAAAATGAATTATTATTATTAATTAATTAGTGATGAGAAAAAATGCTACTCTTGACTCACTGGTGTGACTGTGATTGATATTCGATAATATCAGTGATTGAAAACTGTGACTGTGATCACAGTTCCATTACTAAAACGCGCGCGCCGCACGATATCACAATACACGAAATAAATAAATAAACATAATTTTGAGCGTATTTACTTATTTATTCAAGCTTCATTTGCGTAAAAACATATTCTAGCATATAATATATTATTGTTATATATCTAATTAAATATCATCACGAAGAGAATGAATTTTTTTTTTTTGTTTATTTTTCAGGTCAAATTCTCATCATTTCGAGTCAAATGTGTAAAATGTTTTAGCAGAATCTACTAGATGGCGCTTATCAACAATTATAACGTTATTCCTTCATTAATATTTTTGTTTCATGTGTACATTCGCCGAATCACGGTTCACAACCAAATATAAGTAAAATAAAAAAATGAATCACAAATCACAATATTCCCAGATGTGCAATCACTGCTAGTGAGTTGTGACTCAAAGATATGAGTGATTTTGAGTCCATCACTATTATCAATAACATGCCAGAATCTTATTTCGGTACCATGTTCTGAAAAGTTCCAGAATTATAAGTACATACTAATTTCGAGATTCATAAATCTATAAACTAGGCCGGTTTTTGATTTATTTAATGGCCCCAGACACGAGATAGCCAATGATGATGATAATTTTGGGTTAGGTACGTTTAAAATGTGAAAAATATTTAATGATAGATATTTTTATAATAAATATATACTACGATATATTTGAATAGTTATTAGGAAACGAAAATAAATTTGAATACTGTTTTAACAGCTTAATTTAATAAGCCTCGAGCTATCAACTGAGATTGATACGTCACGTTACATTAATTATAGTAAAATAAGCAAAACAATATGTATACATGCGACTCCGTTCTGATCAGTTATACATATGTATGTATATAGATACCAGATCATATGTATGTAAAGCAGTACGCATGCAGCAGCACCGAGTATTATGTACAATTTATCAAACATCATGTACTTCTTAATTGTACTTTAGGCGCCAATTACCATTTTACTCTCAGAATCGGATAAGACCATACGATTTCAATTACGATGTAAATGAAATCGAATAATAAATCACGAATTCTTTTTAAACACTCGGTTGAATTAACAATAATAGCGGCCGATGGAGAACTATGCGAGAACGAACATATAGATCAACCGAATATTATTATTTGCAGTAGCGTGCACAGGCATGGACTTAAGTTATGCTGCTAATATCGATAGTATAAAAGATAACTTTCGTAATAATGGGCACATATATAACAACAGTATCCCGCTAATATATTGGGTTAAAGACCAGATCAACTATTTTTTAAATTACAAGTGTGAATATTATATTAATTTTATTCAAACTATTTAACAGGCTATAAGTATAATTTAAGTGTACAATATTTATTTAGATGACCCAATTTTTTTAATTCTGCACTGGGGCCCAAATTTTGTAGTTACGCCACTGAATGCAATTTTTTTTACTACTAGTTTCAGCTGATGAAGGGCATCATTATTATTAAGATGTAATTAATATTATTTCATTCCCTATCTATAAAATTATTAAACATTAAAAAAACCTATGCACCATACAATTATATTGTAATAGTAAAAAAAAATTGTACTAGCAACAGATTCGTCAGTGGACGACTGCACAGTTCCATGAATAAAAAATCTACATATAATATACTGCACTGCTTTATTACAAACAGAATTTTTTTACCTAACATATATTTATGTACGTAATTGTGAATAATTTTATTTTCATTTTAATTTTTTTTTTTAATTTATTGTTAATCATTGTCTACTAACATTCTGGCTAAGAGTTGTATTAAATATTAAGTAGGCATATTAAAAAAAAAATATTTACGTAATTAAACAATGCTTACCCGAATTATGCAACCAATTAAAAAAATATAGCATTGCTAACAAATCTATTCATTCGGTGTTGCAAAAACTGATTGATTACTCTTTCATATATGACAGCTAAACGATGGGGTTCGATGTACGTATTGTGTGTGATTAATGTGTGAAATTAAAATGATTTAAACCGCTTACAATGTATACAGACATAATGCACTTACAAATTATTACAAATAAAAATACAAGTGATCACTTAAGCCAACCGAAGTCAGGTCGTAAGCCCAATAATTACCCGTACTTCCATATATTTTTCATTAAATATAATATAAAATAGCTTTGTCTCTATGAGATATCTATTATTTGTTGATTAACCTTGCCCCATAGGCACGTCACATCAAAGAGTGCCAAAAAAAAAAATCAATTAAATTGACTAATTAAATTACCATCACGCCGTTTCACGGCGGGGGTAAGCAGAAAGGATAGAGCGCCACACTCCTCGGTCCTAACACACAATTCTCGCCCGGTCCACATTCGTACAAGCTCGACGATTGTTGACGCTTCTAACAGAACCATCCTCCTGGTCGTGTCAAGTCTTCCGTGGACGTTCACTATTTTTAGTGACATTAACACTTGCATCACATGTTTTTCTTACAACTCTCTGACGAAACCACCCAAGTGATCATTTCCTTATCTTACTCGTTATACCTACATCAGCTTTACATTCTTTCCTTATTTATTCGTTCTTTACTCTGTCATAAATAGAGTCTAGTGAGAAGAATATACGATGCATGCAAGAAAAGCGACCTCATTATGAACAAAGAACAAGTGATGGTGTTTACGCGCCTTGTTACTTCGATTGGCACCACTGTGTTTCCTGGTTCATAATAATGTAAATGTGTATGTGTGTGTGTGTGTGTGTGTGAGTATTGCCGCCCTTTTTTCGGAAACTAAGAAGACGGTAACCGACAAGCGTCATTCTTATTACTTCAACTACTTCGGACCAGAAAGACATCAAAATTAAAGAGTTTGGTGAAGTTCACATATCAAACGTGTGCTTATTGATAATTGAAAACCTGGGAACCAGCTATCGAATCTGTATACATAAACAGATGGTATTCGAGGAGGAAACTAAGACGCCGTGCAAAATTCTTGACAGTAATGAATGTCTGGAACAAGTAGATGAGTTTGTGTATTTGAGAAGTATATTTGATAGAAACAGAAAGGCTGAGAATGATATCGAAAGGATGACTAAAAGGAATAAAGTGAACGGCTCTTTGAATGGAATTATGGAAATAATTCATTCTCTAAGCCTTAATTTAAATTATCAGGCATTCGAGGGCGTGTTGCTTAGCAAGAAAGGTGTAAATCGAAGCATGTGATCAGTTCAAAAGGTTATCGTATTCTTACTACATTCTCTCAACAGTATCGCTTTGCTATTATAATACGTCAGTACTAAATTGAAAATAGAGAGACCATAAAAATTTACACCCACTTACAGGACTAGTATTTCTTCGAACAAATTTTAATCCAAATATTTGGTTAAGTAATGAAGAACCTAGTATAAAGTACGTTTTTATTTTATAATGTTAGATTTTTAAATTATGGAAATACTTGCTTACTTTTTACACTAGAGATTAAATTTATTTAACATACAGGTGTACAAACTTTACACATTTTATGCACCACGGGAGATGGTAACAATGAGATAAATTTAATGACGCACGCAAACATTAAACCTCAAGTGGTTTAACAATATTTAACGTAGTTAAAAATAATTGTATGATAACAATTCCCGTAATAAATCAATTGTTAATGCACTCAATAAATAGTGGTTTGTCTTGTGAGGGTGCATGCAGTATGCAGCCTCAACTTTATAAAGTTAAAAATATTATTCAACAAAATAAATTATAGTCCAAAGCTGCTACTTAAATAATTGTCAGTTATTACTTCATTTATTATTTTTACTTACTTACTTACTTACCATCACGCCATTTCCCCGTGGGGGTAGGCAGAGAGGATAGAGCGCCACACTCTTCTGTCCTGACACACAATTCTCGCCTCATTCACATTCATACATCTTCTCATACAAGCTCGCCGATTGTTGAGGCTTCTAACAGCTCTATCTGGTCTACCAGGTCATGCCAAGTCTTCCGCGGACGTCCTCTATTTCTGGTGCCATCAACACTTGCGTCATATATTTTTCTTACCATTCTCTCCTCATTCATCCGTTCCGTATGACCAAACCACCTAAGTGATCCTTTCTTAATCTTACTCACTATACTAACAACAGCTTTACATTCTTTCCTTATATATTCATTTTTTACTCTGTGATAAATAGATTTACCACAAATACGCCTAAGTGATCTCATTTTCACTGCATTCAGTTTACTTTCGTTCCTTTTCTGCCAGCTCCAGGTCTCACTTCCATACACCAGTGTCGGTACCAGGATTCCATTGTGCACCGCTAGTCTTGCCTCGGTTGACGAATTCCCGTTAGATATAATTCCATTCAGTTTAATTAAAATAAAATATGTTTCATTATTAAGGAGAACACATTCTTATTGCGAAGTTGTAATTATTCAAAACAGACGGTCTGTGATATTTTAAATACTAATTAAATGTATTAAATAGAAAGATATACATATAATATCAATTTGATCGAAAAATATTGTTGTTGCTACTGGAATTCGTACCTGGATCTCTTTACAATCCAGGGAAGGTGCATTAACCGACTATGCTACAGCACACAGTACTTTTGACGACAAATTTTCGAACTCATATGTTACACTTTTCAAATCAACACATCTATCGTTCCATTATTTGAAAGCCATCTATTTTATTCTTACCTAATCTAAAATACCTTTGAGTAGTCCGATAGGAGACGCCAGATTTAACAATTTATTTTAATTAAATTGTGGACACATTGATACAACTTATATATTATTAAGGAGAACACATTCTTATTGTGAAGTTGTAATTATTCAGAACGTGGGTCTGTGATATTTTAAATACAAATTAAATGTATTTATTAGAAATATATATATATATAAAATCAATTTTATCGAAAAATATTGTAGCTGTTATATGTTGTTAAATATTGGATAAAGATTCAAGTTCGAATCCCGGTAGCAAAAACAATATTTTTAGATAAAATTGATTTTATATGTATATCTTAAAAGAATTTTAAAGGTCCAAACTTGAGAATAAAACTGCTACAACGGTATGTTGAATTACCTAACTGTATCTTGTTTTACTCTTTACATAACTTTTTTATATGCTATATAATTGTGTATTGTTCTGTAAAATTGTGTTATTTAATCTCGCTTTACTCTTTACATATACCATATATAATATCTTATATATTGAACAATGCATTTACGTAAAGTTTTACAAAGTATGTATCTAATCTAATGACATCTTGTTTAACTATTTGTATATATTTTTTTGTACAGTGATCATTGTACTTTGTTTACTACTGTACCGGAAGAACACTGTCTGCTATAATACAGTAAAATACTGGTGTAACAGGCAGGGTATCCAAATATATGTGTTATTGTCACCTTTTTCACCGTTAACAAATACCTTTTTCCACACAACGTCAACACTCCTTCGCGCGCGCTTTTTCACTGATTCTTCCCGCGTCATCCATGGATGATGTCGCACCATCGACAATCCTTTGCCATAGATCATCACAAACCACACGCCCTCCTGATGTCCTCATCACCAATCAACACTCATAATCATTGAGCCACTGCGGGGGCCGCCGAACCCTGGTTCCCCGTCTTTGTCCTTCGGATTTGTTTGGCACATCATCTTCTGCTGCTATACCTTCATCCAGCTCCACAGCCTCACTGAGCTCCTCATCGTCTGCATCTTCTGATTCGCTTTCTCCACTGTCGTCAAACAGTCGTCTAATGTCCAGCACATGCCTCGGCACACCGTCTATCTCTACGTTGTTGTCACTCACAACCCGAGTGACAATACCAGGCTGCCACCTTGTGGTACACCTTGCATTGGGCGGCTTCAAAACTACAACATCGCCTGGGCGGTACGAGGATTCCTTAGTTTCTTCTAGTTTAGCAGGTGGTACGAGTGGGTGCCGCCACATGTAAGCATGCACAATGTTGGCAGGCGACGTCTCTTCTTGACCCGGGTGGGCAGATGCTAAGTTGTACCAGAATACAGCTTGCAGGGGATCGATCTTGCTCCGTGCCGCAGTCCTCTTTATCGTGCGGTGATGCCTTTCGACTATTCCATTCCCTGACGGACGATAAGCGGCTCTGAACCTCTGGCGAACACCCCACTCCCTACACAATTCTCGTAGCGCCAGAGAACGGAATGCTCTACTATTATCGAGTAAAATTTCGTCCGGGGGACCTCTTTCTCTAAAGACTTCCTTTAAATTACGGACCACATCTTCACTGCTCTCGGCTCTAATTTCTTTCCACAAGGCAAACCTACTCGGCCCACAATCGATGACAGTGAGGTAGCACTTACTCCCAAAGTGCGTCGCGTCAACTGCGATCCTACTCCAATTGCGCTCCACGTTCAACACTCCAGAGTTGTGCCTATCAGGCGCTGGATCTATGGTCCGGCACTGTATGCAGTTTCTTACGCATTCCACCACTTCCTCTCTCCGAACGTCCGGGTTCACCAGTCGGTTTAGATGAAGAGTCCTGTCTACACCAAAATGATGTTGCTCATGCAAGCGTTTCACATCAGAGTTTTCAACCACTCCCACAGCCGCTACATCACTTCGGTGCCATCTGCGATCAACTCTTGTCAAAGGATCTGCCTTGTTTTCGATTGACTTAACAAGAGTGATGGTCAACTCGAGACCATATTCGTCCACCAGCTCTTTTATCAGTCCAAGCCTCCTTTTGACTAACATTTCAGACATACCAGAAACTCTGATCCGGTGATCCTTCGTCAAAACAGACGTGACCCATCCCACCACTGTTGCGGAATCTGACATCAACTCCATAGCTCTTAGTCCCCATTTCAATGCCAACGTTATTCCCTTAACAACAGAGTCAAGTTCTGCCACATTGATATGACCAACGTCCGTGGTCTTTCTTAACCATGACATATCTTCTACAACTTTCCCATCAATTTCCACCATAGCTCCGAACGCTAATGAACTTGCGTCGCACCACACTCTTCCCGTCGTAAGATCTGCAGGAACATTCCAAAAACCCTTTACGGGATCATCGCATTTTACTTTTTGGATCACCTCACTGAGAATTCTCTGGGCATTTTCTCCTACATGTGAGTCCCTTGTATCCCCAGAACATGCTCTTTTCACAAAACTACAAGCAACCCGAAGCCACCCACACACCGGGTAATGGCCAACCAACTGCCCACAGACAGAAAACAATTGCCTCTTCGTGAGCTTTGTAGCTGATTCCAGTTCAGGAATAGTATTCCCACGCCTGAACACCAGAACTCCATTTTCTCGCTCAATTCGAAGCCCGAGAACGCGTCCGCCCTCCAGATCTAATGGTGGCTTTGCTTCCAATCCATACCTCCTTAGGTGAGCCGCTACCTCCTCAGCTGAAACCACTGTCTCGTCCACTATGATGTCGTCAATGTAGCTGTCAGTGCCTCGCTTAACTCTCTCGTTTCTTGACAAGACCTCTCTAACTATTCTTGTCATGATTTTGGGAGCGCTGTTTAACCCGAAACCCAATCTCGTCAAGCAATACACTCTGTCTTCAAATCTCACAAGTTGATATTTCCACAGATCTTCGTCAACGCGGATTTGAAGGTACGCCGACCTTAAATCCAGGAGTTTAAGTAGCTCACCATGTCTTCTCCATCTCCTGAGAGTTTCATCACATACTGCGACCTCTTCCCCCGTGTGACTTTGCACATGGTTGTTTAGCTCTCTATAATCCAGCACTGGCCTGACCTTTCCCTTGTTCTTCTGAATGACTCCCAGTAGTGGTACAACACCCGTGCACTCCCCGATCCACGGCTTTAACCAGCCTTCCTTCATCCACCTCTCCAGTTCGTCCTTGATCGCATCCTTCACATCGTGCTTGTGAAGACTGGAATATGATGCAATGTCATTCATTAAAGCTACCGGTCCTTCTTTCCACGCCCATCTAACCCACCACTTCTGACCATCAAACCGTGCTTGAAAGTCCTGATCTTCGATACAGATAGTTTCAGGTTCAGCCGCCGCATTTATAACATGGCAATCAAGATTTGTTTGTACACTCGAAAAAATTACTTGGTCATCATTCACCGTCACTCCTCCGCACATTTTTATGAAATCCATCCCAATAATCGCATCCACGCCATCAAACAACTTGTTCACCACCACACAACTAACCCACACTCCACTGGATTGGGCCCTTCGCTCACCATTTTTCGCCCCACACATCACGTCAATGCTGACTACAGCTTCGCCCACACACGGCACTTGACTCCCATCAACACTAATCAACCTGCATCGGTTCCCGCCACTGCGAACGTCACACCTAATGGAACTGGACAGCACTGTTCTCGAACACCCCGTATCCACCAATGCTCGCACCAACTTTCCTCCCACACAAATCTTCACAATCGGTAGCGCCGTTAATGTTGACGAGGAAGAACTACCGGCGCACCAGCTCTTCCTTTCCCGTTTCCCTCCTTCGTGGGGCATTCACGTGACACGTGTCCTGTTTCACCACATGTCCAACACGACAGAGCTTTTTGAGTACAATATCTCATAAGGTGTGGCCCACCACACTTGAAACATTGCCTCGGTGTCCCACTTGATTGTCTAACGACCGCAGCCGCGACGCCCGGATCGTGCAGTTCAGCCATCAACGCCCGCGCCCGTTCGAGCAGGGATGACAGCGCAATCGTCTCTACGCCTGGCAACGCCCTGAGCTCACGTGATATCGTGGCCGGCAATCCCACAACAAATGCTCGTCTGAGCAACTGGTCTGTCACCACACCCGCCAATTTGGCCAACTTTCTCAGCTCAGTGAGATACACGTCGACAGGCTCATCTTTCCACCTTCGCTGGGCCAACTGCTCGTACGCCTGAAACGGGTTCATAGCGAATGAATCGCGCAGGGCTTTTATGATGCACTCAGCATCTTTCTTGTCCTCGTCTCTCAATTCGCTGTAGACGGCAAACGCGGACCCTTCCAAGAATAGCGGTATGACGGTTGCGAGATCTCCGATATCCTTCAATCTCGCCACCAATTCCAATTTCTCCAACCACTGAATGACGTCTCCTTCACCGTCAAAACATCTCACCAAATCACCAATTTTTACTGTCGCCATCGTTACACGCCGAAATAGCTTGTTATTGTCACCTTTTTCACCGTTAACAAATACCTTTTTCCACACAACGTCAACACTCCTTCGCGCGCGCTTTTTCACTGATTCTTCCCGCGTCATCCATGGATGATGTCGCACCATCGACAATCCTTTGCCATAGATCATCACAAACCACAATATGTCATACTTTTCTGAAATGTTTACTTAAGTATTCGTCCATCCATTGACATCGGCGTTTTGGTCCATACTATTGAACACTCGCCTACCCTCTTTCCGTTTTTATTAAACAGTTAAATGCTCCAGGTTAAGTTCTAGTTCAAGTTTTTATGTTATTAGTTTAAGGTTTTTATTTTTTTAATCCCCATGAAATTGGTGCAGATCAACATGAGCACGAGCATGACAAGAGAGAAGAGATTGAATAAGACTCTCACTCGAGAAGAAGGCCTAATATCAGAAATGTATGATCTACGAAGATTTTCAATGAAATGCCAGATGAAATAAAAAAGGAGAAAACAATGTGCTACTTTAAAATAATACTTAGTTGAACTTTTTCTAAATTTTAGATGAATTTAAAAATTGATGTACTAGTAAAGGTGTTTTTTTTTAAGGTACAGAAATGTAAAATGAAATAAAACATAACAAAAGGTAAAAAAAGTGTTTAAATATAATTACGTGCACACGAACGCCGCGGCTGGCTCAAATAAAACGCAATCTGAAAGTCCAATTTTCGACCACTTTTTGATCTATCGTCTCTGGTTTATCGGCATAGACTAGAGACTTCACATATCCTCACAAAAAAATAATCCAAATGTCTTAAATCATAAGATCTTGGAGGCCAATTCAAAGGTCCATTACGCGAAATTGTGCGCTCATCAAATGTTTCCTTCAATAAATTGATTGTGGCGCACCTTGTGTGGCACGTTGCACAATCTTGTTGAAACCATATTAATGCCATTCAATTAGGGAATAAAAAAGTCAATAACTATGAATCTATAGCGCCCTCGATGACGAATCGCCTCATTCGGGTCTTCCTCAATACTACGCTCCACTGCAACAACAGCTTCTTCGGTGCGCACTGCACGACATCTTTTCGATTGCGTATTATCAATTAAAGTATGCGTGATGTGAAAACAATCCATGGTTATTCGAATTACTTACTCGGATGGACAATTATGTCGACCGTAAAATGGACGTAGCGTACGGTAAGTTTTGCGAACTGAACCACGATTTTCAAAATAAATTCGCACAATTTGCAAGCGTCATTCTGGAGTAAGTCGATTCATGGTAAAATGGCAAACCAAATTGAGCACAAATCAGCTGTTGCCGGAAAAAGTGTTGCCAATTCGAAAGACAAATCTCTAAAAGAAACACCCTTTATATTGTTTGTATATATTTAAGCATCTAATAATATGATTGCACTTAATCGCTATCACTATTGGATTTGTATTTGGATATGTGTCATTCCCAGTGTTTGGGATATATATTTATTTGTTAAAATACATATTTATTCTTGAAAGAAAATAATACACTGTGCCTTCCTTCTTTCCCTTCTCGGCCTCGTCACCGACCCAGTCGATTGGTGACCTTGAACTATTGTAATTATATGAGAACCGAAAGAATTACAATATTATACTAATTTAAGACTTCGCGTCTATACAATGTCGGAACTCGTTGTCGTCTATAGGAACATTTAACGAAATAGTGAATACACATACAACCAAATTTAGAGATGCTAGTAGAATCCGAATTTTGGTGAGTGCCTATTCCTTCCGTATCTGAATTCTTTAGGCATCTATGCTTGTACGCAACAGCCAGTAAGAAAAAATACAAAAGTAGCAAATATGTCGAAAGTGTTTTTAATATCTCTATTTTAAGATTACTTAAATTTTATATATTCAATAACTGTACACAAATGTATATTCAATTTAAAATGTACCTTGTCTTTATTACGAATAAGAAAAAAAATATATTTATTAGTAAAATCACAAATTTTTCCGTCTACTTCCTCTTTTACTAATTCGCTAATTTTACTATCTTACTGTTTTTAACGTGATGATTTCATGATCGTTCTTTGTATTTGGTGCATGGATTTGTTTTTAATTTGGGAAAAATAAAAAGCAATTCCCAGAACTATTTCCTACGTTAACCTTTAATAAAAATAATTATTTCCTTTACGTGAAGGATTTTCAAATAATAAAAGAATCGTGTTCAGTCATAGAAAGTGTTCTTAAAAACGTCCATAGATTTTTTAAATTGATTTTTATATGGGTAAAAAGGTATTATTTTACGTAAAAACTTAAACTTTAAAAACACTATTAATAGTACTGTAAAATTACAAATAAATGCACGGTAGAGTCGTGCAAACGACGGATTCATTTTGTGTAAAGACGTTGGTTAAACGAAAGTTAATAATCCTATGTACAACATATATTATATATGATTGTATAATATCATTAGTAATAGCATAACCTAAATCCATACCTACTCCACGCCACTGATATTTACTTATGTACGTATTATTTTAAGAATAATAAAATATTTTTTGATCTTAATTTCTGAATTTAATATAGTGATTTATTTATTTCGTCTATAACTAGCTTCAGAAGTACCTACCTACACAAATACTAACTACTTATAAAAATGAAATTAAAACAAAAAATATTATTATATTATTTCAATACGATATCAAAACCTTATTATATATTAAGGCATTGAAGTAAGTAAAATATCGACAAACTAAATTTGTTCTCAATCCTATGAATATATTATAATAATCTAATAATTAGTTATTAATACATTTATATTTAACTGACGACCAAGTGAGTAGGAACACGGTACAAAATCTAATCAGTCAAATCGAGGACAAATCAATGAATTATGTGTAATATTTTTATTATTGCAAGATACAATAAATATTACGATGTTTTATGAAAACATTGTATTAATCTCGCTTTAAGTAATGATTACATTAAAAAATTTAAATGATACAATTATTTCGCTTTATTCATTTGGCCGCTTTCCATTAACATGGGAGGCATTTATAGACCGATCTTTTTTTTGTGGTTCCCGTCTCTGCGTGGTCGAAAAATGCATGCGAGATACTTCATGTAGCACGACGTGATATACAAAGATTGGCAATTTAATATATTATATAATTTAACTTACACTCACAACTTTTTTTATTATTTTAGAAATGAAAATCTTTTTTTCAAATGCGTCCCTGATCATCTGTAGTACTTATATAACTTTTGGAGGCAATGCTTATTCTATTGTCTTAAATTTTTATTATTTATTCTAATATATTTATTAATGTAATGTTTTTTTTCTAATATAAATTTCTAAATAAATAAATAATGTTAAATGAACAGGTTTTTTGTTCCCCAAAATCTTTGTTATTTTGAAAATTGCGTATTAATTTGCAGATAAACAGGTTATTGGGAGACCCAAATTAAATATATGTACGTATTATATGATGGAATGCGTGTGAAATTTATAGGAGGAAATGAAACGCAGCCGGAAGTGTATAAAAAAAATTAAATTGTGAAATATTATTTAACAACTCTAAAGACAATATATTTTATAACCTGCCATCCCCAATTTAAATTAATTCGTGTAAGTAAAGCAATTCTGCCAAAATTAATTACATCGACAAATATTAAAAAAACTGGAAATTCCCACAATTTTTTTACATACAGACATTCAGTTTAGGCACTGAGTTCATTGGAGGGTTTGGTTTTATAAATCGACCACGTGTGAGGGTGTGAGTAGCCTTATTTGCCCACTTCCGCTGTTTGCTAATAAAGCTATAAATAAAGAGCCTCCTCCCCTGCCATTGGTCGAATGCAATTCTTGCATAGGAAATTAATTTCCAGCACCATAATTGGTCGGGAGCGGCCGCAGATGACAATTAAGATATCCATTTATATGGAACATTAAACATAACTAAATTATTATAAGTTTTGTTTGTACGAGCCGTGTTCTTTATACACACGTGTGTATATACATATCACTTGTAATATCCATGCATAGAACTGCTTTTAACAATGTACGCAGTAGCAAAACATACAGGGTGAATATTATGTTTCAGGCCGATTTTGTTTGACTGCCATTTTAGTTTGGCAGATATTTCTCAATTTGCATATAGTAGTCGTAGAGTATAGTTGATTTCAATTTATTATGAAGTATTTAACGATAATTCTGTAATCATCAATGGTGATCGTTATCGTCAAGTGTTGAAAAACTTCTTTATGGCCGAATTGGTCGATTTAACTGCAAAAAATGCGGTATCAACAGTACCATGACATCTCACTCATAACTTGAAATTCTTCGAGAAGTTTTTCTCGGCAGCATAATGTCAAATATTTCCGACTATTTTCTGTTGGAATACTTGAAGGGAAAGGTCTACGCCAATAAGTAAATAAAAATTTCGATGCCAAAGGATAGTATTCAAAATGAAATTGCTGAAATAACACGCGAAATATGCTAGAATATCATGAAAAATATAGTTAAAAATCAAGCATCTGTGCCCGCTGCCAGAGGCGGTCAATTGGCCGATGTCATATTCCATACATAATTGTAATAAATCGGTCAAATTAAAAAAACGTGTTTCATTTCTTAGTTATTCAAACAACATCGGCCTGTAACATAATAATCACCTGTATTTCTACGTGCATAACAGATAGATACATTTTAGTAAAATGAAATTAATTGCCAATATTCCCTCTGAGCTGCGAATAAACAAAAAAATATCCAATGAATGTTATCATAATAGGTATAATTTTTTTAATATTTTTTTTCGTCAACTTTGTAAAACAAATGAATTTGATGATTGACATAATATTGCAGACACAGATGCAAGTGCAATCTCTTGTAGTTTTAAAATAAATCTATAAATATATGTAGCATAAGTAAAATTTTGTTTATATTTTATAATATATCAAATAAAATTTTGTACAGGGTGAATATTATGTTCTGGGCCGATTTTGTTCGGCAGACACTTGTCATTTCGCATTTAGTAGTCGTCGAGAGTAGTTGATTACAATTTATTATGGAACATCTGACGCCTCAACTACGTGTTGAAGTTATTAAAACTGTTTTTAAATAATCGTTCGACTTTTGGAAAAGCTCGTTAATAAACAAAACAGCCATTATTGGGGCACTGACAATCCTCAATTGATACAATTGACACCTTTACACTCACGTTGAGTTTCTGTGGTATCATTGGCCCTATTTATTTCAGGATGCAAGATGTAATGCTGTAAACATTAATGGTGATCACTAACGTCACATGTTGGAAAACTTATTGATGGCCGAATTGTGTCGATTGGGCCTGCAATACGTGTGGCTTCAACGAGACGGTGCCACCTCATACACAACCTGAGCTACAATTGAAATTTTAATGAATGAAACAACATCGGCTTAGAACATAATATTCACCCTGTATATTATAATAATAATGATATAATGATTATTAATAAAGAAATCATAACGTTCTTAATGGATTTTTACTTCGCACAATTCTCGCTTAGACTAGCGCGCACTACTCCCGTTTTAGAAGTTACGTTGAAAATTGCTAAAACTTAGTTTATTTAGTAAGACTATTACGGAAATCAATCAGTAATAGTGGGCGCTTCGCGGCTGGGTGTAGTGGGTACAGTGGCTGCGCGCCCACGGCATCACTTTATATTACCTTTATATTATCATTATTTTCCCTGGCGGAAATGTACATTTACATTCAGATATACAGTAAAATATGGATATTTCGAACCATGATCTATTGTTATTATCCAAAAATTCGAATTAAAAAAAAAATTAGGTTTGTTAAGAAAACGCAAGTACATACCTGTTATTAAATATTTATTGAAAATTTCACATTATGAGATTGTTAAAACACTTTGAACACCATAAATAATATGGCGCAGTGCACATAAATAAACTAAATAGGTTTCACACTTAGGTAAATTTTTTGGACAACTTAATTTCATTAGCCAAAAGCCATTCGTGCCCGCAACGAAGTGGGGAGTGGTCAAAAGGCATTCCGTTGACGGGGGTGTGAGGTACGAGATGCGATACCAAAATGACAAAATTTCCACGAATTTTTTTGCTGACGGACGGATTGTTACGCGCGTTTAACCATTCACACTCGTGAATTTACTTCGAATTAAACAAAACAGTTCGAAATATCCATGTTTATTTTGTACTGTTTTGAAACGAAATTCACGGGATCAACAAATAGTTCGAATTAAAGATAAATTCGAATTAACAAAGTTCGAGATATTCGTATTCTACTGTTTAAACATATGTACAATTTATATTTAGTTCATTGGTTTATCATAGTCTGTTGTCTACTGCGCAACCGCGCGTTACGCAAACACATGCAGAAAATGACGACAGTCGTAGTTATTATCAAAGGGACGTATGATCGATATTTAATTCAATATATTTTTCGGTTAATTGATTTTATTTAAAGAGTCACAATTATAATAATATTATGCACTCAAATATCTGCTTGCTTCATTTTTGTACCAGAAGTATAAATTATATCTAACGGGAATTTGTCAATCGAGGCAAGACTAGCGGTGCACAATGGAATCCTGGTACCGACACTGATGTATGGAAGTGAGGCCTGGAGCTGGCAGAAAAGCAACGAAAGTAGACTGAATGCAGTGGAAATGAGATCACAGGCGTATTTGTGGCAAATCAATTTATGACAGAGTAAAGAATGAAGAAATAAGGAAAGAATGTAAAGCTGATGTGAGTATAGTGAGTAAGATTAAGAAAGAATCACTCAGGTGGTTTGGTCATGTAGAACGGATGAATGAGGAGAGAATGGTATGAAAGATATATGACGCAAGTGTTGATGGAACCAGAAATAGCGGACGTCCGCGGAAGACTTGGCACGACCAGGTAGACCAGATAATGGAGGATAGTTCTGTTAGAAGCCTCAACAATCGGCGAGCTTGTATGAGAAGATGTTTGAATGTGGATGAGGCGAGAATTGTGTGTCAGGATAGAAGAGTGTGGCGCTCTGTCCTCTCTGCCCACCCCCGCGGGGAAACGGCGTGATGGTAAGTAAGTAAGTATAAAATAAATATATTTTGAAAAATCTATTATTATTTTTTCACATCTCTAACTTGTGATTGACTGACGCCGCGCACGTGCGAATGTAATATCTCTAGCTTGTTAGTAATTGGCTGGGTAACACTAAACAAATTACACGAATCTAAATATTTCGTGAGGATAAAATACGTATATTAATTTGTATTTTTGAATTGCTGTTAAAATTCTAATATCCGTGCGAGCCTTTAAAAAGTTATAGAATTTCTTGTTTAAATATTATTGCAATAAGGGCGACAGATGTTAATAGACAATAATACACTGTATTAAATTGCTGATTAGATTATATTATATATGGATATAAGATGTTTTTTATATCAAATTAGTAGACATTTAGTGTAAATGAGTTATTGCTGTCTATTCTGTTAACGGAATTAGTTATTGTTATTATTGAATTACGTGGGCCCCATAAAAATGTGTATTTATACATATATAAATTAATAAATTGATTGAAAAAGACTTATGTTACTAAGAAATCTATTTATACTTATATAGTATAGGATGTGTAATAAGATTTAGAAATTTATATAATAGGATTTATAAACATTTTAGGATATATTTTAGTATTTATAAGATATAATCAAACGTATTGGATTGATTTCATTATATTTTAGTTTTATATATTCTTCACGAACATGCACTGAAATTTCTCAGAGAATTCAATTCTGAAATTAATGTTTGGTCTTCGTTTATCTTGCTTAAAACTGAAATTTTTATCATAGCTAACATTCAACGTATGAATTTTATATTAGATTGAATTGGAAGTAGGATTCATTTCCGCTGTTCATCTATAAGTGGAAATGTTTTTTTGGGATTAATTAAAATATTATTTTATATTTATACAAATATTATTAAGTTAGACCTGTGTTACGGCATGGCAAAGGAAGGGTTAAACAAGATCTTTGCATTTTCCACGCATTCAAGTTTCCGATTACTACGGTATCATTTATTGCATTATTTCCCGGTAGCTAATGCTACTAGATTAACACCGGGGTATTTCTATATATTGTAATGATGCAGTAAATGTTTTTGTAAATCGTCGTGTATAAAGGGTCTTTCAACGAGAACGCTCAATTTTAAAATGTAAGTTAAACAGGTTGTATGTGAGATATTCACTCAATTTTTCTTTCATTTGAAAGTATATTTTATGGCATTAAGTGTGGAATATAACGTTGTTCGAATATCCGCTGCGGCTTTGCTCGGTGGCATATTTGGGAGGTCCAATTTTCTATGACTATCGCGTAAATCTGGCTAAATTTACTGGATGGCGTTTGTTACTTTGACCTTGAGGGGGTCAATTGTTTGCGGCTTATTCGTTGATTCGATGATTTGCACACATTTTTCAACCTTTGCCGTAAACTACTTAACAATTGACAATAAATTTGACAGATGTCACTTTAACAACATGGCTGCTATAACCTAACAAATTTTGAGCGTCCCTATTAAAAGACCCTATACGCACACAGCTAGGTCCAAGAACGTACAATGTGTTCGGTATACACCCCGCCGTCGAATTACAAGCTCGGGCACGAGAAAAAATAAATCAGCCAAGAACCGAACCCCTCCTCGTTAATGCGGCAGAGCGGTAATGGATTACGGCAATAAATATTAAGTATTAATTTGATATCAGTTGATCAGCAGCCGTCCGAGGTGTCTGGCGGACATATTATCTGGTTACCCGGAGATCACACGGCCAACAATGGCCTGGGAGGGGCCGGCCATAAACAATCTCGCCCGGGGGCGGGACGAAGCGGCCAACAATTATTAATATCGTATTTCAATTGAATTCGTCTGTAATTTTGATTGTGGTGCAGCGACGGCTGTGCGCTAAACGCGGGATTGTTAACGGAACGGTGATAGTGTATGTAAAATCCCTGCGGTTCCCATATTACTCGATCAAACATGTTCGGGTTGGCGCGTTATTGTAGCGCATCTACAATGTTTGCCGAAGGCCGTGTACACGGATTCGTTCCGCTTCTGAGACATCGAGTTGCGGGCGTGAAGCTGCGGCTGAAGCTCGGCACCAACTCTCTGATGCAAGCGGCGCTCTCACGGAAAGCCGGTTTCCTGACCAGAGAATGGCAACGCTTACAAAATAGCTACAAATACAATAATGGGCGTGACTGAAATGTAATATTTACATTTATATATATTTGTAAATTTTTTAGTTATTAATATTTTCCTTGGTTTTCTTTTCGTAACATAAATAATATTTCGTAACTTTAATGTATTATATAATATGTATTATTTTTCTGGTTAATCGGGTCTACATAAAATAAAAGAAGAACCCGATCACGCTGGAATAAACGTATTATTATTATTATATATATTATATTTAAGTATCACGATGTATCATATAATTTATTAATACTCAAAATGGTTTAAAATGTTATCGAATGCCTTATTGTTCGTCTGCCGCCATAATTAACTTGTGGGAGCGGCGATTCAAATCTATCGCCATCATCTCCGCTACCAGCTGGCTGACGATACAGGCGACATCTGGACCCGAGGGCTAGGCTCCCGTCGACACCGCGACGAGTCCTGATCGCTCCGCAATTTTTTGTTTTTCCTTTTTGTATTCGAAATATACGACTATCCAAAAACCTTTGTATCTTTCCACCACCTACCATCATAAACTCGTCAAGAAGGTCGGCTACCGCATTGTATAATACACAGCGCTGAATTACTAATAATAAACGCACGATAATGTAATGACTAATCTATGTTAGTACGTCCACAGCTACATTGATAGATAAACACAAAAATACAACACGCGTGCGATGGCTAAATTCACAGTTCATATACCTTACCAGGCAATTGACTAACAAGACTGTTTACGCGCCTTGGTACTTCGATTGGCACCACTGAGTCTCCTGGTTTATAATAATGTATATGAGTGTGAGTGTATGTTTGAGTATTACCGCCCTATTTTCGTAAGATAAGAAGACGGTAACCGACAGGTGTTATTCTTATTACATCCCATGCTTCGACCAGTCCAGTGGTCCAAATAACACAAGACAACTTCGGACCAGAAAGACAGCAAAATTAAAGAGGTTAGTGCAGTTTATATATCATATGTGTGCTTATTGTTAATCGGAAACCTGGGAACCAGCTATCGAAGGCATTTACATAAACAAGGACCATACTTTCGTGCACTTATTATCATACTAGTATTGTTGGCACTGAGCAAACGGGATAGGAAATACATTCTCGAAATTAGAATATACAAGAATAGCAGGGAAATACAATCAAAATAGTCACATATAACCGTGTGTCAATCGATTCATTCTTACATTAGTACAACTTTATACAGGATGTGTGCAAAACGTGATATTATATTGTACTGTATTATTTTTTACCGTTATTTTAATAACTTGAAGATTATCCCTGGAATAATAGTACACAATAATTTTAATATTTTTCAAAGGACGGAAGATCTCTTACAGATACACTTTTTAAATCAAAATGCTTTCAAAAGATTGTATTTCTTCCCAGACTTCCAGTTTAGATGGTTATGTTAAGGTTCAATGGTGTTAAGAAGGTACTGCACATCATTGCTTCATTGCTCCTAGACTGTACGACCAACTGCAAAAATCAATTAAATTAGCAGGAAATATAAATTAGTAATTTTTTTTTTAAATAGAGATGCGTACACGGAATACATGTCACATCAATATTCTTACTATTTTCAAACTAATCTAAACGCTTGTGCTATGAAAATAGGACTAACTTGCCGGTGTCCTGGAACGAGGCGCAAACCCCCGACCACTAGATCACTAGGCCAACGTCTTGATCACTACACCAACAAGCTACTTTGTTTAAACGACTATTTATTAATTATTCTACATGTTTCGATACCTATGGATCTTTTTCAAGAAACAATGTATACTGAAATTACAAAATACAAGCATAGATAAAAACAAAACTATAAAATAGCGAATAAGTAAGAACTAATATGCAAACAAATTTAAAAGATGACTATTTGCAAAGATGATTTGGTTATTAATAATATTAAGCTTGCTATTAACACTTTATCTACGCTTGTATTTTTCAATTTCAGTATACATTGTTTCTTGAAGAAGATACCGTAGGCATGGAAACATATAAAATAATTAATGAATAGTAGTTTATACAAAGTATTTTGTATAATTAGTAATATAAAATGAGGCCACAGAGTAATTATGCAAATATAAATATTTTTAATACTAATTAAATATGTTAATTAGATAGAAATACATAAAAAATTACATCACAAACATCACAAAAAGAATATATTCTCCTTAATAAAATATAAATGTGTACAAAAAAAGAAGTTCTAAAATGGATTAAAGGTCTTTAAAAGTATTAAATAATTATATATTTGACATATTTCCCTAGTTCTAACCTGATCAATTTCCAAACATTTTTTATATTTTATATTATTTTTGTTGACAGCTTAATATTATTATTACTGACGATTGACATATAAATTACATTCATTTTTACGAAATCGCATTTTACTTGTAAAGTTAAAAACTTTCAGAAGCTAATTCATTGATAATTAAAACAAATTAAGTAATTAAAATTTCATTTCATTAATATTAATTTTTTTGTTCAACTGGTAGTCCTGGCGCCACTTGGTGAGTTCTACTCAAAGTGCTAATAAGGTAACATACGTATATATAATATTATAAAATAGTACAGTATCACCATAGCTAAATTAGTTTAAAATGTCTACCAGCAATAGAAAGTACCGGGTTCGAATCCCGGTAGTGACTATATCTTTACTGATGATAGATTTTTTCCTTTTTTTTTAGGTGGAACACATTTTTGTTTTGAAGTTACATTTTCAGAACTAGTTCTACGGTATTTTAATACAAATTAAATTAATCAACTAGAAAAACATACAGAAAAATCAACTTATAGAAAAAATATTTAGTTGCTACCGGAAATTTTTCGCTATATTAAAAAATAATAACAAAATGTATTAAATACTAAATTAATGTATTAATTATAATTATATACATATAAAATCAATTTTGTTGAAAAATATTGTTTTTGCATCTCGGAATTCGAACCTGGATCTCTATTTCCAATCCGGGAAAGTAAGTACACTACCAATTGTGTTATAACGCCAGTATTTTTCTTGACAAATTTTCAAACCTGTATGTTACATTTTTCAAATTAATACACCTGTCGTTCCATTATTTGAAAGCCATCTACATTATTTTTACAGAATCTCAAATACCTTTGAGTAAACCGACTGCAGACGCCAGAATTAACAATTCATTTTTATTAAATTTTTGGACACATTGATACAACATATATTATTAAGGAAAACACATTCTTATTGCGAAGTTGTAATTATTCAGAACATAGGTCTGTGATATATGGCGTCTGCAGTCGGTTTACTCAAAGATATTTGAGATTCTGTAAAAATAATGTAGATGGCTTTCAAATAATTTTATTATTTATTATTTATAACTATATTATACATATAAAAAAAATTGTTTGGACTGTGCCCGTCTCACTAGAAAATTCTGTGTCGAGATAATGGAACGGCAGAGGTATTAATTTGAAAAATGTAACATATAGGTTCGAAAATTTGTCATGAAAAATACTGGCGTTATAACACAATTGGTAGTGTGCTTCCCCGGATTTGAAATAGAGATCCAGGTTCGTATCCCGGTAACGCAAAAATAATATTTTTCGACAAAATTGATTTTATACGTATATATTTATAATTAATACATTAATTTAGTATTTAAAAATATATCTATTTATGTTAAAACTCAGAGAGATTGTACTCTCATCTGTGCCTGCAATATTATCTCGACAAATTAGTCTTGTCAATAAAACGTACAATTTTACACTTATATGCATTAATTTAATTATTTTTATTTCAGATTACAAATAATTGACGTACGCTGAGAATATTTCAGATGCTCGCTAAAGTCCAAACCGCTGCGCGCGCGCAGCTTACTGGGAACATTGGTCAAACAGGTTTAATTATTTTTACTGTACAAAAAACGTATAAACTAAAAGGACTATTAAATTGCATTATTTAATTAAAATGAATATTTGAGATTTGCTTATTATTTTTCCCGAGTTAAACCCCGACAAAGAGGCAATCTTTTTAGAGATTAGACAAAAAAAAATTTCAGTTGTAAATAATTCATCAGTGAACTTTAAAAAAAACCCAGTAAATATCGCAGTTTCTTTCACGCCCGGAGGCTGAGCCGCCCGAGTGATCTTATTAATCAGTTCACGATGTTGGGCTCTCGATTTATGAATCACCCTGTATCTGTGTGTGGGAGGAGGTGCGCCGGCCCATGAGCGCACAAACGTCTCCCCTCCCAGCCTAATCATACAGAAAAAGATAAAAGAAAAAAAGTAATAATAACTGAAATCAAGATGCTAAAGTTAAACGCTCTTTTAATCACCGTCGTGTTTTCGATTTCCAGCACAAAATAAATCAATTTGAGAAATTATAACTTGGCAGTGATCGTGCTGGAAACAAATATTTATCTATTCGCAAATCGGTGAGATTCGGTCGCGGCAATTTCGAGAATGGAACTCTTTTGAGATTCTCAATATATTGTGCGACTTCAAATGTCACGGATTGAGCAGCGGCGTAGCTGCCGCCTGGGCGGGCTGGGGCGACCGACCTCGCGGGGGCCCGAAGCCCCGGAAAGCCCAAAATTGTTGAACAAGTTCATAGATCACAACAATTGAATCATGCACTCATACGAGGGTAAATATGATTTTTTACACTTAGTTATATCAATTTCTTAGTGTGAAAACATTATTAAAACAATACAATTATGAGATCAAAATGTAAAACTTCTCGCAAATATTAAAAATCATAAACAATTCTCAGAGGTTTAGTTGAGCTGAATCTTAGTATCATGTACACATATTGAGACAATTATCTGGAGATCAACTTGAGAAAGAGACAAAAATACGTGTACACGATGTTTGATTTAACAGCTTACAAACAAATTCGATATATATAGACAAACGTCACATAAAACCATACATACCAATCAAAAACTAATAATTTTAAAAAATTTAACAAACAAATTATCCCATTTAAACTGCTGCTGAGAATACTCAAATTCACCCAACTGATGAACGGACCATCAGTGATCAATGGATTGACTCAAAATCTCTATCTCGGCGCAGGCCATCAATGACGAATGAATGAGTGAATCTTAAATTTAAATATAAAATAATTTCGTGATGCCATATCAAACTTATAAATCAATTTTAGGACATTCAGTAACAGTAGCAACCATTCATCCCTTACATTAACTATTTATAAGGAATGTACCAAATAGTATGAAAATATAAATAAACATTAGATATTAATATTCTAGTAATTATTTTCAATTAAAAATAATTTAAACGAAATGTGTTTTTGGGGGGCGATAAACGTGTTTGGCTGGGGAGCCGATAATTTGTTGCTGCGCCACTGGATTAAAGTTAATTTCATTTTAACCTTTTATATGTATATAGACAGGACAAGGAAAGCAGCAAGATGATTCTTGCCAAACCGCATCGCACATCTCAGATTGAACAACTTAACCTGATTCTTCATATTCAGGAAATAATCAGGCAGGGTAAACATTCAGGAAATGATCAGTATACCGGAAATTTAATAAATGATCTGTTATGCGATGGCGGCTGTCCGTGGTTATATAATATCTAGGGGTTAGACCAGGAGTCAGAAACTTTTTTTGTATGCAGGTCAAAATCAACCAAAGTATGACTATTAAGAAGACAGTTCGGGTCAATGAGTATTTTCATTTTAAAACAGCCTGTTAATGAATAATAAGATAAATTTATTGAGAAAATTATTACAAAATGCTTTTCAACTCTTTTTATAGTAAGCAAGTCAATTAAACTAAACATATACTCGTGCTCATTGGGCCACGCCTGACGGACGGACCACGCTATACATATTTATGTTTTATAATTTATTTATACGTATTATACTCAATTTGTGGAACTCAAGTCAGTTAATTGAAATTATCGAATGGGTCACTTGGTGACCCGCGCGTCATAGGTTGCTTGGTGACCCGCGGGTCATAGGTTAGATCTTCCTAAGACCGTGTATCCGTCTTTTAGAATGTGTAAATTCTATTATATATATAAAGGTTAGGTTAATAGTTTAATAAAAAAAAAATAGAGTTTTTATCTGGTTTCGTAATATTGCCTTAATAATTCGTGATTAAATACTAATTAAATGTATTTATTAGAAAGATATACATATATAATCAATTTTACAAAAAAAATATATTGTTGTCGCTACCTGGATTCGAACTTGGATCTCTTTCCAATCCGGGGATGTTGCATTATCAAACTATGCTACGCAGACTGCGCCTTTGTCGACGAATTTTCTAACATATTTTTCAAATTAATACATCTACCGTTCCATTATTTGAAAGTCATTTACAAAGGTATTGTCTGCTGTAGCATAGTTGTATAATGCACCAGCAACAACAATATATTTTTAATTTAATTTAAAATTGATTATATATGTATATCTTTTAAATTAAATACATTTAATTAGTATTTTTTTAAATATCACAGACCTACGTTCTGAATAATTACAACTTCACAATAAGAACGTTTTCTCTTTAATATTTCTTTATTAATTTTACCAAGTTTACCATTTCGACTATTACCATTTCGACTATTACCATTACCTTAAATTTGTATGAACCGCTTCATCTCATGCTGCCTGGCGTCGCGGGCTGCGAATACCATCGACTGCTAGTCCGAACGAACGTCAACATGTATCGGTAACTTCGCACTAAGGAAAAACTCTCCACAACATGCAAGAAAATAATTTTTTCATACTTTGCACAGTCATGAGCACATCGACCGAGAGAGAGAGAGAGAGACATTTCATTAAACATATAAATTTCACATTCCATTTTATTTTAAATTAATTCTATCAATTTCTGTTTTATATATAATATATTTTATGCAACTTGTACAGCTGCACATGTTTTTTTATAATTAATTTTGTAAAAGCCCATAAGGACGCGAATACAATATAAATAAATAAATTGACGTCTGTCTCTCTGAAGATGTCCCTATTATCTGCATTTCTAGATTGTGTCACTACAATCAAAGTGGCTGAAATATATCAGTTGGCTATGAAATTGGACTAAGTCTCCGAGATTTGGTGATAAATATCGGTATGCATCAGCTGATTATTCAATCAACAAGGAATGACTCCGCTTACGTTGTAACTGACAATACTGCATACTTATATAGCATAATGACTATTCATCGTATTGTGATATACGTATGCCGTATTGTCATCACATTCGTAGTCAGATACATTTAATTTGTTATAATTAAATGTATCTAAATCCAGTAGAATTTAATGAATTTATCAAAATCTAGTAGAATTTAATGAATTAATAAAAATCTAGTAGAATTTAATGAAATAAAAAATATTTTAAATCATAAGTTAGTCATTTTCAATGCGTTTTAAAAGTTAATCTTCCATTAGTTCCGTACACCAGTCCTACTCGTAATAAACGTATTTAGTATTTTTTAATTATGATTTTAATCATATTACAGAGTCGCGTATGGCAACTGACTTGATGCAATCTTGATGATCGTTCGATGCCCTCCTCCAGTAGCCATATTATATTAATATTTTCAATGGTTAGAACGTCCAATATCATGAATATAAAATCATAAAAATGGCAGCGAATAAATTAAAAGTAATAACATTATATAACGTAATATTACGAAGAATCAGCGCCTCGGGCAGCTGCCAGTTGAGCTCGCAGTTTGTTCCCTTACCTTTAGAAGTACAGATTTAAAAAAATCCCTTTCAGCAAAGATTGCAAAAATCATTTAGATTCCGTCTGCGTGTGAAAATGTGTTTTTTACCTTTTTCTTTAGGTCCATATAGATGGTAAAAGTGTAAAGAAAATGACTGAATATTATCAATAGAATCCGCGTTAACTTTGTAGAATTTCATCATAATGGATGGATATAAATAAAGTAATGTTATTACTCTACTTGAGTTTATTAGCACTACTCGAGTTTCGAGAGAAACAGTAACTCTCATCGATAGGTGAAGTATTAAATTGACCACACATAAATATAGGAGACAAAGCTTAGATATTTGACATACAAATAATTAGGTACTGACAGATCGAGAAGAAAGGGGGCTGGTAGACGGTGGAGGGGTGGTTGTAACGTGAATATTGAGTAGTGCGGGAATATACTCGAGTAGTACTAATAAACTTAAGTAGAGTAATAAAATTGTTTTATTTATATCCATCGAAAATGACTGAAAATAAATATTTTGGAGTCGTAATAGTTTATAAATTGAAGTTTTCGCAAAATACAAGACACGTGATTACAAATATTGCTATAAATCTGACATCTGGGAAGAATATAAAAAAAAAATTTTGTTACTACCGTGATTCGAACCTGGATCTTTTCCTATCCGGGTAAATGAATTAACCGATTGTATTTTGCACTTTCAAATTGATAAATATGTCGTTTCATTATTTTAAATCGATCTTCATCATATTTACGGAATCACAAACACATTTGAGTAAAATCCGTTAGAAAACGCCAGAATTAATTTATAATTCATTTTTATTAAATTTTGGTAACATATATATTTTTAAGGACACATTCTTATTGTGCGGTTACAATATTTTAGAACACAAGTCTGTGATATTTTTAATACAAATTAAATGTATTAATTAATCACAGACCTATGTTTTGAAAAATAGCAACTTCACAATAATAATGTGTTCTCTTAAAAAAAAACCTCTCTATTATTGTTTCTCATATAAACTGTATGCTGAAGCAGCATTTTGATTTTGGCTAACAATGAAGAAATGCAATAATTATCAGTACAATGCTGAAAGACGTCTTTTAAACAGAAAATTATGTCTTTTAAACAGAAAATTTATTTAAATGTTTTGGAGTTTATTTTTTAAATCCTCAGTCATCAGATATTATTTATTAAAAACCAGAATTTCTTTTAAAAAAGGCAAATCAGTGTGAGCTGAAGATCAAATCTCAGAAATCAGTGAAGTGCAGTGTGATGAAGATTTTATAACAATGAGATAAGTTATAGTAAAAAAGGAAATATTGTTGAGTTACGAATTTTTAAAGTTTTTGAACAGTCGCCATTTTAAAACAAGATGGCGGATCAGGCAGATTAACAACGTACACAGCTGAGATATTTATCACGGCAATTTTTCAGCAAAGTTTGATCGAAATCTGATTAGAACTACGAAAATTATCGTGTCTGCAAAATCTGTTTTATTCCATATACAGTCCTATGACAAATCGTTATGGCCACCCATAAAAATTACTAATTCAGTCATTTTAGGATTTTAAAATTAATTTTTGGTTTTATCCATTCAGTTTGTTTTTAAAATCAAAACATGTTTTGTTGAACTTCTTGCTGTACTGTTTTTACTTGTCCCCTTTTTCTTTTTTAACCTTCATTTTTTCATTAAGTTCAACTCAATTATAATTCAATGTGCTCTTTATTGTATTTATTTTGTTTTTAAGATAAGTTACTTTAATTTTATTTAACCAAAAATATTATATTATTAGACTTAGATAAGGTCAATAAGTGTAAGCAAAATGTTGAAGGAAACATCTTAGTTCTGAAAAAAATTGCAAAAGACTTATGTTGATGCGATGTAGGAATTTGGTATAGGAACAGAATAATAAAGGCTGAAGGACCGACCAGGAAGAATACAACTTACCTGGATTTTCTCCATTGTAGTCACAGCTCTCCTAAACTTTAGGAACAACTTCACTGATGTACACGGAGCACTCTGAATACAGTAGTAGTTTCGGCACGCGCCGCGAGAAAACCGAAATACCTAATAGCTACTGTAACTGTTCAATTAAACCAGTGTAATGAGCACACAGCATTACGTTCACTTGTTGAGAGTTCAAAGTCGTGCTCTGTGGTAATAGGAGACGAGGGGGGGAACAGACAGGTATAGTAAACATAAAGAAGCATCCACACACGAGTACGGCGACCGGCGATCCTTGATAAATACCAAACACCCTTGAAGATTTCTGTGACAACTTATCGCCCAAATGAAAGGTGTCCTGATTTTATATTTCATGTTACGTATAATAATTTACGTAATAATGTTACGTAGTTTTAGCGCCCCGGGCAGCTGCGTGTTAAGACCGCAGCTTAGTCCCTTACCGTTTGAAGTACAGGCTTAAAAAATATATAAATAGCTATTTAAAGGATAACAAGTTTTCTAAAATTAAAATGTCTCATTTAAAATTTACATTTCAAGTTAATTTACGAGCTTTTTATTTTAACACAATTCAGCATAAAGCAGGTTGCGTTTTCTTCGTGTTTTCGACACAAGACAAAATGAAGTCGTAAGGCATTAAAATGAGTTATGGGGTAACTTTAAACTGTATGTAATTTAGATGCAAACCTGATTCTGTATATCGTAACCTGATTCTCCTTTAAAGATCTCTGGAATATTTAGTATATTTATCAATCGTTATCGAAGATAATAATTTATCACACCGGATACGAAGGTGTAAATAATGACACAGATGTTTCATATTTCTTAATCATATACCTGGTCGATCTGGTTTTGGCTTCAGGTTTTTCATGTATTAAATATGCATGGGCACTCACTCCGAGAAAACCGATATTGAAAATAAAAGACACGTCGTTTTATTTATTTATATATTTTTATAATAAATACATAGATGAAAACATGCCACGTGAATAGTATTACTGAGCATATTATTAATAGAGATTTTATAATACCTGTTTTCAAATTGTTACCTTAAATTATACAGGGTGAATATTATGTTCCAGGCCTATTTTGTTTGTCCGTCATTTTTGTTTGGTAAATATTTGTCAATTCGTATTTAATATTCGTAGAGAGTAATTAATTACAATTTATTGAAAAATATCAAACGTCACAGCAACGTATTGAAGCTATTAAAATATTTTATCTAAAATAATGACAATGCTGTAACTATGTAACTATAATAGTGGTCGTTATCGTCACACGTTGTAAAACTTCTTGGTAGCCTAATTGGGTCAATTGTGCAACACATGTGGTTTTAACAGGATGGTGCCACCTCACATACATCCCGAACTACGCTTGAAATTTTGCGAGAAATTTTTCCCGACCGCATAATGTAAAAAAGTGGTGATATCGACTGGCTTCCTCAATCACATTGACGACGGCTCCCAACTATTTTCTATGAAGCTACATGAAAAAAAAGGTCTACACCAATAAGCCAATAACAGTTCTGATACTACAGAACCATATTCGAAATGAAATTGCTGAAATAACACGCGAAGTGCGTGATAATGTTATAAAAAATATGGTTAAAAGAGCACGCATTTCTGCCGCTGCCGAAAACAGCTACTTAGCCGATATGATATTTTATACATAATTATATTTAACCAAATAATTAATTAATAAAAACAAAATTAAAAAATTGTGTTTTGTTTCCCAGTTATTCAAAAACAACATTGATCTGGAACATAATATTCACAATGTATCAACTAACTTACCAGATAGGATGGACTCACGACACTCGTCATATCCACGTTCATACACCTTTTTCTGGATTATTGATGCTTCTAAAAAGGTCGATTCAAGTATTCCACGTATATTTTCTATTTTTGATGCCATGAACACTCGCGTCGTATGCCTTTCTTAGCATTCTCTCCTCATTCATTCATTTAATATATCCAAACCACCGAAGCGACCCTTTTTTAATCTTGTTCACTATGCTAAGATCAGCTTCATGTTTACTCCTAATTTGTTAATTATTTAATACCAGCTTCAGGCTTTACTTCCACACGTTAGTGTAGGTACCAGTACTCCTTTTCGTTCCGTTAGTTTCGCCTCAGCTAAAAAGTTTTCATTAGACATTACTGCATTCAATGCACCCTTAATTTTATTTTCTACAGTTCTCCCTTCTTTTAATATCTTTCTCATATTTTCCGAAAAAATACACAAATTCTTCTACTTGTTTCAAACATTTAGTACCTACCAGTACTTTGCACGTTGCCTTATCTCCTTCTCCTTCTAGAATACCATCACTTTTGTCTTGCTAACCTTAACATTTATTTTATCACGCTAATTATATTATCAAACAAATAATAGATATTTCATAGAGACGAAGCTATTTTTTATTATATTTAATGGAAAGATGTGAATGTATGGGTAATTTCGGTTGTAAGTGTTTTCACATAGTAACATATATACATAAAAAATTGATAGATATGGAGATTGATTAATGGGTGATAATGGTGAATTTTATATGTTAAATACTAATTTAATGTATTCATTGTAAATATATACATACTCGTATAAAATCAATTTTGTCGAAAAATATTGTTTTTGCGCTACCGATATATACATATAAAATTGATTTTATATGTATATATTTATAATGAATACATTAAATTAGTATTTAAAACATCACAGACCGCATGTTCTGAATAATTACAACTCCACAATAAGAATGTGTTCTCCTTAATAATATAAGTTGTATCAATGTGTCCAAAATTTAATAAAAATGAATTGATAATTCTGGCGTCTGCAGTCGGTTTACTCAAAGGTATTTGAGATTCCGTAAAAAAAAATGTAGATGGCTTTCAAATATTGGCGCTATAACACAATTGGTAGTGTACTTCCCTGGATTGGAAATAGAGATCCATGTTCGAATCCCGGTAGCGCAAAAACAATATTTCTCCACAAAATTGATTTTATATGTATACATTTAGAATTAATACATTAAATTAGTATTTAAAACCAAACAAAACAGACCGTCTGTTCTGAATAATTACAACTCCACAATAAGAATGTGTTCTCGTTAATAATGTTATATTTGTACAAAGTGATCACTTAGTCAGCCGAGGACAGCTCGTAAGCCCTGCAATCAATGTAATATTGTAAAAAATAGCTTCGTTCTATAAGATATCTATTTTTAATTTAATAACAGTGCCTTTTTAGGTGAAAATCCAGTAATTGTGTGTTTTTGGACGTATTCAAATATTGCTAATTATATTATCAACTTATTAAACTTCTTAAAAGAGTAAATTGTTTCATTATCTACTTCGCATGCGACATTATTTTTTAGTGTTTTTTTTTACAAATAATCTATCTTATCATTGTTCCAATAATTCGTATTGTAATTGGTGTAATACTTTCATTACATTCCGCAGCTTTTATACTTATCTGTGTATCCGATTTAAAATTATTACGTAACCTCGACAACTACTTGTAAAGTTTGTCTGTCTCGAGACAGATTATTCTAGTGATACAGGCGTAGTTCAATGCGAATTTTCTGATAAACTTGACTTTTTAAATAGTGGCCAACCACATATCTCGCTGAATTGATACCATCAGTACAAAAGTTAATTTTTTCTAAATGTGTAAAAATAAAAATAAAAATGGGCCTGATTTTACTTTTGAGATCATAATTTGTTTTTTTTTTTTTGTTTCCACTTTGAACCAATGAAAATAGCGAATGATTTTTTAAATTAGATTTACCACAGCTGGAGGCATTGCGTTGTTGACAATAACGATCACGTGGTCCGGCCATTATTGGCCGGTACAAACGCATGACATAATCTGTCACCAGAGTGAGAATACAGCCAACAACGTACATGGATATTATTATAAACCAACAGGGTTTCAGATTTTGTTATAATTTAAATTACGTCGTTGGAGTGGGAGAAGGCGGCTGTTTTGTTTTGAGTGGATACCATATTTTTTTCAGGGTCCTAGAGTGCATTTGAGCAAAATTTGGAACGGACATCATTCGATATAACATACATTTGTATAGAGGTGATGTGACGGAGTGGCTAGAGGAATGGAGCAAGATTCCATCAACCGAACTCTTGAACAACCACTTTTGTAATATTAGCAATATGCAGACGGGCATTATCATGCTGAAAAATCACTTGATGCCGTCATCCCGATCATTCACAAAGGAAACAATTGGTTATATTTCTCGGGATCAATTCACGATAAATGGGATCATTCACAAAGGAAATAATTGGTTATATTTCTCGGGATCAGTTCACGGTAAATGGTTTTAGCGATCTCCAATGCCTTAACACCTTAGCACAACTCTAACGTTTTTTTGTATTTGACACTCCATATTTTTCAGCTAATAATTAACAAATCTACAAATTCAAAAATTCAGAATGTATTCAATTGAACAATTCTTCGGCATTAAAATAATACTAACATATCAAAAAAAATTATTCTATGCACAAAAACGCTACTACCTTATACATTAATCCAATACGTATTTGAAAATATGAAAAAAAAAATTGCAGCCGGTGGCGTGCCTCTAGGAAGACCCTATAATATTTTTTTCTCTACATAGTTAAGGGATGAGAAATCGTACTGTCAACCAAATGAATTTTACACAGATTAAAAAATGTAATTAATTTCTGTTTTCTAAAATGCACGCGAGCTAATCACATCACTATCGAGCAGTTTTAAATGGCCTATCCCGTCACGTCATCGCCCGACACGCAAATAATTTACTCCTTACAAATTACGAATCATGTTTCACTCCTTCGGTATTACAAATCATGTTTCGTTCCTAATAAATAACGAGGCTTGTTTCGCCCGAAACATGTTTCGGGTGAGCGCGATTGGCTCTTTAATAATGGTGTTAAAAATCGCCCAAAATTATTATCAAATTAAGAAATTAACGCCGATTACGAAACCAACTGTCGGAAGTCATTTTTCAGCCCCAAAAACGCCAGCAAAATTGTTTTACTTTCCCATATTGTATATTTAGATACAGGATCATAAACAATAGACGCCAATTAACTACAATGTTTTAATTTATACGTAATTGAGTGATATTAAAAAGGGCGGGAAAACTCGGTGGCGACGCGGTCGCAAGTCATTAAGTCAGGATGGTAAAGTTTACACAATATGATCATATTCATTCTGCAACTGACGATTATCGTTCTAATCACAGTCGCAGTCTAACCTGAAAACAGATCAATTCAGTAGCGTAACAACAAGCTGCCAAGTCCCCCGGACTCGGGACGTGTACATCTCTCTAGAATAGGTACAAAGATTTTTTAAATACATTAAAAATGAAAATAACTACAAGATTATTATTATTCAATTATTATTCACTTTAAAATTTCGTTAATAAATTATTTTATGTAAAAAAATTCACATTTCGAAAACTAGAATAATCTCAAAAAAATATGTAACGAAAAAGTGACCAAACAAATACGTCGTACTCGTTATCATGGTGAACACATATTTTATTCAGTACTATTTTGACATATTTTAGAAACACATGTTCTAGAATTAAAACGTGTCCTTTTACGACCTGGTAGTTATAGAATTACCTACATAAAAAAATTTCACAACGTACGGTCCTAAGTAATTGTTGTTTTTGTGATAATATTTAATTATTTTCTTCGTTCCCAGTAATCTGCGCACATGCAATGTTTACATACAACCAAGATAGTAATTAATATACTCTTTTTTAAGTTGCGATTCTTCGTTTTGCGATGATAATATTAATTTATTAATTTTATTTATTTACTTTTAATAAACAGACCGTTAACACTCCAAACTTTGTATATCACGCCAAGATATAAGCGTGTTAATATTCACTTTTGGACCTTGCAAACTTGAAGGGATTAAAATCATATTTTTAAATCATATTTGGTATCTATTAACGACAGGTCCCAGCTTTTGATAGATAAGTCAAGACCTTTAAAACCCAGTCTTACCCTGTGCGGTGTCTTCCATTTCAAATAGAGATGGCAATTAAAAGGTTATAGTTTGGATGACAGAGCATATATAGCAGAAAATACGAATTGTACATTGACAGAATACATATGAAAATGAAATGTTGTAGTGCAATATTGGTTGGTCAAAAAATAATTGAATTTTTTTCTATATATTATACAAAAACTTTATTAAACTATATAATATAGTAAACTATATAAATAAAGTGAAACCTCGATCGATTGCTCCTCGAATAATCGTTTTCCCGCGTGTATCGTTTATTTCTTCAAGACCCGAATTAATTTCATGAAAAACAACCAAAAATTGATTGCATGGATCGTTTTTCTATGCATCATTTTACCTCATTAATCGTTTAAATTACGTAGCATACTTCAGCAGTCTACAATTTGTTTCGATTAACAGCACTCGTAAACAATGATAGGAACATGAAAATGCAGGAAAACGCTGCTGCTGACACAAAGTTTCATTCATTTTTTTTTTAATATTTCTGTGCAGCTTCCTAATTTTATTTTTATTTAAACACATTTATACATGTGAAATATATATTAAACATTTAATTATGAAAAATGTAACTTTTTTCCGTATTCCCGAATTCGTTGTTTATTTCAATAGGTCCATTCAAAAACGATAGATAGATGTTTAACTGTATATGAAATCAGAATCCATAGGATTAGCGATTCTTTTCTGCGGGATTTGTAGATTTGTTTAAGAAAGTCCAGTGAAAAAAGCTCTAAACGTTTTTACCTTCATGCAAAAAGGGGTGCGCATTAAGTCATCGCTTTTCTTCCACAAAAAAAAAAAAAAAATTCATCCATCATCCGCGGAAGGCGTGCACAGTTGCGTTATATATCACGACCGTACCATTAAGTAATTAGCGGTGTACCTGCACAGGGTGCTTAGTCAGGCTATATTCCAAATAATGACGTCTCGCCAGACTGCGAAAAAAATCTGAAAATAAAATTTATATTCTCAAAAATAAACAGATGATTTTTGTAATGCGCTGAGCTACTTACCACGTCAAGAAAGCAATTAACGTATAGCGTACAGATTCACTCTGTTAGATATTGCGTTTTTATTTTATCACTATTCTGATTTTCAGTGTCGTAGCAACAAATAATCGGGGCCCGGGGTAAATAATACCCACTCATTACAATAATATATCCCGACCCACCCATATACAATAATATATCTCGTATCACTTTTTTTTTACTGAATAATATTATTTTTTAATCAATTAGAAAGACGTACATACAGATAAACTCAATTTATCGAAAAAAAAATTGCTGCCACCGGGATTTGAACCAAAATCTCTTCCTATCCGGGGAAGTGCGATAATCAATTACACTACGTCAGTCTCGTAAACAGTTGACAAATTTTCGAAATTTTTTGCAGCTATTTCAAATTGATTAATCTTACAATCCATTTATTTAAAAGCTATCACCTTTTTATCGCAAATACCTTTGAGAAAAATTCGCTAGAGATTTTTCAATTTCATTTTATTAAAGTTTATTACAATTTATATATTTTTAAAATACAAATTAAATGTATCAATAAGAAATATATACCTTTGAGTAAAACTCGATTGAAGACGCAAGAATTAAATTAATTAATCAATTTTATTAATTTTAAATTGTTGGTTGAAAGAGCTACTACATATAGGTTTGAAAATTTCTCGTTTACTTACTAGGTTGACATGGTGTAATAGTTAGCACATTTCCCCGGGTAGGGCAAATTTGTGGTTCGGATCCTGGTGCCAAGCAAAATACTTTTTCGATTAATCGATTTTATCTGTATATTTTTCTAATTGATACTTTTAATTTGTATTAAAAATATCACAGAACTACGTTCTTAAAAAAACTGCATCTTCACAATAATAATGTGTTCTCCTTAAAAATATTATTACTGATATTTAAAAATTGTACTATTAGATACAATAGTTAATAAGGTACAAATAGCTGCATTACCTACTACTGCATGTCAACGCACTGGTTGGACTGTCAAATGGTACCTCGAAATTATTTTTAACTTAAATAAAAAATACTTATTCATTCGTAAAAAGGTTTTATTTGTCCACAATATTCCTCAAATTATTTGTTTTCTTTAATAATTTATTATTCTTATTAATTTTATTTATTTATTTTGTTGTCTTAAAATATTTACCATAATTATTAATTGTACTTTTATTTTTAATTAAATATCATATCTTCACTGCTTGAAAGTTCAGTAAGAACATCATATCATCAATATATATATCAAAGTATATATATTATATTACCTTACCTTGGAAAATATATGATCAGCTCTCCCACCACCGTGATTTAAGACCACGCTTGGGGTGAATTGAACCGTTTGACTCGCAATTCTATTTCTTTAAAAAATATTTTTACCAACATCTCAAATATAACGCGATCTTAAAAATATTTGCCCAATACTTTGAAGAAAACAAAAATCTCCTATACATTTTTGGGAAACAAAATGCTACTAAATATAAACACAATTAGGTGTGACATTTTAACCTACGTATGTGTCTTATAAGATCAAGGCTTTGAATCTTAAATATAACATAACATATAACTTATCAGTGAGACGTACGATGAATGACCTTATATTTATATACAGGATCATCAATGGTATGATAGACTGCCCCCAGATTGTTGGTCTGCTTGACTTTCACGCACCATTGAGGTCATCGAGACACAATTCATGGTTCTATTACAGTGGTAATGTCAGAACTCATGCATTAGCTAACTCCGCAGTCCTCATAATGCATTCTTTGGGGAATGAATATGCAGAGGTAGTGGACATTTTTGCTGTAAATTTAACTCTTTATAGGACTACATTATTACAATTTTTTGTGTCTCATCTCAATAGTGACAAATAAATTGCTTTGCTTCACATTTTATATTTATTTTTTATTTTCATTATGAAGAAACATGCTGACATTATGTAATTTTTTTCTTTGTGTGTTGCACTTCTGCTGAATTATGCCCAAATTGGGCATGTATAATAATAAATAAATAACAGGAACCTTATTATTTTAAAATTTATTTTATATCCATATTTTTCTAATTAATACATTTAATTAGTATTTAAAATATCATAGACATATGTTCTGAATAATTACAACTTATAAGAATGTGTTATCCTTAATAATTATTTTCAAGTTTTTAGTGTATAAAAACATCGCGTCATATTCGGACCAATACAATAACTAGTATTTCAAAGGAAATTGATAAATGTAATGTATCAATTTTCTTTCAAATTTACGTACAAAGATTACAACGTTACGGACACACATCGGACGATTATAAACATTATTAATAATTCTGATGCAGTATTAGCGAAAAGAGCCAGTTTAACTTAACATACATGTTAAGACAACTTGTTAAACGGAAAGCTGGCCCCGTTTCTCGGTCGAGGCTTGAGCTTGTGTTAATCCGCGGTTCAGGGCTGTTATTACGCACTTACAAGTGTTATCCTAACCGCCGCTGAGAGCAGGCTGCTCGCTTAATCTCCACCATACATCTCTATCACGCTGCCCGGCCGCAGGTGCGCTGAATCCGATGTGCCCCTGATTGAAAAATATTAATTACAAATTTTGTTTCCCCTTATACCATTATTATTAATTATCACAAAATCACGCATCAAATTTAAAGAAAAGAGTATAAATAAAATGCCACTAAAAGTGAAAACGTATTTAAAGGGGATGTTGTTAATTCGTAGGTAATCAAAGAGAAATATAACGTAACAAACCAGTTTTTTTATTATTAAAAAAAAATAGAGATGTAATATTAATATCTTCTTTCTCTTTCAGTCGACGTGCTCATTACTGATCATTGTGATCATCGCGATCCTGGACGTACAGACTGAATATTATGTTCCAGGCCGATGTTGTTTCTAATTTACTAAAAAATGAAGCACAATTTCTTAATTTTATTTTTATTTATCAATTATATAATTTATTACAATATGTTTGTAATATAATATTAGCCTAGTAAGCGCCTCTGGTAGCGACACAAATGCATGCTCTTTTAACCATATTTTTCGTAACGTTCTCGCACACTTCTCGTTGTATTTCTGCAATTTAATTTCGAATATTGTCCTGCAGTATCGGAATTGTTGCCGACTTATTGATGTAGGTTTTTTTTTAAAGTACGCTTAATCAGGTGATCGAGGAGGCTAGTCGAAATTACCATTTTTTGACGTCATGAGGCCGGGAAAAATTTCTAGCAAAGTTTCAAGCATAGCTCGAGCTATGTGTAAGGTGGCACCGTCCGGTTGAAACTGCATGTGTGGCAGGCATAATCGATTCAATTCGGCTACCAAGAAATTTTCCAACATGTGACGATTGCTATCACCATCAATGGTATGCCATTATTATTTATAAAATGTTTGATAATGGCTTCAACAGATTGTTGAGGCGTTAAATGTTCCATAATAAATTGTAATACTCTTTACGACCAATTTTCACCCTGTATTTAATAGCGAGGCTCCTGTTACTACTATTTCTGACTTTATCTATCTCTCACTCTTATTCCCTTGTGATTACCAATTTTTCAGCGATTACCAATTTCTATAGATTGACTCTAAATGACATGCCAAATACGAAAAATTTATTTTCCTTCATATTTTTAGTTTAGTTTATTTTTTTTAAGGCATATAAATATGATATATTCATGGAAATTAATTTTCCGATAAACTGGCCAAGGAGGCCACTCTTTCCGGAGTTTTCCCCCATCAATTCCGTATCACGATGTATGACAGACTTAATATGGTAAAAAAACGTACGAATTCTATCTGGACTGCACAACGGATGGTTCCAAATAATCATAAGGGTAATCGTCTTAAAGTAATTCAAGGATCTATTCCCCGCACCTCATGGTTCTCAAAAATGAAAGTCTCCAAAAGAACAATATCAAATATCTCTAGAATGAAAATTGGGCATTGCCAGGTGGCCTCTTATTTGTTCAGATTGAACTTGATAGATTTCCCAATGTGTGAGTGTGGTGTCGAGGAGGAAACCCTTGACCATGTCTTTTTTACCTGTCCATTGCGGATCACAGGTTCTTTTTAGAGTGATCTCATCAATGGTAATTTTCAGCTCCCGGTTAACTTGTGTCATCTGTTAGAACAAAAATATGTACGTCATCTAATAAATAAATAAATAAATTCGTACTAAATTCAAACTATGCTAAACTCTTGCGCCTAGAATAGGAGATTATCGATCGAAAAAGACCTGGACAAGTACCACAACGATGTTTGGATGCGTTGCGTCTAGCTATAGAGACCCTGAAATGCAATTTTGAGGGTGTGTCTCGTTTAATTGAGGGTACTGTATGGTGACCTCAAAACCTCAGTGACTATCATCAGACCTTTTAGTCGAAATAGACTCAACTTATATGAAAATTCTGAAAATAATTTTCTCTTTAATATTTTGCTACAAACATTTCAAATTTATTTTATCGGTTTAGGAGATAACAAGAAAATAAAACTGTGTTTTAATAGAATTTTTATAATATACTTTATAACAATAATCTTTGATATTTACTGTTTCCGATGTAAGTTTGTAGAACTCCATAATCATAGATGTGAAAATAAAACACTTGTTTCCTTTATTCTACTAGTTTAATTTACTTGAGACGCGTTTCGCCTTGTAAAGGCATTATCAATCTAACAATTTAACTTATATTAATCTTTTCATCTCTTGCGAATAAAATTGTATAGCTGTCCTCCATTATAGTTATAAATACAAATTTTTGAGTTAAATTGTTAGATTGATAATGTCTTTACAAGGTGAAACGCGTCTCAAGTAAATTAAACGAGTAGGATCAAAAACAATTGTTTTATTTTCATATATGTAATAATTTTTGATTTAAATTCAAATAAAATGTATATTATACATGTGCCAGTTTACTCTACTACTCTTAATTATATAGCGACATTTTTGAAGCTCAATATCTTAGTTTGATGTAATCATAAGATGATATCTTGTTGTTCCAAGGGCCTGATGTGTCAATATGAAGATATTCTACTAGCCTTCATTTAAATGATTTAACATACATGTCTTGTAATCTACTTTTCCGTGCCAATTTTCAGGACGTTATCTTATGTAATCTCATGTCTCATGTTATGGCTCTCGGTTATTTTATGTTTTTAAAAAGATTTTTTTTTTAATGTATATTTTCAGAATGAAATGTTGAGAATCCCTGGCTGATTATCGTTGCCCGAGCCACAGTTTTCTCGAGTAAGATGTTGTTGTGTCCCGTCTGTTCAATTGGCTTATTTAAACCATGTAATAAATACAAAAATTGAAAATAAATGTAATTTTGCACCTCATCCTATCAAACGGCCGATCGAGAATTAAGCGGTATAAATTACGATCGCGTTTACATTTTTGCAACGTCTCGATATCGGGCGGCTCTCTGCGGCGGAGTGGAAATCGCCTTCGATATTAATTTATAGGTTGGCCGGTATTGCAATTTTTCATATAAAGGGACAAAAAATCCACACACGATTTTCCATTCTAATATGTATAATAATATGATCGCAACACAGCTACGATTACGAATACCAGAGATACCACTATCTAACCATTTTACCATAAATAGTATGAGTATACTGGTGGCCCAAAAAAAGAGAATAAGAAAATGAGAACATTTCGTAAAATGTGACATAATTACATCAAAATTAGTTTAGCTATATCAACATTAGTTTAAATAGTTTACTAATTTACTTACTTACCTATTTATCTAAATTACGCTATATTTCAACAATTTCCGGTCACCATCTTTGATTATTAATTTTTCCATTGTGTATATTTGGTTTTTTCAAATTGTTAATGCCAAAAATCACTGCAGAAGACCGTATTATGATCAAAAATTTATGAATTGAAAAACGTTGGAGTGCTAGGAAAATGATCAAAGAGTACAGCTAGACATTACAGCATAACTGGACATTATAGCAGGACGGAGCTCAATCTCACACAGCCAGAAATACAATCAACTTTCTTCGTCGTGAGAATGTTAATTTCGTCGAGCCATCCATGTGGCCACCGACCAGCCCAGATTTAAATATAGAGCTGAGTGCTAGCAACCAGTATATAAAATATATAGTGTTTTGATGATTTCTGATTAGCTAAATATTGTGCAAAAAAAATTACATTAAGAATTATAATTAATTATATTATGTTTTGACGTGTTACGAGGTGTTTTCACTTTTTTTGGGCCACCCTATATATCCGGCAGCGGCGTGCAGTTGAAATAAACTATAAAATTGTATATATATTTAACTTTGTTTAGACCAGTGTGAGTTATTTACACATCAACCGTTTTAGATATTATCGTTATCTTCATCAGGACTGGCATACAACTGAACTATTCTATAAAATTATAAGAGATAAAGTTATAAGAGAAAGGTCATGGGAGGTACTTTCTGAGTACGGGGTGAATGGTAAACTTATATATCCCTATCTGAAGGAAGTTCTACATGTGTAAGAATCAATGGAACATTCACACCATGGTTTGACATTACAAAGGTGTTAAGCAGGGTTGTGTAATGTCTCCATGGCTGTTCAACTTGTATATGGATAATTGTGCGAAAGAACTGAAATGTATGAATGTGGGAGCGAAAATGGGCGATCTGATTGTATACTGTTTATTGTACGTCGACGATGCAGTATTAATGAATAATGAACAAGAATTGCAGAGTTTAGTGTGTAGAATGTACGATGAATGCAAGGAAAGTGATCTTATTATGAATGTCAACAAGTCGAAAGTGATGGTATTCCAGAAGGAATAAAACAAGGCAACGTACAAAATATTTATAGGTAATGAATGTTTGGAACAAGTAGATGAGTTTGTGTATTCGGGAAGTATATTCAATAGAAACGGAAAGATACCGAACAAACAAAGTAAGCGACGCTTTGAATGGAATTATAGCTACTTGTAACTTGTCAACCGAGGCAAAACTAGCGATGTACAATGAAGTCCTTGTACCGACACTGATGTATGGAAGTGAGACTTGGAGCTGACAGAAGAGGGACGAAAGTAGGCTGAATGCAATGAAAATTAAATCGCTTAGACGTATGTGTGGGAGATCCATCAATGATGAAATAAAAAATGAAAAAATAAGGAAAGAATGTAAAGTTGATCCTAGTATTGTCAGTAAGATTAAGAAAGAATCATTATGGTGGTTTGGTCATATGGAACGGATGAATGAGGAGAGAATGGTAAGGAAGATATATGACGCAAGTGTTGATGGCACCAGAAATAAAAGACGTCAGCGTAACAACCAGGTAAAAGGATGGTAAGATGTATGATTGTGTATAAGGCGAGAACTGTGTGTCAGGACAGAAGAGTGTGGCGCCCTATGCTCTCTACGTAAGTTAGTTAGTAATAATATTATGACAAATAATTATTTAATTTCGCAATATCTCCTGAAATATGTCATTACACACAGGTTATTTCAATGTATCGACTGTATCAGAGGCGTGTATTCTATTCACCGTTAACCGTTTATTTATCAACTAGATCCATCTAGCGGAAGAATTTATAAAGAACAAATAAAGCTACTCAGTGTTTTGCATAATTTTTCGCAAATTCTACCCCAAATGTAAACGAACTAAACTATAGTACTCCGCTCTCTTATTGATGTTATGAAATACACATTATCGCTTGAGCAGACGTATTGCAAAACGCCGCAATGAACCGGACTCGAATATATGCCTTCCGTGAACTTTAAACTTGGTATTATTTTACATACCAATATATTATTAACCTTGAAAGTGTACATTGCTTTCAGATGAACACAATCTCTAGTGACAATATAGCCCATCGTACTTTTACTGCATCGATATTAGCAACATAACCTAACGATAGATGGATAAACAGAAAAAAATTGTCTTTTGAAAAAATATTACCGTCAGGACTCGTGCACGGAATTTACTTACTCGTCGAATTTTTAATTTTTATGTTATTGAATTTTAAATAAAAAGCAGTAATAACAACACCTATTCAGAATTAGCTATTCACCTTTTGGAAACAAACCATTCTTTTGATATTAACGAGGGTTTAGAAATTATACATACAAATACTAGGGGTTTACAGTTAGATAAATTTGAAATTTCAGAAATAAGAAAAAGTGTTAATAGTAAGCCAAATATTATAAATAACCAAATCCACTTTGCAAATAATTACCTTTTAAATTTATTGTAATATTGGTTCTTACTTATTCACCACTTTATAGTTTTGTTTTTATCTATGCTTGTATTTTTAATTTCAGTATACATTGTTCCCTGAAAAGGATACTATAGGTATCGAAACATGTTGAATAATCAGTAAATAGTGGTTTAAATAAAATATTTTGTTGTAAAGTGTTGCAGTAAATTTAAAAAAAAATGAGCTATTGTATGAAGATTTGTGAAAAATGACAAGAATCAGAAAATGAAAAAAATGTACCAATAATTAGGATTATTCCATTTACGACATGATGATTATTGTTATTTCTGAGAGATATAGTAACACAGTAGAAAATATAAAATTATTAAATCAAAGTTAATGATAAAAAGTTTGTTTTTCACGATTGGCACCGTTTCCTTCACCTTGCGCCCCGGGTAATTACAAGACTCACATTAACCGTTCGCTTCCTCTCACACCATACCCGTGCCACGGGAGACGGACACCGGCCTAACACTAAGCGGAGTCTACTAAGTGTATGTGTTATAAAAAACATTATTACTAATTTGTTCAAAGTTTGCAACGCCTTATTATAAATTCAATACTGTCTAAATTTATTAAATCAATCATTTTAATTGATAAATTTAAAACAACAGAACCCTAGCGAATTTCACAAACGCCCAGTTACACATTCTCGGCTTCTATATTTAAATCAGTCTCCCCGTGAAGTAAATCTCCCGCCAATAATTACAGGTTATTCAAATCAAATTTATTCATACAGACATCCGACAAATATTATTGGTTCTAACCAGGGCTGCCGAGTCGGAATCGTAATTGAAGAAATTAAATGAATATTTGTATCATATATACACTTAAAGTAACTACATAACGTAACGAAAGGTGTGCTTCAGAAGTTTGGGGCGAGATCGAATCATTAATATCGAATATATTTATGTAGGCGGTCATTCTTTTAAAATGTAAAACTCATAGTATTTGATTTGATGTCAATTAATTAATTGCTTATTTCAATTAGTTTTTTTTTTTCACAAAGTGAAACCCAAAAAAGATACATATGTAATATGTACGTAGTGATAAACTTTAACGTTGTTGTCGGTAGACTTCTGGTGGCGGGACATCTTCTTTGATAACTCTGATGTCAGTGAACACTGGCGTGTCGCCCAAATCGCTGTGGCGTGTCACCTTGCTCGTGTCATAGATTCGCCATCACTGCTCTAGTGCATGCAGCTGAGCTGATTGGTACTGCGTCTAAGTATTTTAAGTGAAGAGTGTTTCTTTGTTTCTTGCTCGGAGTCGAAGTCAAGACTATTAAGTAAATTCGGAGTCGATTTTTTAAACTACTCCACAGCCCTGATTTTGATGCACAACTCTGCATTGCAGCCGCGTATTCGTATAAGTAGACATTTAATCGGATGCACTTTGAATTAATAAGAATTGATTCACATAACACTTATTTATGATTTCAGGATACATTAAAATATGTAAATATAACAGCGATAATATTAATTTATATTAAAACTACAGTAAATTACATAATTTTTCATATATTTCTTTATACTCACGTTATTAGAATGTCATGTATCGAGGCTAGCTTACGTAATATGTTAACAGTGAAACTAAACTACTTTACATAGATTTATAAAATCTGTATCTACTTATAGAAGTAGAATATCTAGAAATTAAAAATGATTCAAATAAAACGTAATTTATTCTTTAAAAATTATAATAGCTCAGAAAACTCTACATAGAAATATCATTTATATATTTAATACAAATTAAATGTATTAATTAGAAAGATATACATATAAAAAATATTGTTGTAACCTATCGAAATTCGAACCTGGATCTCTTCCTATCCGGGGAAATGTATTAACCGATTATGCTACACCAAAACAATGTCTAAGATCATTCAAACTTATATGATATGATACATCTAGGTGTATCAATTTGAAAGTGCAGCATATAAGTTCGAAAATTTATCGACAACTTACAGTGTTGGTGTAGCGTAATCGGTTAATACATTTCCCCGGATTGGAAGAGATCCAGGTTTGAATCTCGGTAGTAACAACAATATGTTTTCGATAAATTGATTTTATATGTATATCTTTCTAATTAATACATTTAATTAGTATTAAATATATCACAGACCTATGTTCTGAATAATTACAGCTTCACAAAAATGTGTTCTCCTTAAGGACGTTCCCAAAAAAATCACTTTTCTTACAATCCTTTTAAAACATTGAATGTCTTTTATACGTAGGAATTTTTTTCAATAGTCCTTGCGGTAGTAAATTTGTAAATATTGACTATTAAAATGAGCATATTTAACATACGAACCATACCCCGATCGATGTTGTAGCGCACGTTTCATTGAATAGCAATAGCAATTTTCTTACCATTGTTTTGGAAAACTGAGAATCATTAATTAAAAATTTAACAAATATCTTTCTGTAAAAATAACTAAAACAAGCGGTATTCATTTTGTTATAAAAAATGTTGAAAGTGAGCTACTTTTCAATGGTTTTGGTGTTTCCTTTTATAATTTGAATAGTGAGAGATTTTCGAACTTTCGCGCATGTGAGCGGAAGCGAAAAAGTACACTGTACCTCAACTATTTTTTATTCTATTCCTAGTAGTTTACATATGGGGGAATCTTCTTGAAGATTGAGTACGACTGCTCTTTGGGAACGTCCTTAATAAGAAGATTAAAGATATTTTTTTAGGTATTTCGCCACATCTAGTATTTCAAACTCAGAATAAAAATCGTATTAGTGAGTTTAGTATGTCATTCCTTATGGAGAATTTTTTCCCATAGTACATTGTTTCATACATTGAATATCATATGTTTTTATGAATGTATATATTTTATAGAAATGTATAAGAGACAATCTGAAGATACTAGGTGCAAAGCCAGCACCCTCTATTTTTATTTATTTCTTCCAACTTTTAATACAGTTGTGCTCTCTGATTTTTACACATTGTGATAATCTATTAACAATTAAGCTTTTTTTCTTGTCATTCATTGGTCATTCAAAATCGATGTTAATTACAAAGTCATCTGTTTTTGGTAGCTGCCGTATATATTGAGATTCTCTGAAATTTATATTATAGTCAGTATGGCAACTATATATAGCGTGATTTTGAAAGAAGGTGTTGCAATTATTTGAGTTTTAAACCAGATTATAATACATTGTTCTTCAAGTTCCTATAATTTTTTATTTATTTCAAATTATAAAATATGAAGGTTACTGAGTTTGTAACTAGTACCCTTCCTCCAACACCATCTATCACACTGAATTTTTATTAAAGTAGTAGAAGACAGAAAAAACACAGCGCCTCAAATTTACTTTATATCAACCCACCTTTTTACGAATTAAATGTATTAATTAAAAAGATATACATGTAAAATTATTTTTTTCTAAAAATATTCTTGTTGCTACCGGGATTTGAACTTGGATCTCTTTCCAATCCGGGGAAGGTGCAATAACCAACTATGTTACAACGCACAGTACTTTTATCGACAAATTTTCGAACCCGTATGTTACACTTTTCAAATGAATACATCTATCGTTCCATTATTTGAAAACCATCTACATTATTTTTTGTCGAAAATTTGTCGTCAAAAAGTACTGTCTGCTGTAGCATAGTTGGTTAATGCACCTTTCCCGTACTGAAAAGAGATCTAGGTTCGAATCCCGGTAGCAATAACAATATTTTTCGATAAAATTCATTTTATATGTATATCTTTCTAATTAATACATTTAATTAGTATTTAAAAACATCACAGACCAGTGTTCTGAATAATTACAACTTCACAATAAGAATGTGTTCTCCTTTATAATATTAATTACATCACCATTTTTCAAAATGAGTCCTGTTTCATACTGAAAATTTCAAACGTCTCGTACGCGGTCCTGTCTCTCGTTTAATCGGACAATTTCTCATCAAGAACTCACGTCTCATCAACTGTTTCTTCATCACGACCCTGCACTAACTTGTCAACGCCACATCAGTGATAACTTTTTCCCAGCTATCGTGCTTTTCCAACTTAAAGTTTCGACACAGCTTTCGATTCGTCTCGTGTTTCTGAAAACTAGAACTCCATTAACGAACTAGAGTGTAGTTTTATCATCTATAACGTATTAAAAACTCGGATATATAATTAAGCACAAATTTAGAAATAAACACAAAACAAAAATATCGAATACGCTCACGCACCTGAAGGGTTAGGGGCATACTCACGAGACGGTCACGACCTGTGAGATGAGTAATGATAAATTAACAAATTAGATTTCTGAGGTGTGATAGTATTTTAATTAACAGTATACGCTCGGTGAGGTGTTAGCCGGCATACAATAAAGTATCACTATCTGTTAGATTGATTTCAAAGTTGCTCACATCCTTGGCTAAGCACCTAGTTTATAATAGCTCCGCAGTGAGCTATCACTATATTCATTCTACTTGAAATAATTAATAATTAATTAATTATTTTTTCATTAAATATAAATCATCTCTGAATTAAAATCGTATATGCTACTCTTACTTGTAGAGACGTTATTTTAAATTTTTGGGTTAATCGTTTTCAGTTTACAGTCTACCAAATCATTAACCTGTTTTGTATTATTATTATATACGGGTTTCTTTAACAGTAAACAAATATATTTATTTTTTTATAGTTTTGACATTTTATTGTGTATCGTGAATCTTTATAATAATTTGCACGATAGAAATGAAGATTTTAAATATTAATTTAATGTATTAATTATAAATATATACATATAAAATCAATTTTGTCGAAAAATATTGTTTTTGCGCTACCGGGATTCGAACTTGGATCTCTATTTTCAATCCGGGGAAGTACATTACTAATTGTGTTATAGCGTCAGTATTTTTCATGACAAATTTTCAAACCTATATGTTACATTTTTTCAAATTAATACATCTGTCGTTCCATTATTTGAAAACCATCTACATTGTTTTTACGGAATCTCAAATACCTTTGAGTAAATCGACTGCAGACGCCAGAATTATCAATACATTTTTTATTAAATTTTGGACACATTGATACAACTTAAATTATTAAAGAAACATATTTTTATTGTGAAGTTGTAATTATTCTGAATATAGTCTGTGATGTTTTAAATATTAATGTAATGTATTAATTATAAATAATATAATTTTTTTAAAACTAGATTCTGGTAAAGAAACAATAATATAGGTTTTTAGTTAGTTACGACATCCTGAAGAAGAAAATTGCATTTTTCGAAACCGCTAGATGTATTTAAACACAATTAAGTGGTTAATAAAACAAAGATAACAAATAAAAATATGAATTTTAACCACAAAGTTAATATTGCTAATTTTAAAAGTATTATATATTTTTAAATTATTTTGTTGATGTATTATGTAATATTTAATAATCATATGTACTGTGATATTTAAATAAAATATTATTGTTAAGAAAAAGATAAAAATATTTATTGCCCACAGAAAGTTAAGTGAAATTCACATCAAACGTGATGAACTTCGTAATATGATCTCTACATCGTCTCGTAATATCGTATTCGTGGCTCAGTTCGTATCCACCTTAATCCGATTACATTAATTCCAGATAATATATTCCCTTTAATTAATAGGTGTCTGTAGTTGTGATACAATTCGTATGTTAAATATTTTTAATTAAACGTTGATGAAAAATGTATCGTCTTTTTTCCATCAGCTATTAGAAATATACACATACACACGCCTAGATAATCCAGTTTAATTTCAGTGTTTAACAAAATATTCACTTCACATTAATGTAAGAATTACTAGAATAGCTACATGTGATGGTATTACCATTAAAATGTGGAACTAGCAAATATTAGCGATACAGGACTAGATAAATCAAATAATATGTAACTGAAACAGTAATTATTAAGGAGAACACATTCTTATTGTGAAGTTATAATTATTCAGAACAGACGGTCTGTAATGTTTTAAATACTAAATTAATGTATTAATTATAAATATATACATATAAAATCAATTTTGTCGAAAAATATTGTTTTTGTTTTTATAATACAAGTTGTATCAATGTGTCCAAAATTTAATAAAAACGAATTGATAATTCTGGCGTCTGCAGTCGGTTTACTCAAAGGTATTTGAGATTTTGTAAAAATAATATAAATGGCTTTCAAATAATGTAACTGCAGATGTATTAATTTGAAAAAGTGTAACATATAGGTTCGAAAATATGTCATGAAAAATACTGGCGTTATAACACAATTGGAAATAGATATCCAGGTTCGTATCCCGGTAACGCAAAAACAATATTTTTCGACAAAATTGATTTTATATGTATATATTTATAATTAATACATTAATTTAGTATTTAGAAACAGTAATTAAATAAATTATAGATATCTCATAGAGACAAAGCGGTTAATGCACGTTCCTCGGATTGGAAGAGGTCCAGGTTCGAATCCCGGTAGCAACAACAATATTTTTCGATAAAATCGATTATAAATGTATATCTTTCTGATTAATACATTTAATAGATAAGTTTCAACATCGATTCGAATTTTTGGTAAATAAAATATATATTAAAAAAATTACAATTATATGTTTTTGTCGGTACATTTTGTTGTTTAGGTTTGTTTATGTTGTTATTAAGTAAATTCTGATATATTATTGTAAATTTCGTTTATTTAAAATATTGATTGAAAATGTTTAATAATGCCGACCCAATAAATTCTAATCAAACTGTCACTTTTATTATAACGGGTATATAATATAATACCTATTTAATAATACTGTCAATATCAATCATTATAAAATATGTTACATGTTAAATTATTGAATTTAAAAATTTCGTTAGACAAAAATTTTCATATATTTGGACACAATTTTAAACTAACATATTTTTTCCAGCCTGAAAAGTGAATTTATTTTCGTGTCGTCCTAAATAAAATATGATTATATAGATTTTGTTATATACACGGGTAGCTTTTAGGCGGCAACACCGACAGATTTTTTCCATCACGATTTCTTACAAATTTTAGAGCACTTCTCATTTTAAGATCTTAGATTTATTAGGAGGTAGGTACCTACATACTAGATCATGGGCACTGTTTTCATTTGGTAGAATTTTTAGTTATCTTTCCCGGTGTATTAACAAAATAATGTGTTTAAAATACACCAAGTTAGTACATATGCATGTCCTAGACATACAAATTATTTATTCCATATTATTAAGAGCTTTAATTACATTTTCACATCAGGCTTCTAAATTACGTATTCCATATTATTGTCTTCACATCAGGTTTCTAAATTATGTATTCCATATTATTGTTTTCACATCAGGTTACTAAATTACGTATTCCATATTATTGTTTTCACATCAGGTTACTAAATTACGTATTCCATATTATTGTTTTCACATCAAGTTTATAAATTACGTATTCCATATTATTGTTTTCACATCAGGTTTCTAAATTCCATATTATTAAGTGTTTCGCGTGATTTTACATCATGATTTTTAATCATCTTTTATGAAGGCATACTCTCTCTGAACCGTACAAAATACAAAACTACATTTAGAAATCAATAAATCCAAACACATTCTTAATCAAGACGTCATCATCAAATCTAACAATAACACATTGTACTATTCATTTAATTCGATCGTATTCATTTCAACAAATCGATTCTGCGACGAAAAAACACACAAAACACAATTACACCACGCGCGAAAATATACTAAAAAATATGCAAAGTCCATGACATACGGTCCATTTTTCCGTGCAGCCGAAAATTAACAAGAATGGTTTTGTGAGGTAACAAGGTATCGAAATACAGACAACATCGGATAAGTTGACGTGAGCCGACGCCCCGTCAAAGGAGACCCGTCGGGGGCCCTCTGGGGCACTCTCCGTGTGCCCCCGGAGGCCTGCGGCGGGGAGGGGAGCACGCCACGGGGGGCGCTTTATTAAGACGCTATTCTATTACAAAGGAGGCTTTTTGTACTGACGGGGTGGTTCGTAATCAAGGATGTGTTTTAGGCGTGAATATATTTGATATTAATTTATTAAACATATTAGAAACTCGGGTAAAGTTTGCAGTTGATGTCTCATTGAAATGTAGGGTTATTGATTACTAACTATTTTATCAGAAATATACCACTTCTGACATTATTAATAAAAATATGTCTCCAAATAAAAGTTTCTTGACTTTTAAATGGTTCTTAATGATTATTGGTGTTTAAAATTTCATATGAAAATAACGCTGACAACCTTATTTCATTTAAACGAGCTTGAAATTTTAATTAAACAAGAAAAAGACGTAAGATTCTGTAAGTCATGTTAAAAGAATGCCAGATAACATGACACTAAAGATCATAACCATGTTGATGTACCGCATAGGAAACAATTTAGAGGCCAGACCACGGAAGAGGTGAACTGATTGTGTGAAAAAGGACAGGATGCAGGATGGGAAGATCCGGAAACTGGAGTAGAATGGCTAGGAATAGGAGCCGCTGGAGAGAAGTTATAGAGGAGGCTGAAGGAGAATATTGTTTCATTTTTGGTACTATATTGACATTATTTAATTTTCTATAACTCGGCAGCCAAATGTGCATTCTGATCTTGAAAGCATAAAAGATTGTATTTTATAACCTTACCTCGGTTAGAACAAAAATATGTATGTCATCTAATAAATAAATAAATAAAATAAAATAAATAACTACAACCATGTATATAACGGATCAGTCCACTGTAATTTAAAAATTCAATATTTATGTATGTTAAAATAAATCTATTAAAAAGAGACAAAGAGAAACTGGAAGTCTTCGAAATGTGGTGCTAGAGGAGAAATATGAAAATCAATTAAACGAAGAGGAAACATTTTAAGAGAAATAGAAGAATATAGATTTATGTGGAAAATGTGTGGTCTTATACTCTGGTACAACACAATCGTTACAAAGGTAATGAAAAGAAAAACATAAGAGAAAAAGAAGAAGAAAACGACTAGGGAGATTATTCAATACCAGTTGCTGAAGAAAAACAAAAAACCTGGCATTGAATAGTGATCGAGAGAGCTACGTCGATAAAAGAACAGAGTGGAAAAATTTGGTTTACACGAAGAAATAGTCTGATTCCAAAAAAATGCTACATGATTTAAAAAACGCTTAACATGAAAGACTGGATTTTGCACCTTGGAAGGGCAAATTTTTAATTTTTATAACTTTAGATTCAACTTTCTATTGAGTAGATACAAGATATAAGTAGATATAAGGAAGTCCCTTACCGTATTAAATATTATCCGTATAACCCATCGGTCGCGTATATTCGTCACCGATTTGTTTATTATATATGATTTTGTAACTTTCATACTGTCATATCATTTAAGATGAAAAAATAACTTGGTCTCCAAAGTTTCATGGTTTCAAACGGTAAAAATAATATAATTTTAAAATGTCGGTTAACAACGAATAACCCTCTATACACGTATATGAAATCGTAACAAGGAAAAAATTTCGGGTATAACAATTTGATTGGTACTAGGAGTGGAGTGATTTACACGTGTATCACACTTGTACGTGTTTATATGTCTGTTCGTATTACCTCCTGATGGTTGTATTTTCCTGTGCAAACAGGTGTACACACTTACACACACACACCAGCACGTTAACAGAACTGAGGTTGCTTTGCACTCACACACACATCGATACACACATACACCAGCACGTTAATAGAACTCAGTCGGTTCAGCCGACAAACACCGATTCAAATTGTATTACACAAGCAGCGCACTCTATCATTTTAAATCTGAAATTGAAAATAGCTATTTAGTGAGCTGTCAAATGTTTTTTTGCAATGAATCTCATTTGAGGATGACTGTCACATATGAGATATTTTAAAATAATTATATAAAATTATTTGCAACGATATTTAGGATTCTCGTCGCGATTGGAGTAATTCTTATTATATAATATTGTTAATATATTTAATAAAAAAATATTTTATTGTAGTGTTGCAATCTTAGAGCATAGTTATTTTATTTATAATTAAAGCAAATCAGATGAATCACTTAGAAAAATACAGAAAAAAAATTTATCCTACAAAAAAATATATAGTTACCACTGAGACTCGAACCCGGAACTTATTTATAAAAAAAATGTTTGAGAATAATGATAAATATATATATATATATATATATATATATATATATATATATATATACATATGTACTTGGATCAGTGCAATGCTGAAAGATCAGAATATGAAAATATATTTCAACGTCATGGTGTTTATTTTTAAAATCCTCACTAAGAAAATATCGGTAGAATTTAGGAACAACACACAAGAGGAAAAAATAGACTGAGACTCCCATTCAGGAAGAAGGCTGAATCTCAGAAATTGATGGTATACAGTGCGGTGAAGATGAATAATGAAAATGCCAGAAGATATAAGAAAAGATGAGAAACTACATAGATTCAAAATGAAACTAAGCAAATATGTGCAAGATAAGTTGTATTAAAAAGTAACATTTGTATCTTGTTTATATTAGAGTATACATAAATATACTTATGTATGTACTATATTAAGAATTAATAAATAAATAAAATCTATGAACGATAGAGTGTAAAGAATGAAAAAATTAGTAGCTTATGTAGATCTGCTTGTAGAACAGTAGTAAGAAAAGGGTCGCTAAGATGTAGAATGTATGAGTGAACAAAGAAAATAAGACGAATGTTCAAAACATCCTAAAAAGACCTAACATCGTCAGTTAGACTAAACATTGGAAGACTTCAATAATCGACGAGTATGAAGATACACATATGAAAAATAGATCAGAATATATATGAAAGTAAATAAAGCAATAAAAATCAAAATACAGCAAATCACAAATTAAATTATTTAATATAACAATAGATACATATTTTGATTTTGCAAAAATATTTTCAGACAAGAATCGCGATATTTTCATATACTCAATCACAGTATGTGATTGTGACTGTGAAATTTCAGCGATCAAATCACAGTTATTTCATTAATAGTACAAATTTCAAACACATACTTCTTGGTTCAATGAATTATAAACGACAAATATCAGGGGCGGATAAGCCCTGCGGGATACCGGGAGAAATCCCGGTGGGCTGATGGATTCTATTTTTATTCTCATTTTGCGAAATGTAATATAAAAATTCATGTTTATTATTTCCGAAATGAGTTTGTAGAATTCGATAATAACATGTATGAAAAAAAATATTATTTTATATAAATATTTAACTCGTTTCATTTATAGTCTATATTTAGTCGAGGACTTTTTTTATATTTTGTTGAACATAACGAAACCGTTGTATACTCGCCACAGCTTAAAATGATGTCCCACAGGAAAAAATGTATCGGTTAAGGTCTATTAAATTAATAGTTATATCTTTATATAGAGAAGACAACATTTTTTATTCTCTTTCATGCAGCTAACTAAAAGCAGTCGCCTTGTATAGGCATGGCAGGGGAAAAAATTACAGTTTTATTTTTAATGAAATAACATTTATGGCAAAATATTAATTGTATATTTTGCAAAACTAGCGGTACACAATCATGTATGGAAGTGAGTCTTGGAGCTGGATGAAGAAGAACTAAAGTAGATTGAATGCAGTGGAAATGAGATTATTGAAGCGTATATTAAGGAGAGAATGATAAGAAAGATATATGACGCAAGCGTTGATGACACCAGAAGTAGAGGACGTCCGCAGAACACTTGGCACGACCTGGTAAATCAGGCACTAGATGATGGTCCTGTTAGAAGCCTCAATAATAGGGAATTTGTATGGATGTAGATGAGGCGATAATTGTCTGTCGGGATAGAAGAGTGTGGAGCTCTATCCTCTCAGCCTACCTCCGCGTGGAAATGTCCGGAATCATATCAGTCGATTTCGATACTTCATTTTGTTACCAGAATATAGTAAGAATCCATTCTCGCACAAATATCTGCGATGAACGTTTATTGTGTCAATTTTTCTTTTTTTTTTTACGGAATTATAAGGTTCCGGAAAACACCATTTGAGAAACGCTGGTATAGATTAACATCAATACAAATACAACTTATTCAGATGCCCTCGTGATGTGAAACGTGAATCATCAAATAAATTTTTCTTCTTTTAAATAGGTAACCCACACTTCAAGAGTGATTTGTGCCATTAATTAAGTAAAAACTTTATTTTATACAAAAAAGTACAATAATATTATACGATAAGAAATTCTATATTACAAGTCAATACGATTGTCGTTCAAAAAACTTGCTATTATATAGATTAAACGTGGCGAGTTAAGGGAAAGAAGATGACACAAGTTAACCGGGAGCTGAAAATTACCATTGACGAGATCACTGTAAAAAGAACCTGTGATCCGCAATGGACAGGCAAAAAGGACCTGGTCAAGGATTTTCTCCTCGGCACTACAATCAAAAAATTAAACAAGTAGAATAAATAAACAATCGGTTCATTTTCTCATCTCAGAGAGAGAGAGAGAAATTAAATGAGATTGATAATGACGTAACATACTGATTAAAAAATATAATTTGTAAACGATTTTAAAACTTGTGATTGAACCAGTTAATCTTTCCCAGTCTTAGGTCGCCGATCCGCCCCTGACGAATACCTATATTTCACCGTTCTCTTCGTATTTTGACTTGAGCGAATCATTATCAAATCTTTTACAGTATTGTTAATATCCATTTAAAAGTGCAGTTTTTCAAGCTACTATTTATTTACAGTTTATATCAATATTTTTGCCACAGGCCGTTATTAGTATTTAGTCATTCATCTTGATAAAGCGTTTCCAGCAATCAGGCGTGCCACAACTACATCATTAAACACGATTGTATTTTGATTATTTATCAGAATAATTTATTGTGATTTTTAAATAAGATAAAAGGTAGACATGTTTCGTAAATTTGTTGTATTTTAATTTTAAATTAATGTTGGAATAGTAGATTCAATTTATTTAGAACTTTATTAAATGTGCATTTTTTGGCCCTGTTTTAGTCATCCGAATGTCATTTATGGCCCTGTTTTAGTCGTCCAAATGTCTTTTTTGACCCTGTTTTAGTCATCCAAATGTCATTTTTGGCCCTGTTTTAGTCATCCGAATGTCATTTTTGGCCCTGTTTTAGTCATCCAAATGTCTTTTTTGACCCTGTTTTAGTCATCCAAATGTCATTTTTGACCCTGTTTTAGTCATCCAAATGTCATTTTTGGCCCTGTTTTAGTCATCCGAATGTCATTTATGGCCCTGTTTTAGTCATCCAAATGTCTTTTTGACCCTGTTTTAGTCATCCAAATGTCATTTTTGGCCCTGTTTTAGTCATCCAAATGTCATTTTTGACCCTGTTTTAGTCATCCAAATGTCATTTTTAGCCCTGTTTTAGTCATCCAAATGTCATTTTTGACCCCTGTTTTGGTTATAAATTACGAATTCGGTAACTTTTTTCATATAAATAGTAATTACAAATATTCTAACCATGTAATAGAACTTTTCTTTGATTTTTTGGGTTCTAATTAATATCAAAACGACAGTATTTTGAAATTGTTTACGAAATACATAAAAAAATCTAACTAACTAGATGGACTTAAGTGTTAGACTTAAGCGTTACTTTATATTAGAACAAAAACAAAAATTTATATCTAGTGTAAACTGAGTCAGTCAATGGCGGCGAGGTAAAGTTTTTAAGCATACAACAAAAATCAATTTAAAAAAAATAACATTATGACAAAATAAAACAAACAAGACTTATCAATTTTATCACGTGAAAGCGTGTAGTTTTTACGTACAAACAGATAAATTATTTTACTAATGTATTCTTATTGATTTTTTAAATAAATTAGAATTAGCCGTCATTATTGACGGTTTATTTTTTATATAAAAATTTTCATCTAAATTATTTATGGCACAAACTCTTATATTACGTGTAATTTAACTAAAATAACAAATTAAGTCTACCCTATATAAAGTAGGTACTTATAACACCTGTAGCGTCGGAAACTTGGACACTGAAAATACACGATGAAAGAGGTCCTAGACACATTTAAAAGAAAAATTCTTCATAGAGTTTACGACTTCATAAATGGTGACCTTAGAATAATAAGGTATCATCTGATATTTTGGTCAAAATTGACTTTTGTATCAAAATTTTGACAATAATTATCTCCTTAATACGGTGATACACACTTGTCATAATTTCCTTGTAATTTAGAAGATAACACGAAAACAAATATATACTTAAATAGCGCATGAATTTTTTGTAGAAAAACACCTGTTAATTTATGTACGAATAAAATGTATGAATTATTTTACGTGCCCTTGCGATATTTTTATAAAAATTTCATCCCGTGGACAATGGACCAAACTCCCGCCGAAGAAATCGAAATAATAATATTTTCAATTTTGAAGCTCAGTATCTCAGTTTTATGTAAATGTCAGATGAAACCTTGTTGTTCCGAAGATACGAAATAATAAAGTGTCTTCAGACAAAAATAAAACGCAGAATTTAACGACATGGTAGATATGTCAGTGAGGTCAAATCAATTAATATTTGAAGAGGACGCTGAAGGAATATCAAGAACAAATAAGGTTTTGTTTAATGATCTGCAAGGGTAGAAGAGTGGGTACGCAAAGGTGAAATAAGATGTCTTGTCGGTATGGCAGTAGACTGTCGTGCTCTGGAGGTGATGAACTGAAAGATAATTTAACTTAAATATCTTTCAGATTCAGATTCATGACGCATTGTAATTTGTAATACTTAGTGAAAAAACATTTCATTCAAACTTATGTCTGAAGCATAGCATTGGCGTGTAGTGGCTGCGTGTGCCGCCAACATACGACGGGCACCGCGAACTTCCCAGCTTCCCTTCATTTTCTCTCTAGCTTCGGCACTGCCAGCAGCTTTCGTCACTATGTTTCCACCGCGTTCAATAGTTTAGTATATGTATAATCGTGTGAAATTTTAAGTATTCGTTTCTTGTTATAATTTCATTTTCTGTCTGCCATTTTGCTTCATAACCCACTCAGATAGATATCGAGATACCTATACGAATATGAAAGTTGAACTAATTTTGCTGCCTTGCATCATGAAAAAATAAACTGAACTGCGAGAATTACAAATGAGGAAAGTTCATGAAAAGAAGTCGATAAGATTCGTAGTCTCAGCATACGCTGTATACACCTCAGATATGTAATTGAGGGAATGATTGTGAGAGACAGAAAGAAAGGCCTAGACAAAAATACATCCACCAAATAACGAGCAAGACGCATGCAGACATCTACAAACTACTTATGGACAGCGTGCAGGACAGAGACACTTAGCAAACATTACACCGATAAGAATACAGTAGTTATATATGAAAAAAATAGAATGTGTTATGTATAGCAAGTTATATATTCATACTACAAACACGGTCAATTCAGCTTAATTGGGCCCCCGGTCAATTGACGCAGTCGCTTATTTGGGACAAATCTCATGGAACGGAAACCAAACCAAGGAACTAACAGTAATGTACATAGACATTACATTTAACATCATATTTCGTATTATACACATAACTTCAATGTTTGCAAAAATTTCCCTTTTGCAAGCAATACAGTTTGTCGCTGACGATCTGCATTGTGAGAATCTAATTTTTTTTTTTCAAATTATTTAAAGCAATTTTCTTTATTCCAGAATTGGTGCACTCACCCAAATATATTGAATTATATCTATCTCAATTATTGCTACAAAGTGATTAAAAAAAAGTCCACTTTAAAATTGTTCTTCATATAGACCTATTATATAATAATGAATGTAATTCTATCTACTACTTGTAATTCTAATTAATTGTACAATTGCTTGTAAACTATGCCCGTCTCGACACAGAATTTCTCTAGTGAGACGGGTACAGTCGAAACATATTTTTACATTGTATTATATAGTTGCAAATAAAATAAAAAACACATACTAGAATACGCCTGAAAAATCACATCTATGCTGTTTCAGGGAAATGAATATCAAATTAAGTCCATAGATAGCGATAGTGTAGTTGAAGTTAAATATCTACTCGAAGTGTTTCCACATAGTAACATATAATAATAATAATAATGGATAATTTGTTTAGCGCCATTTTCGTAAAAACTTTCACCTCAAGGGCGCTTTACACATAAACTGTTAATAGTTTTACAATTATCTTTGTTTTTTTTTTAATTAAAAAATCGTTATTTTCACTTATGGAAATGATTTTTTGAAAAGCTGCGTTTTTAGTTTTTTCTTAAATTAAGTCTCTGATGCACTATTCCTTATAACGGAGGGCAAAGAGTTCCACGCTTTTGGGCCTGCAACCCCAAATGCCCGCTCACTAAATTTAGACTTCTGGCAACGGTTAGTCGATTCTACAACCCTTCCTGCAGCTGAAGTAGAGGCTAACCAGAGAGTTTGACGTCTACCATTCAAATTGTCTGCGATACAAAGTTCTTGAAGATACAGAGGCGCACAATACAACTAGGCGGCATATATATAACTTCCAAAAATTTGATAGATATGGAAATTGATTAATGGGTAAGAATGGTGAACGTCGTATTTATATAAAGTGATGACTTAAGTCAGCCGAAGACAGATCCCATACTTACCCATAATTTCATATCTTTCCGTTCAATATAATAAAAAGTAGTTTCGTCTCTATGAGATTTTTATTATTTGTTTAGAAATATATTATCTTATTAATTATGATTTCATGAAGGGAAAATTAGAAGGCAGCAGAAGCCTAAATATAAGGAGGTTATTTTGGTTGCGTAACCTCAGAAAGTGGCTGAATGTATTATATGTATCTTGCATAATATAAATCAACACCTCGCAAAATTGGTCGACAGCTTTCAATAGAAGGTACCTAAAGGAGATGAAAAAATCTTCAAAAAATACGTCTTAAAAAAATAAATTTAATATTTCAGAATAATCTATCACTAATCGACACCATTTGGCGCTATGAGCTGTAAATGTTTATGGTCGATTTCACTTACATTTGGGCAGCATGGTCGAGTTCTGGTCGGGGTTTTCTCGAAAATCTTTTGAAGAGACCGAAAGTTCTCGATCCTCACAATGTAGCCTGCCTATCCAGCACTGATGCATAATGCATACATAAAATAGTAAAAAATCATTGGTTTGGTAGTTAAATAGGCAATATAGTTGTCGAAATACCTACGGAATTCGATTCTGAGAAGTGGTTCAGAGATAATCGATTTAAAAAAACATCAAAGAAAAGTCCTTGTTACGATCAGGGGCGGCTTTAATATCCAAGACGTGAATATTTATTTTTGAGTACATTTTTTCTCTCTTCTCTCAAATAATTTTTTTAAATAAATACCTTCACAATTTGACCAAATTTTATCAAAATACATGTGATAATCGTTTTTTTTTTTTATAATCAGTTCTCACATTCAAATTTGACAGGATTTAAAAAAATAATAATTTACTAATTTATTACTCACAGTCTGTATAAATAGTAGGTACTCGTATATAGTAATAAAGATTCATTTGAAGAAATTAATCTGTCATTTGTACGAAAACTATTAATAAATAAATAGATTATTTGTTGACTAATTAGTTGACATGTTGGAAAATTAAAACGTCAATTAAAAGTTTAAGATTCCGGTTGTAAATATAACAAAAATATTTTTGTTATATTTACATGGTGTCTTACAATCGTTGTCAAAAATGTACTTGACGTTGACAATCGCAGTTGGGATACTGTCGTCGTTGGTGACGGACGACTATGATGCTGCATTAAAATGAAAACTTATATATGTAATGTGATGCTTTTCATTTTTATAATAAAGTTTTTTTTAAGAACTACACATTATTATTATTAAACAAATTAAATGTATCAATTAAAAGGATATACTAAGAATATTTGAATATGTCCAAGAACACAATGACTGGATTTTCACCTACAAAGGCACTGTTATTAAACAAATATCAGATATCTCATAGAGACAAAGCTTTTTTATTATATTTAATGGAGAATATATAGAAATATGGGGTAATTACAGGGCTTACAACCTGTCTTCGGCTGGCTTAAGTAATTACTTAATAAAACGTTCATCAATTCTCACCCCTCAATCTACACATTTAATTTAATAAATATTTCGAATAATGGAACAACAGATGTATTATTTTGAAATAGTTAACATATAGATTCGAAAATTTGTCGTCAAAAATACTATGTGCTGTAACATAGTCGGTTAATGCACCCTCCTCGGATTGGAAAGAGATCCCGGTATCAATAATAATATTTTTCGATAAAATTGGTTTTAAGTGTATATCTTCATAATTAATACATTTAATTAGTACATATATTATTTTAAAAAGTTTAAAAATGTAATGGAAGTTATGGAGCCCATACCTTGTCAATATAAGGATCTGGAGCAGCCCTGGTCTTCGGCTATCGTGACGGCGATCGTAAAGCACTTCGGTTCACCATTCAGAGCTGATGATGTGTCCGAATGAGATGTCATTGCTGTGGAAAGATGATAATTTAATATTCATTGTTCGCATATTTTACGAGCGACTCGTCTGAGAAAATCTTCAACATTCAAGAGACATGACGCGTGTTCAGTCTTACCAGGAAAAAAGATGTATGCACAATACTATATTAATTTTGGTGAAGTCTTGATGTGGTGTACTTTTTATTAGGTGCCTAAAAGACATTGCAAAAGAATAAGTGAAGATCCCACGGATCGCAGAAAATGGCTTAATACAAAAGTATGATTCGGTTTGAATTAAGCCATTGGAACAACTTGATGGCTGCTGGGTCGAGGGTCGATCATCCAACATCAACAGTTCAACCAAACAAACAAATCATACACATAGTTGAATTTTCAAATAAACTATTTAAAATATTAAATATGAAATACACGATAGAATATAAAAAATCTTAAAAACAACTCTGTCCGTAAATATCTAAACTCATTCCTTGCTTCTGCGTTTTGTCTTTGGCGACGTTCAGTCTGAAAAACCCTTTAACAAGAACCTACATTATATAACCTCCTGCAGTAAAGTTGGCCCTTTTACCAAATGGGAAATGTTATTTGAGTATCCAATTGCTATGCAGGAGATGAAATAAAATACTTTTTTACTCATAGTTCGTATATTGTAGGCACAAGAAATTGCGACACAATGACCGCAGTACAAAGAGTAAAATTATGCATTTCTCCGAAGTTGAAAACGATATGCAAAAGAAAAAGTGTATTCATGCTAATGGGATTTCTAAGACGCCATTAAATTTGCGATTGTTTGTGGTTTTCTGGTTTTAAGTCTTCTATTATTAAGTCAAGTATACCAACATTCTTATTTCATCATTTTGTGTAATATTTTAAGTTCTTCCTCTAATAAATAATTAGATTTATAAATTAACATTTCTTATTTATTCTTAATATACATATTATCAATTGATCGTTAATAATCCTGATATATAGTCTTACAATAATAATAAAATATAATGTAAAAATATTTTTAGTCAATTCGGGTAATATTAAATATACCTACTAATTAAATGTATTAATTAGAAAGACATACATATACATATAATCAATTTTATCGAAAAATATTGTTATTGCTACCGGGATTCGAACCTGGATCTCGTTCCAATCCGGGGAAGGTGCATTAACCGACTATGCTACAGCAGTTTGGCAAAAAAATTAAAATGTATATTTATGTAATAAAGAAGAAATAAAATAAAAAAAGACAATTCTTTTAAAGACAAATTTTCGAACCTATATTTTACACTTTTCAAATTTATACATCTATCGTTTCATTATTTGAAAGCTATCTATATTATTTTTAAATTGCTTTTGTATGTATATCTTTCTAATTAATACATTTAATTCATATTTAAAATATCACAGACCTATGTTTTGAATAATTACAACATCACAATGAGAATGTGTTCTCCTTAATAATTTAAAATATATTTTTTTAATATTTTATAACTCTTTATCTTCTGATTTGACTTTGTTTTCTGATACGTATTTGTCTGTTATTCAGATTTCACTCATACATAGGTAGTTCTGTGACCACTTGATTACTACTATAGTGTCTTAACTACGAAACCAACAAACTACGCGAATTATAATTTTATTACTAGAATTGAAATAGACATTACTAATCAACACAATAAATCAAACACGATTTTTTTGGTTCTATGTTTAATTTTCCAAATAATTGGACGATCGTTTCGGCTGTCTAAGCCATTATCAAAAGTTGAATATACTTACTTACTTACCATCACGCCTTTTCCCCGTGGCGGTAGGCAGAGGCTCATCCACATTCATGCATCTTCTCATACAAGATCGCCGATTATTGAGGCTTCTCATAGAACCATCCTCCATTATCTGGTTTACCTGGTCATGCCAAATCTTCCGCGGACGTCCTCTATTAAATTATTATTAAATTAAATATACAATCAAAAAAATCGTGTTTGATGTATTGTATTGATTAACAATGGAGTTCTATAAAATGAATACCGTCTGTATTTTTAAAAAAAGACTGACATTACTTATTAATTAAACAAAACAACGTACTAACAAAAACAATAAAATAAGTATACAGATTATTTCTAAAATAGCTATTAAAAAAAACAATAACGTAGATTGTATTATAACATATATTAACTCCAATAATTATAAAATACCCCAATATATGAGTGGGATCCGAAAGAACTAGCAGAAATGTATCGGCTTATAAAAAATGTGCTTAATTTAATCATAATTTATCGTTACACACGATGACACACGCGTCGCCTAGCAACTAATATTAAACAATCCTACAGTAGGGAAAGAGAGGAAAATTTCGCTTAGTAAATAGGTTTATTTTTTTATTTTCAGATATAAAATTTTTTTTTTTACATTTTTTACTTCTCTTTGAGAGTTAGAGACTCGTGTATAGAGAAGAAGTATAATATAGATGAAATGGTAGAAATTTAATGTGAGCTCCATTCACAGGCATCTTATAATCATTTTTATGTATCTGCTATGTGTTTATATATATTTTTTTTGTTTCAGATAAATTTTAACAACAGTAATTTATTATTTTTCTAATTGTAAGGGGGAGATTATTGAAGAATTTAATGCCTATAGTTGCAGTATATTTAGGTTTATTTAGTATTTTTTTAATTTTTAATATTTGAATTATTGATTTTTTTTATATATATCTATTATTTTTGGCACTTGTATAACCTTTTTTTTACAATTATTTTTATCATCATTACGTCTTCGCTATAAAAAATAACTCGCTGACTCGGGGTTTAGAGATCTAGAGGCGGTAGAGATCTGGAACCTAGCATCTGCGCCACAACCGGCTCTCGCAGGCGCGTCAATATTGTATAATAAATGTATAGCTGTGCTATATTATACGAATTACGCACATTTTTGAGAGAATCAAGTATACACGCAGTTAATTTATGTGAATCTGATTGCTGCTGAAAAAATTAATTAAACTGTAATTCTTTTTCAGGATAGTCAGTGATTCATATATAGTGCACCTCCTTAATATCGATAAACTAATATATAAATAGATATATAATATCATTATCTAAATTTTGTGGTTCTTAACATATTTTTTAATGAGTTCAGATTGAAGAAAAATATACCCCGGCCGACCTGACCGCATTTGACCCGACCCTCTATCGGATAAATCACGCACATCGATAAATAAAAAAAATGGACAATATCTCATTATTTTTCGAGGCATAAATTAGTAATAATTAATTGGAAAATAATTTTGCGTGGGACTTCCTACTTCCTTTCTCTTTCTGTCTTCATATATCACTTCCATTATTAAGATATATCTATTATAATTTATTTCTCCATTATCGTAATGTCAAAATTTGCAACATCAACGCCATATTACGTGACAACTCTATTAGGAATATTAGACAATGGCTGTGATATAAATAATATGAGATTTAAAAAAAAAAGTGGAAACATATCGATCGTCAGCGTCATGATTGTAATAAATATTTTTGTTTATTGCATCTCCGAGTAACGAGAGAAATCGAGTGTCCAAAGATGTAATTTATCGACATTGAATTTGTCGTGAAATATTTTGAGCTTCGAACCCAATTCGTGTAACAAAAAGATACACACATATTATTTGATGTTTTTCAAATTATCTACGTAACAAAAAAATATATCAAAATATTGACGAGACAATCTTCTTCTTCTTTTAAATAGTCAATCCACCCTTCAAGAGTGATTTGTGCCATTAATCAATATTATAGAATAGGAAATATTAAATTACAAATCATTACCATTGTCGTTATATAGATTAAATGTGGCGAGTTCAGGGAAAGAGGATGACACAAGTTAACCGGGAGTTGAAAATTACCATTGACGAGATTACTGTAAAAAAACCTGTGATCCGCAATGGATAGGCAAAAAAGATATGGTCAAGGGTTTCCTCCTCGGCACCACACCACCACACTCACACACTGGGGAATCTATTAAGTTCAATCTGAATAAATGTGAGGCTACCTGGCAATGCCCAATTCTCATTCAAGAGATATTTAATATTGTTCTTTTGGAGACTTTCCTTTTAGAGAACCAGGGGGGAATAGATCTTTGAAGTATTTTAAGCCGATTACTCTTATGATTATTTTGATCCATCCATTGTGCAGTATAGATAGAATCCGTACGTTTTTATACCATATTGAGTCCATCATACATCGGGATATGGTATTGATGGGGGAAAACTCCGGAAAGAGTGACCTCCTTGGCCAGTTTACCAGCACATTCATTTCCAGACAAGACAATAAATATGAGAATATAATATTTTTTTCTATAAAATTGAGTGTCCTGATTTCAAAAATTAAAAATTTAGAAGCCAATTTAGAAGCTCTCGAAATAAAAAAGGCAATAAATAGTGGTATGCCAATTCTTAATAATTAAATTAATTTATCCATTAGATTCATATTAGGTATATTTCCTTTAAAATCAATTTAATATCTATCAATACTGTATTTTCCCCTCCCTTAATGTTCCGTCTATCTGTATTTGTATTCTATCTCTTTCTCTTTTGAATATAATTTTATATTTTGTCTCCCTTGATGTTCTATTTAACTATAAATGTATTCTGTCTCTTTCACATGTCATTTTATATTCTATCTTCTTCTTTATAAGTGCACACAGTTTTAAATACGTCCTGATGAAGCTTTATATAAGCAAAACCGGTTGACGTATAATAAATTTCGTGGTTTCATACAAATGTAATATGTCAAACAGCAAAGTGATTGTTTTCTGCGAAAATACAAAAAAATTCATTTACACTTTATGGTTTGTATTTGTATAAACAGCAATTTTAATAAATTTAGGTAATTTATTTTCATACATTTAAGGGCTTCATTTATTTAAAAAAATATATATTTTAAAAAACCCACCCTACCCCTCTCACATTAAAACATGTAACGCCGGGGTATGGTAATATGTTATTTAATTAATTTTAGAAAATATCTGTTAGATTTAATAATATTGATAAATTAATCATTTTAAAATAATGCTACATTATAAATAATACAACAAAATTTGACATAAATAATCGTTGATTTTTTTAAATAGAGATGCGTGCACGGAATACGTGTCACATCAATATTCTTACTATTTTCGAATTAAGCTAAACTTTCTGGCCTCCTGGAATGAGGTTCGAACCTCCGTCACTGGATCACTATGCGAGTGTCTTAGCCACAGGACTTACAAGCATGTCGTGTACAATAGGTATCTGATTTTTAATTATTTATCTATAAAAAATCTTAAAACGTGTATATTCAATAGTTTCTATCATTTGTTGGGTTCATAAGAATTCCAAAAGCGAAATGCAGTAGATTTGTGAGTACAGTATGTTGTTTTGAGAGCGTGTGTAGTATTCGCATCGACAGCAAATCAAAATAGGTAATCAGGGGATAGAACAGAAAAACTTAAAAAAGCACTTTGCAAGCGTATGCATTTATTAAGCCCCAACCATGACATGATTTTTTAACTAAAATAAAAGTGATCTTAAGATTTAAAATTAGAAACATAACGTATTACACAATTCTAAACTTTTTTCAGTATGTAAGCGCAAGTTCGTCGTACAAAATTGTCAGTTCAATTAACTACATAACGCGCATAAAAATATTAACCATTAATCATGGGCGTGCACTAAATACAAGCAAAAGAAGCTGTGTATTATTGAAAATTCTGGAAATTAATATAAATGAAATAATCCTTATTTTATGAAAATATTCTTTAAAATTCCAGCCGTTATTACCCGAATTAGCGTAATTTACGCCTAAACTTTTAAATTGCGACAGTCGTTTGAGGTAATTTGCTAGTACCTACTCATGTATCTAATTTTGTTTATTCGATCCACATAACAATCTTATTGAACTAATATTTCCCTACTGACTGCGAATGTTAAAGACATCTTTACCTATGCCAATTTTATGTAGTTATTTGCTTATTCGCATTGTATTTTTTCGAAAGGGATTATTTTGACTAAAAACTGCGTGCTGTTGTAACATTTTCTTATTCTACAGACTAAAGATTTTATTTTCATGGTGTGTTCCAATGTCATTTCGTATTAGATAAAAGATATATCCTAACTGTTCGACAATTATTGAAATTAATTTATTACTGTTATGAGTAAAGCTAGTTATTTAAATATTTGTTTTTGATAACTATTAATGAAACATTTTCAATAGGTATTCGTTGTCCGAAGTAGAAATCGACGCAATAAAATGACGTTCAATTTTTGAAGTAACGAATTCACAAAATTAGAATAATTTTTTTCACATTTTTTTGATACCTAGCATATTTATCGTGTTACAGCACGACTCGAGATTGTGCCTACGCCACTGCCATTAAGATAATTAAGTAACTGGACTCAAATATAATAAAGCAATCTATAAAAAACATCGGCAATAATTTCTTGAGGTATTTTTTTAAGTTAACTCGTTTCTCCGTCAAACCACAACAAAGACGTCAAAACTAATTTGCCGTTTGCGACGCTTTGTCCGTTGGGCAAAAAACACGAGGAATGGGGCGTAAATCGAACCCATTGCAATAGGCTGTCTGCTCCGCGATTGCCTAAGAACATCACTCATTTCTTTATTGCGTGATATGAGAGAAACAGAATGGACCAAGCATCATCCTCGCCCATCGCTCGAAACCGAGGCGCGAAGCCCGGCACTGATTGCTCTGCTGACTGTTGACTGTTGACCCACCAATCACTGACCGGATTGAACATTTCTCTAGCTGATTGATGTATTACATATTATAACATCGATATTGAGATGTATCTCAACTAAATCGCAGAGATTTAGTTGAGATACATCTCAATATCATGTACACGTGTTGAGATTTTGATCTGGAGATAAACTCAGAGATCAGCTTGAGATTGATTGAGACTCAATGCAGTACACGTGAAGATCGATCTGACAGCGAGATTAGATACGTGAGCTCAAATGCACAATATCTGTCAGCTAAAAATACATTCTACGCATCTATCATCTATCATCGCACCCATCTATTCTGAAAAAGTTTGCAAATAAGGCGTTTAATTACTGACATTTATTCAGTTTTAACCGCAGCTGAGAGTTTCAAAATCGCTCAACTGACGAACGACAATTGAGGTTTAATGTACGTAATGAGCGAATTTCTGAGGCACGATGTGTACACGGGGACTACGAAAAGTGAGAGTTGTCTCCAAAGAACCACAGAGATTGTCGTGATTCAAAAATAAAATTAATTAAAATCTCTTCCGTGGACACGAGCCATTACACATGTAAGAAGATAAAAGGGTATAATAATATTATCGCCATTTGTACGTCGAAAACACTTTTAATAATGAGCCATATACACGTATCTTACGAGAAAAAGTCAATAATACTTCCCAATAGCACGAAAAAATACTGCCTATTTATTACATTCAGAAGTTTAACCAAATAGCCAGGACATGGATGACTCCATCAGAAGTGTGATAACTACATAAAAAATAATACATTTTTAAACTTAATATCAATTAATTTGAAACAAGTATAATTTTACAACAAGTATATTTTATATAATTTTACGTAAAAATGTTTAAATATATAAATCAACCTTGTCTTATTGCAAAAATATTTGAATTGTCCTATTTTTACAACCGGTTTGCGTGAACCTACATGTGACAGCACTGTGCTTTTTCCTAAAACATTGAAAGACATAACGAAAAAATCATGTTTTGATTTAGGTAGAGTTATAAGTAGGGCTTGCAATTTACCGTCAAATTGCAATTACCGGTAAACGGTAAATAATTCTTCCCATTACCGGTTTACCGGTTATTTACCGGTAAATGAAAAAAAATAGACGTAGATTAGATGATTAAAGTATAACTGTATGTGGCTACCTTTACTAAAAACGGTATTCTAGATTAAAACCTAAATAATTTCAAATACGTTTCAGGTGAAAAATGTCATATAAATACATACATATATATTTATGTACTTTTTATTATTATTGAAATGTGGTAATGGAGATCAAATAATCACTTATATATATTTTAATTTGAATTATGATTGTATAATATTTAGTTTACCTGTCTGTGAGGAGTTAATATTATTAACTTATTAGTTTATCCATTACTTATTGATGTATGTAAAACATACATTAGGTGTACTTTGCATATACCTAATATAAATTCGTAATTAAAATAAAATGAAATAATATTACAACTGAATGTTTTTATTGATATGGATATATGTATATTTATTTATTTTATTTTATTTTTATATGGTATAAATATGTACATATATTGGAATAATTTTTTTTTTAAATATTTGCAATAATTTTTCGTTATAATATATCTGTATCGAGCCTTGATTCACGGTAAAATAATTACCTCTGATGCGCTTTGGTTTATTTACCGGTTTACCGGTAATGTTCTCTACTTGATTTGAATAAAAAATGATTTTAATATACCTATATTTTTTTACGTGTATATAAATTTTTTCACTAATTTACAAAATCAATCCTGTCCAACTCAAGTGATCAAATAATATTATTACGATATATAAAATGGAAAATCTTAGCAAGGAACAAAGGTATCTTTTCATAATACTATTAACCTTTATCATACCGTGATAAAAATACCCATATGCAGCCATGCTGTCAACTTGTGTTACCGTAAGAAATTTTTAACGTTTTAAATGTGAAGAAAACTTTTATTAGTTCAGATGGCTTTATAATTAAAATTATTAATCCTATAAACTTACTCTAAATATTGAGTATTTATTACGAAAGTGGTATCAATATCCTAAAATAATTCGAAGCATTCATCGAGTCCTATACAATACTACCTTATTTCTTATCTCTCTTCATTAAATTAGTGAGAAAGAGAGATCATAGTTATATTCGTGTGTTTGTTATTATTTTTATTGTGTAATTAATATACCATGTCTATTTATTTGTCTTACCACAAATAGTGTTTTTCCCAGCATATTAATTTTATAACTGAGTGAATTAAAAAATAGTTATTTTTGTAGGATTCGTTTTACACAACTGGTTATTCACTAGTCAGTTCTAAACATAAACATTTTTCTTAGAATTAACTAAAATATAAATTTTATGTTGCGTATATTAACCGAAATATTACAGTTTTAATTGGGGCTGTAGACCTATGTTACTGCATGGTTTTGGAAGGGTTAAACAAATATATTAGATCTGTATTAAAAGTTTTTTTTTTTTACTTTTATTAATATGATTAAAATTTATATTTGACACTGAAAACCTTTTATATTATAAAAGACGCCTACACAAACATTGAACCCTTAAAATGGTTTATTTTTTAAGAATAGTCTACTATCTTCTATATTCAATAAACTGACTTCAATACTTAACTTGACTCAAATAATATCTTCCACACAAAGGCGTTTTTCATACGAATCTTTTCACCTGTCATAAAAGGTTACTGTCATATTTCAGGTAAGCTTGATGTAGAATAAATTCTTGGGAATTTGTGAAAAAATATTAATAGTTTCATAAATAAAGATCCATGAATCTTAATAAATTGAATCCACCAAAATTATGGATTCAACGCGTAAGTAACAATTTAACCTTAATAAAAAAATATCATTTTATTTGAATGCAATAAATCCATAACCATTTTGTATTATAAATTTAAAATACAAAAATAATTAACTTTCACGACAATATTTTATGAGTAGGGTTTTTTTACGTGTGTAAATTTAGAAAACAATTTGTATTTTTAATGAGGGATTAATTGAGTTTGAAAATAAAATTTTATTAGTTTTTTTCTCTCATCGGGCTTCAAACAAACTTTAAATCCTCAAATTCTAAAATATTAATAAATAACCAGTGGTTTCCAATTGATATATTACGGCACACCAGTGTGCCGTTGTGAAGCGTGCCACGAGATATTATTGCGTCCAGTAAAATTCAAACGACTACTGAGTAGATTCTACTCAGCTCAATTTAAAATATGCTTTTTCTTTCTGTATCTAAAATAAACTTATAAATAGTATTCACTCTCTCTCAGCCGATGTACCCATGACTGAGTTCGTGATATTTTTATCTGCTTCTACAACGGAAAAAACTTGTCTCCGCTATTTGGGCCTTATTTTATGCCCCTCTCGCTCTTTATCTTTGTATATTTTTAGTGAACAACTATTTTTCTAAACTGACTCTAAACTAACAAAAGAATGACAGAGAACAAACAAGTGTCTCTAATTTTCAAGAAATCCAAACTAAAGAAAGACTTTTCATAACATGCATGAAAATAATAAGCATTAGTGTTTTAACTACTACAAATATTTTGGACCTAAACTATTTAATAGAATGCTGAAAGATTTAAACCAATTGAATTATCCCAAAAACATGAAACTAAATATTATAACTTGGATTCGTAATATGGTTTGAACCAGTTATTGGTGCATTCACCCAAACATGTTGTCTCACACCTTTATTAATTATTGCTGCAAATTTATCTAAAATAATTTATTTGAAAGTCCACTTTAAAATTGCTTTTTATATACATCTATATATAGAGCAATAAATGTTCATTTTATCTACTATTTGTAATACTAATTCATTGTACAATTGCTTGTAAACTGTATCATATACTATATTTCTCTAGTGAGACGGGCACAGTCCAAACATATGTTTTATATTATATTATATAGTTACAAATAAATAAATTATCACACTATTAACCGTTATAGACCATACTAGTCGATATGTCAATTTAAAACCTTTTTTTGATTTTAAAATAATTTAATATTGTATAATGCTGTTATGAAAAATCAAAAATAAAGATTCGCGTCTGATTGTTTTTTTTTTTTTTTGATGAAATACGCAAAATATTTTAAATTGATAGTGTGAAAAAAATGGTAGGTATCTAAGTAGATACGCATTCTTCAGTCTGCTGAAAAAAAACTATACTTTTAATAGTGTGCCGTGACGCGAGAATAGTTGAGAACCACTTGTTCTCTATTACCCATGTTGAGTTGGTTTATAAAGAAGCTTTCATTTCATTATAATGTAGAATATAAAAATTATATCTTATACATCTTAGTTTCTAGAATTCTAGTTTAGTCTTCTATAATTCTAGTTTGCTCTTCTAGAATTCTAGCTCAGTCTTCTAGAGTTCTAGTTTAGGTTTCTAGAATTCTAGTTTTATCTTCTAGAATTCTTTCATAAAACGTCTATTACACATTGCTACATACATCCTTACAATAATTTACATTAAAATTCAGTAATTTCAACCTACAATATAAATTTTAAATTATTTAAATACCCAAGTACTCACATTAAAAGGTAATCTATTTACTAGGGAAATTCAAAAATTGTAAAACTTTTACTAGTAATATTTATGAACACGTCACGCAGCTTAATTTCAGGGCTTTGTGCGCATAAGCGTAATAAAAATAAAAATAATAATATCATGACAAATTCTTGTATCCTACGATCTGAGTAATAAAACATCCACGAATAGGTATTTAATTCATACCGAGCTCCTCTGAACGTCATTATGTATATTTTAAACTAATATTTTACTCAAAAATAATGTATTATTACACACGTTACACAGTTTGTTGTTCGAAAGGCTTAAAATATTAATTTAATATGATTTTTGGACGCCATTAAATTTAATAGCACAACATTTATTCAATATTTTATGGTAAAATATATTCCTATTAAGGTTCATAACTTTAATGTCTGAATCGAATCAACTCGATTCAAGTCGGTATCTTGACAGTTTAAGTGTAGCAAAAAAATTATTTAGAATACAAAATGATACGTTACTATTTTCCCAACGGGTCTAGTAATCAATTTGATACAAATGATTCTAACAAGATATAAATTCACTTGTCTGGCATTATTAATTTTCTTGGGTGGATAATCGGCTCCGTGACACAGTGAAACAGAAAATGTTTACAAAAATAATATTCGGTTCGTTTCTCGATTGCCGACTTATAAAATTGATAGAACATTCAATTAATGTATTTGATAATTATCGAGTATAATTTATATTCGCAAGTCACAGCTTGCATCATGATCGATGCTCTATCGAGTTTCCAGTTTTGTTACGATGCGTAGGAGAATTGCGGGAAAGACTTGAAAATATACACAAATGTAGAAAATGGAATAACTGAACATAAAAAAAAAAATGTAGTTAGTCAAATTTGAAAAGAAACTGAACATTACATTGAAATGTAGTGTCAATTTTTTTTGAAATACGAATTATGTAACAAGTAATACCTATGAACGAAAATAATGATGTGATACCCTATACACCTCCGGCTCGAAGGACCAAGAAATGTTGCGTACAAGCATAGATGTAGGAAGAATTTAGGATACGGAAAGAGTTTGGCACTCACCATAACCCGGATTCTGTTGACACCTTCAAAATGTGGACTGCATGTTATAACCACTATTTCGTCTTAGGTTCCTATAGACGATGATGAGTTCCGATACTGTATAGACGTGAAGTCTCAAATTAGTATAATACGCACTGGTTCAAGGTCGCCAATCGGGAGGGGAGCGAATGGGGGGAGGGGGAATGCATAGTGTATTATTTTCATTCAAGAATAAATATGTATTTACATAAATAAATAGATGTCCCAAACAAATTACATGTGATTTTTTTTTTACTATTCACGTGTCAAAAATTTCAAAATTAAAATTTGATTCTGGATTCAACAACTACCGTGAATTGAATTAGAGTACTTTTTTTTAAGCATTGCAAATTTAGGAAGGTCAACAAAATATTTTTTACTGATGACCTTCTTGAATTTAAGTGGAATCGCAAGCTGTAGCATTTTACCCATCCCATGACGACAAAAGATTGCTGCGGCAATAAAAAATCTACTGATCGATAGACAGTCAGCAATGAGTCATTCATTTAAACATTGTTTTTTTCATTTTAAATGGAGAGAATATTTAACCAATTGATACGGATCGACCAATATAACTTCTTTCGAGGACTGTATGCACGCATCCTTATCGAACGCCATGTTTTTGAAAAGTGATTGTATTATCCGGCTTGAAGGACCAATAAATGGTGGGATAAGATCTCGTGGACTGTATCGATTACAATAATGATCATTAAATTAACTCGAATTGGATTCAGGAAGGAAAATATGGCAGATGGATCTGCCCTACCTTGCTCTAAAGCCCTGGGTTGGACGACGTTTGCAACCGAGATATCACTGCACTTCCAGCACTGTTCAGAATACCGTTTCTTCGTGGTTCTAGCGTCGTGTACAGCGTTTCTTTCGGACGGTAGAAAAAGAACACAGATCTTGACAGTTCGGTGTTGGAAGGCAATCTGTCTTCCCGTCGGCAAAATCACAAGTAATTAGTTGGCCAGAACGGGACACGTATATATTAAGGTTTATATTGGAAAGACAAAATGCACAGGGAGTAGGTTCTCGACTTGCGACAACATTTACAACATCTTTAATTTTTTTATTTCTTTCCTTTTCATGCATTGAATTAACAATAGCTCATTAATAACGCTGATACAGTCCTAGTATGATATTAGTGAAATAATTTGTTACAGAATACCCAGATATTTGATAATTTTGTTGTGAAATTGTATTGGTACGGCGCATGATATAAAACTGAGTGAACAATTCCGCGTCCGCTCTTCCGTGGCGAGGTGGCGAGGGTCTGGTCCTGGGCCGGCCGAAGCAGGCTACAAATGAAGACATCAAGACGCGTGAAGACCCATTAAACCCGAGTCTCCTAACACCCGTACAGCGCCCAGAGCCGAACACAACACCGCAAAGTGATTTGTTCCCAAACCGACCTTACATATTCAAATGAGCCGGTCGTATTTCACGTTTTTTAATACTCGCGCGGCTTAACAAGCGGGTACATTTATTTTTATTGAATTAATAATATAAATTATCATGTAATCCCCGAGCCGAATAAACGTCGGATTGTCTAATAAATCGAATAAATAAAATGAATATTACCACTCACGCATATTACCACTCTACTACCACATATTACTACTCTCGCATATTTGACTCTATGACACACAATAGAAAAAATCACCATCAATTTTTAATCAAGTTACAAGACCTGCATAAAAAAATCACGTGTAAAATTGTTACGATTGTATTTTAGCACAAACGATAGTTGATTGTGATTTATATATATACGATACTAGTTACTATATATGATATATAAGATCATTTCATCTCGTCATCACCTCTAGAAATAAAAACGTATTTTTATAATATCGAACATCATCATGTCGGTATGTATCGATTACGTTGCTATATCGATTACGTTGATATAATCATAGCTCGCTTCGCGCTCAATCCTGTTCTTTATGCGCCTACTAGACGAACCTTCGAGACAAATCTCATTCGTGCACACTATTAGTACATCGAGTAACAATCGATGTTCTAATTTAATCGTCTTCTTTTCGCTAATCTAAAATAAACTGAACATTTTAGGGTTTTCAGTAAAATAAACAAAATACCTTATTAGGTATCGAACCACCGAAATATTCTGACGATGCAAGTGACAATTATTATGATCCGGGATTATATATCCGTACTTAAAATTCGCGGACAGAATTTTTTTTTTGTGAAGTGTAATTTTTCAAATGAAATTGGAAAGATGTTTTAATTTTTATTTATTTTATCAGAATGCTGTGCGGAGTATTCTATGTAGTGCGCGGGGCGACATTAATGACCTGCGCGCTCTCGCAACTTTGCAGTTTATAGGGAACGCCGGTTGTGGATAATATCCACGTTCGAGCGCGGTATCCACATTATTGTGACGTTTGGACCGCTCACGTAATTAATAACGTGCAATCGGTATGGGAGCTTTCTGAATAAGGCTAAAGATTACTTAAATCTATAAATAAATCATCAGGCTGTTTCATTCAGATCACACTAGCAAAAATTTAATATTTTTTTTATATAATTAAATTAATATTAATTAGCAATACTTGAATATGTCCAAGAACACAAAGTTACTGGATTTCTACCTACAAAGGCCCTGTTATTAAACAAATATCAGATATCTCATTGAGACAAAGTTTTTTTTATCATGTTTAATGGAAAATATATGAAAGTATGGGCTAATTTGACTGACTTAAGTGATCGCTTTATATAAATACAACCTTTACCAATTCACCCTGCCATATCCACATTAATCAAATTTTTGAAAGTTGTATGTATGTTAATGTGTGAACTCGCTTCGAGTACCATCACTACACCATCGCCATCTATGGACCAAATTTCATAATATATTTTTTCCTTTTTTTTAAACAGCATATATGTCATCACTATGAGAATCTGATTTTTTAAAATTATTTTAAAGCTATATTCTTTATCTGTAAAATGTTTTTTAACATATTATTCTAGAATACGCCTGAAAAATCAATACACAGTGATTAAGTGACAGGTCGTAAACCCTGTAATTGCACCATACTTCCAAATATTTTCGTTTAAATATATTAAAAATTAGCTTTGTCTCTATGAGATATCTGATATTTGTTTAATATTAATTATTTATTCCAATCTAATAATACCTAACAGTCGTTTAAAACATAATTTTTTTATTTTCAAACGTGCCGATTCGCCAACCGCACTTGTATCTTGTACCCCGTGCCCTATCAGAAGCGCTCCTATATTTATACGAAGTTGTATGAAAAAATGAGAGAGACGACCAGAATAATATATATGTATGAGATTTATATGTAGATATGAGACACTGCATTTACAGAAATAAACATTTTTTTATTTAAATCTTGACATCTTTAAAAGGTTAGAATTTGTAGAATATGGCATTGTATGACAGTTACTTTGTAGCCTAATCCCGAGAAACTTATATACGAGAATTAAAGAACATCGCCATTATTTAAAAAATATTAACTTTTCGGAATTTTCTGATCATATAATTGAAACTAATCATTCGTCATAAAGTAAAAATGTCCCAATTAGTACCTTATGAAGGATTAATAATGAAGAACTTCAATGACGACCAAAATTACTCCAACATCCACGCTCCGCCCCGTTACCGAAATAGAGCGACGCAAAATTATATTTGGATTTTTCATCATTTACACATAATAATTTGAGAGACTACATCTTTCAAAACTATAGTAGTGATAATAGCACTCAACGTATGTGCAATACATAGTTAAGTTTATTGAAAAAATTAAAATAACGATGTTACACCTTTGAACTTGGACAGCGGATAAATTGGTACCACTGCAGTCGTGTTATTTATTGTTATACATACAATAAGCAATAAGCACACGTCTGGTACAGCATACAAAGGAAATAACGTAGTAGAGCTGCTTTGTTACGACCGATTGGTAGATTGGTACCGTACCAATATTGATTGCGGCGCATTCATCAAACAATCAATTAAAATCTTCCTTCACTTCTGACGTCTCCATATTATTACCGCGGGCCATCTTCAGGCCTGATTGTTGCCGAGAAATATTACAACGGCGGCCAGAAAGCTCTCAGATTGAAGCACGTTCAATTGTCGACTAGATGTGCCAACTAAAGTTTTCAAACATCCGTTACTTTCAACTACTCGAATAACTAATAGTAAAAAATAAAATATTCGAATATATGTGTAACGTTGCGAAGAATCTAAAAAGTCAGTTTGAATCACAGACCACCAATATAAACATGAACTAACGCAAATTTTTTGTTTCAATATTTTCATTTTGGCGTCACCCACGTGATTACTCTGGTACCATTTACGTAATCAAAAAGCTCCGCGATTATTTTTAAAAATATGACTTAAATCTTTATTTAAATATTAATATAATATGCATTAATATAAAAAATACGTCTTGTTTACACAAGATTTGTTTTTCGAAGAGTAAATATATTTACTATTATTATTAAGTTATAGTTATTTATAACATATGTGTCTAATTTTTTTAATACTAATTAAATATTTCTTTCTTTCTTTCTACTGTCTAATTAATACACTTTATTTGTATTAAAAATTTATACTGTTGCAAAAATGTGTCATAATCTATCGGATTTATGTTTCCACCAAGAATGTATGTAGAATATCCGTCGTCCCGCAACTAACGTTCCAAATCTCTTCCTTATATATACACTTCATATCATTTCTATTAATTTACTGTTATTTGAATAATTAATACAGGTACATAAATATATCTACGTTATAAGAAACAACCAAAAAGACTATTATTATTTTAATTTTAAAAATAAGTCCACACATCTGATCGCTTCGACATGGCTAACTGATTTGCGAATTAATTTGAAGAGCTTTTATTATTTAATCATCTTTGTGCGATCTTTCATTGTTTAGAGTGCAATTTCGTGAATGTAACAAAAACTCAATACATCCTTTTATAATAATAAACTAAAAATACCAATTAGCATTTTATCTATACATAATTAATTATACAATTGAGATTGGATCTATTTCACTAGATAAATCTGTATTGAGATAGAAATAATATGACACATGTGACTGCCAATTTAATGATATATTAATCGAAGGAATTAGATTGATAACATTCAGATCCCAAAAACATCGACTTGTGCGAGAATAAAGAAGAATAATTTCATGTTTCTGCTCTTTCGCGATATATATTTTTTTTAATTTACAGATTCAGTCTGACAACCTTAGTGCCGAGCGAATATGATCACCGATATAGTAACACCTGTACCGCCATCAACAGCGCCCGCTCTCATACATTTAATTTATACTTAACACCATATCCAGACAGGTCCAAGAATTGAATATAACAACTGGTTATTTATGGGGTATTCTGGGTCCCGGGGACCCGAGCCCCGGCTTAAAGTCCGACCCGAGTGCACTAAGGACCCTCCGGTGACGTTATATGCAGACAAAACTGCAGGATTGCAATATGCAAGAAAAATTATATTACATTTTCTTCCCAAACGATTCGATTTGGATTCATCAAAAAATTCAACTGTACAAAATTTCGATTTACGTTGTACATAAAACGTTAAATAAAATATAGAGTTGTTTCACAAAATACATATCACATCAATATTCGAGCTAATCCATGGACCCCATGCAGTTGCGGATTTTGGTTATTCGAGGCCTCATAATTTCGACCCTCCCCTCCCCCATCCCCACCCATCCGCCCTACCATCTCCCCCCCCCACCAAGCAATCATCATCGCTATCCAATATTCTAACATAATCATTATAGTGTCTACACTAATAATTCACTAGTTCTGCAACACTCTCACTACACTTTTTTTTTCTCTTATTATTTTTATTCCTGTCGAATTTTTATCTTTCTTGAATTAAATAACATCACAAAAGCTCGAAAAAAACTGGCTACTTTAACACAGATGGCAGTCTAGCAAAGTAGCCAGGACAATGATGTATATATCAGAGGTGAATTCTACTCCATGCCATACAATAAACTACGAGTATATACTTAATTGAAATATAATTGTATCTTCTATTTATCATGTTATATTGTTATGTATTCACCTCTGTTACAACAAAAATATTATATGTATGACAATAAAGTCTAATAAATAAAATAAAATAAAAAAGTGAATCTGTTTGTCCTGCTTTGTTTGGGTTTATAAAGTCATAACATGTAACATTTAAATACAGTATATAGCTACGAATTTGTATACAAATGGTTAATCATTTGACGTGCCTACAAAATTGTATATTTAAAAAATATTAATTTTGTAAGTATTTTTTCTCAAAATATTACGCAAATTGGATTATTTTTTCATCTTTATGAGGCCCTCAGCCTTTGTAAATTTCCAGCTGACGCCCCAAGCGCATCTTTTTTGAAAGATATAATACAATAAGATACAATAATAAAATTCATCAAAACCGAATACGCAAATATCAGAAGTGCCAAAAAGTTACAATCGATAATTTAATTTTAGAAGTGTCGTGTATTTTAGAATATTTTTGAAATAAGCAAACATACCAAAATACAAATGAAATCTTTTGTGTTCGTTTCCATCGTTATATGATCAATCTGTATGTATATAATATACAAAGTATTTTATTAGACATTTTATGGCCTTTCCCTATTGGCAGACCTCTTGCATTAGTCATTTGTCTTCCGCAGGCTCATAAAATGTTAACACATTATACGTTTTAACGCTTTGTTAAATAGATAGGTATAAATGAAGGGCTTTCATAATATGAAATGATGACTTACTTTATAGTCTCCTTGTACAAGGTTCGAATCTCTGACCATTTGTTAGCTAGACTAAAAAAATCACGTCTACACCATGCACCGTTACATATATGCGTCTTGTGACATGATCAAAGTATCCAAGATTTTTTTTTATTATAAATTTACAGAATTAAACATGAAACAAAAAAAATTAATTAATAATTTTTGAAATTACTTTTCGTCAGTGTTCTTTAAATCACATTTTAAATTTTATTTATTTATTGAAAATTAAAGAGTTCCAGGAGGGTTGTAAACAGGGGAGAGCAGTGCATTGGATTAACATAAACGAAAACATTATTTTACAATTAGCGCCATCTGAGTACCAGTAGAGGCTTTAAATTCTTAAATCTAAAAACTACCATGACAGCTCGCCGTTGTACCATGGCGCTCTTTGGTATTCGCCGCATCGAGCTATTCACATTACTCTATTCTGTCTTTAAGATAGAGAATTACTCAAGTCATATAAATGGCTATTTGCTGAATTGAAAATTCCTTTCGGTTAATCCGTTTTGTACGGAGTCGTTACCTATGCTGTTTTTAACAGAATAACATTAGTAAGACTTACAACTACGTGCAAAGCATTGAAGTGTCTACTTCTTCTTTTACTAATTCGCGAATTTTACTATTTTTAACGTGTTGATTTGATGATTGTTCTTTAATTTTAGTGCATGAATTGGTTTTTGATTTGGTAAAAATAAAAAGTAATTGGCAGAACTATTTCCTACATTAACTTTTAATAAAAATAATTATTTCCTTTAGTTATTACGTGAAAGATTTTCAAACAATAAATTAATCATATTCAGTCATAGAAAGTGTTCTTAAAAAGATCCATACATTTTTTACATGGGTAAGAAGGTATTATTTTACGTTAAAACTTAAACTTTAAAAACGCTATTAATGGTACTTTAAAATTATAAACAAATAAATAAATTCAAGGTAGTGTCGTATAAACGACGGATTCATTTTGTCTAAAGACGTTGGTTAAACTACAGTACATATATTGTATTACATATTATTATATAATATCATTGGTAACAGCATAACTTAAATCTTATAAATAATAGCATTTAAATAACATAATTGAGATAAAAACGATAAAATAAGTTACGTACGCACAAGTCTTCCTTTTTAATGTTGTTAAATTGTCTTGCTCAAGCGATGCTGTACGTTCGTCTGGACCCCCAAAAAAAATGTTAAACGTGTTTTCAACAAAAAATGGCATAATCAATTTGTTCAAAGAAAGTCATTAGCGAGGAAAGTCATTAGTCATTACCGAGTGTGTCGACTGCCTTCGGGCGGCAATCTTCCTACATTAAATATCATTCATTATTCGAGCCTTGGAGAGAAACAGGAGAATGATTGGCCCGTGATGAGAATGAAAAATACAGGTACCTACGTCGGCATCAACTTCCGCAAATATAAAACTGCACCCTGTGAATGAATTGTCGCATGGCAACGTTGTCGAGACAAATCTCGGGAATACGATTAGTAGTTTAACTTATTATTTTAAAAAGTATTCTAACTGATACTGATGATGAATGAAATGAGTATACAGAATGTTCTAAACTTACTTACTTACTTACCATCACGCCGTTTCCCCGCGAGGGTAGGCAGAAAGGATAGAGCGCCACACTCCTCTGTCCCGACACACAATTTTCGCCTCATCCACATTCATACATCTTCTCATAGAAGCTCGCCGACTGTTGAGGCTTCTAACAGAACCATACTCCAATATCTGGTTTACCTGGTCGTGCCAAGTCTTCCGCGGACGTCATCATCATCATCATCATCATCAGTCTGTATCTCTCCACTGCTGGATACAGGCCTCCCCGAAGATTGCCAATTCTTTCCGTCCTCAACTCCTCTCATCAAAAATGATTTGTTTATACTTAATCTTAACTACTATTTAATTTTAATAATTGCTTAATTTCGATTTAGATAAAAAATAATTTTAGTGAAATTGTAATAGGTATTATTTTTTACTTTTTTTTAATAATTTAGGTAAACGAAATTGTTGATTTTAAGTTGAATTTTTTTTTTAAGTTACAGTTTTTCTATTAAATTTATTTTAATTCTGGCGTCTCCTAGCGTGCATCACTCAAAAGAATTTGAAATTCGTCGCAATATAAAGTTGATTGCTTTTTAAAAATGGAATAACAGATTTATCGATTTGAAAGAACTATAGAATATAAGTTTAAAAATTTGTGTGAAATATGTTCAATCAACGATATATATTTTATATTAAAAGTGTCATACTGAATTCCTGCGTTAACGTTAGCAGTCCAAACATTGTGTACTAAACACATAGTCAGCGTGCTAGTGGCCAAGACCGGCACCAAAGCTGCTGAACATGATAAAATACAAAAAATGAGAAAAATTCGAATTTTTTTAATGCGTAATATTTCTTATTATCTTCTACACGATTTTATTATTGTAACATAAGTCAAACATAATATGAAATTAGATCATTTCATATTTTTTGAAGTGCCTATCAGCTAAACGATCGACAGACCAGTACTAAATGCAGTGGCGTGGCTGTGGAGATGCCCTGGGCCCGGGTCCCAGAGGGGCTCTAAATTGCTGGACATAGTCGTTAAGCAAAACTTAAAAGAAATAATATCCAAGTTTTATAATTTAAACCATAATTATTTCAGATCAAGTATCAAAGAGTAACGCCGCTCGCATTACCTTTATCAAATGCCGACGCTGCACTATTTATTTATTTTTTTGTAACGTCTTTATTTAATTTTATTATATTCATTTATACCACACAAGAAATGAATACTACTCTCTTGTTAAAACAATAATATTTTCATTTGATTTATTTGGCTAAATAACAGAGGATATTGTTCTCAGTTGTGTACAAAAAATATTGTTATTATTATTAAAGCACGCCAAAAAATTCTAATTATTTTAATATGTTTTTCGGGGAAAATGTGTCACGAGGCATCAATAAAAATTTTAAATCCAAAGATTAAAAATTACGTTTTGAATAATTTATAACTTATTATAAACAGTCCGCAGAAAAAACATATAAAAAATAGTGTGATACATTTGATAACGTTAGAATTAAGTTTCTTTAAGGCATAGATTTAAAAATTTTGGTGACGAATCATGTATATCTTAAATATATTTAAAAAATCTTGGAACCTTCCTGTAGTATTAACAAAATATTAATCTTTGAACGTCCAAACCAATAAATAATGTTTAGTAATAGTAACATTATTGTGTACCTAATAATAATAAAATTAAAAGTAAATTTTTTAAATTTAATAACATGAGTTATTTATGGGGTGAGATAGGAGCCCAACAATATAATATGTTGCTACGCCATTGACTAAATATATATTATGATGCAGTACTAAACTGCCAGACGACTGACGTCAGTTCCCCGGGTTCCGAACCGATTGCTCAGACTTTGACCCCAATTAGGAGTAAGCACCTATTGTTTAGTGCCAAATCAGAGAAATCACCAATCGTTCAGCGTCGATCACCATTTCCTTTGATTCTTGCGGTTAGATGTAATCTATCTCACCACGGAAAAATCTCCACTCCAACAAGTACGCAATTTTGAGAGTACACAAGCGCTTACGTGTATCTCTCGTGAAAGAGATCGCAATTGTCGGGGAAAAGAAAGAACTCAATAATCCATTAGTTATAATATGAAGAACCATAAAATTATAATTCAGTAAAACAACAGAAAAAGGTTTATAAAATTATATATCGTCTATGTAAATTTAATACCGCATATGAGCCAATCATTACAAAATACGTTTTTTTTACGCTTTCAGTTGAACGTCAAACGCCGCATTGATTGGCGCATTTAAATGTTGATGTTAACCAATAGGCTTCTTGTAATCGGCTAAAGACAATACCGCAAATAAACTACCCCCACTAAAGAAGCGAGCCCTTTTTTGTCTCTCTTGAACATTTTAACAAATGGTTCTTTCGCGTTATTGGACATATTTAATACACGAGTTTAATAAATCTCGAAAACAACAGTGCAAATTTTTTTTGTGTAGGCATATGTATGTGATGTCCTTGAGATCGAATATATGAGTGTGTGTCAGAGCGCCCGCACCGCCGGGGCGAGATGTATATGTGTGTGTGAATATATGACCCGCGCGAGGCGCGGTCTTTTTTGCTTTACCGTTTGTCTCCAAGACTAATTATATATCTTGTACCTTAACTATATTATTATGTATTATTACTTACTTAAGGTTTGTTTTTCGAATTGGCAACACTTTTTCCAGCGACAGCCAATTTGATAGCTGATAGCTGATTTATGCACAGTTTGGATAGCCATTTCGCCATGAATAGACTTAAGCCAGAACAACACTTGCTAATTGTACAAATTTATTTCGAAAATCGTGGTTCAGTTCGAGAAACTTACCGTGCGCTACGTCCATTTTACGGTCGACGTAATCGTTCAGCCGAGTAAGTAATTCAAATATCCATGGATCGTGTTCGCACCACGTATACTCTAATTGATAATACGCATCCGCAGAGACGTCGTATAGTGCGCACCGAAGAATCTGTTGTTTCTTACTTATAATTACTTCGATCATAATTTTTGTTTCATCTAGCCTTTTTGCGAGGCCCATTTCTTTACTCATTATTTCTGTGTTGAAGAGAAACTCCTCAATATCGTCGTGGCTGATTGCTAGTAGAATAGTAACACCAGCGTACTGCAGATTAGAAAATTGTTCTCAACCGATATAAATACCTTTGTTTTAGTGTCCTAAAACTACCCTCATAATATCCATCAGTTAAATAGCAATGATGACAGTATGCATCCTCGGCGTACTCCCCCGTTGATATAAAAAGGAAACATACCCTACAAATACATATTTCATGTCTTCAGACACCTTCGTCATTGTTGTCCTTTAAGAATTTACGATCACTCTTTTGTCACATTAAAATTGAATTTAAATTAACTTTATTTCTTTTATAAAACTGACCGCTCGTTACCGAAACAGGCCGTATCCGCCACACTGTCTGTGTACGGTGTGAACTTTGTGGCTTGAATTACATAATCGCGCTCGATATGCGAGACCCAATTCTGAGAACATGCTGTATATAAAAACTAAACTTTGTGACGTCACTTATTTAAGAAATATATTCAAAAAAATCTTATTTTTATCACAATAATTGTGTCAGGAAACTGAAATTCCTAACAGAAAAGTGGGGTGACTATTCCTTATTATAAATATATAGGAATTATGCTCCCAATGAAATTTAGTGCTTCCTTAGAGGTCAAGTATTTTCGCTTGCCAAAACGAGGTTTAAAATCCATTATTTTAAATTGTTAGCATTGTTTTATTAACCACTTAATGAATTAAAATACATCTACCGGTTTCGAAAAATATCATTTTCTTCTTCAGGAAGATTTTAAAAAATAGATTCTGTTAAAGAAACAAAATAACATATGTTTTTGATTAGTTAATGACATCCTGAAGAAGAAAATGATATTTTTCGAAACCGGTAGATGTTTTTTAATTCATTAAGTGGTTAATAAAACAAAGTTAACAATTTAAAATAATGGATTTCAATATTCATTTATCTCTTCTGTGCAGTTTTTCGGGCTGCTTTACCGTGCATATCTGGCCGACGTTTCGGATTCCATTACAAGGCACATCATCGGGGCTGATGTGTAGTAATAACACACTAATGATCGCCAGAGAGGTCGGATACACCCGGCAGTCTACTCCAGAAAACTTTACACACACGATTCTGAATAGCCGTGAAAATCTGAGAACATTTTTATTTCTCTTGTCTTCGTTTGTTAGTCTCGCATCTCACTTCACACCTGTTGAATGTCAAACATCGACCCATTGAACGTTGATGTTCCGTTAGTCGGTTTGGTGAATTAGAATCTGCAACTGCAACAGTTAAAATGGAATAAAAATTTGCATTTTAAGCTTTCTATTTGTAAAACTTTCAAAATAAATATTCGTACAGGTGACAAATCAACAGTCATATACACGGATTTGAGATCTCGTCTTACAAATATATATCAAAATCAAAATTTCAAAACGTGTACATGGCACTAGACTTATATTAACTAAATCTCTGAAAAATGTCGCATGCTGTATGTACACACCGTTAAATTAAAATTAATAAAAAATAAGTTATAAAATAATTAAAGTATAACAATTTTTTTATCTATCATTACAAGTACATATCAGTCTAGTTAGGAGGTGTGTTAATCGGTGAGGTCAATGCAGTCCTTTGACTTTAGATCCGCGTGCCGTTTTTTAATAAGACCTAGGAGAATGAAATTATCAGGCGCGAGAAGGTTCCTTTTTTCACAGCAGGGGGCGACACATTCGCTCCATAAATCATGCGCATTATCACCGGCCAATGGGAACTCGCCGCCCGAAGAGGGTTTCTTTTTTTGAAATCTCTCGTTCCATTTTTGAATTTGATGGTATCTCGTTTAATGTTATCATCTTTATTTAATAATTCGATTCATAATTCTGATGTATTCACATACCTGAGCAACACCGACTTCTGAGGAGGATCCATTTGTCGGGTGATCATCTCACCTTAGAATTATTGGTATATATATTGTTATATTTTAGCGTAAATAAATATTTAAAGAAAAATTCATTTTTGTACAATTAAAAAAAATGAATTAAATAATAGAATATAAATAAAATCAGTAATCTAGCGAAAAGGGGGTTTGATGCTATTTTTTCAGTTACATTTTACGCGTTAATAATGGCGGGAAACATTCAAGAAATAATACCTTTTTTGGAATTTTGGTACACCTTTCCAATAAACTAAAATATATTTATTTTACTTAACACAATACAATACAAGCGAGTTTATATAATAACATATATACAACTTTCAAAAATTTGATAAATATGGAGATTGAGGGGTGAGAATTTGTAAACCTTATATATATATATATATATATATATATATATATATATATATATATATAAACATAAAGTGATCACTTAAGCCAGCCGAATACAGGTCAAAAGCCCTGTATTGGTGAACGTTTTATATATATATATATATATATATATAAAAACCAGCCGAATACAGGTCGAAAGCCCTGTAATTACCCCATATTTTACATTAAATATAATAAAAATTACCTTTTTCTCTATGAGATATCTGATATTTGTTTACTTATAAAATATATTATCAAAATAATTGTATTCGTTTGACGCGATAGCTGCACATTTTTTTCTGATAGAATACGGTGCGGACAGTTGTTAATTTATGTTTGTTTTAAGATGCTATGCGACAAGGACAGATGTAAATAAGAAGCTTATTATAACGGTGATAGTGTCAGTACCTACTCTGAAATAAGCTGTACCTACTTATTTAGAAAATATTATGTATCCCATAGTTAAAATATTTTAATTATAATCATATTATTCAGATATATCATAATATTCTGTCAGATAAACAATTCATTTTGTTAAGAATACATTTTTATGGTGATGTTATATTTGAACACGGCGCTGTGATATTTTAATACTGTACAAATTAAATTAGATTAGAAAGATATACAAAAAAAATCTAACTATCGAAAAAATATTTAGTTGCTACCGGGATTCGAACCTGGCAGCAACTAAATATATGTCATTACAAATTAAACATATTAATTAGAAAGATATACATGTGAAATCAATTTAACGAAAAAATATTGTTGTTGTGCTAGCGGGATTCGAACCTGTATCTCTTCCTGTGCGGGGAAAAGTATTAACCACATGATGTTACACCAACACGGTAAGTTGACGACAAAATAGGGCTATCTTGATATTCTCCCGAAACAACAATGTAACCAATGGTGTGGTGCTAAATAAAAAAGAACTAAGGTGGTATTTGATTTTTACCCTCTCTCTTTTTATTCTTATATGTACTCGTATTCCCACAGAAAATTGAATATGTTTGAGATAAAAAAAAATATTTTAGTCAGCAATTAATTAGCTTTAAATGCTAAAATCATGTATTACATATGTAAAAAAAAAACATTGAGCTATAACATGTAAATTTACGGATGACTGTTTACATACGTTAAGTTCACATATTTCATCTATCTTCAAGTGCACACGGGCAATGGTTGAAAGAATGGGATGCAACTGTTTAAATATACTTGAAAAATAAATTACTGAATAAACCCCTAAAAAAATTATCATATCTATTTTTATTGTATTCAACGTTAATAATTATTTTTATTTTGTTATCAACTAAAAAATGTAATAAACTAATCGATTATATCCAGCATATTGAATAACCAGAAAGCAAAAATATAAAATCACCCCAAATATGTATTTATTTAAATATTAAATACACAATAATGTAATTGTACGCCTGTCAAGTAGAAATACTATTCACGGAGCACTTGAGTCGTCGTGGTCTTCGTAACCCGAGAATTTTACGCCACAACTGAAATTGTGGCCATTACAAATTCGCCATGGCCGAACGAACTATTTTAAATATCTGAATAAACATATTTTGGTTAATACAAAATACACCTCAAGAATTGTTTGTGCCCTCGTGCCTGAGAATTATTTATTTTTCAAAATTCGTTCTTTCGTCTTTATTCTCCAAACAGCTGAACACCGCGGGGACGAACACTGCAGAAATTCACATTTATATTTTATTTAGAATTTTATTAACATGTGTACGGTGTTATCCAGAAACTAAGGATTCTTAGCTAAGTTCACAAAATTTAAAAAATATTTTATGATACAATATTACATTTTTTAAATACATAGAATCTTAATCTATTGTATTTCTTTACATAATCACACACCACACACATTTAAGTAAAACGCATTTCTGTTGTGTAGTTGCAATTTTAGAACATAGATGTGTGGTATTTTAAATACAAATTAAATTAATTAATTAGAAAGATATTGATAGGAACGTGTATAACTGGCAATCCATTTACATACGGTTAAACAAGTACTGTTCCGAATTCGTAAACGCACTTTTGGTGCGTATTTTCGATTCAGCCGCGACCGTTGTTATTGACACATTTCCTATTGCTCGTCTTTTCAGTGTGAAATGTGACCTTGACGCCTGCAGACGTCAACTTGACCGATATTTGTTCGATCTCGACATCGCGATAGATTTTGCGGTATGGATCTTTCAGCTCCAGTGCACCCGCACTGTATTTTGTGATATTGTATTCTGATCGTGTATTGTTTGTGTGCCGTGGGTAAGCTTATGACATCGCCGTATTCAGTTGGGATCGGAGAACGACTCATCCGTGTGCCATTTGTGTGATCTCGGCGGCGACTGCAGAGATTATGGAAGCGTCATATACAAGATAAGGCGAGCAAGCTTTCCGAATCCCGATTCCATGAAATTCACTAATCTTTCTACCAGAACCCCTATCCCCTCACCGACTTTATCCTGTACCAACGTTTCTCTATTTCCCTCTCTTACCTTGCGGTGATTCCGATTTACGACCGGAATTATCGTGTTCCATTCCGCAGGATGCGCGACTCGGAGATAGCGCAATTCGTTAATTTAGATCCTATCGATCTGGATTTACAGTTCAAATTCAAGTACATAAGTCCCCATATGCGACATTTCTTATGTGGCATATTTGACAGTAAAAATAACACTCGATTGTTCGACCGGTTCCCACATTATTTTATGTATAAAAACACTTCTTTTGTATCACATCCACCATACCCTGTAGATATTATACTCTGTTCTATATAATATATTATATCCTACATTGTACATAGCTTTATGAACTTTTGATTAACCGATGTATTTAAGCAAAATAAATCATGAAAACAACACGTTTAGTAAGGCACTAAACTTTGCGAATTATTAATAAATGAGGAAGTAAATGCTTCTAGAAGCACTAAGCCAAGTTCAAAACTTTTCAGATGTCATTCTATTAGGAAACAAGATATTAAGGACTCCGTACAACATGGATCGGCTGACCCATTTCTGACTGCCGAGTGAAATTTTCAATTCAGCAGGTGGTAATCGTATGGCTTGAATAGAACAATAGATCAAAACAGCGGCTAGCAATTATAGTAGCACTAAATTAAAAATAACCCAGAATGTAATATGAATTATTTAATTTACAATTGTTTCCCAGAATTTTTAGTAATGCACATCTTTTTCGCGTGTATGCAGTGCACGCCCCTGTAGGTATGGCACATTAGCCCAGAAATCTGTACGCAGAAGGTTCTGAACATTTTTTCAAATGTTGATAACCTATTGTTGTAAAATTACTTTTTAGGATACTGATGAATGGTTTAATAAATATTGAGAACCTACAATAAATTATTATGGCATTCGACAAGAATAATAAATATTCTAACTTTGTATGACTTACTAGCCGTAATGTGTATAATTATATTAAAATATGTAAAAAATAGAATCTCTAGTGATACCCCTTAGCACCTCAGTCGCATTACTGGCTAATACATAAGTTAGTATCCCGCTTGGAAAAGGTGCATATTAAAAAATGAAAAATGGCCCGTTTCGGTACAACTATATTATTGTGGAGTCTCGAACCGACCTCGGCAAAGCGGACAAAAACTCGCCCAGCCTTCGCGGCAAACCCGCTCTTGTTATCCGTCGCAGTATGGGTTATTTTAGATTGAATTGTGCCTGGAGCTTTCGGCGTCTCGAAGTCGAGGGGGGCGCAGTCAATTTTGAAATAAGAACGCGCGTTACAAATCCTCTTGACAGATAACAACGTTATTATTATCACATTTTGGCGGGAATATAACAACTCTATAGGCCGCTCTGAGCGGGGAGGTTAACACAAAAGACATTAACAGCGCGCAGGTATGGACTAACAAAAATATTTAAATTTGTTCCAATTTATTAAGATTTTTAACATACAACACTGTTTGATGGCATTCTGTAAAAATCTGTTACGCGCATGCGTAACATTCGACGTTAAATATATTGTCACGTTACATGTTACATCATGTAAAACGTACACAATAAATCAGTTTTTTTCAATTCAGTTCAGTGCCGATAAATTTATTAGTAAGATAATATTATATCAGAACATTTTTTTTAACATATGTGAAAATAAAGCACTTGTTATTTTTTATTTCACTTGAGATGCGTTTCGCCTTGTAAGCGCATTATCAATCTAATAATTTAACTCAACAACTTGTATTTATATCTACAGCTATACAATACTACATAGAAATAAAATTGTATAGTTGCCCCCCACTAGATATAAATACAAGTTGTTGAGTTAAATTATTAGATTGATAATGCGCTTACAAGGCGAAACGCGTATCAAGTAAATTAAACGAGTAGAATGAAAAAACAAATATTTTATTTTCACATGTGTGATTATGGATTTCTACAAACTTACCTCGAAAACAGAAAAAAAATATTTTTAACTAATCTTAATATTTGCAAGCCTATCGGTGACTACCTGCCTCGCTAGGTACATACCTATTCTGAAGTAGATAGCAATTATTGATTCTTTATCTTAATACAGAGTGATCCTAATGTTGATGATTTTTTTTCACTAAATTAATAATTAAATTATTTTATTTAATCTTTCATGTCATTACCCCCATTTAAAAATGAATTTAAAAAAAAACAGGGTATACGTTAATATTGTCTCTCATTAATAAAATTTGCAATGTACATATACAAATACCTAATAGGTATAGTGTATAGCAGTGATTTCGAACCTACGACGCACCACAGTGTTATGGGCGACACGCCAGCGTTCACTAATATCAGAGTTATCAAAGAATACTTTTTCCTCCGCCAGAATTTATCACTTCGTACATATTACATATCTATCTCTTTTGGGTCTCACTTTGTGAAGAAAACGATTAATTGAAATAAGCAATTAATTAATTGACATCAAATCAAATTTCAATTTTTTTTCCAATTAAATTTTTAAAAATTGAGAGGGGGATGACACGCCAGCAAAGTTAAGTTAGATTTTCTGAAATTTTAACACGCAGGGTTCAAAAGATTCGCCATCATTGATTCGATAGCGTTAAAAAATCTAATAAAATAATAATCATTTTAAAATTCCTTGCTAATAGAGCCCCTTTCTAATTTGCACCCCGTGCTAACACAAATTATTTTGTAAAAACCTGCCTACGACTCTGACAGTGTGTGTATAGAGAATTCACCCCCACACCACACTGTCAGTGCGTGTGTACGGAAAACGACCAAAGAAATAATAAGACCTTAAGTTTTTTGTCTGTGGAGAGAACTCATCCCCATCAAAGGCCGAATGACAGAGAAGCGAACGGCGCTACGCAAAAAAAATAAAATTCTCTTTTAAGCTCTTAAAAGACACGCGTACAACTGATGAATACCTTTTTCTTCCGAATTTTTATTTTTCTCGCACCTTTGGCGGTGTGGGCTTTACAAAAGGGCGCGAAGAAAAATAAAAGGGGCAAAAAATTAAACGTATTCTCGGATGTTATTTAATTGTTTGCGATTGATTTTTGGTGAGGAGTTATGGCCTCGGAATTACTTAATTATTTTACAAGAAGTCCCACGCCCATTATGTGTTCGGAAAAAAATAACAATTTAATGTTTTGCTGTTGAAAGTTAGCCGTATCTTTTGCAACTTTTTAAAATTATAAACTTATTAAATACTAAATTAATGTATTAATTATAAATATATACATATAAAATCAATTTTGTCGAAAAATATTGTTTTAGCGTCACCGGGATTCGAACCTGGATCTTCATATAGCACAAAGGTAGTGCACTTCCCCGGATTGGAAATGAAGATCCAGGTTCGAATCCCGGTGACGCTAAAACAATATTTTTCGACAAAATTGATTTTATATGTATATATTTATAATTAATACATTAATTTAGTATTTAAAATATCACAGACCTATGTTCTGAATAATTACAACTTCACAATAAGAATGTGTTTTCCTTAATAAACTTATTATCTTACTTGTGGTTTTAGGCACTTCATCTAGCCTAAATATATGAAATTAAAATCAGTAATTCATTATTTATTTCTTGCTTATTTACCGTCGCGCTGAGAGGCTAGAGCGCCACATTCTTCTGTCCTGACACACAATTCTCGCCTCATTTTCATTTATACATCTTCTCATACAAACTTTTAACAGGATATCCTGGTCGTTCCAAGTCTTCCGCGGACGTCCTTTATCCCATCAACGCTTGCATTGTATACCTTTTTTACCATTCTCTCCTCATTCATCCGTTCCATATGACCAAACCACCTTAGTGATCCTTTCATTTTACTAAGATCAGTTCTACATTCTTTCCTTATTTCTTCATCCTTTACACTGTCATAAATGGATCTGCACACACGCCTAAGCGATCTCATTTCCACTGCATTCAGTCTACGTTCATCTTCTGCCAGCCCCAGGCCTCACTTCCATACATCAGTATAAAATACTACCTTAACCCTCCATAGAAGAAAGAAGATATAACTATATAGTATAATTATTAGAAAGCAAATAGTAAAAATATAATATATTTAAAAAGTTGTTGATTAATTAAATCGGTTCCTTAGCAACAAATTAAATTTAAAATAAATTAATGTGATTAATTATATGTATATTATAACTCATAATGCTTGCCCATGGGGGACTTATACTTATTTAAATCATCTTTAATAGTTAATTAATCATTACATATAATAAAACGTTAAAAAAATGTGAAATATATTTTAAGTTTTTTGGAAAAATATACCATTCAGGGCAGAGATATTTGTATCAAGACCGCTGATAGCATTAATTCATCATCAAAAATAAAATGAATTTTTCTCAACATTAATCAAAGTACAGATAGGATCTAAATGAACGAATTGCGCGATCTCCCGCGGAATGGAATATAACATACAATTCCGGCCGTAAATTGGAATCACCGCAAGGTATGAGAGGGAAGTAGGGAAACCTTGGTATAAAATGAGGTTGGTGAGGGAATAAGGATTCTAGTCGAAGGACTAGTGATCTCGGGAACCAGAATTCGGAAGGACTACTCGCCTTACTTTCTATATGACGCCTCCATAATCCCTGCAGTCGTCGCCGAGATCATACAAATGGCACGCGGATGAGCCGATCTCCGATCCCAATTGAATACGGCGATGTCACAAGTTCACCCACGGGACACAAACAATACGTGATCAAAACACAATATCACAAAATACAGTCCCGGTGCAATGGTGCTGAAAATCCACACCGCGAATGCTATCACGATCTCGAGATCGAATAAATATCGATCAAGTGGACGTCTGCTGACGTCAAGGTCACATTTCACACTGAAAAGACGAGCATTAGGAAATATATGAATGGAAATTTGGACGTGGAAATGTGTCAATAACAGTGGTCGCGGCTGAATCGAAAGACGCGCCAAAAGTGTTTTTTACGAATTAGAAACAAAGGTTACGAGTTGAAACCATTATTTTTAAAAGTTTTGTTTACGTATTTTGTCAAATCATTAACTATTTCTATGATTATCTCTTAAAGCGTACCCAATTTATTTTATTATGTTAATTTATGTTTTGTGTAAATGGATTTGGATTGAAACACTTGTTTAATATCATCCCAGAATTGAGCTTCTCTACTATATTATGTAATTAAGAAAAACACATTCTTATTGTAAAGTTGTAATTATTATTCACAATAAGAATATGTTTTCCTTAATAATATATGTTGTATCAATGTGTTCAAAATTTAATAAAAATGAATTGATAATTCTGGCGTCTGCAGTCGGTTTACTCAAAGGTATTTGAGATTCTGTAAAAATAATGTAGATGGCTTTCAAATAATGGAACGACAGGTGTATTAATTTGAAAAAGTGTAACGTATAGGTTCGAAAATTTGTCATGAACAATACTGGCGTTATAACACAATTGGTAGTGTACTTCCCCGGATTGGAAATAGAGATCCAGGTTCGAATTCCGGTGACGCAAAAACAATATTTTTCGACAAAATTGATTTTATGTGTATATATTTATAATTAATACATTAATTTAGTATTTAAAATATTATGTAATGTTTGTTATGTTTATAAACTGTAGCACGACCCTTCATAGTGATTAGATCGTATCTGAAATTTAAATTGAAAGTCTACTTGTTTCACTACATCTCCGTGAACACGTTATTTTGTACAATTTGTACCTGTATTGTATCAATATAACAAACTGTTCGCAAGTATCGAGTCGTGATTTCAAAATCTCCCTGTTAGAACATAAAATTTAAACATTGTAATCAACATTGCTCCAGACTAATAGGAATTGGATTGCGAAACGAAGGAATGTCTCAATTTTTCACGATTCCAATCATACTTTGGGTAAATTGTTAGAAGAGATGGATATATGAAGATTCATTAGTACTGAGTCTTGTAAAATAGTATACAACTCTGTTATTATTCCTCACATCAACTACTGCAGCAGCATTTTGTTATGGCTAATGAAGAAGAAATGCAACAATTGTCAGTGTTGCAAAATAAAGCTTTGATAATAATACTCAGAAAAAATAGATATACTCGAATCAGTGCAATGCTGAAAGATTTGGATATAATAACCTTTAAGAAGAAAATATATTTAATTTTTTATTTATTATCTTTGTTTTATTAACAATTTATTGAGTTTAAATACATCTACCGGTTTCGAAAAATACCATTTTCTTCTTCAGGATGTCATAACTAACTAAAAATATACAGCATTGTTTCTTCATCAGAATCTATTTTTAAAATTTTTTTAAAAAAACAATTATTTAAAAAATAAATTTAGTACCTAACTCAAATTGCTGCTCAATACAAATTTAGTCGAATAATTTTTAGGAAAAAATTTTAGAATAGGACTCGTAGTTAAATTTAGTTGACTGTTTATAATTTTCTGATTAGTTTTACATGCTTTATTTATCTTCAACGATTCCAAATTAAAAAAACAAAGATAATAAATAAAAAATATGAATTTTAACCACAAAGTTAATATTGCTAATTTTAAAAGTAAATATATAATATTTAATATCGACGGAAAAGTAAATAAGAAAATATCGACGGAATTTATACGAAAAATTGATGCAAATCAACATGAGCACGAGCATCGTACAAGAGGAAGAGATAGACTGAGACTGCCATAAAAGTTGAATAGATTTAAAGCGAAACTGACCAGATATGTAAAAGATAAGTTTTAGTACTGAAAAAATATTAAGCGTGTTTATATTAGAGCATATATAGGAGTGCTTATGTATTGGTGATAACGGGGAACGTACAAAGATGAAGGGCATAAAGTCGATCTCTGATAAGATGGAAAGACAATCCAAGAAATAGCCTGACTTGGTCTATCAACGAAATACATCGCACTAAACAATGCCCAAACTAAATATAGAAGCTAAATAATGAACCGCGATACTCAATCATGAGTATATCGACCGAGAGAGACACAGATGAAGAATGGAGACGTATTGTACACTTAGTACCAGACATATCAAGAGACCAGGATGCTCAGAATTGAGCACACGATGAAAAAAAAGGAAGATATCGTTCAAAAAGTAAAATAACACACAAATATGAACACAGCGCAGGAATTGTGACATTCCAATTGATAAAATGGTAAGATTTATTTCTTCCGCTTATGAACGGTGAAGTCATCAGCATGTAAACCATCACATCACATATAAAAGCTATATTTCAATATGCTCAATTATCTATTATAGTTTTAGGCCAATCAAATTGCAACATAAATCGTTTTTAATTGTTCACGTGTAAGTATATATGTGTAATCTTGTGTGTCATACACCGCCATTACTTTTTTAATGAATATTTAATTAATATCTCCAGTTGCCACAATTATAATATGACGAATCGACTAATTAAGTCTCTCAAATCTTATTAATACAAATTCTCTTCGAGTTGTACTATTTTTTATTGCAAAATTTGTTTATGAAATACTGCACAGATTTTTTTATTTTTTATTATAGTGAATCGACTTATTTTCATGGCTCATGTCCACGGAATGAAACACGATGAGATAAATCCCACAGATTCAGTTGAGAAAAACCTCAAATATCACCTTTTGTAATTTGAATTTATTTATTTTATTGATTTAGTACATTAATTACATGTTTTTTAATATGTTCTCTGCCCACCTCATTAAGTCAGAGTCCGTATCGAGGTGGGAAAAGTTTTTTTCTTTTGCATTATTTTCAATAAATTGGTTTCATTATCTAATTAATAAGGATAATATAGATATGCCAGTGAATAAAATATATAAGAAAATAAATAATAAAATAGAATAAAAACATACATACATTAGTTACAATCAGTGGCGTAACTACACAAACTGGTCTCCAATGCAGAATGGAAAAAGTATTCAAATGTTAGTAATTACTGTATAATTTATCCATTAAATAGAAAGAACAAAATAAATATCTTGTCTTCTATAATATTCAAATTTTCACGAAAAAAAAAGGGATTTTACGCTTGCTATTTACAAAATACTTGCTTAATTCCTCTCCCGGATAGGAAAAGGTCCAGATTCGAATCCCGGTAGCAACTAAAATATTTTCTATTAAGGAGAACACATTCTTATTGTGAAGTTATAATTATTTAGAGCATAGGTATGTAATATTTTAAATACTTTTAAATGTATTAATTAGAAAGATGTACAAATAAAATCAATTTTGTTGTTGCTACCGAGATTCGAACCTGGATCTCTTTCCAATCCGGGGAGAGTGCATTAGCCGACTATGCTACAGCAGTCAGTACTTTTGACGATAATTTGTTTTAACAAACTATGAAATGAATTGTTAATTCTGACGTCTGTTATCGGTTTACTCAAAGGTATTTGAGATTCCGTAAAAACAATGTAGATGAATTTCAAATAATTGAACGATAATTTCAAAAGTGTAACATATGGGTTCGAAAATGTATCCTCAATAGTACTTTCTGCTGTAAGATAGTTGGTTAATACACCGTCCATGGAGTGGAAAGAGACCCAGATTCGAATCCCAATAGCAACAAAAATATTACTCGATAAAATTGATTTTACTGGTATGTCTTTCTAATTAATATATTTAATTAAGAATTAAAATATTTTTAATTATAAATTGATTTTATCTGAATATCTTTCTTGTTTATTCGTTTAATTTGTATTAAAATGATGTTCTGAAAATGTAACTTCACAACAAGAATGTGTTTTTCTAAAAAAACAAATAGGTATCTTAACTTGCATAATTGATTCTTAGACTAATATTATGTTCCTTTGGACAATTTTTGGTTAAAAATTGAGTGTATTAATATAATATTAAAAATAACATATCTCGCTTATTTCTGTTTTAACCTTTGATCCAGAGATGTCACGATCTCACTAATAAGCCGCAATGCGAGGTGTAATCCGGTGTGAAGCGTGGTACATTTCAATTTGGAAACCCGAAATGACGGCCCGGATACGGATGGCACTTAGCTCCCTGCCATAATTAAAAACTCATCAATTTTTTAAACTATTTTCGGCCGGAATACTCCCCTGGATTTTCGTGTGAAACAAACTTCTAGGAATATATTGTAACACAAAAAGAAATTAATCATTTTTTAAGAGAATGCCCGCCGTAGTCTAATTGGGTGTGATGTTCATTTTGTTGCAATGAAATATAGAGTGATTGTGATGTGATATTATATATATACGATAATATTATCTGCAATACGTGCACTGTTGAAAATTTCAATAACATATGCTATAATAATAAACGACATTGTTTATAGTGTAATATGTACGTTATCAAATTGACTATTATCCATTGAACATAATTATATAATAATTAAGATTACTCATATAGTAATAATATTTATGTAATAATAATAATTAATTATATAGTAACACAATTTATAAAAAATCATCAGATTAACTGCATTAAATGCGTTTTTGACTCCTATGTACTGATTTGTTTACTGATTATATACATATACATATGTATGTATATTTATATTATTACATACTTATATTCAGACGAAATATATATTTATTCATGTAGTAAATTTGTATTAAAAATTGATGTTAAAAACGTAAAAATAATAAATATCAAATATATAAATGAATGCATTCAAATCTAACACAAACAGATCAGCATTATGTAAGACACTAAGGAGTAACTAAGGTGGCTGAGCACTGACTAAAAAACCGATCACGATTTATTTCGGAAAAGGTGAAAAAAGTCACAAGCTTATAAAAATAAAACAAAATTTCCCAACGCGCTATTTCTAACACAGTTTTTGTGACAAATTTTATTGGTGGACCTGCTGAATAAACATATTATATAATATATTAAAAAGCCGTTTTATTTCTGTCAGTTGATATATAACATTTTAAAAACACTTCAGATGCATAAAATATGATTTTTCCGACATATTTCTTTCTTGTCGGTGTTCACAAAAACACTAAATATCCGTAACAACATTCTTATATATTACGCGCGGATCTCCATTAAATTGTTAGGAATTTAATAACGCAGTTTTGTCGGGAAGCTTCTGTAAAAACATATTCTATATTTAAATAAAAAATTCTATACGCAGCCCCACTTCGTATACAGATCGTTATATTTTTTGTGATGAAGTCAAAAATTGTCTAGATTTTATTTAAATTTAAATAAAATGTTTTTAAGTATTGTGGAAAATGAAATCATTTATTTTATTTTATTCGTTGAAAATTAATCTCTAAAATGTTATCCAATTGCGCGTTGGTCGTTAGTCCATAGTTGCTAGTCGATGGTTGCTAGCTGCTTATTACTAGTTGCTTATTGTCAGTTGCCTGTTGCACGTTGATAGTGCCAGTATATCCCCAGTTGTTTTCCTTACATTTTGTGGAGAATAAAAACGTTATACATTTAATACTAATTTTATTTTATTCATTGTATATTGTTCTATAAATTTTTTAACAATTTCTTAACGCGTTTTTTCCAACACGTTTATATAACGCATTTTACCCGGGAAGCCTTTAAAAAAAGGTAATACATACGTATTAATCTTTCATCATAGTAACAATTTATGTTAGGTATTAAATTGAATTTTAAACCATAAATACGTTATGACACATGATTTTAGTTAGTTTTTTATCATCCTGGTGAAGGAAAAGTTATTTTCCAAAATCGTTTGGTGAATATAAATAAATCATTGTGGTTTTGAAAACAAAATTAATAAACAATTAATTAATTTATATGAAAATCGTAGATGTATGTATTGTAGATATCTATATACATATATATATATATTTTTAAACGCTACAGTAAGCCAGGTCTAATTACTATATTGAAACTCAACACAAAAACACCTAGGCTTGATAAAATTACATAAGCGAATTTTGAAATCACCTGGAATTGAACTCGTAACCCACGGTATGAGATGCCAGTGTCGTGCCCACAGGATTAATAAATAAAACGTATATTCCTTATTTTACCTATTATAATGCACTAGTAATTTCACACTTATCTACAGTCGAATTCGCAACAGAATTTAAAATATAAATTCAACAACCGACAACTGCTTAATCTAACTGCGTCCCAAAACAAAATACCGAAGGCAACTAATTTTGCAACCGCCCTGTACGTTGGTCTAACCTGCCCCCGAGCAGGTGCTAAAATGTTAAAGAAAAAAGGTTAATTAGATTTGACGGCCGCGAGGTGCAAGGCTCACTCTTCAAAGGGTGAAAAAATTTAACATTTGGTTACTGCAAACAAATTCTATTAGTTGTATCTACCATAAAAATAATTGCTTCTCCACGTCAGTACCTGCCTGACTACGTGGCAGGGTCCTGTGATCCTCCTTCTTTTAGTTGTTTTCTTAATTATAATATAACTTAATTATAATATACTTTTGAAAGTAAATATTTGAAAACTGTATCTACTGACCACGCGGTGTAATAATTAATTGATAGATACCTAATTTTATCGATAAAGTTATAAAAATTACAAATCATAATCGATTCGTTCACTATTTCACTAAGAAATCTACTTTCAAAGTTTTTAATTAAGTTACTGAGTAAGTACTTTGTTAATTAGTCATGGTAAAATCTTTATTTATACCGTTATTTTGACTATGATTGATAATTGATTAACGCAATTCTTCAAGCAATGACTGGTACACTAAAATGTAAACCTCCAACAGTTAAATCTTATTAAGGAGAACACATTCTTATTGTGAAGTTGTAATTATTCAGAACAGACGGTCTGTGATATTTTAAATATGAATTAAATATATTAATTAGAAAGACATACATATATACATTATATCGAAAAATATTGTTGTTGTTGCGCCACCGGGATTCGAACCTGGATCTCTTTCCTAACCGGGGAAGGTGCATTATCCAACTATGCTACAGCGACAATATTTTTAACGACAAATTTTCGAACCTATATGTTACCTTTTTGATATAATGCATTTAATCGTTCCATTATTTGAATAATAAGGTAGATGGCTTTTTCAAATAATTGAACGATGAAATGTATTAATATCAAAAAGGTAACATATAGGTTCGAAAATTTGTCGCTAAAAATATTGTCGCTGTAGCATAGTTGGATAATGCACCTTCCCCGGTTAGAAAAGAGATACATGTTCGAATCCTAGTGGCGTAACAATAATATTTTTCGATATAATTGATTTTATATGTATATCTTTCTAATTAATATATTTAATTCATAGTTAAATCTTAGTTACCAATCATTGACACAATCACAGTCACGTAACGGTTTACCATCACTTTTGTTAATAGTACTTTAAACTTGCGGTATAATGCTGCTAAAGAAGCCCTTAAATAATTTAGCTGCATTTTCCCTAAGGATGCGCGTACAACGGATGAAAATTTCCTTTCAAAACTCACGGGAATTTAATCACTGAATAGGTATTCTGGTGAACGGATTTAACTCGCCGCTGGATGTTATTTTGTTTTCACTACTAGCGGTTCCTTTCGTACAGAATTAGTCTCGAGATATTTATTTATTTGTTATCTATTAATTTTAGATGGAGAGTAGACGTAACCAACTGATATTTCAATCGTTATCGTTTAGCTTCGCATCAGCAACGTTATTCGTAGCTACGTAATGTTTTTTTTAAGTTTCTGTCTATAAATTTTTATCTCGACTCATCTTCCATCCCTAAGAAAGTCGGGGGTACATCGCCTTAATAATTCACCTCAAGGTATCCCTGTCTTTTGCTATTTCTGTGACTGCAGTATGTTGTATATCAAGCCAATATTCGCACATGTTTTCCAACTTTTTGTATCGCAAAGTATTTAGTAAAATGCGCAGATCAATCAGTTTTCTCTAGTGGAAGATACTTCACTATCGATTAGTGAAAGGCCACCACTTTTGAAACGTCTTAATATTTTATTCCATTCTTCCTATGCCTCTTCATCTCACATGATCATAAAATAAATCAAATTTTAATATTGGTAAAATCTCTCCCGATTGGTAAAAATATTCAAATGTATTATTTTCACTGTGGAACCATGTAACATTATTTTTCATAAATATTTTTCGCACGTTATATAGATTTTTTTTTTTAATGAGGGATTATGACAGATTGTTAATAACCCTAATAGATAATTTTTGCGATTAAAATGAAAAAAAAAAACATAAGATACTCGGAAGAATAAAATGTAATTGATTAGACTTTTTTGTGGTTAAAAAATTAGAAACACAGTTAATAAAAAAATAAATGCCACATATAATTGAAGAAAATGAACAAGATACTGAAACTAGCGAATATTTACAAAGTACATCGGTTCCTAGGTCAATGATATGTACCTACTTTTAAAGTAGCGACTTGAATATAGAGAAACGATCCTTCGTGAGATTAAATAAGAATATTTAACATTTTGAATGTCATGAGCGCGTTAATACGCCAAAGTTTATATGTCACGCCCTTAGGACCTTGAAAACTTGCAGGGATTAATGTCATATTTTTAAATCATTTAGCTATCTGTGTACGACAGGTCCCAACTTTTGATAGATGAGTCAAAACCATTAAAACCTTGTCTTGTGGTGTCTTCCATTTCAAATAGAGTTGGCAGTTAAAAGGTTAATAATGAAAATAGGTTTTGAATATCTTTCTAATATCTGGCTTATTTTGTGTTGCATCATAAAACGCGTCTCATTGTTTGGCGCTAAAAGTGTTAAATTCTCATACATTCTCATTTCATAATAAGTTCCATACAGAATTACAGGAATCTACCTACCTGAGATATATTTGCATATTCCATTATGGCAACTTGATGAACTAGCTGTATCTTTCATTCAAGATTAGACGCGCATTTTCATCTAATCCTATTGTCTTTCAAAATTGGTTTCATTATTATCAAAAATAGTTTTAATTATTAATATAGATAGAATCGTATTGTTTTAAAATGTTCTTTAAGACAAATATTTCAAGATTCGCCATTGCTTTGGATCTAGACAAGACTAGCGGAGAAGATCTAACGGGGCCCAATTTATAAATGTACGAAGTATGTAAAGTTATTTCAGGTATCTATATACCTAAATTAACGTGAACTAATTGTCGACTTGAATTTTTAAAGACATATTTTTGTAAATACTAAATAATTAATTAATTAATTAATTATAAATATATACATATAAAATCAATTTTGTCGAAAAATATTGTTTTTGCGTCACCGAGATTCGAACCTGGATCTCTATTTCCATTCCGGGGAAGTACACTATCAATTGTGTTATAACGCCAGTATTTTTCATGACAAATTTTTGAACCTATATGTTACACTTTTTCAAATTAATACATCTGTCGTTCCATTGTTTGAAAGCCATCTACTTTGTTTTTACGGAATCTCAAATACCTTTGAGTAAACCGACTGCAGACGCCAGAATTATCAATTCATTTTTATTAAATTTACATATTTTTGTGTTGAATCAATTTGATTTGACTGTTAATGTCGGTATATATCAGTTGGTCATTCTGTTCTGTGCCCAGAATGCTTCTGACAATGAATGACAGCTCGTTCAATTCTGTATCATCCATCACTTACGCGAGCCTTGAGATCGCACCATTGTGGTTATGAGAAATATTATTTTTATTTTTAATAGTTACAATTTTAGAACATTGTTTTTTGATATTTAAAACAAATTAAATAAACTACTTATAAAGATACGCAGATGAAATCTATCTATTGAATAAAGTTACCATCGGGACTCAAACATGGAATTTTCTCTTCCCGGGAGAATGAGTAATCAATACTTTCTTTCTTCGTTCTTCCTATTTTAATGAGACATGTCATCTAATATTTCCCATACTCATTCTGCTGGCAATAAAATGTTCCGGGTTTGAGTCCCGGTGGTAACAATTTATTTTTTCGATTGATAGATTTTTTCTGTATATCTTTCAAAGTGATTTAACAATGTATATTTATTTTTATAAATATATAAAGAATCTTACGGCTATCAAATATAATCAATTTCTGTTGTATACAGGATGTAACATATCTAGTCCACAATATTTTATGGGTGGATAGATACCTGACTAAATTACACAAGTCGAAAATATTCAAGAAATATATACAAATTCTGCACTGTTACAGAAAATATTACTGTTTGAAATTTTACAAAATCGAACGAAGTCTATGTTCTTCGAAATAAATATTTGTGAAATTGTTCAATTTTTAATCTATATCTTTGCTTCAGGCCCTAAATAAAGGTCTGGCCGTTCGAAATCCAATGACCATTAATTTGTTGTATTCTACATATAATTTGGGATCAACAAAATATTTCAATTAACCGAAATAATTGCAAAATGATATTTTTTGAAATGCTTATATGACATGGTTATTAGACACATGACTCTCGAACATTTTCGATTCGTAATTTAGTCAGGTATCCGCCCATAAAGTATTGTGGGCTAGGCTGTTACACCCTGTATGTATTCCATGCTACTTATGTAGCTGCACATCTTTCTTTAAATTTTATAAAAGCCCATAAGGGCGTGAATGCAGTATAAATAAATATGTCCATTTTCCACGGACCATAGATTGTCATAATCTTACGATGTTGTCGGATATTGAATATATGCCCACAAATTGGAATAAACTGTATAGCCAGCCGCGCATAAAGAGAAGATTTTAAGTAAGGATATCGCAAATACGATTATTATATCTCACTGCAGAGTTCCTTTACATAAAATTACAAAAACCATAAATGCCTCGTAAATGCTTTTAAATGCTTTCGCATAATGGCGGCGCGCACCGAAACAATAACGTCGTATTTTAGCCGCGGCCCAAATCGTCTCGCGGGGTGAGAATAAATTCTCGGGAACAATAAAAATAAAAACATTGAAATAAGTTGTTAAAATATTGTACTTTATGTCAATTCCTTTAAGCGCGTCGTAAAGTGCGCCTCCCCCTCTCTAACAATGGCCAATAACAGTATGGAACAACATGCCCCGACAAGGTAGGCAATTCGCGAATATTACACAGCCGAGCCGGCAGGGGTGAACAGCCATCATTTATTTTAAAAACCGGCCTGAAATCATTTTTGTTGTTGCCAGCGTTCGAAGAAATAAATATATTGAAACACGGTGGGTGTAACAGTTCGCCGTAATAATATCAAAATAACGCAGAACTAGATTAACATCGATGCCCGCCGCCATGACAGGCCTCGTAGTGGCGGGATGCGCCAACTGAGCTGCGCAGTTGCCGGTAACGCAGGGACTACACGTTGGCATCGTAAATAGTAAAGAGGACCGCAGACAACAAAGCTTACTATTGTACGTATAACAATTAGGCATCATTCACTATTAATAATGTAATCAAAACTTAATATTTCAGGTATGCCAACTTTACGAACGTTCGCCTAGTTCGAAGGACGTCACCGGAAAAATCAGAATAGAAAAAAATTTAAGCGTTCCAAATTATTCGCCATCTCTTTCACTCATATTGTCGGGAGAAGAATGAATCTATTCAAATATCTATGTATTATTATTTTGTTCTTGTCTACTAAATATATTATTACGTCAGTAGTTTTGACTCAGATTTAGAAAATTTTATCACAGTTTAGGCTTATTTTTCATCCGCCATTTTGCATCTTTTAGTATCTCTGTCCCTTTCTTGGGCAGATATCATCCATACAAGGAAAACATTTCTCTTCAGGTGGAAATCATTGCAAGATTCTCCATGTCCATCTCTCATCCTTAAACTTCGCAACATAACCAGTTTAATCCCACGTCAGCTTGACGTTTATAATCTTATACAATTGTTATTCTTCCTGTCTCTCAGTAAGATTTACAACGTTACTCGTTCCACAGCTCTTTGTGTAACAGCTAATTTTGATATAATCTGCTGTGATGTTGAGGTATCGTATTATTCCTGTGTGATCAAGGTTTTCAAAGATCTTCAAAGTCTTGTCCTTCACTCAACTTCGCTGGCTTAGTTCTCTTATAATAATATTTATCACAGTTTTCGTCAGCAACGTGGTTCAATGCAAATAGGCAATTATAATTTTAAAACCGTTAATAATTTAAAAAACTTGGTGTCATGTTAACTATAGGTAATAATGAATGAATGCTTAGTGAAATGAAGTCAAGGATTCATAGTGAAAATCGCTGAAAAAAACTTAATATTTTTTGAAGGAAGATTCTCCGAAAAAGAGAGATAACAAGAAATCCTGATTTAATTCATAAACTTTGAAAACAAGAGAGAGAAAATGGAATGATGTCTTTGAGATGTGGTGCTGGGGTCACGTGCTGTGCGTACCATACACGCACAATTGTCTCTATTGTACAGGAACTACACACCAAAGATAGACTCAATCATTCGTCTGGGACAAATACTTCAATTTTTGAGCTTCTTGCGAGAAGACAAGATGTAGAAGCTTGTTATGGTGGACCACATGAGAAAGAGGACAGAGAGGAAGAGGAAGATTCCCCCCCCCCATCCAATAAACCGACTGTTTCGTATTCGTATGTAGGAGGTATTAGACTACAAATATTTATTCTATTTTACATGGTGGACTATTTTTTTATAAAATGAAATACATTTTTAGAATAATCAGTATATTTCTTTTAACATTTATTTCTTCTCTATGAAAGTAAGATTCGTGTACAGAGAAGAAGTATATATTTCACACTTGGCCCTGAATAATGACTATTAGCTGTAGTATATTGTCACCAGTTTTTAGTTTATTCCTACCTCTTAGCCTATTTCTAAACCAGTACACATTATTCCTTTGGCTCGGCTGGTTGTGTTATTTTGCATTTGAGGAGAGGAAGTGTATGACGTGATTATTTGTGTTAGATCGCTACTTCACACACACCGCTGTGATTTCGTTGCTTGTGAGCAGGGAACTCATCAGATTTTTGTGTTGTATCAATCTCTACATTGGGTGAACTTCCAGAAGAGCGACGTGACAGTGTCATCAACCAAGTGAGTCGAGCTGACCTTGGTTCCGTGAGTCTATCCTGGTCTGCTTTCGAAGATTCCCCTCATATCTCTCTATCCGCCCATCTTCTCATCTATCTAATCCATCATTTGTGATCCGCTCTACGTCAAAATATAATGCCGTAAATTCTTCTAATAACTTAAACATTTTCAACGATAAATTGCTTCCCTTTAAAATTAAACTACGCCAACTTTTCAATAACTATTAACATAATCTGTATATATTGCATTCCATTTCCTTCCTCTCCTTACCCTTTTCACTTTGTATGTTCAGTTTGAAAACACTCTTTCGTTTCTTTTTTCAGTTTATTTTTTTAATTATATACTTACTATTTATTTGTTTGAGTATACTATTTTTTAGTTTATTATGTACTAGTTATTTAATTCGGTAGAAACTTCACTGGTGTTATTTTTATGTATACATTATGTTATTATTATTACACTGTTACTCTAAAAATAAAAAATAAAAATAATAAAATAAAATTCATTCCCATTCCACCACCTTCCACATTGGTGACCGGCGACTTGCATTGGCCACACCGACCAAGCAGAAAATCCAAAAATCACTTATTTTCTGGTGACTGTACTCAGATCTGATGCGCCGAGATATATTGAGGAGTATTCATTCGTATTCTTTGTGTCATTGTACAAAGTATCCAAAAATATTTTTAATTCCAGAAAATAATATCGTGTAGATAAACGAAATGCCTCACTTACCTACTTGCTAATGAGCCTCGGCACGTGTAATTTTCTGCACGCGATGCAAAACATTAACATAATTTTGTTGTTGATTTTCAATACACGTATTTTAATCATATTTACCGAGCATATTACACTAAATATATTAATACTTTCAGTCGTAAGAAAATGTGTCGCTCTAGGTACGATAATTTTGCACGGCCCTGCCGGCAATATAAATAACTAAAAAGAACACCGCCCGCTGAATCAACTAATTCATCTCGCGCCCTTTGTGGCCTTCTGTAACAAAAGGTCGATTACAGTCAAGCGGGTAATTTGAAGTATTAGAATAAAAAGGTATAAGTCCGCCAATATGCACTTACTTGCGTATCTTAAGTGTCGAAATAATATTTGCCGCACGGTACAACTAGACGCGACGTGTCAACTAGTGATGCTATTAAAATTCGGCCAATTCCGTTGGCCGAATTCAAATTATTTTTGCGGACATAAAATATATGTTTTTTAATTACGTCGCTGCATGGTGATTATATAGTCTTATTTTAAAATGCTATTTTAAAGATAAAATAGCACGCTACAGATATTTTCACAATAATTTCAGTACTGATTAAATGTATTAATTATAAAGATTGATGAAGAAAAGTATTGTTGTTGCTACCGGGATTCGAACCTGAATCTGAAGGTGCATTAACCGACTATGCTACAGAACACAATACAGAAGACAAAAATTTTCGAACTTATATGTGTTATACTTTTCATATTAATGCGTCAATCGTACCATTATGTGAAACCCGTGTACTTTATTTTTACGGAATCTCAAATACCTTAGAGTAATCCGATAGAATGTATATCTTTATAATTAATACATTTAATTGGTATTAAAAATATCACAGATCTACGTTCTGAATAATTACAACTTCACAATAAGAATGTGTTCTCCTTAATAATAATTTCAGTGTTGGTAAAAATAATCTCGCCATTATATTCGGCCATCTCCGCTAACCAATATCTTACTTCCGCCGATTCACTAGGCAAACAATGCACCATCTCTGTCTCTATTGCACTTCTGCAGTTTCTTAAGCGACTGGCGAGACGGAGAATGATTGATACGTGGGTGTAGGGTGGCGATGAAACAATGGACACGTTTAATAAGTGTTTTTATATATATTTGCATACCTAAATGAAGCGTGATATTTAAATTCGTTAAAACCGAAAAGCGTCCGCAGCCGCGAAAGCAGGTCGGTAAGTACCCACCGGTCGCAAAATCAGTGACGCTAATGAAAATATTTCTGATTCGATAGCATTTAAAATATGAATTACTTTCTTTTTAGTGATTTCTGAAGTTCAGAATACTTATGAAGACAGACATTAACATAGATGAATAGTTTCATATAAATATATATTGTATATTTTTAATAATCTTCTGAATATGCTAAATGAATTAAAAAGAAATAAAGTTTGTTATCACGTTGAGTGAGAAAACCATCTATACAATTTTTTTTTAAATAATAATTGCATTCATTTATCCGCGATTCTTACATTTAAAACATTTCTTATAATATTGTTATCTAAAGACGCCATTTTTTTTTTCAGCTTTGACAGCTATCGTTTCTGTGTCAATATCACAGATAAGAGATGATTAATAAACCTACCAGTAGATTTAAAATAAATAAATATTACTTTGGTGTTTTTTTCTTAAATTGAACATATATTTGAGTACTATAATTTTAGTACATAATAAATGTTGTTGAATATATATATATATATATATAAAAAAGAGAAAAAGTTAATTCAAGTAATCTTAACTTAAGAGATATTAAAAATGCGTTCGACATGCTTGTATAAGACATGTGATATCGTTACTTTGGTGTTTTTTTTTAAATACTGGCAACGCACACAGACATACGTTAAGACAATATAATGTATATTGTGACGAATTACAGCTGAATGTAATGCCCTTTACGCTCTTTCACGATAAATCTCAGAGACTCGTCTCAACCGTGTGCATACATCATTATACCTACAAAAACCGGCAGATATAGCTATTTCAGATAACACAGTATGGTAATAAGAGACAGATAAAGAAACACATACGGGTATGATAAAGCACAGACAAAAGTGAAAAATTTCATTATCATTGCAAATGACGTAAATGACAATAGACAAAGAATATTCTTGAATGGTGCTCGCCCACGAGAAAAAAAAACGATCTAGAGTATAACAAAAGTCGCGTTAGGAAAAAAAAATATCGGAGTTGTAGGAGTGACATGGCAAAGATTGGAATCTTGATAAACTGTGATGTTGATCAACTCGTTTAATATTTTATTTATATTTACAACACAGATAACGACAAGCTCATTTTTAATAACTATAATAATATTGGATAATTTTGATAGCGCCATTTTCGTAAAAAAAAAAAATCACCTCATTGGCGCTTTACACATAAACTGTTTATAGTCCTACGTATTCTTTATATTTAAAATTAAAAATTGTTACCTATTTGAAACTATGGAAATAATTTTTTGAAAAAAAATCTCTGATGCACTGTTTCTTATGATAGGGCAAAGATTTGCACGTTTTTGGGCCTGACGCCCGAAATGCCCGTTCACTAAACATAGACTTCTGATTCTGACTTGCTGGTCGATTCTGCAACCCTTTCTGCTGCTGAAGTAGAGACTGACCTGAGAGTTTCATGTCTACTTTTCAAATTGTCTGGGATACAAAGTTTTTGAAGATACAGAGGCGCCGTGTTACGTGTCGCCTTGTACATCAATCACCACAATTTAAATTCAACTCTTTCAGGAAACCGGAGCCAATGTAGCTCTTGCAAAAGGGATGTTATATGAGAGAATCATAAATTCTAAATAATATACGTGCTGCAGAGTTTAGAATGGATTGTAGCCAATGCAGCTGAAATATTGGCAGGCCAATTCTGTTACAATAGTCCGCACGTGACACCACAATGCATTATAGTACCCTTTTATTAATTATTCTTAAATAAAATATTTAAAAAAAAAACAATTTTCGTATTTAATTAAGCCATCCGTTACTTGCATACCTTTAAACGTGTCCGCGGTGTATCTAATTTCATATTCCGCCTGGAGACCGCGATAAGCCCGCATCCCTCTCGCACTCGTTGCCAAAGTGCTAAAAAATGCATTCCCGTCTCTGTCTGGCAAAGGTTTTACTTCGTGCAACGTATAATTAGTAGGGGAAGATGTAAATTGACGGACAATATAAATAATTGATTCTGTTTATTGTCACCGAATATGGAATTATTGTATTATTGAATTCGAATAAAATAATTCGATTTGAAATACTGTATTACTTGAAAAATTATATACCTATATGTAAAATAAAATATATTTAAAGAAACTTACAATTTTTTTTAATTTTAATAAAAATGTCTAAATCATACGAATACCTTTCGATAAATTAGTGGATTTTTAAAAATGCAAGTTATATCTTAAAAAATATCACGAATACATGGCAGCACAATTTATACGTACTTTAAAATTAAGGTACGTATGATATGTCTTTTTAAAAACCATACTTTTTTAAATACTAATTAAATGTATTAATTAGAAATATATACATATATAATAAATTGTATCGATAAATATATTGTTGCGCTAACGGGATTCGAACCTGGGACTCTTTCCAATCCGGGAAAGGTGCATTATCTAATTATGCTACAACAGGCAGTACTTTTGTCGACAAATTTTCGAACCCATATGTTACGTTTTTCAAATTAATACATCTACCGTTCCATTAATTGAAATATAAAAATATCACAGACCTATGTTCAGAATAATTACAAGAATGTGTTCTCCTTAATTATACTTTTTTTAATCAACGTCGCTCGGCTACACAGATTAAATTTAATACAAATTTAACTATCTAATAAGACTAGACTAGATTTATTAGGGTGTGGGTCTCCCGCTGGGGATTGCTGGGATGGACGATGCCGGGAAGAGCAGTGGCTAGAGAGACCTAACGGAGCATTCTACTGGCTCTCTCTCTCACACCTCTTGCGACCTGAACAGGGTGAATTTCTGCCGGACTGTGACAGAGTTCTGCGACTGCAATACATAAATGTGAGTCTACCCTCCCTTTTAGGGATGCATGATTTCTATAGCTTCTCTCTGGCTGCCTTCTGAATTTAATGTAATAACGAGTCTCACGACAAATTGTACAGGTATGGCTCTGGTACGTTGATACCGGAGCCAACCTATTAAGATGTTAATAACTGAATGTAATAAAAAATAAAAAATGTTATATTGACGAATTGAAACGAAAGTAAACAACTCTCAAAACGATTCCGGGATAGGGTGTAAATAAAAAATACCTAACTAGATGAACAAAGCTATTTGTATTTTGAAAAACAAATTGACTACACAAAAGAAATTAAATTATTAGTCAACCTCGTTAACACTATTACTACTACCTATGAATTACTTATTGGATAAGGAAAACTCTGTCCAATTGTATGTACTCAGTAGATACGATGGATTTAGATTTTTCAATATTTTACTAAATCTATTTACTTGACCATCTATCAAACTCGCATGTTACACCAAGTATCGACATAATAATAATCAGGCGTGAACTTTGTCGAACTTGCCCTATCCGTTCAACGGACGTTGGCTATCATCGTGCCAAACAATTATCTTAGGTTCTTCAGCCATAATGTTCTTCTTCCACAGCCCCAACTTCCAGCAATCTGTCCCTGGATTATGAGGCGCAAGTCTCCACACTTCTCCATATGTGTCATTATATGTCCTAGATATTGAAGTTTTCAGATTTTTATTCTATCAATCATGTGTGATTAATAATGTTTTCACTTCATTCAGTGACACACGACTTCGGCTGACAATTAAGTTGGCGGCAATTCGGCGGTAGAGTACGACGGGGGTATAAAATAGAAAAAAAAATAATTGTGCATTAAAAAATTGTTAAAATCAAATTAAAGTGGTACAAAAAACTGCAGAAATCAGTTACACATGTAAGTGACATGTCAAAAAATAATCGCTTATCTAGTAACATATCTGCTGATTTCTATCGTTGGTGTAGGTGGAATGTTTGATGTTATGTAAGTATGCTCTTTATAAAAAAAATTTAAGAAAATTTGGCGGCTCACTCGGACGCTCGCGACACAAAGTTTGAAAAAAGCTTAATATTCTTATCAAATTCTTAAATACATCACGTACAAAATCAATACGGTCTTCTAATTATAAAATCTTCAAAAACAACAATAAAAAAAAAAAAAACAAAAGTAATAAAATAATTAAAATAAATGTAACATTTTATAATGCAGATAGATTATTTATTTTTATATATTATCTTTGTTTATTAACCACTGAATTGAGTTTAAATACATCTACCGGTTTCAAAAAATACCGTTTTCTTCTTCAGGATGTCACTAACTTAGTTAGTTATGACATCCTGAATATAGTTATGACACCTACGAAAAAATATGAATTTTAACCACAAAGTTAATATTGCTAATTTTAAAAGTAATATTTATTTTTGTTTTAAATCCTACGTAGCTAATTTCTTTACATCCGTTAGTCCGTCTGTCCAATTCAATCAAATATAGGTGTGCGATTTTCAGGTTATGTAATTTATTTAAGATTTAAAAAAAATATTATTTTCTCGTCACTAATGATGGCCTATTCATGATCTTTCTAACGTGATGATAACGCACTCGGTGTTGCCCTAGTCTCCCCTTTTTATGCCTTCTCTCTCTCCCGCGCGGAAGAAGTGTGAATAAAGACATCAAAGTCACAAAGTGCCGGCCCGCAGGCAGATATAAAACCATCCGGGCACCTTGGCAAAAGTTCAATCGTTACACTTCAACAAAGTTAACATAAAGAAGCGATCGATTGACGTCTTTGGATTCGGATGCGAAATAATAATTTCGACAACTTTCGCCGTGCGTACAAAAAGACGGATCATGGAAAAAACTGGATTTGCAAATTTACTAATTAATTTTACATGAATAACGTGTTTATTTTCTGACAAAAAAATTATATCGTATTTTAACGACTTCGGCTCAGCTTGCGCTTCAAAGGTAGTATAATATTTATGCAAGAATTAAATATTGTGCTCGCCGGATAGATCTTGATTTAATGTTCCATATCGATGTGATAAATATTGAAATAAAGTTTAGTCAGAAATACCCGCTAATTATGTACACGTTTCGAAAAACTACAACCGATATTAAAAGATAATATTTAATCTGGGTGCGTAGATACTTACTAAAAAATTACCGAAACTATTGCTCGCCCGGCTGAATACCTATTCATTATATTTTTATTTAATTATTTACATTTTGTTAATATATACGGTTAAATGCAGTAGGATGCCAGATGATGAATGGATAAACCGGTTGTGAAATAAACCGGTAAGTAAATCAAAAAACCGGTTAAAAATTTCAGTCGAGCGGTATTTTCATGAAAATATGACTAATTATTACCATCATTAGCCGTTGTTAATCCATTGCTGGATGAAAGCCTCCCCATGACTGGTAATTTCTTCGGTCCTCCGGTCAATCTTTGTCGTGTCACATCCACTGGGCCAATATTTTCAGTAGTGTGCAGTAAGTGTAGACTTAGGTTATGCCGTTACCATGATATTGTATACATAACATATTATATTGATATTGAGTAGCTTGTTGGTGTAGTGGTCAAGACGTTGGCCTAGTGATCTAGTGGTCGGGGGTTCGCGCCTCGTTCCAGGACACCAGCAAGTTAGTCCTATTTTCATGGCACAAGCATTTAGCTTAGTTTGAAAATAGTAAGAATATTGATGTGACATGTATTCCGTGTACGCATCTCTATTTAAAAAAAAAAAAAAAAAAAAAAAAAAACACTATACGCCACATTGTACGTAGGTTTATGAACTTTCAATGTTATTTATAATATTTAGCTTACTATTAAAACTTTTTCGTTTTTCTAAAATTTCAAATTTATCTAACTGTAAACCCCTAGTATTTGTATGTATAATTTATAAACCCTTGTTAATGTCAAAAGAATGGTTTGTTTCCAAAAGGTGAGTAGAAATTCTGAATAGTTGTTGTTATTTAGGCATTTCAAGTGCTCCTTAATTCCAATATCAAAATATAAATTTAAGACATTTTTTATAATTGAATTTGTCTAATTATTTATATAAAATGAGGTCGCAAAGTAATTTTACAAATATTAAAGAAATAAATATTTATTAACCCTACTTTAACGTAGACCGGTCACGATACCACTGTACCTTCATCAAATGTGTACACTAAATACGTATGAAATGAAATTACCTATCGGTTAGGGCGTGGCCGCAATCGTAATGGGAATAGGAGGGGGTAGATAAAGACAATTAAATTGTAAATATATTAAATGTTTTGTTATTTTTTCGGTTAAATTGATTATTGATTATATTTATTAAGGATTTTTTTTTTAAATTAGGTTTTTATTATTTACTTACATGTAAAATTTCTAAATTGTTTTCTTTGTTAAAAATTGTTTGAATATGGCCAGTATAACCGGTGTTAAACCGGTATCTCATAAAACAAGTTAAAATAAAAATCGCCGTATTGCCATCCCTAACCGCGGATTAGATAAGATCTGGAAACTTTTTATAGCTAAATATAAACTGCAAATACTAATGCTGTAACCAGGAAGTATAAAGAATCTAATATGGAAACACTTTAATAACAATAACGTTGTATAATATTGATTTTCTAAAATGGGCGTAAAAACTATCACAGCATTATCCGAGCTTAGAGAGAATCACAAAACGATCCGGAGGTAAGTATGAGTGTACAAACTTGATGAAATAGGATCCTGGGCATTTAGGTTCGTTACATCCTTTATACAGTTGTGCCGAGAGGCGGTCAGAGTCGGAGCCTCATCCCATCTACTAATAAACACTGTCAGGGGCGTGCAGTGCATACAGGCAAAAAAGCTGTGCATTACTAAAAATTATGGAAAACAAATTAAAATTAAATAATCTGTAATATGTATCGTGAACGTATATTTACGGATTTATTACAATTAGCGCCATCTGTGTACCAGTAGAAACTTTAATGGCTTAGTTCTAAAAAGTACCACTACAATCCACCGCTGTAGCCATAGCGCTCGATTGTAGCTATCTACTACACATCACGATTCTTCTACTACACATCTTCTATTTTTAAATTGGTGTATTAGTCAAGTCATATAATCGACTATTTACTGAATCGAAAATTCCTTTCGGTTGATCCATTTTGTACGGAGTCATTACTTATGCTGTTTTTTAACAGAATAACATTTGAAAGGCCTACAACTGCGTGCAAACCATTAAAAAGCTCACTATTTTTAACGTGTTGATTTCATGATCGTTCTTTTCATTTAGTGCACGGTTTTTTTTTTGATTTGGGAAAAACAAAAAGCAATTGGCAGAACTATTTCCTACGTTAACCTTTAATAAAAATAATTATTTCCTTCAGTTATTACGTGAAGGATTTTCAAGCAATAAAAGAATCATGTTCAATCATAGAAAATGTTCTTAAAAACATCTATACATTTTTTATATTGATTTTTATATGGATAAGAAAGTATTAATTATTTTACGTTAAAACTTAAACTTTAAAAACACTATTTATAGTACTCTAAAATTACAAATAAATATATGGTAGTGTCGTATAAACGACGGATTCATTTTGTCTAAAGACGTTGGTTAAACGAAAGTTCATAATCTTATGTACATGATATATTGTATTACATATGTTTGTATAATATCATTGGTAACATCATAACCTAAATCTATGCCTACTTCACGCCACTGCCAAGGATTTAGGTTATAATATAATTTTTAACATAATTTTGTTAGCAATAATAAAAAAATACTAAAATACTCATACAATCATAATATTAATATTCCATATAATACGTTTGCTCAACGGCCCATATAATCTCTAACTTGGCGTACGTGTGTCGTGTTACCGACGGAACGGTACATTATTTTTTAACAGCCTCGATCTTGGTACTGTTGTATTATTGTTCCCTGTCACGGTACAGTACGAATTTAAATATGTTTAAGAGTATGTCTGATTAAGTATTTATTTGAGTTATTGGTTGTTATATTGTGGTAGACAAGTGCCGTCACCCAAAAAAATTATCTTCTGCTCTGCTAAACTAATTTTGGTAACTGACCTTATGCCCCCTTCCCTCTCCCATATATAAACATTTTTAGAAGTTTTTCCGCGACCATTATATATCATTTATCCCATTTTCTTCGAAACTTCGAAAGTCAACCTTTTCCTATCCTGGAAAATGCGTTACCATTTCGCTTTAATACCGATTACCTTCTCGATAAATTTTGAACCTATATTCTATAGTATTTTTTATATTTGATACATTTATTATCAGCAATGGATCCCAAATACCTTTACAATCAAAATTATTTTTTCGTCGGATAGATATTTTCTGTACGTCTTTCTGATCGATTCGTCTAATTATTTTTAAATATTACAGAACTGTTCTAAAATTGCAACTTAATTACTCACTATCACATTTATGATTAACTTATATAGTTAATATTTTAATATGTTCAAGAACACACAATTACTGCATTTTTACCTACAAAGGCACTTATTAAACAAATATCAGATATCTCATAGAGACAAAGCTATTTTTTAATATATTTAATGGAAAATATACGGAAGTATGGTGTACTTACAGGGCTTACAACATTCTCACCCCTCAATCTCCACATTTATCAATTTTTCTTAAGTTGTATATATGTTAGTATGCGAACTCGCTCCGAGTATCACTACACCATCGCCATCTATGAACCAAATTTGATCATTATTTTTTTTTGTCATGTCATCACTATGAGAATTTGATTTTTTTGAAATTATTTCAAAGCTATATTCTTTATGTGTATCTTTACGCGTGACAAACACCATATATATCGTGCCGCGGTCAAAATTCCAAGAAAATTATACGACATGATTTTAAAAATCGCCAACAATGCATCACACGAATATACGATCCAAGTGCGTATCGTTTTTCAATTCAACCAACAAACTATTCAAAATTCAATGAGCCGCCTGAACGTCAAAAATTAAAATATCTTTTAACTGCATTAAAATCGCCGGCATGTGTTACAAACCTCTCCGCCATAATGGACGGGCGATAAATCATAAAATAATTCATTGGACCAAAATCCTAAATCGGCCTCCAATGAAAATACCTGGAATTCAATTTAATAATGTCAGTTAATGTAGTTAACCGCCGGACTCTGCTGTCAGGCGGCAGGTCGACCCGATTAAAAATAGACTATGACTGTATTGATGTGATCCATAACTATATATGCACGATATATACCTTTTTATTATAGTGAAATATCTGATTACCAATATTGAAAATGAACTTGTAAAGTGAGGGCATACTAGGTCCCAATAAAAATGTAGCTACCTATACGAGTAATTATTATATTTATAAATTAATATGATGTTTATAATTTCTGTATTACTTTTAAATAATTCTTTCCGAGTAAAGTATAATATTATACGGAATATATATCTCATTATTTCGTATGAAAACATTTTTTATTATTGAATTTGTAACACTAAATCAAATTAAATTGGTAGTAGCGTCTTTGAAAAAAAAATGCGGTCTATTTCTAATTAACTTATAATTAATTATGTATCTAAAAATGTGAACAAGTGTGTAATTAAAAATTGACATATCTGTAAACTCTATATATGTATGTATGTGCTAACGTATCAATTTTTATACAATTAAACATTTAATTAATAAGAGGGAAGCACTGCGTGTGTTAGAATTAGGGACTTTCTATTCTCGACATTTTTCAGTTCCTGTGACTCGAGTTAAAATTTTCAAGTCCCGGAAATTCCCGGAAATCGAGACCAAAAATTTTATTTAGTTGAAAATATTATATATTTTAACAAATATTCATATGTACTGTGTACAGTAGCTATTAGGAACTAGAAATTTATTAAATCGAATAACAATTGTTTAATAAATTAATTATTAGTAGTTTTTTTTAATGAAATTAAACTTACATTTATAAATTGATTACAAAAACAAATACATCTATAAAAACTAAACATATTTTTTACTATATAAAAAAAAACAATTGATGAAGAAACGCATCAGAAGACAAAAACTTATATATTTGGTCAAAATCAATGACAAATTGAAGTTCCAAACTGAATAACCTTTTTCAAATAACTTTTTCTCATCTAAATTTTGTTTTGTTCAAAGATGACACGATTTTATCTTAAATATTTACATCACGTTATAAAGAAACATAATCCCCTGTTTGAACAAACTAACAAAACTATTCCCTTCAGAATCTAAATAGCTGATCATATATTTCGCTTTGTTAGTAGTTAGAAGCTATAAGAATTGACACACGCGTACCGCTCGCCGCTACCTGGCTATGGTCAACAACTAAAATATTTTTACGATAAATAGTTTTTTTTTAATATATCTTTTTAATTGATTCAATTAATCTATATGACTTAATTTATTTAAAATGAATTTTATCAAGAAAAATCAGAGTCTCGAATTATTTTCTTTTAAACGTCCCTGGATTCGAGACAGCAGAAAGCATAGAATTCACTGGTTGTCTCGACACAGAATCCCTAGTTAGAATCAAGAATATATTCACTTCATGGTTTTAACATTACCAAAGCTATCAAAGGTATTTTGATAGCACATATCCAGAGTTCTTCAGCCTCGTGAATTTATTTGTTTGGCATATTTTTTTATAAATCAGTACAAACTTTTTATACATGCATCGTTTATTATTATTATTTATTCAGGCACGATATAAATATTAAGTTTTACATAGTTTATTCGTATTAGGTATATTTAATTATCAGTCACCTAAAAGTCAGTAAATTCTCGGAATATTTCGGATTACACATATTATCTTTAAAACACGTTCGTTACATCTACAGGACACAATAAATATAAGTATTTATTAAATAAATAGCTTCCATCCGACCCTGCTTATGAGAGGGGAGGAACTGGGTATACGGAGTACAACAAACGAGTTACTAACGCATTTTAAATTATATACGATTGTGAAAATAAGTCTTGAAATTTTCTTCCGACCATTTTGGGGGCGGCTCCGAGCACGTTACAATATTACACCCGATAAATCACGTCCTCTAAATACAATATTAAAATAAAACGCTACCCTGTTGTAGTCATTTGTAATTTAAATTTTCTAATTAATTTTTAATTAGCAGAACCGCGAGGCGCTTGCCGCCAAAAACGTACGGCCATTTTTTTTTTAAAGATATTTATTTAATTGCCGCCCGATATTCTCAATCGTGTGAGCGGACGCCGCGAACACTTTAAAGTAGGTACTCGCATTTTTTTTTTAATATACGGACTAAAGCGGGTATACGAGAGAAGCACTATTTTTTTTATATATTTAGCCTTTCTGATAGAATATTATTTTTTTATCCCGATCGTATAAAAAACAAAAATAATTAATAATGAAGGAGATATCGGTCCTACATATTCTGAAGTATTTCAGTGCTTAGTTTCTATGAGATGGTTTGAAAGACTGGCAGAATTTCGTAGGTTTTTATTATTCATTTATATCATAAGTTGTACACTAGATTAAACTTTTTTTAAAACTATTACTTAGATAGGATTACAACACTAATGTAAAACTAATAAACTGAATGTTATTTGCCATAATTAAAACAATACAAGCATTATAAGAAAAACCGCATTAGATGCATTTTCCGTGTGCTACAAAATTGTGTTAATATGCTGAATTATTGCATAAACGAAATATATTTTCTTATAATCTTGAAACCAAGATTACGAACTGTTTTAAACCACATTAGCAAAATGTTAAAAATTAATAGTTATAAACCATTAAATTTGCAGTATATATGATCAGTTTTCGATGTTTTTAAAATACTTTATTTCAATGAAAACATATGTTTTACAATAATATATTGTATTTGCTCACATGCTTTGAGGCTTCAGCTACTATATAAAATCAAGTTTGATATCAAGAACGCAATTATTTCTTACTTAATAATATTTATATCGATCCTATTAATGTGTGCTTTTTATTGTTTTTTTTTATTTCGAATCGCCTATTAAAAAACAATGAGACCCTTGAGGTGCATAATCTTAACATATAAAATGCATTTAACAGAGATCTCAGTTTTTTACATATATTATCAATATGCAGTTTCTATAACAATTTTCCATCAATTATTAAACCTAAATATTTATATTGCTCAGCTTTTTCAATTTTGTCATATTTACAATTTGTTTGGTTTTTATATAATAATTTCTAATCGTTTTGCCAGTCCATCGTGTTTGTACATTATGTTATATTTTACTATTAATTTTGACTAGACCTGCATTGCAATTATTATTTTCCTCCCACCATTTAGAAATACATCATTTGGGATGAAAATGATTTAAATCTTTGTCAAAACATTATTTCACACAGATAATTAATTACATAATTTATGTGCAAGTACTTTAGGAAGAGCCTTCGTGAAGTAAAATGCCTCTACCAAAGGTTCACTACCGCGCAACCTCGGTAATGATAACACATTCGGTAAAAAATGACGTTTAAAAAGTTTCTATGTAAAATTATTAAAATCGTATATTCTAGGGCAACCGTTGCCAAGTTAGGCCACTATCTGGTCTACAGTTGGTCGCGTGCCAAGGAGTTGCATCTGCTTGGCCTGCCGGGCGGGGCTGTCCAAAGTTTTGTATCCTTCTGTTCGCGATATGGAAAATATTATTATAGTATTTACTATCTATCTATTCATGAAGGACAATAAACTAGCTATTTAACTAAAAACTTAACTAACTTTTATTTATTTATTCTGTTCATGTTCTTAATATACGTACATATTATACATTATAAACATTCTTATAAATATACAAAAAAGGCGAACAAGCTTCATAATGTAAGAGATATTCACTGTCTCCTTAACTACCAAAGACCAAAGTCTGCACTAAAGGAGACAGGTTCGTCCGTTGTCTATCGTACAAATATGAAAACCATTAATATTATTAATATATATATATATATATATATATATATATATATATATATATACTTTTAAAATTAGCAATATTAACTTGGTGGTTAAAATTCATATTTTTTATTTATTATCTTAGTTTTATTAACCACAATTGAGTTTAAAAAACATTTTTTAAAGGTGTTTTCCGAAACCGGTAGATGTTTTTTAAACTCAATTGAGTTGAATTGTGGTTAATAAAACTAAGATAATAAATAAAAAATATATATATATATATTTATCTAAACCAAAAATATTAAGAATAAAGTAAACAGAGTTATAAAGAATTCTAATAACATAATAAATAAGTAAAATCCTCTCGCTATCCCATGATTGAAACACTATGCAAAACAAAAAAATGAATATAAAGAAATGATGTTCTGTTCATGTGATCATTTCCATGAAACTTTGCTCAGTTTCTTTTCTGCCAACACCCAATAACCAGCTCCTGAGATGGTGTTTGAGTTTGTTCATCGAGAATTGTTTCATGCTGCTCGGCAAAATGTTATTGGCTTTGGGAGGCAGAAACATATGGAAGGATTGACCAAATCTTGTTTTCATTTTAGGCTTCACGGTGATCCTATTCTTTTTTGCTCCCGTAGCATAATTATGAGAAGCTCTTTGTTGGAATGAAAATAAAGGATCAGCCTTTTTACATAGAATTATCGAATATCAAGATGCTGACATTCCTCAAACAGTGATATTACCATCACGCCGTTTCATCGCGAGGGTACGCAAGGAGAATAGAGCGCCACACTCGCCACACACGAGTCTCGCCTCATCCACATTCAAACATATTATCATGCAAGCTCGTTGATTATTGAGGCTTCTAACAGGACCATCTTCTATTATCTGGTTTACCTGGTTGTGCCAAGTCTTCTTGTCTTTACTTGCGTCGTATATTGTTTTTACTATGCTCTCTTCATTCGTTCGTTCTATATTACGAAACCACCTAAGCGATCTTTTTTAATCCCATTCATTATGCTAAAATCTGCTTTATATTTGTCACTCTGTCGTAAATGGATTTGCCACATACACGCCTAAGTAATGTCATTTCCACTGCACTCAGTCTACTTTCGTTCCCTTTCAGCCAACTCCAGGCCTCACTTCTATACATATGTGTCGGTACCAGGATTACATTGTGTACCGCTAGTCTTGCCTCGGTTGACTAGTTCCCATTAGATTCACTTTATTCTCTGCAGTTACCCTCCCTTTGATATTTAAAAACTTAATACCCAGTATAAATGATAAATCGATTACGATTCATTTATAAGACATTGCGGGAAAATGAATAATTATAACAGATTTTTTTTTTTAAATTGTTTACCAAATTGTAAAAATTTTGCTGTTCATACTAATAAGAAATTACGTACACGTGTATTAAACATCACAGCCGTTCAGAATATTTTGTTTAGTTTTCTCGGCTATTCTGCCGTATGTATCCGACCTCTGGTCGATGTTTTATATCACATTTCAGGATCCATCATCAGACCTGATGTCGTTGATGCCAGAAAGGTCGAATATACACGGTAGAAAAGCCCAGAAAACTACACAGAAATATCAAAAATCGTCTAGATTTCCCCTTCTGAATCTCACTTTTTAATCCTAATAGTATCTAAATAAGATATACAAAATTTCGCGATTTTGTCTATTGTACTTTTGTTACTTAGTAATCACGACATTTTGTTATACATGGTAATAAAACGTTACCAAATAATATATCCTAAATAATATTTTCACTAAATTGCTGAAGTTTTCAAATATTTAAATGTTTATTTAACTAAATAATGGAACGATAATAATGTATTCATTTGATTGAAATATGTAACATATAGGTTTGAAAATTTGTCGTCATAAAATATGTCGCTGTAGCATTGTTGGATAAATGCACCTTCCCCGGTTTGGAAAGAGATCCAGGTTCGAATCCTGGTGGCGCAACAACTAGTTTTTCGATAAAATTGATTTTATATGTATATCGTTCTAATTAATACATTTAATTAATATTTAAGATGTATCTTAGTGATCGATGGATCATCCTAGACTTACCTGGTTTCGATGTTCAATAAGTACCGAAGCGGCGCAAGACAGAGAAAGATGGAGGCGCCTTATACAGACTTTGGACCCCCGACCCTCTAAGTATAAAGTTAGGATCGATCAAAAACAGGATACGATAAAATAAATTAATTATTTTTCAACGATCTCATTAAATCTATCGTAAATTTTCACCAGGGGATACAAGAAATAGAAAATTATTAATAAATTATTTTTCAACCAACTCGTTAAACCTACCGAAATTTTTCATCAGTTAATAGGGAATCGAATCGTCGAATTTAAAAATGAAAGAAACGCGGAAATATTACTTCCAGGGGAGTAAAGGCGAACGGGAAGATAACTGTCTGATAAAACTGCCATAAAGAAATAATATTACGAGATCGGTATGTTGAAAGTCTCTGATTCTTCGGGGATGGCCGGGGAGGCTGGGGAGGCTCGGCGGCCGCGAGGGGGCCCGGCTCTGGGGGAAGGGGATGGAAAACACACGGAAATGCGTTGGAAAGACACAGACAGGAAGCGGAGGCGACAGAGGGAGACGGTGAGCGGAAATGAGTCGAGAGAGAGAGAGAATGGGCGGACGGGAGGAAACGCGAGGGAATGGGGTAGATCATATTGTCCCCCGGTATCTGTAATTGGTTGGTGGGGAGATCGGGCCAATTAGCGGCAGTCGGGGTGAATGGGGGTTTCAGGAAATGAATGGTGCATCAGTGATACGAATAGCCAGAGTGATGAATGCGCGACCACGGTGACGCTAAGGAAATTGTTGGCTGATAATGGACGTCAACCTTACTGCCTTAATATTTATTTCAGTAAATCGTACTCCTTTATTTGAATTATCTTCAAAATTATATTTTAAAAAAGTCATCGAATTTAAAAATATTAATGCATACTCTAATTGGTGCTCGGATTTTTCCGGACAGGACGTTTCCGGACACAATTTTTTCCGGACATGATTTTAGCGTACAATGTTCATTCCGGTCAGATTAGGTAACATTGTACTGGAGAGTTGAACATTTAACGATTCAAATGTTTACGTAAAATATATATTTTTTAAATATATTGTTGCGTACAAAGCATAGATGCCAGAAGAATCTCAGGACAGGAAGGAAACTGGCACTCACCACAATCCGGATTCTGCTGACATCTCCAAAGATGTGGACTGTATATTTTAACTCACTGTTTCACGAAGTCTCGAATTAGTATAATATTGTAAACTGTACCGTACACGTATAACTACACTGGTTCAGGGTCACCAATCGACTGGTCGGCAGCGAGGCTGGTAGGGGAAGGGAAAGGGGAAGGCACAGTGTATTATTTTCGTTCAATATGTCCCAAACATACACCTAGTATTAAAAATATCATTATCCGGAATAATATATGTCCGGAATAATTATGTCCTGAAAAATCGGTATCCGCAAAAATCTTTCCGCAAAATTGGTGTCCTTAAACTTCCTGTCACGCACACCAAAATGACCGAACCGACATCCGGAAAAATATCAGATCCTTTATCTCATCATCCAGTGCAAAACTGTTAGCAGTTGAGGCCCTGGAAGATGGAAAACAACCCGGCTAAGAATAAAAGACAATAATGGTTAGAGTCAGTCCACGGTCGAACTATTTCGAGCTACTGCAATAAAAATAAAAAAAAACTCTAGCGTGATCGCTAACACTATAAGTAGTCATGATAATATAAATATCTATAGAATAAAGATTTAGAATCAAACACATTTATTCATAAAGAAACGGTATATAAGATTGCATTGATACATTTTCACCTATATGCATTTTCAACCATAATTCTTAGCATTCGTTTTAAAAGAGTTCCATCTTCGCGAGAATGTTTTTGCAAAAGCTTTTTTTACAAAGAGATGCGAAGTAGTTGTGCTCACACGCCAAATTTGGACCCTGAGACTTTTGGACTCCTTTGTTCTAAAAATTATCAAAGTTTGTAAATTTACAAAAACTGCTATATGATGATATTATGCAATAAATGTTCAATTTTAGTTCTAATTATTTTGTTATAATTCGGTTATGAGTTTTTAGCAGGTCACAAGATTTTCTAAATAATATGAGAATATGCGATAAACACTAGTGAGTGCACTATGAACTATGTAGCGTGATTATGCCTATTAAAACAAAACTTCGATTCATTTTTCGATGATTTACTCTATTTGGTGTTTCCTTGGATGTTTCACATCAAAATAGTATCTTAGATATATCTGGAAATTTTTCTTCTCGTTTTCAATAGGCAATCCACCCTTCAAGAGTGATTTGTGCCATTAATCAAGTTAAAACTTTATTTTACAGAAAAAATACTATAATATTATAGAATAGGAAATATTATATTACAAGTCAATACCATTGTCGTTCAAAAAATTTTCTATTATATAGATTAAATGTGGCGAGTTAAGAGAAAGAAGATGACACAAGTTAACCTCGAGTTGAAAATTACCATTGACGAGATTACTGTAAAAAAACCTATAATCCGCAATGTATCTGGAAATTAAAATATCTAAATTAAAACTTAAGTTTTATAATACGTACGCCTACATAATTATAAAAAAATCGTAAGTACTGGCCAATGAAGAGAGCAAATAGTCACTCGACATACAAATAATAATAAATAAATATCAGATATCTGATATTAATATAATAACAGTGCCTTTGTAGGTAAAAATCCAGTAATTTTGTTCTTGGACATATTCAAATATTGCTAAAATAATAATATTTTGATTTTGAAATCGCCCACCGTACACATGAAGCACTCAACCCACCACGCACCTACGGGAACAGCCGCCGCGGGTGGGGGTGCAGCCCTGGCCGTGGCAGGGCGGCGTCTCCCCGCTGGCGAGGTGCCGCCCTCGCGGCCAAATTTAAATTGATGCTCCTTTGATCGCCCTATTCTGCCGCCCGCCCGCCCTGGTCTAGTGCCGAAACCGCCCACCGAAGCGCTGTACGGAGACGGATGTTACGGGATGCGGCCAATTTATGTATAGCAGATGTCTAGTATTCTTTTTTCTAAATAGTAAACAAAACAGTCTATTGTCAGAAATTTTAAATAGAAACATTCCAATGCTATTGTACTGAAGGTGATTTAAATTAATACAAATTAAATGTATTAATTGGAAAGATATACATATAAAATCAATTTTATCGAAAAATCCTGTTGTTGCTACCGGAATTTGAACCTGGATTTATAATTTATAAGACTTTGAAATTATTATTACCATTCTATCAATATTTTCCCTGCGCATGCTGTTACTTTCTCTATCTAAGCGTCGCTTTTTCTGAATTGGATCATCTTCCATATTAATGAAACACCACTGTCACTTTTTAATGACATTAATATTATTCGTCGAACGCAAGAAAGATGGAAATTAACACAAAACTTTGAAACAGTATTTTGAATACTAATAAGTATTTGTGGCATTGTGATATTTAATTTATTATATAGTTCAGAAAAAAGTGGCGCTTAAGCAACGTCCTAGATTGGGTTTTATCAATATATAACTTCCACGGAAAATCAGATTTGACTAAAAATTTTAAATTTTGATAGTGCATACTTTGGTGAAATAGTTGACAGTGGCAGATACAGAGATACATATTTTTTTAAATACAGAAGACTATTCTTAATCTTAAATGTATATCAAACAATCTATTACATACAGGGTGAATATTATGTTCCAGGCCGATTTTGTTTGACCGCCATTTTGGTTTGGTAAATATATGTCAATTTGTATTTGATAATCATTGAAAGTATGTAATTACAATTTATTTTAGAGTATTTAACGCCTTAACAACGTGTTGAAGTCATAAAAACATTATATTTAAATTATAATGGCAATCCTGTAACTATTAATAGTGGTCGTCATATATTGGAAAACTTCTCGGTAGCCGAATAGGGTCGATTGGCATCTCACAAATAGCCCGAAATTTTGCGAGAAATGTCAAAAAGTGGTGAAATCGACTGACCTCCTCGATCACCTGATTTGACGACTTCTATTTTCTGTAAGGGTACTTGAAAATAAAGGTTTTTACCAATAAGGGAATAATAATTTCGATGCTACAGAACAATACTCGAAATGAAATTGCTGAAGTAACACACGAAACGTGCGAGAATGATATAAAAAATATGGTTAAAAGAGCACGCATTAGTGCCGCTACCATAGGCGGCTACTTGGTCAGTTTCATATTTCACACATAATAGTAATAAACTATATAATTGATAAATAAAAATAAATTCAAAAATTATGTTTCATTTTTTAAATATTCGAAAACAATATCGGCCTGGAACATAATATTCACTGTGTATATAATATCTCAGCAATGTCAAAAGAAAATTGATATATTGCATTAGATTTGGCTGTCAATTTCCTTTGATTTAGTTAAATTTATCCGGTTCTTCATTAAATACTACTACGTATCATCTGGAGTTTCTGAGTCTAGGTTATTCAGAGTCTAAGTTTCAGGAAGAATACACTATACTCAAAGACATTTCTCTTAATTAAGGACAGTGGTCAGTTTCTTTTAAATCTTATATTCAATTTTCCTCGTACTCTAGCTTTGTTTCAAATACATAAATTACACTTTCAAATTACCACCATAATATAATATAATATATAATATATTTTCGTGAATTTGAATTTTTTTAAATCCATTTTTAACCCAACAGCATTGCTTGTACTGGCCAATTAATTTAGAAAATATTATACAAAATACTTCGTTTAAACTACTATTTATTAATTATTCTACAAGTTTCGATCCTATGGTATCTTCTTTAGAAATCAAAGTATACTGAAATTAAAAACACAAGCATAGATAAAAACAAAACTATAAAATGGTGAATAAGTAAGAACTAATATGAAAAAAAATATGAAAAGGTGACTATTTGCACATTCCTGAAATTACCACTTTACCTATTTGGATTCCTGAAATTACCACTTTAAATATAAGGGTCTAGTTTCACAGATTAGTTACTCCAATCCATGTACATTAGCGAATTTATAGATAAATAAATATTTATTTAAATGTTATATGTTTTAAAACTACCATTACTGTAATAATTCACACTACCCTGGATTCGAACCGGGAACTATTCATGTCCGGGGAAACGTGCTATCCATTACACCGTGTCCACCTAGTAAGTTAACGATAAATTTTCGAACCTATATGTTACAGTTCTTTTTTCAAATTGATACATCTATTTTTCCATTTATAAGCAATCCACTTTATATTACGGAGAATTTCAAATACCTTTGAGTCAAACCCGAAAGGGGACGCCATGATGAAATAAATTATTAATTTTATTAAATGTGAAAAAACATTAATACACCTTATATATTTTTAAGGAAAACGCATTATTGGTCTTACAATATATGTAGAATTTTAATAAAAATTAAACGTATCAATTAGAAAGATATGATCATTTATATATTTATAGATTTATCGAAAAAATATTTTGATTGCCACCGGGATTCGAACCAGATATTCGAAAATATTTTTTCGTTTAATTCGTTATATCTTTCTAATCGATACATTTAATTTGTATTAAAATGATTATCGCTTTATCTGGACTGAAGGGAGAACCAAAGCGATATTAGGCTGGGTTCCAACTTTCCAGGAAGCCATCATCACGGCTGCTGTTCTGCCTGCAGTTTTAGATTAAAAATTTATTGATTTGCATATTACAAGTCTCAATTTCTTTGCAATAGCGCATTGCATTAGTTTGAACAATTCAGTCATGGCCAAAAAAATATTATATAACTAAATATTTTTAGATGGAGTGATTTTTTTCTGTACATATTTCTAGTTGATTAATTTAATTTGTATTACAATTTGATTAATAATTAATTGTGCATTGATTAAAAAATATCTAATCAATGTTTAATTTGATATTGTGTTAATTACGTCATAATGCATGTAATTTCGTGAACTCCGAAACTAATTGACAAATAAACTATCACGAGATCCAACTCACACCAATATAAATGTAAAAAGTTTTCAATATGACTCGGTATAAATCTGTACAAAAAATTGCGTGGGTATGTTTTTATAGTGAAAAATAATCTTTTTTAATTTTTTAAATCGTTTCACTAAAACTAAAGATACAACACTGTGAATGGTGACGCGTCTCGTATCGTGCTCCAATCACTACCAGCCGGGACAAGCAACTGACACAGAACCAGCGGTGGATGTGGATAACGTACTAATTTCTTTGACTCATTTTCGTCTCCATTAACGAGTTTTAAACATAATTGTGACAATTTTATGTAGGTATAGAATTATGTTTACGTAGGTAAAGTATCACTGATGAGAAAGTGAAATAAGCTTGTTAAATTAGTGTCGTCATCTCTTGGTTTCTGTACCAGAAAGAGAAACCCATCTGCCGACCCCCTGTAGAGAGCGCCCCTCCTCGAGACCCGCCACTGGAGTTGGGATTTACTAAACGCAAACGCGGCTCGTGAGGTGTTTTACAAACTTTGTTAAACACTCTATTATTAAATGAGCTCAGTTTTAAATGGGACTCCTTCCAAAGTTCCGCTCGCGTCAGGGACGGATTCAGAATTATTAAAAGTGATGAAAATGTTCGCAAAGAATTTAATTATATATATTTTTGATTAATACAATTCTTCTATATGTATGTAGTTTTATTTAAATATTTAATAACATAACCTGATTCCACCGTCAAGTATACATAATGTATCTAAACTATGTGAAAACGTGTTTATTTATTATGTTAAGGTGGTAACTTCCAACCATATTTGGCACGGGGCACAATACCACATAGAATAAAGATATATAGGTTTTAAGAGTATTGTCTTAAAAGCTGTAACTTGTCGTCCGCGAATATCAGAGTGATTTCAAAATACAACATTGAAAATCATGTTTAACCCTTTCTATGCGAGTTCAAAAAATACGTACAACCACGTTTACGGCTTTGGCGTGTTAACACGTTCATTGAATTTTAAAGGTAATATTAAAATATATGTATTACGAGATGTTCGCGATGCAGGATACAGGATCCTAAAAGTTTGAAAGATTTCAAATGTTATGTAAGTAATTCGTATTTTAATAGTCGACAATGTGTTTATTTCCGTGGAGATCTTTCCTGAAAACTCTATTTGCAAGTTTTTGCATGTTAGATTATGCGTCGATATACATCGGTTGATCCTTTTATAAGATGCAATATATAGAAATGTTTAAATTAATTATTCAGCGATATCTGTACACTGACCATTACCGCCGTTCTCACAGAATCAAATTTGCTGACAAGCATAGTCAAGTCAAACCCGTGATTGAGACATACATAGGTACGAAGGTAAGTATCAAAGTGTGAAGTCATTCACTATGTTCAATTAGTAAATGAATACCTTCTTATCGTTGGTTATATAATTAGGTATTTTTTAACATAAACATTACTAAAAAGTAGTAACATTAACACTCTGTGAAGTTGTAACATTAATAAACAAATAACAAAAATGCATATCATATGCCCGACAACACGCGTACCTATGTTTGTTTTAAAACTATTACTACTACACATAAACCCGGGTATTCACTCCACATCAGGCGAAATACGCACTGTCCCAGCCAACTTGATAATAGAAGACCATTACATACTTTGGTACTTCCGTTACCCATGTTGTGACGTCCGCGAGTTTCCAACAAGTAAGTGTTGTTTTTATTTTTAAGGAGAAAACTGTTTTGTTGTGATGTTTGATTTTCAGAACATAATTCGGTGGTATTTTTTAATACAAATTAAATTAATCAACTAGAAAGATATACAGAAAAAATCGATTTATTTTATTGTAGAATAATAGGTGTCAATTGGAAAGATTACAGAATGTAATTTCAAAATTTATTAAAAATATATTCTATTGCTATAGCAAAAATGGTGAACGCGCTTCCCCGGATAGGAAGAGTATCCCGGCAGCAATTTTTTCTGTATATCTTTCTAATTTATTCATTTAATTTGTATTGGAATTTATTTTCCATTACCAAATAACTTCAATAATAATAATTTTTAAAGTTGTTTCAAATGATAATTATTAAATTATATATTTGTAATGTTGTTTCACATGAGAATTTATAAATAACTATTTATTGATTTTTATAACATTATTGTTATTGGTTACATTTTTTTTTAATTGCGTTACACCTAATTTTCTTAAATACAGCACACTGAATAAATCCTAGCCAAGTTTAACGGAAAATAAAAGGTTCGTATCCAACATATTAACATTATTCCACGCGTTCATAAATAATTTATGATTTCAAGGCAGCAAAACTTGCACTAGAAAATGGCTAACTTTCTGAATACACTTGGAAATAGTTTTACTACTTGTCAATAGATGCCACTGAACGCAAAAATATTCTTAAAATATTATATTCCGACACCGCAAGATGGCGTAAAAGTTGAAGTTTTTCACGGAACAACGGTTTTTAAAACGAGATGGTCGTTCACGCATTCTTTATCGCACTTTTTATATTCGTCCGGTACCATTAGGAAAGTACGTAGGGGGAATCGTGCTCACCTGAGTTTTGTTCAAGCAGGTGTAACAGTTATTTACGTGTTCTACATAACGCAGCGAGTGAGCCGTCAAACATTACCAATCGTCGTGAGTCGTGACAACAAAACAATAGAAAAAGTTCGCCTAATCAAGCTCTGAAGTTTCATTTTCGTGTCAATTATCACCAGCTTTACAAGTTTTCTGTGAAATATTAATTTTTTTCAATGACTGTTTATTATATTCATAATGATACGCTTTTGAGTGTTTTTCAAGTGGCTGTGTTAAATTAATTTCTCCAAAATGACTACAGATAGATTTCACAAGTAAGTTAAGTTTGATCATTTCTTTCTGTATACAAACTATGTACTGTCAAATGTCAAACTGCACACAAACGACGGGATATTTTGTTATTATTTATTATGATTATGAATTAGCAATCGTTTATATATAAAAAACCTATAAGATACATAATATATTATCCACATTTTGTAAAAATGACTAAGTTTTTTAATCATCAAAAATTATGTCCATAACGTTTTCTTATCGCTGATACGAATGATACCGATAAGCTTCAATTACAATGGTTTTTTTTATGGATTATTGAACGCCATTGTAATAATTATATTCCGGTGGTCTTTCTACAGAATTATGATAATTTAATTAATGTACGCCTGTTTTTAATTAGACTTCAGAAAATCTAACATTTGAATTAAAATAGATTCTAATTGGCTTAATTTTATTTTAATGAAATTCGGTGGCAAATGCTGTTAAAATTAACATTTGATAAATACGAACCCAACAAATAATTCAACATTTTAGAAAAGTATATCGCTTAATTTTTCAATCTTGCGCGTAAACTCTAGACATATTTTCAAAGCAATGTTTTGTTGGAGAAAAAACACTATTTTATTTTATAATTATTGAATACTACGCATTTCTCACACACAGCCGGCTTTCATGTTTAGTTACATTGAAGGTGCATTCATTTAGATTTATCGGATAGCGCTAGAGTGACTACAAAACGTTTGCATAGTTCAGAAATATTGAAATATTTTCCGACGAAACCCTTCGTCAAATCTACGGAGTGTGTTCAGTTCGAAAATTAATCATCAGGTGATGAATCCAGACACTATTAGACTCCAGCAAATTTAAATAAAAAACACCTACTATTTAAAACATTTTAACACAGATTTTAATATGCTATTACTTTTACCTTGTGTTTTATTTCCACTTTGTCGATATCGGGATCGATACCAGACGCCTCCGATATCGTTTTGAAAACATGCTAAGCGAGTGCTCTGCCATCTTAGCTACTCCACTAATATACTGTGGTGCCAAATTATCATAACAGAATACTAAGCTGATTTTTTTATTATAGAAATTAATACATTGATTTGCATTCTTTATATCGAATTTATTATATAATTTCGATATAAAGAATAGTATTATTTAATTTTATTTAAAACAATTGTTAGCGTCGGTGATCTTTGTAACAAGCCAGTATTAAATAAAGAGCTTAAGACATTTGTAAACGGCTATACCATAATTTTAATTTTATTTAGTTAACTGAATTTATGAATACTTCTCGATCAAGAAAAACATATTCTATGCAGGGGTGGTACATAGCATGTGTCTGAGGCACATAACGCGTTGTTGTTTTTTTCTTCTTTCGTGCTCATTTTTTGCGAAGTTCGCACTTTTTAAATCATTTTATATTAGTTAGTACATCAGTGATTTCACAGCAGAGATACATGCTTGTTAATTATACAGACGCCACTCTAAAGGGCGTGTTCAAAATAATATATTATTTTTTGTATGTCGTTTTACGTTTTTGAAGTAATCGTAATTTTAATGAGGACTTGTTATTTAAAGGTGTGAAAGCGGATACATTGTACTCTTACTGTAAAAATTTTCTATAATAAATATAATATATAGTCTCCAAAACACAATTGGTAATACCAAGATTTAAAGATCGTCACTGTAATAGTGAAGCTTTCTGAAACTGGAATATAATTTAATATATTGCTCAACGAAATGGTAAACATTATAAAAGATATTTCGCTTGTTAAGAAAAATGTGAAAATGACATTTTAAATTATATATTCTAATTAAAATAATGAACTCGCATTAAGTAATATTGCACTGTCATTACAAATATGAAGGCGTCCATTGATAACCGGTAACTAAATTAAAAGTAGATTCTTTGGAAGAATATTTATGTAAATTGAATGAAATAGATTTTGTGGCGTTGAATTGATAAAAAAAAAACTTAATGATACATTTAATCGTTCAATTATTTCTAATTAATATATTTCATTCATGTTTAAAATATCACAGAACTATGTTCTGAATAATTACAACTTCACAATAAGAATGTGTTAAACATCACACACCTACTCGTATGTTCTGAATAATTACAACTTCACAATAAGAATGTGTTAAACATCACAAATCTATGTTCTAAATAATTACAACTTCACAATAAGAATGTGTTAAACATTACAAACCTATGTTCTAAATAATTACAACTTCACAATAAGAATGTGTTAAACATCACAAACCTATGTTCTGAATAATTACAAGTTCACAATAAGAATGTGTTGTCCTAAAGATATACTCACGCCCAACAAAGGGGTATATCTAAGTAGGCATTAGTGGAACATATCATTTTTGATAATTTTCAAAAAGCACTATTAATGTATTAGAACTTTGAACACTCCATTTATTGCAAAAATCATTTATATTTACAATATCGATATTTATATACAAAAATATAGATACATCTGTATTGCGCTGGCACTTTTGGATTGTGGGGAATATTAAATTGTGATTTCTACAGAAAACACTTCATAGCTGGCTTTTTTTGGGCCACCCTGTACACTATCTGATACAAATTATTAACATCCGGAGTTTTAATTATCAGTGTATCGACGACTTACCTAACAGTAGCTTTAAATATGGACAGTTTCATATCGTTATGTTTGATAAAATGTAAAGTGCTTCGAAAACACTCACAGTTGATATGCCCAAAAATCCAAAGAAATAAGAGATTATTTATTAGACTTTATTGGCGTACATGTTTTTGTTGTGACAGAAGTGAATATATAACATGATAAACATAAGATACAATTACATTGCAATTAAGTATATACTCATAGTTTATTGTGTGCGATGGAGTAGACTCCACCTCTGATATTACAGCATTGTCCTGGCTACTTCGGTAGACTGCCGTCAGTCGCTGCCGCAGACTGCCGTAGTATTGGTAGTGTATACTGAAAACGAAAAGGAATTTGAAACGTATTTAATACATAAAGAGAAGCAAACTTCATTTGTAAACGCCCGGTATATCGATGCCTCATGGACAAATATTAATATTTTTACCGACAACCGTTTAAGCTATTTAACTAGTGATGACCCAAACCGTTATTGTGATTGATCGTGTAACTGGTATTCAATTGTAACATACGACTGATACATGAGATTTAATTGCTGGAGGTTTAGTTTCTAGTGTACCACAGTGATTGCTCGATGAATTACAAATAATCTGTTACTAATCATCAAATAATCGAAAACACAAATCTTACAATCACGGTTAAAATAACGGTTTACTTCATCATATTTAACCCACTGTTTTAACAACATTTTGCATAAAATACGTGTTTAGAATAGAAGTGTGTTCATCACATGAACTAATAAATATTTTATATAAAAATGTTTCTAAAAAATATCAAAACTATATAATACATTGATGTGATCATTTTACGATTCTCCAAATGTAGGTATATATTTTTGTTAATTTTTGACAACAGATAAATCCTAGTAATCCTTCTCATATAAAACATTAATCGTTTTTATTATAATTTTATTTAGATTAGACTACTCACCTTACAAACACGCACCTTTTTGTACACATATCAAAAATACACATACATACACTCATAAACACGCACCTTTTTGTACCCTTATCATAAATACACATACGTACACTCATAAACACGCACCTTTTTGTACACATATCATAAATACACATACATACACTCATAAACACGCACCTTTTTGTACCCTTATCATAAATACACATACGTACACTCATAAACACGCACCTTTTTGTACACATATCATAAATACACATACATACACTCATAAACACGCACCTTTTTGTACCCTTATCATAAATACACATACGTACACTCATAAACACGCACCTTTTTGTACACATATCATAAATACACATACATACACTCATAAACACGCACCTTTTTGTACCCTTATCATAAATACACATACGTACACTCATAAACACGCACCTTTTTGTACACATATCATAAATACACATACATACACTCATAAACACGCACCTTTTTGTACCCTTATCATAAATACACATACGTACACTCATAAACACGCACCTTTTTGTACACATATCATAAATACACATACGTACACTCATAAACACGCACCTTTTTGTACACATATCATAAATACACATACGTACACTCATAAACACGCACCTTTTTGTACACTTATCATAAATACACATACGTACACTTATAAACACGCACCTTTTTGTACACATATCATAACTACACATACGTACACTCATAAACACGCACCTTTTTGTACACATATCATAAATACACATACGTACACTCATAAACACGCACCTTTTTGTACACATATCATAAATACGCATACGTACACTCATAAACACGCACCTTTTTGTACACTTATCATAAATACACATACGTACACTCATAAACACGCACTTTTTTTGTACACTTATCATAAATACACATACGTACACTCATAAACACGCACCTTTTTGTACACATATCATAAATACGCATACGTACACTCATAAACACGCACCTTTTTGTACACTTATCATAAATACACATACGTACACTTATAAACACGCACCTTTTTGTACACATATCATAACTACACATACGTACACTCATAAACACGCACCTTTTTGTACACATATCATAAATACACATACGTACACTCATAAACACGCACCTTTTTGTACACATATCATAAATACGCATACGTACACTCATAAACACGCACCTTTTTGTACACTTATCATAAATACACATACGTACACTCATAAACACGCACTTTTTTTGTACACTTATCATAAATACACATACGTACACTCATAAACACGCACCTTTTTGTACACATATCATAAATACGCATACGTACACTCATAAACACGCACCTTTTTGTACACTTATCATAAATACACATACGTACACTCATAAACACGCACTTTTTTTGTACACTTATCATAAATACACATACGTACACTCATAAACACGCACCTTTTTGTACACATATCATAAATACACATACGTACACTCATAAACACGTACCTTTTTGTACACATATAAACAGCATATATAATAATTTTACTATCTACATTATAATGCCTATCAATCCACATTATATTGGGTGTATATAAAATGTTGACCTAACTTCAGTTAGATTTTTAATTAGATACTGATTTTTTTTAAACGCAATTTTAAAAAACCTGTTCCCAACGGTGGTCTCAAGGCCGGTTGATGGGATTCTCACAAATATAGCTCCGGCTCGTAATATTGTTTCAATTTCAATAACAGTTCCTGTTCGTTATTTTGGAATCAATAAAAAATATTTAAAAGTCTCAAGGTTTATTATTAATTAAATTTTACAATAGAAATAAGTAAATAAATGTTATTCAGAGATATTTTTGGTTACCATTCGAGTTATAATCTTCCTAGAATGGCAAAAAGGTGTCAGCCGCGCGCCAATATGTACATACATATATATTGTAGTATTCTATGCTTTTCTTTATCAAAAATACGTGTAAAATTTCTAATCAACCTCCCCTGTTAGTTGAATTTTCTTTTTCGAGCCTGAATTGTGCTTTAAATTTGATATAACTTCTAACACCTTTTAAATTTTTGACTGGCGTAAAAGTAATTATATAGTGACGGTAAACTGTTGTGTGACTGTGATTGTAACGATGATTGGTAACTTAAGATTTAACGATGATTGGTAACTAAGTTTTAACTGTTAGAGGTTTACATTCTAGTGTTCCAGTCATTGCTAGAAGAATTACGAATAATCAATTACCAATCTTTGTTACAATCGAACATAATCACAGATCAGTCACGATTTAATAATCACTAGTAATTAACGAAACTAAACAAGTAATTATAACGTAGCCCCATCCTGTTATCCTATACATTATAACATCGTAGCTATCTCAGTGCAAAATATGCATTCTCTGGGTACATCGTTCTCTCTTTTTGTCATTAGATTGTACATGATGTATAATACATAGGTGAATGATAGGCGCGAAAAGGCAACTATTATCTGTGACACATCTACTAATTTGTATTTTAAGTGTTATTAAAAGTGATTGTGAGTTATTTACTTTCATTTTTATTATATTTTACAACCATTTAATTAGCTGTCATGATTAACTTTTAGTTTCAAGTAATCAAAATATAATGCATATTTAATAATTATTTACATTTGAAATATAAAATATGCAACTTTTTAACGGTATTTTAGACTTTCTAATCGTCCGTACATTTTACTAAATAACACGTAAATAAAGTGAGCATTGTAGGTGTAATAAATTAAATTAAACTGTATGTGACGATCGTTGGATAAGTATTCAATTGTTGTTTATGTAATTCATATATCACTAATAATGACTGATTTTTATACTAATAACTCATAATAATCGATGGCGTAGTCTCACCAATCCAAACCTATAAGAACACTTCTGCAAATAACCCAAAATGGTGACATTTATGAAATACGACCCTCTAAGAGATCTTCGAGGGAACTCCGACCGGAAATCGACTAGTGAACCGCCCAAGAATGAGATGCAGTGAATAAAGATCCAAGTAAGTTCCGAACTTAATGAAGGGTTGAGTGATTTGAATCGAGACAGGGATGCACGAAAACCGATTGTGAAGTCGACCTCGGACGCGGATGGCTCGTATCTTATTTGAATTCTATCCAATATCTAAAACAATCACCGATACCTAAAATAACTCCCATATATCTCGCCAACCAACTTCAAATCTTTATCCCTCATTGATAAAATCGGCGATAACCTTGTAGAGTTTCATCATCTAAATGGATGGATATAAATAAATAAATAAATGTTATAACTCCACTCTACAGCTTAGGCGCATTATTTATCAATTTAAAGTCAAAAATAGATAACTTGGAAATTTCATGCGGAGTTTGCAATAAAAAATATATCGGACAAACCTCTAGAAATCTCAACATTAGATTAAAAGAGCATCGTCGTTGTTTAAATAGTAACAACTTTTCAGAATTCGCGAACCACATCATGGATAATAATCATTATTTTCATTTGTGTACCATTAACTTCTCCATCCCGTCACGCGTAAAGGTAATAAAATGAATAATGTTTTTAAATTGTATTGTGTGGTATTAATATGTTAAACAATATTGCATTTTCTAACTCATCTCCTTTCTCAATATTCTCGTTTCAACCACCCCCTCCACCTTCCACCAGTAACTCCGCCCCCTCTTTCTCCTTCTGTCAGTACCTAATTACATGTATGTCTACCACCTAAGCTTAGCCGCCTATATTTGTATGTTAGTTTAGTTTAGTTTAGTTTAGTTTAGTTTAATACTTCACCGTTTCTCTCGAAATTCGAGTAGTGCAAATAAACTCAAGTAGAGTTATAACACTGTTTAATTTATATCCATCCATTTATTCCCTTGACTGACACTTAAAATCATTCGTGAATAATTTTCCGTCGATTGTTTTTAAATAATATTATAATAGAATTGTCGGTTTTAGATCTACCCCTCGAGGTACTTAACTGTATATATTAAAATAAATGTAGGGCTGCATTACTACGGCTTGGCAGTGCAAACGTTAATAAGAGTAAAGTTTGTTTATTTGTATACCTATTGAATTCATACGGTAGGTCACGCCTACTCACAGTGAATATAAAAGAAATTGTTACCAAGTAGACCGTACAACTGTGATTTCCCTTTTATACCGGGAATTTTACTTGATATTATCTTTAGATGGGTGTGAAGCCAGTTTCCTGATTTCACGACTGTCGTTTTCAGAAGAGATATGATTAAATCTTCAATATCGGAAAATTATTCGAAACGAACGACATTTTGAAAAGGAAACTGATAACTTTCCGATATCAACGGACGCAAGTGACGATGGTAACGATATGAAAACAACGGTTGGATTATTTTCTTTTCGCATTTTAATCGGCATTAAATCATTGTGTCTTGTGAGTACACTACTCTATTGTCGGCGCCTACTTAGAAATGATGATGATGATGAAAAATAAATCTTATTTTATTTTAAGATACTTATAAACGTATCTATATTTAATGAAATTATAGGAATTGTCAGCTAATTGCGTACAATTCTGCCGGCCCGATTGGATCGTAATAACTTTATAACGATGTATTTTTTGTCGATTTTACAAATAAATCCGAAAAGTCGGTAATAAAACGCTATGTGTATATTATTTTCGTAGTTAAAAACCGTACGGGAATTTTTTTTTTTGCAAATCTTTGGTGTAATGTATTTATTACGTTGGTGTTAAACTATTTTTACTGACCAAGGTGAATCGGGGTAAGTGCGGCATATAAATCATCGACAAACTTTGAACTGTTTTCAAATTTCATAAGATTGAACTATGACTTTGAAACTTTGACAGATCATTAACCATTTTGTAATTTAAGTCTTTAAAAATCGGAATGTAACCTTTTAGGATAGCGGATATTTGTAGCATTTTATAAAAATTGGACGAGTAGATGCACTTACCCCATATTCGGGGTAAGAGCATCTAGTTGTATTATTTCTGACAAATTGTTAAAATAATGAAAATGTCATTACCGATCTACTTAAATGACAATATGAATTAGTTATGTTTAAGTAGGTACCGTCGGTACCTACTTAAACAAATTAATTATTTTGAAAATGGTAACTTTACGCACTTTCTAGTCAATTCCAAATTTTGAATAAAAAATAAAAAAATTAGCATATAATTTAATAATCACGGCGTATTTTTATATATATAGTGTAAATTGTTGTGTTTATTTGGAAAAGAATACATCGTAAATTCGTTTTAATTGATAGATTTAATGTGTATTACGTTAATAATTTATGAACCTGCAGACAATCGTCTAAAAGAGACTTGACTCTCTGGCTGCTGAAACGTCACCCAGATACAATTGGATCTTAACCCGTTCGGACCCCTCGTGCATAATTATGCACACAACCTTCAAAGCATAAAACAATCCAATTAAAATTTGATACTTCTACATTTTTTTAAATTACATGTATGTACATTATTTTCTCAGTAATTTTTATACATCAAGACCTATTGTGCATCGTTAATTTACTAAAAAAAAATATATTTTTTTTTAAATATATTTTTGTGTTATTTGAACCCTCGTTGCACCTAATCCACCATTAAATATTTTTTTCTCCATTTAAACTAATTCAGGTCTGAAGTGGTTAAAGTGATTTTAATCTGAAAAATCATATTAAAATTCTTATGTTTAAAAATATATAAATCGATTTTGTTCGAAATCTCCGTGCCTCAATAATTGAATCACCAACTTTTGATTAACTAAAAATGATCCAGTCTAGATAATAGGTGAACATATTTTACTGAATTGTCACTTACTACTTACTTACCATCACACCGTTTCCCCGCGGGGGTAGGCAGAGAGGATAGAGCGCCACACTCTTCTGTCCTGACACAATTCTCACCTCATCCACATTCATACATCTTCTCATACAAACTCGACGATTATTGAGGCTTCTGACAGGACCATCCTCCAGTATCTGGTTTATATGGTAGTTCCAAGTATTCCGCGGACGTCCTCTACTTCTGGCGCCATCAACACTTGCGTCGTATATCTTTCTTACCATTCTCTCCTCATTCATTCGTTCCATATGACCAAACCACCTAAGTGATCCTTTCTTAATCTTGCTCACTATACTAAGATCAGCTTAACATTCTTTCCTTATTTCTTCATTTTTTACTCTGTCATAAATGGATCTGCCTGAGTAATCTTATTTCCACTGCATTCAGTCTACTTTTGCCTCACTTCCATACATCAGTGTCGGTACCAGAACTCCATTGTGAACCGCTAGTCTTACCTCAGTTGACAAGTTCCCATTTGCGTAATCTTATTTCCACTTCATTCAGCCTACTTTTGCCTCACTTCCATACATCAGTGTCGGTACCAGGACTCCATTGTGAACCGCTAGTCTTACCTTAGTTGACAAGTTCCCATTTGCTTCCATTCCATTCAAAGCGCCGTTCACTTTATTCCCCGCAATCACGCTCCTTTCGTTATCTTTCTCTGTCTTTCCGTTTCTATCGAACATACTTCCCAAATACACAAACTCGTCTACATGTTCCAAACATTCATTACCTACATGTATTTAGCGCGTTGTCTTGCTTTCCTCCTTCTCGAATACTATCACTTTCGACTTGTTGTCATTCATAATAAGGTCGCTTTCCTTGCATACATCGCACACTATACTCACTAGACTCTGTAATTCTTGTTCATTATTCGCCTTTAATACTGCATCATCGGCGTACAATAAACAGTATTGTACTGTACTGAATTGTTAGACTGTGTTAAATGCGTTTACGGACTTTCACCGTATTGATCCATATTTTGACAACTCGCTGTGCTCAGTGGGTAGAGGTAGGTACTGTTTGCTATATGCTGGGTGCTAGGTAGGGTGCCCGCCCGCACACGACGCCGAGCGTGACACCCCTATATTCCCAACTTCGCTCATGTTTCATAGCACGCGTACGTCGCGCACTTCCGTCGTTTATTAGATTTTTTCCACAGCAGCGTGTCTCCGCAAGGGTAATCAGATACGGTAGAACGCCTCCTAACAATTTAACAAGATTGCTCGTGACACACTCATACCGTAATAAATATAATAATAGATATACCTAGTGTTTCCGTAAATACTTCGATAGCTAGTTCTGGGTTTTCTATTGGTAATGATGAATACAGTTATTCAATCTATGTAAATTCAAATTACACAAACCTTTGTGAACCTGTGCTGGTTGAGGCCGACGTCGCTATCATTGTAGCCTGATGGTCCGCAAATATGCTGGTCAGCCACCGAAAACCTTCACACAACCGATAATCCGAAATCATATATACTAAAAGTCCGTCCGAATCACAATAACTCTTTTCCCAGAAGCAGCTTCGCTTTTGTTTTCTGTTTTTCAAATCTACACAAAAAGAACACACATATTCAAAATTTTATATCAGGCCTACCTATCGAAGTATAAAGTGCGTAAACACCTAGGTACATTGCGGAATTGTGAGTTTGCGCTGAGAGAACGAACAGCATCGAACAACTTTTTGGTAATTAACGCTCAGAATTCTATTATTCCTATATTTTTTTTTTCGTATGTTTGTCAGATAGACATGAAATTGGCTGCAAGTTCACGTTCCATAAATTAAAATTATTTAAGACAACAATTTTTTTAAACAAATTTTGTTTTACATCCTTTAAATAACACCGATAGGTAAGTCTCTCATTCAATTGTTAAAGGGGGGAGGGATAAGGGCTGAGCCCTCTTGTCTCCGACATATGAGATAACAACAATGGCGTAAGATTTTTGGGGGACCCTGTTCGGGGAACATAGTGAAATTGTTTTTTTTTTAATATCAGGTAATTTTAACTTTGTATAAAATAGTATATAAAGTAGTAGTATATGGGTATTTTTTTTATGTAATATATTTTGTTAATTCTTTTTTTGTTCGATTTTGTTGAATTTTTTATATTTTTAGTAAAAGTTTTTATAGAATCTTTTTATAAAGTTTGTTCAATAGGGTAAAGAAGTGAAATGGGACGAAAATGACGGGGATCGGATGAGGGATCATACAGGCCGAGGAGTTTGGGATGGAAATTAATTTAGAATAAAATTTTGACGATAAATCGTGCATGTGTCGTTTGAGTGAGGGTATGTTTGAGCCTCTGTGAATGATTGTGTTTCTGACAAACCAGGGTGAGTTTGTGATTCTCCTAAGGATGTAGTTTTGTTTGGATTCTAAAATTTTTGTGTTACTTGAACCCCAGATGGGGCTCGCATATGTGAATATACGACGGATGATTGCTTTGTACAAGAGTAATTTATTTTGTAGGGATAGTGAACTGTATAAATTTAGGAGAGGGTATAGTCGGTTATAAAACAAGTACGTAAGATTCATTTGATTTATACTATAGGTAAATAGATTATGCTCATTTTTTATTTATTTTGTCAAGTGGTTGTTTACTCCAAAAAAATTACAGTAATCGTTTCAATGGTAATTTTCAACTCCCGGTTAACTTGTGTCATCTTCTTTCCCTTAACTCGCCACATTTAATATATATTATAGCTTTTTTTTTGAACGACAATGGTATTTACTTGTAATATAATATTTCCAATTCTATAATATTAATGTACTCTTTTCTATAAAATAAAGTTTTAACTTGATTGATGGCACAAATCACTCTTGAAGGGTGGATTGCCTATTTAAAAGGACGAGAAGTCTACTCAAAATGAATTGCTTTCGTACACCAGAGTCCTAACACGTTCATAGCTTCATGTTATCTTGGTGGATTTTTTGATCGACCATTCCCGAGAATTAAATCAAAAGCGATGATAATTTAGTTTACAAAATTCAATAAGTCTTGGCTGTGATGATTTCTTAAAAAAAAATGAAATACCTCATCACCATCGTTTTTAAATATTATCTCGCAAGTTGATCGTTCATCTTGTTAAGTATTGTGAACGGTGATTTGTGCCCGTTGCACACACATACAGCAATTTAGTTATTAACAACGTTAGCACTCTATTATCGCGTTCTGCGCAATAAATATTATTATTATTTCTAGAAATCGTCTATCTTGATTGTGCCACTGTGTCGCGGAACATTTGCCGTCATTTCATACATTCCGTGCTGAAGTAATAAACATTTCCTGAACACACATTCCTCGTTAACGGAAGCAAGTTCCGTATATCGAATTTTCTTATAAGAATATAATTCAATATATCGAAAAAAAATTAAACCACTTTTTTTTTAAGCTGAGCCGTTCCTCAACTTTTACTTGTAAATTTTCTTCTTTCCTGCTTCATGTTGTATTAACATATGTCTCGGAGTCGAGTCGCCCTCACAGCTGACTCCAGGGTTATGGCACTTTTCCAGCTCTTCTTCGGTCCAAAGTTCTAGGCTGTGGCTAAATAATTGATAAGATAAGAAGACTGCTGTTATTAGATTTGTTGCAGGATTGAGGCATCATGCCTCGTGCTGCGCACAGGATGCGTAACATCCTTATCCAGCAATACATTTCAAAGCCATCTATTAGACGAGAGTGTGAACCAACATAATTTTAGTTGCTTGCTTCATGTCACTGTCTTTTTATATTCTCTACAGTTGGTTCATGGCAACTTAGCTAATTGTGTGCGTCTTCAAATTACCTGCCCACTGTCACCGGTATACGTGATCAACGCGCCCAAATAAATTGCTTCATGAACTACGTGATATGCTAGTTGTGATACATTAGCACGATCCACAACTTGTAATTATATCATCAAAAACCATCCAAATCGTCGGATGGAAATTCTCTAAAGGAATTGAGCATTTTTCATCCATTTAGACGAGTGTAAATATTTTTAACAATTTTCGTAATTTGGGACAAATGTCGCTTACGTGTGCGGTTTATAGCTGCTGTAAATCGAAAGAATGAACATTGAAAAATGACCTTTTAGAAGTTTGCCAATAAGGCGGATAGGTATTTTAAGGTTAGTTTAACTCCTACTGCCCGCTGAGTTAAAACAAAACACATCCGGCGGTGATGGATCATTTTAGACCCACCTCAAGTTTTCGGTTTTTCATCCGTTTTGTGGGAAATTTTTTATAGATATTTCATTTTAAATGTGATTTGATGAAATGGCGTAATGTTTCTACTAAAAAAAAATTAAAATTAATAAATAATACGAATATGTACGTATTCTCACGCATCAACAGACGCCCTACACAGCCAAAATACAAACATCCATTGAGCATGTAATCTTCTCGTCGCCTGGCAATTGTATCAGTGGTTATAAAAATTAAAATGTATTATTTATTTTTTATATATTAGTATTTTTTACACGTAAACCGGATGAAAATAATTTAAACAAAATATTTGTAGAAGTGAAATAAATATATTATAAATAAATATTTTAAAAATTACATCCTTTTTATATGAAACGCAATCAACAATATTATAAGCAGAAGCAAATGTAATTGATATCATTTTAAAAAATAAGTAACAAAGAAAACTTATACTCAAAATAGATATAATATTGCTTGTGTTCTGTGAATTACGGTCAGTAAATTGTTTGTTATTGTCAGAATATAATTTTCAAAAATTTAAATAACAATTGCCCCATGGCCGACTTCTAAACTGTGTCGAAACTGCCTTTTGTCATTTATAATTAGCATCAACAATATTGAAAACCTGACCAGGTAGAGTCATAAAACTTACAGATAGGCGCAATGCCTCTCAAATAGTTATATTACTGGCATTGTCTAGGGCCCGCCAGACGAAAATAAATCAAAACAAATAGCAATATAAATCTGTACAATAATTAAACTGGCTCACAATACATGGACACATACCTGGTAATCTACCCGACGTAAGCGCTGAGATTCAATCCCGTAAAAGCGACTCTCTTAGGTCAGTTTTTGAGCGTTTTTTCACATTTTTATCAATAACTCATTTGAATCTCGTCCGATAACATTTATTTGTATTTCAAATTATTTGTAAATATTTCATCAAAGATGAGCTAGAAGGAAAACAGCATTAAACAAATATTTGTAGCGTAATTCATATTTTTACAAACACCCAGGTCAGATCTGACCCACCACTGCATAGGATGTGTTAAGGAATTAACTTTGACAATAGTAAACTTGACATTCAAACAACCTGCAAATGTTTTGTACCAAGGGTGATGATAATAAAATTACTTTAGCAAAATTTTACTACTGATCAAATAACCGGTCCTTACACATCCTATATTCTATATGTATACACCAATGAATTTTTTTATTAAACATTATCTCCAAAACGGTACAGATTTTCACACACACCTGAAACAAAATAATACATATATGCATTATTTATTTATTTGTTTTAATTGAAATTTATCTTTGGAGGCTGATTTATGTTCTTGCACCAGCTCAGAACTACTTCATCTTCTTATTTCAATCAAAGAATCTTGCATCCAGCAGACTCTTCCAGTGGATATGAATCACTACTGCCAAAGCCATAAATATATTCTAAATGAAAATGGTTCATTTTCAGGGCTGCGAAGGATGGCTTGCTGGACGTCCTGAGAGAAGCCAGCCGTAAGGAATGTAACGGCAGAGATGAAGCTGGCATGACCCCGACGTTATGGGCGGCGTTCGAAGGTCATCTGGATGCGCTCCGACTACTTTGTGGACGGGGGTTAGTTTTAATATTTTTATTTATAAAAGTGATCTAAAAATCAGTATTTGAACTTTCAAAGTGCACGTGAAAGATAAATCACTAGTACAAGAGTACAAACAATAATACCAGGCTATTAAATACTATACTATATATACTACATCCATATAGTCTGGCTTTGCATTTAAGATCACAGAACTATGGATATGAAAATAAAAGATTTTATCTGTCTTCTAAATAAAAATATGTCAACTTTCAAAATAGTGGACTAATGGGGTCCACGGTAAATCTAAATACAATAAATGTTTTCTAATTGGTTGATTGAAATCGTTCCAGTTATATTAATAGTACATATGAGTAGCTTGTTGGTGTAGTTGTCAAGACGTTGGCCTAGTGATCTAGTGGTCGGGGATTCGCGCCTCGTTCCAGGACACCAGCAAGTTAGTCCTATTTTCATAGTATAAGCGTTTAGTTTAGTTTGAAAATAGTAAGAATATTGATGTGACATGTATTCCGTATACGCATCTTTATTTTTAAAAAAAAAAAAATATATAAATATGTATATGAAAAAATAAAGGTAATTGCTTTACTAGATGTAGTCTGTTCTAAAGCAATTACTTGTACAGTTTTTAAAAGTTATGTAAAAAAAAAAGTATAATCAGAAGTTATAAAAAGATATTGAAAAAAAAGTTATAAAAATATTATTGTCAGTAATATACAATAGTGGAAGACAAAAATGTGTAAATACATCACACATCAAGCAACTGCTTTGTTATTTTTGGTTTGAAGTAATTAATCACTTTAGACCCTTTAAGGTCTAGTAGCAATTTGTTAAATATTCTTACAAAATAAAAAAATTTGTTGAGCGAATTTGGCATTGAATAGTATCCTAAGGGTTTGCTCCTGATTTCCTTTGGATTGGATCGTGGAAGTATAACCGTAAAACACATTGTACCAGGCGTAATAGAAAATATCAATTAATCAGTTTTGTTTAATATCTTTTCAAGGATAATAATTTTTCTCCAAAATAATATTAAATTGTCATTCTTAATGTCTCTAAATATCAAATTCTCAACAGCTATTTTATATTTTTATTGGAAATCGACAATGACCCCATAATCAGGATGCAAGTTACCATATCAGTCCCTGGTTTTAGATGATTTTGTATCATTTACTTGTATTATCATTTATCATATCCATCAATCTTGAATTTTTTAATTGTGAAATAATTTGGTATCTGGTAAAATTAATTGGGTACAAATCCTTGATATCACATCTTTTTACATATTTATGAATAACACATCAATTGCACAAATGTCACTTAATACTTTATTAGTGTTAAGTAACATTTGAGCATTTTTGTTCCCTTCTGCATAAAGTATTGTAACTATCGAATAGGTCATTTTTAGTTGTGCTAGAAGTTTTCATGTATTTTATATAAATTAATCAGCAGATGTCCGAGATGTTCTTAAAATAGAGAAAAAATGACAGCTTCCTCGGCCTTTCATAAAACAAGCCGCATCTGTATCAAATACATGTGAAGTGTCCTATGATAAAGAAATCAGTAAGAAATAGATGAAAATGTCTTTAAATTATAATGATTATTAGTATTTTTTTTAAATACTGGAAATTATATTATTTTTAATACAAAAATATTTTAAGTTACAAAAGTTAAAAAGCATACAACAAGCTTCCTACTTATTATATTTTTTCTAAGCACTTCAAATTGATCTATTTTATTTTATTTAGATTTCTTGCAGTATTTATCCCCTTTTTCCTCTTTCATATCAGGATTGACATACGAGGGCTGTCTGGAAAGTTTCTGACCTAACAAAGAAACAAGACATTTTTTCTTCAAATTTTTTATTATTTTTCTACATAGTCTTCTTGTAAGTCTATACACTTCTCCCAGCGATGCTCCCATCCCTTTAACCCGTCCAAATAGTACTTGGATTCTTTCTCTGCAAAATAGTTATTTCCTCATTTGACGAAAATCTCTGGCCTCTGAGCACAACTTTTAGCTTAGGGAGCGTTGGAAATGTTCATTCGAACACATTTTTGATCCGGAGTGAGCAAACACAGCACCTCGATTCAATATGTGACGAACACATTCTTTGGACATGTTCATAGTCTCTGCTATCTCTCTAACCTTAATTCGACAGTCGTCCAGCACCATTTAGTGAACTTGAGCTATGTTATCATCAGTGGTTGCAATTTTTGCCCGTCCCGTTCATCGTCACCCGAGCTGGTATGACCACGTTTAGATTAAGCTGCCCAAAATTTCATCGTGGTAAATGATGGTTCAGAGTCCCCGTACACAGCGTCCAACTCGTATTTAATTTATGTAGGCGTATTGCCTTTCAAAAACAAATACTTAATGACAGCTTGATACTAGATTTTTTCAATTTTCACAAAAACACTCACATCGACTCACTCACTAATGTGGCCGAAGAACTGGAAGAATCTTTTATTAATTTATCCCGAATATCCTAAACAATCCAGGTACAAGAATTCACTAAATTACTCATTGAATGTACCTATTCAATACAATCATTGTTCTTTATATGTTTATGTATATCTGTAACAAATAGCAATGAAAAAAAAATGTGAATATTGAAAGCTGTCCTTGTCCTTAGAATAACAAGGTTCCATCTGACAATGATACTGTTTTAAGATAATGAGATCAAAAGTGTTGATTGAATTTCAACATATATTCATGTACATTTTGTTTCGTGTATGCAAATATGATCAGTTTTAAGGTCTTAACTTATTTTCAGTATTATCAATGATCATTTTAAATTAATAATAATTATCTATAAATTGAAATAAATAACTGATGCAGTTGGAACTTTCAGTTCTTACTATTACCTTTAATATACGTTAAATGGAGTCGGTGTGTATGGAAAAAATAAATAATAATGCATTTGGAACCCATTTCTTGCAATAACTCTAATTAGCCCAAAATGTTATTTGGAACCTCATTATTCTAAGGGATCAACATGGCAACTACCAATTCAATCACGTGAAACTGTGCAGTTATTGCGTCAAACTAAGTCAATTATTTTGCTAGTTATATAAATTATTAATTCTCATGTGATTTCCCATCATTGTTGACTGGTTATTTCTAATTGTATAGTTAATATTTTTAAAAAAAACGTTTTTTTATATAGATATGTTCACATGTGAGCACTTATGTTACTTTAGGTAGAAAAAGTATCAGTTCGAAGAATATCAAATAATAACAAAGTGCCAAGTCGGCGTATGGAGGACCTGTAAATGATGATTCAACAATACTAATACAGTGAATTTAATATATTTTCTAAAATTCAGACATCAGAAACAAATGGAACAATTTAAAATATTCCACCCGAATGCCGAAAGCGAAGCGAATTTCTAAATTCAGTAATTAGGCCCCAATATTTTTATGACCTGCCGAATTTTTATATCAATATCAAGTAAAGCAATTGAGACCTTATCGTTGGTTTCTACTATCATAATATTGAATCAATCTTGCGTACAATATAGCAGGCTAGGAACAGTTGTTCGATAAATGTTTGAAGCTTATGGATTGCATGCCGCTGCATTCACAAGGCTACATATTTGAAATGGCTATTTCACCTCACACTAAATTTTTACCCAATTTTTTTATCTTTCAATATTAATACATATTGATCATACGTTTTATTAGTTATTCTGCTGTACGTCTGCAACATCTTTTTAATAATTAAACTGATAAATTTCAGAACTTACAAAAACAATTTTATCACATTTTCATTACAATATCATCCGTTCCGACTTACAGGAAACCGATTGATACTTCGTAATATACATGGGTTTGTAGATTATCTTCTATCTGATCTAAGTAATAAAGATAACTAAAAAAAGCTATTTTGTTCTAGACATATTTTTCTATCTATTTTTGTTATTGTAACATTTTTCAAGCTATTTGACGTTAATTATATTTTTGTTCTTCATCAAACTATGTATTAATTAAATTACTACTATTATAATTCACTGCGGCCATTGCTGATGTTATTTACTTTTAGCCTACATTAATTTTATTAGTAACATCTATAAATAAATGAGTTAAATTAACCAACCCTATCGCTTTGTCACTCTAGGTATCTAAATTTATGCTTAATTACTACTTACATTACTAATACTGCACACAAATCAAGTGTATTTTATTGTGATTCATGATCGCTATATTTTTCAAATAGACCTCCTTAAGAACAAGTAGAAATTATAGGTAAAAAGTCATCGTCATCATCATCATCATCACGGGGCTACAGTCCATGGTGAGCCTTGATAACCTCAAGATAACCCTACACTCTAGCTAATGAAGTTGTCGTCTATCGTTATTCTTTCTCCCTTCTGGTTTATGAAATGCTAATGGTGAAGACTTCCATCTGAGCCACCCGACCCATCAAGGATGTTGGATTTTAATTAATTTGATGACATCAAGCATTATATTCGCAAATCGGACAAAGATTTTCTCATTCGGTTGAAAATAGGAGTGAGGAATGAAAGGCGGCTCGTAAGCACGTTCTGAGACATCCTTTATTTATTTTTTACACAAATCGTCAAAACTAGTCTGATAATCTTGTCTTATCATACCTATGACTTCATAATATTTTGATTACTGAATTATTCTAGCTCTGGACCAGGGCGATAAAACTCGTACTAAATATTTAACTGATAAAACATCCGATTTTGCGCTCTTTCATCATATTTTATATCTAATCATTTCTCTTTTTAACTTGTATTTTCATCTTTCCTGTCACAATCAGATAGCCTCTGCATATGTTAACTGTCGTTTCCCAAGTCAATAATTGAAGAATGTTCCATAAATTTTTGTGTAGATAATATGTATCATGTCAATATTATCTTGTATCTGTAAATTCTCAAATACTACGTAATATCAATCAACTAAGAATGTTTAAAAGATAAGATATATCTTTAGTGTTCTTGATATTAATATTTTACAATGACTCATTTAATTACTTCTACAAATGTAACTCATAAGTATTTACTTACCATCATGCCATTTCTCTGTGGGGGTAGTTGAATAGGATATAGCGCCACACTCTTCTGTTTTGATACACCACTCTTGCTTCATTAATTTTCGTAGATCTTCTCATGTACGCTCGTCGAATGTTGAAGTTTCTCACAGAACCATCCATTAATATTAGGGGTACCAGTCGAAAATGTCGCATTTCGGTATGGCCCTTGTTTGATCCCCAGTCGCGTCCGTCTCGTCGAGTCGTCAGCACGTAATATATATTACTTTTGTTTCTTAACATTTGGAGATCATCTTTCGAAAGTTATTTTTATTTTTGTTAGCGATACATTTAAAATGGAAGGGTTTATACCAGATAAGAATTTTGTGCGAAATTGCTTGATCTACGAGTTCCACCAAAAAAACTCTGCGAGGAAGGCTGCAGAAAAAATTTGCAGTATATACGGTGATGTGATATCCATTCGCCAATCGCAAAAGTGGTTTAAAAAATTTCAGAGTGGGAATTTTGATACGGAAAACCAGCCTCGAGAAGAAAAGGTCTTTAAAGTGGATGATGACATTTTAATGTGTGAAGTCGAAGCAAATCCAACAAAATCAATTCAGCAGATTGCAGACACACTCGGATACTCCTGGTCGAGTGTAAAAGCCATTTGAAAAAAATCGTCGAAATAAAAGTTAAGCGACCCAGAATGCACGCAGAACACAAAGTTTTTTTTCAACACGACAACGCAAGACCCCACACTGCAGCGATTACTCGAAAAAAAAATAAACGCCTTTGGCTGGAAACAAATCGATCACCCCCCATATTCACCGGATTTAGCCCCATCAGATTACCATTTATTTAGATCCCTGCAGCATTTTTTATCGGGAAAAAATTTCAACAACTTAGACGAAATAAAATCTGCCCTTGACGACTATTTCCAGTCGAAACCAGAAACTTTCTATTCAAAGGGCATAAAAATGCTTGAAAATAGATAGAAGACTATATTACTAATGTATGTACTAATATTTGGTCCAACTGATCACGCCAGGTCTTTTCCAGATACCCTCTGTTCCGTTCAACATCCACCTCATACATGTTCTTTACTATGCCCAAACCATCTCAGCGATCCTTTCTTAATTCTATCGACTATACTACAAACAAATTTGCATTCGCTCTTAATTTGTTTTTATTCTTCTCTTACACTTCACATTCATCTTTTGTCAATTCCAAGCCATTAATGTTGGCAATGGTACTCCATGATATATTGTTATTAAACAATAATCTTACTTTTTTATTCTCGTGAGTTTCTGAAACAGAAAGCCATTAAGAGTTTTTATAATTAGTTTTCTGGTGTGGAATCCCATTAATTAAAAATACCTCATTTTGATAGCTCTGAATAACTGGGTGCCGGCTCTTTTACTTTAGTTATGAGAAGCTAATATTAATAGTTGGCGACAATGGGACACCATAATAAATTCCTTTATAACTCCGCCGCAAACAATAAATGTATTTTTTTTTTCTCAAAAAAGACTCCTAATACCTATCAGTGCAATAAACACATTACATTAGAGTTCTACATAGTTACTGCTATCATTCGGACGCATACATTGTCAAATATTTATCGTTAGAATCATTTAAATATTCATTTATTTCCTACCTTTACCTTTACTGCTTGGAGTTCCTGGTACGCCACACCAAAAATAGTTTGGAGTGCAAAGGGTTAAAGCACCGGTGAATTAGAAATAAGCAATTATAAATTATGAATTAAATATTAAATCATAAATGTTAACTTTATATATAACATTTTGAATGCACTAAATCTAGTAACAATTATTCTGAATTTCCAGTGGTGACCCAGATAAAGCTGATCACTTTGGCAACACCGCCCTCCACTTGGCAGCGGCTAGAGGTCATAAGGAATGTGTCACATTCCTGGTGAACTTCGGGGCCAACCTGTACGCTGCAGATATCGACAATCACACCGCGCAAGAGCTGGCGGCTATCAACAGCCGAGACGACATCCTGAGATATCTAGACTCTGTGGCAGCCAAATTAGAAAATTCAGACAAGTAAGGATTGTCATTGTTTTTTTCACTTCTAACTTATTCCTTTCAAGGAATTGTCTAGTAATAAAGTGATCTACATTACACCAGTCTGTGTCAAGGCTCATGAAAAGTATTAAAAGATCTTAAAAATTGTTTTAAAACTGTTTGGCATCTCATTAGCAAGATTTGCGAAAGACTGACTTAATTATTGCTGTTTTTTCTTGTCTTGTTACTGATTTTGGATGAATAAGAAAGATTTTGGCATTTTATAATATGATAATTAAAGAACGATTCAATATCTGAATCAAACCACAGTCCAACAACGATACCGAGAGGAATACGAAGCTAAAAAGATATTTAAATGCTAATACATATTTTTTTTACATAAACATCTAGAATTAGGAGCAAAAATTGTATATTTATAAATTCAGATAACTATCTCCACTTTTAATTTGGTTTTTATCATTGCTAGAGTTATAATTATATTTTAAAAGGTCAACGCTGTATTTTAAAAAATATACTGTTATGTTAGCAGAGTTGTATCTAGTTTTTCATGTCCCTATACTCAAGAAATATTCAAATATATAAATTAAAATAACGATTTATACAATAATATAAGGCCCTCTTTGCCCTGGACCCTGTCCCTGGCACTGGTAATAGGATAAGACTAGGCTTTAAGGATCTTGACTTATCTATCAAAAGCTGGGACCTATCGTCCACAGACGGCAAAATGATTTATGACTTTAACCCCTACAAGTTTGCAAGGTCCGAAAGTGTGTGTATTAACGCGCTCAAGCCATTTAAAATAAAAACAAAATTAATATTAGATTATTGTTTTTGATTATCTTTTTAAGTAGGCAAATTATAATAATATGCATATTTTTCAGAAAAAAGGCAAAAGCTATGAAAGAAAGGGCAAAAAAAGATAGCGAGAAAACATTAAAGTCCTACAACAAGAGGCAGTCAAAAGCCGACCTGATGGCGGGTAAGGAGATGAGGAAGCTGAACAGAGAATGGGAGAATGGTGGACTTTACTCATCCAACGTAGACGAAAATGTTAAACCCATGCCTCACAGGCCAAGTACCGTTCTGATGGCCCTTAAACAGAAAATCAGCCGGTCTTCTAGCCAAGGTTAGCTATTTTGTTACATATCGTTTTTGACAGAATTTTACAAGTCTAAAATAATTTTTTTTACTTTTCATACTGGTGACTGAGTGAGTACATAATTGCATATAGATTCAAAGATGAAGGATCTGATCCCCGGGCCCAGTAGCCATAGGTTAATCCTATTTTCACACTGCATTAAATGGTGTGCTTAATTTTAAAGTAATATTTTTTGGGAACTATTAATAATGTACATTAAAACAAATGCTTTGTACCTTAGAAGGAATTATTTGTGCAATAAAATAATAAAAATTTAGCAAAGTTAGGTATTTTTTATTTAACAAAGATATATTTATTTAATGTTAATTTTTTATTATTGTAATGCACAAAAAAAATATTTTATGAAACAAAGTATTTATTTTAATGCACTGTTAAATCGTACCCATATTTATTTACCTGTAGAAATGCTAACTTTGATAAAAATCCATAAAACTATAGCTGTTTAATCTGAATATTTTCTAGGACCTAGAAAGTCATAATGTACCTAATCTAGATGTGGTTGTAGTCTGGTGGCCGGGGACTCGAGCCTCGTTCCAGGAGGCCATCAAGTTAGTCCTGTTTTCATAGCACAAGCTTTTAGCTTAGTTTAAAAATAGTAAGAATATTAATGTGACACATATTCCATGTATGCATCTCTTTTTTTTTAAATAAAAAATAACTTAGAAATATATATGAATACTCTATGGGTAACAAGTTATTATTAGTATTACATATTTGGGGGTTAGGACGTTGGTTAAATGAAAGAGATGTTCTAGATCTGCATGTTGAGGTTTATTGAGTCGGAATGAACAATTAAGATAGATTAGAATGAATATAAAGAATGAGTGAAGATGTAGAAGGTGTGCGTAGATTCCGAAGTGAAGCGAGTCGGCGGTCTCACTCGGTGCACGTGGGCCAGCAAGACTGCCATTATGAAACAATGAAACTGGAGAGACTGCTTGGTGGTGAATGCTCGAGCCAGACTTGTAGCAGTAGCCGGCCGCGCTGTCGCTAGCGTCGATGCCGGCTGAGATGGCGGTGGATATGAATTCTGATCCCTACACATATATAGTAAATATTTCTTCTCATTTCACCTTTCAGGAAACCTGACCGCTGTGGATGATAATGCCCCGCCAACATTCAGCGCATTGGTTGGAACCGTATCGGGCGGTCCGCGGGGTAAGAGTGCGGTACAGAAGAAGGCAATGGCCAGCAAGTTGAGGAACGGGACAGTCAACAAGAATGTTGATGATTTCAAGGTATAACAATGGCGACAGCCAATAATGTTTACATGAACGTATGAAGTAATAATGTTTCATTAATCGTTGGAAAATGGTTTGCTATTCAAGGAAATATAAATCTTTTATGGAAAAAATTCAATAGCAGAATTTCCACTTTACATTAGAGGATCACAGCGGTGTTCCTTGCCACAAACACAACACGCACCACATTTATAAATTCATCATCAGAAGTTTTTTGGAATTCTCATTGACAATTTTGTCACCAAATTACCAAGTCCATAGATACCTAGTAGATAAATTCTAAAAAAATTCTTAAATTTTACACATTGTCAAGATCTGAGCCATTCTCTTAATCAATACTACATGAGATTCAAACACTTTCTCCCTCGTCTTCACCTCTGACAAATAGATGAAAAATCACAAACTTAAAAACATTTTCATAAGACCTAGACACTCCCGTCCAACCTTTCTCCTATTTCCACCTATTTCACACCAAGATTTACTACACCAATCTCGGTTATTTCTCTCATCTGATTAAGATGCTTAACTATTATAATGAGTTTTCATCTATTAATGCTAACTTAGATATATGTACAAAACTTAGTACAATTGTAAGCAAAATTTTACTTAATAATTTATGTTTGTGTATGCAATACATGGTTATCGAGAAACCAGCTTTGCACTACTGCAACAGCATGTTTTGTTGTTGAGAATGCCATGTAGTATCACATGTTTCGATATCATTGATCTTGGAAATCATAGACTTTGCATTGAAATAATTATATTTAAAGTAATTTATGGTTCTTCTTGTCAATTAATTGTAACATTTCACTTTTTTTACTGTTTTAGTGTGCCTCCTATATGTTTTACTTCAACTTAATCCTTCTATGCCAATTGACTTGACCCTAATGGCCAATTGTCTTGACCCTAATGGCCAATTGGCTTGACCCTATTTCTGTTTGTCTTATATTCTCTCTACATTATATTGAGTCGTCTAATAAGTCTGCAGTTTTTTTAAATCCTATTTTGTTTAGAAATATTTTAATATGACCAAGAACACGTAATTACTGGATTTTCACCTACAGAGGCACTATTATTAAACAAATAATAGATATCTCATAGACAATGAAAGATATGAAAGTATGGGTTATAACAGGGCTTACGACCTGTCTTTGGCTGGCTTAAGTAATCACTTTATACAAATTTTGGAAGTTGCATATATGTTACTATGTGTAAAGACTTCGAGTACAACTACACTATCGCCATCTATAGACTAAATTTGATATTTATAACCCTGAAACACCATAGATGTCACAATGAGAATCTAATTATTTTTTAAAATTATTTAAAGCAATATTCTTTATCTGTAAAATGTTTTTTTAACACATTATACTAGAATACGCCTGAAAAATATAATAAAAAATAACTTTGTCTGTATGAGATATGTCTATACTTTTAAAATTAGCAATATTAACTTTGTGGTTAAAATTCATATTTTTTATTTATTATCTTTGTTTTATTAACCACTTAATTGAGTTTAAATACATCTACCGGCTTCGAAACAATAATATATGATTTTAGTTAGTTATGACACCCTGAAGAAGAAAATTGTATTTTTCGAAACCGGTAGATATATTTAAACTCAATTAAGTGGTTAATAAAACAAAGATAATAAATAAAAATATGAGACATATCTATTATTCGTTTAATAACAGTCCTATTTTGTTTATTTGTGACAAAAATGACATAATATTTTATAGCATTTGTTTTTGCTCTATAACGTCAGTGTCGCCATTTTCCTGTATCTTATAGTTTTTCTTAATTTTTGAGCTTAAATAATGTAGTTTCAAGTTGAGAAAAATGAACATTTTCGACATACACTTCTTTTCGCCTTTAATCAAGGTTCTAATGGTCCCAAATCTAGGAAATTCTGTCACATCTACTCTGCAGTCCCGACCTTACTCTGTCAGATTATCACATTTTTCAGTCGCTCTCCAAACCCTATGATGTATAGAATTACTGCTACCTGCAAAAATAAAGAGTAATGACTTTTTATTAAGAATCATTACTCATTGCTTTTGTAGCCAGCTTCATACAATATCAAATAGCATAAAAAATATTTTCTTCACTGTCAAATTGTTCCGCATCCAAACTAGGCTTGTCAGCTTTTAAGTTTCCCAATATTGTTTATTGAACATTTAAACCAAATAATCTGGTAGAGTCGTGAACCCTAATTTTTAATTAAATTTGTATTCAGTGTCTCCACAGAATATTTGCTTTATCAAAAAATATATTTAGGTTGGCGAAGTGGAAATGGATGGCAAACGCTCAATCCGCTCCCTGACAGGATTGCGCAGGGACTCCGAGGTAATGTACGTGGGAACCTTCGCCGCTGCTGGACCACACCAAAGGGGAAAGATCGCCGATGTCTTTACTGTGGAAGATGAGGAAGCTCAAGATGGAGTAGAAGCACCTAGAAAATCTGGACTAATCCGGTGTGTAATTATTTATTTTAACTATATAATATTTAAATCTGTTGTTACCTCCAAATTAATTCTAAGCAATGTGATAAAAGTGTATGATAAATACCCGTGTTTAACGACTGATGATGCAAAATCTGTATGCCATTATTTTACACCATCTTTCAAACTACGCTTGTCAAAATTTCAAACTGATTTATCAAGTAGTTTTGTTTTGATAGCTGTGTTTTCTGATAGTGGGCAAGATGGAAACAGATTCATGTGATTCAATTCCTTTTATTGGATAGGAAGATGTGTGAGAATATCAAAATGAAATTGCATGCCATGTATAAATATAAGGACCATGCACTTTCTATGACCATTAGATATTGGTTTAATGAATTCAAACATGGCCGAACATCCGTTTTTGATGAAGAGCGCCCAGGCCATCCAATTGAGGTGACTACGGAGAGTATGGTCAACAAAATCCATGATATTGTGTTTGTAGACCGCCGGGTGAAGACCAGAAAGATTGCTAAATCGTAAACATCTCAATTAAGGGCATAAAAGCTATCGGCGAGATGGTTGCCTCGTTTGCTCACAATGGAACATAAATAGAAGACGAAAACTGTTCTATTGGCTGGAAAAATCATGGCTACCATTTTTTCGGATTCATCGTTCGAGGCATCATATTCATTGACTACATATTTGGAGATGGGAAGGACAATCACGAGGTAGTACTATACTAACTTATTGGGCCTATTCGACGTTGAATTAATGAGAAGACATCTCCATTTAGCAAAGAAAAATGTGCTCTTCCACCATAACAACGAACCAGCTCACTCGCCCGTAATCGCCACAGCAAAACTGGTTAAATTACACTACGAATTGCTGCCTCACCCACTCTATTCTCCAGATTTGGCACCATACGATTTCCAAACATTAAAACTGCTTTAGCGGAAAGTGATTACGCCGAAACAGAGACTTATTTTGCTGAGTACGAATCATATTTTTTGGATGGCTTAAAAAAGTTGGAAAATCTTGACTAAATACTTATTTATATTTATTTATACGCTTGACTAAATGTATATATATGTTGAGAAATATTTTTTTTTTTTTCAATTTAAAAATGTGTTTCCTTCCCTAACACTTGTACTTATCATATATCCCTTGTACTCAATTGATTGTTTGAAACCTTTGGTTGTACTAGATAGCTTGGAATTTTTTTTAAATATCAATGATGCATTGTAATACATTATGTAAATCTGGTTGATAAATAATAGTATTGCAGGATTAACTATGAGTAAAACTTTTATGTTTCTTTTTTACTAGTTTTATTTTCATTAATCAGATCAGCAAGCCAACCCGATTTCCTGGCAGCAGATGACAGTGGATTAGGTCAGGAGGTGATGTTACAGGAACCTGCCAGTATTTTCGACCGACCTGGTTTTGGCAGCGTGGCTTTTAGGTAAAACAAATTATGTACTTTTTTTATCCTTAGTCCCCTTAAACATTATTGCAGTTATATAAACATCTTTTAATCCATAGTAGAATTCTGTCATAGTTAGTTGTTCTTTGGTGAGTAGTATTTTTTATATTTAACATTAATAATGATATCAATTTTATCTCCAAGTACAAAGGACTTGCCAAGTACTTCTTAAAATGTCATTGTTTTGGTGAACTCCCGTTCAATATTATGATATTAATATATCTTGGTTATTCAATTCAGTAATTCTCTTTCATTAAGATTTAAATAAAATATAGATGGACAAAGATAAAATCGAGATATCTAGAATCTCGGATGCACCCACAAGAATTGTAAATTGTTTCAGAAAGTCCAAGAAGTTCTAAATGTGTAATTTATTATTCATAATTCTTATGTTTGTCTAAAGAAAATTATATGAAATGTTATTTAAAATTGATGATAATCACAGACCACTAAATGAATAGACATGAAACAAAGTATACATATAGGAGAGGGGTTTGGAACATTAGTTGCAGGACGAGGGGTATTCTACAAATATTATTTGTAGAAACATGAATCCGATAGTTTATGACACATTTGTGCAACTGTAAAAGTATTTACTCTTCAAAAATTAAATCTTTGTATAAACAAGACATATTTTTTACATTAATGCATATTGTCAACGTTAAAATTTTTGTTCCAATTGCGTCATATATTTAAAAAGTAGTCTCCCAGCTATTTGATTGTGTAAGTGGTACCAAAATGATCACGTGGGTGACACTAAAATGAATATTGTAATATTGAAATAAGAATTTCCGTTAGTTCTTGTGTATATATTTGGTAGTCTGTGATGATGTAATATCATATTAATCTTAATAATTTCAAAAACAAAATGATGCTCTTCAATAACTGAAATTTTAAACCGAAATTAGTTTTTTCATTTTCATTATTGTCTTCATTCATGTTTGAATTTTGTGCAATATAAAATCTAATTATTTGTAATAATTTATTTCAGCTAATGTGAAATTTTATGAATGTATTGTTCTCAGACGCTCAATAACAGCTACATTAAACTCCATGAGCCCTGGCCACGGTCATCCAACACCTGGAGGAACACCAGGGGCCCATGGAGAGGAATTGTCCATAGGGTCGGCTGGCTCACTTGCAGCTCGACAGAGGTCTATTAAACCTCGCTGGTCTGATGACACACTTACAGGTGAGAGCAAACTTGTAGACTGAAGAACAAATAAGCAACTCTATCCTAATTTACAGTACTTTAGTAATACTGTACTCAAAACTATAACATTATATTATACCGTAATCATGCACTCGGCCCATGGACTGCTGCAGTTATAAGATCATTTGTTCTGTATTTTGGATTGCAAAATGCATTGGAAGAAATGATCCCAAAACATGATCTCTGACACAAAAGAGTGCCATCTAGTAAAACTTTACTAGAATATTAGTGCATGGTTGCTAAAAAGTAATTTTTATTCTGTTTGCAGTATGTATTTTTATTTGATCTTTATTTACCGAATACGAGCAAGTGTATTTGAATACCAACGTATAACGTGTTCAAAGAAACCAAACTATCAACTGAATTTTGCAAATGATTTTATTTCATATTATTGATGTTTGTAATCTTAACTTTGTGGTTAAACCCAATTTAAAATTATATTTATATTTAACTTTGTTTAAATCACTGTGAACCTTGTTTTTACATCGACTGGTTTCGATACTAACGTATCTTCGTCAGGACTGACGTACAACTGAACTATTCCATAAAATGTAAATGATATTCATTACGAGGTGTAGGTGGAGTCTTGGTAAAAGTGGGAAGGTGATTGACATGGAGATACATAGAGAATATATTAAATAACGAGTTGTTTGTAAGATTTAATAGGTTATTAATTATATTGAACTTAGTGTTGAGTGATTTTTTGATTTCTAGACTTTCTAAATTATCCAATCTAAGGCTTTTTTTATTAATGTGTAAAATTTCAATGCCGTTTTCTTTTACGAAATTGTGGCCTGTCTCTAAAATGTGATTCTGATATATATAAACTAATAACTGTAATAACTGTCCGGCATTTTATATAGGTAAAACAGCACGGAGTTTTTAATACTGTAATAAATAAACACTTGAGGTGCCTTAACAATAATAATAATTTGCCAAACTGGTTGACTTAAAACAACACAATGGTTTAAGCAAAGTCAAATATTAATACAATTTTAGATTTTATTTCAGTTTTCAGCTTTTAATCACTGATATCAATCACTGTTCTCATACTAGCGGCCATTTAAATTACAGAATAGCAAAGACTGCTATTGGTCGAATCCTTATATAAATTATTTCATAAGCGTATAAAATTGCTTATTTTAAATTTTATTACAGAATTTTTTTATTGCAAAAATCCCTTTTCTAAGAGATGTATAAGAGACATATTCCTTTTATTTTTGCAGAAAGCTCTTCCGGATCATCGGATGAAGGTGAGGAAGAATCCGGTGCCGCAGCTCTGCAGAGGTTCCTGGCCGCCTGGGGCTTGGCCCAGTACGCACCCAAGCTACTGCAGGAACAAATAGACTTGGACTCTCTTATGCTGCTCACGGAGACTGACATGAAGTCCCTCGGGTTGCCCCTCGGTCCCTACAGAAAACTCGTCAATGCAGTCCAGGAAAGAAAAAATGCTTTAGCTAATCCAGGACCCTTGGTAGATACGGCTCTTTGATGCTACTTATCACAATATTTTATGATAATGTTAATATATATGTTGTAAAAACATTTTATATGTCATCGAACTGTCAGTATTAGAGGTTAGAAAAATACAACTGGAATAGTTTGATGAATAAAATTGAATGGTACAATTAAAATAAAATAGTAGTTCAATATCAAAAGCCTACTTAATTTTCACTTTTAAAAATTTTTATACAAATATATTTTTTCCATTAAATTCATGTGCTGCTATATCTACTAGTGATTGCCTCAAAAGTAAACAATGAGCCAATGATAAAATCACCCCCGGCCTCCAAAAAACAATGTAGCCCCTAAAATCAATTTCTTTAATAATCGGTTGTCGGATGTCACAACTTTTATTTTTTTTTAATTTAATTTATGAAAATGTTAAATGTCAGAAAATATTGGTGTAACAAATAATATTTATACTTTCATAAACTTTTATTGCTGGATAAAAACCAACTTTTTTTTTAAATTAACTTTAATGCCAGGTGATGTAAAATACTGCTATTTTGAGTATTTCAGGCGTGATTATAAACTTGACAGTTCATCGACATTCATTAACAACACAATCCCAGTTGTTGGGTTTCAATACTTATTAAATCTAATTTTCAGTTGAAAATACCTTTTTAGTCCATTTTAAAATTCATACCAGTATATAATATGTATTCTACTAGTTGTTTTTTTTTCATTTTCTTCTGAAATTTTCTTACATTTGACAAATCTGGTTTTAAGTAGGTTTTTATATTGAACTGCTCAAATATATATTGTATTTTTTTGTTAATATGTAATAAAAAGGCAACGTGTAAATGTATATGTATCGTTTGTATGTAGTACATAAACAGTGTTTTCTTGCCATAATTATAAACCACTTTTGTTGCTTTTTAATTGCACCTATTCTTGCATTCAGCGATTTTCAAAAACTAATTTTATAAACGGTAGAATTAATTTTAACTATTTAATTATACAGATAGTTCAAAAATACATATTTTTGTATTAATAATGCAATTATTTATTTATTTTAATACGCAAGCTGTATCATTTTTCTTGATAAACTTCTTGTCAGTTGCTCAGATGTGTTAATAAATTTATATACCAATCTTTTTGGTACGTTAAGCTGTGCATAATGAAATATTAAATATTTTTAAGGAAGTCAATTTAAAATTTAAACAGTTTAGAAAAAATATGTGGTACAAATAAATAAAATTATGTAATGAATCGGTCATTTTATAAAATCCAAACCCCTCTTTCTTTTAATATGAATCAAAATTTCCTGATCTCAGATATGTTTCTGTTAACTACATATACTGATAAAGATACCACCCTACTGAGGGATAAGAAATTTGTTACATGTCTTCCGGCAGGATATCAAAATTATTAAAATGTTTTTTTTTTTAATATCAATTAATTATATTATTTATACTGCCTCTAGGTACGTATGATTTTGAGTTGATTGTTTTTTTTTTTAAATAAAATCATAGTTAATTTGACTAACTTACTCAGTGACATACACCTACTATATTACTTATTATACGTTTTTAATTATCAGAAATTGTGTAGATTAATTTATTTATTAAATGATTAATTCAATTAAGTACATGTATCATTATTTGAATGTACTATGAATGTTTTAATAATCAATGAATTTGATTTAGCTAATTAAAAGTTTTTAACATAACATTTCTCCTATCTTTCAAAATAAAATGGTTTACAAAAATGCTACGAGGCCTGTATGATAAGTTCAGCTCTCATACAATACAGCTCTCGTACATACCCATCACAAAATATGTATATGAAACAGTCAGGAGCGTGCAGTGCATACAAGCAAAAAAGTTATGCATTACTAAAAATTCTGGGAAACAAGTATAAATAATCTATAATATGGATTGTGAAAGTATATTTACGGATTTATTACAATTAGCACCATCTGTGTACGAGTAAAACTTTAATGGCTTAGTTTTAAAAACTACCACGACAACCATCCACTGTAGACGTAGCGGTAGTAGCTACAATAGTAGGTATTCACATTACTCCCTTTTATTTTTAAGGTAGTTTATTACTCAAACCATATAATTGGCTATTTACTGAATTGAAAATTCCTTTCAGTTAATCCATTTTGTATAGGGTCGTTACTATACTGTTTAACAAAATAACATTTGAAAGGCTTACAACTGCGAGAAAATCATTGAAATGTCTACTTTGTCTTTTACTAATTTGCGAATTTTACTATCTTACTGTTTTTAACATGTTGATTTCATGATCGTTGTTGCTGTAATTACCTTCAATAACTAGTCCTGGATTTTCTAATCGGTTTGTTGAATAATTCAACCTATGTAAATGAAAAGACACCAACCTCACAAATCACTCTTGAAGGGTGGATTGCCTGTTAAAAAGAAGAACCTTTACGAAACTGGGCTGTTACTCGCCAATTCTTCTACCGATGGTCGCTATCCCTGCAGTCTTGAATCTTTTGAAAACTCGGGTGGCTTCTGAAACTGTAGCACAACCGATAATCCGAAAAATACAATTCAAAATGTTTTTATATATCACCGCTGTAAAATATATGACTGATTTCGAAAACGTCTCTGTACAGAAGCAGTTTCGCTTTTGTTTTCTGTTTTAAATTTACACAAATGGAATGCACATATTGAAACTGTAATACCAGGCCTACCCATTAAAGTATAAAACGCGTAAACAATCGTTCTTTGCATTTGGTGCATGGATTTGTTTTTGATTTGGGAAAAACAAAAAGCAATTGGCAGAACTATTTCCTATGTTAACCTTTAATAAAAATAATTATTTCCTTTAGTTATTACGTGAAGGATTTTCAAACAATAAAAGAATCATGTTCAGTCATAGAAATTGTTCTTAAAAACGTTTTCATATGGGTAAGATGGTATTATTTTACGTTAAAACTTAAACTTTAAACACACTTTTGATTCAATTACAAATAAATATATGGTAGGGTCGTATAAACGACAGATTCATTTTATCTAAAGACATTGGTTAAATGAAAGTTCATAATCCTATGTACAACATATATTGTATTACATATATTATATATGATTTTATAATATCATTGGTAAATCTATACCTACTGCACGCCACTGGAAATAGTACACCTACAATATTTAATATTAGAGTAAAATTGTTTACTGTATTAGAGGAAAAAAATCTTGAAAGTATATTATTTTGCCAGCAAACTTGCGCTAGAAATTTTACAATAATTGCAACAGGCCATAAGTCACTACTGATTGGTTATTGGTTAGGGCGACCTACTTGGGAGAAAAAATGTTTCCAGTGTGAACCTGTAGAACATTACTAACTGTATCACAACAATTTGTTTGGGAGATGTTATTCAAAAGTATCCTATTCCACTTGTGAATTATCACAAAAACTTTGGACATTGATAGTTTTATATTATATTTCCAACTTCATATTCATGACTTTTTATAGTTTCAGTTCGTATTGGATTTATTTTGCATTGTACTCTTATTATGGTTATTTCTTCATAATCTATCAAATTGAACCGACAGTTTTTGTACATATTATAGTAAGTACTATTTGTGCTGTGTGTGAAACATTAATATATTTTGTAACAAATAAATACATTCCATAAATAAAACGTCGTATTATTTTATTAAATACTTTTATTTAACTTTAATGTTTATTTGATTCATATAAAATTAGACTTAATTCTTATTTTTACATAAACTTAATTGAACTAATTGTCGTGCTCAAGTTCTTATGCGATGACAGTGAAGGATTGTATTTTGGGGCGTATTAAATAATCTCATTTAAAGTTGTATACTGAACATAACTATAGTTAAGTTTGAGTAAATAGCAGAAACTTTACTTTATATTGATTAACATCAGTGTAGTGTCACAGCCATACAAACTCGAGCACATAAATCGTATTAAACAATAATCTAGAATCTTGGAAATTTGACTCGTTGAATAAGTCTGACAGTAGAAAGGAAACAAATTAAATTAAATAAGACTATTTTACATTTGTAAGGAAATGTTTTTTATCATAACAAAATATTTTGCAAAAATAAAATACTGAGGGATTGGGTGCATCAGTCAGTTTAATTTAAAAATAATAATTTGTTATTTATTAATGAAAATATACTTGTGCGGATTGTCAACGGAGTAATATAAAAATAATAATTTCTCTCATCTTCTCAGCGGCCACCACAAACCACTCATTATAAATGATATATTTAGCTGTACATTATAAACATTGTAAAAAATGTAAATGCGTGTTTTGTTTTAATTATTGCGCGCGGGTGTTTATAATATCAATAAATGTTTGCACAACACAAAATATCAACAAATAATTAAATGAGTATGGTAACACTCTCCTGTACATAATATTAGAAATTCAGTTACAAATATTTGAAATAACGATTAATAATTTTCATAGAGATGTCAGAGAGTAATAATTCAATTGAATAATAACTAAGTCTTATTACCTAACTATAATTATATAAATTATCTTATAAACATGTCAATCATACAGTCCTCTTTCGATCCATATTTATAAGTTTTAAAAGTACTTACCACTCTATTTAGCACAAAAATAATAACAAATCATCTTCTTTTAAAAAAAACTTCTCCATATTTCTTATTTATTTTTTATCAAAATGACAAAAATAATAATAACCTCCAAGTTTTTGAATGACATGTATGACAAGCATTTTAACAAAATTATTATCAAAATGTATAACATTTTGAAACATGACAACATCTGTTATTTAAAATATTTTAATTTTCATTTAAAAGGCACATTTGTTATTAGTAAATTCTGATTGATATACATATATAAGTTTTGTGTCCACTCTTAGTTTATATGAAGGGTAGAGATTACACTTAATAATATTTCAAAGGGATTTCTTATCACAGTTTTGACATTTCTAAAATAAAAATACCAACCTATTAATGTGAAATACCTTTGAATTACTTAAATCTTACATTAAATTTCAGTATTAGTATTATTTCAACATTGTCTCAATTATTTTAATTACTATCAGTTTCAGTATAAATGAAAAGAAAACGGAAACTGTAATGAACAGATCTTAGACGTCCAAGCACAGATAGGTAGCTGGACTAGCTTTGTCAACGAATGTTTAAAATAGAAATAATAAATTAAAATTAATCAATAGATTGTGGACAGAAGTATAATTTTGATTTAATTCTACGATCTATGGCGCAACTTTATTGATATCCAAAATTCAAAACTTTTTTCACTACATATTTTGATATCAACCCCACGCAACATCATCATTCTCAAATTCACGAATAAGAATGTTAGAACTGTAAGTTAATTTCTGGAATAGCACAATATTTTCCAATGTCCATTCAACATCTTTCCAAGATATCTCATCTCCTAATCGTAAAAGTCCATCGACACAAACATTCATACAAATAAAATACTTTCAAATTGATCAGTACAAAAATGCCAGATACAAATTATTGTACGCCACTAGCGGTGGCAAGTCTACCAAGTACCCCTCGGGGGGAACTCTCACCGACCTCATCTCTGTGGGATGATACATTCTCCTCATAGTATCTTGTGATTTCGGAAGATTGGCTACATTACCATTATAAACTTGCCTACTGCCATAAAATCGTTCATCCATTTCGTGCGGTCTTAAAATATAATATGGATTTTCCGATGAATGCCTACGATAATAATTTGTTCTTTCATAATTATCACCGATCGGTACTTCGTAACTTCCTTCAGGCGTCGGACGGTTGAGAGTCGCGGAATAAAAAGTTCTATCTTTCTTGGCATTATCTGCCCTCGTCGTGTGAGACTTACCGGAAATGGATGGAACGCTTTGTGATTTAGTCATGTGACTCCCGGGTCTATAATGATTGCACATGGACAGGCTTTCTTCAATCATGGAAAGATTGCTAATAGCATTTGCCGTGTATTTAGAAGATCTATACAGGGAATTAGCCGCAGACATGGAAGAGTAGTCCTTTAACGGTTTTCTGAATGTGATTCTCTGCGAGCCTCTCATAGTTTGACTGGAGTACTTGATTTCGTTAGATGAGTGATAGCTAGCTAAGGAATTGGAAAGCGATGAATCTGATGATTCCGACCGCATGGTATGCGCATATCGGGGTGAGGGATGATGGACTGATGCTTCGGGGTTGAGTTGCGCCGATCCTCAGTAGTTGTATGGGCCATACTGAGATCCGTGGTAGTAAGGTCCGGGAGGGTAATGCTGGGGTGGGTACCCTGCATACGCGTACTGCTGCTTTTGTGGATACACTATGTAACAAAAAAATATATTACTATCTGATCAAAGTTCTGAGGAATTTAATACGATTGACTTTAACAAAACATCAAAAATTAGATAAATTGAATTTTTACATTACATATATCTAAGATCTTAGTAAAATAAAAAATATTTATAATAATATCAGAAAAATCTACTAAATGTACACCAAAAAATAAATATGTAAATGTTCTATGTAACAAATCCCCTTGCATCTACATATATGTATGTAACAGACCTAGTTAACAATATTTTATAGATGGATACCTGACTACTAGTCGAAAATGTTCAAGGAATATGTGCAAATGTGAAAATGTTCAAGGAATTATTTGAAATTTTTACTAAATCGTGTTAAGCTTGAAATTTACGTACCTCGAAATAAATATTTGCGAAATTGTTCAAATATTAATCTATATCTTTACTTCAGGCTCTAAATCATCTAACAAGAAATAGTCTAACTGCCCGAAATTCAATAACCTTTAATTTTTTGTATTCAATATATAATTTGAAATCAATAAAATATTTTGATTAATCGAAATAATTGCATAATTACGATTTTTTTTTAAATGCTTATATCTCTAACATGGATAAGATTAGGCACATATGCCTTGAACATTTTCGACTCGTAATTTAGTCAGGTATAAGTATTGTGGACTGGGTCTGTTACTGTATAAATATGACATGTAATATATTTTTTTACAAGTGCATGAAAGTCCTACTTCCAAACATGTAATGAAAACATGCAAATTGCATTTAAAGGTGACCTTGTGCACCAGAAAGGGATAATGCATAGACTGACAAAAGGAAACTGTGCGAATGTTTCATTTTAATCAAATAATCAGCAATGAAAAAAGGACACATTCAATTAAATTAACTACAAGATCCTTATAATAAATTGTATAATATTTATGTGTATAAAGTACCTTGTTATCATATTTGTAAAAATAAAATTATGTGCCATTTAAGCCGCTCAACAAAGTTAAACATTTGAAATATATATATTTTTTTAATTAAATTTCTAAAACACTGCTACTGAATAAGAACTCGGGCAAATTAATTATTTATCTTTTCATCACCACTGGGTCGTTAAAACTTGCCTCCATATTGGAGATGTTTGAGAATTTTTCCGCAAAACTCAGTGGAATATAGAAAAATTTACCTCATATTTTTTTAATAGGCTTATAGTGTCATGTTTTCATATCAATGTAATAGTGTAGATATCTTAAGAATTTTGTTTGAACTCTTCCTGCAAGTAATCACCTGCAGGATGACACCATTTAACAATCCTTCAATAATAATTATAACATTTAATGTTTATGAAAACCACTACGTAAACGATACGCTTTATTTAAAATATATTTGAAGAAAATCTGAAATCGTTTCTATCAAAATTTATAAACCCATCTTTGCATTTAGTCTGTCAGGTTACGTACAATTTAACAAGTGTCTTAAAATTAAGAATACAATTAAGAAAATTAATTGTCTTGTACTTTGAACAAGTAAACATCTGAAGCAGATAAATACATATATAAATACAGCACTGATTGTATGGTTAGATCTTAGATCAACCACCCATACATATTTTTTAGAGCAATCAAGGACTAATCTGACTCTTACCAAAAGGAGCGCAAGTCAATAACTAATTTGTACCCAAGTTCTAATTTGTTCAGAAATATAAGTTAAAATTCATAGCTGTTGAGCGACCTCTAAATGACTGATACCGAATTTGATTGTAAAGAAATGACTTTAAAAATAAGAACCATCTTAAGTTTTATATTTAAATTACTGTTTAATATCATTTTTAATTACTTTACACAATACATAAAAGGTTTATACTATCGAACTATTGTTTACGATACGAACCTAAAATGTATAATTAATTGAAAATAATTTTCATTAATAAGAACAATAAAGTATAGTACAACAAAATTTTGCAGTAGACTTATACTGCCTTATTGCTAAAAGTGCCGAAGCACAATTTTACTTTTTGTTTTCATAGAAATGAGAGTAATCACCGTTCAATCGATATTGTTATAAAAATGTAAATTTGATTTGTCCTTATTTCATTACTTTCTACATTTTGCCTGTCACTTTTAGCAATATGGCAACATTGTTTAACAGACATACCAGGCATAAGGTATTGCATGTTCAGGGCCTCCTCCTTTTCACGCTCGCCTCTCAGGCAAATGGCTGCCGATGAAAACAAGATGGCTGAGACCAGGCACAATCCAACACCGCACCATGCCACCACGTACGACCAATCGTACCAAACGCGGCAGTTATTGCGAAGCACCTGTTATTTCCAATTTGCCAAGCGCGGTTTTCCATTCATTTGGCGCAAACGTTTGAACAAATCATGTTCATTGTCAGCATTTTTGGGTGTTAGTTTTTCATATGATTTGTTATCGTTTATTTGATGATGTTGATTATTGTCCAAATTATGATTAAATACAAGCGAAATGTACAACGCGCATTATATTCCGTTTTTCATTTTTGTGAATTGAGTGAAGGGTATGCAGAACAGATAGATTACATGAAAAGAAAGAGAAAAAGCATTTGTTAGTATGTATATATTATTATATCAACTTTGTTAAATATGTAATAATCCATTACTATGTAAATATTATTAAATTACAATATAATAAAGTAAAGATAGACATTTATATATCGCTTCCTATTTTACAAAGATAAAAATTTCATAAAAGATATATAAAATTGTATAATGTTTCTTGAAAGGATACAAATGCTATCTTCACAATAAACATTTGACTTTTTTATTTACTTGTATTGGTAACTTTACAATATACACTCGAGAAATATTTAATTTTTAATCTTTTCATACCCTTTGCAATCGATTAAATTTCACAAATAAGGTCACAATAGTGAAATCTATTATATAAAAATAAAATGCTCTAGGCACAACTAGAAATAAGTGCCCAAACGAAAACCTAGTAACGTTATAAAACTATATTAAAGGGTAAATATTACAATGCTAGATTCCGAGACAAAGTTAAAAATTATAAATCTGAGAAAACAGAAAATACGCAAATGTCATATTATGAGTATTTTGTCGACTAACCAATTTCTCCCACAAATACGATTGCAAAGGGTTAATAAATATAAGCAAATATTAAAAAAGCCAAATGTGTGTTAACATTATAAATACCAGGAAAATGCTTTAATATAATCCTTTAATCCATGTATATTCAAGCACTTTCTTAGTACGTAGGTACATACAGTAAAATACACTGAAACACATGGAATCAATATTAAACAGCATATATTACAGCTGTGACTGCACCAACCCACGACGAAATTCCAAAGCAGGCCACTATGCATTAACAAAACTGCCATAAATCCTTTAGAAGAAGAAGACGAGCTAGAATATTTCCGCTGTCAAGATGCCTAACCTGGCATGATGTACTGCACGTTGCTCGCTTGCTCCTTGCGTTTCTCTTTGCTTAGGCAAGTGGCCGCACAGAAAAACATGACTGAACTCATGAAAAATACGGCAACACTCATCCAAGCGAGAATGTAAGACCAGTCGTACCACACTGAAGCATTATCTTGAAGAACCTGTATTCATTTGATATTTTATTGTGTTTTATGTTTAAAACTTATGTATTATAGAAATTTGATATCTTAAAATATTAATATACGATCAAGTAATATATAAGGCAATATCAAGTAAGATAATACATATATGATATGATCAAGTTTGCAATCAATGACATTTTTGCCTTTTTTTTATTGGCAATTTATTTAAATAAAACTAATAATAATATATGAGGAGAATATTCATTGTTAGAAATAAATAAAATTATAATTATCATCACACAATAACATAAGTCAAAAATAACAAAGTATGTTGAATATAGAATAATGCAGATACTATAATAAGTATTCCTTTTCATTCTTGGAGATACAACTGGGACAGAGAATTTAAATATATAAATCATTTTCAGACCTCTTCATTCTTGAAATATATTGCAATCAAATTGAGAAAAATACAAACAAAAACTTGTTCCAATGAAGCTATACATAAAATATTGATTTAAACATCTTATCATTACTCTTAACACAAATATAAAAAGCAACTAAGTTATGATCTCTGAAATGTAATATAATTTCTTAAGTCACTTTGTAAGTCACATGATTATTTTTCATATTTTTATTAAAACAAATTTTGTACTATACACAAATTGTGTTTTGATTTTTTACATGACTTTTGAGGGGCGTGATCCCTAATCCTAATCCCATGTAAATAATAAATGTGTTATTAGATTATATTAAAACCAACTGTTATTAATATCTATTGATGAAACTGCATGTTCAAAATTCAATTGTGTATAATGTAAAACGTTAGTGAAATGTAATTTCAATAATTAAATATTTGTTATGATTGTAATGGCTGACTTACGCTGTTCCACTGCTGGTAATATTCCTCGCCGACGATCTTGTCTTTTTCGTAATATTCGACTCCATGCCATAAGGCCATCGCACCGGCCGCTAGTAAACCTGGGAATCAAAAGATTATTTTTCATTCATGGGCGGGACCAGAAAGCACATTGATATAAGTTGAATTAAATCTGTTAGTTTCCTTAAAATATTTTAACAATTTTGTGCATTTATAAACCTCATACATTTTTGACATTACTAATATTAATATGTACAGTGGAACCTTTATATTTGTCATTAATCCGTTCCTGAAGGCATGACCAATATAGACAGTTTTTCCCATAACTAATAAATTCAATTAATTAGTTCCCAGCCCCCAAAAATAGTACATAAATAAATAAATTCTACGTCAAAACTTTACCTTTATTGTACAGAGGAGACATGATGGTAGAAGCGGAAGAGAAAGAAAGTTACTAATATTTAGAAGGAGACAGTTTAAACATCAGGTAACTTTAATTCTGGTGATGGTTTTCATTTGCCAATGATTCAGTAGCACTCCATTTAACAAAGAATTTGCCTAATGTTACCTGTTTTTTAAAACCTTCATGGCGTACTCAATCACATTACCATTGAATCCATTTATGTTTTGATTGACTATGGCAACATTTGGGTGCCACTTTTCGACCATATTCTGTGTTTTGGCGCAGTTAGACAGCATTGCCAGGCGGTGAAAGTGACAAATATAGAAAATATGAACAAATATGGAAACATTTGTTTGTTATCAAAATGCAATGAATATCGAACCAGGCGAATATAGGGGCTGATGAATATAGAGGTTCCACTGTACATAGATCTTAAGAATTTATTTGTTGATTTTCTTCTGCGATGGATTTTTTCTATGGTATATTTATTCCTAATCCATCAAAAGACTAAAAAAAGTATTTTCTTTAGGTTTATATAATTGTTTTTCACAATAGATTTTTACTTATTTTAATAATGACCTAACCAAGACCAATTTCTTTATAACACTAGATTAAATATGATTAAATTACGCTGAATTAGATAATTAGTCAAATCAGTGCAACTCACATGTGACTAGCATAAGGATAGCAGTGGCTGTCACGTTCCCTGGACTCCTCTTCCAGCAACCGACCACCCCAGTCCAGAAAGCCACGAATACAGAGAAGAATGCAACAATAAACAAGGCCACTGTAGATCGAGCCATGTGAAGCCTGGAAGTACAAATAATATTAGTTACCTTCTGTAATAAGAACAATTTTTATTTTTATTTGTGTAATGTATATGTAATGTTCATATTAATCCCTTAAATTCTCTAATTTTAAATAATAGCATTGGATTCATATTACATTTGCCGAAGGGTTCGGAAAAAAGACTGGGTTTCAAAAAATCCAGATTGTGAAAAGAATTCCTTAAGAAACTGATCTGCTGTAAATCCCAGAAAAGTTTTTTTCTTTTTTTTTTCTTTCAAAAATTCAAAGTAATTCCTAGAATATTTTTTATTCATCATGTACTAAACACAAAACCTATAAAGTTATATTTATTTTATTATGTTGATGGTAATGAATTACCTTGCCATGGCATCTTCAGATAGTCCTTTGGTGACATTATTTTCATCAGGGATGAAATAGTCTACATTGTTGCAGTGCGTTTCGACAGGCGACAGGTAGGTTTCAACTGAAAATAAAAAAATATCACTATTAGTTAAAAATATATTATGACCGTTAAAATGGGGACTATATTTGGACAGGTCTCAATTACAATACAAGGATAATTATTGAAGTCTCAAATTATTGTACTCTGATTAACGAAATCATCAGGCAACACTCCGACCAACAGGGTTCCCAAAAATAATATTTGATTATATAGTTATATATTAGAGTTATAAATAAGCGACTTATCCATGAAGATATACAGTGGAACCTCGCTTAATGACCATAATTCGTCCCCGAATCTTACTCGTATTGCGGAACACCCGTTAAGCGAAACAATTTTTCTAAAATACGATAATGCGTTTCCTGCCAAAAAAAAAATTGAAGATAGTGCAAATCGTTGATGCAGATCGGTTGTATGATTTCACAAAACTACATTAAAAAAATGGCATTAAAAAGTGCATAGCTTTTAAAAAATAAAATATATAAATAGCATTTTAGTTTTCCACAAAACAAAAGAACGCCATCTAAACATGAAATAAAATTTATATATTTGAAGAGATCAAAACAAAACACAATGTACATGTACTTGTGTGTGTGTGTATATATATATATACAGAGTGGCCCAAAAAAGTGAGGAACATTTTGTAAAATGTGATGTAATTACATCAAAATTAATTTAACTATATCAACAATAGCTTAAATAGTTTACTAATTTACTTACTTACTTATTTACCTATATTAAGTTTTATTTCGACAATTTCCGGTTGCTATCTAAGAATATTAATTTTCCCATTGTTTATATTTAGTTTCTTCAACCTATTGTCTAGAGTGATAAAAATCACTGCAGAAGACCGTATTCTGATCAAAAATTTGCGAATTGAAAAACGTTGGGGTGCTAGGAAAATGATCAAAAAGTCTCAAAACAAAATCTAGAGTATAGCTAGACATTACAGAACAACTGGACATTACAGCAGGACGGAGCTCCATCTCACATAGCCAGAAATACAATCAACTTTCTTCGTCGTGAGAATGTTAATTTCATCGAACCAGGCATGTGGTCACCGAACAGCCCAGATTTAAACCCAATAGATTATGCAAAATGAGGTGTTTTGATGATTTCTGATTAGCTAAATATTGTGCAAAAAAATTACATTAAGAATTATAATTAATTTTATTATGTTTTGAAATAACTCATGCGTTACGAGATGTTCTCACTTTTTTGGGCCACCCTGTATATATATATATATATATATATATATATATATATATATATATATATATATATATATATATATATATATATATATATATATATATCTGAATGTATAGGTACTAGGTGGGCCGGGGCAAACAGATCCTATGTAAGGGTGGTATGATACACGAATCTGAGACTTGTAACGTGTTTTTTTTCCAAACATGCAAATATAATCTAAGGCTTTTGTGGATGAAGGTGTTATGTGATGTTATTTTATAACATCTTATATCTCTTAATTCTATCACAGAACAGAGTAAATATAAAGTGGATGAAGGGTGTATATGATAGACATAAGTTAGTTATTTAGTAGATAAAAGTAAATCCTTTATCCTTTAATGCCTTCAATTATATTCGCCATTTTATTTATTACTAACGGCCTTCAAATTTCGCGCTTTAAAACGCGGCCGCGCGTGCGCTCAGGTGCCCGCTTTACTCGAATAACAAAATAAATAACCCAGTGAGACATTTTCCCCTCCAACCTGTTTCGAAATTGGGCTGAATTAGCATGAAGAACGGAGACCGCGGCGGGTCGCGACCGCTGCAGCCACGCTCGACCTTGGCCAATCTCGCGCGGTGCATGATGCAATCGAACCTTTACGAGTCATTGGCGCGGTAGTCGCTAGTTAGCGATCATCAAATATTCGGCAAGTCTCGTGGATGCCTATTCCTGAACCTTCTGCGAGAGCGTAATAATTTATTGGCGCGAGTCACACTATTTCTGATATCGGTGAATGGAGATCAAACGTGATGACCTGTTTGTTTAAAAAAAACTCTATTTTATTCGATTCACAGTACGGAAAGTTAACCATCATATAGAGAAAATTTCGTTAATGGAGGAAGGATCAAATAAAGGCAGCATCCCAACAGCTGATCAAAAACGCAGAGTATAGTAGAAGAGAAGCACTCAAACATTGTCGTAGATTATCAAAATATTAATTCAATCAGTTGTTTTCGGAAAATTAAAAAATACAGACAGAAACAGACATTAGACAACTATTAAATCCAGTGCTAATGAACCTTCGGAAAAAGGACAAAAAATGCATCGATAATAGTGATGATAAAATCGTTATTTAAACCGTTATTGTGATTGTGTTCGATTGTAAGGATGATTAATAACTGATTAACGTAACTCTTCGAGTAATGACTGGTACACTAGAAAGTAAGCTTCCGACAGATAAATCTTAGTTACCAATCATCGTTAAATCTATAGTTACCAATCATCGACGCAATCACAGTCCCGTAACGGTTTACCTGATGTTTTAACCTTCTAAAAAATAATTAATTTCATCCTTAGCTTCTACCATCATCGCTCCTCAGTAAATGTAAAGTTCTGATTCTAGTATTTATGTATCAAATTTAAGTTAATTCCTACGGAAAAAATGATTCAGTATTCTCACGCACCTCAGGATTAATTCCACTGTACAAGAGCTTTTTTTAAAGTAGATATGTGTACACGGAATACGTGTCACATCAATATTCTCACTATTTTCAAAATTAAGCTAAATGATTGTACATACTATGAAAATAGGACCAACTTGAACCCCCGACCAACTAGATCACTAGGCGAGAATCGTAACCATTAAACCATAAGCACGGCATATATAAATAAAGAATACGAAAAATATTTAAGGTATTGGATTATTTAGCCATGAGTCATTTTCAGAGTTGATGTGCATCAGCTATTGAAATGTGGCTACACCGGGCAAAACTCGACAAACAACGGAATAACCCGGAAGATTTCATTAATTGTTCTGAAAATCTATCTACCCATCATACATTTTAGCCTTGAAAAATTACACTCGATGAAAAACAGCTATCATATAATATGATCGCTTAGAACTTTTAATTATTGCAGTCGATAAAATCGTAATTATATTATACACTAACAGAAAGCGATGTACAATATAATAGGTTTTCATTTAATTTCGTTTCTTACTAGGCCCTGCAGGCAACGTTTTAATTTAAAACAATTTTTCAAGGTTCACAATATTATTTATTATCAAACGAAACAATATCGTACACTGCTGTACAACCTACCTTGACCAATTAACGCAAGCAAATACTCAATCACACATTTTCTCAAAATAAAATAAAAATGTATTTTTATTTCAAATATATATAAAGTATATGTGACCGTAGCATATATGATACATCACGTTTGATGGTTAACGGTGCGGCGTTTGCCGGTTGTCGACTAGCGCGACGCCTGTCGCCGTAAACTGTAGCAGCGGAATTAAGTGGAACTTGTTAGCGCTCATGCCTCATGAATTTCCCATAAAAATAATCATATACGTGCATGCCTTCAGATAAATACATCTTTTTATGTATGAATATCTTTGTAATCTGACTTGGGAGAGGGCAATATCGGTGTCACAAATTCACAAATTAATGATCTTATTGTACAAGTATATAAGTGCCTGTTTCACTGATATTTAGATTTCAAAATAAATAGTCGGTTGAACATTCCCATCGATTTCCAGAGTAGTGAAAGAATTCTTCGTTGATAATTTTCATCGGGAGGGTTGAGGAATTGACACTCAGATTCGCGTGGGAAGTTAAAAAACTTCAACCAGTTCTTTTGACACTTTTTTCCGTAAAGTTTTAACGCACGACGAAGACAACAATAAACTTTGTGATTCCTTGCAAATGCAATAATGACAACGTCACAGTTTCTTATATTCTCGTTTACTCGAATAAACAGATAATAAAGAGCAATGAAGTTATGACATTCTTATTATTCGTATGTATAGATTTCGTGCACCGCTTGTGTTCTATTATTAAGTTTGTGTGTTGAACATAACAGTATACAGTGGAACCTTTATATTCGTCATTTATCCGTTCCTGAAGGCATGACCAATATAGAAACAGTTTTTCTCATAACTAATAACTGAAATTTAATTAATATGTCCCAGCCCCCAAAAATAGTACACACATTAATACATTTTACGTCAAATCTTTACCTTTATTGTACCGAGGAGACATGATGGTACAAGCGGAAGATAAGGAAAGTTACTAATATTCAGAAGGAGACAATTTAAACATCAGGTAACTCTAATTCTGGTGATGATTTTCGTTTGCCAATGATTCAGTAGTGCTCGATTTAACAAAGAACTTCTCCAATGTTGCCTGTATGTTTTTTAAAACCTTCATGAAGTAGTCAATTGACTATGGCAACATTTGGGTTCCATTTTTCGACTATATTCTGCGTTTTGGCCCAATCAGACAGCATTGCCGGCCGGTGGAAGTGACAAATATAGAAAATATTAACGAATATGAAAACATTTGTTTGTTATCAAAATGTGACGAATGTAGTTGCGGTGTATTGATTTAACCTGTATAAGATCAACATTTTGTATTTTTAATATCTTTCTGAGGTTACACAGCCAAGATAATCTATTTCTATCTATACTACTATCTCTACTACCTTGTATCTATATTATGTATAATAAGTTGTAAAAGATCATATTCTTCATTGCGTAGAACGTGTCCAAAGTATGGAGCTTTCCTTCACAGTTGTTATTTGTTTTCTTGACTTATTTATGGGTATTATTAACACGTCTTCATTAGTAATGTGGTCAATGCAGACCCTACCAATAACCTTATGCTGGTATGGTAATATTTTTCATATTTTCTCCCCCAGCACACAAATAATAGCATAGGTCCTTAAAATTGCACTAAAGATCGTGATCCAAATATAGATGGAACATTAATACCGGGTACCCCAATCGGATTATGATTTGTTTACGTTCAAGACACGATGCAACAATATTTTACTTTTCTGTTTACATCACAAACAGTAATGTGAATTTAATAGCTCAAATCGACTAATTTTGATGAACATTTCCTATACAATTATCGCGCTTTCACTTTTTGTTCTGTCTGGGATCCGTGATCCCTGTAAATATTCATATTTCCCTGGCACTTACACAGAACCTCTGGATGCCAACCTTATCAAAGGGTCTTCTTCTTTAGATCTGGAGAATAAAACGAAACCCAAATGTATATTAATTAATAATTAAGGAAAACACATTCTTATCGTGTAGTTGTAATTATTCAGAACATAGGTCTGTGATATTTTAAATACTAAATTAATGTATTAATTATAAATATATACATATAAAATCAAATTGTTGAAAAATATTGTTTTTGCGTCACCGGGATTCGAATGTGGATCTCTTTTTCCAAAAACAATATTTTTCGACAAAATTGATTTTACATGTATATATTTATAATTAATACATTAATTTAGTATTTAAAATATCACAGACCTATGTTCTGAATAATTACAACTTCACAATAAGAATGTGTTTTCCTTAATAATATATGTTGTATCAATGTGTCCAAAATTTAATAAAAATGAATTGATAATTCTGGCGTCTGCAGTCGGTTTACTTAAAGGTATTTGAGATTCTGTAAAAACAATGTAGATGGCTTTCAAATAATGGAACGACAGATGTATTAATTTGAAAAAATGTAACATATATGTTCGAAAATTTGTCATGGAAAATACTGGCGTTATAACACAATTGGTAGGATTGGATTGGAAATAGAGATCCAGGTTCGAATTCCGGTGAAGCAAAAACAATATTTTTCGACAAAATTGATTTTATATGTATATATTTATAATTATTAATTAATTCACGAAAACAATAAATAATGTTCCAGTCTATTTTCACAGTCATGTTTCATATCGAAATTCCTTGCAGCGCGGCCTCCAGCGAATTGTGAGTGAATCTAGCGTTACCCAATACAGTCCGCATTCCGAAGTCGCCGCACAACTGGCATTTAAATTTAAAAGTTACCGTTTGACAATGGCTGCACACACACGCACACACACGAGGTTATTTCATACCGTGTAATTGACTCGAAGATTGTTTTGCAACAAAGTGTGCGTTCGATACACAACAATTACCTGTCGTGCGTTTATTCACAACTTTGGCACATTCTGTGTTGTTATTGGAGAAACTAAACCATTGCATTTTTATACTCAATATGCAACGGTGCACTATTGGAACCAGGAACCAGACGAACATCTAAATCCCTACGATAGATTTCACGCTAAGATCATTGTCGATTCCGCTTAATTGGACCACCGGTTTATCGGGACAGCCGGTTATTTGGGCCAAATTTCAGGGATCAGAAACCAAATAAAGTAACTAATAGTAAATTAATTCGGTTATCTAGGACATTATTCCGTTTAATTGGGACGGTGAATTAAAAATTGAAATAAATATGTTAATACGTCCGCACTGAACGCCTGCGCTGATTTAGTACAATTTCAATTCTACAAAAACACAAGACAGCCAACAATTGATGAATTCCTGCAGAAATATCTTCATGACTATTTTTTTAAGTTTGTTATTAAAAAATTTTTTTAGCATTATTGATTATTTTATTTTTTCATATTTATATGTATACCTAATAATTATATATTATTTTTCTGTAATTGAATATTTTTTTCAATAATTTAATAAAGTTAATTTTACCTTAAACTTCGTTTATTAGAGCCAGCCGTTCATTTGGGACAAAACGTTTGGGCCCAATGTGTCCCAATTAAGCGGAATCGACTGTATTTCAAAACACGCATATAGATAACGCTCGCCTTAAAAAGCAGATATTAATACAATAGGGGTGTGTATTTATCTGAGAGGGTGTATTATTCTTTAAGTAATATCGCTCTCTCTGGGGCTCAAGATCTTCGTAAACTATACAACTACACTTTACTCAACATTCCGCAGATCCGAGATCTTCATGTTCTTCTTCGTCCTTCCAGATAGCCCTACCACACCAAACTTCCACGAACATGTCCTAAAAATTGGAGGATACGTCTCAGACAAATGGTAGAGAATATCTTTAATGTCTTGTTCCTACAAAATAGAGATTTAAGAGTGCTTCTTCAACAACCATACTTACAACCATATTAATTTTTGATTGAATACACCAAAGACTACACAATCCTGATCATAGTTATTTCAAATATATAGCAGTACTTCCTTCTACACGTAAGACGCGCGAATTTGCCATAATTGTTGATTTTCCGAGAATCATAAAAGTCGTGAGGTCAATACATATCACAAAAATGTTTATATGTTTAGTTATATTATATCCTCAATGCTCAAGCAATTTTATTACACTTTTTTTTAAAATCCTAGGTCCTATCTACCAAAATAAATTTTTGTGACTTGCGGTAACGTTTAGGTCCTCGGTTTTCAGTATATAAAGGTGTACAAATCAAACGCGAAAATAACAAATAAAGTAGTTTTTTTTTTTAAATACAAACATATTTATTATTTAATGTTTGTGTAATTACTTATGTATCGACCGACCTATCCTACATAAAGTGTCCTAACTCTTGAAGTAATTTTCAAATTTGGTCAAATTCACTTTTTATGAATTTTGTGAAAACATTAAATAAATTCGCTATTTTTTTGCCGCTTAAAATGAGCGTTATCACAGTTTTCTAATCACCTTAACAATATATAGGATTCAGCAAGATGATGTCTGCCTTAGTGATGACATGACATAAAAAAAAATTTAAACAGATTTAAAGATCTAGCATTGCCAGTAGAATTTTTATTTATTTATTAGTAACTATATAATATATATAAAAATTTGTTTGGACTGTGCCCGTCTCACTAGAGAATTCTGTTTCGAGACGGGCATAGTTTACAAGCAATTGTTCAATTAATTAAATTGATGGAATGAAAATTAATAAAATGATGGAATGCAATGTAAAAAATCATCTGTTTCTATATTTAAAGACATCTTTCCCTTGCGTTTCGAGTTCACAGTATACCTACATTCGAACATCGCCTCTTTCACACAAAATAATTAGCGCGTCATTTATCGAAATACAATAATTTTCCACCAGAAGTCACAAATTTGCCCACCTTTCGCAAGAAGATGCGGATGAAATTTCACCGCAAGAATTCAGGTGTCGCTCGGGGCTACCGCGCGATGCATCGCCAGCCGCGAGGTTCACGCTCTCATCGCGAGTCACGCGGCGGCCGACGGGGTGGGTGCGATTGGAATGTATAAAAACTAGAAAACGGCCGCTATCGTTCGGCGGATCGCGACAGTGAATGGAGAAAACATGGGAACTGGGTGTTACATCACTAGCGCATGGTGCTAAGCTAAGCACGTTCATATTATATGTGTCAGTAAGTGCGCAAGATAAAAGTACCTACGTACACTGGGGAAATTTAATTTGTACGCGGTTACTGTCAGAGTGAAGACATTTAAGAAATGATCATTTTTTTAATTTTCACATTAAATGCAGTAGGAATAGACACATCACATATAATGTAATAAGACAAAGAACTATGCCCCACATACACGTATATGATATGGGGCAGTGATGGCTCGGCGTGTCAAAATTTCATAAAATCTAACTTAACTCAAAAATATTTTTTTAATTTTAATTTAACTGGAAAAAAATATGGAACTCATAGTGTTTGATTTGATCTCAATTAATTAAATGCTCATTTCAATTAATTGTTTTTTTCACAAAGGGAAACCCAAAAGAGATACATATTTTATTTTTATTTATTCTGTTCGTGTTCTTAATATACGTACATGTTATAAAAATACAAAAAAGGCGAACAAGCTTCATAATGTAAGAGATGTTCAGTGTCTTCTTAACCAGACCGAAGTCAGTACTAAAGGAGACAGATTCATCCGTTGTCTATCATACAAATATGAAAACCATTATTATTATTATTAATAATATTTTTATTTTTTTATCTTAACCAAAAATATTAGGATTGAAATAAACAGGGTTATAAATAATTCTAATAACATAATAAATAAGTAAAATCCTCTCGCTATCCCATAATTGAAACACTATGTAAAACAGGAAAATGAATATAAAGAAATGATGTTCTGTTCATATGATCATTTCCGTGAATCTTTGCTCAGTTTCCTTTCTGCCAACACCCAATAACCAGCTCCTGAGATGATGTTTGAGTTTGTCCATCGAGAATTGTTTCATACTGCTCGGCAAAATGTTATAGGCTTTGGGGGCCAGAAACATATGTAATATATACGTAGTGATAAATTCAAACGTTGTTGTCGGGTAGACGTCTGGTGGCGGGATACGTGTTCTTTGATAATTTTGAAAATAGTGAACGCTGGCGTGTCGCCCAAAACGCTGTGGCGTCTCATAGGTTCGCCATTACTGATATAGGTCATACATACTAATTTGCACATACATATGTAATACGTAATAATAATGGATAAAATATAATGTGAAAGGGTTTGGGATGAAGCTAGAAACAAAATATCAGGGTCCGATCCTACTTGCAAACTGACCACACAAGTATAATTTTAAAAATGAATATGATTTGTTATCTTAGAAAAGAAGATGAAATATTTTTTTATTTATTATCTTTGTTTTATTAACCACTTAATTGAGTTTAAATACATCTACCGGTTTCGAAAAATACCATTTTCTTCTTCAGGATGTCATAACTAACTAAAAATATATATTATTGTTTCTTTACCAGAATCTATTTTTGTGTAATATATATGTAATATGCAGGGGTGTAACTTCGCCTGTAATAAATGGTATTACGATAAATTAAAAAATATATTTTCAATACGTTATACAATAGCACCCCGCTAATATGTGGGATTAGGAACCAAACCATGGCCGCAAATCGAAAATCGATGCTATTATAATCGATGATATTAACAATTTTGTTTTATTTTTCGTGAAATTATGAATATTATAGAAGACAAGAAATCAATCTTACTATTTAATGAATACGACTGCACAGTACTTAATATTCTTATTCACACATGCATAGAATACCATATATATTAGGGCCCAATGTTTGTAGTCACGCCACTGGTAAAATGGCAATTCAAATCTAATAACTAAACAATGTAAAATAATTAGTTTATTTAACTTTGTTTTTAACCATTTAATTAATTATTTTAACACACCAACCGGTTTCGGAAAATATCATATACATATCTACAATCCTATAACGACTTTGGCACGTTTATTACAACAGTGACCTGAATATTTTTAACACTTTTTATAATGACTATTATACGAATTGTTTTATCACTGATCACTATTTTTTTTCAATTTATTATTGTACGTAATTATAATAATATAATTGTGAGATATCACCGATATAATAGGTAAAAGTTTCCAATTATTTGCACAATAATGGATCCGAACACGACCTGTTGTAATGTCGAAATGTGAATTATTATATTTCATTTTGTTTTGTCCTCCGTTGTTTAAGACTCGTCATCAAATTGCCGCTCTGTTTGGTTATGAATAAGCAAATTTTGCGGTTGATTTCTAAAAATCAAGAATAAAGGATAAAAATTAATTTAAAAGAATACCAAAAAGCAAAAAAAAAATCTAAATCTATTTTAATTGCGACACTGACTTTCTACTACAGGAAAATGTGCTTTCAAATATTGGCGTAACAAATAATCTGTCATATCATGTATAATAATAACCATTGTATAAAACAGTTATATAATATATTGTCCGATTTATGCGTACAGGATTCCAACGGGTAAGACCTCGTTGCCGCCTACGCATGAGGTGGTCAAGGGTGGTATTTTCTACACCCTATCCCGGAATCGTTTAAATAGTTGTTTACTCTTTTTTCGATTAGTCAAAATTACTTCTTTTTTTTTTTATTACATTCAGTTTTTAACATCTTAATACCATCATAGGTTGGCTCCGGTATCATCGTACCCGAGCCATACCTGTACAATTTGACGCGAGACTCGTTATCACATTTAATTCAGAGGGCAGCCAGAGAGAAGCTATAGAAATCATACATCGTGTGTTGCAGTCGCAGAAGTGCGAAGGAAATCCAGTAGAGTACTTCGTTAGGTCTCTCTAGCCACTGCTCTTCTCGGCATCGTCCATCCCAGCAACCCCCAGCGGAAAACCCACACTCTAATAAATGTAATGATCAAGGCAGGTAACAAGATTGCACTATGCTGCCTGGTACGAAGCTCAAGACCAGAAAGCAGTCACTAAGCCAGTCTTGGAGGGTAATGGTCCGTAGCGCCAAAAGACATACGTTCTGTAGTGACTACGTAAAACCGTAAAACCGTAAAAAAAATAAACCTTTAATTATTTGTTGGATATTCGGCTCAAATATAATAAATTGCTCAACAGCAAATTTATAACAAAAATAATGGCTAATAGTAATATATTTTGAGAAGGTTTGCGGTATGTGCATTACAGATAGACGAACAGCCTCATCATTAAAAAAAATGGAAATTAAGCTTAAACCAAAGAAATCTTTGGAATACCGCAGCCTTAAACTCGAAGCATATCTGAGTGAATATAAATATACAATAAATTTAGACTGACTATGCTTTCAACGACACATTTATTTCTTGGCATAACGAAAAATATAGGTTAAGTCGTTTTACCTAGATTTAATTAAAGGGACTATTTTAACTGTCAGTTACGGTTAGTGTAGGTACACATAAATACGTTTGAGATTTCTGCTATGCGACCTAACCTATAAAAGATGCCAGTTCCATAAAAAAGTTTTTTTACATAATATAATAAAGTTAAATGTTAAGAATTGTTGTTGAAGAAGTAGGTACTTAAAATTACCTCGTATTTTCATTTTGGTTTCACTCACGCGATCATTTTGGCACCACTTACACAATCAAATAGCTCCGCGAGTTTTTTTAAATATACGACTCGATTGGAACGAAAATTTAAACGCTGATAATATAAAAAATACGTCTTGTTTACACAAAGATTTAATCTTCGAAAAGTAAACACTTTTACTGTTCCATAAATGTGTCATAAACTATCGGATTTATGTTTCCACAATTAATGTGTGTAAAATGCCGCAGCTAATATTCCGAACCCCTCTCCTACATGTACACTTTATTTTATATCTATTCATTTACTAGTCTGTGTTATAATACAAATATAATGAAATCGTTCAAATTCGTATTTGAAATGTGGCACCTATAGACAGACGTTACACTCGTGGCCTGACCGCCAAACGCCGTCAGCTCAAAGGTCCTCTCTCCGCGTAATGATGTCGCGAGATATTTGTATTCTAAACAATCCCACCTATTGCGGATCACAATTTTGACAATGGAATTAATAATGGCAGATTGGTCGCGGTTCGCATGCTAATTCAATGAAAGAATAACTTCGTTTTGATTCTTCAAGTATCCAATCAAAATGGTTCCACAAGCTCGTGAGTCATTTCAAAATGCAGATGTAAACGATTGCGGTTCACGAAATTTTGAAGGGATTTTGAAGATCATATATTATCGTTGTATATTTGTAAAGTTGACCGTTAAACGTGACATCATATTACTATGAAATGAGTGTTTATGTAAATGCCTTCGATAGCTGGTTCCCAGGTTTCCGATTAACAATAAACACACCTGCGATATATGAACTGCACTAACCTCTTTAATTTTACTGTCTTTCTGGTCCGTTATTGTTGTTCTTTAGATTTCGACCGACCGAAGCGCGCACTGGTGGTTTATTTGGATCGCTGGACTGGTCGAAGCACGTGATGTAATAAGAATGACACCTGTCGGTTACAGTCTTCTTAGCTTTCGGAAAAAAGGAGCGGAAATACTCACACACACGTGTACATTATTATAAACCAGCGGTGTCAATCGAAGTAACGAGGCGCGTAAACAATGAGTGTGATCAAAAATTGTCACGTGACGAGTAAACTTTTAATCGTGATATCGGTATCTTTTAATTTTGAGTTGTTACATATCGATAATAAGATGTATTATTTTAATTAACAAAGAAGAAACAAAATATAAATAATATAAACATAGACTGACCATTATCGACTTTATTTGTGTACCTTGCATTCAGAGTTTTATAATTTACGTTCGTTGGGTAGTTTTAAAAATAAACAAAATCAAAAAACACAAAACAAGTAGAAATAATATGTTTACGTAAAAGTTCAACTTTCATCACTGGTTTTAATGAGGAAGGGAAGTTGGGATATGGAATCTTATTTATTGATTTCCCGGTAAAGCCTTTGATGTCAGTATACAAAATTAGCAATTTTGAGGCTCCCTGCCACATCATAAAAACCATCCATTGATTTTATTGTTCGCGCCGGGTGCGCTGGCGACACCAAAGTTGTGATTATATTAACTCGGGGCTTCTAAATTACAACATACATTAGACGCTTATGAGTTTAAGGATAATATATATCACGGTTTTGAAATGAGCATTTATAGAATTATAGAATAAAATAAATTGTTGCAAAAAATCTCAATTTTTACTGAAAATCGAGATTTTCCTTTTTAGGAGATTTCATGATTTTAGGTTTTTCTTAAAAACTGTGTGTGCTAGGATCCTAGATTCGTATTCAGTATTCAGCATCCAAAAGCACTTAATCAATTGTACGTGGACCAGTATAATTAATCAAATAAAACAGAATCCATTCTCGTCAACAAATTGTAACATGTTTTAAAAATCTATGTTAATTTTTTTAATACTAATAAAATACATTAAAGTAGCTTCGTAAACGAAAGAGAATGATTGTAAAACGAATGTGTTTCGCTGTAGGTTATTATGTCTAAACCGTACAGGACATCCGGTGTTAGCGCATTTCCATATTCCTAAAGCGGCTGACTACCACTTTCCTCGTCGCTAACTTCCTGACGATGATTGTGAAATAACTCAACGGCCATTTGCTCCGTCGAGGCGGAGTTTCCTTCCCGACTCGGCCTGGTCTGCGACTGCCGACACGAGCTAGTCAAGCAGATATGGTGTGAGCGGTTAGTTTACTAAACAGAGAAAGATAACACCAGCGTTCCCGGTTCTGTCGTCAAACTGTAAAGATAGCGGATGTTTAAGAGATCAGCGGAGTGAAAAGAATGTTATGAAAAAAAACATTACGAAAGAGGGAGAGGTCGAAATTAAACGAAAGATATATGACACACCTAAACGAATCTTACAATTTTAATGAAGATGCAATTACCTTAGTCTTCTTTAACAGCCTCGCGGGACTCGGATATTCATGACCACAGTAACTATCCCTTAATATCGCCGTTGTAGTCCTGAAACTGTTTTTCTTCCTTTGAGTCTGTTTTTAGTAGACAATTGAATGCTGCAAGTTTATAAAGACTTCTGATATTCCACGTAGCGTTCAAGTCAATATTTTCGTATCTTTGCGCAGGACTTTACCATCGCCATTGCCGGCCAACTTATTTTAGCAATATTTGAATATGTCTAAGAACACACAATTACTGGATTTTTACCGATAAAGGCACTGTTATTAAATACATATCAGATATCTCATAGAGACGAAGCTATTTTTATTATATTTAATGGAAGATATATAGAAATATGGGGTAATTACAGGGCTTATGACCTGTTTTTGGCTACGTTCACCAATTCTCACCCCTCAATCTCCATATTTATCCAATTTCCCCCATATTTCTATATATCTTCCATAAAATAGCTTCGTCTCTATGAGATACCTGATATTTATTAATCAAAAACTACTTTTGTTGTATTGTATCAAAATTTCAATGGTAAATAGAGTTTTATACTAGTAAATTTTGCAAGATATTATGTCTGTTTCTTTAAAGCTTCGTTTCGGTAAAAAAAAAAGTCGAGTTTTAAATAAAAATTATCGTGCAAAACTACATTCTTATAGCTTCGTCAAAATATATAATTGTACTTTGATTTGATGAAGAAAAAATGTTTTAAAACAGGAATATATTAAAATAACCATTTACATCGTTCATCGAAAGATAGGTTGAAAAATAAACAAGCAAATGGAAAAAAAAACTAGTCAATGCGTGAAACCACATTGACACATCAACAAAAACTCGTGAATTGATAATATCTATTAGTATACGCAACGCGGCACTTAGCGTGTAGTTTTGCGTATAACATTATCTCTGTGTGTGCGCAAGTGCGTGGTGCGCGTCCAAACTCCCAGAACGAATACGCGATGAATGTTCGATCAGATGTTAAATAACCATTACAAAAGTGACAAACAAAAACGTGGTTTTGATGTCGCCAATTTAACGGTCCGGTGAACTCCAAAAGCCAACGATCGGCCCGCCGGATGGGTGACTGCCGACTGTGTGAAACTGAGAAACGCAATAGAGAATTTAACTGAAATACCAACAGCAAATAATATTATTAATTTAGACACAAGGAAATTAAGATATGCAGCAAAATGAGACGTGTATAATAATGAAGATATAAATTGCTACTCCTGTCTCACTGGTGTGAGTGTGATTGGCATTAGAGGATATCGGTGATTTATAACTGTGACTGTGATCATTACAATATTTATAATTTACACATTCAAATAGAATCGTAGGCCAAAACGATTTCTTGCAAACTTCCAGGAACACGTTGAGCATGTTGATATCACATGATCCCGCTGTATAAAAATATCAAATAAATACGTACATATATAAACTATGAACACAATAGAAATGACTTACTGGCAACCGAGCATGCATATTTGTATGGATTTCGTTAGATGGCATTATTCAAGTCAAACAAACCTCACAAATCACGATATTTTCAAGTGTTCAATCACTATCAGTGACTGTGACTTACAGATATCAGTGATTCACTCACAATTCGTGATTTTGAGCTCATCACTAGTGCATAATGCCGATTGTGACAAATGGTATTGAAAGCAGAATTAACACCAGCATGCTGAGAAGTTTGTAAATGAGAACCCTTAGATCTATCACTAGAAAGTAGCGGGACAGGTTAAGGAACTCCCGCATTAGGGAAATGTGCCAAACAGAGGACATTGTTACATGAAGAAGACAAATCGATATCGAGGCAGTCATCTGCAAGGGCAACTGGAGCTCAGCATCCCAAGAAAGAGACAAGCTAGAAAGGGGAACAGACAAGTGAAAAGAGAAAGAAGAAATGAAAATGTAAATTTGAGTAGCTTGTTGGTGTAGTGGTCAAGACGTTGGCCTAGTAATCTAGTAGTTGGGGGTTTACGTCTCGTTCCAGGACACCAGCAAGTTAGTCCTATTTTCATAGCACAAGCGTTTAGCTTAGTTTGAAAATAGTAAGAATATTGATGTGACATGTATTCCGTGTACGCATCTCTATTTAAAAAAAAAAAAAAAAAAAATGACGATTTATACGTGATAGAATTATAAGATCGAAACATACGATAAAGAGATCCCCAAAGATTACAATGCGAAATATTTTTTCATTGATCCAAACATCTCGTGCAAACAAAGTTTTAAAATCGCCATGGCTCTATGATCAAGAAATTTAGTGTGCTGAAATTTTTTATAAAACTTTTTTAACCACTAAGGTAGTTAAATCAATTTTTTTTTTTTAATTTTTACACAATAATAAAATTTATTGCTGGGGATTTTGGCAGCAAAGTAAATACTTAATTCGTCACTACGTTCTACTGCACGTGAGGTAAGTCTACAAAAGTGCAGAAATTAAAATAATCAGTCCTAACAGTTAACAGGTTTAATAAATTCCCACAGATATGGATAAAGATTAACTCGGGCGGTGCAGAATGCAGTTATCGCGGAGCATGGTTCATATGACTTGGATACGAGTGCATTAAATTATTACACTGAATGGTTCACACAAGCGAACAAAAGACCTATTTAAAGCGCTGCAGAAAATGATACTCTTTTTAACCTAAAAAAAAATTTATCGCATTACACTTACTTAACTTAACTTAAGCTCAAGTTACTTATTATGACTCTCAATAAATGTTACATTGAAGCCAACATTAATGTTTAACTTCCATTGTTCCTCGCATTCATTGTGTTGTGCATTATTATTCATTGCACTACTCATGTTTAATTTGAAACTATTATAGCATTATATCTATTATTTTTGTGTTTCTATTGTTGCACTTTACTATGCTATCAAATTTCTTTAAGTTGATGAGAGGGATTGCACCTCTTGAAATTATAATCGTAATAAAGATAATAATAAGATTTTTGGTGGAATTCCATGATTATTTTGTAAATTGAGTCAAAACTCTGTTTTATTCCACTACACTTTTCATCGTGTTAAATGACATATAACGTTCTCGGGAACATCTTTCCATTATCAATATTATAGTTCAACTATAATATTATTAGGAGAACACATTCTTATTGTGAAGTTGTAATTATTCAGAACAGTCTGTGATATTTTAAATATGAATTAAATGTATTAATTAGAAAGATAACCATATAAAATCAATTTTATCGAAAAATATTGTTGTTGCGCCGCCGGGATTCGAACCTGGATCTCTTACCAAACTGGGGAAGGTGCGTTATCCAACTATGCTACAGCGACAATAATTTTAACGACAAATTTTCGAACCTATATATTACCTTTTTGATATTAATACATTTAATCGTTCCATTATTTGATAGAGCCATCTACCTTATTTTTACTTATTACCTGATGGCGCAACAAAAATATTTTTCAATAAAATTGATTATATATATACATATATCTTTCTAATTAATACATTTAATTCATATTTAACTATAATATTATTATCATATTATAGTTGAATTATAATATTGATAATGGGAAGATAATGGAAGTCAAACGAAAAAATTCCCTTATCTCTAGAAATGAAGGTATCATTTGATATTTTGATCAAAACTGATTTTTTTATATCATATTTTGTCTTTAGAACTGTGTTACAAACATGTATTTTTTTAATAGTACTTTTAATATTTTTTTAGCGAAACAACATGTTATCTAAATACAAATAAAATATATTAGGTAGCTGTATTTGGTATTATACTCGTATAACGTGCCCGAAAATAGGAATTACACCGTCGAAAAAGTGGAAAATATATTTATTTATTTATTCTTACTATAGTGCATACATAAGTATTTTTATATATGCTCTAATATAAACAAGATCAAAATCGTTTACCTAGTTTCATTTTGAATCTATGTAGTTTCTTATGTTTTCTGGCATTTCATTAAAAATCTTCATCGCACTGTACATAATCGATTTCTGAGATTTAGCCTTCTTCCTGAATGGCACTGAATGGCAGTCTATCTTTTCCTCTTGTATGATATTCGTGCTCATGTTGATTTGCATCAATGTTTCTTATATTTTCTCAGTGAGGATTTTATAAATAAATACCATTACATTGAAATATATTTTCTGCTTAAAGGTCATCATATTCAGATCTTTCGATTCGAGTATTTGAATCTATTTTTTCTGAGTATTATTCTGCAACACTGATACTTCTTCATTAGCCAAAAACAAAATGCTGTAACAGTAGCTGATGTGAGTAACGATAACAGAGTTGTATACTATTTTACAAGACTCGGTACTGATGAATCTTCTGATCCTTCCCAGAAGTGAGATGTTTTAGCAGTCTTTTTAGTCACATGTCAAAAACATCAAAATTTTGATGCTCAGTATCTCAGAAATCCAACTGCACGGGTAGATATATAACGCAAGTGTTGATGGCACCAAAAATAAAGGATATCATAAGCTATTTAAAAATTGTTAAACACAAATAATTTTTATCATGTTAATCAAAGCACCGCCATGTGATTTACTTTGCGCCAGAATTGAGTTCCGATCGCTTCGTCTCGACCAGTTGGCGGCGTTCCGGTAAGGGAAGGCACAAAGTAACCGATCCTGCATTCTGACTTATTTACGAATGTCGGAATTATGCATAGGATATATTTTTACATTACCTAATTAGTATAAAAAAGGAGATTAAACATGTTGTGTTAACACACCTATGATCAATACCACATCTCACTTTATTAGGCCATCCAGCAAATCCGTTGATTGCAAAATGTTCCCACAGAACAACATTTAACAATTCTTGTTTTGTTTTTATTAGGCGATCCAATACGGAAAACGCCATTGAAGCGGCATAAGTTAATCAGCTTGACAGTTGCTGCGAAATATTTTTGCAAGTGAGAGATTTTTTAAATCGAATCTAAAGTAATCGGAGAAATCGCAAAAGCTAGAAATACATTTTATACTCTATTGCAGAATTGTAGAACCTAAGAATGGATCGGGCAAACGAAAAACCAAATTTTCAGCTAATTGGCTGATGCAATTGCATACAATATTATTGTTTTTAACTAGGTACTAAGTTACTTGATTTCGTATCAGCTAGTATAGAGGCAAGTTGCACAACATAATTCTGGTTGAAAGTGAAGTCTAGAGCTGTTAAAGAATAATGAAAGGCGAATTGAATTGAAAGGCCCTAAAACAGGCTTGCCTAGTTGGGCAATGTATTTAAATGTGTGTAAATATGTAAATATGATACCTTTTTAAAGAAAAATTCAGCTACAATACTATTATATTATATTAATGAAAACAAAGAAATAATCAATGCTATCAAAAAATACTTTAAAGATTAACATGTATCCCGAAATTCATAATATAATATTTTTACATCGTTGTATATATATTGCATTTTATTTTATTATAAGCTAGTTATTTTAAACAATAATTATTAATATATAATCCTCTTTTCTGCACAATTACATGCTTTTTAGAGAAGCTGTAGAACTAAAAAAAAAGACTTATTATTGTATTGTATCATTGTAATTATAGCAGAGTATGTTTCAAATTCAATTACAAATTATGAGTGAACTTGAAACAAGAGCATAAACAGGATAAAGAAAAACTCCCTGAAGTAGTTTGCTACGCTTTATGTGGATCAAAACAGTGATGAGAGGGTGCTACGAAAGATGCGTCGACGGCAATAGAAATAAAGATTATTAAGGATAACACATTCTTATTGTGAAGTTAGATCTCTTCCGATCCGGGGAAAATGCATTAACTGCTTATGCTACACCAACACAGAGCACTGACTACAAATTTTCGAACTTAATGTCACACTTTTCAAATTGATACATATATCGTTCAATTTTTCCCTAATTGGATTTAGATTGGATTTTCTCATTATAACCGTGCTCAATATAATCGATTTCTACTGTATTTTATATTCACGTCTGTTACAAAAGAAAAAAACATGTATGTCAATAAAATCTAATAAATAAAAATATTATTTCATTTCTTTAAGTTCATTATATCCGTCGTATTTATGTTTTTAATAACATTCTGACGATAATCATATCGATTTAGAATAGCTGGATGTGCATGCATCATTATACAATTTTTTTTTTCTTACTGGAAATAAAGACAAAGTACACTACATGTCGCATTGTTAGAGCAATATGAAAAGAAATTTCCGAAGCGATCATAATAGCTACCCGCAGGGCCCAGCAGTAAGCAGTCGGCGATAACTACTAGGTATAGTTATATAATAAATATTATTTATTTATTTATTTATATATATATTGACATACATATTTTTGTTCTAACAGAGGTGGATACATAATAAAAATAAGACTTTACTCATAGTTTATTGTGTGGGATGGAATAGACTTTACCTTTGATATATACAGCGTTGTCCTGGCTATTTTTCTAGACTGAAGTCTGTGTTAAAGTAGCCAGTTTTTTTTTCGTGCTGTTGTGGTGTTATTTATCGACAGGAATAAAAAGATAATTACAAATATGTATAAAAAAGTAAAAATAAAATTAAAATATATATAGTGGGAGTGTTGTAGGACTAGTGAATTATTAGTGAAGGTATTGTATAAATTATATTAGAATGTTGGATAGCCACGCTTCTGATTCATCTCTACCTGATTGAATCATATATTGGGTCCATATTTGTGTAATCTTATTGGAATTATACGATTTCCAGTTGGTACCGAGTGTATTGTATAGTTTCGGAGCTAAAAACATGTAGAATCTTTGATAAAATGTCGTTATTGCTCTCGGAACTGGTGTGTAGATTGTTTGTTGTTTGTCTTGTGTTGTGTCCATGATTTATTGCTTGAGGAGAGTTGTTGCTAGCATGGAAATATTGAACGAGTCTCAACATAAAGATTTGTCTTATATCTAAGATATTGTACTCTTTAAATATAAGATCTGATGGTTATCTAAAGGGACGACCAATTATTACCTTGAGAATTGTTTTTGTGCTTTTTTAGCCGACTTCAATATTGTTTTTGCTGCTCCTCCCCAAACTAAAATAGCATAATTAATTAATAATGACGATGTTAAATGGGAAGAATATAATAAATATAATGATGATGTTAGATGGGAAGAATATAATAAATATATTTATTTTGAACCTGATCCAAAGTAACCTAGCAATTCGGTAAATTTAATCACTGGTAAGTTCATAATTCACTTACAAATGGACCACAACTTCTGTCAGAGGTGTGAATTCTTCCCCGCGGACTTGAGCGAAAAATAAATAGTACGTAAGCATATTTCAAATAAGGAAACCGATCACATACGTACTGCGGTATTTGAGTACGTAAGCAAGAGTGATTTTTGGCGGCAATAAAATACCTGTTGCGGCATCAGAAAAAAGCCAAAAATGCCGATTGAAATATTGATAGCACACAGCCGTGTAATAAAAACACGCGAACTGAGTATTAAAAATTTGAGCTAGTATTTGTATAATGCCTCGCTGCTTGGATACGACTGTGTATACATATACGAGCATATCTAAAGTAGTACTTGTATAGGTTAGTGTGACCAAACGTTTCGAAATGGAAATAGTTAAATCAGTTATAATAAAACATTTAATGAGAAACAAATAATCAACGAATAACCCGACCACATTGCAGTTTACGATTATGATATCGCGTAGGAAAAAATTTTGTTAATTTTGAAAGAATTAATTTTGAAATGTAATCACTTAGAAAGATACAAAAAATGTATATATTGGAACTCGAACCAGGAACTTTCTCTTGTTGGGACAATGAGTTATCCAATTACATTTTGTGAACTCACGACGAATTTTCTAATTTGTGTGTTCCTCTTATTTTAGTGAGAAATCTATTATTTCCTATTATAAGCTATTTATTTTTAACATTAATTTTATATGTTAGTGACAATTTTTTGTTAATATTGTATTTAAAGAAAGAAATATGGTAGCTAATTCTTCGAGTAATCACTGGTGTACTATGAACTAAACATCTAAAAGTTGAATCTGTTACTTATCATCATTACAAATCATTAAAATGTAGCTTATCAATAATAACCTGTCTTATTTGTAAGCATGAAATGAATTGTTTAAACTGTGGCACTGAATAGTTGTTATATTTTGATAATATTAAATGTAATAAAAATTATAAATATTTACCTATAGACAAACGTCCAGCAATATATTTTTGGGTCTAGTTTTAATTACCAAAAAAAAAAAACACAGTCACATTAACGGCTTACCATCACTAGTATATAACATACTAAATTTGACAGTAATACCTTACCTTATTTTAATTATTTTTTATTAATATAAAATTATTCAGGCTTGCTTTAAATGAAACGTAAAAAATAGTTTTTTAACGGTAATAAAAACTTGTTTTTAAATGTTATAAGTAAAAAATTTAAACATATGTTTTTTTTTTTCTTTGAGTCCATTTTACAATTATGAAAACTCTACTAGTAAGTATTCCGTCTGAGATACGTGGCTGCTTCACTTTTATTATTTTATTTTTCAAGTTGATTAAATTAATTTTACCAACATCTCGATAACATTAAAAACACATTAAACACACTCCACGCCATAAACTATGGAATTTCATTTATTATTTAAATCATAGAATTCTGATCAATTCCCTCATTTGATTGTAAAAAAAAAATATGTCATTTAGTTATCGCGTTGCGTCTAACAACCCGTAGAACCGGATATGTAAATAAATTATAAGTAGATTTATATTGATGGATTGTCCAAACCTTTCAATTATATATTTCTGTGTAGAACGAAAAACATGTAGTACGTGTTCCACGTTACGACTCACTTTGTCCCATATTTGATCTGGTTACCCCAGCGTACACATTTACAGCGATTGATATTTGCAATAGTATAAATTAAATATTCTTCATACTTTAATTTGTTACAAGTAACCGGTCGTGAGTATGTTCTTAACGATTTAATCCACCTGGCGATAATCGATAGTACATTTGGTTTTTTTCAGTATTCGAATAGTCATTATATATTATGTTACACGCAAAGCAAATCAATCAACCTGGTGTTCGATCCCACTTGTGAATATGATATCAAAATGGTATTAAATCTAATAAAGAAATCTAAATGAGAACTTTAATGTGCAATATAAGTGATCTACACAAGTGACGATCTTCGACATTGAATGGAAATATCCGATAAACTGTTACCCTATTATATGCCTGCCAATGTTTTAGCTGGATAGATTGCAATATATTCATGGAGTTTCCAAATTCTCTCATGTAACATCCCTTTTACATTGGCTACATTGGCTCCGATTCCCTGAAAGAGTTGAATTTAAATTGTGCTGGTTGATGTACAAGGCGACACACAACATGGCGCCTCTGTATCTTCAAGAACTCTGTATCCCAGACAATTTAAATGGTAGACGTCAAACTCTCAGGTCAGCCTCTACTTCAGCTGCAGGAAGGGTTGTAGAACTGACCAACCGTTGCCAGAAGTCTAAATTTAGTGAGCGGGCATTTGCGGTTGCAGGCCCAAAATCGTGGAACTCTTCGCCCTCCGTTATAAGGAACAGTGCATCAGAGACTTTATTTAAGAAGAAACTAAAAACGCACCATTTCAAAAAATCATTTCCATAAGTAAAAATAACGATTTTTAATTTAAAAAAAACAAAGATAATTGTAGAACTATAAACAGTTTATGTGTAAAGCGCCCTTGAGGTGAAAGTTTTTACGAAAATGGCGCTAAACAAATTATCCATTATTATTATTATTATAGATTACTGATATTAAAATTTATCACAGGCGAAAAAATCTTTACAAAATGGATGAAAATGGTCCAGTGAACAATGAACCGCACAGAGATATATCTAAATAAATAACCAGAATGTGTTCGATGAAGAAATATTGAATACATTTATAGCAAACGAGAAACATTTTTTAATTTATGAATCATCTGACTTCAGGATTAAGGTGACGTTATTTTTAAACATTGCAACATATTTCTGAGAAATAAACTTAAATTTATTAACTCTTAGAAAATTAATCATTTCCATTAGCGTATTGCCATAGTAGTAGTTCGTACAGAAGATACCCGATAAGAAACCCTCTATCACCCGGGGGGAGGACTTTTTTAGCAAATTCAACAGTTCCAACATGGATTTTAAATCTCAGTTCCGAATGAATAAGTACGTAGATTTATTTTAAATATAAAATGCTTTCGCAATATCGTCGACAATTGAACGTCCCCAACAAATACAAGCGTTTTAGGACAGCTGTCTGCTATCTTACGTTAAAAAATTTAAATAAACGTAACTAATATTAATATTTTTAAATGTGAAAATATAAAGAAACATGAAAATAATTTTATAGTAATTAATTATGCGTTTGCCCGGGGTCACATATCCCGCGTACCTATTCCAATACTTGAACATTTCATCCGTACATAAGATCGTGAAACATCGGAAATTTTTATTCTTCACCGTTTAAATGGTCTGATTCCTAAATTTATAGTCCCGACATATATGCAAGTCTTATTATTAGCTATTCGACTATTCTAAATCAATCATTTTCGTTTCTGTAGTAACTTTCCAATTTGACTGCACCAGTGTGGTGCCTTTGGAAATACTATCACAGATTCCCTTCGGTTATTTCCTCTTATTGTACGCTCAAGTTGCTTGTAGTGAAACTTAGTATCATACGCGTAACAATAATATATTTACAGTAATATACAATAATATATTTACATTAAGGAGAACACATTCTACAACTAATAATCTAAAATATGAATTAAATAATTAGAAAGATGTACATATAAAATCAATTTCATCGAAAAATAATGTTGTTGCGCCACCGGGATTTGAACCTGGATCTCTTTCCGAACCGGGAAAGGTGCATTGTCCAACTATGATACAGCGACAATATTTTTAGCGACAAATCTTCGAACCTTTTTTGATATTAATACATTTAATTATTCCATTATTTGAAAGAGCCATCTACCTTATTTTTACAGAATCTCAAATACCTTTGAGTAAACTGATAGCGGAAGCCAGAATTATCAATTAATTTTTCTTAAATTTTGGACACATTGATACAACTTTATTATTAGAACACATTCTTATTGTGAAGTTTCAATTATTCAGAACGGACGGTCTGTGATGTTTTAAATACTAATTTAATAATTTAATAATGCTTTCAAATAATGGAACGACAGATGTATTAATTTGAAAAAGTGTAACATAAAAAGTGCGTGTTCGAAAATTTGTCATAAAAATTACTGACGCTATAACACAATTGGTAGTATACTTCCCCGGATTGGAAATAGAGATCCAAGTTCGAATCCCGATACCGCAAAAACAATATTTTTCGACAAAATTGATTTTATATGTATATATTTATAATTAATACATTAAATTAGTATTCAATATATTTACAGTAATGGACAATAATATATTCATATATTGCTTATTGCTAATGCGAAGGAGCGATGGGAAAAGCCTGTTCCCCAGCGACGGCCTCTTATATCCCATGACCCCCACTACTCATCTGACACACATACAAAAGTGACAGTTCTCACAGTTCCTTACCCAATTTCCACTGTTTTCAGTCTACTTTCTAAAAGTTAAAATAAAATATCTACTCGATAACATTACTTGGCTACCAGGTTCGCTATACGAAATATGAATAACGATTAATAAGATTAAAATGCAGTACCCACCCTTTAACAACCGTCATTATTCATTTTGATTCGACAAGCATCTACTACACGCGGGTAATAACTTATTTTTAATATCTTGGTGATTTTTAGCAAAATTTTTTATAGAAATAATGTATAGAGGAAGAGGTATAGCTAACTTGTGAATATTTGAACGAAATAATGAATGAAGCCCGGATGTGCAGAGCACTGAGAACCGTGTACGGAGTGTCTGAGCCGCCGAGGGAACCGGTTCGCAAGTGTTACACACATATTGTTACACAGCACTCGCGGTAGAAACTAGACAAGAGATGGTGGACCAACGCGGTTTCCGAGTGACTCAACACCTGCCCCTCTACTCCGTACACCCGGGAGATAACAGCAATAAGAATAACACCAAAAGAACAAACGGAGCGACCATTATTTCTCCACGTCAAATCAAAAAAAGTATCGTCGAATAATTGATAAAAGACAGTTCGGAATTGTTTTAAGTTGTATATCTGTTGTATTCACATTCTTCTCAACACTGCCATCTTCATTAAGATCTCGAGATCGTCATTTCAAGTACTTGAGCCTGTGAACTTGCAAGCAATTAACGTGTTTGTAAGATATCTTACAAACACGTTGATTGCTTGCAAGTTCACAGGCTCAAGTATTTTATAGTATCACTTAAATTTAATGACTCGTTTAGCACCTGTCTTAAATAGTTAAGACCTCATAGGTTATTATTATAGTAAGTTAAACATTTATATTTGTTTATTGTTAATTGTCTTGTTATACGACCATAATATAAATGAAAAAACGTTAAAAAATTATCCAATAGCGAGTTTGTAACATGTTTGATAGCAATGTAATAAATAAACTCACCATTTTAATTATCTGACGTATTCTACGAGTGCAATTTTTACTTTTTGATGCGCCATGGCCCGTCCTTGTTGCACAAATTATAAACATGCATAATATAATGATATAATGTTTATAATAGAGAGAGAATGTACACTCGGTCAATAAATTAACATTAAGTAGCAAAAAGCTTTTACTGGGTAATGGCAGCTTCGTCCCCAATAGTGATCGCTATGCGGGAACGGCCAGCGTTACCTTAAAACCTATTTTATATTAATGTAATTTACAGTTTCAGCGAAATGATAGAGAAACTGCGATGCCACCTGGTGACAGATTACATTTGGAGTATAATCAAATAAAGCGGTATGCCGGTGATTTTAACCTGCCCTCTCAGAATCTGATTTCTATTGTAGTTAAAAGTCTCATCTCACTCGGCTACACGAGACTTGTCAATAATATCGTGTCTTTATATATTTCGGTTAAAGTTTATACCACCGTTCGACGACATGCATTATCTGAGTTAATGTAATACAGAATGGTGACAAAAATTATCGACATGTTATTTGTTTTTAATGAATCAATAAATAATAACCTTACAGGGATTTGTAGGAAAGAACAGCAATTGATCGACCAATCAAAATACACCGAACAAAAATTTACTCGCTACTGAATCATATATAGCACCGTTCGGAATGGAAACATTGCATCTACGTGTCTCCGTCGCTTACAAGCATCAGCAAAATTTCTAGCGTTTAAAAACGGTATAAAATATAATTGGTTTCAATTATTACATATTTGCGTATGTAATGTTTTTATGTTTGAAACGGCACCGTTATTTATTTAATCCGCGGTGTTTAATAATCCAAAACGGATTTAAATTGTGATTATATAAATAAGAAATCCGAGGTTAATAATCCAATAGAAGCAGCGGTCTGCAGCAGGAACTTTACTACATTAGAAGTTATAGTAGACAAACGGGCAAGGTAACTTCGAGAAGGTTACAAAGACTTAGAATATATTTCCAATTCAAATTTAAATTTAGATTAGATTGCTCGATCATTTGCCATTGAATATAGTCATATTTTTATTCCGTTCCATGAGTTGAAACAATATTTATGTATAATATTATACACACATACTTTGAATAATATCAAGTTAATATTTCATACCAAGAAAATACATAGAAACACTGCCCAGTTATTAACAATATTATTAACATGTGACCATAAAGTATTAAAATGTAATTGTAACATACATGTTACAGCAGATACCTAGTCCACAATATTAAAAATATGTAAAAATTACACAATATGTAAAAATACAGTACAATTAAAAATTTACGTACTACGAAATATTCTTGATATTTGTAGCGATAACTTTGTGGTTAGACATACTTAAAAAGGGACTGGCACTATTTAACATATTTCAGATCAGATCACCTCCCCACTCCTACCGAGACTTCTGCCAGTTGTGCCAATTGCTTTTTGTTTTTCCCAAATCAAAAACCAACCCATACACCAAATTTAAAGAACAATCATGAAATCAACACGTTCAAAACAGTAAGATAGTAAAACTCGCGAATTAGTAAAAGAGGAATTAGACACTTCAATGATTTGCACGCAGCTGTAAGACTTTCTAATGTTATTCTGTTAAAAAAAATCAGCGTAGGTAACGACTCCATACAAAACGGATCAACCGAAAGGAATTTTCAATTCAGTAAATAGCCATTTATATGACTTGAGTAATTCACTAGCTTAAAGACAGAACAGAGTAATATAAATAGTTCGATGCGGCGAATACCAAAGAGTGCCATAGACGGTGATTTGTCGTTGCAATTCAATTCTCTACTGTGGTACACAGATGGCGCTAATTGTAAAATAATGTTTTCGTTTATGTTAATCCAATTATTTAATTTATATCTGTTTCCCAGAATTTTTAGTAATGCACATTTTTTTTGCTTGTATGCACTGCACGCCCTTGCGCGTGGGGTAATATAGTATATGTATATATGATTTAAAGTCGTTTTATTCAAGTATGTAATAGAAAAATCCACGAAAAATCGAACAAAGTCCAACATATTTAAAAAGATTATACCATACAAATCGTTTTCTGGAGACCGAGAAAGAAAACGAAAGAAATGAATCGCAGAGTACAATTAATGGCAATAATTCTAGAAGATGGATTCATTCCGCTTTGCCGTGCTCGTTATGTAATGGACATCACGCGATAGTATTATAAGTAATGAAATCTTTACACGAATAACACCCGACACCCGGTCCAACTGTTTCTGAACAGCCGTCCGCCGTGTAATCACCGATCTCCTCCGATAGAAACAGATTCCTAATCCAAAATGCCCGCCGTACATTCTAGGTCGCACAGCATAATGCGCCTTACGTCGAAATACCTAGAAATGTGAATCGTGCGCAGATGAATTTCGCCATACGAGATCTTCCGATTTCACCACCAGCGCAACATTCCGAAGGCGCGCGATCTGTATGCGGAAACGACCCAAGATCGGCATAACGACTCTGACATAAAAGATACCGACCCAAGTCGAAATCGCCGCAATATGCCAACTCACCGTAGATGCTCATATTGCGTATTCGTGACGATACATTTAGGTTAGATATTATGAAATATCTCGAGATACGGTGCAGATAAAAATATTATCTGAAAAAAATTTGAGCCTCTCTCGTCAGAAAATCCATTCTGAATGTTAACGATACCGTCAAATTCCATATATATCATTAAGTTCCAAAACACACCTTCGCGAATATCCGTAATTTCGAGTAAATCACGAAAAATTAATCAAAATATTGAGAATCCTAGACATTTTTTGAGTTCAACATTCAAATGAAATTAAGTAAACGTGAAAATGTTGCCTTCTACCTATGTCTTCAATTTGCTGATGATATCAAACTAATTGCGACCGGCAAAAACGAAATAGATGAACTTATTTTCAAGATTAAATAATAAAACATAGATTCTGAGAATAGATCGCTTTGACCAAATGTCGAGAACTTGATGATTATGAAGAGACCAGTGATTTGATCTACCTGGGACCTCTCGTCCAAGAAACGGAGGACGCGAAGCCGACGTCCGAAGAAGAATTGGTACAGCCGAGTCTGATAAGTCGAAAATGACCAAAATTTGAAAGAACTGTTCCATCTCAAGAGACATAATAGTCCCATTGGTTTAAAGCCCAGGCATATTAATGTAGTTCTTTCTACAGAATGTTGTACATTACACGAATATCCTATTGTAAATACGAGAATAAAGGAACATCACCGCTGCCTAACAAATAACAACTTCTCAGAATTTCTAACCACATAATTAAAACAAACCACTCTTTCGTTAGTCGTAGACAAAACTTCTCCACTCGGTACCTTATAAAGGATTAATATTGAACATTTTGGAAATCGTTGAAATACAAAAGCATTTAAATTCAGTGAACACACTGATTAACAACATAACATTCCCTAACACTTCCCCTTTACTGTACATATTCTCGTTATCAACCGAAACCTCCCCCAAGCCCCGCAGCATTGCCCGAATAGATACAATGCTGTATTTAGTTGAGTTATCACTTAATGATGAGAGGGACTGCACCTCTCGAAATTAGTAGTGAAAGTAACCCAACGTATGAAAATTAAAATAATCAAATTGTACATTTACATGAATATCCAATTATACATTTACACGAATGTCCAATTATACATTCACACGAATGTCCAATTATACATTTATACAAATGTCCAACTGTACATTTACACGAATGTCCAATTGTGTATTTACACGAATGTCCAGTTGTACACTTACACGAATGTCCAATTATAAATTTACACGAATGTCCAAATGTACATTTACACGAATGATGAACGAAAGATCGATCGTTATCAAGATGAACAGACCAAGTCGTGACTAGATCGGAAACGTGGAGGTAAGCAGTTCGCACTGCAAAAGCTGACCAGAAAGACCAGAAGCAGAAGAAAGGACCAAGATCCTCAGACATAAATACGTCAACTGACAAAGAAATGCATGTATAACATCACAATTTCTGAATTTGAAACTAAATAATTCATAAGCCATATGGTTGCTTAACCTTTCCGCTCCGGTGATGTAAACTGAGTTGACATTGCAGAGTTCATATTTTAGGTATTTCTCTATAATATATTTATGTATTGGATAAAATAATTACAATAAATACTTACCATACGCAACAATAAAAAATGTTTTCTCTAAGAACCTGACGTGAATTTGTCAATACGTGTATATGTACGTGCAGAGGTGAGGACGGTGCAGTGCACGGGTCGCGGAGTGCCGGATGCCGATCGTCACTTTAGTGGCAGAGCGTGTGCTGGCCAAGTTAGACGTGTCTTGTGCGTCTATATGGTATCGATCGAGATGATCAATGTTTTTCTCATTTTTAACACTTTTATACAATAATTGATATGTATATATATATATTAATCCAAGCGCAAGTCTACGTATACACTGAGTTTACATCACCGGAACGCACGTTTTTATTTTAGTTTTTTTACGTAAGGAAAAGGTTAATCGGTCTTGTATCAGTAGCCTCTGAACGATACAATATGTCTATATTAACAGCACGTTAATCCACGATTAATATCCATCATCAGCGACTGTTTCCATCCACTGCTGAAGGCTTACCATGTATCTATCCAAACTCATCCTCCATACTCAATATATCTCATACTCAAACTCGCGGAAATATGTGACGGTGAATAATCCACACATATTTCTGAGAATTTGTGACGAACCGAGATCTCCGAACGATATAGCCCGTCCATTAGCATTAAATTATAAAAAAGGAGAGAAAATTAGACATCCTATAAAATATAACAATTAATATTAACAATAATAATGTACTTAACAAACACCCCCTCCCACAACCACTTTCACTTTTCACCGAAACCTCACTCTCCCCAACCCCGCTCTCATGTAGTCGATAAAATATCTTCTAGTTTTAAGTTTAATTAAAGTGTAGTGAGAAGTAAACAACGTTGTGTTTTATTTTATTATTTTTTTCAATAAGTTAATTTAATTATATCAAATACTATTTATTGTCTGTTCTCTTATTCTCGTGTTTCTTTTCCTGTCTCTTCGTAATATACATATTTAGATGTCTCTTTGCTGTACTCTTAATTTGTTGAGAGACCATGAATCGCAGCCATACATGAGCATTGATTGGACATTTTTCGTGTCAGACACGGTGGAAGACCATTTTTTAAAATTATATACAGACGTCAGAATGCACTCCAAGTAAACTTTGTTCTGCGAACGATTTTTTTCGATGGATTCTTCATGAACGATCAATATTATCGTCGAAATGTAAACCGCATCGTTTTACAATACACGATGTTAGGGTTTTAAATGGCGTAGAACTAATGCGAACGTGCAATATATTGTTTCAAGTTATGCTAAATATAAATATATATGTACTCACAATTTAAAATCGAGTCACATGATTATATTTAGATAAATCATCTCCATTGTGGCATGATACAGGTTGCATGGGTAGCAAGGCCGCGCCGCCGAGCGAAGTTCCGGGTTCGGCCCGCGACCACCAGAGTGAGCCAAAACTAATTTCCGCAAATGACGATAGCCTTACGAAGCTTGCATAACATTAGGTTGGTGAAAAAATCAACTTAATGTAATTATTTATTTTTTACTGTCATAAATCACAATCGTAAATAACTAGTTCCGGTGAGAACTGTTGTCACGGAAACGCTTTATCATCAGCACCAATACTGAGACATCTGCAATTATAAATTTAAATTACATTTTTTTCTATTACAGATCTCTGCTTTATCTTATATACCTACTAGCTTAATCAAAAATTTAAAACTGAATTACTATATGTATATTACGAAAATCTTTCATAGTTAATTTGCAGTCATAAGTGTAACGTATTAATTGATACGATAGGACACGTGTTAAAAATTTGAAGGTGTAATTATCGGCGTGGTGCCAAAAAACCCGTGCGATAGATTTCAGGAAAACAATGACGTCTCGGTAGAACATCACAGAGGCAGCCTGTTGCCGAGTAGATCTTGCAAATATTGAATAAAAATAGAGTATTCTGCAGACGAGAATCCATTCTCGATTGTGTCGTGTCGCCGTAGTGTACCGATATTGAACATCTTTTGTGATTCGTCTCTTTCGAGAAGCTGAGATCGGCGAACCACCCTTGTCCACATTCTCGTTTCCTGTACGATACACAATGATATACATAAGTATATTATAAAAATACATACCAGAAATAAACTAAATCTTAATTAAATTAGAAATATAGTGAATATTCGCATATCTGACGACGATTTGAAACAGACGATGTTTGGTTGTATATAAAATCTCAATATCAGTAGGGGAACTGATACATTTCATTGGAGTGAAGTGTCAACATCCCTTGAAATGAGGATATGTGATCATTTGTATGTGAACGTACATTGTTTTTTAAATAGTACGCAAACAAGTCTAATTATCAGAAATTGTAACACTTTATAGCTGTTGTACAATAATATTTGTAATTGGAATATATTTATTGTTGTAATTGTGATTTTATGGTTTTTAATTAACATGAAAGAAGATCCAATTCAGAGAAAGCGACGTCATTTTGATGGGTTTTAAACACAATTTTGTGTGTAAAATCAATTCATAAATCATTCCAACGAGTTTTGATGTTAAACGTTTATGTATAAACGTACAAAATGACGTACAAATTCACATGACGACATAACATTTCTGATATAAAATGGATACGAGTATAGTAGGAATTCGTAATGTACGCAAATGTTCAAGGGCATAAGTGAATAACGTGGCGTTTTCATTTCCGAAATTTAAATAAATTTAATATTCAAAATTATAAAAAAAAAACATGTCTTTCACAACTTTGTAACACGATATCGTGAATCAAGTAGTTGTAACGGAAAACTGTATATTTACATAGAAATCTAAGCTTAATTCGATGTACAGTTTGTACAGTAAATAAGTTTAAAAAATGTATAAATTGAAAATGTTTAATATAATACAATGCTCGTTTGATTTTTACGGTAAGATGTATTAAAGATCTTTAATTGGAAATTCTTTCGTGGACTGGGGATACGAACATTTCATCTTGAAACTGGTTTGACTAGGTACGGTATTACGGTTGAAATAATCACACAGTAATAATAATTGTGCGGTTGAACTGAAGATGAAAAATAACTATCTAGTACATTGTATTATGTACTCGCACTATCCATCAGTAAAATAAACGACTTTTAAACCACACGGTTAAAAAATTCAAATCGTCTATGTTCAACGAGAAAATATGTACTGGCACAGTTGCAGGTTTACAGCTACACTCGGAATCCTGCATATATAATTTCCTTACGTCCGTCCCCCGCAAAACAACATAAAACAAACAACAGCTGTCCATTTGGCATCGCTGTTTTAAAAAAATTTAATAGGTACTGTGTAATTATAAAACAAAAATATATCAGAAAAAGGCAATGTACTTCATTTCAATCAATCGTTTTAAACAAAAGCAGGCGTCAAAATAATTTGAAATGTTGATCGACTAAATACTTTTTAACCAATCTCAAAACACATTCGTAGACGAAAAAAATTGTAGTTTATTTAGCCTTCTAGTCTTATAGACCAGTATAAAATTTAATTACAGTTGATTTTTCTGTTTAATAGTATTATAAGAGATCAGGCCAAATATGTTACTTAAACTGCGCACAACGTGGCATCTAATGATTCTGCGTCGAGACAACCCGGGAATTTAAAGATTTTTTTGCTGTCTCGAGTCCCGGAAATTTAAAAAAAAAATAACCCGGGACTCGAGACTTTCCGATTCAAATTTTATTTAATATATCCTACATTTATTTTTTCAAAATAAAATCTGCATAGTCGAAAACAACCTATGCCCGGTTCGTATACAAGCGGAAGAATCGGCAAAATGACTCGACTGTCCTTGTCACGTTGCGTCGGCACGCGGCAGTGATAAAAAAAAATCCTTTCACGTTGACCGATCAACAAAAATATTTTTAAGGAGACAGATAATGAATTATTAGAACGAGAGATTATATTGTCTTTCTAGTAAAAGCTTTCGTCGTTATTTGTAAAATATCACTTAAACGAAAAAAATATATTTTTAAGTATTTACCCTCGATTCTTTTCGGCATGTAATTACAAATACGATGCACACGTTATTCCTAGAATAATTTAAAAGAATTCTTCTGGGGTTGATGTTATTTGTTGAATGTATCAGTTTGTATTTTGTATTTAGCCAAATACGTTCTTCTCATGCTTGCGGTTCCCGTCGCTGTATATTCTGAACTGTGGATTTTGGACTAATAATTTTTCAAACTAAAATTACAAAAGTTATTTATTTACCTTATTTATAATTGTCGTTCACAGTACGTACAGAATCATTTTTATTATTCAACTATTTTCTTTGTTAATTATTTTAGCCCACAATGGATAAAAATCAATCCGAAGTGTGGAAACATTTTAAAAAAAAATCGCGCAAAAGGAATCAGCCCATTGTATCCACTGTCCAAAGCAAATCTCTTGTAAGGGGTCAACACAAGTGGATTGAGAAGACATTTAAAAAGAATTCATCAAATTCACATCAATAAAAAAAAACTCCAGAATCGACCGATATAGGATTTTCAAAAAGTCCGAAGAGAATCAAAATAAGTCAGCCATCATTATCAAATTACGTTAAAAGAAAATCACTTTCTGAAATTGTCGCCCGGCTAGCTGCTGAAGATGGTATTTCTGCCAAAGCTATTACAAATAGTGCTTTTATTCGAGAATCCATCGAACAAGAGGGTTACATACTGCCGAAGAATCAATCGGTTAGCATGAAATTAATTTTAAATTTTTACGAAGATAAAAAAAAAGAGATTATTACCAAAATAAATAATCTTAAAGAGTTGGATACTCGCTTCAGCCCAACTATGTTATGTATGAGTTTACGAAATAGAAGATATTTTAATATCGTCGTTCATAGTGAAACTAAACAGTCTCGAGTCTCAGGAATTCACGGAACTTTAAAAATTTGGGTCTCGAGGCCCGGGAATTGAAAAAACCCGAGACTTCAGAATTCCTAATGGCATCTCACCATGGGACCTAAAAGATTCTACACTATTTTAATATGGTTACATACAAAACGAATCAATTATTGATACTCATTATATTCATTGCGTGACGTTACATATAAAGATTCCAACTATTAGACATCTTAAACTATTCGAATATCGAATAGTAAAATTAAAAATATTCGAATAGTAAAGTATGAAATTAATTTCGAATATTTAAAATAAATCGTATTATACGTAAGTACATCAAAATGTATAAACTGTTTATTTATTGTAATTTTGAAAATACATATTTTATAAAATAACAACGCATTAAACGTTTCGTATTTTAAATTTGTTCTTAATTTTGTTTTTATTTTTATTTAAATTTGTTCTCAATTTTGTTTTTATCGTTGCTGCAGTTGAAAATACCCGCCCAGTAGCGGTTGACGTTGGCTTAACTATTAAAAGTGTCTTAAATAGTAGGTCTAACGATTCAGTCCTTTTTTTGAAATTGTCCAAATATCTAATCTTTTTTTAGATTATTTGAACAAATATTTTTAGTTTCTACGAGGGATAAAATGGGGCTTCTTAATTCAGTCTACGATTCGGACGTGGATGAACTCTTCGAACGAGCACTAGGTATCTCTTCCACGTTCGATTCAGAATCCTGAGAATTGCTTAATATTCCATCCTTAGAAATTAATACGAATACTATTCGAGTAGTATCGAATAGTAGAAGAGGCCGAATGTATGCGAATATTCGGGTTGGAATCTCTAGTTACATAGTCACAATACCGAAACCTTAAACCGGATCAAAGAATTCAAGATCCAACTATGACTTAAATGTTCCTATAATCTAAAATATTTTAAAAGAGAGATGCGTAGATGGAATACATGTCACATGAATATTCTTACTAAAAATTAAATCATTCAAAAAAAATTTTTGAGTATCGACGTATTCCATATTAGACGTGGCTAAAACATAAATATGTTTATAAAGATCATATCATTTAATATTATATGAAATAATGTATATTTTACTACGGGGTTTCGGATCATCTGTATTGTAGTCGCAGATGTTTCCAGAATATCGATGTTAATTCTTACTGTAAACTAACCGTGCATACTTGAAACGAGTCACGATTCATCAATGGGTTATTTTTATTGTACATTCCTCTACAATCTGTATATTCCACACATGTGTAGGAAGGACAATGAGTGGACCCGCCGCTTACCCAGGACCGTTTATACGCAAATGCTCCTATACGGTCCTTTCCATTCGCCGCCTGGTTAACATTTTTTTAATGCTAATATGCAATTCCGTCTGTCACTTAAGTAACAAAACAGAGCCGCACAGCCGCTATCACAAACACCCTCATTGTCCCCATCCTTTTAAATTTATTCAGAAAAATAAACATAGTACGTAAGAAATACTAGCATACAAAGAACAGTTAAATAAAATATAAAATGGCAAATAAAAATCTCACAGAGTTACACATTTTCAGACATAAACCATACCAGAGTAGGGAGACAACATGGTAAATGGAGCTGTAGTCGGGGAGCCGAAGGGAAAAAAAGAAAAAAACACGCCCCTGAAAAGTGAAAAAAGACATAAACACACAGATACCAGCAACGGTGAATTCTACCATTCGTTCTGTATCTACAAAGTTTGAAAGTATTCTATTTTTGCGCATGTCCGCCTGTCAAGGTCTTCGAATACTGTATACGTATTCGTTAACAGAATCCAACGTACAAAAAACGACTTTAATGCTTATGGGTATAATGCATAGAATATCATACATACTACGAAGCGAATGGATTGTTTTGAGCTTGAATACTTGAAACAGAATTATTGAAACATTGAATATCCTTCAATAATTTATTTAATTCATCATTTAAATAAATAATACTTGGATCAGTAATTGATGTTGAGAAGCGTAAAAGATTTATAGAGCTAATTTGACATACTAGTTATGTCAGTAGTTGCATTTTGTTCGTAGGCTAGTCTATAGATTTGCATATTAGATAGTAGGTATAAACTTATCCAGCATCCCTTCTACAAAAAAAGTCTCCGACCGCCAAGTGATATATAGTAGTAAGCATTTTGACCAAGATATACGAATATAGTGTACAGCATAGGTAATAAAACAAATCGTATAAGACTTTCAGAAGATTGGTTCCAACAATATTAAATTTTAGCATGTCGTAATCAACAAAACTATACAATATAAGAGTAATTAAAATATGATTGTTATGGCAGGTTTCCAAGAATGAGATTTTTATCTCCTGACTCATTATACTCACATGATGTTGTTTGGAGTCTCAGAGATTCGAGCACCGCCACTTGCCCCGAGATAGGGCTTAAAATTATTTATATAATTTATTTTGTCCCGCTCCTTACTTCACTCTTATTGTAAATCAAACCGACCGTTAATATTTTATACATTTTTTAGGTGAATTTTAATCCCCTTGAAGCACTTAAAGCCCTTTGTTTGTTAGTTGTAGGTACATGATTCTAGGTGGGTGCATATATCGAGTCTCACTGCCAAATCTTACGTTGCATCGTGTACACAGGTTTGAGTTTTATCTCGTCCCAATACTCTTAAGCGGTGATCTCGGAATTTATTTTAAGATTAAAATCTCAATACATGTATATGACCGACCGAAGCTTCGGCTTCGGCTTCGGCCACCTTCGGCCAAAAAATACACCTTCGGCTAAAATCTGCCGAAGGTTTGGCCGAAGCCTAAGCTTTGTATTTAGCCGCCGAAAATTGCCGAAAACGCACGAACTATTACGAATGAAATAAAATTAAGTTCATTATTTCTGGAAAACTGCAATATATTTATTTAATGGATATATTTACAATTATGTTCAATACCATAACGCAGAAAACTAAGTAACAGTGTAGAATTTGTATTGTTATGTATACTTTCTACTCGGTGTTCTAAGATTTCTAAGTACGATTGAACCATCAGCTTCGACTGAAGGATACGGCAAGAGCCGAACAATCGGCTTCAGCTTCGGCCAAAAACTGACCTTCGGTCGAACACTAGATATATTTCAACCAAATCTCGAAAAGTTATCGTGAAAATAGCATAAATATTTGAAAATTAGATACAATTTGCACTAAACAAATAGAAAAATTAATTCACTGTTTCCTATGTAAGTTTGTAGAACTGTATAATCACATAAATATGTGAAAATAAAACACTTGTTTTTTGTATTCTACTAGTTTATTAGTTGAGACGCGTTTCGCCTTGTAAAGAAATTATCAATCTAATCAAGATAATTGTCGTATTGCCTTCTTAGATTGTACAATTATATAGCTGTCCTTTTCTAGAAATTACCCATGATATTAAAATATCATTAGTGCTGAAATTGAATAAGTAAAAGCATTCAAAATGTATGGAAATCCTCAGAATTCCAATGAATAATGTTGTCCCCTTTCATCCAATTATAGTTATAAATACAAATAGTCGAGAAAAATTAACTTAACTTCTTTACGTTTTAACCAATATATTTTTGTGTTTATTGTGCGATATAGTTTTGTATTGATGTTTTATAGATATAAATGGCAGCTGACGACGATTTTTTGATCGGTAATATTAGGTGTACTAGTTTAGTCATGATATTAACTAAATTATTCATCTGCGTGAATGTCAACTTCCATGGCCGACGTGTCACAAAATATCGATTCTGATAAGTATAGAACATGGCCTACGCGCTCCATGGAGTGGAAGTGGTGACGAAGTACAAAATTATGATTTAAAAGTGATAGGATTTAAAATGAATAAATTCAATAACATATATACTTGCGAATTACATAAATTGCGATGTTTTCCGTTTTTCAAGTCGGAGAGGAAGTTACACTATAACAACTTTATATATAGAGTTATAACATTTGAAGTCTATAACTACTTATTGTCTACTGTGTGCTTCTGAAGTGTTCCATAATATTATTTATTTTCTAATTATGTGCTTCTGAAGTGTTCATTTAATCTATTTCTAAACTCCTTCATATCTTTTATTTCTTTTATCTGTGTAGGGAGGGTATTGAAATTTTTTATCCCTAAGTATATAAAATTTTGCTGATAGTGTTTGGTGATTTAGTGATAAGGATTTTAAAGTTATTTTTTAAACCTTAATGATGTGCTTGTTTCAAATTTTACAGTGTTATTTTCTTTAATTAATTGATTAATTAAGATTTTTTTGTAAATGTTTTTTTATTTTGGGAACTGGTAATTTTGCAAAAAGTGTTTGTGTTTTAAGTTGATCTTTTTTTAAATATGTATCACTTATCCTTTTACATAAATAATAGTAATGAGCTCAAAATCACGATCTGTGAGTCAGTCACTAATATCTTTGAGTCACACTCACTATCAGTGATTGAATATCTGGGAATATCGTGATTTAATTTTTTTTTTGTTAAAAATTCTATTGATTTTCTGGTCTTCGCCGTTTAAATCAAATATCACTTGAATCAGCGCTATCTACAGGGTTTTTCGTAATTTGATTTGTTTTGTTAGTAATGTTTATGCTACGTTTATCTACGTTTTTTATTTTATTTTTTTAGATATGTGTATGTATGTACAATAATTTTCTACTAACTATTCTAATTATTCATGCTAGAATATGTTTTTTACGCAAATGAAGTTTAAATATAAATAAGTATGTAAATATTTTTTTTAATTATTTCGTGTATTGTGATATCAGAAACTGTGATCACAGTCACAGTTTTCAATCACTGATGTTATCGAATATACATACGAAAAGTAATCACCACAATATCCAAACAGTGCTTACAAAAAACAAAAACAGGACAGGAAAATATATGTATATTTCTGGGAATTTTTTTTAAATGAAATGCCATCACGAAAATCCACTTCCTTACCATAACGCAGGAAACCTCAAGTTGGATTAATAATTACAGAGTACCACTTAATAAAAAAATACATCTTATAGTATAATTGATAACTCGCAGACCTTTTAATTGAGTGCCTTCAATACCTCCGACGCGTGTCATTCGTATAGTCGAATTACAGAACTAAATTTGTGTGCAATCTCGGCGCGTTAGTTTGAAAGCCGTGACAAAAGTGTAAGCGGGATACGCGTAACATTACTGGACGCGATCTTTTAATTTCAGCCTTTGACTATGCAGGCGAGTTTATGTGTTTACCGTTGTTTGACCGGGCCCCCACTTTACGCACGCACACACCGGTGGGAACTACATTTACACACACCACCACAAGTAAACCCGCACTACAGCATAGTGTAAATCATCGTTAAATAATCGAGTTCTCCAAGCCGAAGAATGTAGCGTGATTTCATTATAGGTAAGGCAGTTGAAAGGCAACGAAATTTGGTTGTCGTGTTATGCTCGAGTTACAGTGGTCTACACAACAACCGGTCGTGGTGAACAATAAAAAAATATGCAAAACGACTTGACTAATAAACCTACTGAGTTTTTGCGAAGCTAACAAAACTGCAGGCCAGTTGCAGTAACATAGAATTAACTATTTAAACCTAATACTAAAGTTTAACATATTATCTTCGCCCATCTGTCAAATTACGACTGAGGTTACATTACACAAACACACGGCATTTTTAAATTTTTATTATTTGCCGTAAAACAGTTAAGCAATTTGACACATAATAAAAATTATAATGTAAAGGCTGTTTTACACGTTTATTTTTCGATTTGGCAAAACTTTTTCCAGCGACAACCAATTTGACAACCGACAGCTGATTTGTGCTCTGTTTGGTTTGCCATTTTACCATGAATAGACTTACGCCAGAACAACGTGTGCAAATTTATTTTGAACATCGTGGTACCGTGCGCTGCGTCCATTTTACGGTCGACGTAATCGTCCATTCGAGCAAGTAATTCTAATAACCATGGATTGTTTTCGCACCACGCATACTCAATTGATAATACACATTCGCAGAGACGTCGTACAGTGCGCACCGAAGAAGCTATTGTTTCTTCAAAAATGATGCCGGCCAGAACGTTATAGTCAATGGAGAGCGTTATAGATCCATTATTACTGACTTTTTGTTCCCCAATCGAATGGCAATAATGTGGAAGAGCTGTGGTTTCAACAAGACGACGCAACATGCCACACAGCGCGCGCCACAATCAATTTATTAAAGGAAACATTCGATGAGCGCATAATTGACCTGTGAATTAGCCTCCAAGATCGTGTGATTTAGCACCTTTGGATTATTTTCTGTTGGGATATGTGAAGTGGCTAGTCTACGCCGATAAACCGGAGACGATAGACTACTTAGAAGCCGACGTTCGTCGCGTTATTACCGATATACGGCCACGGCTGCTTCAAAAAGTGGTTAAAATTAGACTTCCAGATTGCGCTTTATCGAGCCAGTTGCAGCTCCTATATGCGCGAAATTATATTTAAACACCAATGGAATAAAATTATCTTTCGGTTAATCTTAACGGTTTTTATTTGATTCATTTTAAAGTTCAATACCTCTAAAAAAAAACACCCTTATATACAGGATGTAATATTTTATGGGTGGACACATGCGGAAAGACACTAACTCAGTGTCATTCCGCAAGTTTGTCTATTGTCATTGCACAAATGCGAATTCCGTCTACGAATCTCCATTTTGATTTAAAAAAAGTATTTGCTTTAAAATTTAGAAAGTTTTCAAGATTTTTTAATTTTAAATTAAATATACGCTCTGAAGATATCAATTATGATTATCTCCATAGCCGCCTGAAATTGTTAAAATTATCAGTGAGACGTACGATGGCCGACCTTGTATTTCTATACAGGATCACCAATGGTATGATAGACTGCCCCCAGATTGTTGGTCTGCTTGACTTTCAAGCACCATTAAGGTCATCGAGACACAACGCATTGTTCTATTACAGGAATAATGTCGGAACACATGCATTAGCTAACTCCGCAGTCCTCAGATTGAGTTCTTTGGGGAATGAATATGCGGAGGTAGTGGACATTTTTGCTGTAAATTTAACTCTTTATAGGACTATATTATTACAATTTCAACTCAAAGGTCAAAGTCTCAAAGTCTCAACTCAAAGGTTTATTATTTTATATTTAGTTCTATTTTTAATTTTGATAATAAAAAAACATTTCTATTATTTTACAAATTATGTTAATGCCTGAATACGGCGTGTATAATAATAATAAATAAATAATAATAAAATTTATTCTCGCGCCTTATATAAATCTTAACATACTTTAATTTAAATAAACTTTCACAACATGTACTTAAAAGGTCACAAAATTAATACACATTAAGGACAACGGCTTGTAGACAGATGGGTACCTAAACATGATTTAACTCTTTTATTTTTTCTATTATTATTCATTTGGAAAAAAAAATTATGGAGCTCCGAATAATTTTCAAGAAACAGGATTGATCGGCCACGCAATGTGGGTGATACGATTCGCAGAAAGCTGACCAACGATCGATAAAATGATTTCTGAAAACTTGCAGCTCACGTCCCAAGTTTCCATACTTTAACGCCCACTTTCACATTCCAAGTTTCGCAGGCAGTGAGCTGAAATTGAAATATATCCATTTTATCAAGTAGGGATACGAAGTTTTATACACTTTACCCACTGCCCCGGGCTACATTGTTACTAAAAATAAGTAAACAGAGATAATTCCAGTACGAAATTAGTGAGAATCTAGCTGAGAATTATTTTTTTTTCCCAAATCACCTGACTGGATTATTATTAATATTCAAATAACGTTTTGTTCCATAATATATTTTGTTTATTTTAACCTTTTTCGACATTATTAATGACCTGTCGCCGAGTATTGTCAGCATGAAGTTAATTTAATTTATTATTAATGAGAACTCATTATTATCGTGAAGTTGTAATTACTCAGAACGTAGGTCTGTGGTGCTTTAAACACAAATTAAATGTATTAATTAAAAAGATATACATATAAGATCAATTTAATCGAAAAATAGGGATTCGAACCTGGATCTCTCCAATCCGGGAAACGTGCGTTAACCGATTATGTTACAGTACACGGTACATTGACGACAAATTTTCGAACCTACATGTCACACTTTTCAAATTAATACATTTATCGTTCCATTATTTGAAAGCCATCTACTTTATTTTTACTGAATCTCAAATACCTTTGAGCAATTCGATAGGAGACGCCAGAATTAACAATTCATTTTTATTAAATTTTTAACACACTGATACAACTTATATATTATTAAGGAGAACACATTTTTGTAATTTGTGTAATTATTTTGTAATTATTCAGAACATAGGTCTGTGATATTTTAAAAACTAATTAAATGTATTAATTAGAAAGATATACATATAAAATCAATTTTATCGAAAAATATTGTCGTTGCTACCGGAATTCGAACCTGGATCTCTTCCAATCCGGGAACGAGCATTAACCGATTATGCCACAGCACACAGTACAATGACGACAAAATTCCGAACCTATATGTTACACATTTCAAATTGATACATCTATCGTTCCATTATTATTATTCCGGTAGCAACAACAATAGTTTTCGATAAAATTGGTTTTATATATATATCTTTCTAATTAATACATTTGATTTATTTTATAAAAACAAAGCAAACTGAGCCGAACTATATCGAACACGACAGAGCAGACTCAGACAATGGAACTGGCAATGAGAATTTCGTCTCAGCCCATCCATTCGCCGAGCGCAGCATTGCCTGTATGGCGGACGATCACAATTGAATGGAATTATTTATCAAAAAGATTACTGATAATTAATGTGATACGATATAGGAGTCTGCAAGTACCAATTAAATATTGGCGAGCACAAATTGCGAAAAAGAGAATTCTGTATTTAGGTAAATTGTGAAGAAGAAATGGCGTATCGACATAATAATTGAATTAGATACCTACTTATGGTATACAGGGTGTAACAGACCTAGTCCACAATATTTTATGGGTGGATACCTGACTAAATTATAAGTCAAAAATGTTGAATAAGTGTGTGTCTAATCTCAACCGTGTCAGAGATATAAGCATTTTAAACTATTTCGATTTCTTAATTGAAATATTTTATTGATTCCAAATTATGCAGTGAATATAAAAAAAATTAAAGGTCATCGATTTTCGAGCAGCCAGACTATTTTTTATTACATGATTTAGGACCTGAAGCAAAGATATGAATTAATAATGTACACATTTTGCACATATTTATTTCGAAGTACGTAGCCTTGATTCTGTAAGAAATTCGAACAATAATATTTTCCGTAACGGTGCAGCATTTGCACGTATTCCTTGAACATTTTCGACTCGAAATTTAGTAAGGTAAAATATTGTGGATTGGGTCTGTTACATATGTATAAATATGTACACGTTACATATTAGAATAGGCAAAAATACGAAAATAAATAATAATAGTCTTTATTCACTGTTGCTAAAATCGTGTAATATAATTATCAATATTTATATTTTTTATTTATTATCTTAATTTTATTAACCACTGAATTGAGTTTAAATACATCTACCGGTTTCGAAAAATAGCATTTTTTTCTTCAGGATGTCATAACTAACTAAAAATATAGCATTGTTTCTTCACCAGAATCTATTTTAAAAAAATTTTTAGTGGTTAATAAAACTAAGATAATAAATAAAAAATATGAATTTTAACCACAAAGTTAATATTGCTAATTTTAAAAGTTTAATCATCAATAGTAAATTATTTTGTTGAGTAATAATTCACTTATTTATATTTATAAATTGTGCAAAGTCAACTTTTAAATCGTATGAGTTTAGGCTGTGGGAACACTTATCTAGCGAGTAGGCTGAAAAGCGGTCGTGCGAATCGTTGAATGCTTTTTAATTATCATCCAATAAATTGACGAGGAACGCGTTACGCTGTCGATGTACTCGTATAGAAGCTTTCCATTTTATGTATGTCAATTACTTTTACCAGTTCGCCGACTGCAACGGCGATGGTGCAGATGAGAGCTCATCCAAAACTGACGGTAAACTGGATGCTCGGTTCTCGATAAATTCTTCAAAAAATATCATGCTCAAAAATAATAATAATTATAGTATGCATGCATCACGAATGTGGGACACTCGGACCTCGAGTCTTTGCTCGGTCCAAATTTTACTTTGAAAAGTATTGTGTCCGTAATTTAAATTTGTTTTGGAAGAAATCATAATAAACAATAAAAAAAATCATCAATACTGTCAAAAAACTGCTATTAGAATCATATTTAACGTTGGACATTTAGAAAGCGAAGAAAAAATTAAGATTACAGATAAAAATCTATTATTTTTATTTCCGTGATTCTGTGTGATCTTAAGTCATTATTTGTATTTAGAATTTGTAGGACGATTCGATTTTCACTTTGATTTATACATATAAATAATTATTAAGTAAAACACATTCTTATTGTGAAGTTGTAATTGTTCAGAACAGACGGTCTGTGATATTTTAAATATTAATTTAATGTATTAATTATAAATATATACATATAAAATCAATTTTGTCGAAAAATATTGTTTTAAAATATCACAGACCTATGTTCTGAATAATTACAACTTCACAATACGAATGTGTTTTCCTTAATAATATATGTTGTATCAATGTGTCCAAAATTTAATAAAAATGAATTGATAATTCTGGCGTCTGCAGTCGGTTTACTCAAAGGTATTTGAGATTCTGTAAAAATAATGTAGATGGCTTTCAAATAATGAAACGACAGGTGTATTAATTTGAAAAATGTAACATATAGGTTCGAAAAATTGTCAAGAAAAATACTGGCGTTATAGCACAAAGGTAGTGCACTTCCCCGGATTGGAAATAGAGATCCAGGTTCGTATCCCGGTGACGCAAAAACAATATTTTTAGACAAAATTGATTTTATATGTATATACGAGTATTTATAATTAATACATTAAATTAGTATTTTAACATATAAATAAATTTTAGCATTTAAAAAAAAAGGTTTGTTTTCCTGATATGTGAATTTTTCGTAATGTTGCCTGTGAAAATATTATACACCATAGAAATTGCATAGATCGTATTATTATCTCACGAACAAAATGAAATCGGACAATTATGAAGGTCACCACGATCGCCTTAATTATCTCTTAAGTTATGCTATTGACACCAGATTCAAGAACTGCAAACGAGTACAATAACTCAATTTAAAGCTACCATTGTTCACCAGTACCTACTCATATACATCATTGACTGCAGAATTATCTTTAGACCGTAGACCTGAAAACCTACAATAAAATGGCACCAGGCCAGAAGCACAGGTCGCCAAGGAGGTCATCAATCAGAGCCAAGAAGAATTTGAACCCAACGTATGAGAACTTACATAAATATAAATATGCATACATACTTTAGCTAATTAGACGTCCTTTCTTAATCTACCGTGTATTTTTTTATCGCAATCCATCATTTCGGAAATAATGAACGAATTTCTATATTATTAAGGAAAACACATTCTTATTGTGAAGTTGTAATTATTCAGAACATAGGTCTGTGATATTTTAAATACTAAATTAATGTATTAATTATAAATATATACATATAAAATCAATTTTGTCGAAAAATACTGTTTTTGCGTCACCGGGATTCGAACCTGGATCTCTATTTCCAATCCGGGGAAGTGCACTACCTTTGTGCTATAACGCCAGTATTTTTCTTGACAAATTTTCGAACCTATATGTTACATTTTTCAAATTAATACACCTGTCGTTCCATTATTTGAAAGCCATCTACATTATTTTTACAGAATCTCAAATACCTTTGAGTAAACCGATTGCAGACGCCAGAATTATCAATTCATTTTTATTAAATTTTGGACACATTTATACAACATATATTATTGGTGACGCAAAAACAGTATTTTTCGACAAAATTGATTTTATATGTATATATTTATAATTAATACATTAATTTAGTATTTAGAATTTCTAGTTCATTCGGTAAACCAAAAACTATATAATACTTATAATTAGTGAAACACTAATATGTGATGGGATAATTATTAAAGTATTCATTAAATACCTTTGTATTAATACAAGCTAATTTATTTAAATATACGTGGAAGAATATGTTCACTTTTAAGTATGACTCGGGACTGAAAACAAAACAGTTTCCATGATCTACAAATCTATTCCAGTATAGATCTCCAATGTTGTGAATAAGCTGGGCATTCTAAATAATGCATGCAAGAAAAGCGGTCAAATTCGAGTGAAGTATGTATTTATTTAGTACAGTGTGTACAGTAAGTATTTCTCGCCAATGACATCACGTCTCGGACACTGAATTATCAACAAACAAGAGGCAAACATTACTGAATCGAACGGTTACGCGCATGCATTATGTATGTACATATATATTTATAATATATGACGGAAGGGGTTTTTGCACATACGACCCGATTGCTCTAGAATAAATTATTATTATATTAAATATACCTATAACAAAATGGTAAATAAACAAATAATTCGTACAAATTTGTGAATTAAAATCCAGACGATTTGACCACAAGTATTATACACAATATATTTGATGTTGTTAAATTAAACATGATTATCATTTTAAGCTAAACACTTTGTCATTAAGGAGAACACATTCTTATTGTGAATTTGTAATTATTCAGAACATATAAAGTGATACTTTTAATACAAATCAAATGTATTAATTAGAAAGATATACGTACATATAAAATCAAATCGAAAAATATTGTTGTTGCAACCGGGATTCGAACCTGGATCCACGTCTTCCAATCACGTTCCACAATCCAACAACAATATTTTTCGATAAAATTGATTTTATATGTACATCTTTCTAATAAATATATTTCATTTGTATTAAAAATAACTTTGTATTAACCGCGTGAATTACTATGATGTCGACAGGTTTCTAAGTAAGTCAGTGTACGTTTGTCCTGACTAAGATACAGTGAAATCAAAACCGGTCGACGTCAAAGTAATCAACGCGGTTAATACAAAATTATTTGTTTAAATTTAAAAAAGATATATTCGAGGACTAGCGAAACTAACCGAGCGATACAGTGCCGAATTTCTGTAAGTTAGGTGACGTCACATAATAATGGCGAATGTATTATTAACTAATTCTGTATGTAAGGACTGATGCACATTTTCGAATGTCACTGACTCAGAATACGGTAAAATCTGACACATCGGGATTCCAAGACAGCGGTGTTAATCTGATCGGTTTATTATTAGATTTTGTTTTCTGCGGCTCCTAAGTGGATACCTACCTACATTTTGATTGGTTTACATGATTGACTTACAGTAACTCGATCAAATTGTGTGGGTAGTGGTTTGGTCGATTATACAGTGAGCGAAGAGCGCGTAGTATCCGAATTTCTCGTCGAATTAATCGACTTGGGCAAACTAAGGTCGTTGGAAGCGGCTTCAACCGAATATAGTTTTCACAAGTGTATGCTATCTTCTACATTAAGATTTGCACTAAGGAAACTTATACGCCGGCATTTATAAGAGTAGAAATTTATACGCCAGCATTTATAAGAGTAGAAATTTACGCGCCAGCATTTATAAGAGTAGAAATTTACGCGCCAGCATTTATAAGAGTAGAAATTTATACGCTCAGGACTTTATACGTCAAGCATTTGTATGCTTTATACGTTATTTATCTAGCTTTGCACCTTTAAAGATAGTCAAAAACATAGTTATATTTGTATTGAATATACCGTATTTTTACTAGTATAAATTACATCCTATATTTATAGAAAAATATTATTACCGAACATTGTCAATGTTTAAATCGCCACATTCTTCATAAATTGCATCATCTTCAGTCCGATCCAGCATGTTTTAAAATCCTGTCTTCTTGAACGACTTCATAATTTCTTCTGTTTTTGATACTCTCCAAGAAAGTGTCTAGTGTCACGTCCGTCCATAGTCGTTTATCATAGATAGGACAAATGATGAAAAAACAAATATATTTTACAAGTTCCTAAATAATGTGCGAATATTTCATAACTTGTAAATTTGACTTGCAGTGTATAGTCGCAAGTTCTTACAATATAGAAATACTAAAAATACAGTAATTATCTTGATCAGATCTTCAAAAATAGCCATGGAGTACATACGCTGTATCCACAAAACATTATAAAGTAAATTTTTATACTAGATACGCTTAATTCGCTAACTTTCTTTTAAACAATAATATAGTTCAATAAATGATTAAGGATTTTATGTTCCTTATTATTTACGTATACAAAATGTATCGTCGTATAAAGTATACTATCGTACAATTGTACATGTAAATGTTTTGTCGTATAACTACTGGTGTACACCAAATTTTCTAGATATATTTTGACAAGCCGATGAAAATCTAATTTGTTATCTTATCCGATTAGTAAGCATAAATGTCTTAAAAACCAAATAAACTTTAATGCTTGTTGTTGTCATAGATCGTTCTTGAAACTTCTACGATCCTATGCGCACGTAGTGGACACGCCATCTTGAAATAATTTGAATTATTTTTCCTTAGGCGAAGCCCGCACCTATGAATCATGTGATATATTTATATCAGTTACTTATATAATATACAAAAAAATTGTAATTTGAAAGTATGATTTAATGATGTGTTTCTTTTGCTTTATAAATAATGATAGATGATACTGCTCGTCTAAAAGATTTAAGATTTATATGTAAAAAATATATGCTTACAAAAATGTTTATAATTTATTTTCTATAAACACAAGATTATTCAAAGATTTAAAAAAAATAACATCAATCGTTTGATTAGTTCGCGGAAGCAGTAGTGTATCTTGAATAGGTTTAGGAGTGGCCAAGGTGTAAAAGTTACAATAAAAAAGAAGTACGGCTACAGAATCTCCACCGAGTGACTCCAGAGGCTGGCTGCAGAACTATAACATCAGGTAAAACTACAAGAAGAAGAGGAATGATAATTGTGATGTCCTTAGAATTGCATGCATGTGTGTACGAGTGCCGCACCGCCGGCGCGTGTATGTGAGGCGCTCTTTCTCAGTGTTAAAGTCGGCTTAGTGATACTAGTGATATACCTTGTGATAATTGTATCATATTGTAATTAACCAATCATTGTTACAAAGTCTATTCCTTAGACCTTCCCAGGACGAGGTGTACACTAAAGACGTACTAAGAAGACAAGTACGTAACAATAATGTAAAACTAAAATCTTCAACGTCAAGTCTTAAAAATATCTACAAAGGAGTGCAGTATATTTGATACTACAAGCAGAAAAATAATTAACTGTAATGCTAAAATAAGCAAGTAGACATTCAACTGACAAATAATATATTATAGACTGCGGATAGATATTTTCGTACTGTAATGAAAATACATTGAATATATAAAAAATAAAACACTCCCTCTATGGCCCAGCACCGAATATATATAAACTTTCAATCATGGCCAGCGACATATTAATCCGTCGCGACGTAATTTATTTATCCGCTTTGAACAGAGAAAGTTTGTAAATGATCTGTACGGCCATCTAGCGGATTTCTAAAAAAAAAAATACGATGTACGCTCACTTTATCGCAATATTATAATAGATATGGAATGGATTACACGTATTAATCATGAAAGACATTTTGGCAGGTGTGATTATTTTTCAAAAAGCTTGAAGTTAAGTATTAATTCCTACTTATATCGTCAATAAAACTAGTGTCACGTCATCAAAATATGACCACGAAGTTGTCGGATTCGTCATGTTAGTCGAGATGTGAATAATTCACAACGGTCACAACAAACTTAATATTCACAGTAATGATTCAACATTTTCCAACCGTAATTATTTGATAAATACAATGCCTCAGTCTAACCATGTGATAAAATATTAATTCATTCACAGGTATACTAATTATACCAACATTGAAATAAAAGAAAACAATATAATATTTTTAATAATTAGGCATACGTAAGTACCTCAAAGTGTTATTAGATTATTCAATAGATGTAATGTTTGAGAAAATGGTTTGATTGTCAGACGTTACATCATACAATTCTCATGAATTATCGCGGTAATTTTGCAAGTTTTTTTTTTGTTATGATTAAATACGTAGTTTTTATTATCCTTTAGTCTCTCTTTTGGAGAGGTGAGCGAAAAAAAACCATGTAATATTAAAAATGTACAATACTTAATAATAATAATGTGTTTATTCCAGCGTGATCAGGTTTTTTTTAAACCCAATTAATACATATTATGTTATACATTAAAGGTTATGAAATAAATATGCTATGAAAAAGAAAACCAAGGAAAATATTAATAAATAAAAAATTCACACATATATACACACAAAATATAAATATTACATATATAACTACTTCAGTCACGGCCATTGTTGTATATGTAGCTATTTTGTAAGCGCTGCCATTCTCTGGTCAGGAAACCAGCTTCAATTAATTCATGTTATAAAAAATTGTAAAAATTTCAAGTAAATAAAAATAATAATTATCAATTTTTTTTTAAATCCTTAATTATGTATACATATGTATGTATAAATATTATATTCCTACTACCATGCTGAACAACAAACAAATAATATATAATATAATTATTTTTAAAAAAAGCAGAGCTAATTCCAATATTCAACGCGATAAAATATGCAATTCTTTATTTATACGAGAGCAAGTCTAAAATAATATTTATTTTTCGTTGTACAAATTATTTACTCGGACTGTACGAAAAGTAAGCTCGTCGTGGATGATTTGATGGGCAGAACCATGACTAGTATCCAAAGACGCTACCTCAGCGATTGTAACTCGCCTATTCGCTAGAACCATCTCTCGAACTTGCTGAATCTTGGCGTCTTGCTTCCTCTTCGTGCGTCACACTCGTTCGGCCACTTTTAAACATCTTGATCCACAAAAAAACACTTTTACGTGATAAAATACTGTCCCCGTTTTATGATAAAAGTCTACGTTGAATTTCAACCCCTTTCACACCCTCCGACCAGAGAAATCTGATCACTGCTCGTTGTTTATTGTTGGTGCAAACTGACACGTTTACACTGTAATCAATCAAATTTTCAGTCGTACCAACTCTAAGCACGCTTTTTGGACTTCAGTCTACTGTCTACAGAGTACCGGATCAGTAAGAACCCCTTGCCCTTTCATTTCACGTGTGCCTCATGGGGTGTTTAAGAATGGGGGTGTTTTATTTTTATTTGCTGCGATAAATGGTGCAGGCTGCATTTATTACTGCCGCTTATGGCAGTAATAAATCCCTAAAGAAAGATATCTTTTGGTCGCATGAAACGCGCGGGGATATTTACGTATATTAATGAATTTTGGTGCTGAGGAACCCCAGCATAAAATATTTGGCGAGTTGTTCGATGAATTCTTTTATGGGGGGAATCCCCGAGTCATGGTGGAGTTGTGTGATTCCTCTAAGCACGCATGCGCAGAAGGTAGTATGGCAACCTTGAAGGTGTGTTATAGCGAAAATGTTGATAATTTGTATTCCCCTCATACAATTAATTAACTTGCTGAGTTTTAGGGAAAACTTTCGATATTCCGCCTTCCCCCGTTCAAGTGATTCAGTTGACTCATTATTTTTTTCTTGTCAAGCAGGCTTAAATAATACAGATAAACCTAATAATAAATATCTACATTGATTCAATTATGTTAATATTTTAGAATTGAAGGAAACTATATTTCAATAATAAATCAATGCGTTTTGCTTGTAGAAAGTTCATTTCTATTGGCTGGGCTCGTTTATCTTAAAGGTAAAATCTGCTTTACCAGCTGAAATCAATGATGGTTTGTGACGTGGGCAGTTCAATTGATTCCTGTTACTGTTCAATGTGAATATTTATTTGTTTAAAAATAAAAATCTCCTAATGGGTTCTGAAGAATGTGACACTATTTAGGAAAATGGGTTAATTGTCATTATTAACAAATTGTTTTTAAACACAGATCATTCTTTACTTAACTATAATGTGATTTATTTTTAACGACATGCCCTACCTACGATACGTTTTAAAAAGCTATTGATTAAAATCAAATACATTAATAGAATTACAAAAGAGTAATGTGCAATGCAAATATTTGACGTTACTGACGTTATTTGAAGAATTTATTAGACAATAAATCGTCAATTAGTTCGTGCATTCATTAGTTATTAGTTTGTGCATTCATTAGTTATTAGTTCGTGCATAAATAAATCTATGTAATGGTAGCATGAAGTAATAGGTATGTTTTTATTATATATTAGAATTAAAAATGTACGGATAAATATACACTCACATATCAGTATTTAAATGACTACTTACAAGAAAAAAACGAGTCACGTATGTCTCAGACATATGTTTCATACCACCCGTGCATAGAATGTGACTTTTTCTACATATTTCTTTCACGAATTATTAAATTAAATACATACCACCAGCGAACCTTCGATAGAATATTCAGAAATTCTTAACGTTATTTCTAAGGTTCTATTTTTAACGCAGTTCCGTGACACGTTTTACATGATGAGCCAATGATAAAACACATTATTTGTTTAAAAAAACAATTAATTTAAAAAAAAAAGTATTTGATATAATACCTACTTTATCATATAGATATGTATAATAAATTATAAAATACTTCGTCACCGTAATGCTAATTATGATTAAGTTAAGAGAACTAATAACAATCAAACAAAGGAAAATTACATATTTCAAATACATTCTCCGCAATGACAAATAAGAGGCACGAGTAGAAAGAGGTTATCTTGGTTGCGTAATGTCAGAAAGCGGCTCAGTGTCCAAAGTGCCAGAGATCTTACACGTGAAGAAAAAGACCTTGATGCTATTGATATAACTGGATATTTTATCTTCGTCATTGAATCTAAAACGTTACAAAGCACTTTTTCCCGGCAAGGCCATCAATTCTCGTTGCTTAAAATTAAATAGTAAGTAGTAATGAAATAAGTAATACTGTAATAATAAATAGTAAGTAGTAATGAAATAAGCAATACTGTAATAATAAATTGTAAGTAGTAATGAAATAAGCAATACTGTAATAATAAATAGTAAGTAGTAATGAAATAAGTAATACTGTAATAATAAATAATAAGTAGTAATGAAATAAGTAATACTGTAATAATAAATTGTAAGTAGTAATGAAATAAGCAATACTGTAATAATAAATAAGTAAGTCAGAATACACTGAGATATTCTAAAGTAGACATTTCTGAAATCTGGCTGACCCTTTGACAATGAGTGAAAACAAATTTAACGGTGAAGTGAATTTCTTGCGAACGTTGACCCGACAGTCGGAGAAATCTTGTTGAAGTAAATAATTCCACCACCAGCTCCGTAATATGCTTGCTTAAATATTTGACACTGAAAAAGTTGTTTGAATAAAAATATTCATACTAGTGCAGGTGTTTGTCGGATTCAGATGTGAATAGAGCTTCTTAATGAAGATAGTGTGGAAAAAAATCAATACAACATTAAATTTTCATCTGTAACAGAAGAGAATAAAAAATAAATTGAATTTATCCAAACACTAATATTTGGATAAATTCAATTTAAAAGTGTAAGCAATATAAAAAAAAAATTCAATGTTCGAAACGAAACGGTGGTCACAATTTGCCATTATTTTAATAATATTTTGTTAGATTCTAAAGCATTTTATTTTGATAATTTTAAAGTTAACTGAGAAACATTTTATGATGTCTTCGTAGGACAACATGTACCTATACGAAGGGGTTAATAATTTTACATACTTAACTTGAAAACGAACTGAAAATCAGCTATCCAGTTGGAAACAGACTTTTTAATGCACGCAAGCAACTGATGTGATCAAAAATATTGAGCCAATGAAGCAAACTGCTAGTATACCAGAAATATATACCAAGGTACAGTGTAGGTGTAGTATACCGAGGAATAATTGTAAGATTCTGAAGGTCCGAAAGGCTGCGATGGGCTGGTTGAAAGAATAGCAGGTGACATGATAACAAAGATCATAATCATGCAGCGTGGAAAGGTTTAAAAGTTAGGATTAAGAGTCGATGAAGAGCGATTATGGAGGAGGTCAAATCCCAGCCTAGAATGCAGTTCCATGGAAAAAATGAGATGTTATTTAACGTATTCATATACGTATTTATCATATTAAATCGGATAATACTCAATCATTTGAAGTAAGCCAACATTACTAGTGTAGCAGGCAAGGTAACCAAATATATGTCTTACTTTCTTAATGATATGTTGTATTTACTTTGCCAAATTTTATATGCATACTCTCGGTACATTTATCCGATATTTGAAATATTACGCAACACTCATAGTAAGTAACTAGGTGAAAATGTATACTGTGAATATTAATTTGGAAGAGTAATACGTCAGACTGTTAGACATTATTTATCTGTGTAAGTAAATAATACATGTAAAAAGTGAACCTAATAAATGTATTATTATGATTATTATTATTGCGATACATTAATTATGCAGCATATTAAAAAGATGAAATGAAAAAATAACAATCCGGAGATGAATAAATTCCAGTATTGATAGGTACAATACACGGGTGTAACAGACCTAGCCCACAACATTTTATGGGTGGATACCTGACTAAATTACGAGTCGAAAATGTTTAAGGAATATGTGCAAATTCTGAACTGTTACGAAAAATATTATTGTTAAAAATTTTTACTAAATAGTGTTAAGCATGAAGTCATAATAAATATTTGCGAAATTGTTCAATTATTAATCTATATCTTTGCTGCAGGCCCTAAACCATCTAACTTAAAATAGTCTTGCCGCTCGAAATTCGATGACTTTTAATAATTTGGAATCAATAAAATATTTCAATTAATCGAAATAATCGCATAATTACAATTTTTGTTTTAAAATGCTTATATCTCTGAGATGTTTAAAATTAGGCACATATCCCTTAAACATTTTTGACTCGTAATTCAGTCAGGTATCGACCCGTAAAGTATTGTGGACTAAGTCTGTTACACCCTGTGTATAGTTATACCAAATGTATTAAAAGTCGATTTCCTGTACAGTTAGGTCGATATAATAAAAGCAGTGTTATCATCAAATATCAAACATCAAAATTAACCATGGCAACCATCAACAAAACATGGAAGCCAAGAATTAAAATACCCCCATGTACATCTAAAATATGTGTCAACTCATCCCCATATCATTTATTTCGATAAATAGTGATTTGTTTTACGTCTTTAAATCCACCTACTAAATTGACACTACTCTTCTAATGTATCAATCGCAAAGAAATTAATTTATTTGTGATATCTGTACTGAAAATGTTATTATACAAAGAGTCAACATCTTTTATAATACAACCCCAGAACACTCTGTATTTCTAACTAAATACGATAATATCCACGCGACTCAATGGGCAGATGCGACTAAATCTTCTCTTTAGAAATAAAATTAAATCTGGGATAACAGATTCAAATCTTACCCGACCACGACGTTTTTTAACATAGATTTTTTTTTTAAATGAATCTATCATTATATAACACCAAAAACCTGTAATCAGCGAGTTCAAATTCCACCTACGGTAAATTACGTATTTAAATCATTTAAAAAATATCTTATTGGGTATTTTTCGGCTTTAATCGGTCAAGTTGTCTTTTTTTTTGTTGATATAATATAATTTCCACATTAAAAAATACATTTTACGAAAGCACCGGTCGTGGGCACGCATCGACCACTAACCTAGCACAGTAAAACTAGGGCGCCGGATTCGAGCGTGAGGTAGGGCCGATGGGTTAAAATAATAATACTGACACAAGAAGTTACTCAGTATGTACAAGCAATCGAATTCACCGTTCACGAATAACGTATTATATCCCATATTTGTATATATTACTGTAGGTACGTTGAAATGTAGGTGTCTGCCTCGAATGTTGTCAAACCAGTCGTACGTATTTATGTAAATATTACAAGTTTTATAAAAACTTGTTCATTAAGATATTTTATGTCAACCGGCAACTATTTTTGCCAAATAAAATTAATGGAATTATCAAACGTTAGGTATAATAATGACGTTAACCTAGCCTAGATATTCTCTGATATCCCCTGCGGTCCGGGTAGGCCTCGAATACTTTACAAATGGAATCATCTGACATCTGAGATTATTGAATTACGACATTTTATTTCAGTTTGTTTCTCTCAGAAGGAGGAATATGTCAAATTGTGTTACTTTCATAAAATATATTATACTGTATAAAACAGAGAATAAATGTATACATTATCAGTAAATACGAAAATCACAATAAAAACTAAACAATAATTAAACCACGTTTTCTCAGAAAATACACTATACTTTATAGAGTGAGTACAATTTGAAATTTAAGGACTATAAAGCAAAAAAATGTGAGTAAAAAGTTGAGAATAAAAATTTAAACACAGAAAAAACGAAGGAAAATGGGACAGGGAATAAAATCTGAGTGATAAGAATAAAAAGATAAATAAAGACCTTCAAAGTTTATGTGTTGAGGTAACTGAAGTATCGAAAATATCTAGTTCTTAAGGGGTGCTCGGTAGAAAAATGTATTTTTTTTTGGCATTGGTGTTGCAATGTGGAAGATTAAATGAATAAAATTGTGAAAAACATTTATTGAAAAATTGATTTATATTGTTCAAATACTTACATTATTTGTAAACGTGTATGTATTATTATCGAAAATGCAACATATTTAACTAATTGTCTTACCATCACACTCTTCCGTCCTGATGCAATCTTCGCCTCATCCACATTCATACATCTTCTTCTGTAAGCTCGATGTATTGTCTAATTAGATTGTAAAATTATACAGCTGTCATTTTTTACAGATTACCCATGACATTGAAATACCATTAGTGTTGAAAGATCGAAGGGTTATTTAGAATAGTTAGAATCATTCAAAATGTATGGAAATCCTCATAATTTCAATAAATAATATTGTCCCTTTTCACTTCATGTAAATAAAATTGTAGTGATAGATACAACTTGTTGAGTTAAATTGTTAGATCGATAATGCCCTTGCAAGGCGAAACGCGTCTCAAGTAAATTAAACGTTAAATCAACTAAATCAAAAAACAAGTGTATTTCCACATATGTTTTAGCAGGTTTACCTGGTCGTGCCACATCTTCCGCGGATGTTCTCTATTTCCGGTGCCATCAACACTTGCCTCATATATCTTTCTTACTATTCTCTCCTCGTTCATCCGTTCCATATGGCCAAACCACCCAAGCGATACATTTTAAATCATATTCACTATGGTAAGATCAGCTTTACATCTCTCCTAATTTCTTCATCATTTACTCTGTCATAAATGGATCTGCCACATGTACGCCTGAGTGATCTCATTTCTACTACATTCAGTATACTTTCGTTCCTCTTCTGCCAGCTCCAGGACTCACTTCCGTACATCAGTGTCGGTGCCAGAACTCCAAATTGTTAACATGTGTATGATAAATTTATCTAGAAATCGAAATATTATATTTAACTTGCGTAAAATACATATTTGACGCAAATAAACCCCGTAAACGTCGTTTGCACAAAGGCTATTGTTGCGAGTACTATGTCGCCTTCCGCATTCATATTATAATTCTTAATATAGGACACGATCTCGTTCTTATGGCTAATTTGCAGTCAAGCCAACCTCAGTCAAAGATACGAGTCAGAATGACAAATAGTTACATTATTTATAAGACGGTATCTGCAACAGAGATGCTGCGTTTTATAAAGAAAACCAAATACGGTCCACGTAAGTCGCCGGGTCACCAGATCAATTAATAAATGCGTGTCGGCGGTCACATACGATACGAGGAATGTTCAATTAAAAATGGCTAAACTGGTATTTGCCAGGTGATTGTTAAAATATTAATTAAAAAATCATAAACGTTAATTACTTACGCAAATTTACACAGAACACTATATAAATAGAAATTACATCATGATAAAAAATCTACTATATATTTCCGTACAAATTTGTAAAATAACTAGAAATAAGTACCGACGAGAATCAATATTTTGTAGATTTAATATTTTGTACAACGTAATTTATTAAAAATTCAACTGTATAAACAAATTATACAATATCAGTACGTTTTTTCATAATCAAAATTATACAATAAGAATAAATAAAAAATGTGAAGCAAAGCAATTTATCCATCACAGTTGAGACACAAAAAATCCTATAGAGAATTTAATTTACAGCAAAAATGTCGACTACCTCCGCATATTCATTTCCCAAATAATGCAATCTGGGGACTGCGGAGTTAGCTAAAGCATGTGTTCTGACAATACCACTGTAATAAAACAATTAATTGTGTCTCGATGACCGCAATGGTGAGTAAATGTCAAGCAGACCAACAATCTAAGGGCAGTATATCATACTATTGATTATTCTGTACAGAAAAATAAGGTCAGTCTTCGCACGTCTCACGGATAATTTTAACAATTTTAGACGGCTAAGGAGATAATCATAATTGATATCCTCAGAGCGTATATTTAATTAAAAATTAATGAATTTAAAAACTTTCTCTGGATTCTTTTAGCCACCGTCGAGTGAATAATGTAGTGAGGCGACCATATAACTGAATTATATTCTACCTGAAGTCTGACCAGAGAAGTGTAGAGAACTTTATAGGTGTGCAGGTCTGAAAAGTTTTTTGCAGTCGGCAAAACAAATCCCATGAATAATTTTACTGTCAAATATTACACTAAGATCATTGATCTTCCTAACTGATACCAAGTCAACATCGCTGATAGAATACGAAAATTTCACAGGATAATTTTTTTTCGGATTACTCAAAGATATTTGAGATTCCTTAAAAATAAATGACTTTCGAATAATGGAACGATAGATGTATTAATTTGAAAAAGTTTAACATATGGGTTCGAAACTTTGTCGTCAATACACCGTGGTGCTAAAGCATAATCGGTTAATGTACGTTCTCCGAAATGGAAGCGATCCAGGTTCGAATCCCGGTAGCAATAACAATATTTTTCGATAAAATTTGTTTTATATGTATATCTTTCTAATTAATACATTTAATTTGTATTCATTTATACGTTCGTTGTTACAAATAGTTGTATTCATAAATTCAGCCTCACTGGGCTATGCTCGTGCCATTTTAGATTCGTAAACAAGTTCTCAAATATTCAGCCATTAATTATTAATTTTGTTTATCTTATATATCTGTAGACAAAGTTATTTAAATAATACCTACGTAAAATAATTTGTCATTAAACCTACAAAATTGTCCAAATTATAATTTTAATTATTCATAATGAAATTATCATTTTGTTATGGTATAAAAATATATATTTTACTTATCTATCATAAAATTATGACTATTTTGTTGGATATTCGGAGGCGATAAAGAAAATAATAATCAAATACAGGAATGTCATTACTAATATTGACGCAATACATGTCAACGTAACATCTGGAAATAATGAAACGATCAAACGATCAACTGTTTGACCTCCGAGCGCCCACGCGATTCACGTCGCAAGATGGCGGCGTGGTAAAATTATTTAAACAATGTCATGACCAGCCGGGAGTCTCCTCACTTTGCTAATCACCACCCCGCGCTGACTGATTAAAGGGTGAACACTAGCGAACATGCAAATCATAAACCACGATACACCGAATGCATCTTTAGAGCGGTATCGTGTCGTGTCGTGTCCGCGAGCGAGAGGAGTCACCCGTACGGTGGCCCCGATAGTGCCGACAGGGGCCTCGCCTCGTGATGACGAGGGTCACGGGTTCGAATGGTGGAATTTTTTTGCGATTAAAATGGCGAGATGATTTTAGTACCTTACTAAATGGTATCTAGAGAGATAGATAATGTGTGACGTGCGTAATCGAACGGTCGGCGATGAACAGACAAATCAGATATGGCAGAGGCTGTGTTAACTGCATTGATTGCGATTAACAAATCAAAATAAAAAAAATTCACAGTTTATAAATAATCTTAGTAATCTCTAATTAAATAATAGAATGTTTAATTTTAAACCAGTTTATTATGTACATATTCTAAAGTCAACTAGTTTCAGTAGGTCCCAACCTTCTTCAGGACAATATAGTATATAGACTAACCTAAGTACAGATATTTAAATAGAAGGTTACGAAGACAGAGCAATAGCATATCAGAGTGGGACAGATATCAGGTAGGGGTGGGAGAGAAAGGTAGGAATTACAAGGGAACAACTTTAATATCGGACTATTGAATAAATTTATTTGGTTATTTAGTATCTGGCTAATATTATTGATTTTTTAATTTATTTATAATGCTTATAAATTGTTAAGACGTAAACCTATTCCAAAAAAATATATAAATAATCTGTTACAATGTGTCAGCTGATCTTATGCGTGAATTTTTAAGGAAGAATTAAAAACATACATTTTTTATCTCATATAGGTATAATATATGGTCAACATTTGTAGTTATTCAATTTCATATTGTTATTATAGACTTTGATCATGTTTTAATGTCAAATCATTTAATGTTTCTATTATCTTAATGGTGAATCGGTTCTACATTTAAAAAAAACCCACATGCAGTATTTCATAATAATTCTCATATAATAATTCATAATAATTCATATAATAATTCATAATAATTCTCTATAATTCATATATTAATGGGCCAAATGAGTGGTTCTAAAGGCACAGTACAAGGCACACCAGGGATAATTTTCCACGGCAGTCAACAAAGGCCTAACAGGAGGTGGGTGAATGGGAACTTGCAGGATGCGTTGGAGGCTTATTCTAAATATATGATTCTAGAAGAAGTTTCTAGAAACTTCGTGAAATGATTTTAGATAGTTTTCAAGTTTCAATCCTTGCAACGTTGAATATATCACTTATATTTAATATACATATACGCGAATTTCATATGTACGTTGTGACATTATAAATTAGGGTCACGTTCGAAATTGCCCCGTCTATTGCCAAGACAAGAGTCTATTGCCAAGAACCTAGAAATCACAAATAATTGCTCTTACGTTGGTATCGCAATCCGTTTTCAAGGTTATAAAAACGGTCACAGCCTATGGTTCTTTTTCAAATTATCAAGCAGAGCTGTCAGATAAGAGCGGGTCAATAGCCGCGACCAGCATTTCTAACATGTAACTGTGTACGATCCAGTATAACCAAAGGGTAAATATTTTATATTATTCAATCACTAGTATACAATTTACTATAATTTATTAATCTAATCGCAAGGTGAACAATCTTTTCAGGAAACGAGATGTTTCCCTTTGGCTTCTCTCTTGGTTTCTTCGCCTCACTGTAGGCTACATTTTTGATGCGATATGATCATCTACAATTCTGCTTACAGATCTTATCGCGTGGGCCTGATTGCTAATAGAATTTGTAAGCCAAGGAGATGGGATGCTCGGACCGGAGGGATGCCATCTAGTGAAACATTTGGTTGTCACCTGCCTGCCTGAAGAACGTCGAAATCGAGCCCAACCCGACGAAATGACGATTAGTTAAAGTGGATCGAATCTTTATTTCATTTCATATCTTCATGTTTCTTTTATGATTAGATGCCATTTCTATAATAAATAACACCTATATATTTATCATCTCCAGAAATTATTTATAAATTTTTCCCAGTTTAGGATGAAGGCAGAATGTGACAACGTATGATTCTCGACGTAAAGGATATATATATATACTTATTTGAATGTTAAGTTAGGTTAAAAATGATGAGAACGAAGGCTTCATAGATGTGTAAGTACAAGACGCCGAGCGTGACTCGATCTTATTATAAAAAGGTAACAATTTGCTCTATTATTCTATTTCCCACATAATTTCTTCTCTTCAAATTGCCAATTGTTTTTGTCGACTTTCTTGTGTGTATTTTATGGGTCTTGTCAAAATCACCGGCACTGCAGACAATTTAGAATTTTGATTATGAAAATATTGAAAACTGTTCGAGAATCCGGGAACCGATAATTGAAATTTTATTAAATTTTGGATATTGCTTCTAAATTTTAAAAACCTAACTAACTTACCATCGCGCCAATATTTAATTGATTCCAAATTATATATTGAAAACGAAAAATAAAAGGTCTTCAGTGACTTTGTGTGAATGATTATGTACACTAGTTAGGGTCAGCAATAGGAATTATTTGTGTCAGTAGGATGTGTACGCTGAGAGATGAGGACCCCATCTATACCTCCTCGCTACTCCCGTATGTAATGGAAAAGTTACCAATTTATTGATACGATGTTGCGTGTACAGATAGAGCGAGTTGATAGTGTGAGTGAAACAGTACTTAGCGAGGTGCGTGCAAGTAGATGTGTTCGAAGAGCTGGTCAAGAGAAGAGTGGTTGGTTCTAGGTTTCCTAGGACTGGTTGCGGCGCGACGTATTGTTGCCTGATATTCTGCGGGTGCCACTTGGACTGTATGGCTGTTGAGTGATTTCTTACGCGGCCATGTCTGTGGGGCGCGAGCTGGTCCACCACAGGTCATCGAAATTCGAACAGCCAGACTTTGTTGTTACATGATTTAGGACTTGAAGCAAAGATCTATAGGGTCGATTTCAATTGCCTATAGGGCAAATACCTATTTTGAATTTCGACGACTTAAAATTTAACATGATTTTGTAAAAACCTCATATAATAATATTTTCCATAACGGTACAAAATTTGAAGTAAATTTTAATCATGGTAAAGTAACTTTTTACTATCGCCCGTGGTAAAAATCGTTTGTGGGTTGTTTGAACGTCAAATTTACTATTATCAAAGCATAGATGAGATGTTTATAAGCGCGACATACAATCATGAAATGTGAGGTCCATAATCAAAAGCAGACATCTCCACTTTACTTGTTTTCGAGTTTGTCTGTGTTTGAAATTATTGTCTATTAGACACATCAGTGATTGAAGTAGCAAGCAAATTTCAAATGCGTTTTTATATGAAATTCAGCAAATACTAATCTAATTTCGATAGACTAGCTTCGTAGACATTAATTTTCTTTATATTTATACATACTTAACTCAAAAACCATATAAACTGGGCATGTCTGATTTTGATTCTACACCTCACAAATACGCTTTATCTACGAATTTTTTCGCCTCTGCGTTCGAAATCTGTCACTTTGGTGGTGAATTTTTTCAGATTATGTGCTAATGTATATTAAACAACGCGTTCATAATCGGACGAACTATCATTGCTAAAATAGCGGGATATTTAACGATTCATTGTCAGGTGACTTTTGGAACAGCTGTGACGAGTCCGCCATATTTAAACATCGATTCTCATTTTTACTATCGGACATCGGAGAGTAAAATGAGTTTACTACGGGATATACTTCCGAGAAGAAAATTTTTTTTTACTAACGATCAAACGACTCGTTCTCGGAAAGAAATGATTTTTATTAATTTTTTTTAGTAATGTAAAAATTTACTACTGATAACACAACCGGCTCTTAGTCTGTTACACTTATATATATGCAACAGATGATTGATATATTATGAGAGATCTTACACTTATTTGCTGACTGTTTATAATTCAATGCATCATATGTACCTCCACGTATTAGCTCGATTGCGCGTTGGATAAACTTCTTTGTGACATTTCATACTTAATTAGTCGTGTTAATTACTCGCTACAATTCATTTCAGAATTCCTTCATTGGCGTCGATATTGTTCGCCGTAATGCTTTTAATTACGCTCAACAAAAAGAAGGTCGCCATCGCTATTGTGTGAACAACAATACCATTTTAAAAAATAGTACCGATTATATAGTTGTTGCGTACAAAGGCATACATGCCGGAAGAATTCAGGGTGCGGAAGGAATTTAGCACTCACCGCAATACGGATTATGCTGGCACCTCCAAAATGTGGACTGTATGTTTAAATTCACTATTTCGTCTTAGGTTCTTTTAGTCGACGACGAGTTAAGCCGAAAAACTACGAAAGGGTGGGGGAAGGGGGTAGGAAGACACAATACATTATTTTTGTTCAAGAATTATTAGTATTACTATTAAATATTAAATAAGAAGACAAACTTCTTTGGCGTAATATTTTTCCTTTATATTATATTAACAATTTCAAAAATCGATATTTTATTTTAAGGGAAATCATTGGTCCTACAGAAACGTATTGAAGAACGATGACCAAAAAATGTAAATATTAATAATATTGAAATTTTTCCAAAAATTTTGTATCATTAAGTAAATTTCCACATCTTTCATCATCTAACAATTTAAGTTAGGTACTAGATTATACAGAGAATAAATCTAAATTAGTTTATTTTAAATTGAATTTAAAATAAACTAATTTAAAATAATTCGACATGTGGTTTTAGTTAGTTTATTTAACATCTTGATGAAGGAAATTATATTTTGTAGTGTATTAAATTTCGTACTCATAAAAGTGGTTAAAAACACAGTTATTTATATTAAATCGAATAAAAACCACAATGTAAACTAAGCAATAAATATTTTAAAAGTTCAATAGTCTTACGTTATGTTATCATGGACCGCAAATGATGAGACTACATGTGACAGATTATTTCAATCTGTTCTGGACCGTTTACCGACTCAGTATTGCAGAAATCTGTTCCAAATACCGAAACGTTTGATCTCTCTTTTGAGAAGCCGTCCAAATGGACGGGAAACTGTCGCATTTCTAATGGCTCACCCAAAATTATACATCGAATAGCGGTAAAGAAACGTGTAATTGAGACAATTCCATGTTCTAGATGCGAGATGTTATCCACTGCAACAGAGAAAGTAAAACGTTTAATAGTGATTGTTCTAACATGTCTTTCTTAACAAATTCGTCTTTACTTTCAAACGAAACTCAATTATTTCTCCGAGATAACACGCTGGAACGTGGATTCGAAAGGCAGTACGTATTTAATCCCTTCACCTACTTTCTATATACTATGATAGTTAATAAAAAAATTTATGAATTGATTTCACCGATAAATCAGAATTATACGATCAATTATTATCAAGAACTTGATCAATACAAAAACAAAGTATTTTGAATTAACAGACGAATCAAACTGTAAATTAATCACGTTTAATATATTTAATAAAGTTCATTCAAGTACGGTACAATTAAAATTGTACAGCTAGTGTAGTAAATATAATTTTTTTTTAAATGGCGAAAGTGCGCTAATACACAAACGTCAATGGGTTCAAAAGATATATTTTATTACTAATATGTAAAGATAGACTACCGCAGTCATTAACCATTATCCAGGCTTGCAAATTGATTGACAATTTTCATGAAAACTTGACAACTTTTAATAGGAATCTGCTGTCGATTTTGAGATGTTCCTGCGTGTAAGGATATCATTGTGTTTACAATCTTTTATTAATAATTGTTATAAATTATGATTGTAGATAATAAAAATGTGATTTTCCATTTCATATGTTCTCCGATGCAACGCAATGGTAGTTATTAAAAATGTGTTTGTGTCATAAATTTCGAGTATGCGTGTTGGCAACCATTGTGCATTATTTTGTTACCAACAAAACTAAACAAGCTACCCTTCCCAAGTCCAAAACCATCATTATAACTACACGAAAAACCTTGTAGTCCTTATATTACTCGAGCCAAATATAACCAAGATGTAACCAAAACATAACCAAATATGTATAATGTTTTAAGCTTCATGGAACAATTCGTAATTGATTAATATGATTTAAATGTTATTAAATATCGCCGCCAAATGAATACCTCAAGATGACCGATGCTGAGTTGCTTCTAATAAACGCGTGACGATATAACGACTAATCTACGTTAGTACGCCCACAATTACATATCAAAGTTGGTTCATCTTACCAAGCAATTAATTGACGTAGCAATACGTCAGGACCAAACTTGAGCGAACTTACAGACTACACTCCAAAAACTACGATTGGAAATACAAATTTGTGATTTGAAATGGACCGAAAAGTAATCCGACCGAACCGACCTGTATCGTCTGACTAGACGTGACACTCGATGAAATGTTGGATCAATGGATCCAAAAAGAATAGAATGCTACGATACGATCAGAAACGTTGGACAAAAACGCGATCAAGTCGAGGACCGTTATACACCAGCGTTCCCTGAATTTGCTTTAATGTTTATTTTTCTGATTAAGTCATACAAATTTAATCAGAAGGTAAATGATACGATTTTTATTATTTAAAATTTTATAATGAAACAATATGAATATACCTATTATATAGTTTTAGAAACAAATTATTATTATAATTACAATTATGGAGATATGACGACGTTGTAAAAGAAAGATAAATTATGGACCGGCACGTGTGTTGTAAGAATCAGAAAGTTAAGTGTGTAAGCGCCTGGTGTCCCCCATATATTGGAGATCTTGACGGGAAGGTAGCCGCGAGAGGAGTGATATGACGCGCAAGGGACGGCCTCCGGGCGGCGGCATTGCATTGGCACATACTGGGGTCGACACCGGACATGTATTTAAGATTGACAGGGGCTCTGTTTTTACGCCCAGGTATCAGGAAGGTACGTTCAGGGGTCGTCAGAGGTGTTGATGATTGTGGAGGCTTTTGACCTCCTCACAATTTTTATTTGTATCAAAAAATAATAAAACCGCACTATTATTGTTATATCTTTATTATTTATACTATCTGCTCACACAAATCGTTGTAATAGTAATAATAATACAAAATATCATACCTTTTGTCACAATGTCTTTGATACAGTGACTCCTATATAAAATTATCAATAGCATGTTGGACTAGCCTGAATTGATACAAATGGTTTCGTATAAAGTACCAACTCAAACGAGACAACATGAAGTGTTCTTGGTAGATACACATAGAAAAAATTTGTGCTATTAACTCGCCAATATCGCGGATGCATCGGCTTGGTAACAAGTTGAATTTCGTTGACATTTTTCGTTGCAGGAGCATACCTGAACTGAAGAAATATTTGTACGTAAATTTTACTTTTTTTATGTTATATTTAAACTGTTATATTGAAATGTTAATTAAAAATGTACTAAGATATTAAAATAAAAAATATAAATAAATGTTTATTTTATAGGAAAAATGCAAATTTGTTCCTAAAATACATATATATATATATATTGGATACTGTCATTATGAGAATAATTTTGCAGAGCAGATTACATAATCTAATTTTAACAAATGTCTAAATGAAACAGGTTTAGAGATCGTCTAAAGAAAAAAAAAAGCCTTTTGAGGTCTGTGAAGCTCACCGATTACCTTAAAGCGTAAAAGGTTTTTTTTTAAACTCGTTAATTTATTACAGCGATCGGAACAGGTAAAGAAATTGAACGTAGTCACAACACAAGCGCGTCGAAACGATAAAACTACTGGTGGCGTATTCCTACCCGAAAAATGCATAATTATTCAATCATATTTTAAATTTGTATTTCGACAATGTAGTTTTTTTTTTTTAATAATGTCTATCATAAAATACATTAATCGATAAATGTATCGGTTGCCAATCATTCGTTGGCTATTAAATTATTATATTTAATAATTTCGTATTTAGTCATTATACCGACATTATTGTAATCACAGAAGATTTGTAATAGATAAATGAAACGATAAATTTGCGGTCAGACATTTCTATTTAGTGAAATATTAAAGGAAAAGTAATTTTGTTCTTAACTTTATCCTTATTACGTATTGCGTTACCTCATCTATTTATTATCAATGACTTATTAGTCGTCTTGAATGGTGTCATTTGCAAGTAAAAAAAATATTCGCCAATGTAGCCAATTCAAAATGTCGTACGCGTTTTTAATATCTCTAGGTTAAAATTACTTGAATATTTCTTTTATATATTTAATAATATTGCGTAAATTTATGTTCAATTTTAAATGAAGTGTACATGTACATTTTTATTTATAAGTATAAAAATAAGAAAGAAAAAAACTTATTTTAGCGAAATCGTACGAGACGACTGGTAAATACGAGTATATTGACATCTGTCATCTTTTCTTGTCTGTGTTGTCTAAGTCGTTGTTGGTAAGTTCTTACCATATAATGAAGCACTTTCTTAATCGCAATATCAAAACGACATTTTTTGGTTATGTTTACGATCTAAGATTTTTCAAAATCTGCAGAGAAAACTATCCATCCGATTCCGTCTTTACTTAAATGCATATTATACTGATAAAATAGAATTTTTGTGTTTATTATTGTCTATCCGCGATTCTTATACATTATCTAGATATTATTTTTATTCGTTGACTTACAAAGGTGGAATAATTTTAATTACTTCGAGATTTTATTTATCATTTTATTCATTGAATGTTGTGAAAGCTCTATCATTGAAATATGGATTCTATTGGCCGCAAAGCTGGCAAAATAACCACCCGCAGGGCCTAGCAGTAAGCAGTCGGCGATAGCCGATTGCTTATCTGCTAGTTATATATATACATATATATTGTGGCCACAAAATAGTTTTTGTTTGAATTTCCCTGTGCATATGGAGCTCTGAAATTATTGAAAAGTTGGTCGGAGATACGCAACATAACACCCCCAGAACGAGCAGTAATTTCGAAATATTCTTACCGGTCGGTGGTCTTTCCTTAGGGTAGCATATCCTGAAGAGTCCCCGCGTCCTCGTGTAGTAGTAATATTTCGAGTTGAGGTGCTGAAGCAATGTTTGCGAACTGGCGTCATTTGTTTTGGCAGCGAAATTCTAAACAAAAAGAAAAAAAATTTAACTATAAAAAAATATATATTTTTCATAATTAATATTTTATATTGTATTGTTTCAAAGATATCAGATAAACAACTAATTAGACACCTGGACGTTCGAGAAACTCTTCGTTGGATTCTCAGTTATGCGTCAATCTACTTTAATATTAAAACAAACGATGCTGGGACTTTATCTGATAAAAGAAAATATTACAAGAAAAAAGAGTAAGAAATAAGTATTTTTTAGAATTATTACTTTTAATAGATATATTAAATGAATTAAAACTGTCATGATCGTTAAACGAATGACTTACCGGATTAGTGCACTTGTAGGTTTTCTCTACCTTTGTATGACATTTAATATAATATGCAGGGGCGTGCACTGCATACAAGCAAAAAAACTGTGTATTACTAAAGATTCTGGACAATAATAACAAATTATTATCTTATGATAATACCCTATAAAATTCTAGCCGTTATTACCCGGATTAGTGAAACCCATGGCTGTATTTTTGTCTAGCCGTCAACAGTATGAAAAATTGCGAATTATTTGTATACAACTTCATTGCCATTCGTCTCCGCATTTTGCTAGAACGCACGCGTCGGTCGCGTCTAACTTGTTTGTTCAATCCGTATGTGAAACGTACTAAACTATATATTTTCTTACTCAATCTATTAGGCATCTTAAGGCTGTCGAAATTTATCTTTTATTCAAACAATTTGTTCATAATTCGACACCCATACTGAAAACTCCATGTGAAAACACTTTTACATATTTGCTTCGCTCACTAAACTCATTTCCGCAGTGCATTTTAATGGACAAGTTTTATTTTCTGTTTATCATTTGTAGTGTGTGAGAGAGTATAATACATATTCAAGTTGATTATTACCTTTAGTTAATACATCAGTACCTACAGATATATATTTTAATTAATAGTATAAATTCAATCTGTTTCTGTTTTTACGAATTAGTTTTTAGTTAAGTTTTAGACTTTGTAAAACACCGCGACAAACACGGATCGGGAACTTTTTATAACGATGTTATGACGATAAAAAAACAGACGAATTGAATTGGAATACAAATAATTTTCTTTAGTATTTAACACTACACTCACACGCTGCAGTAAATGATTGGGCCTTTTTCAAGGCCGCCCCGGATGTACATAAGCTGGTTGTTATTTATATTATTCAGTTTTGATATATCCGGGGCGGCTAAGAGAGTTATCTTCTGCTCTAAAAACCCACGCGCATACTATATATATAAACATATATATATGCAAACGAGATAACCGCATCCGGTTTCCGTATAGTCACGTAAACGTCGTCGGTAACAGCATAACCTAAGTTTAAGCCTACTGCACGCCACTGATAATATGTTATAAGTTATTTTGCCGAGGGTCAGTTTTAATCATAGTCGACGCCTCGAGCCAAATTACATAGTCCATAATAATAATAATATTGGATAATTTTTATAGCTCCATTTTATGTGTAAATAATTTCACATAAAATCTTCAGTCCTACACTACTTTGTAATTAAAATTAAAAATTGTTATTTAAACTTATGGAAATGATTTTTTGAAAAGGTGTGTCTTTAGTATTTATTTTTAAAAAATCTCTGATGCACTGTTTCATATGACGGAGGGCAAAGAGTTTCACGCTTTTGGGCCTGCCACCGCAAATGTCCGTTCACTAAACTTAGACTTCTGGCGACGGCTGGTCGGTTCTACAACCCTGAGAGTTTGACGTCTACTATTAAAATTATCTGGAATGCAAAGCTCTTGAAGATACAGAGGCGCCATGCTGATTGTCGCCTTGTAAATCATCCTGTCGGGGAAACGGAGCCAATTTAGCCATCGTCAGATCTGGTGTGGCACGCTTAGAAAGAAGACAAATTAAACTAAATGTATCTTCACGGACCGAAGTTTTAAAAAAAGGCTAAATCGAATGAACCCCGTTGTCGCAGAATATAAATTACACGCTGTTTATAATCGCATTTACTAGACCACAACGACAATCTACTAAAAATATCAAGAATTGTTACTTTCATTTCTATCAATTATTTCTGTGATTTCACGAATTTGAGATTTAAACCGAATTCCCACCGTGCAATAAAAACGCGATAATATCGCTGAACACAATCGAGTGATTTTTTTGAAAACGGTCCATTCAGTGATGGCAATTTTGCTCTCAGCGATAAAACAACAAAGGGAGAAATTATGCAATAAAACAGAGCCAGTCGTAACACTGACTCAGGACTACTTTGTTGGGCAATTTTGTTTAACTTGGTAGGATTACCATTTTGTAGAACTTCAGACGCAACGTATTTATGACTCCTCGTAACAGAATATTAATTTTCATTCCCAGTAAGGGATACCATATCTGACGCAAGATATTTCGCAACAAGGAGTTGATCGCAAAATAATAATTAATACAATAAATATTCAGATCTGCATGGAACGCTGTGAACTTCATCCGAACTGAAAACAAATATTGCAACGTTCAAAAATCTAAAAATAAATGTCGCCCCGTTGATGATAATTTAGATATTCTATAACGGAAGATCTCACAATATTTTCAAAAAAAAATTTTTTTTTTCTGCATAAATAATAAAGGTGCTGAGAAATAACGCGTGAAGAAACGTCAAACTGATTACCATATTGTATAAAAGGGTACGAAGTATTATGCCTGCCTATAAACCGTCCCAAATTCTTTCATCCCTTATGTCTCATCAATATTTCTTTAAATTATTTTTTTAATTTTATTATAAAAAATCTCTTCCGGCACTAGTCACAAGAATCTGGCAGATTTCTTATGTAAAATACAAATTAAATGTATTAATTAAAAGATATACATATAAAATCAATTTTATCGAAAAGTATTGTTGTTACGCTGCCGGGATTCGAACATGGATTTCTTTCCAAACCAGGGAAGGTGTATTATCCAACTATGCTACAGCCACAGTACTTTTGACGACTAATTTTCGAACCTATATGTTACACTTTTCAAATTAATACATCTATCGTTCCATTATTTGAAATTTTTTTCGATAAAATTGATTTAATATATATATATAATCTTTCTAATTAATACATTTAATTAGTATTTAAAATATCACAGACTTATGTTCTGAATAATTACAACTTCACAATGAGAATGTGTTCTCCTTAATACTACTTTTTATATTCAACATTAACAATGAAAATAATATCAATTTTAATTCCAAGTATAGAGAACTCGCCAAGCACTTCTTAAAAAAATCATTGTTTTGGTGAACTCCCGTGCAATATTATGACATAATATATCTTGGCAACTTCACAATAAGAATGTGTTCTCCTTAATGATTTCGTACGTGTATGAAAGGAAAGGATATTTTCAGTTTTAAGATACCTTGTAGGCATTTTTTTCACTTTTGTCTCTAGATTGTAGTTTTTGAACAGCCGCCAGTTTGAAACAAAATGGCAGATTAGGTTAGTTGACGAAGTTGAAATGTAGCAGGTCGATAAAATATCTTAAACGGATAAACTTTTTAAATGAGGGTGGTTTGGAATTCATCTGGTGCTTTGAAATATTTCAGAAATTGCGTCATGAGACTCTATATAAGAGGTAATTTTTATTTAGCGGATTGCCGTGGTTTATTAATGACGTGACGCGACTCATTTATTAATATCGAACAAATAACAAAATATTTTTATTTCGTTTGGCAGAAACAAAAAATCTTTTACACACAAATACTCTGACAAACTGTTTAAACAAAAATTGTTTAATTATTACATCAATAAGGCTGAAGTCGAATACTAAATTCAAAATATTTTCTTAAACTGATTAAATTTGTTAATTTTCTTCGTGTGTCACCTTAAATAAATACTTTAGAAACTCCGTATAGCTATCCCAATACACGAGCGAGACAAAATGTACTAAAATGAACTAAAGTAAGGCGCTTACTTTTCACGATAGATAACATAATCATAAGAACAGAGACATCTTTGCTATATTCTGAGAAATACATAGTACATTATAGAAAGTTAGTCCCACTTAAAAAAATAAGATATAGATGGTTCCGTGGGGGTTATTGAAAATAGATTGTTCCAGAATAATTTTCTTCGTGATTTTCTTAATGGAGTTTCAAGTCAAAATGTTCTACCCGTGCGGCACCCGGTACGTCAGCTTGCATAGCGTGGGAGTGAAATAAAATGTATTATCGAAAGTAGTTTAAATACCTTCGCTATTCTAACGGATGATAGTTGAAAACCTTGATTAGCTGATCACTTTTTCCTTCACTTCATTGCATACCTGAATTGCCAATATCATTGGTAAATATATCTATTCACCACAACATGCCTAAGTAAGTACAATAAATATCGATTTTATATCCGGCATAAATAATTCTTTTCGTCATGTTTACTATTGCATTTGTTTTTTTATTCTACTCATTTAATTTACTAGAGACGCGTTTCACCTTGCAAGGGCATTATCAATGTAACAATTTAATTCAACAACTTGTATTTATAACCATAAAGGGTGACAGCTGTACAATTTTATTTACATGAGGTAAAAAAGGACAACATTATTAATTGGAATCCAAGGATTTTCATACATTTTGAACCATTCCGTTTCAACACTAATAGTATTTTAACGTCATGGGTAATTTGTAAAACAGGACAGCTATATAATTTTACAATCTAAGAAGACGATACGGCAAGAGAGACATTTTTGGTATTCTGGAATTTATATAATGTTTCCTCAGAAATCCAATGAATAATGTTGTCCCTTTTCAACTCATATAAATAAAATTGTATAGCTATATAAGATAAATTGTTAGATTGACAGTTTGCCCTTGCAAGGCGAAACGCGTTTCGAGTAGAATCAAAAAACGAGTGTTTTATTTTCATATATGTTGCGTTGTTAGAACTTTTTTAAATCAAACATGTCAAAGATGCTTTGAAATATTTGCTTCACGACTAACGCTACACGCCTTGTCGACGTTTCGACATAATGTACTGCGGCATTTTTCACTGCACGCAGCCTCTCTTGTAAAGTACCGTTTTCCACTGCAAGATATCTAGTTTAGACGGTCATCTTGAATAAAATTATGAGGCACACAATCTTGATGCATACATATAAAACGTAGTTTCACGAATACCTTTAAAACAATATAAAAAAAAATTGCATTCAAAAATTAAATCAAGGATAAAGCCGGCACATTGTCCAAAAAAACAATGGCGTGAACTGATTTAAATTAGCCTTAATATAACTTCTATCAAAGTATTTTTTTAAAATAACAATAATATTATTAGGTACCTACTTTCGTAACATATTTTTTTCTTCTAAAGTACGCTGACAGTTGAGGTAAAAGTTTATTTTTGAATTTCATGGATGGGTAGCCTCGCGGTACAGTTGACTGCCGCTGAAGGTCTTCCATCCGAAATTTGAGAAAATTCGTGAGAAATAAAAAAAAATTAACTGACGAGACTCGTACAAAAACAACATTGTCTATTATTCGGTGTGTTAGTTTCATACGGCGAACAAGCAATAAAAATTGACGAATCACAAACAATGAACAAGCAAAAAATAATTCATTGTTGATTATATATTAACTATTGAATTGATAAGACAAAAATCATACACAGGTAAATCATACATTCTATGAAAACCAGAATTCAAATGTCGAACAATGCATCGAGTATCATAACAATGGTATTAAAAAAATATTGCGCGTGACCAAGTGCTCAAAAAATATTCTCATTGCGAGGAGAAAAATATTAATGCGGTACTCTCGATTATCCGGGGTGGTGGGGAAAAAATTAACCCAGTTTAAAAAACCCCGGATATAAAATGTGAGTCCAAATTTATTTTATGTTACGCATTATCAATTCTGCAGTTTAATTTCGTTGTGCACGTAATGCAAACATTACCGTCCCGATTTACTTGCAGTCTGATTGATTCGACCCCAGAAAAGAGCAAAATATGATTGTGCTATTTAAATTATTATTTATTTTTTATATTTATCGCATTTAGCTATACAATTTTATTTACATGAGGTGAAAAGGGACAACATTATTCATTGGATTTCTGAGGAAACATTATATAAATTCCAGAATACCAAAAATGTCTCTCTTGCCGTATCGTTTTCTTAGATTGTAAAATTATATAGCTGTCCTGTTTTACAAATTATCCATGACATTGAAATACTATTAGTGTTGAAACGGAATGGTTCAAAATGTATGGAAATCCTTATTATTCCGATTAATAATGTTGTCCTTTTTAACCTCATGTAAGTAAAATTGTATAGCTGTCCCCCATTATAGTTAAAATAGAAGACACCACATAGGATACGGACAGGCTAAGGTTCATCTATCAAAAGCTGGGAAATGTCATCCACTGATTCAAAAATATGCCTTTAATTCTTGTAAGGGTCCATAGTGTCTGCAAGGTCAAAAGCGCGTGTTATCACGCTTATAGCTTGGCATGCCATGCAAAGTTTGGCATTTTAAAGCGCTCATGACATTTAAAACGTTAACTTGTTTTTAAAAACCACTGGGTTATTTATATTCACCAACCGGTTTCAGAAAATACATTTTCCTTGATCGGGATGATAAAGAAACTAGTTAAAATCATGTGTCAATATGTTCTTGTGTTGGTTAATTATTAATGATTAATTTTTTATTTATAATAATACAAAACATTTTGCTTAAACCACTATTTAATGATAAATCAAGATGTTTCGATACCTATGGTATCTTCTTCAGGAAACAATGTATACTAAAATTAAAAATACAAGCATAGATAAAAATTAAACTATAAAAGTATAAGTGGTGGGTAACTAAGTAGGTACTAGAAAACAAATTTAAAAGGTTGAAAAAGAATTAAGGAGCACTTGAGATGCCTAAATAGCAACAACTATTCTGAATTCGCCAATTACTTTTGGGAAACAAACCATTCTTTTGACATAAACAAGGGTTTAGAAATTATACATATAGAGGTTTACAGTGAGATAAATTTTAAATTTTAGAAATAAGGAAAAGTGTTAATAGCAAGTTGATTATTATTAATAACCAAACCCTTTTTGCAAATAGTCACCTTTTAAATATGTTTTCATAGTAGTTCCTACTTATACTTTTATAGTTTTGTTTTTATTTTTAATTTTAGTATACATTGTTTCCTGAAGAAGATATCATTGGTATCGAAACATGTAGAATAATCAATAAACAGTGGTTTAAAACAAAGTATTTTGTCTTATTATTTACATCAAATGTGACCACTAAGTACTTTAGCTAATATTGAAGACATTTTTTATTCGTTCTCAATGGTGATCCTTTTGAATTCGCGCGGAAAGATATATTGCTTGTTACGAAACAGAACCGCTGAGATTTTTTTCACGTATCGCGCGTACTGTAAATACAAGAATTACTGCGGAATGTCTATACCCCTTCCCCTCACACTTGATCCGCTGCCGCCCCCAACGTCCCACAGCTGACGGCAGGCTGGTGTGAAGCAAAGTGCGCTAACCTCGGCAGAGAGACGAGAGTACCTGCCCACGGTGCCCACGGACTCTGTATTCACTGACAAACGACCCGACTGACTGTCGTCTGTCCTGCAAAAGTGACGAAGTAAGCTCCTTTGTTGTCCAAGTGAGTTTCCTTTTTCAGGGAGTCGATATTCGCGTATCTACTTATTAATTCACAATTCGTTTTCAACGCGACACCTCACAATAATAATAAATTTCTTTTCCAGGCTTAAATAACCTACGGACTAATCATACAAGTAATATAATAAACATTTAATAAAATTGTAACAATTTTTATGTCGTGTAGTTTTTCTGAATACAGCTGAGCCATTTAAATTAAAAATTTCAATTTAGTTAATAATTCGTGTCCTCGGAACATCAAAATATTATCAGACATTTTATAATACATACAATTTAAATATTGAACTTAAAAGTTTTGAATATTCTTTTTTTTATTATCGATTGATTTGGCAGTCACTTCGTGGTATAACATATTATTATTTTAAAAATAAATATTTTTTTTATTTTTCGCCGCCCCAATAGCCAAATGCATTTAATTTTAGTTCAAATTACACCTGTAGGTGGGAAGGACTGCTATTCTTGAAACTAGTGATACTATTGAACTATTGAACTAGTGATACTATTGAACTATTGAACTAGTGAAACTATTGAACTAGTGATACTGAAAACTAGTGATACTACTATGAAACTAGTGATGTATATTTATTTTTATTTTTCGATTTCTTCGGTGCGGTTGGGATGATTTTATTAGAATAATGGTGATTCCTGACATGTTATATTATACACATTATTCCTATATTTTAATTTTATAAAATCAAAAAATTATGCAAGGGTTACTTTCTTTTCATGTCATATCCTACACTACTATGAAATATAATATATTTGTAACACAATTTTAAAAGGAAAATTGTTTTATGAATTTTGATACAAAAAAGTAAATTTTGACCAAAATATCAGCTGATACCTTGTTGATCCAAGCTCACCAATAGTGACACCATAAAACTATCTCAAGAATTTAACCAACCCCTAGATCGTCGTGATCTCCATGACAGTATGTGAAATGATGACGTTGAGTTGTATACAGTGAAGCAAGCTATGATTGAATGCGATACATGCCGATTTTTACGAGAGATCAAAGTGGACATGCACCATAAGAATTCACATCTTACGAAAATTCAATATTTTTTAGCAATTCATAAACAAAATTTTTATATTAGCAACATTTGAGTATGTTGAAGAACACACAATTACTGGATTTTTACCTACAAAGGCAACTGTTTTAAACAAATATCAGATATTTCATAGAGATATTATATTTTAATGATTCATAGATGGCGATGATGTAGTGGTACTCGAAGCGAGTCCACACACTAACATATATACAACTTTCAAAATTTTGATAAATGTGGAGATTGAGGGGTGAAAATTGGTGAACGTTATATATATATGTATAAAGTGATCACTCAAGCCAGCCGAAGACAGGTCGTAAACCCTGTAAATACACCATACTTCCATATATTTTCTATTAAAATATAATAAAAAATAGCTTTGTCTCTATGAGATATCTGATATTTTAAATACTAAATTAATGTATTAATTATAAATATATACATATAAAATCAATTTTGTCGAAAAATATTGTTTTTGCGTCACCGGGATTCGAACCTGGATCTCTATTTCCAATCCGGGGAAGTACACTACAAATTGTGTTATAACGCCAGTACTTTTCATGACAAATTTTCGAACCTATATGTTACACTTTTTCAAATTAATACATCTGTCGTTCCATTATTTGAAAGCCATCTACATTATTTTTACAGAATCTCAAATACCTTTGAGTAAACCGACTGCCGACGCCAGAATTATCAATTCATTTTTATTAAATTTTGGACACATTGATACAACTTATATATTATTAAGGAGAACACATTCTTATTGTGAAGTTATAATTATTCAGAACAGACGGTCTGTGATATTTTAAATAATTAATACATTAATTTAGTATTTAAAATATCACAGACCGTCTGTTCTGAATAATTATAACTTCACAATAAGAATGTGTTCTAACTAACATCACAATAAGAATATCTGATATTTGTTTAAAATTATTATAATTTACCAATTTTAATAACTATTGTATTTTCTCGATTATTTTAGTTCCCAAGTAGATCTCTCGGTAAACATCACGTTTCGTCAATTCAACAGGTGGGTATTTGTTTTTGTTAATTCATTCGGTTACGGAACTGTGTATAATTACGACAAATTAATATGAACAAGCGTAATGAATATGAGTGGAAAGTTATCGCGGAATTATCGTAATCGCGTGAATTATAATCAACACATTGTTATGTACGTTGATTTCCTTCTGCCATTAAAAACGTTCAAATAATCTGTGTAAAAATTATTTCTAGACAACATTAACCACTCTGGACAGTTGCCAATTTGTTCAGTGGTTTTGTAATAATTTATTTTGTTAAATTTTCCAAATATTTTAATCTTCTAGTCCGAATTATTATTATATTAACACATCCTATGCTGTGGTGGGTCAGATCTGACCCGGGTGTTTGTAAAAATATGAATTACGCTACAAATATTCGTTTAATGCTATTTTCCTTCTTGTTAATCTTTTATACAATATTTCCAAATAATTAGAGATACAAATAAATGTTATCTGACGAGATTCAAATGAGTTATTGATAAAAATGTAAAAAAACGCTCAGAAACTAACCTATTACAGTAGTAGCTTTTACGGAATGGAATCTCGGCGCTTACGCCGAAACATTGTCAACATTTTGATCATACGGCGGGTAGACAAAGGATACCAGATTTGACTTATTTTCGTCTGGCAGCCCCTAGACAACGCCAGTAAAATAACTATTTTATGGGCGTTGCTCCTACTTGTAAGTTTTATGACCCTATCCTTGGGTTTTCAATATCGTTGTTGCTAATTATCAGTGGATGTTTGTATTTTAGCTGTGTAGGGCGCGTCTGTTGATGCGTGAGAATACGTATATTATTCGTAATATTTTTTTACTTTTAACTTTAATTTTTTAGCAGAACATTACGGCACATCATGCAATTTCATTAAATCATATTTAAAATGTAATATCTACAAAAAATCTCCCACAGAACGGTTGAAAAACTGAAAACTTGAGGTGGGTCTAAAACGACCCACCACCGCTGAATGTGATTTGTTTCCCACCAGGCAGTAAGTGTTAAGGAGAAGAATGGATACATTTGAACCGCAGTGTTTCGGATAGTAAATCCCGCTTATCTCCCGCCCAGAGGAAAATTAACGGCTTACAAGCAACGACTAGTTGGACAGGTTGACGGCCCCTGAGCAACGGTGCGGGTTTTTATCTTACCTGAATCACTTTTGTGGTGACCGCGTCTACCTGAGATGTGCCACATCCTTCCCCTTCCCCTCATCCTTTAACCGCCCTCACCGCCCCTCCTCATATCGTAATCTCGTGGTAAACAACGAGAAAGATTCAACAAAGAAAATAATACGTCGTCCAATAAATAAAAGCAGATCAGAATTTTTACAACTTTTTAATATAGCATTATATTTATTTCATAACCTTTAATATACAACATAACATGTATTATCTTTATGGTGAATCGGGTTAAAAAAAATCTGATCACGCTGGAATAAACACATTATTATTATTAATCATTATTTCAAAAATCAATACGTAATAAAATCGTCAGTATTATATTAATCAGAACAAAAATAGAATGATATCTGTATCTTAAATAGATGGTCAGTAATTATAATAAAATAACACTCTAACCTAACCGATACAATGTGTATGGTGTAATTTTATATTTATACTCACCAAAAATCTAAATTTCACTGATCAAAATATCAAAGAAAAGACAATTTCAATTAAAGACAAATTGAACTTTATTATCTGAATTCTAAAATTATTCCGAGAGTCCGATGGTAAACAAAGTAAATAAACGCTGACTCGCAAAATAATTCATTCCTAATTACAAGTCAAGACAAGTAGGTAAACAAAAAATATTCAATACACGTTTTAAAGAGACAAATATTTTAATTTATGTAATTAAAAATTTTTCAACGAATAATGTGAAATCATAAATTTTGTGCTGTATTTATAAAAAATTGTTTATAATAATGAAAATGGATTTATTCTTCAACCAAGAATGAAACCATTCTCACTTTGTATTATTTCGTGCTTGTACAAAAATTAACATACATTATAATATTACAGGACGGTCAAGTTTATCGAGATGAACAATTGCGGTAACCGGTAACTAGACGATGGGTAATCTTACACTTCAAGTGCATTCTGCTGAAACAATCCGCTACGTCAATGCACTTCTCATTATTATGCATGCATTTTAAGTACTCATTAAAAACACGGCATTAGGTTCGCAGAGTGAATGAGATATGGTAAACGGGAAAACCTCGCTGTCGTGCTGACAATTTTGAAAACAGCGATTCAAATCGATGAAGTCACAGAAGACACAATGCTTTCCACTAAACAAGTAATATGCAAGTACCAGATTTCATGAATGTGAAGGTTGTATAAGTCAATAACACGAAAAATGAGTTAGACATATTTTCCATTACATTGGATGGATATAAATTAAATAATGTTATAATTCTATTGAGTTTGTTAGCACTACTCGAGTAGGTGAAGTATTAATTTAGTACTTCACTTGTCCATGAGAGTCACCGTTTCTCTCGAAATTCGAGTAGTGCTAATAAACTCAAGCAGAGTTATAACATCGTTTCATTTATATCCATCCATTATTATGAAACTCTACAAAGTTAACGCCGATTCTATCAATAACTCTATTACATTATTCAGGTTCAAAAAACTCTTACATGATTTTAATTCAAAATAGAGTAGGTATTACGAAAAAAACATTTTCACTATAGAATAAGTATTTTGTTCATTTATTAGCAAACTATAATTTGAAAAAAAACAGTGTACCCCAATATTATAAAATAATAAATGATATAATAATAATACTTTTTTATATCGTTTCGGGAATATAATTAACGTACACATTTTTTCTTGGATTTAAATTACTTACATGTTAACGGTGCTAAATATAATTATACAAATTTCTAGCTACGTTTCTACGTATTTTTATTGATCATTTAATTTATTCATAACTTTATCGTAACATTAAAATTTTATATGTATAATAATTATTAACGTTAACTACACCGTATGAGAATATTGGTGGTAATTCACACATGCGGTGAAAATGTATAAGAAGGTCGATGACTTTATATTATTGTAACATTATATAAATGTTGCATGTTTTTTCATTAGTTTTAAAATATTCTGCAAAAATGTATGCTTACTCATAAAAATTTTATTACTATTTAAAAGCATTTTATTATTTTGTAAACGAATCCATAAAAATATATATATCATATTAATAGTATATTTTTTACGTAGTAAAAAGTTACCAGTAGTAAAACCATTGTCCCGCCAGCTCCATGACTGTACCGCTGTATCAGATGAGAAGTGTTATATTGAAATAGATTTAAGGTGTCAGATGATTAGAGTAATTCATACCGTTTAGAAGAAGCGCGCCCGTGAAATGTCACATTCCACGCTTCAGTCACATGCGGTGTCATTTCTTGCGGAACAGCTGTTGTGAGCTCGGGAAAGACATATGTCATATGTCTGTTGAATCCGGGAATATGATAGTTTTTTTTATTCATTAAGAAACCGGACATAACAGTGCCTCGTTATTGAATTTTGACAGAATTTTTTTCACATCGCGGACCTCTGATTTTTCATTCATTCGTATGTTTCAGACACAACCTTGACTCGGTACAAAATTAGATGCACTTACGTAATATCCGTTTATCGCAGATGAGAAACAAAGCTCGAACAACAATGAGAGGATACTCGGATGATCAACGGCTCGGATGGGCGCAGTGAACATTAAAGAGCAGCCATTCGATCATTTCGCAGAGCTATTAAATACCATTTGATTCGACAATAAAAGTAAGATGATAAAAAGACACAACACACTATCCATCCATAGTTAAAATGATCTATCTGAATACCATTTCGGGATATCGAAAGAAATCTTTAGCTGTATTTTCCCAGTGTAGTTGTTCAATCGATCGTGAAATAATCTCACTGACTTTTTTACGGTGTAAAGAATCACCGACAAGGCGATTCGGTTCTTAAAAATACAGCAAGATAAATGTTAGTCGCGTTTATTATATATTAATTCTTTTTACCACAGATAGTACTCAGCGGAAACGCGGAAGGGTCGACGGCGGACCGCAATCGTATATGTCGATCTAGTGGTTAAGACACTCGATAATCTAGCTGTCGAGGATTCGAGCCTCGTTCCAGGAGATCGTCAAGTTAGTATTTTCACACAGCACAAGCGATTAGCTTAGTTTTAATAATAACAATATTGATGTGAAGTGTGTATGCATTTTTATTAATGTTTTTTTAAATAATAGGGGATGATGCGTAATGATATAGTATGGATATATATGCATACACCTATAGCAGGGATCTCTATAGGAAGGATTCAATATCTACGTCATTTTAACGAGGTTTTTATTCCATTTACGAATAAGAAATATGATATATTACTTTTAATGTGTTATAATCTAAAAGTTTTCAACAAAAACAGGTTCATGACTTGCGTTTCTGAGTTAGTTAAGTCGCAGCGCAATTAAATACAGATTTCTCACATTGACGAGATGAATTCTGCGCAGGCGAGGCTGTAAAAACTTGTATCCGAGTGAAGATGCTCCGGAGCCTTGAAGGTTGCATTCTCTACAAACATTATCGTCATTGTGTACTTACGTGTAGCTGAGTAAATGCTGTAGTGACGTCCTTTCCTACCTGTACATATAAGACACACCAGCATGCAGTTAATAGGTACATTACCAGGGGCGCACGGTGCAAAGAACAAAAAAACTATGTATTACTAAAAATTCTGACAAACAAATATAAATTGAATAATTGAACTAACACAAACGGAAACATTATTTTACAATTATATTTTACAATCTGTGTACCAGTACAGACTTTAATTGCTTAGTTCTAAAAACTACCACGACAACGCACCGCTGTATCTATTGCGCTCTTGTGTATTCGTCACATTACGCATTACATCACATTACTTTATTTTGTCTTTAAGCTAGTGAATTACTTAAATCATATAATTGGTAATTTACTGAATTGAAAATTCCTTTCGGTTGATTCGTTTTGTATTGAGTCGTTACCTATACTATTTTTTAACAGAATAACAGTACAAAGGGTTACAACTGCGTGCAAATCATTGAAATGTCTGCTTCCTCTTTTACTAATTCGCAAATTTTACTATCTTACAGTTTTTAACGTGTTGATTTCATGATTGTTCTTTAAATTTAGTGCGTGGATTGGTTTTTAATTTATGAAAAACAAAAAGCAATTGGCAGAACTATTTCCTACGTTAACCTTTAATAAAAATAATTATTTCCTTTAGTTATTACGTGAAGGATTTTCAAACAATAAAAGAATCATGTTCAGTCATAGAAAGTGTTCTCAAAAATGTTCTTATATGGGTAAAAAGGTATTATTTTACGTTAAAACTTAAACTTTAAAAACACTATTAATAGTACTCTAAAATTACAAATAAATACATAGTAGGGTCGTATAAACGACGGATTTATTCTGTCTAAAGACATATATTGTATTACATATATTATAAACGATTTTATAAGGTCATTGGTAATAGCATAACTTAAATCTATAGCTTAAATCTATACCACTAGTGATATCTGTATTATTAGATATTTCCGTTAACAGAAGCTATTCCGAATTCCGAAATGTGTAACATACTTTTGGCGCGTCTTTTCGATTCAGCCGCGACCACTGTTATTGACACATTTCCGCATCCAAATTCCCGTCCATACATTTCCTCATGATCGTCTTTTCAATGTGAATTGTGAGCTTGACGCCAGCAGACATCAACTTGACCGATATTTGTTCGATTTCGACATCGCGTTAGCATTCAGCTCCAGTGCACCAGTACTGTATTTTGTGATATTGTGTTTTAATCACGTATTGTTTGTTTCTGTGCCGTAGGTGAACTTGCGACATCGCCGTACTCAATTAGAAGCGGAGATCGGCTCATCTTGTGTGATCTCGTCGGCGATTGCAGGGATTACAAAGGTGTCATATACTGGTCCTTCGACTAGAACCTCTATCCTCTCATCGATCTCATCCTGTACCACGTTTCCCTACTTCCCTCCCCTATCCTATGGTGATTTTGATTTACGACCGGAATTGTCGTATTCCATTCCGCGGTACGTGCGACCATAGATTGCACAATTCAGATACGAAGCACACGTTTTTCAATTTCATCTTACATCCTTTCACGAATTTTTCTTGCATATATTATATATAATATTAATAAAACCAAAAAATTATTCGACAAAATTACTTTTTGAAATATTCCATGTACCGACGATTTGTGACCTATTTAAAAGAAATTCTATTCTTTAAATATTAAAAGAAAAAGAAAAATATCAATTTGTTTTTCATACTCTAAAATCAATTCATCATTTGTACAACACCACTATACACAAATACTATTAAAAAACACTTCAAAGTGAGCTAAAAAAAAATATGTATCCCCAAAAATTATTTATGTATATCGCTAATGCTATCATTTTTATTATATAACACCATTGTAAACAATATTTTTTATTAAGGAGAACACATTCTTATTGTGAAGTTGTAATTATTCTTAACACAGGTTCGAGGTGTTTTTAATACTAATTAAATGTAAAAGGTGTCCAGCGGAAAATTTTCAAGTTTAATATTAAATAAAATATAAAACTACAATGTTATTCTCATCTTTTAATTGTGCAAAATGGAATCTAATGATTAGGATTTTACATTTTATAAATAATATCGTCTAAATGCCGTCCATTTCTCTCAAGACACTCTTGCAACCGGACTCTTAAATTTGCGCACATGCGAGAGCGAAGCGTTGGTTCAATGGCAGAACTTCACGGCGGATATTTTCTTATAGGCCCTGAATTGTTCGACGATTGTTCGGTGACCGAGGTGCCCAGGGTATGTCTTTGTACTTACTGATTAATTTATTGAGGAAAATTCCCCTCAGCTTCTCCATTAAGACTCTAGCTGTATGTGGAGTGGCCCCGTCTTGCTGAAATTGTGTTCTGTTGTTAAACCCGGGAAACAGCTGCAGTTGCGGAACCAAAAACTTGTCGATCATTCGGTAATACACGTCAGTAGTGACTGTCTCTCGCTAGTTAAAAAAATAAGGGGAAATTATCCCTCGAGCAGAAATTGTACACCGCATTGTTGTTTTTGGACAATGCAAACGTTTTTGATGGCGTTCCCTCGGATTATCGGGGCACAAGTATCTCATGTTCTGTTTATTAACATAGCCATCGATATTAAAATGTGCTTCGCCAGTGAACAATAGACCCTTTATTAATTATAAATATATACATATAAAATCAATTTTATCATTTACCTATTCTATTTTAACTGCTGCTGTAGAGATTCAAATTCACCCAACTGACGAACGGAACATCAATGGTCAATCGACTGACATTAGATAGATCGAGCGCGAAGTGAGGCGTGATACGGCGAATCTCTGAGACTTGATGTGTACAAAGCTGAATGTTTCAGAATTTGTCTCGAGTCAAAAATCTCATAAGAATTAGTAGAACGATCTCATAAGAACTGCCTGTCTGATGGTGTGTCGACAAAGCGAAGCAAGCAGAGGGCATATAATGAAGATCGACGAAGCCGTCCATGTCGGCAAGTTTGGCGAACTACCCACCCACTCTACACGGTGATCGCTCGACTTCTTCAACCTACTAATCCATCTGCGATGCGAAGTACCCCGACTGGAAACAATGAAGATTTCACTTGTTTGTGAAACTTAATAATCAACGGGCGGTCAAGCGGAAAAACCACGTGCTTCGCTCCAACTACACTATAATTATTATTATTCTGTTATTATATTGTATATTTATATCAACACATTTCCTTTCGTATTTTGCTTCAATCAAATTTTCAATACATTACAACTCTTTTTATTTTAGATAATGCTAGAGAACTAAAATTATTAAAGATATATAATTAAAATTATGAATTAAATATATTAATAAGAAAGATATACATATAAAATCAATTTTATCGTAAAATATTGTTGTTGCGCCACCGGGATTCAAACTTGGATCTCTTTTCAAACCGGGGAAGGTACATTATCCAACAGCGACGATATTTTTAGCTACAAATTTTCGAACCTATACGTTACCTTTTTGATATTAATACATTTAATCGTTTCATTATTTGAAAGAGCCATCTACCTTATTTTTACGGAATCTCTAATGCCTTTGAGTAATCTGATAGCAGACGCCAGAATTATCAATTAATTTTTATAAAATTTTGGACACATTGATACAACTTTATTATTAGGAGAACACATTCTTATTGCGAAGTTGTAATTATTCAGAACAGACGGTTTATGTTATATATGATATATAATTATCAGAATTTGATTGAAATACTGAAATTTCCGTCTAAATGATACAAAAATATAGTAACGCCATATGTTATATAATAAATTTTCGATAGAAGAAACTTGATCTTTTAATTATCAACCGAATTTAACAATACATAAGTTAGGGGTAGGCTTTAATAATAATAATGCGTTTATTTCAGCGTGATTGAGGTTTCTTGTTTATGAAAACCCAATTCTCCATAAAGATAATACATATTATATAATACTTTCTAGTTACGAAATATTATTTATGTTATGAAAAGAAAACCAAGGAAGAAAACCAAATAAAAATTAAAAACATTAAAAAATATATATATATTTTTTTTTCAAAATATTATAAGGTGATCAGCGACTGAATCTTAATTAACGACTCGACCTACAAGATGGACCCAACACAAATCATTATTTTAATTTTCAAAACAAAACTTTGTGCTACACACACGTCGGGTTATTTTCACCACTAGTCTCATGTGATGCAGTCCCTCTCATCATCAGGTGATAACTAAACTAAATTATCTAATGAAAATAAAAATAGTTATGTTACAGCACAAAGTAGCCGCCATGTCAATTAATGGGTTTAAATCATATTCATCTTCAAATACTAATGCATGGATTATGTTTCGGTGTATATAAACCTTTTAAATGCCATGAGCGCGTTTACACGCCAAACCTTCCTTGCAACCGTCCAAACTTCCTGGGATTAAAGTCATATTTTTAAATCACATTGCCATCTGATGACGACATATGTCAGGTTTTGATAGATAAGTCAAGACCCTTAAAGCCTAGTCATACCCTATGTGGTGGCTTCCATTTCAAATAGAGTTGGCAGACAAAAGGTTAATTGTGCTTTTCAAAAAATTTAATTGCTAAATTAACCAGCAAAAAAGATAAGCATTTGAATGACAGTAAGAAAATTACACTTAAAATTATTTTTAATGTGTATTAATTATAAAGATATACATATAAAATCAATTTTATTGAAAAATATTATTTTTGCACTACCGCAATTCGAATTTCTTTTTCCAATCCGGGGAAGGCGTTTACCAACTATGCTACAACGCCAATATTTTTGACGACAAATTTTCGAACGTTACATCAACATTGTTTTTACGGAATCTCAAATACCTTTGAGTAAACCGATAGCAGACGCCAAAAAAATAAAAACGTGTAACATACAGGTTCGAAAATTTGTCGTCAAAAATATTAGCGCTGTAGCATAGTTAGAAAAAGAGATCCAGGTTTGAATCCCGGTAGCGCAACAGCAATATTTTTCGATAAAATTGATTTTTTATGTACATCTTTATAATTAATACATTTCATCAGTATTTAAAATATCACAGACCTATGTTCTGAATACTTACAACTTCACAATAAAAATGTGTTCTCCTTAATAAAATTATTTTAACAAAGTAGTCGAACTAAAGAAAGCAACACGCCTTATAATGATAACTTTCCTACACTCTTAAGATTTCTTTACACCCATTAAACATCTATTGACTCCGTAAACATTTTCACTTTATATTGAAGCCGGTCAGATCAGAAACAAGAAAACATTGTGCCGGTGAAATTCTCAGAAATATGATTGATTGAAAAATTGCGTCAGGTTTTATAAAAACACGTTGAGCCGATATCATTGAATGAAATGTGAGTATGATATTTTTTATACTATTTTTAACACTACCTAATTAAAGTCTAAAGTGATAGTTCTTCTTCTTTATCTTTTAAATAGACAATCCACCCTTCAAGAGTGATTTGTGCCATTAATCAAGTTAAAAACTTTGTTTTATAGAAAAAGTACAATCATATTATAGAATAGGAAATACTATATTACAAGTCAATACAATTGTCGTTCAAAAAACTTGCTATAATATAGATTAAATGTGGCGAGTTAAGAGAAAGAAGATGACACAAGATAACCGGGAGCTGAAAATTACCATTGACGAGACCACTCTAAAAAAAACCTGTGATCCGCAATGGACCGGCAAAAAAGACATTGTCAAGGGTTTTCTCTTCGCCACCACACTCACACACTGGGGAATCTATTAAGTTCAATTTGAATAAATGTGAGGCTACCTGGCAATGCTCAATTCTCATTCTAGAGATATTTGATATTATTATTTTGGAAATTTCCTTTTTGAGAACTAGTCGGGTGCGGGAAATAGATCCTTGAATTACTTTAAGACGTTACCCTTATGATTATTTGGATCCATCCATCGTGCAGTCCAGATAGAATTCGTATGTTTTTTACCATACTAAGTCTGTCATACATTGGGATATGAAATTGATGGGGGAAAACTCCGGAAAGAGTGCCCTCCTTGGTCAGTTTATAGCACATTTATTTCCATGAATTCCCTTATGTGCAGGAATCCAAACGAATGATACCTATTTATTGTTGCTGTACAAGTGATGGTATTCGAGAAGGAGGAAAGCAAGACACCGTGCTAAATACTTGTAGGTAATGAATGTTTGGAGCAAGTAGATGAGTTTGGCATTTGGGAAGTGTATTCGATAGAAACGGAAAGGTTAAGAATGATATCGAAAGGAGGGTGACTGCAGGGAATAAAATGAACGGCGCTTTGAATGGAATTATATCTAACGGGAATCTAAGAAAGGACCATTAAGATGCTTTGGTCATATGGAACGGATGAATGAGAGAATGATAAGAAATATATATAACGCAAGTTTTGATGGCACCAGAAATAGGGGACGTACGCGGAAGACTTGGCACGACCAGGTAAACCAAATAATGGAGGATGGTTCTGTTAGAAGCCTCAACAATCACTTTTTGGAAACAAACCATTATTTTGATATTAACAAGGGTTTAAAAATTATACATACAAATACTATGGATTTACAGTTAGATAAACTTGAAATTTTAGAAAAAAGAAAAAGTGTTAATAGTAAGCTAAATATTATAAATAACCAAATCGTCTGCAACAATTTATACCTTTTAAATTTGTTTTCATATTAGTTCTTACTTACTCACCACATTATAGTTTTGTTTTTATCTACGCTTGTATTTTTAAGAAGAAGATACCGCAGGTATCGAAACATGTAGAATAATCAATAAATAGTGGTTTAAACAAAGTATTTTGTCTAATTATTTATACAATAATTAAATTATTATAACGAAATGGTAACGCGTTTCCCCGTATATGAAAACTTCCTGGTTCATATCTCGGTAGCAAACTTTTTTTTTCTATAGTGTTTTTCTGTATGTCTTTCTAATTGATTCTAATTCTATAAATAAAAAATACTGAAATGGAACTGATAAAATCAGAAACGATATTCTGTAAACTCCAAATAGCAGCGATGGTTTCCGATCTAAATATCATTTTTTAATTAGTTTTAAATAATAATACTGTTTCAATATAAGCCGTACCAGTAGGCAGGATGGGTGTGGCTCGTGGCGTACAAACCTAACCATTGAATTCAGAAAGTACTGAAATGAGAAAATCTAAATAATTAGTATTCAAAAAGCATTTACAAGCGATCGATATTCAAGTGACAGTTGCTGACGTTAACTTTCTTCGTTCGGTTACCGAATATTTTCTAAATTACCTGTTATCTGTCTTGCATTTTCCATATCAATTAGCATTATTTAGAATGCTTTATGTAAGTGTTGGATGCACCGCACTGCATATGAATCTAATCTAAAGAATACATTACGCCCACACTCTACTGTTACCAGAGGTTTCTCTACACTTTTGATGTGTAAAAATCATAGCCCGCGCTACCGTATTAAAGTGTCTCAGAAAAATGTGTGACTGGTTACCATGGTGAATACAAACTTTATTCAGCACCCGTAAACATCAAGCTTTGACACTTTAAATTCACGACTGCCACAAGTTACATGGTAGAAAATTAAATAATGTATTTCGTCGTCCCGGTAAGAAAGGTCAGAAAGGTAAACAACTCATTATTTGTGTATTTACTCCCTACGCAGTACCCACCTATAAATTTAATTTAAAAATAAAACTTTCCTAGTACCAATCTACATAAAGTACTTTTTTAACAAATGAAATTTAAAAATATATTAAATAAATGTAATAAAATTTCATTCCTTCCCTCCTATCCAGTGAACCATAAAAGTAACACGCGCGATGTTTACATATAACCTTGAGAATACAATTGTCCCTGCTCACTCGATTTTTTTGTTTTGTTATTTAATTAAGTACGCAGTTGAAATAAATATAATACCAATATTATCGAGCCAATCAATCGTAAATAGGTAAAGAAAGGAACACTAGAACACAAGAAGACTGTTATAGAAAATACCCGGAATGTGAATTGTTGCAGTACCCGAAATGTGAATTATTACAGTACCCGAAATGTGAATTCTTACAGTAGGCACCTACCCGAAATGTGAATTGTTGCAGTACCCGAAATGTGAATTATTACAGTACCCGAAATGTGAATTCTTACAGTAGGCACCTACCCGAAATGTGAATTGTTGCAGTACCCGAAATGTGAATTATTACAGTACCCGAAATGTGAATTCTTACAGTAGGCACCTACCCGAAATGTGAATTGTTGCAGTACCCGAAATGTGAATTATTACAGTACCCGAAATGTGAATTCTTACAGTAGGCACCTACCCGAAATGTGAAAGATCAAAAATGTTCCTGTTTAATTGAGTTCCGTGTGAAAAATCCGTCTAACGGCGACTTGTTGACTATTTAATATTTCATTGGAAGCGAACATTTCGGTGGTATTCCGTCCAGAACAGCGAGGCTGATGAGTGACAGCTGGGAAGTAATCACTTATTCGCTTCGTTTACTGCGACAAATTAATGTGGATAGCTTACCGTAAAATAAAGAGTTTTTTTTATTATTTGCATTTCTATTTATAATAGTCGATTTGTCACGACGTCTGTAAAAATAAATATCACGAATATATATTTGTAGTTTAAGACGATCATGATGTGAAAAATATAAGACATTAGATATACCTACATATATCCTATATAAATTATACTACTACAGAGTATATTGAGTACAAAAATCATTTCATTATGCATGTATTTACAAACTTTAGTTTTGCGTGATATGTGTGTGGGTACCTATTAGCTGATTGATGCTCCTTTGTGATTTTGCTATAGTCATCGACCAGACACACAAATCTTTCGACACCTTCATTTTAGTGGATGTAGTTAAATAACCTAATATTCAACTGTACTCTCAACATGAATTAATAGTATGAATATCGCCAGAGGACTCCAGCGGGCAATAAAATAAGTATCTTCACTAAAAAGTCCAGTTGTCAAAAGTAATGTTAAATCGAATAAAAACATTATTATTAAGGAAAACACATTCTTATTGTGAAGTTGTAATTATTCAGAACAGACGGTCTGTGATATTTTAAATACTGATGAAATGTATTAATTATAAAGATATACATATAAAATCAATTTTATCGAAAAATATTGCTGTTGCGCTACCGGGATTCAAACCTGGATCTCTTTTTCTAACTATGTTACAGCGCTAGTATTTTTGACGACAAATTTTCGAACTTGTATGTTACACGTTTTTATTATTTTGGCGTCTGCTATCGGTTTACTCAAAGGTATTTGAGATTCCGTAAAAACAATGTTGATGACTTTTAAATAATGGAATTTTAAATAATGAATGTATTAATTATAAATATATACGTATAAAATCAATTTTGTCGAAAAATATTGTTTTTAATAATGTAGATGGCTTTCAAATAAAGGAACGACAGATGTATTAATTTGAAAAAGTGTAACATATAGGTTCGAAAATTTGTCATGAAAAATACAATGGTAGTGCACTTCCCCGGATTGGAAATAGAGATCCAGGTTTGAATCCCGGTGACGCAAAAACAATATTTTTCGACAAAATTGATTTTATATGTACATATTTATAATTAATACATTAATTTAGTATTTAAAAACATAATTTATTGCGACGTGTTTGTGATGCTTGATCCAATTATCATTGTTAGAAGTCATCGGCGGTCATCATTAGAAGAGGCTGAGTCATCAAATTGACTTGTTAGTGAAATCGTCAACCGGTTAAATGATACTTAATATAACCATTGTAATGAATTTCACTTAACGGAGCCTTGAGGAATAGAAAATGAAGTTATCGTGAAAATAACACCATAAATGAACAACTATTTTCACGATAAATCGCAATCAAAGTAGGTCAGATAAGAAATATAATAAGGTATAAGTAATGGTGCATAATAATAGGAATGCGGTTATTGTTTTTTGTGCAAATGCTTATCAAATTTGTTGTTAGGAAATAGGTACATAATTGTTTCATTTTACTTTATATTTACTTTTCTAAAGTACACCCGTAGAAACTCATTTAACTATGCGATATCATATAGTGAAAACGAGAATCGATAGTTAAATATGGCGGACTCTTGACAGCTGTTCCAAAAGTCATCTGACACATTGATGCTTTGAAAGTCGCAGCTACGACAATGAATCATTAAATATCCCGCTATTTTAGTGATGAGAGTTCGTTCAATAATGATCTCGTTGTTTAATATACATTATTACATATAAAACGAAAAAAAATCACAACCAAAGTGACAGATATCGAACGCGTAGGCGAAAAAATTCATAGATAATGCATAATTCATGATTATTTATCGCGCCTATACGCGTCTCTATCTATGCTCTGACAGTAGTAAATTTGATATATATGATTTACAAAAAATTTACTTTAGTAAAAGTTACTACTGATCACACAACTGGCCTTAAGGACGTTCCCAAAGAGCAGTCGTACTCAATCTTCAAGATTCCCCCGCACGTAAACTACTATGAACTACTAGGAATAGAATAAAAAATAGTTGAGGTACAGTGTACTTTTTCGTTTCCGCTCACATGCGCATAAGTTCAAAAATCTCTCACTACTCAAATTATAAAAGGAAACGTCAAAACCGTTCAAAAGTAGCTCACTTTTAACACTTTTTATAACAAAACGAATACCGCTTGTTTTAGTTATTTTTACAGAAAGATATTTGTTAAATTTTCAATGAATGATTCTCAGTTTTCCAAAACAATAGTAAGAAAATTACTATTGCTATTCAATGAAACGTGCGCTACAACATCGATCGGGGTATGGTTCGTATGTTAAATATGCTCATTTTAATAGTCAATATTTACAAATGTACTACCGCAAGGACTATTGAAAAAAATTCCTACGTATAAAAGACACTCATATGTATGTGTATTCAAAGTTTCAAAAGGATTGTAAGAAAAGTGATTTTTTTGGGAACGTCCTTACGGTGTAAAATCTTGATTTTTTTAATCTCCCAATATTCGCGATCTTTATTCAAATAGTATTTAAACTTCACCGACCAAGTAATGAAGAGTAATTATCTTACACGTGTGTGAAAACACTTTTTTAACATTTTTACTAATAGTGAAAACATTAGTTATTATTATATTGTTTAGTTATAATTATACGCAAATATTACTCGATTTAGTGCATAAATCTTTCTGGCGACTGACTTACCTTTTACGATTTATATATCACTTTTTACCACTTTGAGACTTACTTGTAAAGTGAGATAGTGAACTCATATAGTCAAGACATAAAATATATTTTTAATTTCTGTTGTTGTATAGCGCATTAATCAGATTTTAAAAGTTATTAAATTCTCAAAAGGATATTACACTAGATATAACAATAGCACGTCAGCTTATGTACTTACCGAGTCACCTAGGATAAATATATATATTTTTTTTAATTCAATGTATTATTAGAGACGTGTTCCATTCAAACTTTCTGAACGAGATATTAAATTATCAAACCACTACTGAAATATTAAATCATCAGAGTTCAATGGCTTCGTTCTGTTTATAATCATTATCATTATTTAGCTTTCACATGGGTTAGGCAACATTTTAAATAGACACATGAAATTGCATGTACAAGACATATATTTTTTATTTAATCCTACGCTATTTATCGTTTAAAAGGTTAATAATACATTTTTATCGATAAAAAATTTATACGTTTGTATACTATGCATTTATTCAATCCATATTACAATATGGCATCATTAGTTAGGGATCGGCTTATAATACTAGCCTGAATCCAGTACAAAATGTATAAAAACTATTCGACAACCAAAAGATTATTAGATAAAATTACTTTTTGAAGAATTCTAACAACCAACATTTTGTGATCTATTTAAAAGAAATTCTATTTTTTATATATTAAAAGAAAAAGAAAAATATCATTTTATTACTGAAAATCGTACTAGGTTTAAATTTGTATTTTCATTCTCAAAAATCAACACATCATTTGCACAACACCACTATACATAGGAAAAATAATATTTAACAGCTTACCCGAAAACATCAGAAATATTAATGATTATAAAGGAATAATCAATGCTATCAAAAAACACTTTAATGTTTTTATATTTTATTTTATTATAAGCCAGTTATTGTAAACAATAATTATTAATACGTAATCCACTTATCTGCACAAGTATATGCTTTTTAGAGAAGTGTGAACAAATTTATATATATATATATATATATATATATATATATATATATATATATATAATAAAATTAAGAGTCACCGTCAAGAGTCAAGAGTCAACCTTGTGGCACCCGTAACTGGTAGCTATCCACCTTCAGATTTCTTTTTGCCTCGCCCGAACAGGTTCCGTGGCGCGCCTCTAGCTCCGCACACTGTCGCCTGCCACCGATACAACCACCTCTCGTCATACTTCATGTAGCTAAATTAACTTTTAGATCTAGATACATGACTAGATGATTAAACAGAATTTAAATGTAAAGAGCAAAGCGTGTATCCCGCAATGTGTTCAACAACTGATCTACATGTACATTATGTTACTATGAATAGGTTGTACTCGGTATTGTTAGAGTTAAAACTACTTGAGTATACAGTAGCGCTTTTCGTAGCAGGTAAACGACATTCGATTTCTTGAAGAATCAACTTATGCGTAGATACAGCAATGATTTGTGTATATTCCTTAAAATTTTTTACAGCATTTATTAGCAAATCAATTCATGATCTTCAAGTTTGTACATCCGTACATGTATTTATCTATGTAGATCAATGACTAATACCATTGAATAGCTAGGCGAGTATCTTAATCACTAGACCAACAATTTTATATCTAAAGCTTCTGGATGCACCTCTGGATTGTAATGACAATCAACAATATAATCAATACGAGAATTAACTTCTCTATTATCTACATTAGCATGACGCACAAATACTTCAATCCTGCAACGAATCCAACAATGACAAGCCCTATGCCTCAATTCTGCAACAAATCCAACAATGACAAGCCCTGTCTAAATCCTGCAACAAATCCAACAATGACAAGCCCTTTGTCTCAATCCTGCAACAAATCCAACAATGACAAGCCCAGTCTAAATCCTGCAACAAATCTAACAATGACAAGCCCTATGCCTCAATCCTGCAACAAATTCAACCACGGAAAACAAAAAAATTTAAATTTCAGTCACATTGAGCATCAATACGAAATAGGAAATTATCCTGGACTTAGCTTTAGGATAGAAAGAAAGGCGAATAATATTATCAAATAATTTAATTTAATAATTTTATGCATTATTTCGTACGAAAATTTAATCTATATAATTCCGAACATATATCAATTGTCACAAAAAAAAACTTCACTTATCTCGTAACATTCAATCTCTATTTTTTTTACTAACGAGGGTCAATGGGGAACAAAGTAGTACATTCAAGAGCTACACTATTAGATTTAATGTTTTGGTACTGTTAACTACAATATCAAATATAGCATCATCTTATAAACAGTAATATAATATATCATATTAAAAAAGCACAATTATATTGATGGTGTGAACTGTCGTTTTCAACACCGTTGTATATGAATAACATAAATATCTATATCCGAAAAAAATGTTTCTATATCTACCATAAATTATCAATTTAAACCGGGTAATAGATAATTTTGAAAGTTTCCCAAGTCTGAGGTCATTGCATCGTAGATATAATTATGCACGAAATTATAATTCACAACACCTTCCGTCTTAGTTAAATACATGTTAAGTCAAAACACAAAATCATATCAATACCGTAAGTCCATTCGCAATGCACATATGGAAACGATTCGGACACCAAGGATGATCGTTAAAATGTTTTTGTACACTATCCGCAGTGACTGTATGGTCCTTTAACAGGCATCACGTTGAAAAATCGTGGATCACCGTTGCTTCGTATTCATACACCGGTTCGAATTCTCCAACCAAAATTTGACACTCCGGTATGCCCAGAGCTAGATTTATGCTTAGAAGGGCCCTGAGCTAAGATATAGTGGGGGCCAAAAAAAAACGTATATGTTATACTTATATAAACATAACATAATTTTTTTTTATATATAAAATACAACAAACAAAGGTAACAAATAATCCGATGAGAATGTCTTCTTTCATTTTATATTTTAGGATCACTGGGATCTCACTTTTCTTACAATCCTGTCTTTTATACGTAGAAATTTTTTTCAATAGTCCTTGCGGTAGTAAATTTATAAATACCCCGATCGATGTTGTAGCCCACGTTTAATTGAATAGCAATAGTAATTTTCTTGCCATTGTTTTGGAAAACTGAGAATCATTCATTGAATATATTTAATAAATATTTTTTCTGTAAAAATAACTAAAACAAGTGGTATTCGTTTTGTTATAAAAAATGTTAAAAGTGAGCTACTTTTGAATGATTTTGACGTTTCCTTTTATAATTTGAATAGTGAGAGATTTTTGAACTTCTGAGCATGTGAGCGGAAGCGAAAAAGTACACTAACTATTTTTTATTCTATTCATAGTAGTTCATAATAGTTTACATACGAGGGTATCTTCTTGAAGATTGAATACGACTGCTCTTTGGGAACCTCCTTAATTATTTTTCATATGTTTTTATTGATTGTATTATATATTTGTTACGCAACATATTTTCTAGTTCTCTCACCGTGCATATTGTTCGCGATCGGTACTCTCGTGGTTCGACCCGACGATCTGGCAGAATAGCTATGGTGAGGTTCAGTATTTATATTTACATTATTTATCAACTATTCTAATATTATACTATATGTTACTTTTTTATCAACCGGTAAGATTTTACATATTATAAATATCATATTTGTATAAATAATACTCTTCTTACTTTTTTGTTTCCAAAATCACATAATATTTCTTAGGAGAACACATTCTTATTGTAAAGTTGTAATTATTCAGAACATAGGTCTGTGATATTTTAAATACTAATTAAATATATTAATTAGAAAGATATACATATAAAATCAATTTTATCGAAAAATATTATTGTTGCGCCACCGGGATTCGAACCCGGATCTCTTTCCTAACCGGGGAAGGTGAATTATCCAACTATGCTACAGCGACAAATTTTCGAAGCTATATGTTACCTATTGTCGCTGTAGCATAGTTGAATAATGCACCTTCCCCGCTCAGGAAAGAGATCCAGGTTCGAATCTTGGTGGAGCAACAACAATATTTTACGATAAAATTGATTTTATATGTATATCTTTCTAATTAATATATTTAGTTGACATTTACTTAATATTTCACATTTCAGACACTATTGGCATTAAGAGCAAGCAAGTGAACTTAATCAATTTTGACCAATGGGGTTGCATAAATAAGTAATGTGGAAAATGACATTTCGCCTCGACATTTGGTTACAAGAGAGTTTTTTCATGTATTATCCGTAATAATATTATTTATATATATATATTTTTAGGAAGGCCTCCGGGGTCCGTATCAATTTAGAAGCTCTGGGCCATAGCTCCTTTAGTTTTGTGGTAAATCCGTCACTGGGTGTACCGATCACACGTTATCCTTTGGTTGTCCTGCTGCGCCATGTCACACGCCGTCTGCATTGCAATATTTATTTTTCTGCTACATTTTTTATTTCGCCAACCTAAATCATTTTACATTGCGTAACTCATAGTAATAAAATATTCATAAATATATATTGACAATTTTGAATTTGAGCATATATACAACGTGAAACTGAAAATGAAATAAAAAAATGAAAGGTGATTAAAGTAATTTCTAATAGGTAGTTATTTTACAGCAGTAAAATTATCATTGCAGCTGATTAAGAATGAGGGCGATACCGGTATTACAGACATACAAACAAACGTTGTTATTATTATTATACACTCGTAATAAAATGCATTATGTATTTATTTATTTTCTAGGGAGATTATTAACTTTTAAAATTAGCAATATTAACTTTGTGGTTAAAATTCATATTTTTTATTTATTATCTTTGTTTTATAAACCACTGAATTGAGTTTAAATACATCTACCGGTTTCGAAAAATACAATTTTTTTCTTCTAACATAGTTAGTTATGACATCCTGAAGAAGAAAATGATATTTTTCGAAACCGGTAGATGTATCTTCTAACATAGTTATGACATCCTGAAGAAGAAAATGGTATTTTTCGAAACCGGTAGATGTATTTAAACTCAATTCAGTGGTTAATAAAACAAAGATAATAAATAAAAAATATTAACTTTTTTTATGAATTCCAGTATTGTGTAATGAGGATTATTTCTATCGATAAATATCCACCTAAATTTATTTAAAATATTAAGACCAATTATAAACATCAGTAGTTTTGTAATGACCAAAATATTATTAACATCAGTAGTTTCGTAATGAATCTAGACAACGACATTGATATCACTTTGGTTCCATTTTTTGCTATCAGTATTATTACATTTACTTAATAAACCGTAACATCTGTTTCTTTATAATAATAATAAAATAAGGTGACAGCCTCAATTTATAAAACTTTATTGTCGACAATTTAAAAATATCCCGTTTTTCTACGCATAATCGAAAAATATAAGAAATTTAACAACCAGGTGTATAATAGAAAGCTCAATTTTTTTTATCTGAGATAGGCAAGCACCATGTTAAAATAACGTAATCTTCCTTGACAACTTGCTGGGCGGAAATTGTAATCAATATTTTCGTAGTTCTAACCTGTCGGTCTTCCTGGCCAAACTTGAAATAATTCCGTTACCAGCTTTCTGATCGTTTAGCATAATGGGATAACGAAAAAAATATGCTTAATTTATCATCTACTTATAAATGTTGTGAGAAGTGTAAATGAAATTCATATCTTCGAACTATTCTGTGAAAATATTTTCCTTTCTTTGTGTTTTCTTTTTCTTGTAACCTAATTATTTAACTTTTAAAAGCCTGTCATTCTCAAACAACACACGCTCTGCGCATAACATGGACCTCGGTCTAACCAGGTGTCCCATGTGTGAAATAATAATAATAAAATATAAAATATTTTATGTGTATTGTATCGCCAACTGTACATTCTGGGTCACTATACCGCGTGTGTCTGACCTCATTTTCCGATGTTCCGGAACCCGTAGCAGGGCCCATATAATCAGGGCTAATGCCTTCGATGCGCCACGTTCATTTATAATTGCGAAATCGAACACAATCGCAAATTAACGCTTCAGTTCCACATAAACCCTGATCGACCACCAGTTTTGAAATGTAAACCAGACAACACTGTTTTTTTTTTATATCCGATCAATATTCAATATAATAATTTTTATTTTTTTTGATTCATAGTACAGTGTGTTATATTGTTATAATCGGATAACATTGCAGTAATGTAAGGTATATATTTCGGTGCCCTGCCTGCTACACTAGTATTTTACTGTATTATAGCAGACAGTGCTTTTCCGGCATAGTAGTAAACAAAGTGTAAAGTTCGATGTACAAAAAAATACATATATATATATATATATATATATATATATATATATATATATATATAGAGTAAAACAAGATGCGATTAGATATCATATAAATACATTGTAAAACTTAAAGTAAGAGTAAAAAAGTAAATAACATACAAATTTGAAGAAAACTTATGTAAAATTATAATGTCCAATATAAAAAGATTGAAAAATGTTTAGTTAAATAACATATTATTCAATATATAGATACTGTTGTAGCAGTTTTAATATCAAGTTTGGACTTTTAAAATTTCTTGAGCGTAATTTCTCCCCATTTCGTGGAGCCAGAACTGCACTTTTCTTGAAAAATATGTAAGACTATAGATGCAATTTTTCACGTCTGCATTTAGACTCTTATAACAAAATGTAGATAAGCAGCATTTATTATAATAATACATTATGTACATAATGTAATTGTCTGACGGTATTTTAGTTGTTCGTCACATGCGGATGGAGTTAAACAATAAGGAACCAATCTACAAGATTAGACCGAGATAATCACCATCAAAGTTTAATATGGGCACTTTCTAATAGGATAGTTTCACTTTTATAATTATCTTTAAATAATGTCAAAATTCAGAAGCGGAAAATAAACATTAAGAAATATATTTTATATTAGGTTGATACATATTGAATAATTATCCGGCATTTATCATATTATTATTGTTTAATAGAGTTAGGAAATTAGAAAACCATACACATATACGCCACATTATGCTGCACTACTTGGAGAAAGGGTGGAAATTTCGCCGTCTCGACGATCTTTTCGGCGAAGGAACGATTAGCGAAAGGGCGTGCCGAGAGTAGTTTGTTCACTGCTACCAGCTTAGACAAAAAGTCAGGAAAGCGTCGATCTTCGGATTTTAATGATCAGGCCCTTCTGGCGGCTGTGGATGAGGACGAAAGTTGCACCACCAGGACGCTTGCTGAGAACTCCAACATCGATCAGTCCACAATTACGGTGCGCCCCCGAATGATAATTCAATCGTTTATATAATATATTCAGAGTTTGTTTTCGTTTTTTGTTTTTTTACATCATATTTAAAAAAAATGGCAGTTAATTATGCGTCAACCTAATACAATGAGTTAAATTGCATAAATATCCCTTTTTATCCGCATATACTTTGTGTTTACAAATGTCAAAAATGTCAGCCCCGTGATTTGAGTGTTGTATGTTTACTATTCACGTATTTTATCATTATTTAAAAAATAATTCATGAAAAAATTATTTTTATAACATGCCATGATGTTGCATTTTAAATATAACTCATTGTAAATGCAAATACCTTATTTTACAATTGTTCCATAAACTGATATGGGTCATAAACCCCACCCCCAAACTTTACGTCTATCGCGTCTCCCAGAAGTGAATTAAACCACCAATTAATTTGAAAGCATGGAATAGATTGATTCAATATAAATGTTTCTCGATATACATAAAATAGGTTTCCCATGATTTTTATTTTCAACGCAGATTGATTTGAAACACAAATATTAAAGAAATTTCTATTATAAAACCAAAACACAAAGTATTTCTTAAATTATCTCATTCAATATTTAAACACTGTTAATTCGTGTCAGACTAATTGAGTGTTAAACAATGAGGAAAGTTGTTAACAATAAGAAATTCTCACGTGCTTTAAACCAACATTCGTCTACGTCTTTGTACAAGTTCCATCAGCAGAATCTATAGTCCGAGAGATGGTTCTGTCTGATCGGTGATCACGTCCGCCGAATAAATTACCCCAGGCATTGAACCTGAATCTAATGCACGCATTATAGGCGACGTAACTATCACTAGTTAACTTCGAAAACCAGAGTTAAAAAATCTTGGAGAACTGAATGTGCTGATAAACTGGCCAAGAAGGCCACTCTTTCCAGATTTTTCGCCCATCAATTCCATATCTCGGTGTATGACAGACGGTATATGGTAAAAAAACATACGAATTCCATCTGGACTGCACTGTGGATGGATCCAAATAATCATAAGGTAAATTTGTTTAAAATAATTCAAAGATTTGTTCCCCGCATCCCCTGGTTCTCCAAAAGGTACGTCTCCAAAAGAACAATATCAAATATCTCTAGTATGAGAATTGGGCATTGCCAGGTAGACTCACATTTATTCAGATTGAACTTAATAGATTCACAATGTGTGGGTGTGGTGCCGAGAAGGAAACCTTTAACCATATCTTTTTTGCCCGTCTATATCCTGTAATCTCGTCAATGGTAATTTTCAACTCCTGGTTAACTTGTGTCATCTTCTTTCACTTAACTCGCCACATTTAATCTATATAATTGAAAATTTTTTGAACGACAATGATGTATTGACTTGTAATATAATATTTCCTATTCTATAATATTATTGTACTTTTTTCTAGAAAATAAAGTTTTAACTTGATAAATGGCACAAATCACTCTTGGAAGTTGGATTGCTTATTTAAAAGAAGAAGAATAAGAAATCTTGGAGAACTATCTCAACTGACTATTTTATGAATAACAATACAGCCTAGTAAAAAAATCCTTTCCGGCAGGTCTTTTACCACTTCTTTTAAATTACTTTTTTTTTCTAGGATCAAAATTAACGGAGTTACAAGGTTTTTTTAATATCGAAGAGTATTGAAATTTTTCGAAAGTTGCACGTCATAAGACATTCTACAATAGATAGTATTAGTATTAGTATAAAAAGTGAAGGCAGCAATGCTCATGGAGTGGATGGTCGGTTTGCTTACTTACATTAAATTGAATTGTTAAATTAAATCATAAAGTATATAAAAAAATGAAAACTTTACAAACGTTCAACGTTAGGTTTCCTGGTTGTAAATATCTATAGATACAAGTATTTTAATCTAACAATAGCCTTGATCTCCTTGAGATTCAAGTTTTGAAGATATCATCTAATCACAAGAAGTTAATTTAGTAATAAAATAAAAAATAAAATAAAATAATATATTTTATTGTACCCGTCTATCTATTATGTTATAAATCGCTAACCATAACTAGCAAAAACAAATCCTAGATTGTTATATATATTGTGTGTAATAAGTTGATAACATATAACTACAACATTAATACTATTAATAATGTTCTCCTTAATACTATTTTTTTAATATAAGTAAACTGAACGATACAATACGAGTCTAGGATTTTCTAAATTTTATGAAATCGTAATTTACCTCGAGTTAGACTAACGATGCGTGTCCACGGCTAGCGAAACACGACGATAGCGACCGTGAAAATCGGTACACAACGTCAACTCTTGAGTCATTCACTATTGCATATTTGGAGAGAAGATTGATTGATGTCTTATGGAAGTGAAATATGTCGGTGGTGAAATGAATGCCGAGCTGCTGGATTTCTTTGAAAGCCATCTATGAACCCATGAATGATGGAGTGTAGAGAATCCGGTACAATGATTAATTCTACAGATTGTACAAGGAGTACAGCCTCTCCACGCATAAAAATACCCAGAATGAGATGTACGGGATAACTCCAATGAAAGTATGATTCACAAATTCCAAAAAGTAATGGAAATCCGGAGAGAAAAGACTGTTTGGAAGAACAAGATTCCGATGGATGCTGACGACCTGCTACCGACGATCGGAAATCTGCGACAAACGTCAGTCTCATGGAAGCGGAAAATTGAGGAGACCATGGCTCGATTTGGACTGTAGCGTCATTGAAAAGTTGAGAAAAAAATGTAAATAGTCATAGAAAACACAAATATGCTGAATTTTATATTTGATGCAATATATATATATATATATAGTTAATACAAATTATATTAATAACTAGATATACAAAAAAAATATTTTAGTATAGTATTCGACCTGGACCTTTTCCTATCCGAAGAAATGCGTTACCAATCCGCAATATCAACTAAGTACGTTTCAAGCAATCAACTTTATATCGCGATTCATCTCAAATATCTTTTAATAAATACATGCTAGAAAACACCAGAATTACATCAATACATTTTATTAAATTTGGATAAACTTTGATACAACTAATACATTGTTTAAGGACATGTTCTGACATTGCAACTTCACATCGAAAATGTGCTATCCTTAAAAAAAGAAGAAGGTGAATTGTGAATTGGAATTTAATTAGTATTTTTACTTTGAGAACCAGACTCGTGAAAAAGAAGGTGAATTGGGACCGCCGCAGATTAGTATGGTAAATGTGCAAAATTGATTTCGAAAGCGATACACGAAATTGTCTGTAAAAGTAATGATCTCAGATCATGAATAAATCATCTGATAGCGGTTCAATTAAATCGTCGGAACAATTGCTGCGGCGGCATTAAAAATCTCGCTCAAAATGATTCCCAGTATCAGAGATCACCGTCTCGCGTTTCGGTATTGAAATTTAACGTGAATGCCATTCTGTAACAAGACGTACACTAGGGAAAGTGTCGAGAATGGCGTGGCCAAAATGTTCATTTCATTAAGGTTTCCACTCCATGCGAAAATTTCCAATTGACTGCATTGTACGTTTAGTTTTACTTTACATTACCGGAACAGGTTTTTCAGTACTTTCGGTATTGCAATTTTTTTCATTGATTTATAATTATTGTCTTTTAATATAAGGATTCAAAATAATTATGTTTGTATCAAACTATATTACAAATAAAATATTGCGTAAGTGATCTCGAGTAAAATAAAAATAAACAGCAATTTTCGAATAGTTCAGTGACAATTTCGATGATCTCTGCCAATCAAATGCGGAAAATGAAAATATTGCTTTCTCTATTCCTGCGTGAACAAATCAAACTTAATTCTAGGGGTAATTTTTAAAATGAGAAAAAATTATTTACTTGGAGTGTCAAAAGGAAATGAAAAGGAACAAAAGGAAACATATTTATTTCCTTTGTAAAATCGCTCGATTAATTTAAAGAGTGTAACGTTTGTATGAAAAAAATCCTTTCGAGTCGTATTTATTAAAAATAAACCATTTTTATGAGATTATTTTATTTATAGAATTAATTTATTATAAATCTTGGATCCAACGAGTTTAAATAATAAATTGATCACGTTAGAAGTTTTTAATTTTGACGAAAATTGACGTCAAAAAGGACACGTAGAAAAAGCACCGTTGATGAGATGTCATTGGTCAAGCACGTTAACCATGTCTCAAGATTCAGAATATTTTAATATTAATAAAATCATAAGCGAAAACATTTTTTTGTCACCCTGGTATAAGGAGGTAGCAAAATAATTATGCCCATCTGTGAAATCATGACGTAAAAAAATTTCCTTACAAAAATGTTTCAAATTAAATTTTATACTTTTTTTATTGAACTAACAAAAAACTATGTTTTATTAACCAATATCACTTTCTTCTTCAGTATGTCATTAACTAGTCAAAAACATATGTTATTGTTTCTTTAACAGAATCAACATATTTTTAAAAAACAATAATTATTTAAAAAATTAATTTAGTACCTAACTAAATTGTTACTTGATGATACTAAATTACTAGGAGAAAAAATTAGAATGGGACTTGTGGTTAAATTTAGTTGGTTTTTGATAATTTTATTATTAATTTTACACGCTTTATTTATCTCCAACGATTCCAAATTATTTAATTTATTTTACTAAGTTTATAGACACCAAAATTGTTAAATTTATAATATATGTCTTTAAAATTTATGAGTAAATTTTCTATATTATTATTTGTATAAAATTCCGGTCTAATGTTTCGTGGTAAGTGTTTAGATATTTGATTCGACAATTTATTTATGAAATTCTACGCCAATAATCATTATTATCATTATGTTTTACCTGTGATTTATATAAAAAATGACTAATATATTGCATTCAATTCAATATTGAAATTTGATATTGACATAGGAATATTGACTAAACGATGTATCATGGAATGGAACCCTGAATGCTTGTGTGATAATGGATAATGAATGAAGTTGATTTTCCTAATCTTAAAAATATAAAAAACTATTACGAACTTTGACCCAGCTTATTAGACAACAAATAACTTGTGTTGAACTAGGATTCCGAGTAAATACAAAACAAAGAAAGACAAAAAAAAACCGTTGTAAGAAATATAAAATGAAAAGGGGAGAAGAATTAAACTCCAATATAAAAAATAAGCTATAAATAAAAATATCTGTATACTTTATTAATTTTATAATAATTTATAAATAATCTGCTTCTTATACTATTTCACATATGTCTTATTTGTTGGCCCTATGAAGTGTGAAATTTCTTTTGGATACATTTAATTTTTACAAATTTATTTCAATTTTTAGGAATCCCGTTAATATTTTAAAAATGGTTTGATTGTTAGATGATAACAAAGTTGAAATGTTGATGGCCAATGGAATTTTGTTGTTAGAAATATCGTGGATTAAATTTGGGTAATAGTCATTGACAGGGCATCCTAAAAAAATATGATTTAAATTTTCCTCTTCTATTTGACATTCACACATGCGATTTAAAACAAGTGAAAACGGATACCACAACAGCCGATCCTCATATGGTAGATTGATGAAGCTTCAAACGTATTTAATTTCGTTTTTGAAAACCAAGGCCTAGTAAGAATCATCTTACCTTTTAAAAGTCTTGAAGTCTACCATTGATCTCTCCAAATGCAGATAATTTTCTCTTTGAGAATGGGAAGTATATCAGATATTGTCACATGATTATGTAAATAGAAGCCAGAAGTGGTGGCTTCCTTTGCTAAGTCATCAGCTTTTTAATTTCCCGGGGTATATCACATATCGATACCTTAATCTGCAAAGCAGCTAACTCCATTTTTCTAAAATGTTCAGGAGCAACAAAAAACTGTTTAATTTTATAATTAAACAGATTACGAAAATTCCAAAACATGCTCTGGTAGATTGTTTATGCAGAAATAGGGTGGCAGAGAAATTTCATTGATATTTTTATTTATCTCGTACTTATAGGGAATATTTGGAGTTTTTTAAATTTCTTTACCAAAATTGTAAAATATTATTTGATGATTCTCCATGATACGTGACGTCCTCTATTTCTGGTGTCATCAACACTTGTCAGGTAAACATTTAAGGTTTTTGCAAGAATATATCTAAGGTTTTTCAGCACTTAGCACTTATTTACTATTTTAAAACACGTGATTTCACGTATTTTAAAATTGATGGAAATTATTGGCTTTTAATGTACCATAAAACAACAAAAGAGGAAAGTAATGGCATCAAAAACGGTTTTTTGACCATGGGTGGAGTTAGCTGCTCTGCATATTTAAGTATCAATATGTGAAATAATTTTCTGTGATTCCCGTGACACATTAATTGTCTACATTAATTGTTTACATTCATTTTTTTATTAATATTAAAAATATAATACAATTTGAATATTCAGTGGATATACATATATATATATATATATATATTTTAACATTTGTTTCTTCTCTATGAGAGTAAGACTCGTGTATAGAGAAGGAATTTATATGAGTTAATTAATGTTTCAGTTAGTCTGTGTACATATTTTTTTTACTTCAGTAATAAATTTATGATAGTCCGTAATTTTTCTAATTGTAATGGGGAGATTGTTAAAAAATTTGATGCCTTGATAAATATATCGATTTTGAGTTGCGGTATATTTTAGTTTTGGGATATTAATTTGATCTCTATATCTTGTAGATCGGAATTTGCTTCTAAAATTTAATTGATTTTTAATTTTGAAAATTCGAATTATTGATTTTTTTTGTATATGTCTACTATTTTTGGTACTTTAAAATCTGTGAACAGTTGTATACATATCATAAATACATTTATCCAATTTAATTTTTATTTAAAACACGTTTTAGCTGTAAATTTAAAATTTCTAAAAAATCAATAAATAAATGTTTTAAATATATGTTCCAGTTGTATCAAAGTTTATCCAAATTTAATAAAGTTGATTACTTTTTAATCCTGACGTTCAGGTATTACTCGATATAGCATTTCTCCGGATAAGAAATGTTCCGGTATCGTATTCCCGTACCAATCAAACTATTTTTTCGATAAATACATTTTTTTATACGTCTTTATAATTCTTTTGAAATTAGCAAAATTAACTGTGGTTAAAATTCATATTTTTATTTGTTAACTTTGTTTTATTAACCACTTAAATACACCTACCGGTTTCGAAAAATACCATTTTCTTCTTCAGGATGTCAATACTAACTAAAAACATATATTATTATTTCTTTACCAGAATCTATTTAAAAAATAAATTTAGTACCTAACTCAAATTGTTAAATAAAAATTTACTCGAATAATTTTTAGGAAAATATTTTAGAACGGGACTCTTAGTTAAATTTAGTTGGTTGTTTATAATTTTTTGATTAGTTTTACGCGCTTTATTTATCTCCAACGATTCCAAATTATTTAATTTGTGACCAACACCGTTTACATGCAAAATTGACAATCCCAATTTTGTATCAAAACCATGACCATTTCCTATCAAATGATTAGCAAATTCAGAAAACCCACTATTGTTCAAACATCTCAAATGCTCCTTTACTCTTATAATTGATTAATTTAATTTTTCGGTTGAATACGCATCCGGTAATTATTTTTGCCGGTATTGCAAGGACAGCTTTCGATATTGGCAATGTTGGAAGCCCTTAGACCTGTAATTTGATATTGTTATGCTGGGCACTTTCCCCAGCAGTACATGCATACATAAACAATGCACTATAATTATACATATGTAACTATATACATACAAATGAAATCGATAAAACTCTACGATATTTCACCATGCAGACGACATTTTATTACAATAACGATTCAATATGTCCACTGTTATTTGATCGATACTTGCAATGACTTTCTTCATAAATTAGTATGAAAGTAAAATGCTGGAGGTGTGTCGATAAATTTTAATACTAATGCATTATTACTGTGCTTTCTAAATATGCGTGTTAGTACCTAATAACTACTATTAAATAATTGTGTGGGTACTTAATGTACACTGTTGATTATAATAGAAGTTGTCGGTAATACTAAAACAATTTTTTTCTCTCTCTTTAAATATTTTCACATTATATGCTATGTATGTATCGATCTTACTGTGTTTTGCCTTCGATGAGTTTTGGTTTTATAAAATATTATATATATATATATAATTTGCCCAAAAACAGGCTAGCCTAGTTGGGCAATGTATTTAAATGTGTGTAAAGATGTAAATATGATATATTTCTGTTAAAATCAAAATAAAGTTCAAATAAAACAAAACAAAACAAATCCATAATGTAGGTGGTCTGAACAAGTCAAGAATTTTTTTTTTTTTTCATTTTTGAAAGGAGATAATGCGAATGCGAATGGTCTAAGATGACGATAAACTCTAAATGAAACCTGCTAGATGGCGCCAGGCACCCAGTTCATTTTTATTACCGGAATATTTTGACAATTAATGACATTCTACACATTGATTCGATATCTAATAAAGGTCTCAAAATGTCGGGATTTGTTTTGCGGACTGCAAAAAACTTTTCAAACCTGCACACCTATAAAATCCTCTATATTTCTCTAGTCAGACCTCAGGAAGAATAAAATTCTGTCATATGGTCGCCTCACTTCATTGTTCACTCGAAGAATACAGAGAAAGTTTTTTAAATTCTTTAATTTTAAATTTAATACACGCTCTTAAAGATATCAATTATAATTATCTCCTTAGTCTTTTGAAATTGTTAAAATTATCAGTGAGACGTTCGATGATCGACCTTATATTTCTGTACAAGATCATTAATGGTATGATAGACTGCCCCCAGATTGTTGGTCGGCTTGACTTTCACGCACCATTGAGGTCATCGAGACACAATTCATTGTTCTATAACAGTGGTAATGTTAAAACACATGCATTAGCTAACTCCGCAGTCCCCAGATTGCATTCTTTGGGGAAAAAATATGCGGAGGTAGCCGACATTTTTGCTGTAAATTTAAACTCTTTATAGAACTACATTTTTACAATTTTTTGTGTCTCAACTCAATGGTGACGAATAAATTGCTTTACTTCATATTTTATGTATATATATATATATTTATTATTTTTAATTTTGATTATGAAAAAACATGCTGACATTATTTTTTTTTCTGTGTGTATTGCACTTCTGATGAAATTGTCTATTATTGTACAAATTATGTTAATGCGTGTATAATAATAATTAATTAATTAATTGAATTCATTTTTACTGATTTTGAGATTCTCCACAACATATCGTTTCTTGACAATTAAACCAAAATAAATGACAGTTTTAATTATATTAATATCATTTATAATGAAAGATGGGATCCTTGTGTTGAAATAGATGTTCTGCAGTCATGATGGTCAGATGTTATGTGTTTTTGATATTATTTGATGGAATGGAAGCATGGACACTTACTGAAGAAATAATAAGGCGACTTGCAGCATTTGAGATGTGGATCTACAGAAGAATGCTCAAAGAAGAACCTAACCAGTCTACTGTAGAGCTTTTCCGGGCCGCAGTAAACAAAGTGATGATGGCCAAAACCAAACTAAAATAATACCTAACAAAATATAAATTCATAAATGGTGAACGTGCTCCACTCACGGCGGTAGAGTTGCACAAAAAATATACATTCTTCTTCGTGTTGCAAATTTAACATGAACCGACTAGATTGTTTGAAGAACTGTTGTAATTATATCTTCCGTGCAAAAAATTATGCCTGTATCAGATCTCACGCCTTTGCAAGTCAAAAGTCTTGACATCTTGGTAATCTCAGTCAATTTTTTGTACTTTGTGCATGTAAGTTGTAGGACGAACTCCGGACAACGAGATGCACCTATCCGACCAAACTATACATTTTTAATTTACGATTCAAATCAAGCACGAGAGTGCGAAATGCAGAGTACGAGAACGTCTTCCACAATTGATCAATACCGTTCTATATGATGACTTCAACACCGCAAATTCAGTAATCCCAGAACACGTAATATGTCATGTTAGTCCTGAAGATGGTGGCCTTGTTCGCGCTTCACAGAGCTGCATAAATAAACACTCAACAGTCATACAATCCGCCTGATACCGGCCAAATTGTAGACAACAATACTCTACAATCGAACCAGTCCAAGAAGCCATAAAACAGATTACCCTTCTCCTGGCCAGCTCCTCGGAAACATCTTCTCGCACGCACCCCGGCACCACCTTCAGCGAACTACGTTTAACTTGAATTATGCATAGTGCAACAGTTTTATTTCAAATATTATAAAATTAATCGTGCCTCAATTTACAACAACCTATTGTAAGTACAGTCATACCATAATCTACCCGTTTTAGCTCTACGTACAAACATTAACCACCACAATAGGATAAAACGATGATGGGAGGACACAAATATAAAAAATAAAAAACTTATAAGAGGACCCAACGATACAGCAGCCTGATTTTAACCTCATCAAGAAACTATGAACTTAATTCATTAAGTATGATTTGACGAAATCGAATACATAATGGTTCCCTAATCAATTTATATTTTCCCAGATAAACCCATCTCGGAAGTTCACAAGGCAATTCTTATATACAAAGTCTTATCGCAATACTGCTACTACTACTCCTTGTACAATTTTGCGCCAAGAATCTCTCTCTTTTTCGTCATCATCAATCTTACTATCACACGACGAATAAAATATCACGCCCGAAAGAGCCCCGTTTCAATGATGGGTCATTGTAAAAATACATGTTTGACAATTGCGTACAAACAATGAAATTTGGTGCGAAAGACAATGTAGAGTAATTTGTAAATACTAATTGTTTTTTTTATTTTATTTATAAAAAACCTACAAATAATACGAGCCAATACATATTTCATTTAAACACTACAATGAAAAAAAAGATTGCAAGGAACAATAACGGAATCAAAAATATGCTGCCGGACCTTTTTTTTGGTGTATTGTTTTAAACATATTTGAATAAAATAATAACACTTGGTTACAATACGAGTAGTGATGAGAAAAAATGCTACTTTTGACTCACTGGTGTGATTGTGATTGGTATTCGATAATATCAGTGATTGAAAGCTGTGACTGATCATATTTTCATTATTAATGCGTATGCTCCGCACGATATCACAATACACGAAATAAATTTTTAAAAACATAATTTTGAGCGTATTTATTTATATTATTCAAACTTCATTTGTGTAAAGAACATATTCTGGCATTAATAATTCATGTATATCTAATTTAAAATCATCATCGTCGAGTTAAATTCTCAGCGTTTCAGGTCAAATGAGTTAAACGTTATGGCAGAATCTACTAGATGGCACTGATCGTGATTATTGACTTTATTATTAACGTCAGTTCTTCGTGAATATTCGTGCTGAATCACAGTTCACCACCAAATATAAATAAAATTAATCACAATATTCTCAGATATTCAATCACTGATAGTGAGTTTAACTCAAAATATCAGTGATTGACTCACGATTAGTGATTTTGAGCATATCACTAAATATGAATCATACAGGATAAACATTGCTGCTACGTAACTCGGTGGCTGTGGTAGTAGCGTGGTATCGACTTCAGTACTCTTGTAACCTTGAAGCGGTTTGAACTCGTGTATATTTGGAGACAATTATAATTTTAATAAATAAACAGCAACGTAACTTTAAGGGTGTGCGTGTCTTCAATAACCTTTAAACTAAAAAATTTGTTAGCTTGGGTCAATCTTGCTTCTAACTCTGTTTTCGAGCTGTTGACATTCTTTGTGTGCCTGATCTTCGTTACTTCAAAAAGAAATGTCTATCCACAGGCTGGACGTGAAATTTTCCACAAATCGTGAAATGGGAAAGTCTTAAGCACAACTGGAATGACCGGCTAAATGTATGGCGAATGTAAGTCGGTAGACCAACTTTCGAAACAAATGACTTTCCGTGGACGAGTTCCTTAAAGTATAGAGATGCATACACGGAATATATGTCACATCAATATTCTTACTATTTTCAAACTAAACTAAACGCTTGTGCTATGAAAATAGGACTAACTTGCTGGCGTCCTGGAACGAGGCGCGAACCCCCGACCGCTAGATCACTAGGCCAACGTCTTGACCACTACACCAACAAGCTACTCAATATTATAGTATCAAATCTTTTGCAAAACTTTCGATATCAACGTACAGCATCTTGTATGTACACGATTCATCAAATTCAGATTCGAATCGTTATTGCAATCATCCTGCGCAAGAAATAATCACAAGATTCTATAGGTCCCATAGGCTGGGAATGTTGAAAGAATACCGAGCTGCCACAATAATACCAGAGATCAAAATCATCCGGCGGAGACAGACAGACTGGAAGAAAATTGAAGCTGGATGGTGAGGTCCAGGAAATGGAGAAGAAGGGCCAAGGATAGGAGCCGAAGGAAAGCAGTTGTGGATAAGGCTAAATCCCGCCCTGGAATGTAGCGCCGTAGAAGTAAAAGAAAATTACGGTCTACCGATCGCTTTAGTTGACATCCAATTTTATAATCCCTTCTCTTGTGCTCAATTTGTCAGAAACGTCAACTATCATTATACTAGTCAGTCTTCGCGTAGCTTTCATTAAAATCCTACAATCTTCCATTGAACACGCACCATTAGAACGCATTTGTCACGGTGTTTGAGACGTCCGATCAAAATGAAGCACAGGCAGAAACCTATTCACGACTCGCACTACATGACAGTTAAAGAGCAGTGCATTAAGGTCACCTGTTGTTAGTTAAAATCACCGTGCAGTAACTTTCTCCTGTTCAATTAGCGAAATTCTCCGAGCCAAATTACTATCAGGGTCAATGTTTAGGCTTGTCCGATGAAAATATTGCGTGAATCGTTATTGGAATACAGATTATCCGAACAACATTTTGGTCTGCATTATTCTGCTAAAATGGCGACCTGGTAACCACGATGGAAATCTAAAATCAGGATACATTAAATGAATTTTTTTTTTTTTATTTATTATCTTTGTTTTATCAACCACTGAATTCAGAATTTTCTAATCTAGATAGAAAATGGTCACGGTTTTGATAAAAAATTGGGATTGTCAGTTTTGCATATAAACGGTGTTGGTCACAAATTAAATAATTTGGAATCGTTGGAGATAAATAAAGTATGTAAAACTAATCAAAAAATTATAAACAACCAACTAAATTTAATTACGAGTCCCATTCTAAAATTTTTTCCTAAAAATTATTCGACTAAATTTGTATTAAGCAACAATTTGAGTTTGGTACTAAATTTATTTTTTAAATAATTGTTGTTTTTTAAAAATAGATTCTGGTGAAATGTATGTTTTTGATTAGTTATGACATCCTGAAGAAGAAAATGGTATTTTTCGAAACCGGTAGATGTATTTAAACTCAATTCAGTGGTTAATAAAACAAAGATAATAAATAAAAAATATGAATTTTAACCACAAAGTTAATATTGCTAATTTTAAAAGTATTAAATGAATAAACCCTAAAATCTTATTTCGAATCCAAAAAATTGAAAATCCATGCATAAATTCGTATTTTTAAATGAGCGAAGATTTCCTACCAGATATTCTTCTTCAACGTATTACGTTGCACAACGGCATGCCTATATTTAAGAAGATAAAACGTATTGATAGCCTTTCTTCAAGCATTCTGCTGACTTAGCGATCACCACACAATATTCAACACATCAACAAATTTCTTCATACGTTACATTCACACTACATTAAAAATAGACCCCGATAAATAGTCCTAGTATGTATGACATTGAATGCAACTTTTTTATGATTGAAAATTAGATATACCGAGAAAAATTATAATAAATAGTAAATCTTACAAATTAACAATTGAGGAGAGTAAACAACATATTAAATACTACCGCATAAGCACAGAAATCTTATTAGTATTTTGTTTTAGGGCCGGTTGTGTGATCGGTAGTAACTTTTACTATAGTAAATTTTTTGTAAATCCTTTGCGGGTTGTTGATATATCAAATTTACTACTGTCAAAGCATAGATAGAGACGCGTATAGGCGCGATAAATAATCATGAATTATGCATTATCTATGAATTTTTTCGCCTACGCGTTCGATATCTGTCACTTTGGTTGTGAATTTTTTTCGTATTATATATAATAATGTATATTAAATAACAAGATTGTCGTCGGACGAACTCTCATCACTAAAATAGCGAGATACTGAATAATTATTTGTCGTATACTGCAACTTTCAAAGTATCAATGTGTCAAGTGACTTTTGGAACAGCCGTGAAAAGTCCGCCATATTTAACTAACGATTCTCGCTTTTACTATCGGATACCGCAGAGTAAAATGAGTTTACAACGAGATGTACTTTCGAGAAGTAAATATTTTTTTACAAACGATCGAACAACCCGTTTTCACCTTTTTTTTTTTTTTACTTTAGTAACTTTTTTCACTATACTGTTACTGCTTTACTTACTATAATTGTGCACAGCTATGAGGACAGATCCTAATATTTATTACTTCGTACCATCATTTACTAAGGAGAACTTCAGTTTCTATCCAGTGTTCTGTTTTTAAACATGGAATTGGAGCGAAAAGAATAGTACTTAATTATCTATTTCTGCGTCAGAACTTCCCTTCGAACTCTTCACTCTTGTAATCTATGGTAGGTAAGTACATTTTTCAGCTACCGATATTAATTATTTTACGGTATATTGCGTATTGTTACATAATATAAGTAAATACATTAAGTAACGTTCCATATTTTTCATAATTATTAGGTATAATTGAATTAAAGTGATAAAAAAATCCGCTCTTCCGCGGAACACCACACCGCGAAGAGCTCTGAGATTAAGAGAGCCCCTTGCTAAAGTGTTAGCAGCCCACCACTGCATTAGACCAAATAAAAATTGCCGTTTGCTCACTTCATCAAAAAAGTAAAAATAATAATTCTATAATAAATACTGATTATTATTGTCTAGTATCGATTTGCGACGCTATTTCTTCGAGACAGGCAACGAACCCGTGCTAGGAGTTATTACCGCCTTTCGAAATTCGTGTGAATAGGCACTTTATGATCTCAGTAATCCGTGGGAACTGGGCCCGCGACGACGAAAGTTGCATTTAAAAACAGTAGTTCCCGATCAAAATTTCTTTCTCGCAACTTAGTGTATAAAAAATGATTAAATGATATCTTAACAGCTATCGCTAATCTAATTGATTTTTTAAGGGAGAAATTTTCAAGAAATATACCGACATCTCCCCAAGAAAAATATTTTTAAATATATACCATCAGTTATGGTATTGTTTACCTGAACTTTTCTGATGTCTTCCTTTTTCCATAACTTGGTTATAATTTATTAGGGTCCAAAAAAATTTCTCCGCGAAAAGAGCAGAGTCGCGCCTTATCAGGGTTCAACATTTACTGACCGAACGTTGACTCAACAGTTCTTTCTGACAAGAAAATTACTTTGGATTTAAATAAATAAATAAATGTTGAATTAGAAATTAAAAACAAGTATATTTATAGTAAAGCTTTTTTATAAATAAATCAACGAAAATGAAGATGAATAAAAATTATATAAAATTTATATGTTTAGTGTAATTTGAATTATTTTTATATTCGTCAAGATTATTTTAATCTCGAGATGACAGGTAGATAGATATACTTGTATTGCCTGTTCCGACAGAAGGATTAGGATTCCAGTAGTTTGACGTCAGATCAATTGATTGTGTCATACAATAAGAATGTAACTATTGTCTAAGCCCTCTCACATCACCTTGTTGAATAAATTTCCGAGCAACAGAATTGCAATAGATTATGTTATACTGTTGAACAACACGAAATGTGTGAATAATAAAAGGGGATAGTTATTCTGTACCACACTGTATAAAAAATACTAAGGGCCGGTCGTGTCATCAGTAGTAACTTTTTCAAGTAGTAAAAAAGTTGCTAAAGTAAAAATTTTTGCGAAAACGGGTTGTTTGATCGTTAGTAAAAAAAATATTTACTTCTCGAAAGTACATCCCGTGGTAAACTCATTTTACTCTGCGAAATCCGATAGTGAAAACGAGAATCGATAGTTAAATATGGCGGACTTTTCACAGCTGTTCCAAAAGTCATCTGACACATTGATACGACAATTAATCATTCAATATCCCGCTATTTTAGTAATGACAGTTCGACCGATGATGATCGCGTTGTTTAATATACATTATTACGCATATACAAAAAAATGTTACAACCAAACTGACAGATATCGAACGCCTAGGAGAAAAAATCCATAAAAATGCATAAAATATAGCATACTTCATGATTATTTGTCGCCCCTGTAGACATCTCCATCTGTGCTTTGACAGTAGTAAATTTGATGTATCAACAACCCGCAAAGGATTTTTACTACGGGCGTAGTAAAGAGTTACTACTGATCACACAACCGGGACTAAGTACTATTTTCATACTTGGTTCGGTCTTGTGTTGAGAAAAGAACTATAAAATTTAAGCAATACCTTTCTAATAATTGGCTCTATATAATCAGTTTTCCTACTAATTAGTCATATTTTTGAACAAATGTGGTTTTTTTTTTTGGATAAGCAAAAATATGAATTTTATATTGCACGTATTTACGTAAATATTACAGGGTTAATGGGGTCGGTGGGCCTGTGTTACTGCACGACTAGGGATGGGTTAACAATATTTAAAAATAAAACATTTATTAGTCCGCACTCATCAGGAAGATGGCGGTGTCCACGCGCGGTAGAAAGTCATTTGGCAGCCACAATGGCAAGAAGTATAATTTCCATGTCGAGATTTCCTGTTCCTTGGTATCTTTCGTCATTCTTGCGACTGTTAACTATTCACGGCTTAGTAATCTTTATAACCGATTCTTCCATCCTATCGTTTTTTTTTCTTTCAACATTTCCCATTACGCAAAAAAACGCTCCACGAGTATTTCCTAATGGGCACTGACTAACAGCGAACACGCATGCGTAGTAATAATATCTTGTATTGGCGACGGGCAATTGTTACTTCTTTTTTCAGTGATAAACTCAAAATCACGAATCAATGTGAACCAATCACTGATGTCTTTAAATCACAATCACTAACTGTGATTGAGTATCTGAAAATATCATGATTTGTGATTCTAGTCTGAAAATATTGTCGCCTTTTTGAAATCAAAAAGATCTCCTGGCGCTCTATCGTCTTGATATAGTGTCAAATTGTCTTATAAGTATGCATGCTGATTTTTTTTTTTGTGTTACAATTTAATTAACTAATCAATATTTATACATTTTCAACATGAAATTTGAACATTAAATTCAATTTCTTTTTTTTGAATAGTCACCGCTGTTGAATTTCTCAAAAAGCTAAAATGCTTAATATTTGTACTTGTAAACTAGTATTTTCTTACCTCATTGATTTCTGGCGTAACGATTAGTATTCCCACCTGTTATGAGGGAGATCAGGGTTCGGTTCATAACTAAATTTATGAATATTTTATTATTTATTTATTCAAACCAGAAAAATCATACTCCATGCATAATACATGTAACTGTGACACACAGGGTAGCGGCCACCGATAAATGTAACGGTTACTTTATTTATCACCCACTTTTACATTGTAATATAAAGAATTATTGAAAATTATTCTTATTCATAATATTATTTATGACACTAAGATGAGCCTTTTCAAATCTGATCACGTTTCAATAATGATTGGTTAGATTGGTTTTACCACAAACTAACAAACTGCCAAATCAGTTGTCAAAACGCTATCATTAACACTAATTTCAAATATGTATAAAAGATTTCAATGCCAACAAAAAATATATATATATATAATGTTATGAGTTAAATACCTCGTTGCTTTTTATAGCTAACTTAAATAATATCCGTAATAATCAATGCCTAACGTGTCTTTGTATTATACAAAAGTAGCTAATGCGGAAAATGGCCACACGGCGGCTCATAGGCAAGAAACCAAAGATTTGAATGAGGAATGCAGTCGCCTGCCGAGGTCAGTCCAGTGCAGCATTTCCATACGCAGAGCGGTGTCAGTAAACTAGTACGGCCGAAAGTAAATCGGGGCCACCCGAAAGAAAGTTTGGTACAATTTTCCCCGCGATGCCCAAACTCAACAGCCTAAAATGAGCCCGCTTGTGAAGTGCCAGACACTTGCGATTTCACCTGTTTTAAGGACGGGCCCGCAGGTTGGCCGCGGTCAGCCGATCGCGGTGAGAGTTCTTTAACACGTAGTGAAAATATTCAATCGCGAGCCAGCGTATAGAATACAGATATGATGATCTTTTTGTATTGTGCCTCTGTTTTACTGGTTATGTGAATTTTTGGAATGGGGTCTGTCAAAGCGACCCCGATTTCTTCACGTTGTATGGAATGGACAGGTGAGGCTGCCAAGGAAACCGGAAATGACGTTTTACAGACGGTAACCCAAATAACTGATCGGTTCCGAATTCCAAAATCAAAATGTGTATGTATCTGTTTCCGGAACGTTTGCCTTCCTTCAAAAATGTTTTTTTTTTAAACTTTATTTTTTATTTATGAATATTTTCCATCTATGTGGACCTTGAGTGAATTTGTTGCTGACGGGCATGCTAATATGTACGTTCCGACAGCTCCCAACGAACGTCGAAAGTTAACAAAAACATATTATACAATAGATACCTAAATAATAAAAATCTATAATGACAGTGGATTTCATTTCAAATGCATTTGTTTAGCGTCAGAGATATTACGGATATTCTAAAATAAAACGAAGAATAATTGTATTTAGTTGTTTCTCATATTCTCACCAAACTTGGGAGATAATAATCATAAATTAATTTTCAAATACTTTCATGGAAAACGTTCTCCAAGCGCAATCGATCTTCACTAGATATGAGCATAAACAAAATGGCGTTACTCAGTATAAGATGGGACAATCTGCCGAAGATAGTTGTCGGGAATCTCATGTGTTCATCATTAACGACTATCTATGACTTCGTACCAGGTAGGTACTCCGAATAGCCAAAAGATTTTTTGAATTATAGGACTCATATAACCGAAACGGTAATTAAATCAACGAAGCAATTTCCTCCAATGGGAACCAGATGTAAACAATTTGACGTTTTAATAAGGAATGTAGTAGGCAGTCATATGTATTTGGAGATTGGAATTTCTATACAAACTGAGCAAATTTAACCTTGAACCGAATCAAAAACTTGCCAGGCCATTTTGGGTTAGAATTCGATCGTTTGATTTTCGGCAGGTCGAGAAAATTGATTTAATTTGGAAACTGGTAGAATTCAGGTATCTGCTTAGACTGTCGTATATTGTAAATAAAATAAAAATATTTTTTGAATTTGATTTTTTTTATGTGTCACATCAATATTCTTACTACAACTAAACAATACCTGGAACGGGGCTCAACCCTCAACCACTAGATCAATAGGCAAGTAGCGTAACCACTAGAGCACAGGCAAAAAAAAAAGCCGTGGATTTAGGTTATGCCACTAATAACGATACTGCAGTAAAAGTACGACGGACTGTATTATTTTTATAAAAAGTGGACAAAAATATTTAATAATATAAAATAATACTGTCTTTAAAATTTATTCGAACGTATACATTCAAGCCAGCTTGAAATATACGTTTGCGCCGTTTTGCAACACGTTTGTTCAAGCGAAGACGTGTACTCAGAACACCGCGCGGCGTGATATACAAGAATTGCGTTTGATTCGTACACGTTTGGAACAGAATTTGCATGCGCAGCTTTATTTGTCACTCATAAATTATTCCGCTAGATTGTTCTAATTAAAACATTAACATTAATTATATTAAATAAATATGAATTATTTGCGTGTGGATCTGCCATACTTATAACATATAATAAATCAAATAAACATGTATGTATTTAATTTGCATTTATTTAGTAGAAATTGTAGTTATGCAGGCCTTTTTTGATTATATGGATTGCACGCCCCTGACCACAACCACGTCGAACTGTAGGTGTTTCAGAGCAAAATTCTGAAAAAGATCATTGAACGAAACTAATATTTGGCAACGCCGCCCACAACCTCGTAAGTTTATGAGATCGACTTTGTCAAGTTTTTTAAAATCCAACGACTCAGATGAACCGGGCTTCTGGCTCAGATGGAAAACTTCACCGTGGCCCGCCTGACATTTCATAAACCAAAGGGAGACGGAGCATCGGTAGACACTATTCCGTTGACTGGATGGGATCCGGTGGAACCCAAAGTCGACGACGAATGGTGAGACAAGGCACAGCAAAGAGGAATGGAGCGATGTCCTTGAGGCGGTCAGAGCCCACACCGGGCTGTAGTGATAATGGATGTATAGCAGATTATTATTCTAAAACCTGTGAAGCACCTTCCGAAAACTCAGGAAGGGAAATTTTATTATGATAATATTGTAATACAAACTATTTGATCAGATAATATTGTTCGATTCACCAATATGAGTTGACAAATCTAGCAAGTAAAAATACATAAATTGAATCACATATTTATATGGACTGTATGTATAATACAATTCACAGTAGACTCCCGATTATTCGGGGAGAGGCGGGACGGAAAATCGAAAAACACGAAAAATCCGAACTATGTTTTTTTCTTTTCAACATCTCCACTGAAACGTTCTCGTTGCATTGTAAGTTTCCGAATACCATGTCGTTGCTTAAATCTGGTTAGCCATCCAGATGAAGCGTTGAAGTTGCCATTTAACCCCAATGCATCGTGGAATAATTTAGCTTTAAACCGTTAATTGGTATTCCTTCTGCTCGTTTTTGAATCAATAAAGACTTATTAAACATTTAAAAAAATGATGAGACCCCAGTGACCACCTTAAAATACAAAGTAAAAGAATTATGTAATTTTTTATTTCCTTGTTATACTATATTATATTCAGATAAATACTGTGGACTAGGTCTGTTGCACCCTATAAAAATTGTATATTTTTTCGAAAGATTGATTTTTTTCTTTATATCTTTCTAAGTAATTCATCTAACATCTTATCTAATTTTTTTTCACTTATATTTTATTTATAAAATAAAAATGTTGTTTTAACTATGTAAAAGGCAGACCTCGCCGTAAAACTGCCATGCAGTTTGGTAAAAAATAAAATTATAATAAATATATGTATATGTAATAAAGAAGACATATATGTATTTTTTTTAAATCTTCATATTATGATATTTTCATAGTTTTTCGATTTTAAGGACCTGCATTACTGTCACAATCTCTTGTAAACTCCTCCAACTTATTTTTTTTTAAATTATATCGCGAACCATTTAGGTACTAAGTCCATATTTTTGATAAAGCTTCACCCTTTTCAAATTTTTCAATTGACGTAAGTTTTTGTTTTATAGTAAGTACGACTTTCTGGCGATTATTAGGCATTTTTAAAGGCTACTTATCTGTATATATGAATGACTCGACGAAGACGCAGTCCATTAAACCTTTGGACAGCGGCGTGACTACGCCAATGCGGTGTATCGGGGCCCACGGGGTCCAAAAGTGAGCGCCCTACAATACTTTTGACATCGATACTTTTACTAAAGTTAATATGGACTGATAAAATGATATAGTGAGAAATGATTTTTAAAATTTAAAAGATACGAAAATATTTGAAAACATTGTTGATATAAACAGTATGTCGAGTTAGAGAGCAGAACATCGCTGCAAAACAAAGAAGCAAGGTTTTTTTCGGTTGCGATTACACATAAATACCGAAAAATCGGTTGTTTTTCTCATGAAAGTTTGAATATTAGACATTAATTGATGGATGAGACCAATTTTGTCATTTATTTATGGTGGATAAAGTAGTACTTAATATTTTAGAGTACATCTTGTGTGCAATACGTATTCACAATGTATTTTTTTCCATTTGGCATCGGGGTCCAAGTTTTTTTGTTTACGCCACTGCCTTTGGAGATATTCACAATCAAGACAAAAATGTCTACGTGGACGGTGCCCGGAAAACATTTCGAAAACTCTAGTGCTGTAAATAAAACTATTAATAAAATGCATTTTAAGAATCGTCGATGTTATACACTAAATTAATGATTTTTGATTAGACTTTGTGGTTAAATGTCTGCAGATGTAAAATTTAAGAGAAAGAGATTTGGTAAAAAAATTGAAATGCCAACACGCACGTAAACAGATATCTACAAAAAATTATTACTAGTATATTATTTTTTTTAATAAAATTCTGAAGTTTACAAATAGGTAAATCTTGAAATATCATTTCCTTATATTATCATAGATTTTTAATTACATGCAAATATAAAATAGATTATTACATGCCTACAAATCGCACAAACTTGAAAAACCATGTGTATTATTCACGTGTTTATTTGATAAACGGAATTTCCGGAAACTATGTACTTACTAAAAACTAAAAATCATTCGTATTCTTAAAAATTAGTAATTGATTTTTTTTTAAATAAGAAAATATTTGAAACCGTATATGAAAAGGTCTATAATATTATAAATGTATGTAATATGTGTATTCCGTTTTTATTTCATTTCAAAACCTAAATGCATTTACTGTTTTTTAGTAAACGTATTTAGTTTTTAAATAAAAACTATTTAACATGTAATCGGCAAAAAAGGTTTGAATTAATTTTATAAATATATTTTTTTCAGTCACGTAGTAATTTTATTTTATTATCATCATAATATCGGCACTATTATTTGACAAATTAACTTGTTATAAAAAAGTTGTATCATGTCTGGCAACGTTTGAAACCGAAAACTGATTCGTAAAACTACACAATAAGGTTTATATTGAAAAAAATACCTGAATGCTCGTTCTTCGCACTTCAATGTAGAGCCAGTTATCGGTTGAAAAGGCTATTGCCATTAAAGCAACCGCAACTATAGCAGTAATAGTGGCCAAAGACAAAGTTACAGCGGAACAAGGCATCTTGAAACTCTTAACAAATTCTATCAATAACACAAAATTCCAGGGAATACTGTCTTCTCACAAACACAACACGAAATTTTTTTAAATATCTGTGACAACACTTTCAGAACATTTTCAGCACACGCGACAAAACAACCGCACAACAACCTGGCAAAACGCAACTCACAACCAACAGCCCGTGTGAGTTTCTCAAGAAACATAAACTTTCCAATTTAGCGGCACCTTTTGGTGTAGTGTGGCAATTCATAAAATTAATAAGGAAATGGGGAAATGACAATATTACAATTTTTATACACAGAAAGTATAAAATATTGTCGAGATAACCAATATAACGGTTCTCGAGATTTTTTGATCATTAATACATTAAATAATTATACATATAGTTTTATTTTCAGAAATATTCTTGATACGAGATACGTCATTGAAGTTTATAATACTAATTAATGATATTACAGTGTTTTCGTGTTACATAGAGAAAAGATTATTTTGTTACTTGGAAAAAATACAGCGAAGATTCCAGATACTTACTTATCATCACATTATTTCTCCTTAAGGGTTGGCAGAAAGGTTAGGGCGCCATACTCATCTATCCTGACATAACTGTCACCTCATTTATATTCATATATTTATTCAAGAGTTCTAGATTATTTTCGATTCCAACAGGACCATTTTTCAATTTCTAAATTAACTTATCATGCCGATTTTTCACGAGCACACTCTATTTTTGGTGCCATCTAACTTACGTTATTACGTACAGCATAAAACTTGCAAATATTTTATTTATATAAGATTATTTAAAAATATATTTATTTATTTATAATTTTAACGGTTATAGTTAATGTTTTAATCTATAATTATTCATTCTTATCCACTTCATTTTATTACTTCTCTAAAGAGCAATTCAGATTCTTTCAAACGGAATATATAATAATGCACATCGCATGTCCACATAAATGATAATGAATATTAATTATAATAAAAATATATTCAGAGTTAATAGAATTAATATTACGTTAACCATTTTAGTAGCCAAATATTTGACTAGTATAATAATTATTTATTTAAATTCATAGACAGTAAATAGTAATAAAATGCGTTTTCTCATAAACTCAACTTAATATTTATTGTCATCATACAAAATGCATTACAAGAAAGCATTAAAACTTCAATTTAAAATTCTAATTTATAAATAATCACTAAAACTAATAGATATTAAAATGCCCCATACTCTCAAAAATATACATTTTCAAAGTATTTATCTAATTAAAAGTGAGGAAACGTGTTTTTTTAGAGCATCAATTTGACACTCGTTGTACGTCAGTCTATTGAATTTCTATTTTCTATTTGAAAATGGCTGAGGTCGCGTCTAATCACGACGATGTTTTGATGGATGTTTTAGTAGAAAACAAAACATTGGTTGGATTTTTATTTTCGGTGTTTGGTTTTCTATCGAGGAGGTACGTACACATCGCTTTTAAATGCGATCAATATTGCTTTCTACTTGTAAATTTGGAATGCTTCAGAGAAATCACTTGGTGTTTATTTTGATTCTTACAGAACTGATTTTTATTTCATTCGGGATGATTCAGATGCTGATAGTTTCGGTTTTCCTCCTGGAGTAGCTGAAGAATTAGTAGTGAGAGTTCTCAGAAAATGTAATCCATCAAACAGTTCACATAGTGAATGCATTTCTGTGCCAGATAATTGTCACGAACTCATTGATGATAGTGCCTGTACTCCTCCGGCCGTTGCCTTAGAAGTTGAAATTGAAGCAACCGAAGACCTAGATTCAGATTATATCGAAATATGTGAAACTATTGAGAGACCCGAAACAGACAATTTTGAACATATTGCGTCTACCAAAAGTCACATTGAAAGGAATTTGGGATCCAGTGATGAAGAAATATTGCAAAACTCTTGTACGACTTCCAATATAACTTTAGAATCTCTAAGCATTTCTGATAGTTGTATAACAAACATGTCTGAAAATCAACTCAATGATTTAAATATTGGTCCCTCAAAAAATGAAAAATGTAAAAACAGTATAAATTTGTCAGAAGACAGCAGCACGATTACCCATTTACAATTACCCAAGCAAGAAAATGAGAAAACTCCGTCCAGTACAAGCGAGTATCAAACACATTCTGAATCATACAATGGCGCTAAACGAGATAAATATAGCTGGTCACAAACAATTAGTGAATTAGGTAAGATTCTTAAATAACATAATCAATACTTATGTTACATAATACAGCCCATGGTGAAGCCAATTTATTAACAATTCATGAATTATTTTTATTGATATCTGGAATGAGCAAAACGTATTGTCTTTGTTAGAAATAAAAATGCTTTTTCAAGCTCATCAAAAAGATGCAATGACCATTAATTAGAATTTAATAATTTATTTGATCTTTTTACATCCACATGAGGCTTCGAGAAATCCATTTTGTGTTTCCTCTAATAATCCAGCATTCCTGAAGGCACGGATGATACACTTTAATGTTCTCTTGGGAAATAAACTTTTTTGTTTTACAGATGTAACAGTAAAACTTCCCGCAGTTGTAAAATCATCAAAACAACTAAATGTAGTTATAAGTTCTGATTATATGAATATAAAGTTCCTATCTAGTGCAAAAGAATGGATAGTTTTAATCAACGATAAATTATCAAATAAAACAAAGCATGCTGAAACTATATGGACTATGAACGAAGGGAAAATCAGGATACACTTAGGTAAATAGTTTTTCTGTTTATTTATTGTTGGCGTGGTCGACAGCCAGAGGTTAGGTTAGAATATCTGGGAGGTTTCATGTAAAATTCTTCTAATCCATTATATCATAAATAAGATAAATATGTAATGTTGGGTTGATGCAAAAGTTGTTGCTGTTTAGTACTGTACTTATTTAGTATTATAAATGGTTATCCTTCGTCTTGAAATTATCAAGCATACATATTCAACACACTTTAGAATCAGTCAAAAGTAATAGTTCTGAAAATGCATACAATGTTGGTCAACATTTTCACGTGTTCCTGGTTCCTAGGCTGTACAATGCAACCAAAAATGAATGAAATAAAAGGTCTCTTAACTGTCTGAGAAGATCAATAGCCAGATGGCTAATAGAGATGGGTCGAGAGCTTTCGGAGCAACTCTTGACCCATATTATGAGGTGACTGGTGGATAAGTTTTTAAACTATGTATTTACATTCTTATTGTTTGTGTTTTTGTAACTAATGTATACATGAATCTACTCTACTTTTTGTTTCTATTTTTTTTTATATACCATGTTCAATGCTATGTATCTACAGCCTAAGTGATCTAATTATTATAACTGCTGTTTTTACTCTAATTTTTTATATTTTTATTTGACATGTTCAATAGTGTACATATATATATTCACATTGCTTGAGCACTGCAACCAACCCAGTGCAAATGATAAAAAAAAAACAAATGTAAATGATTTGGAGAAAACACTGTCCACTTTGATACGGTCTCTGATCTAATGAGGTGGAATATGTTTTAAATAAATATTGATACATCATCTAGTCAACGTTCATATGTCACTATCTAATTTTAATATTGAATTAATTAAATACCATTAAACAAATAGCACTTAAGGACGTTCCCAAAAAAATCACTTTTCTTACAATCCTTTTGAAACTTTGAATACACATACTTATGAGTGTCTTTTATACGTAGAAATATTTTTCAATAGTCCTTGCGGTAGTAAATTTGTAAATATTGACTATTAAAATGAGCATATTTAACATACGAACCATACCCCGATCGATGTTGTAGCGCATGTTTAATTGAATAGCAATAGTAATTTTCTTACCATTGTTTTGGAAAACTGAGAATCAGAGAAAATTTAACAAATATCTTTCTGTAAAAATAACTAAAACAAGCGGTATTCGTTTTGTTATAAAAAATGTTAAAAGTGAGCTACTTTTGAATGGTTTTGACGTTTCCTTTTATAATTTGAATAGTGAGAGATTTTTTAACTTCTACGCATGTGAGCGGAAGTATAGTTTTTTATTCTATTCTTAGTAGTTTACATACGGGAGAATCTTCTTGAAGATTGAGTACGACTGCTCTTTGGGAATGTCCTTAGTAACAGGTACAATACAGAATTAATACACGATTTAAAAAATTAATAAAAATAATATATTACTAGTCAATTTTTATATACCTCACACATAAAACATAATTAGCGTAGTATTTTATTCATAAATAAATGTTTGAATCAAATATCTAAACACCTATCACAAAACATTAGACCGGCATACTCATAAATTTAATAATTCCGGTGTTATAAATTGCTGTTTGTAATTAGCTGTAAAGATTGTACTGCTTTTTTATTAGAAAAACAGGTTGAAATTTTAACACAGAGTCAAAGAGCATTTAAGATATTTAAATAGTCATGGTTTTTCAGAATTTTCCAATCATTTATTAGAAAATGATCATACTTTTGACAGAAACTTGGGATTGCCTGTTTTACATAAAAACAATGTTGATCTTAAAAGTTAATAATTTTGAATCATTAGAAATAAATAAAGCGTATAAAATTAACTAAAATATTATAATTAATCAATTAAATTTAACCACAAGTCCTATCTTATAAATGTTGTATCATTAAGTCAATTTCCACATCTTTCATCATGGTAACAATTTAAGTAAGGTACCAGATTTATTTTTAAATAATTATCATTTTAAATTTTTTTTTAAAAACATTAAAATAATGTGACATATGGTTTAGTTAGTTAATTTGACATCCTGATGAAGGAAATGGTATTTTCCGAAACCAGTTGGTATATTAAAATAACTCATTAAGTGGTTGAAAACAAAGTTAAATAATCTATATAAAAATGAACTTGAAAGTTCAATAAAAAATAACTAAAGTTATAAAATTTATAACTTATTATGAATGTTGGTTTGGTCTAGTGGTTGGGGATTCGAAACTTGTCCCGGGAGACCGACGAGTTAGTCCTAGTTTCAAAGTACTTAGCTTAAATTGAAAATAGTAAGAATATTGAAGTGACACGTATGCATATTTTATTTTTATAAAATTAATGCGAAGGAGTTCTCCTATTAGACAAAACTATTTAGTAAAATGAACATTCATTGAAATTATACTTAACTATTTGATGGCTACACCACTCGGCAGAAGTAGACAACCGTCATTGTTTAACAGAGAAAACATTAAACAAGTAGAGAAATTCGTCCTTAACAAATTGTTTTAAATTATGAATGGGAAATGATTTTGTTTATTCTGCAACTAGAAAAGGTAATAGAAATGATTTGTATTGCCCCAACTGCACAAAAGCCCAGATAAAATAAATTTAAGAAATATAAATACCCTGTAAAACTAGTAGAATAAACATTTACAAGGCGGTAAATTAAAATGAAGCACATCACTTTTTTTTTTTTTAAATATTTTTGGTTTCATTGGAAAGTAGAATAATTTTTTGATTTTGTTAAATAATTAAATTATGAATACTTTTTTGCTACTTGCTTCTTTAAAAAGGGGGATCGTCATTTTAGTGATATTTTTAGTTTTTTTTTTGGTTAAAATTAGGTATCATTGGAAGACCTTATTTTGTATATTATTTTGTATTATATTGTATATTTATTTTGTAGCTATTCTCGCTAGTATATTAACACAATTTTATTAATACATTGCAACATTGGATATCTGCAGGAAAAAACTAAATTTGAATACACATTGAATATAATTTTTTATAAACTTTATTTTATGAACAAATACAAAATGCAAAGACAATATACGAGTACTTGATTTTTTGTTTTTGCAAAACTGTAGTTTTTTCACTCACGATACAACAATATTACATAATATGTAATTGACTATAAAAATATTTTATTACAGAAAAGCAGTCAGAAGTTTGGTGGAATTCCCTTTTAAAATGTGAAGAAAAGATCGACACATCTAAAATAGATTGTTCTAGACCATTAGATGAACTTCCTGAAGATCACATCGCCAAAGTAAGAGAATTACAGTGGAACCAATTACAAAAACTGGAGGGTAAACCAACCTCTGATGAGCTGAAGCAGCAAGAGGTACTGAAGAAGGCGTGGAATATGCCTGGATCGCCTTTCGTTAACACTCCGTACGATCCGAATGTTTTACATTGAAATTACATAAAATATATATTTTACAAAGAGACAATTGTGTGGAAACATCATGTTTACAAGAAATTATGATACTTTTATTTAGTTTTAACTCTTTTTATTTTCAATATTTTATGTTCTGTATAAAAGTTTTCATTCTTGATAAAAAAATTTTTTTGCAATTCTCTAATTATAACTCATTTTACTGTATATTGTTGGCGTGCCTTGTTCAACTAAAAAGAAAAATAAATATTTATTACATTTTTTATTCCTTTATTAATCATTATTATACATATTATATTACTTGCACGAGGAATGAAATGGCAATGTTTATTTTCAAATTCACTAATTAATTATTATGCGTGAGGGGAAATTGGAATGTTAGGAAAAATTCAATGAAAAATGAAACAAATCTCAATAACAACATTCTTTTTCTTTAATTTGTGCATATTTCTTAGAATAACAAACAACATGAATTACCCGATAATTTTAATGAGTAAAGTTTTTATTAAGTTACATGTTTAAATTTTATTGACTTCACTAAATCCAACGTACAAAGAGTTTTAATTGATTTTTTTTGCACAAAAGCATTTTTATAATATTGGAGAAAGCTATTATATGTACTGGTGTATATAAGGTGATATTGTAAAGTGATCATATTTATATAACTAAAGAAAAAGAATTCAGAAATTATAAATATTCAAAAGCAGTGTGTTTTTGGAGTTAACAAATTGTTTTTACTCCCTCAAAAGATAGTTTGCATGATATGGGCTTACTTCACATCCAAACATTTATCCAATATAAATAATATATTCAATATTAAAATTAATTTGCTGTTCATGCAAAATGAACATGGCCACAATTAATAATTCACATTAATTTCTTCTTTAAAGTGAACTGTAGATTCTGAATTTTAAATCTACTTATATACCAAGAAAAACTACCACAAGGATGACTTGAGAAATAATAGGAATTTTTAATACAAATGGACAAATCTTATATCAAAAATGAGTTTGAATAAAATATATATATAATATAGTCTTTAAAAATATACTCTGAAATGTAGACATCAATCTCACTAAAAGCAAGAGGCACTACAATAATTATATTCCAAGAAATTTAGAAAGAAAATAATCGTTGGCACATACCACCCTATCGAGTGAAGATTTACAACTATTTCCTGCACCCATTATGCATTATTTGCGATTTGTCAAGCAATAATTATTATAATCTCTTTCGGGGATGCAACAGACATCTAGCTGAATTCATTCAGATAATGGATATTATTCAGCCGGATAATGGATTACATATAATACTGAGAAAAATAAAACATCTATCCGCTTTAATAAGATTACTAGAATGGACAAGCATGATCGTCTTTGTATTAAAATAATCATTTTATATTACATAGTTGTCTTCCATAAAAAGCCAGAGTATTATAAACAACAATACTCGACTCTAAATATTGTGAGAAATAAATAACATTACTTCCATCGCTCCAAAGAGTATCGCAACCACTGAAAAAATATCTTAAACAAGCATAGACAATTCAAATATCTGAAATGAAAGTATTGTATGTGATAAGAGGGTATCCATTTTACTGTATATATTCTGGTATAAGCAATGTAGTTTTTTTTTTTTTTAATATTCCACCAATAAGAAAACACTAAAGTAAATTATTTACACACCATGTAAAAAATTAACTAGAATAGAAATTAATTAGAATTTGTAATAAAAACATACTTGAAATAGACCAGATGCAGTTCCTTAATAATAGTGAACGGCATTTATTTGAGGTACGTACTTTGGTTTTATAGAGACAATAAAATTATCTCCTAAATGAGGAAAATGACTGAGCTGAATATTTATTTCTGGGTTTTTTAAAATTCTATTGAGAAAATATTATTTATTTGTGAAGACTAAAATTTTATAAATAGATTTCTAAATACTTCAATGTTACGAGTAGAAACTTAAAACAAATTAAGATTTTATGTTTAATGGTGTAACAAATTCATCATTGTAAACAATTTATACGGATTAGGCTCTCCGCTTCTAGCTGCCCGATGGCCCAAATTCTTATTAGCTCGGTCAAGATATATCTCTGACCCCGCCGGAACTTCAGCAGATAGATATGTTGAGTACATACTATCAAACCATGACAAGGTAGATTAATTTAGCATAATAGTTAGTAAACCTAAACATTAATAAAATGATGTTGCCTGCAACTACAGAAATAATTACGAAAGTGCTTGCCACTACAGAAATAATTATGAAACTACTCAGTCACTAAAAACATTGTTTACATATGCATAAAAATAATAATTATATACATATCATGGACGCAAATTCCTACTTTTTCAAAAATAAATAAACTATAAGACACGTCACTTAATATTTTAAGTAGTTTTGACTTCAGCCAAACGCTTGCACTGTGAAAATATAATTAATTTGGTGTTAGCAGGATCGATCCCCTCCCCAATCTTCTTTGCCAAAATCAGGCATCCTAACTAACCGGCAACTCACTCTCAAATCACTTCTATGAATATAAACACCATTTCTCATTTTTGGTGAAACTCCATTGCAATAATGTCATATTTAAAAATGGATAGAGCATAAAAATGACTATTGAAGAGTGGTTGTAAGAAGAATAGGTAGATTAAACCACGTAAATAATTTATCTTGACAGATGTTCATTGCGACTAAATAAATATAGTTAAATAAAATACTGAAACAAGAATCATCAAAATAATATTAGTATTTAAAAAAATAATTATCAACCATCAACTCGTGCAGATGTAGTGAACAGCAGTCCTGTAATAATACACTAATTAAAAGCGTCATGAGAAGTACTATTTAAAAAATAATAATAACTAACTGTAAATAAACATTCAAGAGTTTAAAAAGAATTGACATCGGAAAAAATGGAGAAAGAAGTAGAATGAGTGAAAATTTTACAGATACTATAATTTTTAAGAATTACATATATATAAATATTGGAATAGAATCTCGTTAATTTTATAATTCAAGCACATATCTGAAAATACATTATTATAATAAAAAAATAAAACTAATTCGTAATCTTTGTAAAAGGCCAAAGCATATTTTATGTACATATTTTTGAACTGCAAATAACTGTATGAATTCCAAACATATGAAAAAAATGGTCACACATAATGTTTATCTTCTCTTTCATCTGAAAAATCCCTTCTCATTTCAGTTGGTTTGTTATACCAATAATACAATAGTCTCGTGTTTTTAATAACACCAACTAAAGTCAATTTATGTATGCGTATCTAGGTATAATTTTACATTATATCAAATAATAGAAAAGGACAAATCGGTAAAAATAAATGTAAATGTAATTTATGATAAAAATGGACAGACATGTCGTATACATTTAGAAATGAGAAAATACAAGATAACCAGCATAGTTTTACACGCAGTCTATAACTTACAAAGAGGTCCTAAGTGTTATTACAAAATTTTCTAAAAAATGCATTACTTGTAAATTCTTCCTGATTTTAATAAAAATAAAAATTTTAAACGTAATCCAAGCATATTTACTACAATTTTTTTTTTTAATGGTCCGGGTAAGCCAATGTGCGCCGTTGACATATTTAAAAAATAAAATAATAACTTATTAATAATTTGTGAGGTTTTAAAGACCGATAAGCGCTAGTTCTAAAAATCATAATTTATATATAATCAGTAACTTGTGGTAATTTTATCATAGAGTGATATTGTGCCGTATGGATTCCTCGATGCTATATTAATACATTTGTATATAAAATATCAATATTTCGGTCTTTGAAGTTCAGTACCGCATTCGGCCTTTAGAAATATGTGCTAAACTATCTGTTGCCTCCCTTTTATATCACTCAGAAATGGGAACACTTTCAAAACTAGATGATATTTTTGGTAAAATATTTTTAAAAAATTAAGCCTCATATAATAAAATAAAAAATACATAATACATTAATTCAACGAGAGATCAGATAATTTATTTCGACACGCTATCTAATTTACATTACTAAAATGCTTTTGAATGGAGGGATAAGGTGACTAATTACCACTTTAATATCATCCAAAAAGTTGATGCGGTAAGAGCCAAATTAGTGAAAATGACTACCGCATGAATATTGCTTTTCCAACTAACAGTTGTTCTAACATCACTAGATGATATAGTTAGAATAATACATGATAATGTTAAAAGACAAATTTAGTCATGTGGAAATGTTCTATATTTATATGATTTAATACCAATACTAATTTAATAATATTCTAAAGAAATATTGATTTATAAAAACTAAATAAAAATCAATAATTTTTTTCCCCTTCATCACAAACTGAAACAATAGCACATTATTTAAACAGGGGTGCACAAATAAATACATGGGTACGAGGCGGGGGGAAAGGGAAAATATCACAAAAGGTAAAAGAATGGACATAAAAAATTACCTCATGATGAAAATGAGACATTGATAATAACAAAAAATGAGATTTAATATTAATGACAAAACATATAGTATTATACATCATAATATTAACACAGGTAATAAATAATATAAGTAAATAAAAAGGTAATTTTCACATACACTGAAAATCTATCACTTTATAACACAAGTACAGCCGTTACTTCGGCAGCTCCCAGTCGGGCGGAGGAATACAATGAAGCGTACGTAGTAGATAACAAAACAAGGCAACATCTCAAGGCCCGATCCGTAAACATTCGATCAAACTGCAGACCGATACAGGAGGTACAACACCAGCATTTAGTATAAATTTCATTTGGAATATTACGTGCCGAGGCTTAACCGTGACTATAAAGTTTCGTTTACGGCGATACCAGCCTGCCTGAGTGCGTTGCGATAAGCTTCCAGAGACGAGTTGAGGGTTAAACAGAAGCCGCGACTTACAGGAATCAATGGGTACTCCGGAGGCAGTGGATCCACAAGTCCCATTGTAGCGAAGAAACTATCTGGAGTCAGCGGACTCTGCGGATGTAGTTTGGTGTATTCTTCAGACATGAGCATCCAACGCTCCAGTCGGCTGCAGAGACCAGCTGCATGCCGGGACTGAAATTCCAGGATCTCCTGTCGGAATACTTCAGGAAGGTTTCCAAGCATTTTAGTGAGAGACTGGACCAACTTGAGTAGCACCATTTCATTGTACATGCGAGAGTTTTCGTTGCCTTGTTGAGATCCTGTATGAAAAAACATTTGTTTTTAGAAGAAAAAAATTCTTGACCATCATCCTAGGTGCCAGAATCTTAAATAATATAAAATGTACTTATTTAATTAAATTAAAGAAATTTTACAATAAAATATAATATGCAATACCTTTTTGTTTATCATATCCTGCCTCATTGAAATAAGGCTCGGCGCACAGTATGAGTCCTTGGAGGGACACGATCACTTGTATCAGAGAACTGTCCTTGCCCCACATCTCCACGCCACGTCCCGACCAGGTACCCAAGAGAGACACACATACCTAGAGCAATTATAACCATTAGCGTTTATTATACAGAGTGTAACAGACCTAGTCCATAATATTTTATGGGTGGATACATGACTAAATTACGAGTCGAAAATGTTCAAGGAATATGTGCCTAATCTCAACCATGTCAGAGATATAAGCATTTCAAAAATATCATAATTATGCGATAATTTCGATTAATTAAAATATTTTATTAATTTTAGATTATATATTGAATATGAAAAATTAAACGTCATCATTTTGAGCAATAATTTAAATTAAAGCATAATTTAAAGCCTGATACAAAGATATAGATTAATAATAGATAAATTTTGCAAATAACACATTTATTTCTAAATGCGTAGACATGATTTTGTAAAAATTTCAAACAATATTTTCTGTAACGGTACAGAATTTTGAATTTGGTAATGTATCCACCCATAAAATATTGTGGACTAGGTCTGTTACACCCTGTACTCATACATACAATTTATTTTATTGATATGTTACTCAGCCAAAGTGTAAAAATAACAATAACGTTTACAATGATAAAACCCAGGATGTAAATATAATAATATTAAAATAAAATAGAATGAACAATGGAATATAACATCCCTTTTTTTAGTACACACAATTTGTGCAATCTCCTGCAGCTTCCTTTCAAAAGGTTTTTTGAATTAAAAAATGTATATTGTTATTCCTCATTATAATAATAAATTAAAGACATAACTTAAAATATTTACCTTTCCATCCTCGTACAGATTAGGATTTAACCTATCAGAGCAGTAGGTGATGTAGTGACACATCGGTGGGGCCCTGGGGTACTCTCCGCCTAGCTGAACGTCAAACAGAAACAGCCCATCTTCATATGGGGTCTTGGCAGGGCCAGCTATCATAATGGACAATAAGTCCATGCGGTCTTCGTAGCCGCGCACCCATACCTGGAAAAATAACATTTCAGGAAATTGCTTTTACAAACAATACTTTGATAATAAGGATTAATATATTCAATAATAGATAATTATATCATAAAGAAAATTGAAGCTAAGGTAAAATTAGTAACATACACCCTGCGGAAGATGTGAACGCAACAATTTGAGCTCCCGACGTACAGCCTGCTGGAACACTCGTGGCTCGCTGGGCTGTAGCAGCGACAGTCGAAAATGATGGACTACTGGAGCACTCTCCAGGACACTGAAACCCTCACCTAACTCTCCAGAGTAGCTGGCTGTAGCTACTTCTGACATATTACTGGTGTCTAAGATGCTAGCCACATCTGATACTGCCAAACAAAAAAAAAAATTTGATTACAAAATGACAAATATTTTACAATACTCTCTTCCTGATCATAAGGCGGAATGGAGCGATTCCATTATTATATTGAGGCAACAAGATCTTTTATTATTTTCAGTTCATTTAATTTACAATATCTTTGTAGTGTCATGGTTTTAACTCCTTGACCGCCCACGTCGCAAGTTTCCGACAGAGAAAGGGGTGCCATGAGAATTGTCAGAATTTAAGTTGGCTATTGTGAGTATGGCGGATACCCACATGACAATACGCAGCGTCTATTTTTGACAGAAAATGACCATCAAATAACGCATGATATCACCGACGCCGCAGATCGAATCTTTAACTAAATTATTATTTCCAGTAGTGATATTGTACAGCGCCCCATGTAATCTGTTTCAATTCAAGAACACAACGAATTATGTCTGAAGTCGAGTGTAAAAATCGTCATTTTTCCTCCATACAAAATTGACAGTTGGTGGTTATTTTTGCGATGCCAGATCGCAATTAAATTATGAAATTATTAAATATGAAAATATAAAATATTATTAAATATGAAAATTTAACACACCTACTCTCATGCCGACATCAAAGTGGTGATATTTTTACAGTTATTAAATTTTCGAAAACATTTTTGATTTTATTTTTACATTACAAAATGGCGAAGGGTGACTTATTTCGCTAGTGGCGACTACAGACTTTTTAGACATTCTCAATATGCTCGTTACTACCACAGAGTCCAATGATGAGAAAGACGCAATAAGTTGGAAAGCATCAATGCAAGCAAGCAGCAATGTTCCAATTTGAGTAAATTATCAGCTAGATTTTGACGCACGTTCGCAATATTTCTTGTTTTTGTTGCCGAGTAATACAAGTGAAAATGATATTATTTTTTAGTTATTAATTAAAATTAATATACAAGCGTTTTATTAGAAATATAGTGAGTGCGCCGTTAGGGAGCATTGGCTAATACCGCAGCCGGCGGCATCATTTTTTGCATGTTGTTAGTGCTATATGTAATGTGTACGTAATTGTGGTGTGAAGTGCTAATATTTTTTTTTGTTTTAAGCATCACATTAATATTAATAAAATCTGATGTCCTTCCAAAAAACAAATACATAATAATGATCTAGGTGTTATGGCCTGACAACACTATTAACTTTTATTTTTTCCTTTTTTTCATCTCAAATCCGTACGAAATCACTGTTGATGGATGCTTATGGTGAAATAGTACTCATGTATTTTTTTTTTTAGTTATACTAACGTTTTCATGGTTTTTTAAAATTCGAAAAAATTAGCCTGTTAATTTTGAATTTAAAAAATTTTGGCGCCAATATGGTGTTATGATGCTATTTCACCTACGATTTTTAACAGGTTAAAAGGCATGACATAGAAAAAATAGAAAATGTACTCACGTTTCACACTGGCTAGATCTTCATTTTCGCTGGATTCCGTAGGCTTTTCCGAGGCTCCTTCTTTCATTGCTTTTGTTGTAACACTTTCAATATTTTCTTTATCAATCTCCTTTACTATTTCCTTGTCTTCAGCCATAGTGATGACGAGAGCATCATATTGCCTGAAACACGCAATGCAATTACCAAATTAATGTTACATATATTGCACACAGGACGAATCAGACTAATGATTTGTTATTACGAAATTATCAATATTTATAATTTATTTTTAAACTAATTTTTTCACTGAAAATTTTCAATCTTCGATAATCGCATGACTATTTCTATGCTTGTAATGTGTATCTGCAGAGTGAAACATAAAAATCTATGTTATAGTTAATTAATTTTACATAATTCTTTCGCTGTTATTAATTTAATTTTATAAAATAAAAGTAATATATATATATATATATATATATATATATATATATATATATATATATATATATACATAGTCCAAAATAATAGTATAAATACAATTTAATTTAATTATTTCTAAAGAGTAGAAATTTAATAAATTATTTGAAGAAAATAAGATTTGTGATATAGTAAAATCTCATAATGTAATTTGAACTTACCAAAGTATCAATTTGATAATACATACACAAATAGTTCACTGACCCATTGCATTATAAATAGATACATTTTTAGGTCACATAAATCAAAAATTCTAAGGAACGATTCAAATGCGTAATCAAAATTTACAGAGTACATTATTTTATATATATGCCAGCCCTTGGGGAATACGCTGTACGTTATTCAAAACAATAAGCGATGGAGCCTGCAGGCTGATATATTTTGTAAATCATTCCTGATTAAAATGAGTGCTGCATTGCAACGCACAACATAAATATGCATTTTTTATTAAGGAAAATAATAAAAAAATTGTTACTACACCATGTAACTCTAAAAATTAAAGTACATATTCGAAAAATATTAATTTTATTATTGTGTTTGTTTAAAACAACAAACAACTACATTAACTACCTCCAGAAGATATATCACCGCCAACTTTTCATATCATTATTACAGAATTTATATTTTTTAATCTAGGTACACATATAATGACCAAATTAACTAATAATTACTTTTTATTTGATATTATTATAGAAAATTTGGAATGCAGGAAAATGTAGAAAATTGTGTTCATAGCTCCAGGCAAACTTTAGGAATTGAATTTATTTGGGGCTGGATATGATATCTTTAGATGTAAATGATTTTTTTATATGAAAATCAAATTACTCAATTTGCCATAATTTTGCAATCACATTTAAAAAATGAGACAAAAATGGTTTTATAATTAATTATTTTTAACATAATTTTTTCTTTTATAAACATATATTTATATTAAACATCCACAAATTCAATAATAAAAAAACAGAAAGAATACAGGTGTTCATGTGATGCGTGAGTTGGCAAAATATATTGTAACAAAATTAAAACAATTCTTATGAGTGTGTCAAGTGCTTCAAAGATAATAAATTATTAATAAAACACATTTAAAGCACAATTCTCAGCGTAAATAATACTCCCAATTAATGTAAATACAGTCATTTATGAAAAATAACCTATAAATATGTGTACTGAGAATTGTGCAAGAAATACGGCACTGTGGTAGGTGTGATGAATAATAATAAATGCAACAAATACAGTTACAAAATAAAACAAAATGAAAGCTCACTCGGAAAAGAGGTATGGCTGTGGAGCCTCAGTAGAGGTCTGAGATTTGAGCATATGAGATATTACTTTGTTTAGGAAATCCGCTAACACTAAACGGCGCCTCCTGAAATAGAAAACAAAAAGCCAGTCTACATGCAATGTTCAAATTCATATGTGGTGACAAACAACATGCACATAAACACATTTAAACCAAGGAAAGAGATTATGTAGTCAAAATAAAAATCCAAAAATGATTATTTACATATTAGTTGAATTTGAGTAAAGTTAGTATGTACATAATATGTACATATATATGCTGGTTCAAAAACTTTATATCTAATTATTATTATTTAATTGTATTTTCTTAGAAAATGCTGGGTTGTCGGAGTTTGTAAAATTTTTGTAACAATATAATAATAAAAGTTATTTTAAAAATATATATTTATCTCATTAATGTGCTAAAATTAATTAAATATTTATTTCTACTTAAATAAAAACATTATGAAAGGTTTCAATTATAGATGGAAGGAGGTAGAAAACAAAAAAAAAATCAATTTTGAAATGAACAATTGATTTGCTGACTATATTTTGATGGTATAAAAAACTTGAAACTACGGTAAATAATGATTAAAATATAAAAATGTAAGCATAGACAATAAAAAATGTGGAATGTTGAAACTAATAATAAACAATGGGGTAATAAGCATCAAAAGCAAGACCAAATAAAGTATTTTTGTTGCAACTGACCTGCTGATCTCAGCACAAGCCTTCATCATTTGTATGTTGATGAGTGAGCAGAGTTTTTGGCAAACATTCCTGGTAGATAACTGAGTCTCTGGAGATGATGAACTCACAGGATTTGAATATGAGGCTATTTCAGAATCACACAAAAACATGGAATATTTTTAGGAATTGTCTACCTATTTTATAACCACAGGTAACCCTCCTATAACGCAACATCAATTTTATTAAAAATTTAACATATGTATCAAACAGTACAAAACACAACTAAACACTTGAAATGTAAAACATGTAACAATGCGCATTTCCAAAGGGAAAGGTATCTGTTTGCTCAGCTAACGTTTATGTGCGGGAAGGGTATTAACATCTTTTACATAAGTTTTTGTTAATTGAAAAAATTTAATAAAAATATTGTTTCCTTTGGATATTATGTTGCATTATAGGTGAGATGTTAAATTAGTATATTAGAACAATTAAGGTGAATAAATTAGCCCATAATTTTTTTTATATATAATTACTATTCATAATATTGGAGTTGGAGAGCACATGGTATGGGCTCGCATCTACTTGACAATTTATACTCAAGCCAAACACATAATTATAGAATATATTTCTATCTTTCTTAGACTGGTAAACAAAATGTGTAAAAATAAGAGGTCAAAATAATAATCTGGTTCAAATTCCATTGTTTTATGTTACATACCAATGGGCTACGTGTGCGCTTGATTGTATGTGTACAAAATGTACATATACATATATAAAGCAGTGTTGTAAGTGAATGTATTATACGAGGGTTTCTGCAAATTTCTTATTGTGTTAGAGCGAAACCGTGTTATAGGAGGTTTACCTGTATTAAATTGTGTTGTGAGAGGAAAATACTATATTTTTTATACTGATTATTTTTCATAGCATAACCGCTTGTTACTTTGTAAATGCAGTAATACCCAATTAATTAGAAATTTTTCCAACACTGAAGACCTAAATTATCAATTTTATAATTGATTAATTCAAAAATCCTGAAAATAATCAATACAATTTTACATCACATAATTTGATTATTTTTAATTATAAAAAATTGACTATGCACCTATTTGCCCATGTACACCTGTATAAAATCTCCTTTTTTTTCTCGTCCTCCATCGCCATCGACAATTGTCAAATAGATCGATACTAGAAGTTCTTGCCTCGTTCCACAAAGACAGTTCGCACTAATCGCTCGTACCAATAACAAGATGTTTCCTCAGAATATGTAAAAATATATATACTGTGTCTTTGTTCATGGTTATTTACTAATTTCGCAATGTCTTTGTGAATTCCAAATCTATTAATTTGAATGATCCAATCGGTTCCGGGAAAAAATATGTTTTAATCTTTTAAAATGTGTTATCCGTCAGATTAAATGGATAAATGACTTTTTATGATATGTATTTCAAAAGCAACATTAATTTATTGTGATATTCTCAAATAAATCGAAATAGGTAGTGTATTGTAAGATAAAGCTTTCTTCTATGCAAGAGTCAGTTTTGTTTCTTGATTAAACATATATATCTCGACACAGAATTTCTCTAGCGAGACGGGTACAGTCCAAACAGATTTTTACATAGTATTATATAGTTACTAATAAAATAAAAATATATATATTGTATATATAGTTGGGCGAGATCAAGGATTTCAACTCCGTATGACTATCTCACACATATTTGCCACAACAATTAAGCAGCATAAAAACAGCTTTGCGCAGAAGGCAAAAAACTGACTAATTGTACTTTATCAAGAAAGTAAGAATCACCTTTGAGTGTGCTCTCTGTGTTGACAGAATCTTCAGGGGTCAAGTCGCTAGTATGAAAGCTGCTCTCAAATTCTCCGTTGGAAGACATTGTATTGTTAGCCGACTGAGATATGGATAAAGATTGGCTGTCTACTCCGGAATCTTCATTTGTAACCACTTTCCCTACACTGCCGCTGATAGGACTCTTCTCACGGTGAATATCTCCGGCACTGTTCGGACTCTTTTCTCCATGCTGAACTGTCAGGTCACCCACGCTGCCGACTGGGGTCAGGTACTTACTAAGAGAACCTTCGCTGGACGAGGAATGAAGACGAGTATCCGACAAAGGCTCTTTGAGATTGTATTCCATTTCGGTATTTAAATTCTTACAAAGATTTCTTACACAGTCAATGTCCATGTTCATATTAATTAGGGGAGATTTATTACCTACATTGCTCAAATCTTGACAGATGTTATCTGTAAAATGATTTTTAGATTCGCCACAACTGACCACTTGAACAGAACAAAATACTTTTATAAAGTGATCCCCGACTAAAGCTAAGTTATCCACTTCTACTTGAGGTAATGGTGATGTATTGTCAATACTCTTTATAGTTGTTTCTTTATTTGGTGAACTTCGTTCTTGAGGTTTTAAGTTTATGGAAGTATTTATATCTGGTACATCTGTAATAAAAAATATCTAATATATTTCAACATAAACAGAAAATTACTCTCATACACACCTACAAACAGATGAGTTTTCTAATATGAGGGCTAAAGAAATGAGTATTGTTATAACGGCCAGTGTCTATGAATAAGAGTTTTATGAGATTTTTGACTCCAGATAATATCTGAGATGCGGGTTTTGCTCCCATGAGATTCTTTGGAGACAACTATCAGCTTTTGTGCTCTCCGTGTACACACCATATCTCAGAAATTAGCCATCTCACTTCACGCTCGTCACATACATCAAATGTCGTATTTGTTCGTCAGTTGAGTGATTTTTGACTTTCTCTAGCAGTAGTTAAAACTGAAAAAATGCTTGTAATTTAACACTTTATACTAATGTTAATGTTTAATATTTTATGCTAACTTGTCAGAATAGATAATTCTACAAATGTATGGTGATATAAATAACATTTGTGTACACGAGCCAAACGGTTTGATTTTTTGTCTCTTTTTATCAATCTCAAGTTGATCTCTGACTTTATCACCAGATCAAAATTTCAACACGTGTACATGGTATTGAGATGACTCTCAACCAAATCTCTGACATTTTCTTAGTGTCTCCTTCTGTGAACACAGACCTTAAGAGAAGATGCTGATAGAAGAATCCATTTCAAATTATACAATTACCAGGGTTGCCCGTAGCTTCAGTCAGAGCTGCCTGAGCATCAGACTCATCATGCGAGAATAGTCTAAGGACCTGATTGTGTACTCTCCTGGAGCCACCGCTCCCCACTACCTCTCTGTTACCTCCTCTCTCGCGAACTCTCTCCAATAAACCCTGAAATGTTTTTTAAAATTAATATCCTTTTACACACTATAGAGTATACTACTTAAATAATTAAGTAATTATTTACATTCCTAGAATCAGAAAAATCTGAAAAAATCTTAAATAATATTTTGATCATCCCATTGACTAAAAGCTAAATATTTTATATTAAATGGACATAAACTTACTTGAAAGTGGTCTTCATGGAAGAATGAAGTTCCCAAAAGTCTATCAAGAAATCGGCAATCTTTGTAGAGATTCAGCAATTTTCTCATAATCTGTAAAGAATAATAAATAATATTATACATACAATGATTTGTATGTTTCTTTAACCCCTCCTATCCTTTGTTGGACCAGGTATGATAAGGCAATGTGACATTACTATAATTTTAAATCTCATTTTCTAGTATTTTTAGTTCATATACAATTTTATTAATAAATTAAATAATAGCTGTGAAAGCTTTGAATAGAAAAGGGTAAAAAGCATTCTTTACTTTCCCAATTTTTAATCTGAAGTCTTTTTTTTATATAGTCGTTAACTAGAGAGATTATTAAAGAGAGAAGTGGACAAAATGGTTGGTTTTCTCACATTCGAGATGTGCTGTCAGTAAATTTTAATTTCTCGAGCTCTTACCATAATAATACAACGTGGAACAGAATAGTGAGTTGCTATTAATAAACTATTATAATGCCAAATATTTTCTTTAAATATATGATAAGTGCCAAATAAAATTCTCCTTTTTTAACATCACTACTACTATTAGAAAAAAAAGTATTTCTTTAAAACTTATCCGATTTTCAAAATTCTTTCAACATTCTTTTCACCAAGCTTCGTATTATAATAATAAAACATAAAAATAGAACACAATACTTTATTGAAAAAGAAAATCAAAGAAAAAAAGGAAACAAAAAGAAAATTATGCTTGGAATAAATGTTTGAAATATCACTATTTTCATTTAAAAATCGCATCCTACGATTTGTACGGAACACAATATCACTCCCACTATCCCTCTCATATTCATTTCTCTTGAAATAACGTCATTTTCACACGAACTCTGTTCTGAATTTCCAATATTTTGAGGGTATAATTTTTAACTGACTAAAGCTAAAACATGAGTTTTTAGCAATTAATAAAGTAGTTTGAATATAATAAAACTCTAATCAAAGAAAAAATCACGAGCTCTAACTGTCACTGCCACGAGTCAAATGTACATTGAAGCGTGGAGCGCGGTCGCGGAAGAACGTGGCTGCGCTTTACGGCACTAAAACGGTTAATGTAGTAAAAATTGAAAAATTATTTAAATTAAAAATAATAAAACACAGTTGTAACCTCCTGATTTTGCAGAGCAGGATTTTTGGAGAACATCTCTTCAAGTTTGGCCATGGCTGCTCTGCCTCTCTCGATGTGGGCTGCTGCCCGTGGCTCCAGGCACCGTGGAACCTTGGGGAATTCCCCGACACCTAAACATTAAATATGCAATCAGTAAATATATTTCAGTAAAACTCATAGATCAAGAAGTAAACTTATTCTATTATCAATAGTAAAAACAAGTGAATCTTATGCAAAAATTAAAATTAACTAAATTATTTATTCATATTGGGTCATCCCATAAATATGTTTTTTTTATACTTCATTTATTTTTCAAAATTAAGATAAACAATGTTCTTTTTTAATCTAAAATACTCTCCTTCATTTTCTATAATACTTTTCCATTTTTCTGATAGATTTGCAAGGCCCCTCTTCCAAAATTCACTTATCTGCGATTAAAAATACTACTCCAGTACTGTTCTGACCTCATCTGCAGAATTAATATTTTTTCCATGCAAATGATTTTGAAGGCTGTGGAATAAATGATAATCAGATGGGAGCCGTGTCCAGCAAATATGGTGGGTGAGGCATCGTTTCTCACTCAAACTGGTCCAGCCTATATATGTCATCCTCGTCGAATGTGGCCGAGTATTATCCTGATGGAAAAACACCCTTCGTCTTGAAATCAAAGGTGGTCATTTTTTCTTCTAGCGCTGACTTAAGCCGCTCATAGTAAAATTCCTTCGTTATCGTTTGGTCTAGGTTTAAAAGTTCAAAGTGGACTAAATCTTACCTAGCCTAGGGTGCTGGTGTTTATTCTTTCCATACCCACTGCCTATAGCGCTTGACATTTTAATAGAGAACCATTTCTCATCCCCATTCGGAGCAAAGAGCACATTCACTATCTGCACGTGATTTGTGTTTGTGAGGAACTCATTGACCCAATTTGCTGACTTTTCCGATGGCACACAGATGTCGATGAATCCACCAAATCCAAGCTTTTCTGCTAGTTCCTCAACAGTTACAATGGGATTTTCTTCTACCAGGGTTTGCAGGACATAGTTCGTGTAATTGAAAAAACTGCAAAATTTATGGGATGACCTAATACTATGTATATTACATAAATTATATATGTATAAAGAAATGAATTTTTAAAAAGCACTACCAGTACAATACTGAAAAAACTTTCGAAGAGGAGAGCATTTTGCACGCATATTAAAAAGACTTAAGAGCCAACCTAACATTTCTACCGTCTTCGGTTATACACATACGCTATGATACAAATATGAATTTGAAGCAACAAATACCTGCAGAGCTGTCTGTCGTGATGCCTGCTTCTCCGATCAATTCTACACCTCCCAGATCCCTGTCGCGGCCCACCTTGTCTCCTACAGAGCCTCCCGAGTATTGGGTCTCCCAGGAGTCCTCAGAACCGGTACCATCCTCAGCCCAGAGATCACCCTCATCAGAATCATATTCGCCAACCTGTGAAGATTTGTTGTTGCATAATTCATGCAACAACTCTCACACGTACACATGTATATATAAAGTGTAATCTTCTGCTGTGCCAGTCGTAATCTGCACCAACCATATTCCGCTGTGTAGAATCCTACCGACTGCACCAGTTGTAATTGTGATTCCGACCGCCATTGGTATTTTCTTGTATACAGGTTATGGATTTGTCTCCTGACCAATTGTTCAATTCAATAAGTTGTGGGTTGAATAATAAAACTCTTTGTCCAGTGACAACAAGCAGTTTATTATATACTCAAATATAATATAATACAAGGTACAAGTTAATAATTTCACGGTAGAGTAGTGAAGAGCCCGCACTGACAGGAGCGGCTTCTTATAATATATTCCCCGCACACACACACACCTGTCTTACATGTTGCACTCCCACAGACAGACAGACAGACAGACAGACAGACAGACACACACACACACACACATACTAACATACTAACACACTAACACTTAGACCTCACATAAAGGATATAGGGAAGAAATGTCAAAAATCAATTTTCTAACTTTCAATCATAGATGAGAGAGAAATTTTCAATATCAATATCTTATAAAAATAAAAATATTTTAAACCCATTCCCACCCAAGTTCACCAGGAACAAAATAAAAGTCATATTTCTATTTAGAGACTAGAGAGTAGGTGTCGCTATTCAAAGCAAAGATAAAATACAAGGCTTGTCTAATAAATAAATTACATCACGACAGATAAATACGTCGCTGGCCATCGTGGAAAGTTTCTTGCGGTGGATATATTTGACACTGGGCCGTAGAAGAGTTAAGAAAAATATAGCGAACAATGAACAAGATATCTTATATTACCGATGTTTGAACAAGTTATCTAATAAGATCAATAAAATTTATAAAAACTGAAAAAATGTTTTTTCGAAGTCAAATATCAAAATGACAGCATGTACTTCTGACCTAAAAACAATGTTCCTATAAGGAATACGGGTGTGCGCGTGCACACGGTTTGTCATCATAGCGCACATAATTTTTATCACGACTTTTTCACGTGCCGCCTTCTATCAAAAGTTGGCGACAGATAAGATTATGTTTATTAAATTACACATCTGTCGAGCACCGTGTGTGACATACAATTAATCACATTGTGTACATATATTCAATTGTCATCAAATGTAAGTATTAATATCACTTTCAGGCGCAGTCTTATCATCATTCTCACTCGATTCACACTAGTTAATATAATAAAGTAATATTACATGTATGTACTCACATACATATGTAAAGTGCATACAAAAAAAATGACCACTATGTCACATCTAGAACAGCCAGCTCTCAGGGTTACAACTGGAATCTCAGGGTTTTACCACTGTTTCTCAGAGTTTTGTAACTTTGTCTAATTCTAACATAACTGTAAGTCAGTTATGTAAATTTAAATAAAATATGTTCCATATTATCTCCGCAAATACGGCACACGGCGAACATACCATCCATCTATGATCTGAGCATATTATATATCTGAATGCTTTTTTTAAATATTTACTCACAATCTCAGAGATTATATAAACAATCAACATAACTGAAATCTGGTCACCCTATTTACATCTCAATTAATGACTGAGTGATGATGACAGCTGTCATTGCCATTGTTCAGGCATGTGTGCATGGCACGCGCTTAGATAAAAAAAAATCATTCAGTATCAATTGTTTTAATTTGTATTTATCTGCATATAATATTATCCAATCAAAAATAATAAATATGGGAATTCTCATTGAAAAGATTTTTCTGTAAAAGTATTGTTGCAATTTGACTCGAGAGTTGAAGGCAATATCGCTTGTACAGGACATACAAACATTCATATTATGTATAACATGTACTAGATGAAACCCTGTCTATAATGACGGGGAAAAAATCATATTTTCAAATTTACACAGAAAAGTACCTTCTGGTTTCAAATAAAAATATTATTGAACACATTGGAAATAGGTACACTTATCTAGGTTGGATGCAAAGCACAGTTGAATCATATTTTTTCATATCTAATCAAATGGCAAAGTGCCAGACGACTGTAGAATTATTTATTCAAAATACACAACTTATAAAATGACGTGACTGACGTACTAATGGTGAGATATATATATATATATGACTTACCTTATATAGATCTTGTGGCCAGCACATACTGGTATGTCCGTCTACCCACCATACGTTCACCCGGCCCGAGGGGAAATTATCGATAACCTGGATGAAAAAAATTGTTAACCATTTAGTGCCCCGAACTTGAACGTAGAACAAAATTACGAAATAAAATTATTCAAATCAATAAATTAAATACACATTTGTCAATCCTATTTAAAAAAAACTGAATTACAGAATCTATATTTTGAAATGTCCACATTTGTCCAAGATTTTTGTGATTCTTTTGCAGAATAGAGCTATACAAATAAAAAGAGATGTATGTAAAGGGTTTTTCAATAGGGACGCTCAAACTTTCTTTCAACAGGGACAAGAAACTACGCCATATTTCTTCAATTTTTTTTGAGGTTAACACTCGTACGTAGTTGGCAAATCATTATGGACCAGTACACACCGGAGCAACGCTTGCAAATTATTCAAATCTACTACCAAAATTCGCGTTCGCTCACCGCAACTTTAAGAGCATTACGACCATTTTATCGTCGTCATCACTTGCCTGCCACATCAACAATTCAATGTTTGGTGCAAAAATTTGAAAGCACATTGTCGCTACACAATGTTCCAGTGCCAGTGAGACAAAGAAATGCACGAAGTGAGGAAAATATTGCCGCCGCTAGAGCATCTGTTCTTGATGACCCAAATGAGTCACTAACACGACGTTCTCAACAATTGGGCATTTCTGTGACGTCATTGTGGCGAATTTTGCGAAAAGATCTTGGCCTACATCCATACAAGATCCAGTTGACACAAGAACTAAAGCCGCTTGACCATTTGAAGCGTCGCCAATTCCTCAATTGGGCTGCACAACAATTTGAAAATGATGCTGAATTCCATCGAAAAAGCATCTTTAGCGACGAAGCTCATTTTTGGCTCAATGGATATGTAAACAAGCAAAATATGCATTATTGGGCAGGCATCAATCCACACGTGCTTCACGAAACACAATTGCATCCCGGAAAAATCACTGTTTGGTGTGGATTACATGCCGGAGGTGTCATTGGACCATATTTTTTTGTTGATGATGCTAATCGTCATGTTACTGTGAATGGTAATCGTTATCGCTCCATGATAACTGATTATTTTTGGCCTCAATTGCAAGGTATGGACTTGGCCAATATGTGGTTTCAACAAGACGGCGCTACCAGTCACACGGCACACGCAACAATTGACTTATCGAAAACCAAATTTGGTGAGCGTGTTATTTCGCGAAATGGACCAGTTCAATGGCCGCCTAGATCATGCGATTTAACACCATTGGACTATTTTCTTTGGGGCTGTGTTAAATCTTTGGTCTATACCAACAAGCCGGCGACGTTACAAGAGCTAAGAGAAAATATTGAACGCGAAATTGGTGCGATTCGGGCCGAATTATGTGAAAAAGTGGTGGAAAATTGGATTCAACGATTGGACTTCTGCAAACGTGCCCGCGGTGGTCATGCGAGGGAAATTGAATTTCATACATAATTGCCACTAAATGTACTTCAAAACATAATAAAAAATTTTTAGATAATTCATTCGTTTTTGTTTTATTTTAAAAAAAAGTTTGAGCGCCCTTAATGAAAAGCCCTTTATATCATAATTACAATGTTTTTATTTATTTGTTAACACTTGTAATGCATAATAACAATAAATAGATTGCCGACTAGACACAGACCTGTGTTACAAAAAAAGTTTTAGAAGGCAGTTGTATAGAAATTTAAATCTATGTTTTTGTTTATAGGATGATTGCAAATTGTTTGACAAAAAGATTTTGTGGAATAACTGAAAATATTATTTAATACTAAAAATAATGTGATAATTTTCAAATAAACTTTGAAATTTAAAAAGTTTGACTAAAAATATAATGTTTTAACAAACAAATATAATTGATATTTAATAATATAATAAGTATTATAAAATAATTATGATTGTCTTTGCTGGTCCTCGAATAAACTGTCCGCTGGGGGAAAAAAAGTGTTACTCCCTTTCCATTAAAGATGTATTTGAATAGACCGTACCTACAGTGTGATGGTCGAGGTGGCATAATTGCATTATTAAAATTAATTTTAGGATTTTGTTTGTTTGCGTTTTCGTTGATTGTGGGGGTACAATAATAAGGGAACCCAAAGATCGATTTAATATGTAATAAGTATAAAATACAATTAATAATAGAATAACTTATATATATATGATAATGAACAATATTAATTTTGATTCAGAAAGCAAAGTTGAATAGAAAAATTTGTATGAAAATAAATACTTTAGAAACAAATTATTTTGACATCATAACATCACATTTTATTTCACAGACATTTACTAAAACCACACATTTTTGTTATAATATGGTCAAATTTATATTGAAAAGTCACACCTCAAATGGTATCCGTTAAGTCAAGTTGAGAGACAGCAAATTCATTTAACATATATGTACATTGTTATACTGTACTGTTGCGCCAATTATTACACTGATTACGGAGAATAGTCACCTGCCCAGCCGTACAGCAAGCCTCGGCACCCGTAAAGTTGGCAACCCGGATAACTACAGTACCAGGGCGGTACTGGAAGTCGGGGTGATCCTTAAGATCGTACACGCTCACCTCACTCTCCGACACCAGCTGCGGCCTGTCAAGAGGTTTCATTTTCGTCCTATACATGCCATATTAGAAAAATAACAAAATCAAGAGAATATAAAAAACATTTTAAGCATTTTGGATTTGTGCAATGATCATTTTGAAAATTATAGAATGCCCACTTTAAAGGAATAAGACATACAATTTTATTTTATATATGTAACTACAAAAATGCTTTTGTGATATGCTTTTTATCCCCATAACATCAGCTAATACAAAGATTTTACAAGTGACAAAATATTGTGATTCATCCAAATACAAAATAAGTGGATTGTTGAACGTTTTAAGGATATATTAGTAAGGATATATATTGACTTCTGTTAGATATATTTTTAACTATCATTACTTTTAAGTGGAAAATGGCTTAAACCAAAAATAGGTACATGTAGGATTTTTTCATGATCAAAATTTTTTCATGGGCAAAAAAAAAAGTGGATAAACATAGTAAGCACGATTCAGTGTAATAACATCCTCAATTATTTTCATCACTGACAGTAAACTTTGCCTTAATGATAGGATTTAAAAAAACATTAGTCAATGAGTCAAAAAATCTATACAGAAGCTTCTAAATGACCATGAAAACTTAAAATATTTCTGCAGTGTATTTTTTATAAGTTTATAATAAAAATTAATTTTTAGAATCTACTGCTAATGTAAACTAATAAAATAATGGAAGATATAAAGGTCAAGGATTTACAGACTGATGTGAACCAGAATGGAATAAAAAAAAGTTAATCTTAAAAAAGAGAATGATGAAAAACTACCGTCTTGTACGTGGGCAGGCCACCTGGCATATAAATGCGGAGTCGCCAAGCACGCAAGTTAAACAAATATTTTTTTGCACAGAAGACCATGTATCGGGTTTTTAAAAAAGACTTTCTATAATCTCCTCTAAGTTTTTCAGTAGACTTTTATACAGCCCGTATAAATAAATGAGTAAGATCACTACTCACACAGGTTCCTGACAACTGGTGTACGTTCTAAACCATTTGACAACAGCTGTGCGCCCGTGATGGTCAACTTTCTGGACAACGCCATAGTCCCGAAGTGATGGAGACCCACTGCCGCTGACCACAAAGTCACCCGGGAAACACTCTTGACCATCCAAATGATGGATGGGATACAACTCTATAGAGGGTATACCCAACTCAATAGTGCCATCCTGAAAATAAATAAATAAAACATTTAGTTAATAACGCAATATAGGGGAAAGTATAAATTGATGGAAATCAATCATTCTTTTAAATAAAAGATTTTTTTTTATAGAAACAATGTTTATTCAATCCAATATATAATGTCGATTGTTAGATGTGACTGTCTCCCACCATTAGTCAATTTATTTACAGATTTTAAGGCAAAAAACTCAAAGGATGTTTTGACTTTTTGAACAAAATTGAGAAACAGTTGAGAAAAATTTGGAGAGATCGGAATAAATGGTAATCAGTAAGCAGTTTTACTTCTAACAGCTTGACATTTCATGCAAGGAAAGTGTGTAAAATCATACCTAAATTTTAAAATAAAAAACTAATGATATAAAAACTTAACTTTAATACAATAAGTACATTTTTACATTAACTTTAATACATGTATGCACACTATTGTTTTTCTTCCTTTTTTCCTTAAGAGCGAGCTTTCATTTTTCCAGTTTGAAATTTACACGAATTAGATATGCTTTCAAGATGACCCTAATAGTTAAATTGTGATATATATATCAGATAAATAATTAATGACGTTATTAAAGTAAACGTAAAGTATGCGAGAGAGGAAGGTTTGAATAGAAAGAGATGACAATAAAATTGTTGATTTTCACGCATTCGATACAAGTTTTAAACATAACTCGTTTCCACCTTTTTTCATATTAATATATTGGAATCATACAGAATGAAATAAAAAATGTGTACTGTCATTTGAATTAATCAATTGAAAATTAAACCATTTATTGGGTACCGAATTCATATGTATGAATATGTTTTGAAATCAGACAAAATACCTACATATGTTTAGATGGTCGCTTAAATTTATGTTCTAAATTTAAAAATTTTATGAGAGCTTAAATTTATTATTTTGTTTAATATTATTGGTTTAAAACACCCCGTTGCCATTTTGATGATGTTTGTTTCATAATTATATACTATTTATGAAACAGACAGCTTTGTTTAAAATGCAACAGTGCTATATACATATTTAATTCCGACTTATATAAAAATAACATACATAAAATGTTTACTTTGTTCAAGAAAATGTTGTTTTCCCTTAAAATCAGTAAAAAATACATCTAATTTATGAAATATGCTACTAATGTTGTGAATAAGTTCAATATTAATTCAAAGTGAGGGTAAAATATGCGTGAAAACATATATTTTTGGCATTTTTTAACGAAAATTATTAGAGCGCGGACCAGACGTCATTACAGCCACTGTCGATCAGTGATCTGAAGTTAATAAAGAAAATAAAAAATACACATTATTAGTATCAATATAAATATTATTTAGTAAGAAATTATTACATTTTTGATATCATAGTAGCTGAAGCCTCAAAACATGTGATCAAATACAATATATTATTTTAAAACATATGTTTTTACTAAAACAAAGTATTTTAAAAATATCGAAAATTGATCACATGTACTGCTAATTTAATAGTTTATAACTCCATTAATTTTTAACATTTTGCTAATTTGGTTTAAGACAGATTTGTCTTCGTGATCTTGGCTTCAAGGTTATAAGAAAATATATTTCGTTTATGTAATAATTCAGCATATTAACACAATTTGGCAGCACACGGAAAATGCATCTAATGTTCACAGTCTTTCTTATAATAATGGCAAATAACATTAAGTTAATTAGTTTTAAATGAGTATAAAGGTCCTATCTAATTAATAGTTTTAAAAAAAGGCAAATTTAATGCATAACTTCTGATATAAATGAATAATAAAAACCCACATTTTCATAAAAAATGTGAAAATTTGAATTATCATTGAAAGTAGCCCCTTAATTATTTATCAATGGTAGTGTGTACGGTATATATACAAAACAAATAAATCAAAAATATTTTTGTTTTTGATATAATTAGAAACTAAAAATCATTACCTGCCACACAACATTAGCTCTGCTGGTAGTGGCAAGGGTCTCCACAACCAGGCGGTCTCCGGGCTTTGGTTTGGGCCCACTAGGTTCTCTCTGCACGCTGCGCTTGAGCCGTTTCCCCTTTAGAAACTTGGTGACCAGCTGGGGAAGGCAGCGCCCGCGCCACGAATTGTTGGGACTCGAAGAGCAGTGAGAGGACCACGTTACACAGCTGGATAGTGACAGTAATCTGAGATAAATATCATAGTGCTTCTAGTAACTGAGAGATAATAATTTAATCAATGCAATATTCAGGCCCAAAAGATTTCTAATTAGAAAAATAAATAAACTTCATTGCTAACAATCTTTTACCAGAAAATATAAAAATTATTAAAATACTTTTAGCTTTGTAATACATTAAATATACATTTAAAAACAAAAAATACCTGTCAGAATTAGTTCCTTCATCAGAGCTGGTATTTTCCCAGTTATCAGAATCATCCAAATCCTTCCGAATGGACATCTTGTGATCTCCATTCACCACATTCAAATTATCATTGGAACTGTTGTTTGCTGGGGAACTGTAATAACATATCACACATGTAAAGAAATGTCTCAACAATATAATATTTAGCAATGATTTCAAAACCAATTCAATAATAAAATAAAAATTCACTATTACAAATAAATTTAAATTTAAATAAAAATGAACTTGAAAAAGACAACCATGTTATAGATAGCTGTGATTAGTGCTGGAAAGATGAGGAAAATCTTAATTAAATATATTGCGTAAGCAAGAGCTTGGCTGTGGAGTGGCTGCCAGCTTTGGTGTTTCTTCTGTTTTTAACCATCATTTTTCTTAACTCTTCAATATAATGGGAGTTAATAAATGTCTCAGAACATCTGTCTGGCAGATGAATTACAGATAAAAATAAACATGAATGAAGGGGCTCTACGAACAATAGTTGGGTGCATTTAGACAGTGGAAAACCTAATTGCTGATTTAAACTATTAACCTCAGATTTATCCTGAAGCAAACTAAGGTACAATACATAAATATAAAAAATAAAAATCAAGTAAACTTACAGTCTTGACTTTCTTAATCTCTTATGCTTCTCTGGAGATCCAGAAATTTCTGGAGTTGAAGACCTATCTGGACTGCTGCTTTTTCTTCCGTTGAGTGTAACATCCGGAACATCCAATCTCGAGGACATATCACTCGGCTGAGGTGAAATGGACGGTTTATTATTTCCATCTGCGTCTTCCGAAGATTTATCCGCTTTAATTAAATCATCTACAGAATTTGTAGTGGATTCGCTGTCCACAATGACAATATCAACTTCCATCTTTGATTGAGAGTTTCTGTCATCCTTTTTCAAACAGTCAACAGATGAGTCTTTTGCATTGGTACAACTGTGACTTTTATTATCATGTTGGTTGGGATGCGGCTGAGCATTGTGAACAAACACTGTCTTGGCATCTCTGTTATGCGTTGAAAGCCTCTTTTTATACTTACATGATATGCGAAAGGTAAGTTTGTTAGTTGTATTTGAATCTTGAGTTTGCGTGTTAGTCCCAGGCTCTTTAGGCGTGGTTTCTTTGGTATCTCTAGATCTAGCTGGTCTTGTTTGGCGACGCAGTGCTCTGTACAATTTACCTAAAATATTGAAATAATTAAATACAAATTTTGTAACTTAAAAATACAACTCGGGGTTTGATAATATTTCATATTACTAACGCGTAAAAAGCTAGCAACAGTCGAGCTAGCCCCGACTTCAAAGAATAAGGCACTCAGGTTAAGTAGAAACATAACAATGCTTTTACGCATTTTGTCATATAAAAAATAAAAATAACACATACTTTGAGTCTTTTTCCAATGACCTTTAGTACAGAAAACATCGTTCCCTGTGATGGTGAGAAAGTTTCTGGCTCCGAGCTGCAGCGTGCAGGGCTCAAAGAGGTTGAGCAACTTGAGACGTGTGAGCTCCTCTCCCTCCACCAGAAACCTGGGTTGCTGGGGCGGGCCCGAACCCAGGGCGCGGCACTGCCACTGCACGCCAACACTTTCAGTCTCCACGCTCTCTACAGTGAACTGTACACATGTAACCAATTAGTATCCTGGATTATTTATTGCCCATATATGTACTTATATAATTGGTGTGAAGTCTGAATTTTACAATGTAAATAGATAATGCCAATAAAATATATAATTTATAGTTAATTAACATGGTTCTTACAATGCAAGAGGTACGCTCGGTATAACATTTATGGCACCAATAAATTTTGTGTAGTCAGAGATCACATTCGCTCACTCACTAATTGACTTGTTTAGAGACAGAGTAAAGGTATTCCAGTCAAAGTATAGAAAGAGTAATTTTATCCAAAGTGTAAAAGGATAAGAAATGAGATATAGTACAATAGTTACCTTCTGTTCCCTCATTTTGTGTTTCCTAGCAGCCTTCATTTCTTTGGTGGTGTGCAGCCAGGTGGCTTCGTCCAGCATGCCTAGCGGCCCTGTGACCACTTGACCAGGGTAGAAGTCTGGTGTGTTGAGGTAGCTACCCGCGGTAGAGGCTCGTCCGCCCCTCCTGCGGCGCTGCACATAATCCTCCAGTAGGCAGTTGTTTACGTCAGGGAACTCTATTCGAGAGCCATCGCTCGACACCAGACGCATTTTGCTGTTTACAATCTTTTTAAGAAAAAATCATAATATTAAAATCAATTTTGTGAAAATAAAGGTTAATATTTTTTACAAATTTAATTTTCACCACAATAAAATAATAACTATTATCATAATTTATTAATTCTGGGTTAATTTGGCAGAGATCAGTTTTGTCATAATCAAAGTTCAGGCTACACTTCAATCACCGTTGTCAGGGCTGAAGTGAGAAAAATTAAGTAATAAGCCACAACCTGGCAATACCATGTAACCAGCACAGACTGAAGAAATTCGTTCATCTTTTGTGAGTTGTAAAAACCTACAAATACAATAATTAATCAAATTTGAGGAAAGAAGTAGAATTACCATTGTTGTGAATAAATTATCTAAATAATTAGTCAATTAAAATAAGTTAAACTGTAAACTAAATAAGCCTTGCATTCCATGCAGTAGGGATGTGAAGACAACCACAAATTGATTGAGTGTATACATCATTGTAATATAAAAATCATATCAACAATGCAACCAGAGCACAAGACAAATAAGTTTACAGGGCATATTTTCTGCAATTACAATAGTTTCAATTCATCGACACGTACGTGTGCAGAATTGGGCACTCCGACAAAGCCGCCCAAGACAATCCAATAAAAATTAAAACATACTCAACAGATGATTAAAATTTTACTAACCCACACTAACAAAAAGAACTTATTTTTTAATTTCATTAAATATTTTAGTTTTGTTCCGCGCAGCAATGTCTTGGGCATCTATGTCTTGCGCAGTTTTGTTGGGACACTATAGAATTGATATAATAAATTAATTTCAATATTAGTCTATTGAATACTAGTTAGAATAATAATATAGATGTTAATAGTTCATTATTTTATAGCTTAATATGAATCCACTTAAAAAAGTGAAACATATAAAAATCATCATATAATTTTTAGTATATTTTCACACATCATTTCATTCCAAAATGGCATACTTCAAAGAAAAGCAAACGCATTTAAAAAAAATCATGATATGACTACACTTGTTATATATTTTTATGAAATAAATACAGATCCGCCTCACTTAAGCAACAGATTACTGATGTATAACAAATATGGCCATAAACAGAACCACTTTTTTTTCACTTGCCAGGCCACATAAAACCCAAGAAACAGTTTTTTATGTAAAGAAAGAGGCTTGTGACTCTTCTTCTCATTAGCACTATACTTATAGGCCATTGTCGGTAATTAATAATTACAATATGTAATAACAATGATACCGAACAACTGAACAGTCTTAATACGCGCATCAGCTGATTTCAGTTGAATAATACCAATCATACAAATGTTAGAATTAGCAAAGTATTGGGAAAAGAGATACCTAAGTCTGTATGTTCGCATAGCAGTTTTATAATTTTTATCATATTTTTCAGTATGTAAAGATTTCATAAGCAATTAAATTGTATCTGTTTCATTTTATGTGAAAAATAAATAGTTTAGAATTTGTTAAAATATTAGTTTTCTGTTCTTTACAAGAGAACAAATTTTAATCAAATTAAAATATATCATTTTTATACTAATTAATTGAATCAATAAGAAAAATATAGAGATAAAATCTATTTATTGAAAAAATATTTTTGTTGTCACCCAGACTCGAACCAGGGAAGTGCGCTGATCTATTACACCACGTCAACATTGTAAGTTAATGACAAATATTTAAACTTATATGTAGAACTTTTAAATTAATACATCTGTTATTCCATTATTTGAAAGCAATCTACTTTTATTACTTATATTTGTATTAAAATATCAAAGAACTATGTTCTGAAAAACTGTAACATCACAATAATAATGTGTTCTCCTTAATATAATATATTATTTTTGTTAATACACGGTTTTACATGATATATAATAAATTGTCTTAGCTAAAATAAACATAAAATAAAAATCGTCCACTTATAAAAAAAAAATACAGAGAAACCCCGCCATTTGTTCAGCTTTCTACTTGTACAATTTACATTCATTCAATTCTTTCTAATAAAATTTGACTCGGCATTCAAATGTTTGCCTGGAATTCACGCTATACTGTCCGAGTCACGTGGTCAGTCTCATTCGCTAAGCATCATTCGTACAAGCTCCTTAAAACTCGCGTCCGTTTATTGTTATTCTTGGACATTTTAAAATATTTTTATTGAAAATAAATGTAATCATGGGTTCAAAAAAGATTAGTGATTCAACCAAGCCTAAAAGAAAAGAATTGAGACGGATTGAAAAAATCACTCATAATGAATCTTGAAGGTGGAACTCGTATATGGGACCTGACTACTCAATAAGCAATCATCTGAGGGTCTCGAATGGATCGATTCAACTTTCATTAATTTTTTGTTGAAAATTTGATTCAGCATTCATATAAATTACAATTCAAACGGCTATTAGCTTAGTATTAACAGTATATTATGTATTTCTGGGTCTAATATTTTATGTTTGAAATGGTAGAATTATGTTTTTTACCGTATCAGTTACGTAGCATTATATTTTTGCTAAATTGAACTATTATTGACTAATTTTTATAATACCACATTATAAACAGCAATGATAGTCCTTAACTATATTTTTTCCATTAGCAAAATTAGAAATATTCAATCTATGAGTTCATTGCTCCCATTAGTTCTCAATGTGTTCAGTCAAGAAAATGGCCACAAATGGTAAAGAAATTTTCAAACAGACTCAAAGAAAGAATGATATTTTAATAGTAATCATTATTTACTAAGTAATTATGCAGTGAGTTGTATTTTTGTACAAGTGTGGGGGCCAAAACTGAATTTATTTTCCTATAATTACTATTTGACATTATCTGTCAATAGAACATAATTACAACATGAAATTAGAGAGCTGCTTCAACTTCACTACAATCACATACAAATGTGTCACATCAAAATATTTCCCCGGAGTTGTGGTAGATTTATTATAGTCCATAAATGAAACTTTTTTTTCACAAGTCTATTGATGTTCAACATATGTAAAAATATTCTATAGATATGATTAAACATACATGTATTTCTTTGTTCCCTTTCTATTCAAATCATTAACCATTAAACCTTGTTAATACAATGTAAATGTTTTTTATCCTGTTAATAAAATATTTATTTCATGCACTAATTGTAGGTATTCTGGATTATCAACATTGAAACATGTAAACAATGCCAATATGAACAATGTGACAATAACTTTAAATGTGTAGATAAGTGAATACTTATATAAATACTGCAGCAGTTTAGAGACAATAAAAAGTACAGGTCTTTATCACACTACAGGTTATTAAATATGAATACAATAATTTTTGTCAACGCAGCACAGACTTCAACGTCAAAAGGTAACCTTGAAGATGTTACTTACTTTTGACGTCCCAACCCATGAATCGAGACAGACAGCCAGATCAGTTGTAAATTCTTCTAAGGGTTGCAGTCTCTCGCTGGATACAGCCGGCAAGACTAGATTAGTTCCCACAACTTGCACTGCGGCCGACACTATGATGTCCCTGCAGTAACCTCTCTGTGTGTCCTTTCCCTTCACCATCCTCCGGACCACATCTCCAGGCATCAGGGATCTGTCAGCCAATCCAACCTTGAGAAAACAACACATATTGATCAAAAGAAAAAGTGAAACATAAAACTACCCTGATAATATTAAAAAAGACAATGAGAGATACTGTCATTTCATTAGATAATATTAAGAAGACGAAAATGGAACAACGAAAACGAATATTTGTTATGTGAAAAGATACTCACAGACGGAGAAATCACCCTTTCTATTCCTGAAGGGTGCCATACTACGCGAATTTCGCCCTTTTTTATAGGAGACTCATCATCGGTGTCTTCTTCACTGGAATTCGCTTCGAAATTTTCCATGACTAGGCCAAAAACAACATGGCCCATTTTGTTAATTTTAAACACTTCATCTTCGTAAAAATATTGAAACTCTGTCGTTGAACCGGGATTTTGACCCGCCATGTTGACTGACCGAAAACAAGTGAATTTATTAAAATAAATTCACTTGTTTTTTGCGTGCCCCTTCTATGACAGCTGACTGCCTACGGCGGCGCATGCGTGCGCGGTGTCTGTAGTGCCATCTAGAAAGAATTTAAAGAACTAGGAAAAACTGACGAAAAAAATATTTATTTTGTTGTAAAATCATTTGAATAGCCGATTTGTTTTAAAACACCTCACATTACCATTTGAGACCCTCCTAGTAAAATATTATTTAAAGTTTTTATTTGACCTTTGACTACTACTTTGAATTCCATTCCCGCGAATATCCGACGAACTCGTACGCATGCGAAGAAAAAGGATGGAGATATTTAGGTAAATGGGATCAATATTATTTCTTATCAGAAAGAAAAGTCCTGTCGCTCCGTTATGCCAGTGTATTTTAACCCAGTGCTCTAGTAATTCGAGATGTGAGCTGTTGGAGACAATAGGATAGTCCAAAGAAGTGTAATGTGAAGAAAAGAGTCCTAGCCCTGGTACAGATCAAGTGTGAACATGCCTATCAGCAATATTTTCCGCCGCGCTTCGCATTACATTCTCGGAAGTGAAGCGGAAGGTAAATATTTCGATGACTACGCGGACAACGAAATATTGTTTTGTAAAAACAATGTGTGTGTTCATCCGCCAACATTCGTGAGACAAGAATTTGACATAATTCATTTTCCTGGATATCTCACAGTGACTACAAAAATATTTACGGATCAGCATAACAATGTCAGAAGACCAACATTATTTTTGAACTGGATACCAAACTGTACATTGAGGAGATGCCCGTCAACCGTGGAGAAATGTCAACCAGAAGAATCAAATTATGGCAATGGGCATGTAATAAATATAGACGAAAAATATTTAGATAATAAATATTCTTTTTCCGATTGTTTAAAAAATCAATCGCAAACAGAGCATAACAATGTTCACAAGAAGTACCTCATGAACGATCCCGCCACGCATGCATTTTCCGATACTTCGGAGTCTGTGAGTTTAAGTTCTAATTCCGATAAATTCAGCGTGAACTCCGCAGAACTGAAGTCAAATCACCTCAACAACTTAAATACGAATATCGAAGATGAATATTGTTTAGATTCTAATCGCCGCTGCGAAGATGCTGTGCACTTGGAAGAAACGAAAGAAATTAATGATTTGGATTCCGAAATTCGACCGCTGATTCCAGAAGAAGTCAAAGTTTGTTCTAATGTGTTTGACAAGTGTAACAGATCTCAGTCGATGACGTCGGTGAATATAACGATAGCTAATCCGACGATAGAAAACATGGAGTTGACACCGGAGGGGCAGATGTCGGATAGGTTCTGCAGGTCACTGTCGCTCAGCTCTTGCGATGAGAACAACCCTAACTGGATGTCCACCCCGGAGTTCCTAGCGCTGAAACACAACTTGACCTTCCCAGACAGTGTCACGGCTTCTCCTGTGGTTCATAGGAAGTCTCCACCAAAATGCCGAAGGTAAATCATTACCTTTCGACTTACTAAGGTAGCATGGCTCAATTTAGATTGGGGGCACATATGATTATAATGTTAAACTAGTACCCCAAGATAACGATGGCTTAATTGTCGCTTAAAAACAGTACAAGGTGTTCTCTGCACTTTTGTAATATTATTCGTTAATGAAACTTTATAAAAAGATAGCAATCAACCGACTTTAAAGCTTAATGCAATGGCATATCTTAAAAAATTAGGTCCAATGCAAAATTGAAGGGCCATCCTGTAAATGTATTTTATACAAGAATATTAAGTACTATGTGGGTTTTATTCATTAAATAATAAGAACAAAACTGGTCTCTTGTCTCTTATAATATTCACAACTTGAAAAAACAAAAGCGCATTTTTAAATATTTTAGCTCGCAATTGAAAAAATTATTGTTTTATTTTTTAACTATTTTCACTTTCAACATATTGGCGGGCCATTACTGTATACATACATTGATATTGCTTTTATGTATATTTTCACTGTACATGTGAGAATAATATTTTAAATTATATAATTCCATTAGATTTTAAAATGTTTATTCCATATTAGCGCTGGTAAAAGTGTCGATATCAAATGTATGGTAAGAGAGGGGACCTTTTGGGCCTATATTGGTTGCAATGGGATAGTTCCGCCACTGGCTTAATGATAGTTTTAGTTTTAGTAACCCGTAATCTTGAATCCACTTGAGACTTGAAACTTAAATAATAATTAGGGTAATCTTAATCTTACCGGATAAAATGGTTAATTTAAGATGAAAAGTATATTATTTATTAATTAAAAACTTTAATTTAATTCGTTAATAGCGGCTCCTATAAAAATTCCACGAATTTCACGAATCGAATGAACACGAATTCGATTTAATGTTGTAATATTTCTACGTATTAAAAAAACGATACCTATCTGAAAAAAAATATTGTGGCAGCTCTTTTTTTGCCAAAATTTTTTTAGTGAATTTCAGTGAATTAAATAATGTTAGGTAGTGCACCTATGGATGTGAATTTATTAATTTTTCAATTCGAGAATAAAAAAATATCTATTATTGCAGTAGGCTACCCTACCGAGAAAATTAACAAAACAATAAATTGTTAAATGCAGTTTATGAAATTGGTAGATTAAAAATATCACTTTAATATATGCTCCTCAATTTTCTTTGTAAGCATGTTTGTTCCACTTTTATTAACGGCCTGCGAACGTAAGCCATACGCGCGCATACTTCAAATAAAATGATTCTACAATCGTCTGGCAAATATTATACTTATTATAAAAATCATTCTATTAATTTTCAATTTTTATCAAGCTCGATGCAAAAACCCCGGTTCCCACGTGCCGAGAAAAATTATTTAGTGAAGAATTTGAGGAGTCTTCAAATATATTTATTTTCTTTAAATTGAAAATTATATAGATATTATAAATTAAAATATTGTCACATGAATGTAAGTCAAAACCATTAAGTAATCTGTTCCGCACAGGAACAAGACTGTTTCTCGCTGAGGCGCTGATTCAAATTTGTCGCCGCTCCGTAGTCTCGGACGCCGATTTTCCTGCGGTGCGCAGTGTTCCAATGGGGTCCGAAATCGTGTTTAGTAGGGTAGCCAGGTCGTAGAGTTCTTCCGGGATCAAATCCAAGTGTGCAAGCCAACGGTCAGAAATCCAGAGGGAAGAAGTCCAGGTGAAGGCAGGGGTCAAAGCAAAGAAGTTCTATTTCGGTTGTTGTCCAGCGGTGCAGGTGAAGCGAAGCGAGAGAGAGTGATTTTGCAACCGCTGGACCGTTTATTTATATTTAAAAACCTTCGGCTGGAGCGTAAGGCTCCAGCAAAACTCCGGGACCAATCAGGGGGCTAAGACAGTCCCCGCGCCACCCCGATTCGGTCCCGCGTCGACACCGCCTGGCGGCCAAATTCGGCAACAACGGCCATTTTTTCCGCCGTCCCGTAAGGGGCGGCAGATCTCTAATTTGTCTCACATTTCTGTTTGTATGAGGGGCAAGTAAAAAATAAGGTTTCTACATTTTTTTCAGGTATAAGGTATTTTTTATTGCAATAAATAAGTAAACCATCTGAAAGCTTGTACTTTATTCTATTTTTCTACATAGTCTCCTGATTTTTCTATGCATTTTTCCTGACGAGTTATCCACTTCTGAAAACCCGCTTCGAAGAATTCCGCCGCTAGGCCGCCGATGAACTTGGTGACCGCTTCTTTCACCTCTTCATCTGTATTGAAGCGTTGTCCACCCAAGTGTTGCTTCAATTTCGGAAACAAGTGGAAGTCGCTGGGAGCAAGATCAGGGCTGTAGGGGGCATGGTCAAGCAATTTCCAGCCGAATTTGTCCAGTAGGGCGGTGGTCTGTCGAGAGACATGCGGGCGAGCGTTGTCGTGGTGCAGCCTAATACCCTTGGTCAGCCTTCCTCTCCGGCGATTTTGGATGGCTCTTTTGAGTTTTGTCAATGTCTCGCAGTACCTGTCCGAATCGATGGTGGTCCCTTTAGGCATAAACTCGGTCAGCAAGACGCCTTTTCGGTCCCAAAACACCGTAGCCATCACTTTCCCTGCGGAAAGCGTCTGCTTAAACTTTTTCGGCCTAGGCGATTCAGGATGGCGCCATTGTTTGGACTGTTCTTTTGTTTCTGGAGTGACGTAGTAACACCACGTTTCATCTCCCGTAATAATGGAGTCCAAGAATTCTTCGGTATTCGCGGCGCATTCTCGAAGAAACCCCTCGGCACACTTGACACGATTGTCTTTGTGGGTTTCTGAAAGCATGTGTGGGACCCACCGCGCGCACACCTTGCGATAACCAAGTTTATCGGTCAAAATGTTGTCGATGGTTTTTTCACAAACCTCAGGAACCTGGACAGCAAGCTCCCGAAGCGTTACTCTCCGATCTTCGAGGAGAATGCGCTCAATCTTCGCCGCGACTTCGTCCGACACCGATGGCCTCCCACTCCTTTGCTCGTCGTGGACGTCTGTGCGTCCTTCGGAGAACTCCCTGCACCATTTGCGGACGTGTTGGACGCTGATGCAAGCTATGCCATAAACTTCTTCCAACTGTCGATGAATTTCAACAGGTTTAAGCTTCTTCGCGTTTAAAAATCGAATCACCGAACGGATTTCACACTTGGCGGTAACGGCGATGGCGGGTTCCATAGCGGATGGCTGTCAGGCCTTTACTGAGCGTCGCAGCGTTTACTCCCGGTAGTGGGGATGTAGTTAAGGGACCAACAATCAAGGCAGTGTTGCCGGATTTCACCTAGCATCTCGCGTGGCGAGTGTACAGCGTAGGGAACCTTATTTTTTACTTGGCCCTCGTATAAAATGAACACAACATTTCCCAGGCATCGCGAGTACTTTTTCATATAATCATTGACCTGCCTCGCGATACCTGGTAGTTTTTATAGCGGGCGACGGCCCGGAGAATTTATAAATGTACCTCAAAACTTAAAACTCTGTTTTTTATTATCGGAATGATTTTTAAGGTGCATTAAATTATCCCCGGGCGATCGCCCTCTCAATTCTTTAATTATTGCAGCTTTTATTTTATTCCTAACATTTTTTTACATCGAGATAATTACGAAAAACATGATTGACAATTTCGGCGGCGACCGGGGCGTGGCCTCGCCCGCGGCCCCGCTCCCCGCTCCCCGGCGGCCACGCGGTGTCCGCAGTGGCGGCGATTTTCCAAGGGCGTCCCGTGCCGGACGAAATACTGCCGTAAAGCGGCCAAGTACGATTTTTCGTCCGGCGGTTCCTCGAGCCGCGGTCCGCGCGCTCCGCGGTCGCAAAGCTGTGCGGAACATAATCTACAAGTACTGAGGCTACGACAAAGCTGCAGTTGAATTGCATGTGGTGGAGTGCGAGCTGATGTGACCATGGTTCTAGCGCGACTGATGAAGCTACCAGTCATCTTTACTACTCGGAGTTACAATGTTCACAATCAGAAGTTGAGTGCCTGGAAAAGGAGATGATAAGGTTGTATCTAGAATATTCAGCCATGAAATTATTTAAATTTAATATATTTAAAAAATACACCGAAACCCTACATTTGTCAGGCTACATACATGCTACCAATACGTTAATAAGGGGCTCGCTTAATCTCAAAGCTATTTATGGTGTTCTGGGGAAGGGGCGAATTTTTTTATCACTCTTATACAAGTATACGCAATAATTATTAAAGCAATCGTATGCTACTTAATAATATTTTACTTATATTATTTAACAATACGCGATATAATATAAAATAATTAATATCAATACCTGAAAAATGTACTTACCTACCTTAAATTGCGAGAGTGAAGAGTTCCAAGATTGATGCAGAAATAGCTACTGTTGTTTTCGCTCCAATTCTATGTTTCAAAACAGAACACTTTAGTAAATGATAAATACAAAGTAATAAATATTAGGGACTGTCCTCAAAACTGTGCCCAATTATGGTAAAGGGAAAAAAATGTGCACGTGTGAAGTATGAAACGTAATGTTTCAAAGCATCGTTCACAAAAATGTTGCGTTGAACATCTAAGAACATCTGAAAGCAATATATTATCAGGCCGATTCTCAAAATTGCAATATTGTAATGAAAGTGATTGTTATATCTACCCTCGAAAATAGACTATAGACAAACAACAGCTAAGTCTCTTTTACTATGCACCCGAAATAACTACAACAAAGTCTTATGTTTCATAATACATTTAAACCGTATACAGAAATTGCAGTTAGATACTGATTTGACCTGAGAATACTGTTTTTTCTTAATTTAATAAAGGTCTAGCCGGCCTAAGTCAAATTTAAGAAGGGGCTCGTGCAAGCCCCTCTGAGCCCCCTCCAGCCCGACCCTGTGTATACTTATGTGTATTATATATATATATAGGTAGTACGTAGTACACTATTAATATGTCGGATTAGGGACCAGGTCACCGCAAAGCGAAAATTGGTGTAAAACAAAGTAAGGTTTTTTTTTTAAGTTGTGACATTACATTTATCTAGTTGTGAATGGAAATTTCTAAAAACATGTTTTTTCATGAAGTGTATTCACAATTAATATTCATTAAGAAGCCTATTTTGTTCTTGTGAATATGATGCAATATAGTGTTATGCATTTCTATGATTTAAAAATATGCATTTTTATAATAATGTAAATTTATTTCATCTTCAATGGATACACATAAAAACGAAATTTTATCTATTCTTTTGTTCTCATGTCCCATTCGAGCAATTTATTATTAAATTCGCAAGCGGGGGGAAATAGCAAACACGACCGCTTTTACTAACTCGATGTCTTGTAATGACGTCATTAAATTTTCTCACGTCCCACGTACCTACGTACTGCATACTTCATATTATAATAATGATGGAGTCTCAAAATATTTCAGGTAGGTACTTACAGAGTGAATATTATGTTTCAGGCCGATGTTGTTTTTGAATAACTAAGAAATTAAACACATTTTTTAATTTAGTTTTAATTCATGGATTATTATGTTTATTACAATTATATATGAAATATGAGATCGGTCAAGTAGTGGCTTCTGGCAGCGGCACAAATGCGTGCTCTTTTAACCATATTTTTCATAACATTCTCGCACACTTCGCGTGTTATTTCAGCGATTTCATTTCGAATATTGTTCTGTAGCATCGGAATTGTTGTTGGCTTATTGACGTAGACCTTCTCTTTGAAGTACTCCCATATAAAATAGTCGGATGCCGTCAAATCAGGTGATCAAGGAGACCAGTCGATATTACCACTTTTTGGCATTGTGCGGCCGGGAAAAATTTATCGCAAAATTTTAAGCGTAGCTCGGGCTCAATGTGAGGTGGTACCATTCTGTCGAAACCAAATATGTTGCAAGCCCAATCGATCCAATTTGGCCACCAAGAAGTTTTCCAACATGTGGCGATAGCGATCACCATTAATGGTTACAACATTACCTTTATTATTTAAATAAAATGTTTTAATGGTTTCAACACGTTATTGAGGTGCACAATGCTCCATAATACATTGTAATCAACTACTCTCTACAACTAGCAAATGCGAACTGACAAATGTCTGCCAAACCAAAATTACGGCCAAACTTAATATTCACCATGTATAAAGAAAAGTGTTAATATTAGGAGAAGTTAGGTTAGAAATATCTAATATACATTATGCAGGTCTTTGTACAAATCCTACTGGCAATATAACAAATATGTTATATACAAATTAAAATAAACAATTAGAAAGATATATTATTAAGGAGAATACATTCTTATTGTGAAGTTGTAATTATTCAGAACATAGGTCTGTGATATTTTAAATACTAATTAAATGTATTAATTAGAAAGATATACATATAAAATCAATTTTATCTAAAAATATTGTTGTTGCTACCGGGATTCGAACCTGGACCTCTTTCTTATCCGGGGAAGGTGCATTGACTAACTATGTTTAGTTTGTACGTCGCCTTCATCTGATTGCAACGATATTTTTACAGATAAACTCTTATCTTCTGAAAATTAACCCCATATAATTATTTTTATCGAAAACTCATAAATAAATTTCGAACGAATTTGAATCGAGACGCGCCGTTCGCACATGCGAACGACGACAAAGACAACCGTCATCCGTTGTCATCATTTGTGCCAAAATGGTAATTTTTTTTTCAGAATTGTATTAATATAATTTAGACAATACTATGTATAAATACTATTGTATTAATTTTATCATAAAACTGTATAAATCAAGACCTAAAATAAAATATATACTTACTTGATTAAATTTTCGAACGGTGAAAATAATGATACTACAGAAGTGAAAGTGGGGTTAATAATACAAACAATTCAAGTCCCTTGACCAAGTACGGTGCCTATTGTGAAGTGATACAGTGATGAAATGATAAAGTAATAATGAATATCGTGAGTCAACAATGTGTCTCGTTATATGCATATGTCATACGGTGCTCGACAGATATCAAATTTAATAAATCTAATCTTATCTGCTATAACTTTTGGTATTATTGCCACACATCTTTCACAGTACCTTGGCATAAGGAATACAGGACACAGCACAGATTGATCTCTTTACTGCTTGGAAGTCTATCACATCCACACATCCACAATCTGCACGCACCCTGTATACCTATGCACCTGGATGAAAAAATGAACTCTTATCAACCTTAAAATCACGCCGGTATCGACCGAAAAACAGGTGCCAATACAACGCCCGCAACTGCTCAGGGAGCCGGCCCTAGCGCGTCACTTCTCTCGCAACAGTCTTCCAGGCGAGTTCATTAACCAACACTTTATTTTTTAATTACTTAATTCTTGTTGACTATAATATTCTACACAATGCTAGCAAATCGGTCATAATGGCGTTCAAATATGGAAAAGGGCCAGATAATATCCCTCCCGCGTGGCTGGACGGGACTAAATTAAGTGTTCAAAATAAAGTCAAATACCTTGATCATATATTCAATGAAGATGGACAAGACGATGATGACATAGAACGACAGAGGAGACAGTTAATCGTTGGTGTAAATATGCTGTCACGGCGTTTCTACCGATGCAGTAAGGAGGTGAAGAGGATCCTATTTAAATCGTTCTTCACCAGCATGTATACCTGCAAGCTCTGGTCGAAATACAAATAAGTGACGTACAACTATCTCCGAATTCAATACAACAACTCATACAAAATACTGTTCGGATTGGCGCGTTATTACAGCGCATCTACAATGTTTGCCGAAGTCCGTATCCATGAATGCGTTCCGCTTCTGAGACATCGAGTTGCTGGCGTAAAGCTACGGCTGGAGCTCAGCACCGACTCTCTAGTGCAAGCGGCGCTCTTATGGAAAGCTGGTTCCCTGACCAAAGAATGGCAATGACTACAGAATAGCTTTAAATACAATAATGGCCGTGACTAAAATGTAGTATCTATCTATATTTTGTTTATATTTATATATAAGTGTGAATTTTTTTAATTTATATTTTTTTGCTTTTTTTTTCATAACATAAATAATATTTCGTAACTTTAATGTATTATATAATATGTATTATCTTTATGGCGAATCGGGTCTACATGAAAAATCCCGATCACGCTGGAAAAAACGCATTATTATTATTACATATTTTCCCCGAAGTAGTGACCCTAACTAGATATTATCATTGTTCCCGACACTGGTCGTGGTCTGCCACCCAGTGGCGTAACTACAAAAATTGGCCCCCAATGCAGAATGGAAAAACCCCCCCATAAATAATTCGAATGTTAGTACTGTATGGTTTATCCATTAAATAGTAAGAATAAAATTACTATTTTGTTTCATATAATATTTCCCTGATTCGATTGTTAAAGGGGGGAGGGATAAGGGCTGAGCCGACATACGAGGTAACAACAATGGCGTAAGATTTTTTGGGGGACCCTATTCGGGGAACACGGTTAAATTATTTATTTTTTAATGTCAGGTAATTTTAACTTTGTATATAATTGTATAAAGTTGTATCAAAAATGGGTAAATTTTTTTATACAATACATTTTATTTTATTTTATATTTTGTTAATTCTTTTTTTATTTGATTTTACCTCGTTGTCGTATTTTAACACCGAGTCTACAAGATTGGGGTGAATCGGAAATGGATTAGAATGGAAAACTTTGGCGAGTTTCCATAATGATATATTTTGTATTTCTAAAGATTTAATTTTTTTTTCTGCCAATTATCGCTGTGAAGCTTAAATAGTGCATCACAGATCTGCGTAGTGACGGAGTTTGCAAGCGACTTTCGATCAGGGTTTCAAAACTTTTGCCAGTAATATAATATTTCAAGGCGTATAATGCGCACTTAAAATTTTTAAAATACTTGCTTCGCTTTAAAAAAAAAACGATGGTCTGGTCCCTGAATTTACTCAGTAGCAGGGTACAATTACTGTATACATCGTTATTGTTTCCACGTGATTTTGGAATACTTGTGAGTCACGATTTTTTAAAATGAATAATTCCATTTCTTACTGTGGATTACATTAATCCTGGGAAGGTATCGACACTTGCGAAAATATCGATTTCAAATGGATCGTAGGTCGCAGTCTTTTGGGCCCCTTTTTAACGTGAGCTCTAATTGCATTAGCTGCATTGGCACAGTTACGCCACTGCAGCCATCAAATGGCCGCGCCGACTGATCGTAGTTGCCCGCAAGCCCTAAGCAATTGAATTTTGTTAATATATGCACGCCTGTATTTACTGTAGCGCTATAGAAATTATAACTCTGGGCTCCCAAATTATTAGGGACCCCGAGGCTCGAATGTCAATCGAAACTGAATCGTTAAAACTTTTATATTTTGATGAAATAATTAGTGATTATGGCAACAAAAATGTAAGAATAGCCCACCAATGGTAACTAAAAAAACAACAAAAATACAATTAACAAAATTATTTACTTTGTTCTACGCGATAACAACACACTTTCACGCAATCAAATTTGTTTTACTTTACTAAGCGACACGAAAATGAGGAAATTATTATAGTGACATTTTTAATTGTGATTTAATTATTAGGTTTTTGGGCCCCCCAATGTGTTTTAGCAACCGAGGCTGTAAAAAAATACGTAATATATATTTTAGGTATCTTCAAAAAGATTTTTTGAAAAAGAACGATCGAAATTTAGCTAGGTCAGTATTTAGATACACCGTATACCTTACATACATATAACACAATTTCATTAATTAGAAAAATGTGTATGTCATGAAAAATATTAGAATATAAAACGTTAACATGGTTTTCGATTCAATTCACATTCAACCAAGCTCTAGTTCTGCGTCTCTATTACGTATCTCGTCCAGTCTGTTTCGCCGCTGAGTACGATCAGTGGCTTAAAATTAAAAAAGCAAAATGTAAAAACGGCGTTGGACCCCAATGCAAAATAGAAGGGCTACCCGAATATCTATTGTATGATATAAGAATGTTAGTACTTCGCGGTTCATCCATCAAATAGTAAGAAAACATTGGTTTCTTATAATATTCACACTTTTATGAAAATAGTGTTTTAGGTATGTACTCATGTATTTGTGCATCGCATTTGAAAAAATCCTTGCTTTACGCCGATTTTCGCTTTTCGGCGATGTGCGGTGGTTTCATCTCCAATCAACACAACACCGCCTCCTTTCCGCTGTAAGCCGACACATTTTAATGTTTTCATAATACAAGTAACAAATGATTTTTTATTAAGGAGAACACATTCTCATTGTGAAGTCGTAATTTTTCAGAACAGACGGTCTGTGATATTTTTAATACAAATTAAATGTATTAATTAGAAAGATATACATATAAAATCAATTTTATCGAAAAATATCGTTGTTGCCACCTGGATTCTGGCGTCTCCTATCGGATTACTCAAAGGAATTAGAAATTCCGTAAAAATAAAGAAGATGGCTTTCAAATAATGGAACGATAGATGTATTCATTTGAAAAGTGTAACATATAGGTTTGAAAATTCATCGTCAAAGCACTGTGTTGGTATAACATAATCGGTTAATGCACGTTTCTCGGATTGGAAGAGATCCAGGTTCGAATCCCGGCAGTAACAACTATATTTTTCGATAAAATTGATTTTATATGTATATCTTTCTAATTAATACATTTAATTAGTATTTAAAATATCACGTACATATGTTCTGAATAATTACAACTTCACAATAAGAATGTGTTCTCCTTAATAATAATATAATTATATATTCACTTCAGATTAACAAAAAAATGTATGTCAATAAATTTTGTAAAAAAAATGAATTAGTGTGTAGCTCGCACATTCTATGTAAAGCCATATTTAAAGGGCATTGCTTATCAAATTGAATGAAAATATGCATACATGAAAATATTTTCGTTCCTCAAAAATAGGAAATATTCACAAAATTTTACACCATATTTAATCCTAAAGTGTTAACTTTTATTATTTATTTTTTTAATCCATTTCTTGCTGTGATGGATTTATAAATGATTAGTCCATATTAGCGGTGAGAAAAGCATTGTAAATCTGTAAATATAAATAGTTTGAAGCCCTATTTAACGTGGGTTCCAATGCACCGCATTGGTTGCTATGTAATAGTTACGCCACTGGGTACCATCGATAGTTTCAGTGCCGCATAATCGATATATTGATAAAATGTGATAATAAATTACTTATGCAACCTTGACATACTATATTTATATTTGCATAAAAGCATTTAAGATGTCTGTTCTGTATTAATGGCGCCCCTGCCAACTTTGCGCATTTTATTCGTTGTCAGAATAAATCAATAATTAGTACTTAGTAGCTTTCCAAATAAATAAGAAGCTCAAAAACATAATAATATTATGTTCCCGAATTCGCATCACACTTTAATAAAATCAGATGAATGATTAATTAACGTTTAGTTATTCGTTATTATTTTTTATTTCACTTAGGCAATCCACCCTTCAAGAGAATTATCTATTCATTGTTCAAATCATTGAAATGTTTATCCTATAATTATTACCTATCTTCGTATCTATATTGTTCGATTACGTATACAGTACGAAGCAAAATATTAAAGAAAGCGATAGATGTAGAAGGTATCTCAAGAATAAAAATAACTAAAATATGATACGAACATTCTCGATTGTTTTCAATTATTTTAGTAACTTATCGGTTAGGTAATACGTAATCATAATGATTGTGTGTCCATTTTCTACAACACAACGAGCTGCGCCAATTTTTTCTTTCTTTTATCTTAGATAATTCATTCGCACATTTTCCGGTAGCAAATTCTTCCTTGCTCTCGAATATTCAACTTCAGTGAAATGTTCGAGAACGTTTTATGTAGGTATGTCGGGAGATTCATGAAAATACAAATTATTTTAATCAAAATACTGAACATATATTATACTAATTGAACAATAAGTAACGATTGTGACTGCAAATGCAATCTCGCTCGTGTTAATTTGTATGGGCCTGTGACCTGACCACGCACGGGCATAGATTTGAAATATTTCACACAGTTGCAACGATATGTTACAATATTTTAGTATGGATTTGTCTGCGCGACTAGTAACTGAAGAACTACATTTATAGTCAGTTTGCGACCTTCCGTCCCTGCTTGTTGCTTTTGCTCCTCAATATCAGTATCCATCGTCAGTGCAGTCATCCAGTTACTTAATCTAGTCGGCAGCGTAACTACAAAAATTGGGTCCCAATGCAAAAAAGCAATGGACCCCAAAGTAATATGAAAGGGCCCCTGAATATGTATTGTAATATATAAGATATAAAAATATATACTCGTGTAGGTACCTAATACTCGGGGACTCGTTCAATGTGCACCGTCGAGCCATCGCTTGACAATGTACGTTGAACTGCACAAAATGCTATGACTCAATAAAAAGCGAACATCTCTCTAATCTTCAAGAACGCATTTACATAATATGCGGTAGGGTGCGCGTGAAAAATTTTCAAATTTGGTTTGACAGACATCTATTTTTTTTTCAGCGTAGTATTACGGGATAACAATATTTATTGAAGTAATAAAAATCTAAATATTGTCTTAAAATGAATAGGTAAGACAATAAGCTAAAAAATAGCGCATATTTTATGTCGCAAAAATTTCTCAAAATGTTATTTTCTAGCAATTGTGATCTTTATTATAAATGTAACAGGGAAAATATTAAAAATCAAACAATTTAATCAATATTAATTATTTCTTCATCCTTTGTAAGTATTACACTATCCCAATATCCCAATTGCTAACAATATTGCTAACAAGTAACCTTTTGCTATTTTTATTGCATGTTTCGATTTATGATGGTTTTTCATACAATTAATGTATAATGTCTAAATAATATAAATTACATATGAACGAAAGAAAAATATCGAATACCAATTAAAAAAAATTTTTACATGTGATACTTATTTTTATTTTTTTATTACATAGTGGTGTTTTCGTCTTCATCTCTTTCATCGATAAAATTAGCGAATAGATTACTAATAATGAATTATTTTGAAATATTTTTTTCAAAAATAAACTTTGCGCCCGAACAAGTGTCAAACCTGCTTTCGCCAATCGAGACGAGGTAGGTATTAGGTATGTGAAATGTTATCGGGGAACGATCGCACGCCGAGTTCGCTGACTGGCTGGATCGCGCTGGGATGACACTTCGTATTTTGTACGCCGCTCTGGGTTGCAAAAACGCGTTAAGCGCTATCGCCGAGCGATGATGTCATCGCTCGGCTAAACGGCTGAACGTGCCTATTCATCATGCAATCCCGCCTATAAACATGTAAAAATAATAGGGGTACCAAAAAAGAATACCGTTTTTTTTTATTTTCTCTGCTAAACGGTCCGGTTATTCACAATACAATTGTGCATTTATCGTTTGTCCAGATTTGACAGCTTCAATATGAATTGATGTGAATAATGCCCTTGCAGTCCTATCAAACAGACAAAAGGATTTTTTCGTTGTGAGGCCGGGCTAAGAAAGAAAGTGTATTAGTTATTATCGCTATACATTTTAACTTTTACTTACTTTCTAGCTTCTAATATAAATATTCAATTAAGTATATGAATTGGAAATATATTAAAAAATCTAACAAATATCCCCTAAACAATTTCACTGCTACTGAAAAAAAATTAATTACGATTTTCCATTCATAAGCATTCTATTTCAAATAGCAGTGTCTAAGTAATCTGTGTTTCATTTCAATTTTTATGATTTTTGATTTAGATATGTACAAATATAAAGCAAGTTAATGTATACAAAACTAGCCTATCGAAATTAAACAAATATCACCGAATTTCACATAAAAACCCAATTAAAATTCCCCTGTTGCTTCAATCGCAGACAGGTCCAATAGATAATTACTTCAAACCCAAACAAATATGTTACAGCCAATATGATGACAGTATTTGTTCATGTGACCTGTGGTTACCGGTCATTTTCAATTTCAATATGATTCTAAATGTGACAGTTGTGCTATGACGTTACAATGTTTTTTTGCATTTTACTCGAAAACAGGTGAAGTGGACATGTCTGCTTTTGATTCTGAACCTCACATCTTCAAAGTCTTGGGTGAAAATACATGATACAAAATATGTACAATAAAATTATTTATTTCAAGTTATCAAGGCAGTTTTTGTTTTTTTTTTTAATTAGCATCTTGGCAACTTATTCTGTATATAAAAAACGAACATTTAAATAATAATAATTCAAATTATTTTAAATAGATATAAAATGTAGCTAACAATATAACACAACAATTATTCTGTATAGAGATTGTTCCGCACAGCTACGGGACCACGGAGCGCGATAACCGCAGCTCGAGAAAGGCGCCGGGCGAAAGTCTATCTTTGCCGCTTCACGGGAATATTTCGCCCGGCACTCCGCGCCGCTGGAATCTCGACGCCCCTGTACGCGGCGACCGGCCGGGTGGAGGGGGATGACGGGCCGCGGACGAGGTCCCACCCCCAGCGCCAGCCAGTCGCGAATATTTATTTTTGTTATAACTTGTTCTAAAAAATTATTATGAACATATAATGTGTAAAAATAGAGTCTTGAGAGGGCGATCGCCCGGAGATAATATTATGCACCTTAAAAATCGCTTAGATGGTTAACATGGATTTTTAAAGTTTAAGGTGCATTTATTAGTTCCCCGGGCCGTCGCCCAAGGTAAAATGTATCAGGCATCGCGAGGAGGGCCAAACTCTGTAAGAAAAAGTACTTGTGATGCCTGTAAAGTTAGAAATAAAAATGTGGGAGCTTCTTTAGAAGCGCGAAACGAAATCTGCCGTCCCGTACGGGGCGACAGAAAAAATGATTAAAGTTGCGGAGTCTGGCCACCAGGTGGTGTCGGCGCTGGACCGAATCGGGGTGGCGCGGGGAGTGTCTTCGCCCTCTGATTGGTCCCAGCATCCCGAGGGAACTGAGAACTTTTTTTTTGTAACACCGCATCTAAAAGATTTTAACTCTTTTCTTTTATCTATCCAAAAAAATCATTACTACAGAATTGTAATTTTACTTTTAATTAGTAAAAAATAAATGTATTTTTGGTTCCATCAGGTTCTCCGTGGACCTCAGCCAGATGCGATCCCTTCGGCTGTTCTTCAGTGATGAGAGCTGTACGTGCGGCCAGCTAGTGGTAGCCTCGCGAGAGTCACAATACAAAATTCTGCACTTCCACCATGGTGGGCTGGACCGCCTTGCGCAGGTGCTGCACCAGTGGCACTCGCTCCTGCATAACATTAGACTCACACCAGGTGATTACGCCCAAATTATTAACATTAACAATAAAAAACTGCATCCTCCGAGGGGTAAAGAATTCTAAGTCGTTAGTCATTAGTACTTTTAATAAATTGACTGCATAGACCATGTACAATAGAAATACCAAAGCAATTTATGAGATCACTTGGGCGTATATGTGGAAAATCTATTTATGACAGAGTAAAGAATGAAGAAATAAGGAAAAAATCTAAAGTTGATCTTAATATAGTATATAATGATCAAAGCTACTCAATTTATATAATTCTTTTTGTCGTTACATCCTACCTCGTACTTATCGTGGTTTGTTTGCTCCCTGCTTGTTTCTTTTCTTTTGCTTCTTACATATCTTTAGTCTGTATCAAAAAATTTACTTTGTTCAATTTACTTATTTTCTCTACTTGTCTCCTTTTTATTTTTCTAATTTTTACCATTTAATTTAATTTGATACCTTACTTAATTTATATTCTAGCTTATGAACCTTATGGCTACCTACCTCAGAACAGGTACTTTATATATATCTAGTGAGGTAGGAAGCGGCCAACAAGCTTGCGTTTAAATGAAATGAATTATAATATTTGTACTAAGGATTTTTATATTGATGCAAGCTATGAAAAGAATGTTATAAAAATAAACGCCGATTTATCAGCATTGAAATGAATTAAAATTAGGAAAGGATTACTTAGGCTGTTTGATCATATGGAACGGATGAATGAGGAGAAAATTATAAGAAAGATATATGACGCATGTGCTGATAGCACCAGAAATAGAGGACATCCGCGAAAGACTTGAAACGACCAGGTAAACCAGATACTGAAAGATGGACCTATTAAAAGCCTCAATAATCGGTGAGCTTATATGAGAAGATGTATGAATGTTGATAAGGCAAGAGTTGTGTGTCAGGACAGAGAAATGTAGCGCTCTATCCTCTCTGTCTACCTCCGCAGGATAACGTTGTGATGGTAAGTTAGTTATTTTAGCGTTAATTGTATTACTTTTAAATCGGCTTAGTTAGCTGGTAATTTGCAATTGGTCATCAAGACTTTATATCATATTATATTATGTTTATTAAAAACAATTAGCAAAAAAAGATAACAGGTAATTAATTGGCAATCCAAAAAGTTACTAATATGATAGAATAATTCTTGGAAAATACAAAAACTCTAAACCATTTTTTTAAATGCATTATATGCTTAATAAACTTGATGAAATTCAAATAAATTTCTAAACTGGCAAACAATACAAATATTGAAAAAGTAAAAATTTTAAGAGAGGAATTATGAAAAGTGTGACAATTATTTAAAATGTTAATAATAAATAAAATAAAAAATATTATAGTAATTTCGTTTTTCAATACCTGGTTATGAAGCAAATAAGTACATAAATAAATTGGTAAATAATTAAGACATTATTTACAATTCTTAAAAATATGATATGAAATACTATTAAAATATTGTTTTATAAACACAATGATAGCTTGCATATTTTGTCTGTTAGTAATGACATGAAACAGTCATTATTCCAAGAGTGCTAAGTGCTTGGGCTTAGTTTGAAAACAATAAGAATTTTGACGTGACACATATTTTGTGTATGCATCTCTATTTAGAAAAAAAACGTTAGAAAATAATAGTTATACATTATATAACAACAAGAATATATTAGAAAAATATAGAACATAAATGAAGATGTGCACCTGCTTCCGATTAGATTTCACGTCTGCTGTAATCCCTTACGATATTTTGCCTCTTCCAAAATTTAATTAACATATAACAATAAAATGTTCAAGCATTGTAAAAATGTTCTGGTAGTAATATTACAATCAATTCTAAAATGGCTACATCGTGCTTATGGCCATTTTATTTACTTTTAATAAAAAAGCGACTTTGGGTAAAATTATCAATTACAATCTGCTGCTGATCAGAGCTCTTTATATATTGCTTTAGCAAAACAATATATTTATTGTCATTAAAATTAATATACGCCAATTTTAAATCATCTACATATTTATTAATTACTTTACATTACATTATTTCATTACAATATTACGGGTAATTTTGTAAATATGTGGAATTTTTTGTACAAATGTTTGTTTGTGTCTTGAATTTAAGCTAAGTGGGAACCAAACTTGGCAATGTTCCTTCTTACGTTAAAGTAACAATTTTTGGCTAAGTTTCAATTACTTATATAAAGAGTTGAAATTGTAAAGCATGTGAGAGTCAACATTTTAATTTTAAGATATGTATACCTCTTATGAGGACAGGCTGAAAAATTTGCGGCTTGAATCTGACATAATGTGAAATTTTAATTCACTTTTGAATGTTGTCTATTTAGCATAATTTACAAATTTGAAGTATCGGAAACATCGTCAGAGTCTGCTCTATTATATGCAATGGTTAAAAAATGGGACGGCAAGATGTTGAAGATGACTCTCGCATTTTAGGCTATAATTCAAAACTGAGCCATAATTTTAAAAGGCCATTGTAGCAAAAAAATACGACTATTTAAGTGTAGTTTGATATTTTACGTGTTATTTGTAATTCTAGGAAGTGAAGAACCAAATCTACCCTATCGCCATTTCATGGTTTGCAGACCGGAAGTTCAAAAGTCAGAGCTTCACCCGGAAGAGGGAAACGTTGTGAAAATAACTACAGAAATGTTCTTCAGCACCCTGCTCAATTCTGATGGTCAACTGGAGGATGACTTAACGCTTAGAAAGGGGGTGTTCTTTGGAGGATTAGAAAAAGATTTGCGCTCTTTTGTATGGCCATTTTTATTGCATTGTTATCCGAATAACTCAACATACAAGGAGAGGGAAGCTTTCGCAGAAATAAGAAGGAAGGAATATCAGGAGTACAATAGAAAAAGGATCGAAGGTATGTCTCCTGAAGAAATGGCAAGTTTTTGGAAAAATGTACAATGCGTCGTAGAAAAGGATGTAGTAAGGACAGACAGAGGAAATCCATATTATGCCGGTGAAGAAAATCCAAATATTGATATCATGAAGAATATATTACTCAATTACGCAATATACAATACAAGACTTGGGTGAGTGACAAAGGCAATGCAGTAATCCTCTTTTTAAATATGCAATTTATCAATTTTAAGAGCAGTCATCTACAAACTTTCTTTGATACATATAAGTTGAAGAGTTATTGGATGTTTATTACAGGTATACACAAGGAATGAGCGATCTGCTAGCGCCGGTACTGTGTGAAATAAATGAAGAATCAGATACATTTTGGTGTTTTGTAGGACTCATGCAAAGAACAATATTTGTATGTACCCCAACAGATAATGATATGGATATAAACCTGGTAAAAATTACTTTTCCTGATTAATAAGTACATACATACTTTTTGTGAAAAAAAATTTGAGGAATATTTCATAATTTATTTATTTTTCACAGAGTTACCTTCGGGAATTGATTAGAGTTATGGTCCCCCACTTTTACAACCACCTGAGCAAGCACACAGATGCTTTGGAACTCCTCTTCTGCCACAGGTGGATTCTGTTGTAAGTTCTAAGAATGCACATATAACCTGTACTTATATCAAAATAATACAATTCAATCATGGAATTCCATTTTTGTTAGTTACAAAAAGCAGAGTTACCAGAGGTTTTACAGATGTTAAATTAACTATTTTCTTTGAATTTTATGCCCTTTTCAACATTGAGTGTAGCACTTCAATTATGCCACGGTTATGTAATGATTGATTTTTATGTTTAATTAATGTTGTTAAATTTAATGTATATTTCAATCAATCTCATATAGATAGAAGGCCTATGTGGGCTGGATTTAAACAAAATAATTAAAAAAATTTATACAAATTAAATAAATCAATTGTATTAAGCAAAGGTATTTGGGATTCACTGCAATATAAAGTTGATTGCTTTTTAAAAATGTAATAATAAATGCATTGATGATTAAAAAAATTGTCAAAAACATAATTGGTTGATGTAGCAGAATGGTAACCCATTTCCCCGGAAAGGAAAAGGTCCAAATTCGAATCCCGGTAGCAACAAAATTTTTTTTCAACATGCAATTATTATGTTTTTTCAAATGATTAATTTAATTTGTATTAAAAATAAATAATACTAAGAAAGTAAAAAGTATGTTTTAAAAAATAATGATGTTAAAAAATAAAAAAGTAAACCGATACTTTAAAGTGTTGCACAATGCAATATTGATAAGTAGAAATATATAGGTAAACAAAATTATTAAGGCTTCAAATTTTTAATCGGCGATTTGAAATAAAAAAAAACAATAAAAAATACACATTAATACAATCAATATAAATATTATTTAGTTAGAAATTATTGTGTTTTTGATATAAAATTTGATTTTAAATAATAGTACGTAAATATAATATATTTAAAATAATTTGTATTCACTAACAAAAACTAAAACTAACTAAACTAAAAACGTTGACAATTGATCATATGTACTGCAAATTGAATGATTTATAATTCTATTACTTTTTGACATTTTGTTAATTTGGTTCGATGCAGATTTGTCTCCGTAATCTCATAATCTTGGCTTCAAGATTATAAGAAAATATATTTCGTGTGCAAAAATTTGTATGCAAAAATTTTCTATATTAATGCAATTTTGTGGCACACTGAAAATAAATTTATTGGTCGCGGTCTTTTTTATATTGCTTGTATTTTCTTAATTATGGAAAATAACATTCAGTTTATTAGTTTTACATTAGTATAAAGGTCCTATCTAAGTAATAGTTTTTAAAAAAGTCAACTCTAGTGTATAACTTCTGATATAAATGGAATTTAATTAAAAATATTTTTCAGCAGAATATTGCAGAGATATTACGAGAATATTTTTTTCCAGAGTAACAAAAGGGACTTACTAAAATAAATAAATTCATAAGTCTATTCATTACTATTACATGGGTTAACCCATTGATCGCGTTCATAAATACGCATGACATCTTTAATACACGACACTCTTTGGTGGCATTATTATTTACGACTTTACACTATGATAATGCAACAAATTTATGATTTGTTTTTAAGAAATTGATAGCAAAGGTTCTCAAGTATCCTCACGAACATAAACAAATACAGAAATCAGAACCATAATTACAAAATTATGTAAACAAAATTATCCGTGAGAGAACACAACAGTCCATCTGGGTTAATCGATCCACTACGTCCATCACTAGCGCCATTTGTGGTGACATTTATACGTACTAGAGTGAAGTAGTGATCTGCACAGGCGCTTATTTCTGAGACCAATGAACACTATTTACAAATTTTTAAATACTGACATTAAATTTAATTCTACAGTTTGAAACGCATTAACTGAGTTTGAGAATTTGAATAATTGAGCGATACTGGATGATATAGGGACTTTTATTATTTTGTATTTATTTATAAGATGGCTAATAATCCTTGACAAATATCGACAGATGTCAGTAGGATAAAGATTCCAAATAATTGTGATACGATTTTCACCGTACCTCAGCGCGTATGTATGCATTAGCGGCGAGCGAATCATGGCGACTCGTATTTGAGTCACCCGCGCTGTGAGCATGTAAGGCGCGACTCATATGAGTCACCCGCGCTGTGAGCATGTAAGGCGCGACTCATATATGAGTCACCCGTGGGAAATGGGTTATACATGTACCCAATGCTTTTTTGTCGTGTAACGCGGTGGAACAGTGTTCCGGCATCTTTTTTACGGTATTTTTAATGTTTTAAAAGCAATTAGACGATACAACGGTCGTGTGTGCATAATTAAAATCCATATTTAAATAATTCGCATAAATGATAAAATATGTTTTTGTAAGATAGAATATTGGATTCGAAATGGCACTCTCATGGTTTGAGTTCCGGAACGTTTTTTTTTTTAAAAAGCCCTGCACATATCTGTCTTTTATTTTAGATGTTTCAAAAGAGAGTTCACAGAAGCAGTAGCTCTCCGTATGTGGGAAGCTTGCTGGGCCAACTACCTGACTGATTACTTCCACCTCTTCTTGTGCTTGTCCATAATAGCTGTCTACGCTGATGACGTGATAGCTCAGGACTTGAGAACTGATGAAATGCTGTTGTATTTTAGTTCATTAGGTATTATTCTTCAATATTAATACATATTACAAAATTTTAATCATTACTTAATAAACAAATATCAGATATCTCATAGAGACAAACCAATTTTTATTATTATTTTTTTAATGGAAAATATATGGAAGTATGGGGTAATTACAGAGTTTACGACCTGTCTTCGGCTGGCTTAAGTATATTTGACATATATGCTGTTTAAAAAGGGGTAAATGAATTATCAAATTTGGTCTATAGATGGCGATGGTGTAGTGGTATTCGAAGCGAATGCACATACTAACATATATACAACTTTCAAAAATTTGATAGATGTGGAGATTGATGAGAATTGGTGAACATTATATATATATAGACCCTAAATATAAGACAAATCTTTATGTCGAGACTCGTTCAATTTTTCCACACTAACAATAACTCACCCTAAGCAATAATTCATGGACACAACACAAGACAAACAACAAACATCTACATGCCAGTTCCGAGATCAGAGATTTTACATGTTCTTAGCTCCAAAACTGTACAATACACTCAGTACCAACTGGAAATCATTCAATTCTAATAAGATTACACAAATATTGACCCAATATATGATCTAATCAGGTAGAGAGCAAACAGAAGCATGGCTATCCAACTTTCTAACACAATCATTATATTACACAAGTTATTCACTAGTTCTACAATACTCCCACTACATTTTTATTTTAAAAAATTTCTTTTTTTTATCTCTATTTTTATTTCTGTTGAATTGAAAATAACACCACAACAGCACAGAAAAAAAAAACTGGCTACTTTAACATAGACTTCAGTCTAGCAAAGTAGCCAGGACAACGCTGTATATATTAGAGGTGGAGTCCACTCCATCCCACACAATAAACTATGAGTATTTAATTGGAATATGATTATATCTTATGTTTATCATGTTATATTATAATAACCTCTGTTACAACAAAAATATATATGTCAATAAAGTATAAATAAAAATAAGTGATCACTTAAGCCAGCCGAAGACAGGTCGTAAGCCCTGTAATTACCCCATACTTCCATATATTTTCCATTTATAAAATATAATAAAAATAGCTTTGTCTCTATGAGATATATATTTGTTTAATAACAGTGCCTTTGTAGGTAAAAATCCAGTTGCAGGTAATTGTGTATTCTTGGACATATTCCAATTTTCCTAATATTACTTAATAATTAGCTCTTGATCTTACTGCCATCGCAAATAACTTCAACTACATTTAATTTCTGGCATATTTTTTCAGCAATGTACATGGATGGTCAACTGATTCTCCGTAAAGCTCGAGGACTCCTTCACCAGTTTCGACAGCTAATGAGGATTCCCTGCTCCTTGGCTAACCTGTGCCAGCGCTGTGGACCTGGAATATGGGACTCTATACATCATCCCAGCATAGAATGCACAGGACACGAAGATGGCGTAGAATGCGAATACGCTGTTCAGTAACCCAGTCTGTACAGGTTAATCTAACTAGTCTGAACCGGTCATTATAGTGTGAAGAGTACATTATAAATAACCACTATATACAGTACCTAACTTAATGTAACTTAAGCTATACTAAAACTGCGGGCTGAGAATCACAGACTATGAATGTGAGTATTTAGTGTATACAATGCTAGTATAGACTGTAGACACTCTTTAAGAGCCAGTGACGAGCAGTGCTCTCCACATTCAGAATGTATTAAAACAAAAATACAAATTTATTGTGACACACCTTTCAAATTATTGGTAATTATATTTATCATTATTTCTTAAATTAAAAATACAAATGTGTATATAAAATACATATTTACGTATACGTTCACGTAAAGTGCTTAATATGATTTCTTAACTGCAAGTGGACAACTATTGTAAGATAGACCAATAAATAAATAGATTGAGATTGACTGCACCCGAGCCTAGCATAAAATAGTAGTTGTACTCTACATCTTAATAATGAGCCATTTGTTGATGGATCTCGTAACAAGTATATGGTATACCTCAAAACATGGCACTATTCAAAACGAGCATTTTATATATACACAAGAAGAACATTTAATTACTTTTTAGTGGGTAATTATTTTTGCCAGAGCTGGATATAAATAAAACACCATGTAGTCAAGAACGCATTTGATTTGTTGTATGAAAGAAAGGGAAACAAATCATTATCGCCATTTTTAGCGTTTGATTTTGACAAAAAAATTTTTTTATGGAAATAAAATACAATCATAACAAATACAATATTCATACAAATACAGTTTGGTAACATTGAGATTTCATTTGTGCCATGTGCAAAATAAATATTTGTTATACATTAGATTGTTAGACATGTAACAGTGACTTGCATAGTATGTTCTGCTCGCCACTGGTAACCTAACCTAACCTAATAGAAAATTATGTAGCATCGATTATATTTTTATTTACCTTTTGCATATTCAGATTTATGCAACCTAACCTACAATCATTTGTTACATTTAATCTTCCAGCGGGCGCGCTGAGTGATTTCCCTTGAGCGGGCGCTTGTCGTAAATTTTACATCAAGTTTTCTCCATGTAAATTGTGTTTTATTTATATAAATGTTAAGGAATTGCTGTAAGATTATGAAAAATGATAAATGACAGTACTTTAAAAAATATATATTTGACTTTCTTAAACAAAAAACGAAACAACACTCTAATTATTTCAAAACAAAATATTTTATCGACCTATTAGTCAGAATCAATATTCTCATCATTACAATTGTTGCAAACTACCGTAACTGCCGAATGGTTCTTGCATGTAAATGACTGGCAACGGCAACACTTCATTGAAATTGAGGATCTTTTCTTCTCCAGTGCACATGACCGACAAATCGGTTCAACTTCCCGGCCGTAATTCACTTTGAGAAAAGCACTTATATCTTATGGTAAATGTTTGACATTTGATCTAAAGATAAGATCCTCTTTTATCATGGTCAATGCCAAATTTTTTAGGAAAATTCTTCGATGCTTTGGAGCCATTGCTGGACAAGGAAATTTGTGTAAAATTTGAGCATTTATCCCACCAATATACATTAGAGTCCAAATATCAATGAATAACAAAAACTTCTAAGCACACCCGGTACGTCTGTAGTTTAGAGAGACACTGACCCTCGAATAGCTCGGAGCTCGATACTTGCGACTAAGTGGTAAAAGTAGGGGAGGCGATAAGGCGCATTTGTCGTAAATTTTGTGACAGCGCACCCGCACGCTAGAAGGTACATATAATTTTTAAATCTGTAATATATCATGCGGATCATTTATTTTTCAAGTATTGCATTCTCATACATTTGTAGGATCGTATAATTGATGAGTATCATAATCAAGCTAATATACAAGCATAAGCGTAGCACAAATGTATGTTTAACCAGCTCAATTTGATCTTTAAAGTTGCCCTTCTTTTTTCTCACTTATAGAATCAAAATGTATAAAATAGTACATTATATAGACAAAAGTATAATAATTAAAAATATTTTGATTTTTTTATAAAGTATATATTCAATTGTAATTGACAACCTCGAAATGTTCAAGTTTTCTTGGTCAATAAGAGATAATAATTAAAAAAATAAAATTTCTGATGTATTATATGATCTGATCTGTATATAAGACACATGGCAAAAATTAACAGTATTACAGTCTTGAAAAATGAGTTAAGTTTGTTTGCAAGACAGAAATGTGTGATAGACAGGGAAATGTTACTATATATTAGTTAACATTGATCTGTTGCGAATTGTAATCCATGAAAATGAAAATGTGAAAAATTATGTGTATAGTAATTCCTCATTATTTGCATGGGTTTCATTCGCCAATATGTTGCGGATATTAAGACTGGGCTTCTATATGAAAACATTAACACTGTGTAAAACTGTTTCGATCTACCCATAAATAGCAGAAAATTATGAATAATTTCATAGGTTAGGATAAATCAAAGACAAAACTACCAATATAGACATTTACATTTATATAAAAGTAACATTTAATTATAAAGTGTATTTAACCCTTATACGGCCCAGCGCCAAATATATCAGTCACATAAAACTTTTCACCACAACCAGCAATGTAATAATCCAGCATGACATATTTTTATTTGACACATTTTGTATTTTATCCGATGTTATTTCCGCATGCGCTAAAGTTGTAGATTTGTCAAGGAGCACTGGCCTATCTTTTCCCAGCTAGGGGGGAAAGAAGATCAAGAAGTGGAATAATTATGCACGCTACTTTTCATCCCCGCAATATTTTTCACTGAGGTTTTTTCATGTTTTTCTCACTAAGCGTTGTAATCATAACCAATACTGAAAAAAATAGTATGACTAATAATGTATATAGATAATATTTTCCACCGACTTGCTGTTGATGAACTATCGGCAAATTAAAAATATTTGTTCCGAGCAAGTGACCGGTCAATCTCTAAATAAAATATTTTTAAGGAGAACACATTATCATTGTGAAGTTACATTTTCATAGTTCCGTGCTATTCTATTTCAATACAAATTAAATTAATCAACTAGAAAGATATGCAGAAAAAATCTATTTATCGAAATAATATTTACTTGCTACTTAAATTCGAACCTGGATCTCTTCCTATCCGAGGAAAGCGCGTTACCATTTTCGCTACTTATAATTTTGAACTTATATTCTGTAATCTTTCCAATTGATAATTTCATTTTTTTACCTGAAAGTAATTCTTTGAAAATTTCATCAGCTTAGAAGCAATGTCTGAATAGTCTGACAATATAAAATTGTTAATGCAAAAAGAATATCAGTTTTTATTTTAGTGTGTAGACATTTTATTTTTAACATCTTATCTTTTGAATAACTTTTAAACATTTCAATATTATTTAATCTCTACTTTTATGGGAACACATGTCCCAAGTTTGCTATCTCTGATAACAATATTAGACATTTGTTTTTAATTTGTTAATAAAAGTTAATCACATGTCACATAAAAAATTTCACACTGTAAATCGTGTACTTCCATATTTTCCTTAAATTGCTGCTTAAATTCCTAAATACATACATATGTAGATACCTAACATAAATTGTTAAGAAAAATTGTTATTTATTAATAAATAAGTGTGTTAAAGTGTCATGTATATTTGCTATTGTATAATACCCGCTATTTTTATTTTTGTATGCATATTTATTACAGTGAAAATCCTCAGGGACGAAAATAAATATATTAATTAGAAAGACACCAGGAATATGGAAAATAATTTTTCTGCTGTAGTTTTTTGTAGGTTGGAAAATTTCATAAATAAATCATTTTATCTGTGTATTTGAAAGAGTATGACTATTAAAAAATATTTAGAGGAGTTGAATATATTTGTTTTGATATATTATAGAAAAAATTGAAAAGGTTTTGTTTTGTTCATTTTGAAGCAATAACACCCAAAGTACGACCACAACTCACCGAGATTGCAGCGATTCTGAATTTTCATATAAAAAATAAGATGTACCTATTTATTTACTGGGATTAGCTTAGATTAGGATTAGAAAAATAACGCTGTCCAAAATTGGGTGCCTACTTTAAAAAAAAAAAAGAGATTACAATTAAGAAATCCGATAAGATTACATAAATATGGACGCAATATATGAACCAATCGGGTAGAGAGCAATCAGAAGCATGGCTATCCAGCATTCTAACATAATCATTATACAGTGCCTATACTAATAATTCACTAGTTCTACAACACTCCCACTACATTTTTATTTTTAAAAAAAAAAATTTATTTTTGTTGAATCTTTATCTTAAATAACACCAAAACAGCACAAAAAAAACTGACTACTTTAACACAGACTTCAGTCTAGCAAAGTAGCCAGGACAACGCTGTATATATCAGAGGTGGAGCTACTCCATCCCACACAATAAACTATGAGTATTTAATTCCAATATAATTGTATCTTATGTTTATCATGTTATATTATTATATATTCACCCCTGTTACACCATAAATATGCATGTCAATAAAGTCAATAAATAAATAAATCAATTTTGATTGATATCCCGCAGGGGCAGGCAATCCACACTCTTCTATTCTGACGCATAAGTCTAACCTCATCCATATATCTTTTCATTTGTGCATATCACTGCATATCATGCGTTATGCCATTTAATTAATTTAATATTTTATATTTAAATGTCATTTATTTCTGGTATCATATATTTTTCTCACCATCCTCTCGTAATTTATCCATTCTAAATCAAATAACCTAGGTGACCCTTCCTTCTGCTCACTATGTTGGATTAGTATTACATTTATTCCTATTATTCATTACTCTATCATACTTATTCATTCTTTACTCTATCATAAATGTATTACCATAAATAAAATAAAAATGAATCAGAATATAATGCAAAAATAATATACATGTATGTATAAAAAAAATATTTGAGAGTCCTCTTCATGCTGTACTACCTCTTGAAGAATTTCACTGTATTTGCTTATGAGAAAATTATGAAAAACTAGGCAGCTCTTTTTGAAGGCATTACGATATCATATAATACCAATATCAAATAATGGCCGAAAAAAAGTGAGAACATCTTGTAACACATGAGTTATTTCAAAACGTAATATAATTATAATTCTTAATGTTTTTTTTGCACAATATTTACCTAATCAGAAATCATCTAAACACCCCGTATTGCATAATCTACTGGGTTTAAATCTGGGCTGTTCGGTGGCCACATGCCTGGCTCAATGAAATTAACATTCTCACAACAAAGAAAGTTGACTGTATTTCTGGCTGTGTGAGATGAAGCTCTATCCCGCTGTAATGTCTAGCTTATACTCCAGACTTTGTTTTGAAACACTTTGATCATTTTCCTAGCACCCAACGTTTTTTAATTTGCAAATTTTTGTTCAGAATACGATCTTCTGCAGTGATTTTTGTCATTCTAGCCAACAATTTGAAAAAACTATTAATAATCAAAGATGACGACGGAAAATTGTCGAAATAAAACGTAATATAGGTAAATAGGTAAGTAAGTAAATTAGTAAACTATTTAAGCTATTGTTGACTTAGTTAAACTAATTTTGATGTAATTATATCACATTTTACTAAATGTTTTCACTTATTTTGGGCCACCCTGTACAGAATAATAAATAATAAAGAACTATCAGATTATTTTTGAGGAGAGCTGATTTTTTGCCACCAGTTCATTTTCAAAATCTTCTCCATGTAACTTTACAGACTTTTGTATGTTTCTATAAAAATATGAATTTGTCTAAAACTCCAATTCACAACTGTTAAATAGTTCATTTTTGTGCAAGTGCTAAAATAATGTATACAAATTTTGTTAAATTATCACTGTGATATAATTTTGTAATGGCAAATGTGTTGTTTAGCACCGCCCTGTGGGAACCCAACTATTATGTTATATTTTCACCCTGACAAGCCTACATTAATAAACAAAATCTAGATCAATAAAATCACGCGATCAATTTCTAATACGCTGTTTTTTATGGACATCTAAAGACATGATTTATGCTAGTCCGGTGACTAATACCAACATTGGTATTATGGTAATCATACAATTCTTTTTAGAATAAATGTTAAACTGAAACATTAAAATATAATAATTAGGAGCCCCGTTACAATGCGCTCCATAAGCAAATTCAGATATAACTCGATAAGTCATTGGAACCCCTTTTTTTAAGAGTTTGTTATTTTTTAAAACTACACAAAACCTTTTGTGGTCAGTCATCCAAGCAGCAGATGTCGCCATCAGCCCACGGAAGCTACCATAGCAAAGCAGGAGCGATAGTAATGACTGCTAATATGTACATGGAATGTATTGTTTATTACAAATCTTTAGTAAAGATTAATTTACATTTTAATTTCTACAATAAAAACAATGTTTTATTCACTGATTTTTTAAATCAAAAGTAATTTACTTATCAGTAGGCAAATGTGCAAAAAATTGATCGAAGGGCTAAAATGTGTTTTTGGATGATAAATCAACATCGGGTGGGTGAATGCCTGAGCCTCGATTTAGCTTGACCCTGGTTTTTTAATAGTTATATTTTTTGTACCCCCATGACTGCATTATAATGGGGCTCCACTGTATTTGAAAAGAAAATACTTTTATATAGTGCCTATCGTATTCATTAAAAATGCTTTTTATAAAACCGGATGGTTATTGATCAAAGTATTATGTAATACACTAGATATTTTATTTAATCAAATGCCTACTTGTAAATATGTATTGAATTTTATATAAATATACATATATTTTACTAAGGTATTTCTATATAAAAATTCAAATAATTTTGAACTATTAAAAAACAAACATGATGAAAATGTACAACTGTAAATGTACTTTGATGTTGAGCTCCATTAGTTGATTTTGTTTACATATCAAAATGAATTGTTTATGTGCAGAATGTTAACGTAAATCAAATAACTAGTCATCTAGCACGTAAGTAAAAATCTAACATCACCTCCGTGTATGTTTAATTGACACAAGCTTCGCAAATCGATTTATAATTAAATATCTTTAAAAATCAAAAATATGTAAACAAATTATCCACGTGTTTCATTTTATTATAATGCAGCTTTCATATTTATGTTACTGTTGAATGAAAATAAAAATTGCTCTCAAAATATCTCGCAAACCATTATATCTTGATAAAATTCTGATTCTGACAGCTTGTGTAAGCCTTCAACTTTCGACTGTTACGTGTGCAAATGTATTAAATAAATTATGTACATAATACATATATATGTATTCAAGTGTAAAATAAATAAACTGCAAATTTAAAATATTTATATTTATTTATATAATTATTACATACGCATTATAAACTCATTATATTCATGTAGTACGGAAGTCATTGAATAAAAAATAACGATGAAAGCACAACATTATTTACAATTAAGATATAAAATATCAGTCTTTTGTAGAAGTAATTTGTGCGCACATTTTTGGAAATAATGACATTAAATATTAAATAATATACTGTTTGTGCGTCGGTGTTCTTGTTAACTGATGCCATGGTTGTGAGTGAAATAGAAATAAAATTTCACAGATTTGGGTGATCAAATAGCTAAGTTCAACAAATCTAATCAGTTATATATTTTTAGAATACAGATCAGGTGAGCCTGACTCATTTATATTGAATATCAATAGGAATTTATCTTTTAGTCTTGGAATACTCTCCTCAAAAATATTTTGTCAAAAAATTATTTTTTCTTAAAATTAAGGTACAATATGTATTTTCCCTTCCATATTTTGGGCATTTTAACAGATAAAATTGATCACATCTCAAAATATATATTTTTTTTTAATATTAAATAATGAGTTTTAGCTTCCCTCAAACATTTACATTTTCTCAAGAAAATGTAACGACACCAAAATCACACAAGTGACGGACCACAGAATGATAAATAACGCCCAAAATTTGTTTCGGAAAGGACTCTCATAAGGATTTTTTAATGTCGGAACAAAAAACATGGAGCATTGTTTCCGAGCAGCCAGCACCAAGAAAGTGGGAATCAAATATTGTATACCGGTGCCGGCGTAAGAGCCCGTGAAGCTCACCAAAGCAGTTATGTCTTCCATAAAAAGAGTTACCAGAATGGGAGGAATTATTGTCACAATGGGAAAACATATTTTCCTTAAAAAAAAATTATAAGACGATAGCCTAGATACATCCAAAAACATGTTCTGGATAGTGTTCCTTAAGGTGATAGCGAGAACCGGAAAAGTTGTAGTTAATGTAAATACAGGGAATAGTTCTAGAAAATAATCTAATACAATCAAAAATAGTCCTTGCTCGCTGGATGGTATGAAATTCAAAGTGTATAAATCTTCTAAATGAGCAAAAGCAAAAACACCCGTCAACGCCAACAATAGATAGAAAAGAGTGATAAGAAAAAAGTCTAAAGATAAGAACGCTCCTAATCTTCTTTTGGATTTAATAGGAGTGATCATACCCGGTAACGAGTGATGGCACATGAAGGAATATACGCAAGAACCAAACAGAGCCGGTATGCCCTTCATATCGAACGCAGGCGGGCTTCCTTTAGGTCCGCCTTCAGCAGTCAACAGGCGTATAGCCAACGATATCATTACGATAAAAGCTGAAAACAAAATCATAAATTATTATTTAGTGTGACTAATCTATTCAGTTATTTATATTTATATTATTGAGCAGTGCAGTTCAATGGGTCAATAATCCCGAACAAAGATTAGATGACATGCATTTAGCCTAAATTTTACAGTCAATAAACCCAACCACTAATGATAGCTTGTCATAAGTTGAAGAAAGGTCATTGTTACAGAAAATATGGTGTGAATAATATAAGTACATATATACATATATGAATCATTTAAATGTCATGCGAATGAAATACATACGTACAAATAGAACAATTTAGTCAATTAGAAATTAAAAGTTTATTCAAATTACAGAAATGCATATTTACCTAGCCACCTCATGACTGTTGTAAGCATCTGCAGATATTTTGTTTTCTGGACATTGAAAAAGACAAATGGTCCCAGAGCACACATGAAACATATCAATACAATTCGGTAACAACCGAATCTAGTCAGTGCTGCGACTTCATCTATTCCAGACTCCTTAAAGCATGGAAGAGTATTAGGAAGAACATTGGATGTTGCGTTTTCTGGATTATATGTGCTAAAATATTAAAAGGCAAAATGAAATTGAAGTATTATAATCTTTAATTGAATAAATCATGTATGATACTTAGGGCCGGTTGTATGATCAGTAGTAATTTTTTACTATAATAAAAAAGTAACTTTAGTAAAAAAAAATTGCGAAAAAAGTTGTTCATCATTGGTAAAAAATATTTATTCATCAAAACTACATTCAATAGTAAATTAATTTTACCATCCAATATCAGATGGTAAAAACCGTAAATCGTTAGTTAAAAATGGAGGACTCTTCACAGCTGTTTCAAAAGTCATCTGTCACATTGATGCTTTGAAAACTGCAGTATACGATAATGAATCATTCAATATCCCGCTATTTTATTTATGAAAGTTCGTCCGATAATGATCTCGCTGTTGAATTTATATTCACACATAGACTGAAGATTTTTCACTAGCAAAGTGACAGATTTCGAACGCAGGGGTAAATAAAATCATAGATAAAGCATAAAATTATAAGTATTGCCAATGGTGAATATTTAAAATAAATCAAATTTGACATCATTCTCAGATTTTTGATGATTGACCTTGTTACATTATTAGGCGGGATTAACTTTGACAGTGGAAAACTTGACATTCGAACAACTCGCAAAAGTTTTTTTACAACGGGCAAAGGTAAAGAGTTACTACTGATCAAACAACTGGCCCTTAGTTGGGTTTAACGATAGTAAATTATGTAATATTCAATTTTATATATTATGCCCCTAGACATTGTATTGTGGAATAATTTGTTTATGTTAAAATTTCAAATATTTACCATATGACATCCGTCACGGATTTAGATATAGCTACCGAATAAATGCTTAAATCTCCATACAGATAAATGATCATTACGGCATAAAACATCATGCGACCGATAGGATTGAACAATATGGTTGCCATTTCCCCCAGCTCTACTTTAGTATCTAAATGATAATATCGAGCAGATAAGTTATACGGCACTAGTCTTTCTTCACTGTCTGTACTGATTGGGTAATGCTGACTCTGATTTATTGGAGTGTTTTCATTCGAGCTGTCTGCACCACTGTCATCAGCTTGGATTGACTACAACAATTATAATATCAATAATTTTAATAAAACATAACATTTTTCATAATACAGTAAAACCGCGATATAACGAAATCCAAGGGACCAAAAAATAAAAATTCGTAATAACGAATTCCCACACATAACGAAATAAATTTAAAAAATCCTACTATATGTTACGCGCCGTCGCAAAAAAATGTTGCGCGGCTTCAAAAAAGATCGCAAATTCTGCAAACAAAGGAGGAAGAAGGCCATAGGGAACTGAATATCTACATATTTTTAGTAGTTTTGTTATTAAAACAGATAAGCAAATGGATAATCAAAGGAATTAAATTAAGAACAGAACCTATTCAACACCAATTGGAAGATATTTTTGTAAATTCCAGAATATTGCAAACACAAAACAATATTTTAATTGTATTTAAATGTAGAGCCGCTTCAAACAGTTTTGGGCATGAAACATACAAAATAATTAAAAAAATAACAATTTTACAGTTGAATCGCGGCATTTTTATAAAATGAGTCGTATATAAATTACGAAGGTACTTACCGGTAACGGCGGCTACCACTTCAAAATATATTTAAAATTGTTCACTTAAAAATTATCGTTAACATTGTTCACTTAAAATACATGAAAACAATAGTTAATAGAAATACAAAACTAGTCCATAAAATATTTTAACGAATTATTTATATTATTGACGAGTTCACACGAAAACAATTGTCAAACGAAAATGAGTTTATGTAAATATTCAGTTCGGTCATGCAATAATCGCGTTAAAAGCTGAACAAACTTAAATCTACAGATGTTACACTGAGACTGACATTTCCAATAAGTACATACTGCAACTTTCGGGGGGTTCCTGTTAATTTTTGTATTTTACAGCTGTTTGGGTCTGGGATTGCAATACATATTAGATGCGTATGCGTACGTAAAACGTGTCTAAGTGAACGCCGCAAAAATTATGTTAAATGGTTTTATGGGCCTACTATGAACCCAAGAAGAAGTTTGAATTGTTTTACTACCTTTTCGGCCGACCGCCGCGCACTGCCGAAAAGGCCATGAAACCGTTCGCATACGGCAGATGCATCGGCACGGCTTTGTAAGTGCGAAATAATATTTTCATCTTTTAACATTTTTTTATTTCGTTATAAATTTACGTAAATGTATTGGCATTTTTTCGTACGGGACAAAAATGATTTTGTTATAAATATTAACGGGATTTCGTTATATAAATGCATTTTTGTATGAAAAATTGGTTTTAGGGATTAAATTTCGATTTTTTTTTCGATATATGTCATTTTTTGCTATATCGGGTTTCGTTATATCGCGGTTTTACTGTATAAGTTTCTTCTATTTTTAAGTATCAATTGTATTTGCCTATCAAAAGGGAACACTTAACAGTATCAAGTGAAAAAATTCTTAATAAATAAATAATAAAGGTAAAAGATTGCCACTGTTGCGGAAAGCAGTTCGACTCCATCCCTTAAGTACCGTACGTAAACACATGTGAGAAAATAAAACATTATTTTTTTATTCTACCAATTTAATTAACTTGGTAAAGGTATGTAAGGGCATTTTCAATCTGGATGGTCTCAAGTAAATTAAACGAGTAAATTAAAAAACTAGTGTTTTATTTACACAAATGTGATTATGAAGTTCTACAAACTTACCTCGGAAACAGTAAATACCGCTCTTAAACATTAAACAGATGAAATATTGAGAAAATATTAAAAAAACCTTTAATATGTAGATTTACTACAGCAGATATAAAAATACAAGCAATGTGTGAAAATTCAAAATTAAATAAAAATTTCCTGTGTATTATTTTTTGTGAAATCTGAAATCTTTTTTTGCTGTTCTTTCTTACATCGTTTTGTTAATGACAGACACCGGCCTAATCGTCAATAGAAAGTTAAGTCATAAAAAGTAAAAAGATCACAGAGGACACAGCCGATGGGTAATTCCATTAGATTAAAATGGTAAGCGTAGTGTGCGGAATCCATGTATCAAATGTTGTCCTAAACAATAGAAAGTTGAGTCATAAAGTCTCGAACAGTAAACAATTTGATGAAGACCCGGCAGCCGGTATATTTTTTTGTTCTTCTCAGAAGATGCAAAATGTTTTCATGTCAAACTTTTTTTGTTTCACGTTAAAAGAAAATAATATATGAAATCGCACCACTTTTTTTTTTAAATCAGATTTTTTTTTTCACATTTATCATTTTTTTATTATTAAACGTTTTCCACTGTATTATAAAATTAAAATTAGTCCATTAATAACCCTTAGCTCAGTGGGTGAGTGAGTGTGTATTCATATATACTACAAGAACTGCTTAAAAATAAAAAAAAATCATGACATTTTTGCCATGGTGGTCAAACCGCATTTCATTGGCCATTAGGGCTGTTCTAATGTCAACATTGATTCATATTGATTAAATTCTGTCAGTTTCAATTGTTTTGTTTTAATTCTATAAAATAGCACAACCAAACATGAAAATTGAGCAATATGAAATAAGTAAACCAATGGTAAAACAAAGTTGGTAGAAGAAGCTCAGAGGAGAGCGGCAAATTAATAACTAAATTTAACTAATAATTCACTTACCCTGGTTCGGGGGATGTCTATATTTCTCCATTTTACCAAGGCATTGACACAAGCCATGCATTCTATGACATATGTGGCAGTGACAAAGCTAACAAATGCAAGAAACAGTATAGATATGGTGCCTAGGATCCAGCCAGCCTTGGCGAATGCTGCCGGAAGTGTAAGGGCGCCAGTCCCCACAATTATATTGAATATAAATACTAAACCCACCTACAAATAAAATATATACACAAAATAATACTACAATATTACGGATTGATAAACAGGATTAGTGGAATCCAGGAATTAAGACAAAATACTAATCTCACCTAGAAATTGAACAGATGCATTGTTAAGTCTTCTATTTTGCGTTTTCTGAACTATTTTGTCACGTGCCTCTAACCTGTAGGACTTGGACACATAGTGATTTGGCAATTGATGGAACTTTTTCGCAGACACGCCCTGCTTTTGATACAGTATTGCAAAGCAGTACTTAACACCATTAATGACACACCCTGCTTTCATAACTAATACAGTAACTTGTTGAAGAGGTTGAGTGAATTTAAAAAAAGTAACTTTTTAAAGAAGGTGAGTGATAAATTATTTTTAATAATTTCCTGTTTGAATTTTTATATTTTTAACATTTGAAGCAAATACATAGTGGTTCATTTTTAATAATTAATAGTTTATTAACTTTGTTTTATAAACCACCGCAAGTTATTTTTTACATTCAACTGGTTTTGCTTTTAATACATTTTCCTTCATCAGGATGAAAAAATTAACTTATGTTAACTTTAGTTATATTTTATTACTAGAATTTTTCAAAACATTTTTTTTTATATGATTTGTCCAACAACAGTGGAGGCAATTCCGAATACTGACAAAGTTACTTTTGACAATGGCAGCTATCTATTTTAAAAAAATGAAAAAGAAAAAACAATACAAAACAGACCTCAAATCCGAATATAATAAGGGAAGAAAAAGTATCTTCCACGAGTATATTTTTAATTAATAACAATATATACATAATATAGTAATAAAACAAATAAAAATTCCAAATATTTAGTGAAAGTTTTCAAAATTGAAAGCGATAAAGAGATTGGTAAAAATATTGTGATTGGTGTTTCTGCTACATTACAAACTATTGGTTCAGTTTTATTGAAATATATAATCATTAAAATATGTTTATCTTACACCTAATAATCTTTGAATTCAATGTATTTTATTTAAATGAATATAATTTAATTATCAATTTTTAGTGAAATGACACTGGAATGAAGAGATTAAAGACGACGCGCTGAGTGAAACATTACGAAAAATATTATTAATTCAACTGAGTTATTTTTCAAAAAAAAAACAAACAATACTATTTAAGTACTTTAAATGTTCTGAAAATATGAGTTTTAATAAAGCTCTACCAATTCATACATATGTATTAATTTAAAGTTGATATTTTCCATTCAGCATTGACAGCTAAATCAGACTCACTAAATCGGTAACGAAGCCTATTCAGAAATTTAAAAAGTTTTCGTATACTTACCAATAATGAGTAATTATTTCCAGATTCTGTGTGTGGCATTTTTAATAATCCTGTATAATTTAAAATAATGCCGCAAATAAGTTTATTCAGTTCACACTATTTTCATGATAAAGTTTTCTTTGTGCAGCAACAATTATTTAGTTAATAATAAAACGAGTTGGCGCTGTCAATTTCGGTTTCTGACACATGACATGACACAAAATAATAAACAACATGTAGAGGCTAGACTAAAATCATGATACGGACGTCATGATACTTACGAATTCAGGGTTCATGAATATAAATTATAAATAATTGAGGAACCTTTTCAATTTCATTATGATATGATTTGAAAAGCTTTTGTAATTTAATTTACTTGAAATAAATTATTTATCCACAAGATGTCAACCTTCAAAATTTATTTCGGTAAGTAACTTTATATCGATTACCCAAACACATTTTGGAATATCAATTATTTATGTTTCATAAGTCAATTTCCATAATTTTATATATTGTTCTCGATCAAGTTTAATAAGATAAAAGCGTGGCCCTTCGTCTTTGAAAAGAAAAAATTGAAACATTCGGCTGATTTAACATTTATTCTTATCCTTAATGATGCAAGTATGTATCCTCAATTTTCTTATTTAATTACCATTACGCCTCCGCGGGAGTGGGCAGAATAGATTGCCGTACTCTTAAATGCCAGCAGCTTATTCTCGCCGAGGCGCTTCGGGCGAGGTATTTGCCGAGGTGCCGAGACACGAGTGGTACAAATTACGACCAGAACGGAGCATGAACGAAGTGAGGCGAGGCGGAGCAAGAAAAGCTGAGGGCTGGCTGTACACCATACTGTACACTCGCGGCGAAGGCTGACGGCACGAGACGACCCGAGAGAATAGCCGATTCAAGCCGAGAGCCGCAGTACATTCTCGTGCTCGGCTTCTCTCGCCATGCCTCGGCGAGAGTGGACTGCTGGCATAATACACAACTCTCGCCTGGTCCACACTCATATTATTTTATTATCAATTATTGAAGCTTTTAACAAAACAATCTTCCAATTTCGGCTTTACCTGGTTACGCCAAGACTTTCGTAAACATTTTCTATTTCTGGTACATCGGCATTCGCATTATATATTTTCTTATCATCTCATCCTCAGTTGTTTCACATGACCAAGCCACTCAGTGGTGTAACTACAAAAATTGGTCCCCAATGTAGAATAGAAAAAGGCCCCCCTAATTAAGTATTGTATATAAGATATACGAATATCAGTACTGTATGGTTTATCTATTAAATAGTAAAAATAAAATTAGTCTCTCGTCTCCTATAATGTTCTGGAAAATATAATTTAAAATATTTTTGACATTAGACAATCAATATCACTCATCAATCTTTAGAGGATTATGCATTCAATATTTTGATTATTTTATACCCTCTCATCCTTTTTGTCTTATTGAACCCTCACTCAAAAATTAGGTCATTCTGAGTGTCACTCTTTCTTTGTCTTTTCTTTTGTGCAATTTTTTATATGGTTGCATTTCTTCAACAGTGGGTAGAGATTGAAACTATATAAACTGAAATCCAAATGTTATAATATAGAAAAAAAATTAATAGATAAGTTATATTCAGATTTAAAATAAAAATTATTATTTAAAATAATCATTCTATAAGAAAGAAGTGTTTATCAGAATTTGTTGGAAAAAATCTGTATCTGAATTACTCAACTTTACAAGGAGAATGAATGCTTTGCAAAAACAAGAATAAAACATTTTTTTTTACAATATCACTCCCAGATGAAAAGAAGAAGACAATTACACAATCAAAGTTTAAGTGCTTGAAGCAGGTGGTCATAAGTCATAAAAGGAGACCCGGAGAATTAACAGTTTTAAATTCGACAGATGCAGGCCATTCAGTTGGTAGTCAAAGTATTTATGAACTTAGATTAAGTTGGTTATCAATCTACCTAACATTCCCCAGCGGGATACCCACCCTTTAATGAAATTGCGCAATAGTCTGAGGTTCCTCTCAATATGCAACAGGTCAACATTTTTAAGGAGCCAATGACCTGATCTTTCTATTCCTTCAGTCATTCTTTCACGGGCTTCCCCTCATATGTTACATTTCCATAGGATATGCTTCGGTATCAGTTTGTGTTGCGATATTGTTAACGGTACCTAGAATATCTAAATTTAAAAAATCTAATGAATGCTAGTCTATTGTATTTTTTAGCATCATTTTTTTTTTGCTAAAAAACACTTTTAAAACCTTTTCTTTGTATTGTGCACTACAGTGTGATATATAATTTCCTTGTATGCTGTACTATGTAATTATACTACTGTAATTATAGTATAAATGGGTGCTAAAAGTGATAAATTTAGAGTATCGGAAAAAAAATCTATCTAATCATATTTTAAATATATAAATTCATTGGATTAAATTAAAGCCACGGGTTTGCTTTGCAAATGGAACTGTCACGAGAGTCGTATAACTATCAAAATAGTTCCGGAAAAGAGTGGGTCTTTTCTGCCCTCTGGTAATTATTAAATAAATTTCTTCTACAATAAAAAACTAATAGTAAAAAAAATTAGCAAAACATATTATGTAAATGTAGATATATTGTTCATAGAACAAAGCTGGGCTGGAGTAGGTACATCAGACACCTGAACACAATTTTCAAAAGTGATTTGCCAGTGTTTAAAATGGAAAGTGTATGTATAAGTCCAGTGTTCATGGTTGCGAAACATGGACTCTTGACTAAACAAGAGAGCTCCAAAAACTAAATAAATATTGGGCATCACACGAAGAGCCAGAAAAAGAAACATATGAATAAGAGAAAAAATAGTCATTATAACAAAATACACCAAGAAAATGAAATGTCAATGGGCTGGCCACATCAGGATTGAAAATCGTCATACAAACTAACCAATGGTACCCGAGGGGGATCAAGAGGCTGTCCTAAACCCATTGGACCGATGAAAAATCTAACTTTGTAGAAATATGTGGAATAATAATGGACATAGAAAAGTGGAAAACACTCAGGGAGGCCTTCATCCTACAATGGATGGCTGCAGCTGATAATAATGAGGCATATTTAATGGAAGGCACCTTTATAAATGTAACTACAATTTAATTTCCAAATTGTGTTACAACATTATTTTATATATCAAAGATCTTTACTATGGGATCCATAAAGTTGCGAAATCTGAACTGAAATGAACTCAAAATCAAACAGGCAAAGTAAAGAAAAAAAACAATACATGAATTTTTTTATTTCTCATTCAAACATACATAAGTCATATTGAACCCTACCAAGTAACCTTTTAATGAGCATATAAATTATGTATGTAATATAAAATTATGTTTGTGATGTTTTGTGATAACTTTCATTTTCCACCCCACCCTAAGAAACCTTTGACGAACCCTGTCAATCCTGAACCTTGCTTCTTCTCATTTCCAATCCTGTCTTCTAGCGATGGGAATTCCACAAAGTTACTGGCCAAGTCAAAGAACAGTGGTTTACAAGGGATAGGCTGCATATCCGGGGGTAGTTTGAACACATTTGGGTTCTTCGACATGAGCTGCGGATCTTCGTAATATTCATCTAATCTTTCAGCAAGAGGCTTCTTGTTCTTGTTTCGTTTTCCAACAGCTAATGGAGCATCTTCATCTTCTTCCGCCAGAATGGCCTGAGCATGAGCAGTAACCTTAGCGACAATAATATTCTTTTGTAACATTCTTAAGTCGTCAGCCAGTTTTGTATCTTGTAACTTTCTAGATAATGCTTCGGTTGCATAAGTATTAGCCCGATCGTAAAGTGCCATCGCTTCACTCCATCTTCTGAGAGTTATCAATACTTCAGAAATATAGAAACATCTGAATGCTCTAAATGCTTTTGCCAGAGTTTCAATTTCAGCTTGATAAGAAGAGTCTTCTTCAAATCCTGATAATGTTTGTAATTCATTTACATTCTGAAGTATAATTTCATACAGACGAGTCAGATCATGCGGACGTACTTTCTTCCCGTCAATTGGTGTTTTCTTTTCAATGGCCTCTTTAGCTTGATCTACCAGTAGCTGATTACGCTGAATTGTTCTGCTGAGTCGGATGTAGTTCATATAAGACAACAAATTCTGCACTCCAGGTAAGGGTGCTCCAGCAGCGGACCTCAGTTTAGGATCTGCCTTGGTTTCATCTTTGATCGCAGAAATGACATCTTTGCAGTCCATGAGGACATTTTCAATGAGTTGAATTTTGGCCTGGTGGTTTGATGCCTTATCCAATGTTTTATCAAGATCCTGAAAAGTTAAGAGGAAGAGGCGAGTTCTCTCAGGGCGGACGGCAATTCGACGCCCCCGCCATTCTACTTCTTGCATTGTCCCAGCACGACTTTCCCTAGAGAAACAGGGAGAATTTGTTTTATTAAATCTTTTATAACTTAAAAAATATATTCAATTTTTTTTAGAAACTAAATATATTTTTTTAAATGTTAAAAAACTTATCTATGAAATCAATATCAGGGTAAAGGTACTAGAAAAATAATAACCTGGCTTGGGCCAACAAAGTATCCAAGTTATCCAGCATTCCCTGGCCTCTCATCTGCAACAAATCTTCAATGGCCGTTTCATCACCAATGTTGTAGGCACAATATCGTAAGCTGGGGGCCAGTTCATCTATCTGAAAGAGAGACAACTTCTAAATAAAAAATACTGCACAAACAGATGGAAAAATTATTCATCCATTAAACAAGCTTATGATGTTTCCGTTTTATTGGTGATTTGGCTAAATGAGTAATTGGACCAATCACAAGAAATAAGATCACAAATTGAAATCTGTAGAAGTGCTCGGTGTAGTTATTGCCAGTTTATTCTGTGATGTTTAAACAGTCAAAAGTATTTTAAGTTAATACAGAATACCTTAGACAATTTTACTGCTTTACTAGGTGATGTAGATAATAAAATATAAGAAAACTATACCATTGGTGCAAATCTGATCTTGCCCCCCTCCTTATTGAATGGCATTTCAGGATATGCATATTGCAGGAATTCATATTAACCATATGCAGCTTAAGACTGTCGATAGGGACATTGTTTAAAAGCATAAATATTATTGATTAACCTCTCACCTTCTGCCTATACAATAGCTGCTCATCCTCCGAAAGAGTGGCCAGGAGTTTCTCATAAACAACCTGAGCTTTCTTCAGATTCTCGGCGGCAGGCTTCCACATCTGGAGCTCGAAGTGAAGGGAACCATGCATCCATGACACATACGCCTGCGCTTCGAGCTTTGAGCGAGCATCGCAGTGATGGGTCTAAGTTAAAAAAAGCATTCTTGTAAAAAAAATAATTTTAAATTTAATTGGCGATCATGAACCAGTATGGTTATACATGTATGGTACAGTTTACAATATTATACAATCTCGAAACTTCGCGTGAGTGAGTTAAAATATACAGTCCACATCTTTGGAGATGTCAGCAGAATCCCAATTGTGGTGAGTGCCAGTTTCCTTCCTGTCCTGAGATTCTTCCAGTATCTATGCTTTATAGGCAACATTCCTGGTAAACTATACATAACAGGACATAACAACATGACAAACAGTTTTTTTTTTGTGTATTTTTCTAAGTGATATATCTAAATTTGTTTTAAAATATTTTTTCAAAAAATGATTTTTTTTTTTTTAAACTACAGATGTTCCGCTCTAAGCTACTCAACCACGGGGTGCATTTGAAGATTTAGTTAATTTTTAATTATACTGTGGAGAAGAAGGATACATTTTAAGTTTAGAAAAAATATGTTAGAAGTGCTTTTCATGTTTTAAGAATAAAATTCATACCTTAGTAACCTACAAATAACAGGTGCTTACACTTTATGGAACAATGATTGCAAAAAAACAGAAAAGCTTTAAACAACCCAATGGGGGTAAATATTAAAAAAATTATGAGTATCCACTAGTTTTCTTCATTATATTAATACCAAAAGAGCAACAAACAAGAGAGAAGTAAAAAAAAAGTGTTGTTCATATGTTTTATAATGTAGAATAATTCATGTTTTATTTTTATTTTGTATTTGTATAACACATACGTTATTCTTTAATAAATTATATCAACTTATAAAATCTCTACATAACATAATACAGTAAAACTGCGTTAATTTGTGTACCCCTATTTCGTATTTACAAGTAATTCACACTTTTTTCAAAAATTTTAGCCCTGAAAAAATTCATAAAACCTTATTATTCGTAGTTCGTATGCATTTTTTATAGTCAAAATAAATAATTTGTTCATGTAATTCGCATATTCACGTGTTTTTAAATCCAAACTCACGAGACTACCCATTCACTGTCCCTTCGTAAACATCTGTAGCCAGCTCCACCCCCTCATTGAATCTCATAATTTATAAATGAATTGTGTGCAATAGTTCTATTGACTTTATATCCGGTTTTTGGTTTATGAAATGTTGCGATTTGTTTAATGTAATAAAGAAACTGAAACCTTTGTATTTAAATATACAACCTATTTTATAAATTTATTTTTTTCATGTTTCGTTTTCTAACGTAGCACGAACATCTCGTAATTTGTGTGAATCCTTGATTATTTGAAAATATGGAACTTATTTTAAAAATTGATGTCAAAGATAAAATCAGCGGGAAAATTTCAATCCCGAATACCTCTCTAAGTTCAAACCAGAAAAGTCACAGAAAAATAATATGCTTCAATGAAGTATGAAAATTTAAAAGTTTTTCATTATTTTTCATGGGTTTTTTCCAATTTCTTGCCCAATTTTGATGGAAAAGGCGAGTTCGACCGCTAATCAAATTAAAATGTTCGTAATTTTGTTGCGTCAAATACTAGTGAATCATTTGAAAAAGCCTGTTTTTAATACTGGACTCGCCACGTCGCCATACACCTCCATTATTCAGGAGAAATTAATTATTTGATAAACATTTCGATACATAAAAAGCTGAAATAATAGACAGTTGCCATGTTTTTCAGTATGGAAATTACAACACTGACAGCGGCGGAGCGCGCAAATATGTGGAAACATAAACGCGTTTTTTAAAAAATTTTCCAATGTTGTCTTCAAAAAAATTGTTCTTTTACAGATTATTTTTTTAAATTTCGGTCCCGTGAGTTACGAATTAATAGAGTTTTACTGTATATTACCTATATGACATCATCCGCAATTCTCTGAAGAAGAGTGAAATCTAGTTTACTGTAATTAAAAAAATTACAGCTACAAATTACATCCAAAAAATCATATATATATCGATAAAAAAGTATTACATACATCGCACAATTCCTGCAGCTGTAATGCATATGCACATGCCTTCCTGAGCCGCGCAATAAGACGGTAGCGTTTACGAGGCTCTGTATTAGCCTCCTGGCGCAGTTGCATAGCGTATGCCCAGCAACGTTCGGCCTGAGCCAGTGGGGCATGCAGAAACCGTTCATCAGCTCGAGAACCCACCAGCAGAGCCGAAGTCACATCGCGCTTCTTGTAGTGGCGCCTATCACCCTATAACATTTATAATGATTTATTTCTCACATCACTGTCATCATATTGTTTTATTTAATATTGTAAAGCTGTATGTTTTCCAAATAAAATAAAATCATTTGTTTGTGTTATTCTGAAAAATAAGTATAATAAATTATTTAAAATCAAAATGTATGCTATCTTCTGTATGTATTTTTTGTTAACTTTGAAATAAAATCTTATCCCAAATTCAAAGTGTTTTACGTCCTAAAGTGTCCTTTTAAAAGGCCGGCCTCTCACAATCAAATGTCAACAAAGATATTGAGTTTTTTAATTGGAAACACTTTTTAATAGTCAATAATCCATGACAATAAAGAAATTTTTTTTTCTAAATTCCTCGACTTACGGGTTCAAAAATTTCTGTACTATAAATTTATTATAAAATATTATTTATATGTAAATATATGAAAAGGTATAATTACAAAAGGAATAATTAATTAATTATTTTATTTTATCCAGCATCCAAATTGACTGTCAGTCATTATAAATGCGCAGAATGTTATCATAAAACTTGAATACGTTTGTTACAATCAAATTATTATTTCAATCATAAATATTGTGCTGATATACAAAACACTTTGAGTAAAACCAAGTGATGACTAACCTGAGGTAATTTGAGTAATTTACGTAGTCTCCGAATGCGTCGTGAACAATAACCTCGATAGCGTTGGTAATCGCCATGACGCAATCCATGCTGTTGTTGGCAGTCCTTTATTAGTCTCAAAACTGAGTTATATGTTGAGGAAAAAAATTATTATAAAATTGATTTTTATTACTACATCACTGAAGAATTAATAGAATCTACCATAAATTTACTTTTAAAAGTGTTATCTGAATAATTGTATTTCTATTCTATTTCTGCTAACGCAACAAACCAATGTTCAAGTAATGTACCTATTTTCATATTCTTTAAGCTGCTCTACTGAAAGTTAGTGTGGAGTGAGACATTGAAGTGAATTTTTATGGGAATGCATTGCAATGCTCGGGAGTAGAATCAAATTTATTGAATTCCATCAATGAAAGTGACAGCGAAATATAATGCCCAATTTCTCTTCAGTACGGATAGAGCCTTAGGGACAATGATTAACAAATATAAGATATAACCTTAAACTTAAATGAGAAAAAATTATAGTTCATAAATACTGTGTTCATCTTAAAAATACATTAGTACACTTTGTACACAACCAATAAGAAAAAACTTGTTTAAAAAAGGATACTCTCCAATGTAAAAACCCTCGGAGTATTGTTTTCTTCTACAGGTTCAGGGACTGCGTATTCTTTTTCTGTGGACTCGACTACAGTATCTTCTGTAGCCACAACCATATTAACGAAATGTTGCGACTACTTACTTCACAAAAATGTAAATATAAAAGTATGAAAACAGCACTTATAGAATAAACAACGACTTCCGAATCCCACTATTTCAAGCTGTCCAACATTTTGCCTGATTTTGACATTTGTCGTTTACGTGAAACTTTCACGACAACGTGGACGTATATAGTGATAAATTATTTTGATAGATGGCATCGCTGTATAGTGCACCTAAAACTATAATGGTATTTTATACGAACCAAAGAAAAAAATATCTACATGAGCCATAAATAAAATATTTGTAGTTCAATTCTGCTTTTAATTAATGACATAAAATCACGTAAGAGTTAGTTATTTACTAAATCACTGAACAATGTAACACTAATTTCAAAATAGCTACATCGAAATAACACAGCATCTGTGTACGAATAGAGAAGGTAGAAATAGTTGCTCTGTTTTACCAACAGAACATTTTTGAAGTTCAAAATCATGTGAGCAAAAGTGACAGCAATTTACATTTTTTAAATTGATATTTAGCAATTTTCGGATTTTCAATTGGTGCGCGAACGTAGTTGGCAGCTGTCTTGAAATTAGACGTTTCAGTTGAATTAGTTTTAGTGCATTTCAATCGAATTAAACAAAAATGACAAGCTTTGAACAGAAAGTGGCTGATTTGGCAGTTAAATTATTCAATATTGAAGCTGTTAAATTTGGGGATTTCAAAATGAAAAGTGGATTAAACTCCCCAATATATTTTGATCTTCGTGTTATCATTAGTCATCCTGCTGTGATGGTAAGAATAGTTTTTTATAATTTAAATTTAATAAAACTGTAATGTTTTTTTTTTTCTGAGATCTAAAATATACAAAAAACTCAATAACCTAAAGAACAGAGACAAATGTGTGTATACATATATGAACATGTTTCAGTATAGGTTTTTTTTTTTTACTTATATTTATTTATGTTAGAGCATATTATATAAATATACTTATGTATGTACTATATTAAGAATAAAAATATAAATAAGAATGTGTTGTATTATATCTCCTCTACCCATAGTGTGTGAGTATAATATATGAAAGGAAGAGTTTTATAATTTTAAATTTATAAATCAAGTATTAACTGCAGGCAAGTCCATATGTAAATAAATAAAGTAAATAATCGCAATGTTTTTCTTATAGGAAACTGTATCAGATCTTTTACTGGAACTAGCACCTAAAAAGTTTAATTGTGACCAGTTGTGTGGCGTTCCTTACACGGCACTTCCTATCGCTACTATTCTATCCATTAAATCCAAATTACCAATGCTCATCAGAAGAAAGGAAGCCAAAGCATACGGAACCAAGAAATTAATAGAGGGGCAATTTAAGGTCAAAGATCGCTGTGTCATCATTGAAGATGTGGTTACATCTGGTTCCAGTATTTTAGAAACTGTAGGTGATTTGAGAAAAGAAGGACTTCATGTGGAGGAAGCCATCATTATTCTTGACCGCCAGCAGGGAGGATTGGAAAACTTGAAACAACATGGCATTGAAGTTATCGCTCTCATTACAATTACAAAGCTTATGAATATTTTGTTAGAAGCCGGCTTAATTACAGCGACTATTTCTGCACAAGTTAATGAGTATTCGAAATCATCACAGACAAGTCAACCTGGTGTGTTTTAATTGTTTTTTTTTAAATTACTTTCCATTACTATTTGATTCATTTACTAAGATTGTATGTATGTGGCATTTTATGTTAAGAAATAATCCTTTCATTTATTAAAATTATTTATATGTTTAAAGGAAATGAAAGGTGTAGAAAAAATAATATAACCCAGATATTCATATCTAGTCACTAATCAAAGCAAAGCCACTGTCATGAATTGTTTCAAAACTGAATAGTAATCATGAACCAGGGTAATACAGAAGCATCTTCTATTCAGAAATGACTTTTGTCCCTTACCACAAGAGAGAAGACACCTATATATTCATGTCTTCCTAGTGGGACTATATAAGTTAACAATATTTATTTTAGTAATACTTGAGTTATAAACGTGGAAATATTTGAGTATTTCAACTTAACAATATTGCCCTTCCTTGGTAACCGGCAAAATTACTTTTACTGCCTGTTTTACCTATTAAAAATAGTTAAAAGCTTACTTAAAATGTCCTGTAGAACTAACTTTACTAAATTATATAATTAATATTTTTAAAATAGAGAAATTTGGTGATTTTAGTTGCGCCGTTGATTGATGAAGAAAGAACAAAGTTGTCGTTTCTTAAAAGAGCTGAAATAGCTGATAATCCTGTGGCAAAAAGGTTATTCAAATTAATGAATGAAAAAAGAACTAATCTCTGCCTTGCCGCCGATGTTAAAACTTGCAGTGAAATTTTGAACTTATTGGAAAAAACCGGGCCTTATATCTGCCTGTTCAAGATGCATATTGACATAGTTGAGGATTTCACCGACGGATTCATTAGCCAGCTGACATCTCTCGCAAAAAAGCATAATGTATTATTGATGGAAGACAGAAAGTATGGGGATATTGGCAACACGGTTGCCTTGCAGTATTCTGGAGGTATTTACAGGGTTGGCACCTGGGCTGATTTGGTAACAGTGCATTCCACACCCGGAATGGGAGTTATTCAAGGAATTAAAAGTGTCCTCAATGATAAGCCGAGGGGTATATTCCTTGTGGGTGAAATGAGTTGCGAGGTGAGGTTATAAACTGTAGTTTTTTTAATTGATTTATTACATAGTCTGCTATTCTTTTTCAACACAGATGTAATTGCATGTATTAGACAAGAGGGACAGACCATAAGTAAAAATTAAATGGCATTCACATTTTCCATTATAGTGAAAAGTATTACATATGTATTTTTCAAATGTTAATTTTTTTATTTAACGTAGCTTGCCGTTAGAAACTGGACTACATTTAGAAATAATTATAATGGCTGAAAGTACTCAAGAATGCAAATAATGGCCTTTTTAGATATTTTAAAGAGACGATTATGAGCTTTCCAATTTCCACATTATTCAATTGTATTCTTTTTTAGGGAAATCTAATATCATCACAATATACCGAGGCAACAATGAAAATGGCAACCGATGAACCTGGACTCGTCGCGGGAATTGTTTGTCAGACGAGAGGAGTTGTCAAATCTCCGGGGCTCATTCAACTCACTCCGGGAGTACAACTCACAAGCTCTGGAGACGGACTTGGACAGAAGTATAATAGTCCGGAAGCCGTGATCATGGAGAAAGATGCTGATATTGCAGTTGTCGGAAGAGGCATAATAAATGCTAAGAACATCGAAAGTGAAGCCAAATTATATCAGGATAAACTGTGGGAGTGTTACGAAAATAGAATAAGTCAATAAATTTGTTTTGTTTTTTTTTTATTCTTTCAATTTTATTTTATTTTTCATTTTGTTAAAATTGTACAAGATCATTCCAAAGTTATTTTAAATACCTTTTATATTTGTAATAAATTAAATAAGCAATCACTTTATATGATTTTGCTTATATGTGACATGTTATATCTTTTATAAACTTTTTTACATGTTAAAAATAAAGACATGTTATTAAATTTTTTACCATCAATCACCCAATATTATGTGCATACCCTTGATCAGATAAAATAAAACCTTCATGGGATTTTTTATTTCGTTGGTTGGTTTTGCCAATTGACTTTTTTAAAATTATTTTATATGAAAATACTATTTTGAGTCCACAAAGTTTCAAGAAATATTATAAGAGTTAATAATTGACATTTTAATTTTATTTATGTATTTATTTATGCACTAATAAGTAAATGATCTCTGATAATGAAATATTCCAATATCAATACAAAAACAAAAAAATCACAGAATATTATTTACACATGAAAAACTTAATTCTAACAAGAACCTCTTGTGAATGGAATGATTATAGAAAAGTTTACAGATAATACTGTAATACTTTTGTAAATATATACAGTAACAAACATTTATAAATATGTACAGTGAAATCCCATTAATTTGAAGTTGAGGGGACCGAAAATCAAGAAAAAAGTTTGGAAAACGACTTGCAATAATGAAAAATTCAATTTTTTTTTTTCATAAAGGTGTTTTTTTTTAAAGCTATAGAACTTTAAAATGAAATAAAGCATATAAAAACCATGGTATTGGTTTTATTGGTAAGATAATTTTATGTCATTAGTGTTTAAATATAATTTCACACCGCCACGGCTGGCTCGAATAAAGAGCGTCCAATTTTCGACTACTTTTTGGAGCAGTGGGGCTGTATATCGGCAATGATGCAACAAATGTTGACTCCCAAATCTATCGTCTCTGGTTTATTGACGTAGACTAGCGACTTCACATATCTCCACAGAAAATAATTCAAAGATGTTAAAAATCACACGATCTTGGAGGCCAATTCACGGGTCCATTACACTCATCGAATGTTTCCTTCAATAAATTGATTGTGACGCGCACTGTGTGGCATGTTGCGCCACCACTGACACCACAGCTCTTCCACATTAATGCCATTTAATTGGGGAATGAAAAAGTCAGTAATCATGGATCTATAGCGCTCTCCATTGACTTTAACGTTCTGGCCGGCATTAGAAGAATTTGATTTTGAAGAAACACAGCTTCTTCGGTGCACACTGTACAACGTCTCTGCAGATGGGTATTATCAATTAAAGTATGCGTGGTGCGAAAACGATATTACTTGCTCGGATAGACGATTTTGTCGACCGTAGAATGTACGTAGCACATGGTAAGTTTTGCAAACTGAACCATGATTTTCGAAATAAATTTGCAAGTGTTGTTTTGGCATAAGTCTATACACAGTGAAATGGCAAATCAAACTGAGCACAAATCAGACGCCAACTGACAAATTGACTGTCGCCGGAAAAAGTACTGCCAATTCGAAAAACAAACCTCTAAAAATTTATTTACTTACTTTTTTCATTACAATACAAACTACCTACCTATCGATATCCACACATTTTAAAATAACAATTTGTCAAAATAGTGAAAATTATGATAAATAGTATTATTGTTATTTTCATTTAGTTCCTTCATAATCATGATTACAGCACAAATTTAAACAAATAACTTATTTAAAAAAAACAAACTATTACAATGGCGGTTAAAATCTTTATGCGCCATTTGTATAATGACATAATCCACAACCTTGTCAACACACACCATTCCTCCGCTCACCTGCTAACAAAAGTTACCAGCGCATTAAAACTTTGTTTTGTGATGGTCGCGGCGGCATTTCATACTCGCCTGTGACGCCTTGTTCTTTATCTTCACTCTCCGCTTCCTTACTCTTTTGCCCTCCCGTGACATTTCTCAGCTTTCAACGCTGAAGTTATATCTGACATCATGTCTAATATTGTCGACAATGTCAATAATGGTGTCTCATATTCTTCTGCTAATTTTGATTTAATAATACTTTTTGTTAATCTCTTGTATTTATTAAATTTTTTAACTGTTGGCATTTTGTACGAGTTTCGCATTGGTGTTATTTTGAGATTATAAAATTATCAGTAAAAATGGAAAAGTCCGGGGAATGCAAACCACACACTCGCTAATTTCAAAATGTCTTAACACATAAATATTAGATAGATGGATAGAAATACAAATATTGTCTTCACATATAAAATAATTATAAAATAATTAACAAGATATGGGAAAATCTGAGGAACATCACCACAAATTCTTCAAAATGCGTGATATTAAACTTAAATAAAAATAAATGTCTATTGAAAGTAATACAAATACAGTAAAACCGCGATATAACGAAACCCGATATAGCGAAAAATGACGTATATCGAAAAAAAAAATCGAAATTTAGTCCCTAAAACCAATTTTTCATACAAAAATGCATTTATATAACGAAATCCCGTTAATATTTATAACAAAATCATTTTTGTCCTGTACGAAAAAATGCCAATACATTTACGTAAATTTATAACAAAATAAAAAAATGTTAAAAGATGAAAATATTATTTCACATTTACAAAGCCGCGGTGAGCCGAGAAGGTAGCAAACCAATTCAAACTTCTTCATGGGTTCATAGCAGGCCCATGAAACCATTTGACATAATTCTTGCGGCGTTCACTTGGACACGTTTTACGTACGCATACGCCTCTAATATGTATTGCAACAGCTGGAAAATACAAAAATACAAAAAAAAAAAAAGGAACCCCCCGAAAGTTGCAGTATGTACTTATTGTGAATGTTAGTCTCAGTGTAACATCTGTAGAGTTAGGTTTGTTCCGCTTTTAACGGGATTATTGCATGACAGAACTGAATATTTACATAAATTCATTTTCGTTTGACAATTGTTTTCGTGTGAACTCCGTCAATAATATAAATAATTCGTTAAAATATTTTATGGACTATTTTTGTACGGCATTTTGTGTTTCTATTAACTATTGTTTTCGTGTGTTTACTGAAATCTGCGTATACATATTAGTGTAGCGTAATTTATTATTTAAAGTAATTACGTTCCCGCCGTTACCGGTAAGTACCTTCGTAATTTATATACGACTCATTTTATAAAAATGCCGCGATTCAACCGTAAATTTTTTATTTTTGAATTATTTTTTATGTTTTGTGCCCAAAACTATGTTTGAAGCGGCTCTACATTTAAACACAATTAAAATATTGTTTTGTGTTTGCAATATTCTGGAATTTACAAAAATATCTTCCAATTGGTGTTGAATAGGTTCTGTTCTTAATTTAATTCCTTTGCTTATCCATTTGCTTATCTGTTTTAATAACAAAACTACTAAAAATATGTAGATATTCAGTTCCCTATGGCCTTCTTCCTCCTTTGTTTGCAGAATTTGCGATCTTTTTTGAAGCCGCGCATCATTTTTTTGCGACGGCGCGTAACATATAGTAGGATTTTTTTTATTTATTTCGTTATACGTGGGAATTCGTTATTACGAATTTTTATTTTTTGGGCCCTTGGATTTCATTATATCGCGGTTTTACTGTATGTATACTGAGATTAATATAAATTAAATAATTTTGAAAATATGGAAAAGTCTGAGAAGTTCAACCCCGCAAAATGTCCAACAACCATACAAATAAATAACGTATTGTCATCACAATGGAAACAAAAATAATTATGATAATACAAAACAGAAATTTGGCAAGCACTGACATTCGCAGACTGGCAACTGGAAAAATTACATTACTTATAAGGGCGCAAAGATAATATTTGTTATCTTTTTCTAATGTAAAGAAAATAAGCGAGAGAAAAAACATATGAGCTAAGTTAATGCGTCGTGGTAAGGAAAAAAAAGATTTAAAAATTGAGGATGCGCAAGGTATATTTCTTATCTTTTTTTTAGTATACTGAAAATGAATGAGGAAACAAATGATGCAAAATAACTTTATGTTTGGATGAATTTTAAATGGGCACGCTATAGTGCACATATACTTTCACCAGCCGGCTGTAAATGTTTTCCTGTTAATTTATAATGCGTATTTTCCAGATTAGGGTCATTTATCATTTGATGAAAAAAATACAAATTAGGCAAAAAATAGATAGACAAATTCATTTAATAAAATCCAAAAATAGCTTTGAATAATGATATTCGACTTATAGGTGCAATTTAGTATGAAAACTTTCCAGAAGGACCACATTCTGCTCTAAAACTTCGGCTTGTGGCGAATTTCAAACAAACGGGATTTTACTGTAGTAAAGAATCAATAAATCAAAGAATTATGCATAATTATTTTATAAAGAACTCAAATTTTAAATACACATGTACTGATTAATAGTAATTTCAAAACATCTGAAGAAATTATTTGTTTTAAATGGGTAAACAAAAAATATTAAAGTTTTTTACTATAAGAGTTCTGTACACTAATCATAGTAATGTAATAAAACTCCACAAGATTTTTTACAAACTTAAGTACAAACATTGTTTTTTACAGAGGATTGATAAATAGTATTACGAAAATATTTTAATTCTGAGGTGTTGAATTTGAAACAGTGCGATTATTATTTTGCACATCGAGTCCCATTGCAGTAATTTCCTAATTAAACCCTCTCACAATTGAATTAAAAATATCTTATCTATTTTATTGTTTATAACACTTAAGTTAGGTGGATGGAATATTTGTTAAATTTCTAGTGAATTTTTCAAGTTGTGTTTATTTAATTCAATTTTTATGTATAGAATTTGATAAACATATTTTTAATTAAGGTTTTAGAAAAAAAACCTTAATAAAAAAAAATCTATTTTAAAATTGAAAAAATCATTTTATTATTACCCAATTTTATTTTTAAAAAAAAAAGAGGTGTGTATATGGAATAGATGCATCATCAATATTCTTACTATTTTCAAACCAACCTAAATGCTTGTGCTATGAAAAGAGGACTAACTTGATGGCCTTCTGGAATGAGGCTCAAGCCCTCGACCACTAGTTCACTAGGAGAGTATCATTACCACTAGAGCACAACACGTCATAAATAACCTATATAAAATCATCATCCAATTCATAATTTTGAAAAAACAAATTGCACACAAAAATGCGAAAGTTATATAAATACATGATCATTTTCACAACAGTAATGGAATTTGTTTGCCGACAGGTTATTGCGTCATTATAAAAAACAGAACTTTTTTTAAAAAAAATGCAATTTATTAAACTGAATAAATAATTTTTTCATCAAGCAAACCACTTGACCAACAAACCGAACCACAATCACTTGAAAAAATAAAGGTTTTCCCAGCTCCATTTTAACATTCAGTTAAGGGCAGAAATAAACATCACTAACATACGTGTCTTTGACATTTCATACTGCGTAATTTTGCAAATGAGTATGATTATTATTTCACAGTTGAAAATAAATTATCAAACTTTGTTTTAAAATAAATAAAGCATTTTATATACCTGTTAACACTTGTGCATTCATTTTAAATTAAACAGATAACAAAAATTGATGTTATTTCTAATGATTGAAAAATCCAATGTTCAGACTTACAAATTGTGTGCTGAATAAAAAAAATAATACAGTAAAATTCGTAACCCTATATTTTGTAATTTCACAGAATTCGCACTTTTTTCAAAAATTTTTTCCCCAAAAATAACATTTCATATTAATTTCTACCGATAATTCGCAAAACCTGATTATTCGCAATTCGTATGCATTTTTGACACCCCAAGTAAATATTTTGTTAACGTAATTCGCATACATATTTGCAAATGTTTTTAAATCCCTACTCGCACGACTACGCATTTGACCTTCATCCCTTCATGAACATCTACCTACCAGTCAATCACGATGCCGTTTCTTATCGTAAAAACGGTGCGCTAGCATGACATGTGCCGAACTAAGTTTTGCCATATGTACATCAAATTTCATAGTGCATTTTATAGATTTGTTGTTATTAAAATAATGTTTTCGTTGAATCACTTGATCTAGTTTCTATGTTTAAGAAACATTGCGATTTGCGTATGTAGGTAATAAAGGAACTAAATTTTCCATATTTAAATACGTTGACATATTTTATTCATATTTTTTTTCTAAAATGGCATCAACACCTTATAATTCCTATAAATCCTTGACCATTTGGAAAAATGGAGCTTATTTTGAAAACCAACAAAAATTGATATCAAAGATAAAATTAGTGGAAAAAATCAAATCCTGAATACCTCTCTGGGTTCGAACTTGAAAAATCGTGGGAAAATAAGTTTCATCCATCAAGGCCAGAGAGACTGAAGATTTAAAAGTTTTAAATTATTTTTCACATACATTTTAAATATTCCGATTCTGGTGGAAAAGGTGAGTTCAATCTCCAATAAATAAGAAATACATCATTTGATAAACATTTCGACACACAAGAAGCTGAAATAATGGAGTCATCATGTTTCAATATGCAAATCACAATATTTACAATGGCGGCGCTCACAAAATCGCAGACGCAGTAAACTAACGCGCTTTTTAAAAAAATTGTTACAAACTTTAAACCTTTAAAAAACTTTGTTCTCATTATTTGTAATTTGGATTTTTTTTTTTAAATTTCGGTCCCGTGAGTTACGAATTAACGGAGTTTTACTGTAATCATAGACACTGAGCATATAAATAATACATACCCATAAGTCAAATTCACAAAAATATAATATGTACTTCTGATAATACTGTTGCTATCTTGATTACATACAAACCATAGAAAAATTATGTGAATCACCATGTTACAATATTCGAGATATTGATGATGGCAGGCAGCGCATGGTTGTATGAGGACATTGTAAAAATTACTAAATTTAAATTAAACATGCCACCAATACATTATAATATGTTATCAGAATGAATTGGTGCATTGTCTTCTAAGAAAATCTATATTCATATTTAATTACATTTTCGCTATGATGTTGCTATTTTTGCGAATTCTTGATTCATTTTTTTTTTTAATTTCAATCCCATGAATGACATATTAACATGGTTTTAATGTAGATATTTTTTCTTCAAATTGTGGGATGGGCATTTTTGTGTAAAATTTGGTTATTTAATTTAAAATATCTTTTGAATTATGCCGAAATAACCAGTTCTACCGAGACTAGAATTATTAATGTAAATGTAATATAACAGATTAAAACTTCAACCAAATCTTTCTTCACACCAATAAGCTGTCTAATAGAATGCAAATTTTTGTCTATTACTACATAAATTAAAATAATCAATATTATAATGTACAATGTAATATGTAATACACAAAATGAATGGATTAATACACCAAAAATATTAAAACATTGAACATGGATTTCTACATAATGCATAACTATAATTAAAACTTAAAATTGGAAATCATAATATCGACAGCAGTTTTGAGCTCAAGTAAAAAAAAAACTTTAAAAGCTTACTTAAACCTAAAAATTAAGTACTATACTAGTTTAATATAACCAGAGGCAATTTTAAATTGGATCTTGTCAAATCTCCCAGATAAAATACTGACTTGTAACATTTATTGACAATATCCAATCACTTTTACGCTGTTTGCAAATATGGATTAGTAATCCGAAGACTTGTCATCTTAACAAATAATTTACGCAACATCAGAAACCACAGTTGAGGCGGAATTATCAGCACACATAGTATGAAACTGCAGAGTTTCATCCAGTTCACTGGAGAGCTGAGCTACCGTGTTGTCCAGGTCCACATTGTACGTCACCATAACTTCTTTTTGTTGTAACTCGTCCAAGAGTACTTTGAGAGCCGTCTGATAAATGAAAAATATAAAATTTAGTAATAAAAAAAAAAGTCAATGATATTTTTATTTTTGATATCACACCATGTAATTCAAAATAGCTCAAGTGTATTTACTTAAAAATATGCAAAATGCAACCTTTCTGTGAAAACTTTTATGCTATACAGGCTGTAATAGACCTAGTCCACAATATTTTATGGGTGGATACCTGACTATATTACGAGTCAAAAATGTTTAAATATGTGCAAATTCTGCACGGTTACAGAAAACATTATTGTTTGAAATTATTAAATATTATTGTTAAGCTTGAAGTCTACGTACTTCGAAATAAATAATTGCGAAATTGTTCAATTATAATCTATATCTTTACTTCAGGCCCTAAATCAGCTAACAAAAAATAGTCTGGCCGCTTGAAATTCAATGACCTTTAATTTTTTGTATTTAATATATAATTTGGAATCAATAAAATTATTAATCAAAATAATGTGAATAATGAAATGATATTAATCGAAATAATCGCATAATGACAATTTTTTTTTAAATACTTCTGACATGGTTGAGATTAGGCACATATCCTTTGAATATTTTCGACTCGTAATTTAGTCAGGTATAAAGCATTGTGGACTATGTCTGTTACACCCTGTATATATAATTCAAATCATAGGTTTTCACATTTTTCTATATATAAAATTTAGCAAGAATAATACACGTTAATTTCTAAATTGATTACATTTTGAGAACTTACTGTAGACTCCTTAAAACTGTTAACATTTCCAAATGTGGGGTCTTCTTCTGGAAAATGGGCACACAGGCTGTTGAGTTTTCCCTGGCTCTCTTCATTCCATACAGCCATTGTAGATTTGTTTTTAAAATGTTCAGCGCAAATCCTATAAAAAAAAAATGAATACATTGTGACTTTGCGCAAGTACTGTCACTTTTTTTTTAGTGCGCGCCATCCGTTCTCCGCAGTGGTATCCTTTGCCTCGACCAATAGGGGCGGTGCGAGAAGTAAAATGGTGGAATTTGACATTTCCGGATCAGACCCAGACAGATGGATGGTATCGGTAATTAGTGCGCTCCATTACTAGCATTAAAATGGAAATCTTTTAACATTCGGCCTTGTAAAAAATGTAATAATGCTAGGAATATTAATTCTCATGCCCCTGTGTGTGGTGTGTGCATCGCTGATTGGCATTGTGAATTTCTTCTGTTCTAGAAGTGTGCAGTTTCATTTTTACTTATGGCGTCCTTTTTACTAATAGTATTTTGACACATGGCATAATTTGGATGGCAGTTCTTTGGTGTCAAAGCCAATTTAATTATACAAGCAAGATGGCGTAAGATAATGATTTGAGATCCCCACACAGGTGAACCAGCATGAATATGGAGGTACAAAACTTAGGACCAATGTTACGGTAGCCATTCATTTAATTTCATTAACCCACAAGGTAAAGGATGTATCCCCAAATATTACGCTACCATTTACATGGAAGCTGGATCGAAGGAAATCTAATATCATCGAAGAATTACGAATTCTTTGTCTCTTTAAACATGCTTTCATTTTATTTTTATTTTATAATATAAAAATTTAATTGAAACTAAATTTCTTTCAAGTTAGCACTTATAATGTATCTTCACACTTTCCTATATTTAATTTAAAAAATCACTAGTGATGGAGATAAAACTTTGTTTACAAAAGGTGGGTAAGCGATTCTGAGGAAAGTGACCCACATATCTCATGCTCTGGGCTGAAACTGTCAGTGGAGGTGTGAGACCTCCCATTTCACCCCTCATAACATATACATAATATAACGGTAACATAACTTTATTTAGAGAGAATGAGCATTTGGACAAAAATAATAATAAAACAACACGAACAAGAGTAGATCAACATATGTGTATAATACCAAACTGAGATAAAATATCTTCCTTAAAAATTTATCAAATATTTGTAAACTTAAAAAGGATTATATTATCTTCAGATATAGTGAAGCATCAAACTCGTATGTATTTATATGTAATGATTAATACAAAAAACAAACAGACCTCTTGATCCTCTGCCTGGTAGTGTCATCTCCATGCAAAATGGTGAGCGTGGCTAAAGTCTCTGTATCCCCTGGGCACCCCTGCGCTAATAGTAGAGCTCGACGGGGCACGCGCACAACACAGCGCAGCACTGCTCCCCCTGCCACCACTCCTCGTTGGGGAACCACCTGTACTTCTCCCGATAGAGTTCTGTACTTCCCTGGTAAGATTATAAAAGCTACTTTAGTGAAATTTAATATGTATTTATAACTTTTTTATTTCTTCTTTATTACATATATATTCATTATAATTATATTTTTTGCCAAACTGCATGGCAGTTTTACGGCAACTAAACTATGGTAACTTAATGTAAGCTGAAATTGATTTCATCTTATTTAAAGGTTAATAACAACTGGATTAAGGTTTATTATTTTAGTATATTCTACACAGTGAAAATACTATTACAAGAATTATATTATATTATACTAAATATTATATTACTAGTAGAAAGGCAATCGGCATCAGCCAAAATGGGAATTAAATATAAAGGAATACATACATTTGAGTTCCAGATTAATCATGACGAAGCCTGGCGCAGCCCCCCTGTTCCATATGCTGAAGTGAATATCTTTGGTAACTCCCGGCTCATTTAATGAACCGAGGGGGAGTCCCTGGGCACCCCCGTGTTTGAACACACCGTCACGGAACACTAAGGCTGAACGCTCGCCCACTCCATGTAATAATACCTAAATTGTTAGTATTAAAATGATTAGAATCAACACAAAAAAACCTTTTTTTTAGCAGTTGGAACATATGTAATGATAATAATGCATGAGAATATTGAAATCCCTGCTTTCATGCTTAATAAGTTAGAATTTTCTGCTCCCTCGGAAAACTTATTAAGAGGGTTTCACTGTATTATGTAATTATAAAATTTGTATAAATACATAATAAGTACTTCAAATAGTGTATGAATTAGGAAATTTAAGCCGTTCCTAATTAATATAAGAAAGATTAAAATGTTGAATTTTACATAAGAAATGGAATCTTATTTTAATAACTTTTTTTAATTGCAATTTTCGATAAATGGACCCTTATCCCATCCATTTCAATCTACTGCCAGTTCCAGGACATAAAAGACAACTACAGAAAAAACTTAAATAGGGCAATAAAAATGACTATTTAAAATAAGTAGGTACTCATTAAATCTAAAAAATTACCCTGTGCAGAAGCCTAGCGCCTTCCCTCTCCTTGGTCCGTTGTGTTATTCTAAGGGTCCCCGAGTGACTCCCCGACTTGACCGGACAGAACTCCACTCTCAAGGTTCGGCACTCCTGGGGTTGCAGAGAGAACATCAATGAAGATACAGCACCATTCTCACCTATAACCTGGAAGTATAAACTATGGAATCATTTTTTGACATCCTTGAGCAATACGATGACAGAAATCTCGCTGAAAAAATTATTGGGCGTATGCATTAATTCATGCGTTTTTTTTTCGAAAATTAAGGCTTTATTGTGAAAAAATGGTTATAAACTCAATGATCAAAGTATTGTCCATCGGAAGCTACAACATTTGCCCATCTTTCTGGCAGTTTGTGGATTCCATCCCAAAAGAACTTCTCCTGCTTGGTGGTGAAGAACGAATCAAGCCAATTTTTGATACCCTGTTCTGAAGTGAAGCGTATTCCGGTGAGGGCATTCTGCATTGATCTGAACAAGTAGTAATCAGAAGGGGCTATGTCTGGGCTATAAGGCGGGTGAGGTAGAACTTCCCACCCACTGTTCTCCAAATAGTTTTGAACCGGTCTTGAAACATGTGGCCGAGCGTTGTCATGATGGAAAATTATGGATTCGTGTCTGGTTGCATATTCTGGTCATTTTTCCGCAATCGCTCTCTTCAAACGAATTAATTGTGTTCGGTAGAGGTCCCCTTTGATCGTCTGACCCGATTTCAACAGCTCATAATACAACACACCCTTCTGATACCACCAAATACAGAGCATTACCTTGGCGCCATGGATATTCGGCTTTGCCGTGGATATTGATGGTTGGCCGGGCTTCACATACGATTTCTTGCGCTTGGGGTTATCGTAATGAATCCATTTTTCATCACCAGTGACAATCCGATGCAAAAATGACTTATTTTTGTGGCGTTGAAGCAACATTTCCGACATGCAGAATCGGCGTTCGATGTCTCTTGGCTTTAATTCATACGGCACCCAGTTTCCAAGCTTTTGGATGAATCCCGATGCTTTTAAACGTCTGGAAATGGTTGCTTGATCAACTCCCAATGATTTTGCAAGATCTTTTTGCGTTTGGCACGCATCTTCATCAAGCAATGCCTCCAATTCTTCATCTTCAAACCTTTTTGGCTATCCGGGTCGTTCATTGTCTTCTAAGTTGAAATCGCCACTTCTAAACCGTGCAAACCACTTCTGGCACGTTCTTTCAGCTAGAGCATGGTTACCATAAACCTCTACTAAAATACGATGACTTTCGGTAGCACTTTTCTTCATGTTAAAGTAATGAAGAAGAACTCCCCGCAAAAACACTTTTTCTGGCACAAAGTTCGACATGTTCAAATGAATAGAAAAAAATGTTGTTTACACTTCAATCAAATGACATATACTGAAAAAGACGCGCAATGACAGTAGCTTTCAAATGAATATAGTCACGGATGAACACGGCGCGAAATAATACTAGTAACGCCCTCTCTTAGAAAACCGCATGAATTAATGCATACTCCCAATATGTAGACAAATATTCAAAATATATTGTCAAATACCAGCAAGGGGCAAAAAACAATCATCTTTACTTTCTTATTCTTTTTTAGTGAAATAAATAATAATGGTGTTAAAAAATATTTATGGTGAAAGATATTTGACAACCCTCAAGATCCCGGTTGGCATTTGTGTTTGCACAAATGCACACGTGCACAACGTGCATAGTGCGTGATTTTTGTAACTTTTGAACATTTTATGAATGCTTTCGGATTAACCGGGATTTTTTCACTATCTGGTCTACTGTATTTGAATGGTTTCCAATAACCAAGCTGCTTAATGTATTAATTGGTGTTAATTTCTTATTTCAAAATTATGTGTGGTACTTTACCCTGAATCCTTCTCCCGTGACTGATCCAATAACTCTCAGTTTTCGATTGATGGATGGATTTTTGAACACCACATCTTGAATATTAGTTTCTCCTAATTTGAAAGCTCCCCAAGTTAGTTCCTTCTTGGTAGATTTCACAGAATCGTCCTGCAAAATAACAAATGTATATACTAGACCCAAATTAAACATACAATGGAAATAAAATTTTACAATCATCTGCATCCTTACAGATTTAAAGATTTTGAATAAATATAGTAAAAATAATAGTGTTGGGTTAGTAATAATTAATTTTACCTGGGATTGAGACATGGCACTATCAGTGCTATAAGTGGACTGCTGGGATACACTTCTAGAGCCAGGAACACCAACAACATGCATAACCTCTGTTGTATATGGATTATCGAATACCAGGGATCTGTTAAAAATATAATTACACACATACTTTAAAGTTATATACAATGTAAATTGACAATACACAAAATTAAAATTATTAAAATGAAACATTCAATCCATGTCCAAATATTCCCTTTGCTTTGCTATTTGTTCAATGTGAAAAAGATGACTTAAAATTCTTGAACTCCTTGGCCACTCACGTCGCAAGAGAAAGAGATGGTACGAGAACTATCAGAATTTAAGTTGGCTATCATGAGCATTCCGCGTCGTCTATTTCTCATGGCAAATGACCATCAAATAACGCATGATATCACCGGTGCAGCGGATCAAATCTTTAACCAAATTATTATTTTCAGTGGTGATGTCGTACGGTGCCCCATAGAAATCTGTTACAGCTCAAGAACATAACTAATTACGTCTGAAATTGAGTGTAAAAGAAAACAGTTGGCGCTCACTTTTGCACTGCCAGATCGCAATTTTATTAAATTTGAAGATTTAACACACATGTCGATGTCAAAGTGCTGATATTTTTACAGTTATCAAATTTTCGAAAACTTTTTTGATTTTATTTTTACTTTACAAAATGGCAGAATGTGACTTATTTTGTTAGTGGATACTGTCAACTTTTTAGACATTCCCGATATGCTCGTTACTACCGCAGAGTCCGATGATGAGAATGATGCAATAAGTTGGAAAGTATCTGGAACGTTCCAATTTGAGTAAATTGTCAGCTAGATTTTGATGTACGTTCACAATATTTTTGATTTTTGTTGCCAAGTAATTCAAATGAATAAGATATTATTTTTAGTAATTAATTAAAATGAATATACGAGGGTTTTACTAAAAATACAGTGAGTGCACCGTTACGCAGTATTGACCATTGCCGCGGCCGACAGTATCATTTTATGCGTGTTGTTAGTGCTATATATGTGCGATATGTAATGTGTATGTAGTCGTGAAGTGCTAATATATTTTTGTTTTAAGCATCACATTAAACACAATAATATTAATAAAATCTGATGTTATCCTTCAAAAAAACAAATTTAAAATAAATATATTATGTTATGGACTGACAACACTATCAAATTTTATTTTTTCCTTTTTTTCATCTCAAAACCGTACTAAATCGCGGTCGATGGACGCTTACGGTGAAATAATACCCACAAATTTATTTTTTTAGTTACACCAACATTTTCATGATTTTTTAATAAAACTAAAATTTGAAAAAGTTAACCTGTGAATTTTGAATTTTAGCACCAATTGGTGCGATGATGCTGTTTCACCTACGATTTTTCTGGGCAGCTAACAGGTTAATAAAACTTTTTTTTTCATTCCACACATACTATCTTGCGAAATATAAAATTTGACTATCAGAAATTGTTTGGTGATTTTTGAAAAAAATTGGCTGTCATTGAATTCAAGGAAGAATTCAGTGACAGTGTCGAAACTCTGTTATGTAAAAAACCATTTTAAAATGTATATTACACATTAAAAGTTGAATGCAAACTGAAAGACATTTGTTTTCTTTTATGAAAATGAATTAGGACAAGGAATGGTATATATTTGATAAATATTCCTAATGTGATTATACAAAAGTTAAATTTAAAAAAATTTATTAATATACAGTAAAATCCCGTATACTCGAAGTTGAGGAAACCGAAAATCAAGAAAAAAATTTGAATAACGATTTACGATAACGAAAATAAAAATTTTGATTTTTTTTACATACCAACTTTTTTCATTGCAACTTGAAGTAAATATATATACCTATATCCACACATTTTAAAATAACAAACAAGTTGCCAAAATACAACGTATATAAATCACATTATTTTTAAAAATCCGATTATCTTTTCGCGCCATTTTTAATAGTAAATATTAGAGATTATACAATAAATAATTGTCTTTACATTTAAAACAAGGGCAATAAAATAATTAACACGATACGAGAAAATCTGAAAAATGTCAACCACACATTCTTCATAATGCTTTAATACTAAACTTAAATAGAAAGAAATGACCATTAAAATAAATACAATTTAAATAATTCATAAAACAGTGAAAAGTTTGAGGAACTCAAGCGCGTACTAACGTTTGCATAACAAAATATACAAATGCCATGTGAACAAAAATAATGATGGTAATAGTACGGAACAGAAGATTGGCAAGTACTGACATTCTCAGACCAGCAACTGGGGGAATCACGTTACCTATAAGGGCGCAAAGATAATGTTTGCTATCTTTTTCTAATGTAAAGAAAACAGGCGAGATAAGAAAAAGCATGCGATCTGAGTTAATGTGTCGCGGTAAGGAAGATAAAAATTTAAAAATCGAAGATCCACAAGATATATTTGCCATCTTTTTTTAGCATACTGAAAATGAGTGAGAAAACAAACAATGCGAATTAACTTTATGTGTCATGAATCGATATAGGGGTGGATACTACCCATTGGATGGACTTTGAAATTTGACAAGCACATCGCTTACCACACTTGTATTTTCCAGATTAGGGACATTTGACAAAAAAAATCTAATTATGCGACAAATAGATCGACAAATTCATCTGATAGGGTCGAAAAATAGCTTTGAATAACGAAATTCGATTTATAAGTACAATTTAGTATGAAAACTTTCCAGATTCCGCTCCAAAACATGCGGCGAATTTCAAATAAACGGGATTTTACTGTACATACATTACTATTTGGATGATAATTCTGAAGATATAATGTTTTAAATAACTGACTACATATTTAAAACATTTTGTAAATTGTAAAATAATATATACTTAGTTCATTTAGTATAAAAAATATTACAGATTTTTTTTTAATTAACTTAATTAGAGAGATGAAATTAAAAAGTTTGGCAGGGGAACAAAGAGAGTAGCAAAGTTGTGGAGAGACCCTCGTCCAGCATATACATACACAAATAATTTAATATAAGTTCAACAATTATAATAAATATTAGTTTTGGTTTATATATGCGAAATATTTATTTTGCCACTTGTATTATATAAACGCTAATCTCGTTGGGATAGCTTTTATAGAATTTGTGAGTGAAATGACGAGAAATAGAAAATGTGACGAGAAGCTACATCTGTCCACATCCAATTTGATTTTGCTACCTCGAAATGTTCAAATATAATATTTTTATTAACAAACATTTAGTAGTTTGCTCAATAACTTTTGTTCAAGCTACTAGACCTATGTGCGCATATGTATAGATGGTTTTGCAATGATTGGAAAAAATATATATTGGGCAGACGGGATGGGAAGAGATAGTTGCATAACTGTAATGTATCATGATGTAGTGAATGTGTGACATGCGCATGTTGGCAAGAAATAGCAGCATGGCGCGCACACATTGTCACATTGAATATATTGTACTTATAATTATCAGACCTGTAATAAACTGTATTGTTGTTACATCGAGTTATCCTGACTTCCTGATTTCCCGTACACCAGAAATACAAGAAGACAACATTCTTTGCAGCCGAAACAATTGGTGTAAGGTACTTTACAATAACTATAAATTTTGTTTTAAATGTTGAATGCGTCAAGAATGGTGTTATACAAACCTTTGCATGTCAGAATTAGCCAAATCTCCCAAAGGATACGCAATCCTGATGGTTGTCTTCTCACCAGGTTTCAAATTGATAGTCTGTTTATCAATTGTAAACATTGGATTCTCACACGGCAGTAAACTGACTGGCTGATCATTTCCATCATAATACGATGTCATGAATAATTTATATTGCATTGGTATATTACCTGCATTAAGCATGTCAACATCTTCGGCACATCCTAAAGTAAACATTAAAAAAAAATTATCTACTTTAAAGTTGATTTATAAATCTAAAAACAAACTGGTCATTTCAAATATTAAAATTTTTAAAATAAATGCATACTTTCACTTTATCCAATTTGTGATATTCAATGCATATTTCTACTTGTATACTACAGTAAAACCTCATTATTGCGAAATCCAAGGAACCAAAAAATAAAAATTCGTAATAATGAATTCCCACACATAAGGGAAAAAAAAAGTTCCGCAAACAAGGCACCCATTGTCAGTTTAATATGGGATATAACATAAGGCTTTCTGCAAACAATGGAGGATTTTCTATATGAAGAAAACTCTGAATAATCTATTTAGTTTTGTTATGTCAACAGATAAGATAAGCAAATGGATAATAATTAATAAATTAAATTAAAAACATTTAACAAAACAATATAAGATAACCTAAAATTTGGCCATATTTTTGGAAATTCCAAAATATGCAAATATAAAACTACATTAAATTTTAACTGTGTTTAATTGTAGAGCTGCTACAAGCATTGAGAGTTTCGCATCGGTCGATCGATCTTCCTATTTCTTTAAATCGCAGAAAGACGAATTCGGAATTATAGTTTTTGTCGAGGGTTAAAATTTTGCAAGAATTATCACGACCTGAGGCCATTTTAGGGTTCCACAAAATATTAAAAAATATACTTTAAAGAATAAATTACGGAATGCTAGTACATATAAATGTCAGTAAACAAACACACAAACAATTGTCAAATAAACACATTAACAAAAATGTCATACACAATATTACCGTTCATTGAAAACAATGTAAATGTTCAGTTATAATGTAAAAAGAGACATAAGTTGACAATGACAAAAAAGTGAAGATTGAAGATAATAATGCGCAGAATTGTAGGCTAGGCATCTCGAGCTTTGCGGATGATACCATACACAAAACTAAAGTGTGACGGGCCAATTGCGATTTCATGGAGTTTTTATTTTCTCCAGCTGGTCTAAATGAGACACGTATTTAAAGGCGTGAACACGTGTACGCTTCAGAGCGTGGGAAGGGTGCCATTCTAACCTATTTTGACAATCGGCAATAAATCCAACCTTGCACAACGTGGAGATTATGCCAAATGTCTTTATAAGGGTTTATTATGATCCCAAGGAGAAGTTTTACAAGGGCGCAGCGACAAAAAAAACTTTTGTTATACATATTAATGAAATTTCATTATATAAATTAATTTTTGTATGAAAAATTGATTGTAAGGATTTAATTTTGAAAATTTTTTCAATATAGTTCATTTTTCAGTAATGAGGTTTTACTGTACTACATACAAAGCAATTTCAAAATGTCCTCACCATGGTTCACCATTAGAATTTCAGATTTTTGCTTGTTCCTCAGCAACAGTTTAGAAATACCTACTCCTCCAAATAAGGATATTTTCTCTATAGGAATGAAAGGATTGTTTTGTGAGTGAGATATGAGAGATACTTGCAGGTCCGCTTCGAAGTATTCACATCGCTCTCCTACGTTATCACCATTCTTATTGGTTAATTTGGGTGCTCTATAGTAGATCAATATTTCAAAGCAGCTTGATTTATCGCTGGGCATTGTGAACAGTTCTTTGTTGGATATGGAGAACTCTTTAAGAAGTTTTTCATTTATCTGCCGCTGTCCAATGATTTTCTTGTGCATCAATTTAACAGGCGAAGAAAGAATTTCATTCACGTCATTTCTCGATATAATCGTAATACTTCCAATTGAAAATATGTTCTGCTGAGCACACTTTATATCCAGAGAAATAGGCAAGTCGATCGGAGAATCATTGCACAAAATTAGCGGAAGACACATATCGGCTTCTTCTGGCACAATAGGAAAGTCCAGTGACAAATTATCTCCCTTTCCCGGAGAATACTCATCGACTTTGCCAGTTTTTACTATCAACTGTGGAAATTTAGAGTGAACCTTAATGATGTGCTCGATATTAGAGTCAGATTTAGTTACAACATCGACTAGATTTATGTTTAAATTTATATTAAAATCTTTATACGGTATCAGTGCTGTCACTTTCAATGTGCAAACATTCTGAGAATTTGCATTGAGTAAAATTTTAGAGATGGGAGCTTGCAACAAAATAATATCAGATATGTCGCCGGAGTATAGTTGGCCATCCACAAATACTGAATTCACACCAAATTCTACAGAAATCCAACGGGAGCTCAGTGACGATAATTTTATGTTCAAATCATGTGAAATTCCTGCAACCAAAAAAAACATTACTAAATCATATATTTTTTAAACAAATTAGATTAATTACTTGGAAAGATATACAGAAAAAATCTATCGGAAAATATTTATACATGTATAACGTACCGATGAAGAGTTCCTCTTCTTGTGACTCTGCACGAATCCAATCACCTAAAAAAAGATATTATATTCCTGTCAATACATTTAGATGTAATATAATTGACAAAACACATTTTTCTTAAATTTTGAAGTAAACTCATTCAAGGGTTAAGTTATTTTATTTTGAGACTGATAATGTTACCCATGTTTCGAAGCATACCTGCAGAGGGAACATTGAGAGAATGATCACCGGAATCTAACTGTTCATATTCACATTGTGGAGAGGAGCCAAAACCTTGCGAAATGTCTCCATGGTCCAGTTTAAATGGTGTTTGGCCCGGGATACATTCTCTGCCTAGACAAAAAAATGTATTTTATTTAGGCACACATACATAATATATACAGTAAAATTCCTAAGTAACGGGATCGAAATTTAAAAAAAAATCAGAATTACGAATAATGAGAATAATATTTTTGACGGCAACATTAAAAAGAAATTTTTAAAAACGTATTGTCACTTTACGTTTCTGCATTTTTGCACGCGCTGCCGCTGTTAACATCATGATTTTCATACTGAAAAACATGGCGACTGTTTATTATTTCAGCTTTTTATGTATCAAAATGTTTATCAAATAATTCATTTCTCCTGAAAAATGAAGGTGTGTGGAGACGTGTCGAGTCCAATATGAAAAACAGGCTTTTTCAAACGATTCACCAGTGCTTAATGCAACAAAATTATGGACATTTTAATTTGATTGGCAATCGAACTCGCCTTTTCCATAAAAATTGGGCTAGAAATTAGAATATTAAAAAACCTGTGAAAAATAATGAAAAACTTTTAAATCTTCATACTTCGTTGAAGCTTATTATATCTCTGCAATTTTTCAAGTTTGAACATAGAGAGGTATTCAAGATTGAAATTTTCCTGCTTATTTTATCTGACATCAATTTTTGTTAGTTTTTAAAATAAGTTTCATATTTTCAAATGGTCAAGGATTTACACGAATTACGAGATGTTTGTGCCATTTTAAAAAACGAAACACGGAAAAAAAAAATATAAAATAGGTTGTGTATTTAGATACAAAGGTTTCAGTTTCTTTATTACATTAAACAAATCGCAACATTTCATAAAAAAAACAAAAACTGGATATAAAATCAATAGAACTGTTGCACACAATTCATTTATACATTATGAGATTCAATGAAAATTGTTCAAATTATTTTTATTAAGGGATACAAGAGTGAGTAGAAATATATAATTCACAACGCACCGACAATTATTGTCGAAATAACAACAAATCTTATAAAACGCACTACAGAATTTGATATACATAAATATGGTATCACTCAGTTCGGCCGCGGTCTTAAGAGTTGCGAGCTCTAAGCGCGCCGATCTATTGCGATAAGGAACAGCGCCATAATTGCCTAGGGGGTGGAGTTAGCTAGGATGATGAATGCGTAGTCCCGCGAGTTTGGATTTAAAAACACGTGAATATGCGAATTACGTGAATAAATTATTTACTTCAGGTATAAAAAATGCATACAAACTATGGTTAATAAAGTTTTACGAATTATCAGTAGAAATTAATATGAATGTTATTTTCGGGGCTATAATTTTTTGAAATACGTACGAATTATGTGAAAATACGAAATATGGGCATACAAATTAACAGAGTTTTACTGTATACCTTAATGGTACCTTAAAGTAAATATTGAATAAAGTAAAACAATCCCTGATCCCTGATATATATGATCTGAGTTAAAGTGTTGTAAAATAAAGAAAAGTGCAAATAAAGGGTAATATTACTTTATAAAAACATGAGAAATACTATTGAAAATCTATATATTAACTATTATTTTTGATTTAATTTTCTCATGGTTAACGGCAATTCCCAAGATAAAAATAAAATAAAAGTGTAAAAAATATTACAAAGACAATTCATTTAGATGGTGCATTATATGTTCAGTAGAGAAGGGTTAAGATAGTAAGGACTTACTAAGATCATTAAGCCTAGCTTGTGTAGGTGAAATCCAGCCATTATCATTTTTCTTCGCATTCAGATATTGATACTGATCTAGAAGTCTTTTCGGTTGAGTACCACTTTTCGGAGTGATTGGTTCGTAATCACCAATGTTGTTGGAGGAAGGAGACATCAGATTGTATAACTCTCTACTGGTATCAGATGACGTCAAAGCGTTGCTTGAATGTCTTTCTATTGAGGAAGAAAGATCTTCGGGAATGTTTGATTTTATCTGAAGATTATTCTCTCTACCATTTGAAACATTTACAGATTTATTTTGAGCTTCGGATCTGATGGTTTCATTGATGGGTCTTAAATTGCTTTTCGGTTTGACATTTAAAACAGTATTGGTGCTCTTAATAGAGCTTTCGGTTAATCCACTACTCCCAGAGTTTGATTTTCCATAATTCTTCAATGTCGAAACAAAGCCAGAATTATTATCATCATTGGATGTTGCGAAGGAAGACAATCGACGAGATAAACCAGCATTCGGGGACTTCTTGGTTAGTGGAGACTTATTTTCCATATCGGAATCTAGCGGTTCTTTGTTCCTGTTGTGAGATAAATTTTTATTATTGCTTGCTGGCGTTTTTAAATCTTTGTCCAAAATCTCTTCTGCATGCTTCGTGCTATGGAAGATGTTCGACACGCAACCAAAGGAACTTTTATCAGGAAGAGTAGGACTAACATTTCCGTCACCTTGGTAAGGTGAATTTTCAATAGTAGAAATTTTATTTTTTATGTTTCTGTTGACAATTAAATTTGGATCCGGCTTGACAGTGATGAATTTTTGATTATCTGGTAACCTAGTTTTCTTTTTATTTAAAGCAAGAATATTATCCAAAAGAACTGATGGTCTTTCAGTTTCAAGTTTACCTAAAAGTAAAATAAATTATACGAAATTAAAGTTTAAATTACTTTGTTAATCATTTTTATTAATAAAAATTTTTGGAGAAATTATAATTTGTAAACATTCTAAAATGGTACTTTTGTCTATTATTAATACACCAATGAGAGACATATTCTCAAAATATTCAAAATAGGGTAGTTGTCATATTTTTTTAATATCTTAAAAATTAAAGTAAAATCGGAAGATATAAAATTATGTGCAAAAAAGTGTAATAGTCTCGGTTGTAACCAAAAATATCTCTCTACCAAAAAAAATTTGATAATTTGACACGAAGCACCCACTTGCTTACGTCAAGAGCAAAATGATTAATATGACTATACGAATAATCCACAATAAAAATTATTAAATATAAATAATTAAATTGTATTCTTATTAACATACCTACAAACTGCCTGATCTGTGAGAGGCTAAAGGGGCTGCTACTAATGGATTCATTAACGCTGATTGTATTTGTAAGATCTCGACACACATTAGAGTCCTTAGCCGGTAGATGATATACATTATTGATATTTGTCAACACCGCCATGTCAATATGCGACTCTTGATCATTATTTCTGTAGTCTGACACTCCCGAGTCATCGCTTAAAGTAAGGAATGGCAACTCTTTGGCAGGAGCACTAGATTTTCTATGCGTTTCCCCCACTTTGCTTGAAACTTGAGACACTTTCCTTTGAATTGCCGGTGTGGAAAGAGTTTCTTCCGCTGTAAATGTTGCGAGACAAGAAAATAACAAAGGCACAATAATTTATGAACACAAATGATAAATGTAATTTTAACAACATTTGAATATGTCCAATTACCGGATTTTCACCTACAAAGGCACTGTTATTAAACAAATAATAGATATCTCATAGAGAGGAAGCTATTTTTTATTATATTCAATGAAAATACACATATGGAAATATAGGGAATTTCAGGGCCTACAATCTGTCTTCGGCTGGCTTAAGTGATCACTTTATATAAATATAACGTTCACCATTCTCATCCAATCTCCACATCTATCAAATTTTTTAATGTTGTATATATCTTAATATGTGGAAACATTTTGAGTACCAATACACTATCGCCATCTATGGACCAAATTTGATAATTCATTTCCTGAAACAGCACATATGTCACAATGAGAATCTAATTATTTTTTTGAAATTATTTAAAGCAATATTCTTTATCTGTAAAATCACTTAAGTCAGCCGAAGACAGGTCGTAAGCCCTGTAATTGCCCATACTTCCATATATTTCCATTGAATATAATAAAAAAAAATAGTTTTGTCTCTATGAGATATCTATTCTTTGTTTAATGTAATTTTACATTAGCAAATATTATAGAAATACCTGGGTCAAACAAGGGTGGATGAGGTTCAGTTTTCTCAGGGCTGGGTGCCGTCAATATGCGATTAATATTTTCGCTTCTCCTTTTAAAGTAATTACCAACTGATACCTTACTCATGTTGTTAGTTATGTCTGATCTGTAAGTGAGAAAATTAATACAAATAATGTTTTGGATTTGAAATGACGGCAGATTGATATTGCCAATGTATGAGCAGTAACAGTAACATTCTGTTATTACATTACAATTACTGATAACAGTAACGGTATAAGTAATTTATTTTTGTCAATATATAAGAAATGGTCTACTGATTTTGTTCAATCTATATCAATAACTTATAATAAAAAAAAGACTAAAAAGAGAACACTCATGTTACAATACATTATGATTGACCAGTGAACCTGTACCGAAACACAGGAAAAAAAATAACCTGATATATTTTAAAATTTTGTTTAATTTTTTTAATATGGAGTGACAGATATGTTCATAATATTTTATGGGTGGATGGTAAAATTATGAGTAGAAAATGTTCAAGGAATATATGCCTAATCTTAACCATGTCAGATATATAAGCATTTAAAAAAAATTGTATGCTATTATTTGAATTAATTAATATTTTATTGATTCCAAATTATATATTGAATACAAAAAATCAAAGGCCATCGAATATCAACTGGCCAGACTATTTTTTGTTAGAAAATGTAGGGTCTGAAGCAAAGATATAGATTAATAATGGATAAATTTTGCAAATATTTATTTCGACCTCCGTAGACATAATTAACATGATTTTATAAAAACTTCAAACAATAATATTTTCTGTAACGGTTAAGAATTTGCACATATTCCTTTGTGCCCAGAAGAAAACAATTGAGCAATCAACATTACTATAACAGCAGTTGACCTCAGATCTGTCATACATAGGTGATTCCTGCTTGACATAGGAATGTGTTCCCAGCCGATCTGCATTAATCCACAAAATGCGAAAAAATAAATACATAAATGTATATTATGTAATTTTTATTAAAAGCTAGATTGCAACGAAATGTTGCACTGACTGTGGGAAGGTTGGTTGTGTTCTGGTGAAAATTATTTTCATCCAAACTTGTTTATTCTCATCGGGGAGAAGCCACCGAGAGCAAGAAACAACACAGAATACGAAAGGTTATGGAAAAACGAGGCACGGTTAGTGAAAGGTGAGAGTTGGGATGTGCATCTGCAGTCCGATCGGTTCGGGTACTGCTGCATGTGTTGGTGCACATCTGTGGTGCACGTGTGTCATGCCCGCCGGGCGGCGCAGTCCGGCCTTCCTCGAACGTTTCCGCTTTGTACGCGTGGGATGGTGCAATACCAAAAAATGACAGAACGAGAAACATCTGGACTATGCGCGCGAGTCGCCGCATGACTATATAATTTTTTTCTAGCAAAACGTGCCTCATAATATGGAGGAATTACCAACTTCATAATATACTCGGGGAAATATCAATATGGTCATTAGATAGAGAATTGAACCTGGCACGGAATCAGGATATCACATATGTGCAAACTAACAAGTATTGAAATAATGATTACTTAGGAAGGAACACAGAAATGTAGAGAAAGAAAAAGAGGAATATTATATTAGTAATATTAAAAAACTCACCTCAAACTCTGAAAATCATCAGTTTCATTGAATTGAGACCCAAATTTTTTAGAGGAATTTTTATCTGAATCGATTGTTGTGGACTGAGGATGAACAGGTAAATCACCGTTTTCTCTCATCCAAGAAAGCTCTTCCTTTGAGAAATCCAACTTTAAAAAATACAAAATATTTATATGCCTTAATATGTTTACGATAAAATTATGTGTGATATAGTATATTTTTTAATATTTTTTTATTAACCTTATTTGCCGGTATGAACATTGAATCTCTCATGTCCGATGTATTGCATTTCTGAGTACCGAAATCTTGAGGACTATAGCCCCAAGAATCCTTGCACTTACTCAAATCCCTGCTGCTAGCTAAACTCTGCTTATAAGACTCCAGTGACATTCGAATATTTGCCACAGTCGGGTCATTGCTGGTTTTCAAAATTTCATCAACCGCTTGACTTTGTATTTTCGCATCCCGCAAAATATCTTCTACGCATACAGACTTTTTTGAAAGACCAGAAGAACTTGCCGAGTATGAAGGATCAGATTTGTCATATGGATTGGAGTTTTCTTTAGAATCCTCTCGGAGTGGTTGAAGATATGTTGATCTTCCAGTCATCTCGTGTGGATTGAAGGAAAACTGTAATAGTGAAACTGGTATTTGAAAAATAGAACAAATTGTGAAGCAACAAACTTGATGACTTATATGTATATGCGCCAAGTTTGCCTCATTATAATATGATATATATATATATATATACAGTAGAACCCCACTATTTGTACGCAATGTATTCCGAGAGTCTGTTCGAAATGTGATTTGTACGAATGGTCAATCAATTTTTCATTTTTGTTACTTTTCTTTTAGGTTCAGTTAAATCATAAATTTTTTTGGATCCATGATTATAGTTATTTTCAATTTAAAGAGCCAACGACCAAGAGACCCAGACACAGATTCCGGGGAAAAGCGAATGCTCAGTCGAATTTTATTAAAAAAAGTTGGTTGAATACCGAGTTATACTCTTCGGTTCTCCAGATAAGATATCAGATTGTGTATATTATATTGTTGTACGGTGTACAGTAGTAATAAATATATTAACTATCTCGACGTTGAACTCTTATTTTTACTACCAACATCTCACCGAAACTTCAGGGAATCTGTAAGATTATTGCCGTGGCATAGACGATATAAAGGACAATACAGTGTCGTGGCCAATTGCATTACAATTATTGAAAGTGTTATATTACAAAAATACAGTATATAACAATTTCTAAGTATTTTAACATTCAAATTTTAATAAACCAGATCATTAACATAATTGTGAACAGTTTGTTCACAAGTCTGTGTGAACAATCACACTCATCCTCAGGCAGATTGTAATGATATTTTTACAGAAAAATCTATAATCTTCTGAAGACTAACCACACATCAACACAACAGCTACAATAATAACAGAGCAGAAGCCTTTCTGACAGTAGAAAATAAATTGTGAATAAATGTTGACTGATTTTCTTAAAACCATTTAAATGTTGCCATTTTACTTAATTGCTCGAAATCACTAAATTTATTTATTGTAACATAGCATCTTCATCTTCAATTAAAAATGGAGAGAAAAAACTACTAACCGATTTCATGTCATTTGTAGTTCTATTTCGTATTTGACTAATATTGTCATCCAAACCTAATTTCAAAAAGAAAATAATTATTAGTTTCTTCAATTAATCAATTCTTTAAAAAAATAATGAAAATATAAGTATTAACACAATGTGTGTATAGTACAAAGTTTAGTTGTAAAAATTAAAATAAAATATAAGTAACTTATTAAGTGTGAAACAGAAGGCTATTTGAATTATTATTTACAAGCAAAAAATAAAATTCAGCCTTTAGCAAACCATTAACTTTTACGCATTATAGTATGCAGTGTTAATAAATAATATATTGTGATATGAATAGTTTATCTCAACTAGTTTATTAAAATTAATGTGTATTGAATAATTTTAAAAAAATGTAATTACAAGAAAAAAATAAGTCTACATCACAATGAATAATTACAAACCTTTGTACTTATCAATGTCTAAAATACCCAATGAAGATTCAATGCTGGCTGCTGTGACACTTACACCAAAATTTCTATTTAATAATTCTTCATTGTATGCATAATACGGATCCACCAAACTAAAAAGAGCAATGTAAAGATTTTAATAAAACACAAGGTACATACATAGCATAGTCAAAATGAAGAAATATACATTTTTAAATGAAGAAAAATATGGAACCAATAAAAAATAAAGATGAGAATAATAACTAAAGGACTCTGAATTTTGATAGCAAATTTAAAGTGCACCTAAAGAATAGCAATGATTGATTATAGGAGCCACAAAATTATTACGAATTCATATAATTTTTTTGAAAGAAGTTTAAAGTTGTTCAAGTTGGTCAATCCTGGTGTGCATGATAGCACATATATCAGACAATCCAGATTAAATGTGTATCAAGCCACATTCAGTACGAGAGCTCAGACACCAATTCAATCATTGATTTGTAAACAAACATAAGAGTAGGAACCAATATTGAGAACTACACTACTCAAATACTGTTAAATATAATAAAAAACAAAGTTAAAATCATTAGTACATGCTTAGTTCAAACGAAATCTAAAAGCAATATCCTTGAGATCAATACACATTTATGTATGTTGTAAGCCGCATTAACCACACCTTTCACGGCCTCGTTTTTCTATTGTGGATGAGGCCTTTGGTCGGGGAGTTTGTTCTAATGTCTCATTCAAATGTTGCTCTCTCATCAAGTTGACTATCTCCACTGACCTACGAGTGGTATTGGGGATTTCTAGTATGTTCCATTTGTTTTCCATGTTGCATCTGTTATTCTGAAAATACCATACAAATGGTGCTGTATTAATATTTACTAATTTAGAAAACTAAATCAATAAATTTTCGTCACTGTGAATTAAAAAATATACATATATTAGTAATGTTTTTGCATTTAGTATTATTTTCATATTACATGAGATAGCTATTATTGCATATAATTTTTTTTTTAATTACTTCAATATTTTTTACCAAGGAATATGTTTTATTTTGATGATCTATTTACAACATTACCAATGTACAAAAAAAAATGTTTTGTTTAAAATATTATCCAACAGATCCTATTTATTTTAGGAGTAATCTTAAAATAAGCCACATTATTTATTGTTCAGAAAATACTATTAAACAAACTATCTGAGATAACATTGCATGTGAATATACTGAATAAGTATATCTTAAAAAATATTTATTTCAGTTTTCAATAATAAAAATACGGAACGGTGCAGTTTTTGATTCCCCTGAAAATTATAGTTACTTAACAAATGGAATACTATCAAATAACCTTTTGATTATACGCAATAATGTTGGTATTTTTTATCTAAAGGATCCTAGAGTTTAAGAGAATGTAGGTATGAAAGTCGTTAATTAAAACTCAAAACATTTATGAAGAAATCATTAAATTACATTAATGTAGGTTATCAAACACAGTAATTTCAAATAATGTGTGTGTATTAATTACGACGTCATATTATGTGAAAGGCATTTTACGAAAAAAACAATATTATGAAGCAGAAAGGACATACCGATCGTCTCTTCTACTGCAGATATATAACAAAGCAAATTTATGACACAAGTTACAACTGATGAAAAATAAGTCTAACGCGTAGATTTAATAATAATAAAATATCAATAGTAACTCAAACACATCAATAGAATGTTTTAAACAAGATATGGATAGCGTAAACTGACACTGAAAACTACTGTCAAAAACTTTCAAATATTCAAAGAAAACCGTTCTTTTCGAACGGAAGCATTGGAATCTGGAAACCATAGATAAAGGAGTTTAATTGGGAATGGGCACAAAGAGCAACAAAATTTGGTTCAGGCAATGGGAAAGTAAGATGTCCAAAGGGAGGATATTTTCTTCGAGATCTTATTATAAGAGTACAACTGAGCAAATTTGGGAACGGTTGGCTATTAATTTAATACTCATTTTTATTGTGAAGAAGCGTTGTGGTGGCTAGATGCCATTGTTTTACGCAGGATCTTAAAGAGTAACTATGCTATATTTGGTACATATCAGTCAAAAGGTGTAAAATTGAATAGAGAACAGACAGACATTAAATTATATATACATATATAGTGATATACACATATCATTGTTGTGTGCTGCCGTCGTTAAGATCGAATCAAGAACGACAGCGTAAGCCGACTTGGGAAACAGGTCAGCAAACACAACTCCCGCGAGCGTATATAATCATCGTTGCATAAAGATACCCCCATCACGCTCCGAAAATCTCCATCGCACGGTAGAGAGCGATACATGTGGTGAAACATTGCCCTGACGATCGACAAGGCGCTAAAATGAAACCAACCCCGGTTGACGATCTTCTCTAAGTCCCTCTCTTTATTCGAAATATGTCCGCTATTGCGGCCATTGATGCCACACCAAATTGCTCAGACCGTCGCTCAGCCAAGTAAAATATCGTTTTCAAGGCCATCCGGCCACTGTCGTATCCATTGAGCTCATCCTGACGCCAACCCCCGGCTAACTACGTTCTCCATATCTCTCTCTCTTTAATAAAAGCTCCGCGCTGCTGACCTTTGTATGGACAGACGAGGCTGCCGCCATTTCGGAATTAATTCTGAGGATCGCTGCTCGCGCCAAAACACCTGGCCTTCTCTCTGGCCATCGCCGAGCCGCCTATCGAAAAGTCTGCCGCCGACGACTGCTGATCGCTGCGCCACAAGCCGCGGCCTAATCGTGCTACCTTTTTCGCTAGTCGCTCCACGGCACCCATTCTCAGGGCCGCCCAGCCGCTGCATTCGTCGCTCCGTTTCATCGCTCGTAAGCCTCCCTACTCACGGCGCCAAACGCGGCTGCTGCCGCTTCGATTCCTGTGTTCTTTTACCAGTGTATTGTTTTGCTGCTGAGCTTCCATGGAGTGATATTTTTCTATAATAAATTTTGCTGCCATTTCCACTGTCTTCCACTAAACTGAAAGACAATGGAAATGGTGTTTGGTTTATCAAAATATATTGATAAACAAAAAGGCATCTTTTTTGATAAATCTCAGTAATAAAGAATTGTGAGATGTTTGCCTTAGTTTTTTTTGGATGGATGGATAGGTAGGGCGAGTGAAATACAGTCTGCGAAATAAATTCATATTTATTTTAGTCAAGCAAAGGATGGCTACACAAATCAGAGGGAAGCACAATATTGGCGAATTGCATATCTCTAATCAACAGACACGATTCTAAATTTATATCGTAAAAACGATAGCTACAAAAACGGTGTCCGTTGACAACTAAAAGCATTTTATGATTTTACAATATAAAGGCATACAGAATCTTTCTACTGAGTGGTTAATATGACAGGATATTATTAAAGAATTAAATATATGTATTATTAAATTTATTCAAATATTGTACATTTTTTGTATACTGACTTATGTATAAGTGCAATGGTTTCAGAATATTTTGTACTATTTCAATTTCCTCCCATTATCAAGTTATTAAGAGTACCCTATGGAAATTAATGCTTTTTTTATTTAGATTACAAAAATACTAGTTACATTTCTCTTTTGTATTCTTTGTTTTGTGTATAATATTTTTTAAGCATAGCAAACCAATTGAATCAGTAATTATATTATAATTTTCTTTGTCCACAAAATTGTGATAAAAATATGGATTTATAATATCGATTCAATACATCTTAACTTAGAATTATTCTTTTGTAGTTTTACTATATATGTATATCACACAAGTATATAAAATTTGTCCAAAAAATTAATTTTCTCATTATACGACATTTCATTATAAATACATACAGTAAGTTTAATTTAAAATTAAAAAATGTCTGAAATTATGTATGTTTTAAGTGAAATAAGATATTGTATATTGTTACTTGTGTACCTGAAGTGGAATGTCATTATTTCATTTGAAACAGCCATAACTATTACATTGCTGTATTTCTATTGACCATACTCCTAAACTACTTGCGGCCATGGGCTGACACATAAATACACTTCACCGAACATCGTCACCCGATGCCCATCGGATATCATCATAACTCACAGCCTTTTGTCTACAATACAAAGACCCTTTGGCATACAAACTCGAAACATCCGCAGTTAAACTACTATTATTTAATTTATATTGTAATGTAAAATACTATGCTTCTTAATTCATAATTATTACTCTTGTCGTAAATATAATACTATTTTAAAAAAGTGCTAAAAGAACACTAATTATTAATAAATAAACCTTACTGTTATTTATCAAATTAAATATATCTTTGATTATTTCCTTATCTTAACACTATATTAAAAACTTTTCATGTGGTTTCTTTTCAATCTGTATTTGGATATTTACAATACAACTGGAAAAAATACAGAACACACGATACACATGTCTATATTAAATTAAAAAATAAAGTTTCAATAAATAGATGACTAGGACCTTTCAGGAATTTTAAAATTAAATTATTGCTTTAAAAGCTTAGTGAGTTAGTCTAACAGGTGAATCGTACAAATGAGAAAAAATAAACTAAAGTAACAGGTACAACTTACGTTAGAAAAATAACTTTAAATAAATCACAACCATAAAATTCAAAAATCATAATGTCTAATCCAACATTCTCACATTTTAATCAGCAGCAAACACTCCAGTAGATGAGTCGCAAGACAATCACAAATCATCAAGAATAATACTCAATTTATACCTATGTATAAGAACAATCAAAACTACACTGAACCTGTCACACTCGGTGCAGTCAAGCAATTTATCTTGTTGATATCCCATTGTTAACAAAAGATTTGAAATCTCTAAAGCATTGACGGAAAACAGGCATGCTTGCCTCTTCTACCAGTATTTTAATATAAAGTGGTCCGAGGATTTACATCATTTATTTGCTTCTGCTCCAGTATAGGGCTAGGAAATTTGACCACACTTCACACTTCATAATTTTTCCTTAATGGTCATGTGTAACAATTTCTTGAAACATGCGTTTCCTCCTTACAATCTGGAGTTTATAAAGACACAGATTAAACACTGTCCTGGCCTTCTTCTATACTGGTAATTTTTATGATTTTAGAATTTACACTACATACTTTGTAAAGACATTTTTAGCAATCAAAATTTTTGTAACTTAGAAACTCTTCATGTTTATGAAATATGTAAAACTAACGCTTCACAGGCGAAACATAATTTTAAATGTGTCCATGCAGACGTGCTCTAGAACATTTAAATGACAAAATCATATAAATAAATAATAAATTAGGTACTATTGATATTTAGATAAATTGCCATTTGTGCTTGCATCAAATAATTATGTACTTATTAAATCTAAAACATCTGCTAATAACAAATATTTTTCCAATATATAGATTACTGAAATAAATACATATTCTAATACAAACAACTAAACTTATTTTTTATTATGAAATATTTTTATTTGCTCTGAGGTATTCCAATGTAAAGGTTAATTTATTATTTGTACTGTTGTTACGCTAAAGTAACAATTAAAAGTAGACCCTTTCAAACCAGTCGGTGACTATGACAAATTTTGTTAAACAAAACGCACTCAAAGGTGACAATCATACAGATTCATAAACATTGGACACACCCATATTATTTGTTTTAATCATTCAGCATTCGTAACTATACCTAATATATTTTGTCAAGTTTTTAACTTGTTAACAATAAGTTTTGAATAAACTCTCGCATATCTACTTTTACCAAACTATTTATGTCATTTCTCATAAAATTTGTGCATCGGTGTGTTTGAAATACATATCAACAATTTGCTAGCAAACACAAACACTGCTACACAAAAAAGTAATTTTATTAAATCTTTTTTTTTAAGTACCACAACAACATAATATTTAGTTTTTTGTTTCTTTACAATTTAACCATGTGAAAAATACTAATGAAGATTTCTCAATTAACTTTAGTATGATTTTAATAAATTAAGTCCTTATTTGAAGTTAACTTACGTCGACTACAGATGTTAAAATTGCTTTCTTGTACATACATATTATGGTATTCCATATACACACACTATAAATTTCACGAATTATTTTATACATTATACTCTTTTCAAATCAGTTTTGAAAACTTCATTTTCTTCAACTCTTGGAGAATTTTACGGTTGTTCTGAACACATCTGGTAATAAAAACAAGTTCCTTAAATCCATTCGCTGAACTGACAAGATGGTTTAAAAAAATTATACAGTCCAAGCTGCAAATGTCAAATGTTTCAAATCAAGGTTCTTCTTACAAAAATATATAATTTGTGATATAATTTAAAAAATGAAAAAAATGAAAAAACTTTGTACCACACACAATGAAGTTTAAGTTCATTTTTATCATGACTATAATTTCAAGAGGTGCAGTCCTTATCATCAATTGATAGGAAGGACTGCACCTCACACTGCACTCAAACCTATAGTCATTATAAAAATAATACAAGATATAATGTTCAATAATAATAACAATAAAAATGATAATCATGTTACACCACAATGTAACTTTCCTTGATGACATTAAAATGTTTTGTTTTTTAACTGATAAATTATTCTTTAAAATGGCAGATAAATTTCAAATTCAAGGCAGATAAATTCCAAATATAATAATTTTTGAGTATACAAATAGTAGTATGTACGTACCTACTAGTAGTGAATGTTACCATAAGAACCTCGGAATCATTGTCAGCACACTTATAAAATATCTCAACATTTCTACCGCCCTAAAGAAATGAAAACTACGCTAAACTATTACAATTTTCTTTATCGACCATACCGAACATTAAGCACCTAATTGCAGACCATAATGTACCTTACACTACAAATACAAGTGAGCCATCGCAATCAATGTACAAATGGTGTTGAATTTTAAACAACTTCATTCATAATTTTTTTATAATAAAAAAAACCCTATCCAAACAAAAGTTACAAGCAGATTGTATACAACGAGGGTTACATTTGTATAGATTAACCCAAGGTTGAAGATGGAATTTTAATTTTATATTTTCTCAAGTATAATTAAACAATCAAATAAAAAAACATTCAGAAATAATATGAAATATCCCATGACTTAGTAACATGTACGTTTGTTGATATATGAGGTTAGAATGCGTGCACCAATTATTTTCAAAAAGCACTGTGGTGTCTGACGAAAATTCACACTCAAGTGTTAGTTTTAGGTGAAAATACATCACAGCAAATTTTATAACATACATACACACAATTGATTGTCTCAAATCTTTGATGTTAAATTTAATATGAGGATTAGATCGAGATGTCTTTCCTGGAATCAGTTATTTTCAAATATATTGACCAATATGAATTTAAGAGTAGAACATAATAATTATGCATTAAAAATTTCGATTTTAGCTTATCATTGGTAGACAGTGTTCCCTCTAAGCTGTGTGACTGCGTACCTCATGAAATGTTGCCGCGCACAACATAGAGTTCTCAGCACATCATTATGACTAAATAAATAAACATTAAAACGCCTCTTCACAAAAAATAAATAAATTGGTTTCAAGTATTTTATCTTAACCCTGGACCATAAAGCATCTGTGCACTTTGGACATCATTTCTAAATATTTTAAGGGTACGGTACATAATAAGATCTACTGTTTACTTTATAAGTAAGTAAAAATAAAAACCACCCCCAAAACATTAATTACAGACCGTGAATTTGAAAAAAATTATTTGGTCTAGTAAATTAGCTCATAGTGAAAAAAAAACAGTTAAAACTTTATCACGCAGAATTGTTTTATTTCGAACAGTAAGTAAAGAAGTTAAAGGGAACATTGTCAGTAAATATCTATTAAAATTCAAATAAGGAATGTAACATAAATGCTTGATTTTACTTTACTCGGATTGCACTTTTGGTATCAGAAGCAATTATTATTTTTATGACCATTGTGGGTTTGGTTTATGTTCAGTTATGATACTTTAGAAGAAAACTAAAATGAAGTAAATTTTACATGTTAACTTTGAAAGTCAGTTTACTTTGCTGCTATAGATGAAATGATTGATTGGCAAATTCTTTTTGTATTCTCGATGGTGTGCAATATCAAAGTAAAATGACGTTTTGTGTTAAGTGTTGTTGAACTAACGTAGCGAAACGTTAAGAACTATTGGCGGCCATTAAGCCTCTTCAAATGTAATAAAATTTTACGTTAGACTATCTTTCGAATTCAAACACGCTTTTAGGCCTGTTCGAGATTAGAATGCATCCTTAGCGGCCGACACAAAGGCGAGGAAGTCAATAGGTTTTGTCTGCGCCGCGAGGGGCGCAGGGGGCAAGGGTCAGGGGGGCGGCGGTGCGGGGGCGGGTACTGCCAGAGACAGGAGCGTGCCCCCACCGCTGCTCCCCCCCTGCTGACTGAGCTCCGCCTTAACACGCCGGGCAATGTGAGACCTTGTATGCTTGCGGAGATGATCTTTCCGATAAAAACCTGAATTAATTGATAAAATACTTATAAATATATATATACTTAAAAAACACTTATAAACATGGAAAATGTGATATTAATTTTTTTTATACAATGAGTAAATATTGTATTAACATTTGTCTGATTTTCCTTAGATAATGAAAGAGAAGTCTAAAGTTTTATTTTCTGTTCAAATAGAATAACAAATTAAATGCATTATAAATGTACGCTGTTGTTAAAAGAAATATTCAGAATGTTTCAATCTTATTTAGAAATTAATAAAATATCAGTAATTGACAAGAATTGATCTAAAACATTTGTATTTACTTAAAAACACCTTGAGTCAAAATCGATACAAGCATTAAAAAATCATCAAGGTTGTCTCTTCTTAAATACAGTATCCAACAGATTAATTGAAACAAGATAAAAAATTTTGGAAAATCTTTTATTTGCCATTGTTTTTTAAAATTATAACTAAATATTACAAATGAATACTTAATATGACATTCTTTGGCCTCAAGCAAAGATTTTATCCTTCTTGGCATTGATTCAATGAGGTTTTGGCATGTGGTCGCCATTTTTTCATCTCGAAACCATACCTCAATTATGGACGAAATTAACTTTTTCACCGTAGTGCAATCAAGTTTGGAGAGCCGATTCTTACAGATTGCCCATAAATTTTCTATCAGGTTTATCTCTGGCGAATTTCCTGGCCAGTCCGGCACGGTAATTTGTCTCTCTGAGAAAATTTCACAATTTTTTTAGATGTGTGGCAAGGGGCTAGATCCTGCTGAAATATCCTTTCGCCATTCGGCCATAGCTTTTGCATCTCTGGTAGCATCCTTTCTAGTAGCATTGGCTGATACTTGTCACTATTCAACATACCAGTTACTGGAACAAGTGACCCTGGTTCATAATAGGAGAAACACCCCCAGAACACTTTCTCGAGAGGGTGTTTGGCGGTTTGAATAATGTGAGAAGAGTTGAAATTTTCATTTCCTCTGCGAATGAAGTAGAATTGCTGGCCTTGTACGATGAAATGACTCTTATCTCTTTCAATCTTATATCGTCCAATGCGCATATTTTTTGCCCATGTCAGTCTCTTTGCCTTCATTGCCATAGTCAGGAGTTGTTTCTTGACAGGCTTCCTAGCTGGTTTTCTCGCTTCCAGGAGTCTTCGACGAACAGTCATTGGAGTTACATTTACTCCAGTGCTTGCCAATTCTCATGCAAGGTCCACAGCGGTTTTACAGCAGTCATTTCGACTAGAATTCAGTAATCACTGGTCATCTCGTTTACTTGTCTTTCTTTTTGCACCGCATTTTCCCATTCTCTTCACTGAAATATCCCCTGACTCCTCATAGCGTTTAATGATTGTATTGTGTTTATTCTACTGTCGCCTAACTACTCCAACCTCTTGTGTAATGTCTCTTTGAGTTTTAGTTGTACGCTTGGACGTTGTCACTATCATTGTCCGCTTAATCATGGATACATCCATCTTTAATGGTACCATCGAAATGCCAAAATTTAACAACATTCATAAAAATAATGGAAACAAAGGAAAGAAATACCTTAACCAATCTCAAAACTGTTGACATATCCTACGAGATATGCCAATATGAAATAAACGTCAAAATGGCGACATTGTTACCATAACAATCAAAGAAATTGTTACCAAAGTTATAAAAACAAAAAAAATTGTTTCAATTAATCTGTTTGATACTGTAAGTAAATACAGATAAAAAATTATACCAATCTATTTTCATACATTGTTGTATTATTAAAAAGCGAGTCCTGTATTACCTTTTCCGCATTCCTGACATATGTGTCTCTTCTCCCCTGAGTGGATGACAAAGTGTAGCGTGAGTTGTTCCTTTCGCTTGAAGGCCTTGAGACAGACAGAACAAACATACGGACGCTCTGGATTGTGTGATTGTTTATGTCTCGTGAGGTGATCTTTACGCTTCAAGGCAGCGTTACATATGTCACAGATAAACCTGAAAGCGTCCATGTAAATTAACATTACTACCAACTAAAACTAATGTAATAAATCTAAACTTTTTAAAATGTCATACATACATAAATCCAGAAAATATTGTAGAATATTGGAACGTCCGCTATACAATAAAAGCGATAAACAACATAGATACCTCCTTTCCATTGTATGTCCCACAAGGTGCTGCTCCAGCATCCCCCTCTCTGGATATGCCATGTGGCACTCAGGACAGCAGTAGAGAGTACTGCCATCAAGTGCAGTGGTCAGGCGGATCTCTCCGGGTTTGGGTCTTGGTTTCTTCTCCTTTGGTGGTTTCTTTTTTTTTTTCTTCTTGTTGGATGGCACACCGGATGGAGTGGGAGTGCCCGACTGGTTGAGGCCAAGGGAAGACGACTGGACTACAACGCTGCCTATGCTGTTTGTTGACATCTGTAAGAAAGTATTATTTAATAATAGGGGTAAATAGACAATGTAGCCTCAATTTATTTATGTCAGCTGGCTTATAAACGGCATAGTCGAATACAACTCAACCTCATAGATGGCGCCACTAGCACTCGCAACTGTTCTACGAAAGCCAGCACCCAAACTTGCTTGACCCCAAGAATTCAAGTGGGAACATGTACAAAAATGGTAGTACTAACATTAACATATTATATACGAAAGGTTACCACTTTCTTTTAAATACTATGGGCAACCGCAGTCAAGTATGTGTAATCAGATGTTCAGATATCTTTGGATCATCAAATGTAAGAGAGATCATCACTGCTCAGTCGAGGACCCTGAAGGTACTTAGCCAGTAAGAGACAACAGTCTAACCTACCACCCATAGAGGAACCTGGAGTTGCACCATGTCCAGAGGAAGCTGCCTATGACCCGCCGCTTCGAAGCGAGGGTATCTGCAGAGCTCTCACCTCCATAATATAGAACGAGAGGAGCCCGGAACAACAACTTGGAGTTAGCCTGAAGAAGTAGTGTACAGTAATGATTGTGTTCAACGTTATTTATACCCACCCCGCTGGACTTTAATAACGAGTAAAGAATCCCTTCAGTTTATTAACACTTGTTACAACTGTAGATAATTTTGACTGATGTCAAACTCCCAATAATATAATTACACTTCCCAACAAAAAAAAACATTTTTTTGGTATCCTAGAAATTGGAACTGACCTTATATGCATTTGGATTACCTATTCAAAAATGGCATTAGATTTCCTATATCAGCTCTAGTTTTATAGCATGCTCACTTTTCATCTAGTATACTCGATTGACAATTAGATACAGACTTTCTCAATATTTTCTCCTTGGACATCAAAGTGGTCACATAAAATATCCGTATTTTTTTTTTTTATATATTTTAGTTGCTTTTATTTTTCATTCCTTGCTTTTTGTTTACAAGGATTTTTTAACAAATATAAATACAAAATTTTAGCTTAAAGATATATCATAGACATAGTAATAAACAATGTAAAATAATGAATAAAGATTATCATAAACATAAAAGATATCGCAAACATTAAAGATAATAACAATTTTAAAAATACAATAAAAGAAAATATTTATAAGGGTAATAAGAAACAATAATAATTAATGAATAACAAAATATTATATAAACTTCAAATGTTTTTCACTTTCGCTTTCTACTTAAATTAATTTCTTTAATTGTTTGAACTATTTTTTTCATATACAACATAAACTTGGGTGTTATATCCTTATGGTTTATCAGTTTTGATACTTCGTCCAAGTTTATATTGTATCTGCGACATACTGCATCCATTTGATATCTTTCATAGCTGAAGAACGGGCATGTATTCAGTAGGTGTATTATATTCTGAGTGCTTGTATCATCGCATGGGCAGGTATCGTCATCAACCAGCTTGAAACGATGCAGGTAGCTGTTAAAGCATCCGTGTCTTGTCATTGCTTGAGTTAGTTTGATATATTTTATAAAACGATATAGCACTTTTAACATCAGGAAAAAATAGTTTTGTAGTGCTTCCTGTCGTTGATGAAATATATTGTTTGTTCCATTCTCCTATCATTCTTTCTTTGACGCTCATTTTGGTGAAGCTTAGCGGGAAAAAGTCATAATCGGGCTTCGTTTTCTTCAGAGTAGCCTCTTTAGCTTTGCTATCTGCAAGCTCGTTTCCAGGGATGCCTATATGTGCTTTAATCCATCCTATTTGCACATGTTGTTGTCTATGTAATAGTTCTGTTAGCTTTTCTCTAATTTCAAACACAATTGGGTTTAGAGCTTTAGTATCTTGGATTGCTGCTAGACAAGATTGGCATCGGTCAGAATAGTAATATTTTTCCAGCGGCTAGGTGGTTTACATATAACATACATTATTGCTTCTTTAATTGCAAACAATTCCGCTTGAAAAAAAGAGCAATAGTTTTCCAACTTAAATTTTCACCCTGGCAGCTCTGTCTTCTTCAAAAGGGACGAACGCAGCTCCCACTTTCCCTTCTAATAAGCTGCCATCCGTATATATTTTAACTTCAGAATCCAGATTTGCAGGTAGATTTTCTCCAAGTATTTTGCAGCTGTTATTATCAGCTGGGTGTGGTAGTTCAAAATATTCTTTTGATCCTTGATATTTCCTATCTTTCGGTAGGTTCATTAAATATTTCTTCTTTTTGACATGATATAGTTCAGCTATTTCTTTAATTTTTATATATCCAATGGAATTAAACCGCACAGAACTTGCGCTGATGTTAACGATATCGTCCTATACCCTTTACAACATCGTATGGCTATTTGCCTCTAAACTGTGTTTAGTTTTTTAATGTTGTATTTCTTACCTGCAGCTTCTGCCCAAACTGGTGCTGCGTATGTAATTAAAGATTCTATTGCTCCTACATAAATTTGTCTAATTACCATGGGAGATGCTACCCATGTAGGTTTTGCTGCCCGTATAATTTTGTTGGTCATTTTTGATGCTTTTTTACACGTTTCATCTACGTATTTGGTCCAATTTATATTTTTATCAATTATTACTCGCAGTAGTTTGAAGTCGTCGACAAATTTCAATATGTTCTGTCTCATTTTGATAGTTGGTGGTGGATCTTTTCTTCTCGTGATGTACATTGCTTTCGTTTTTTCTTCAGAGAAGTGCAGTTTCGCTTTAGATTCCCATTCTGTTATAACACTTATGGCGTTGTTCGATTTCTCTTCTAATTCATGAGAATTATCCCTTGTTATGATAAGAAACAAGTCATCTGCGAATTTCTACCCCTTCACCGAAATGTATTTGCAAGAAGTCATCGATGATCACATTCCAAAAACTTGGTCCGCACCCAGACCCCTGAATGCAACTCCTTAGTTTTTGTGCAATCAAAGTGCGTGATGGTGACTCGTCTATTATTCAAGTAGCTCATTACCATGCAATAAAGATTTCGTGGGCATTTCTTCTTCTTTAATTGCGATAACAGGAAAGGCCACCAGGCATTGTCAAATGCACCTTTTATATCAAGAGATATAGCGATGGTTAGTTTTTTGTTCCTATAAGCTCGTTTGATAGTCTCCAATGAAGCCATTAGAGCATCCTCTGTAGATTTTTGAGGGGTGAACCCAAACTGATTTTCGCTAAGTTGCTTATTTTTGTGTAGGTGCCAGTTACGCCAAAATATCCGTGTCACATTTGCCTGTGGGATAGTAGAGCTGAACATGAACACTGGGTCAAAAAAAAATGGCCTTTGAGAACAGATACAACTTTAGGAAAACAAAATATAATTAATAAAAATACCTTTAGCAATAAGTGAAACCCTCTTAATAAGTTCCCCTTTAACCCCAAAAGGCCCAGGACGACTATCGCCGTCCGAAAGAGAGATAGCGCGATAAACGGATAAATGTCAAACTATTTCGCGCTATACCATAGACAATAAACTTTGCACCACGTGACAGCGCGCGCAGTTGTCGGAAATTTTGCGTTGTCAGATTTCTTCTTTATTCAAATGACCGGATTTTCAGTATACTTGAACACGCCACTCACATCGATGACAAACGAATTGCACGTGCTAATACCAGAACTTACTAAAATACCAGAACTTTCCAAATGGAAAATATTTGTCAGGTACATTTGGATTCCAGCCGGTGCAGAGTATTATCAGGATTTATATATTTACAATTATACCCTTATTTCGTGATACTTATTTATTTGTAAGTGAGTAATTAAAGTGAATAAGATATTATTTTAATGTTATTAAGCGCATTTTACTATAAAAATACAGTGAGTGCTTCATTATAGACTATCTTGGCTATCGGCGCGAACAGTATTTCATAATATACATTTTTTCGTTTACAGTTATCGAATTTTCGAAAACTTTTAGATTTTTTTTTTTAACAAACATTTTTTTTACAAAATGGCGGAGTGGGACTTTTTCGCTAATGGAGATATTGCAGACTTCCTAGAAATTTCCGATATGCTTGTTACTACCGCAGAGTCCGATGATGAGCTGGATGAAAAGAACGACGTCGAGGATGATTATTTTGTGGTTCACATCTATGATAAAGAAGACCTTGCCAATACTGTTGATGAAAACCAGTCATCAACAAGTGCAGGGGGTTAGACTAGTATTTGAATGGGAGACAAATAATTGTTTCGATCCAAATATACATAAAATCTGAAGTCGTCCTTCCAAATAACAAATACAAAATAAATAATAAATTCCTATCCTGAACGCTAAGGCCTGGCAACACTCTACACTTTTATTTATTCATTTTTTTCATCTCAAAACCGTACGAAATCGCGATGGATACTTATAATAAAATAGAAGCCCTATGTTTGTTGTTTTTTTTAGTTATACCAACGTTTTCATGTTTTTTTCGTAAAAATAAAATTCAGAAAAAGCTAGTCTATGAATTTTGAATTATACGAATTTTGCCGCCAATTGGTGGTATCATGCTGTTTCACCTAGAGCTTTTTTGGGCAGCTAACAGGTTAATATGTTTTCTCGCCTAATAGATTACATTCTTCGGTTCCGAAAAAGTCCCATACAAATAACGTATTTTTTTAATGCTTAATACGTTTTCCAAATAATAATAATATTTACGAAATAAAGAGCATAAGAAATAAAAATATTTATGACAGAACTCAATTTATCCATACAAAAAACCCATGTAATACGTTTTTCGCAGAAGTAATTTAGTTTGACATTTCTAAAAATGAATGTGGTATTCGTTCAATGGGTGCAATAAAATTAACTCTTTAAATAGGTTTTGCCATGTATCATAAAAGTTTATCCATTTACAAAAACGGTAATATTTGAATAGTAAATAAAACAGTGCTCAAGCAAAATAAACCCCAAAAATTAACAAAACAGAACCCCAGCCGTTAAAGCATTATATTTATTTCATAACCTTTAATGCATAACATAATATGTATTATCTTTATGGTGAATCAGGTTTTAAAAAAACCTGATCACGCTGAAATAAACACATTATTATTATTATAAACAATACATTCAGCATGTACAATACCAGAGCCGCATTGGTATATTTCCACTAATATTCATAATTGCTTAAGAAGTAGAAAAACCCTTATAATAAATTCTTAGAATACAACAATTTACTTAACTTTTACGATGGCCCGCATTGAATTAGGCCTCATTTTAATAACAAAATATGTAGTGCATTAACATTTTTATTTTCATCTCTTTGCTCGTATTACCCTAATTATACTCTTCTGCCTGAATCTTAAATTTATTTCGGGAATTCCAAGTATCGAATTGCTTCGTCAAATTTGGAATTTATAATTGTATGAATAAATTGTGTAATCTTATTATGTATACTGAGTGTAACATCATATTTTAGGGGTAGATACATATATATTTAAAATATGAGTTGAAAATGTTCAAACTTCATGTGCCTAATCTCAATCATGGCAGTGATATAAGTGTTTAAAAAAAATCGTAGTCATGCGATTATTTTGATTAATTTAAATATTTTATTGATTCCAAATTATATATTAAATAGAAAAAATAACTAACGGGAACTTGTCAATTGAGGCAAGACTAGCGGCACACAAAGAAGTTCTGGTACTGACACCAATGTATGGAAGTGAGGCCTGTAGGGTCTGGCAGAAGAGAAAATAAAGTAGACTTAATGCAGTGGAAATGAGATTACTTAGGCGCATATGTGGCAGATCCATTTATGACATAGTAAAGAATGAAGAAAAAAGAAAGGAAAGAATTTAAATCTGACCTTAGTACAGTGAGCAAGATTAAGAAAGGTACTTAGGTAGTTTGGTCATATGGAACGGATGGATGAGGAGAGAATAGTTTGAAAGATATATGACGCAAGTATTGATAGCACCAGAAATAGAGGAAATCCATCCGCAGAAAACTTGGCACGACCAGATAAACTAGATACTGGAAGATAGTTCTGTTGGAAGCTTCAATAATCGATGAGCTTGTATAAGAAGGTGTATGCATGTGAATGAGGCGAGAATTGTGTTTCAGGACAGAAGAATGTGACGTTCTTTCCGCTCTGCCTACTCCCGCGGCGAAACGGCGTGATGGTATGTTAGTTACAAAAAAATTAAGGTCATCGAGCTTCGAGCTCATAAACTATTTTTTATTAGACGATTTACGGCCTGAGGCAATGATATATAATAATAATAATGGATCAATTTCGCAAATATTTATTTCGAAGTAAATTTATTTGAAGCTTAACATGATTTTGTAAAAATCTCACAATAGTATTTTCTGTAACGGTACAAAATTTGTACATACTCCTTGAACATTTTCGACTCGTAATTTAGTAGGTATTTACACATAAAATATTGTGGACCTGTATAGCAGTACTCAACCAACTAACCAACAATTTTAATGCAAATTGCTTAAATTTCTTCTTATAGTTATTACTTAGTCGTAATCTCAGCTACCTCCATACTTTTTACTTCAACTTTTTTTTGGAGTTTATGTATTTTACTTTTCAGGTACTTTTATGTTCCAAATGTACCAAAAAAAATTATTGATAATGTATTAGAAATATGCAATTTTACGTCACAATTATATTTAAAAATAAATAAATCTCTATATTGTTCTTTTTTTAAAATGTATCTACCCGTGTAATTATGAATGGCGATGAAAATTTAAATTCAGGTGTTATTTGTTAATAAATTTTAAACATACAGATATTATTTTTTCTTCAAAAAATATAAAGTACAAATCATTTTCTACATAATATTAATAAAATCACATGAGTATGAGTAAAGAATTAAAAAGCTGTATGTGCTATATATCCAAAACTAGAGTTGATAGAAACAATGTAATTAATGACACTTTTAAAATCAGCGGCCTAATCGTATTCAGGAATAGGCCAAGCTTTTTTGGCACTCAAATATGTGTTGGGCAGCGTTATTAATATAATATCATAGGTATTCTTATAAAATAGTGAGATATCAAATTTTTTATTATAATTTGAATTTGGCAACAAATGAAGCAAAAAGTGTCACGTGATATTTAATGATCTAAAATATGAGAAATTTAAAAAAAAATGCATGTAAAGACTCACCACATTGTTGAGTCCATTAACATTAGCTGCCGCTGTGATGAGGTTTACCGTATCATCCTTTTTGATGGAGTCAGCTGAGTATTTGAGGAAGTGGTGCAAGGAGAGAGGAAGGGTGGATGCAGGGAGGTGGGAGAGGTAATCAGCCACAGCAGAGCCAGGGGCAGCCAAGGATTGCCATGAAGCCGGCATGGCCATGCCACCTCCACCTGGTGAAAAAACTAAATAAATGTACTGTCCAAAGTCCCTGTGGTTTTAAAAACTTTAGAACAATAAACAATGACAATAATAACAAAAATGGCTGAATTGATTTGTCTCTGTTTGTTGAGTTGAATTTGGCTTTCGTCAATATTAAATCATTATCTAAAAATATATAAAATTACCTAAATTGTAAAAGTATGGACTCGTAAATGTCAAAATTCAAATTACAGATTGTCCTATTTATGAAAATTGAGAAGTTTAATTATATAAATTGGATGATAAATATGTAATTATTTCCCAGTGCTACTAGACTGTGATTTTATTTTTCATTTTATCATGTAATTTTCAATAGCTGGCAATTACTTTGATCAAATTTTGACCAATTTTGGTACTGCTAGATTTGCATCAAATAACATTTCCTTTGCGCGCTTCATGTGATCTTGAGTTCTCGCTCGAGTTCTTTTGCAGTTTAACATTTTAACAATATTTTCTTGTTCTTGCTCACACTCCTTATCTTCTTGTTCATCCACACCCTGTTTCTCTAATTGAAGGAGATGATTTTTGCTTAACTTTAATTGTTTGATCAGCCGCTTAAACCTGGAAATAGCACAATTTTGCTTGAGTGCGCTAATTAATTATCGCAAAATTCAAATTCGAGTTAAGTGAGGTTTTTTCATATATCGTCGGGATAATACATACTAATTTAGAGTACATCGATTTAATTCCATATCGTTTATGTTTTACAATGAAATTATTTCCAAGCACAAAATACCTGCTCATACAATTTTTTTGTAGAATCCTTTTCTCTACTTGTGCTAAGGTAAGTACTTGTGCCTCTTAAGTCTAAAAATATTTAGTGAATAATTTTCCTGGCGAAGAATTGTGGAATAACAATTATGGGCGATCGATTTATAATTGATTTTTGATCACAAACAAAGGTAGAAGATTCAACAGAATAATTATGTAAATAATTGAATTCTTAAAAGAATACACCTATACATTAGTGTGTATAAAAAATATATATTGTGCGATGATCATGTGACAGTTCACACCTTTTGGCAAACAACCCAGAAAACATCAATAAAAGTAATAAAATCCCTGGCAATGAAATAACTACATAATTGAATTAGGCCTTATAATGTGATACATAGTTCCCTGATCAGTTTAAATATAATACAATAATATAACATTAATATTACCTAAGAAATCTGTATTGCCATTGGTGGGAGTTCTTTCTCTATTATCGGTTCTGTTCTCTTGTTTGATGCTCTTCCCCGAAGAGTTGTGCTCCTTGGTTTCATGGACAACCACAACCAACTGCTGTTGTTGGGAAGAAGTAGCCTGCTGAAGTTGCTGTAACTGGTTCTGATTTTGGGAAGCTAAAAGTTGACAAATGGTGAAAATTTTTATGTAAATTTTAAAACTTTACAGGTTCACTGCCGCTCTGACAAGAGTGAAGAGTGGGAAATGCCAATTCTTTTTTTCATGAAAATCGCTTCTATGGTGTTTGTTTATGCTTTTAGTAAAATATTTAGATATGTTGGAAAACGGCAAAATGAAAATTATGCGTTTGTGCGTGATAGGCAATAGGATTGAAATTTTCATTCCTAGTGCCGTTTATGTACTTACGCGTAATTATTTATTTTGTACTAAAAATGTTTATTAGAGTATAACTATAAAATTTTAAAATACATAATAATATCTAAAGACACGAACCCCAGATCCCAGAACGAATACTTAGTTATAAAATAAAATATTATTTATTTCAAAAGCTTTGTAAAACACACTAAAAATTTAGAATATATATATATATATATATATAGTTTGTTTGTGATAATTAAAACTTATAGATTAGTATGATACTCTTCAAAGCAAACAAACAAACATAAAGCGGTTTGTCTTTTCAAATATAATTCATTCTCAATATTACTGTCTATAAGAATTTAATTCCTTCGCAATTTGCTTCTCTTAGGACTTGAATTCACTATTCATATTTAGTTCGAAAAAAAATTTACAAAAAAAAAATAAAACAAAATCACAACTTTGTATGAGATATCACAATGTTCAAGCTCAGTGCCAACACATAAATAACTCGCCACGAGGCTTGCCAGCGACATACTCACAAATAAAAGTAACATACTGTTATTACGTGTAATTGTGTGATCGGCACCCCGCACACTCCCCTCATCACGCACAAATAAATGTACAAAAAAAAAATGTACATATCTTGAATAATATGTAATTATTTGAATTACGAATTTTTAAAATTTCAATTAAATTCTTGAATTTGAACACAAACATGAAAAGTAAGCGAAAAACATGACAAAAATCACCACAAACTGTGACATGGTTGTTAGTCTAGTGGTAAGATACTCGTGATCAAGTAAGTCTCATTCTAGGAGACTAGGAAGTTAGTCCAACTTTCATTGCACAAGCACTTAGCTTAGTTTTAATACAATAAGATTATCGATGAACACATTCCTTTTTCTATTTTTCGTAATCTATTTAAAACAATTAATATAAATAATAAACTACAAATAAAAAATTCTTCTACATAGAGATCTCAATTAAGGTGACTTGGACACATCTTATATATATATATATATATGGCATATATTTTTATAACATTCCTTTTATAGCTTGCATCAATATAAAAATTCTTAGTACAAGTATTAATAATACATTTCACTTACATGCAAGCCTCTTGGCCGCTTCCTACCTCGCTAGGTACATGTAAAGTACCTGTTCTGAAGTAGGCAAATTATATTTGCCAGAGAAATAAGGGTTTTGTTTTTTTTTATATAATTCTGTTTTTTTTTTTTGATAATCTTTATAATATCACACATTAGATCAAAACTAACACAACTTAAAAAAACAAGAATTTTAAGTTATTATTGCATTTGGATACTATGTCATATACGCAACTAATGTAGCCTCAGTTCTCGATTAATGTCATTTCAGGGTACATTCATGACCTAAAATATTATTTAGTTTCATAACTTTAGTAACAAAAAATGGAGAAAAATATTTATATTTTTTTGTCTGTAGTAGTTTACCCCACCCCCGTCCGACTTTTAGTTTGTGTAATTGAAAAAGCCATATTATTTATGGGATAACCCAATACTTATATATTACTACTCTTTTATTGTGGTTGAATTTATATTTTATTCAGATTTTATGACCAAGTTTCTTAATAACTTATAAAATATCTTACATTGCTGTTGATGCAAGATTGTGGCATTCATCATGTCCTGGTCGTACTGCTGTCCCTCCCTATTTCCCTTGTCGCCCCCTCGGTCTCCCTTGAGCGTCTGCTGCTGCTGGAGGGCGTCCGAGCTCTGCTGCGAGTACGGAATGGAGATTTGCCCTGCATACTGGTGGCTCAGGTTGTTCAGGCCAGATGAGGAGGTGGTTGCTGTTGTGATGGTGTGGTACTTGGCTCCCGTGTTTACTGGAAATTAAATGTATCATAAAAAACATAAATCAGACCCTCTGTTTGCCCCTCTATTTGCTTCTTAAAATATTATGTTATTAATTGAAGATTTATTAACTTTGTTTTTAAATCATTATGAGTTAATCATATTCACCAACCGGTTTCGGAAAATAGCTTTTCCTTCATCAGAATGACAAGAAACTAACTAAAACCGTATGTCAAATTGTTCTAATGTTTTCAAATTCAATTTTTAAAAAAATTAAACAAAAAATATTTTTTTTTTAAATCTAATACCTGACTTAAATTGTTACGATGATGAGAGATGTGGAAATTGACTTAATGATCCGAAATTATTTGACATGTGGTTTTAGTTAAATTTTTTGTTATCCTGATGAAGGAAAAGACATTTTTCGAAAACGGTTGGTGAATATAATTAACTTATAGTGGTTTAAAAAAAATTATTAATTTTTTAATTAACCACGATGTGTGCGTTAGATATTAAAAATATTATTATGTTGTTATTTAACCCATTGGATGCCTTGAATTTTTCACAATGGCTCCATGGAATAAGGAATTATCTGATATTTATATCAAACTGAGATATTGAGCTTTCAAGTTAACAAAAATGTCGATGTATAATTTACAAGGTGAAACGCGTCTCATGTAAATTAAACAAGTAGAATAAAAAAACAAGTGTTTTACTTTCACATATGTGATTATGGAGTTCTACAAACTCATCTCGGAAACAGTAAAAACAAATATCATTGATCGATATAACCAGCTTTCACAAACATATGCCCTTCTAGACCTTGGAATTATCAAAGATTTCAATTATCTTGAGTCCATAATTACTGACAACGGTAGCTGCGAGCCAGAAATTAAAAGATGCATAGGTATGGCGGTATTTTCAAGACAACAGAAGTCATTTTCCGGTACATTCTATATTTTTATATGGTGTGAAAACATGGATACCGAAGGCGAGGTAGTAAAGACAGACTGATGCCTTTGACACATGTTGTGCATGCCATGGACGGTGATACACACGAATATCTCCATTCTGCAGGAACTGAAAATCAAGGACAAACCTCAACCATTTCCCTGTGATAAATCCTTCAATTTTTTGAACATCTTGCGAGAAGGACCACGTCGAAGGATGAAGAGGAAGATCTCCCACACGTTGGACCGACAAAGTGGAAAAAGCAACAGGAACTTCTCTGGTGATAGCTCTAAGATCTGCAGAATGTCGAGAAAAGTGGAGGAACATAGTCAAGTTTATGAAGATCACGATCCTCAGTCATGAGGGACCGACATGGATAAAAACAGGAGATGTAGAAGGCACAACATATATTGAAATCGTTTAACATGAAAATATGGGGATTAAAATTTTTTATCACGTTAAAATAAACTTTTAAAAAAATCACTAATATTTTCCAAGTCTCAATAATCGAAATAATCATGATAGAAACAATAAACAAACACAGCAAACGCTGTTTAACACTATACAAGTTTAATTTGTTTTAATCCCTTTTGTATAATTATTTATATATGTACATTTACTACAGCGAATATAAAAAGGCAGGTGACAAATAAAAATTCTACATGAAATAAAATTTATATACGTTTTTGTCAGAAATGTGATTTTTTTTGCACCTATGTATCTAATGTTTATTATCAAATGTTGGTCTAGTCAGCAGCATGTAATAAAATCATAAACAATAATCAATTTTAACAGCAAACAATGACGGATATATTTATTTGTGTTTGTGTGTGTGTATGCAAAATCTTTTCATATTAAGCATTTTTTGTTTCATGTTAAAAGAAAATAATTGTAGTATTTTGATAGAACCAGAATATTTTCCATGTTATCCGATTTTTAAATAATATTAATAGATTTTGTATATAATATTATACATAGAGATTAATGTGTTTAAAGACTGATTAATGTTGTGATTCTTCACTTTTAACCTTGCTTTTCTGAAGCGGGGTATTCACATTCCCCATAGATCGCTTTAAACTCGATGACTCAATAATTACGCAAACGATTTCATTCTTATTTTTTGTAATCTTCACGGAAATAATGACGAACATTTTGTTATTTTTTGTTTTTCTAATTTCTAAGCGTATAATATTTAAAAATACTGTTTTCGGTCCAGTGATATCCGCGCAGTACATACACCTGCGCATTTTGATACCATACCCCTGTGTCTTATCTTTTAGTTATTGTGCTTATTATTTGTTTCACTCTAACTAATACACTGGGTAGCTCCATGCTGGGCAAAGAGACAGCTATATTGCTTATCGCGACTCGCGGCATTTGGACAAGAGACGTCTGGCGAGGCGGTTGGGTCCGCGTTGCCCGTGATGAACTTTTTATTATCGTTTGTATGAATATGATCTGGGGTGTTTCTATACCCCGCTTCAGACCACACAAAAGTTCTGGCCGTTTAGTGACGAAAAGGTTAACTGATATATAAATGAAGAGAGAATTTTTCATACAGAGGTCAGTCCAGCAGATTAATTTATGTTACATATGTATTAATTTACTACAATGATACGAGAGGTAACTACCACATTCACTCATCACTGACGAGACTACTCACACTTGGAAATGAGTACAGTGAGTTTGTAGATATATTCCATGACAGCTTGACTATTTTTTACAGAAATCTGCAATTGATTCTGAAATATTAATATCTTTGTAATATAATATATAATTAATCTGTAATAATAATTACTTTTTACTTTTCAATATATTTATTATATATTAAAAATGACATGTTTTTATTTTCAATACATTTGTTACGAATTGAATGTGATAACTAAAGGGCAATTAGTCTACTGAGTTCGGTTAGTAAACCGTATGGAAGAATTTTAATAGAAAGAGCAAGAATGGTGACGAAAGAAAAAGTATGGGATATGCAAAGAGCCTTTTGTTGGTGGAAGAGAATTCATGGATCAGATCTTTTCTCTATGAATAGAAAAGTTTTTAGTGAAAAATCAATAACTCTTTTGCACCTTTGTAGATCTACAAAATGGAGTGGAAATGAGATCATTTAGGCGTATATGTGGCAGATCCATTAATTTATGAGTAAAGAATGAAGAAATAAGGAAAGAATGTAAAGCTGATGTTTGTATAGTAAGATTAATAAAGGATCACTTAGGTGGTTTGGTCATATGGAACAGATGAATGGTAACAAAGATATATGACACAAATATTGATGGCACCAGAAGTAGATGTCCGCGGAAGACTTGGCACGGCCAGGTAAACCAGATACTGAAGGATGGTCCTGTTAGAAGCCTCAATAAGAGTGTGGTGTTACTTAGTTATTTTAAATATTTTTTTCTATGTTAATTCTTTTTGTGTATGTATTAAAGTAGCTTTATTTATATGTATAATTGCACTGTTATTGTTGTAATATTAACTTGTTGGGATAAATTGTTGTATTTCTTTCTTTCAATGGTACTATGTGCCGTATATACACATAAATATGTAACTGCTGACACTAATGGTATGATTCGCTAGCGCGAAACCCTGAAAAAGGCTGCTGATAATGTTTAAGAGGGCAACTTTATTTTATTTAGATATATGTATGTGACAGTTATTAAATTGCTATTCTGTATCTTTGCATACAATTATAAAATAATCACTAGACTTACAATACAGAATGGCTGTAAGGCATGCAGTAAACGTGTTTTTTAATATTGCAATAGCAATAGAAGTATCTGGCTAACATAGCTGAGAGTTCTGTATTATCTTACAATAATCCAATCATATGTATTTACTTTACATTTGCATTAGGAATCATGTGAGATTATCGATAACTCCTCAAAAGAAAAAAAAATCGTAAGGCATTAAACCATTATCCATTAAAGCAACATGGTCCGTAACGTTTTCCAAATGATTTCAATATAAAAAAAACTTAATTTTGCAGATAACGATATGAAATAAATGATAATATATATCGAAACTGGGTATTAAACCTCAATTATAACCTCATTGAGTCAGGTGTTAAAATGAAACAAGTTATATTATTAATTTTCTACGTTGGCTACTGCTCTGCAACATTTGATTGGAGCCACTTGCAGTTCAGTTCATCGCCACAATCAGTGTTCAAACTGATTGTGGCGATGCTCCTTGCAGTTTGTCGCTTCAAAATCAGTTTAGTCTACAGTCGGGGTTTGGCCATAAGGTGTATTAGATACTTGGCATGTTGTATTAGAAGCCAAATGGTGCTTCGCAAATTTAAATAATAATATTATGGGAATGAAATAGGAATTTTAAGCATTTAAATATTTATTTTGAGAAAATGCTTAATTGTATTTTTAATTATAACATCACATTAAAATGATTTCCAAGTTATTTTTAAAATTCATTTTGTTTGATAATCATAGTCCCAACATTTATATTTTTAATACATCGAGGATTTCATTTGTTATTTATGTTTAATTTAACATTTCACTAAATAAAAAATGTAATTCTATGACCTGTACAATTTTAAATTAAATACTAAATTAATGTATTAATTATAAATATATACATATAAAATCAATTTTGTCGAAAAATATTGTTTTAGCGTCACCGGGATACGAACCTGGATCTTCATTTCCAATCCGGGGAAGTGCACTACCTTTGTGCTATAACGCCAGTATTTTTCTTGACAAATTTTCGAAACTATATGTTACATTTTTCAAATTAATACACCTGTCGTTCCATTATTTGAAAGCCATCTACATTATTTTTACAGAATCTCAAATACCTTTGAGTAAACCGATTTGCAGACGCCAGAATTATCAATTCATTTTTATTAAATTTTGGACACGTTGATACAACATATATTATTAAGGAAAACACATTCTTATTGTGAAGTTGTAATTATTCAGAACATAGGTCTGTGATATTTTAAATACTAAATTAATGTATTAATTATAAATATATACATATAAAATCAATTTTGTCGAAAAATATTGTTTTATCCCGGTGACGCTAAAACAATATTTTTCGACAAAATTGATTTTATATGTATATATTTATAATTAATACATTAATTTAGTATTTAAAATATCACAGACCTATGTTCTGAATAATTACAACTTCACAATAAGAATGTGTTTTCCTTAATAATTTTAAATTAAGTTTTATTTGTTTTACTTCCATCTCTCTGGAGTAACCATTTTATTATTGCAATATTTATTGATGGGAATATTATGTTAATAGAGTGATCTGTAGGTCCAATGACCACTCATCAAGTGGTCGCAGTTGTCCAAAGTTTGAGAAACTGCATTTTTTAAATTTATTTAGACACATAATATATAAGTATTGTACAGCTAAAAAAAAATACAGTTTTTTAAACAGATTTTAAAGTCCATTGCCCAACTAGGCAAGCCTGTTTTAGGACAAATTGGCAAACAAATTATATTTCATAAAACCAAATAACTCATTGAATATGTGGCAAAACACAATTAAATAGAAAATGAAACATACAAGGCAAGTAAACGTGAAAATATATAAAATGAGAGAATAAAAATACTAATGTGCAATACAATGTATATAAAGAGAATGTAAGCACACACAAGGTAAAGCAAAATATGTAAGATTACAGTTATAATGCAGTCAGTACAATATCTGCTCTACCTAATTTTAACAACCAATTTGAAACACTTTAACTTGTCACTTAAAAGTTTTAATATTATTTCCAGAATAATCTTTGACCAAAAATAGTTTTCATTCTTGGAACGATTTAAAGATTATTTGCAGTCCTCACAGATGAAGCGCTTATTTTCCTATGAAAGCTAGTTATAGTTAATTCAGCACATATAATTGTCTTATATCTAAAACCTGAAATTTCCTAAAAAGTGACTCTGAAGGATATGAAAAGTCACAGCAGTGTATTACTTGAGCCTTCTGAGCAATGCTTACTTGATATATATGTACACCTGATGCACTCCCCCAACTATCAATACCATAGCTCAAGATGGATTGGCACGAAGCATAGTACACAATTTTCATCATCTTTTTATTCAGAATATTTATAAGTATTCTAAATATTTATATTAATTAATTTTCGCAATCTTTTATGATATATAATGCCCTTACATTCATAACATATATATATATATATATATATATATATATATATATATATATATATATATATATATATATGGTGTTACGTTGATTGTATAACCAAACAGTATTAGGTGTAAACAGAATTTATGTATTTAAAAATAATTGTAGCCTATTGTAAAATTTGAAACAAGAGAAGTAACAAAAATAATGTCAGAATTTAACCAACCCGTATGCATGATGTTCTGCTGGGTGGCATTTCCTCCGGAATTGGGCACATTGTTTAGGCTAACCACCACGTTCTCCGGCTGCCGGAACTTGCCCACATTGACAGCCATACCCAGGGAAGCATGGTGCTGGTTAAAGTGGCTGACATTGTTCCCGTGGTACCGGTTCCCCGTGTCCTGGCTCTGCACCAGGGCAGTGGCGGTGCCATCGTGCGTGAACTTGGCAGCGAACTGATGGATCGTCGGTATCGTCGCGGGAAAGTGGCCCGTAAACGGCGAAAAATTCATTGTTTACAGCTGGTCACATCCAGTGGTCCTGCGGATAATTAAAAACTTTAATTAGCCTACGGCCTATCCCAATGTTAAAGAGGTCATCGATTTTTCGCGCCCAGTACCGCGGAACCGCACACATTTCCGCAGATTGCGATAATTTTCGACATCTCGACAAGTAAACTCGTGAAACTGTCACATTTGGCGCAGACACGAGCGGTCGGCGGTAATTAGAGCGTCCGACGGAGATCGCAAAATGCGCAACCCCCGCCATTCGACCCCATCCCCGGCATTAGACAGTTGTTTTTTATTTTTACCGGCGTTCGTTTGTGTCAAGCTTATGAGTAAACTGGGCGACAAAAAACGACAACTAATATTTTACGCCATAAAATATGAATTGCGAGACTTACCATATTATTTACAGCATTTTCTTTTGTTTCCCTAAAATTTTCCACTGTGTTTCTGACATAAATTTGAGTCAGCAAACATCTGCCCCCGCAAGGGGCATCTTGTGTCGAAGGGATGAAACTATATTTGAAATACAGCGGGAATTTACGTCACCGTAATTTACGGCGAATTTTTACTTTCTTTACGTATCAAATCAAAAAATGATACCGTACGACTAACCAAAAATCATTTCCATGTTTAAAATATGCACTTAGTTTCCTGGATTTACCTTGTAATAAAGATTATTCGTATTAATACATCGTCAAGGCCGAAACACAATTGAACGAAAACTCAAATCCCGGTAGCAGCTAAAATATTTTTTCGATAAATCGAGTTCTATTTGATGCATTTAATTTGTATTGAAAGAAAACTTATTTATTTGTATGTATTTACATTATATAGGGATAGAGAAGTACAATGGACATATTATAATATAATGTACTATATAAATGTATGTACAATGCACATCGTAAAGAAAAGTGATTTGGGTTGAAAACAATAGTAAAAATATTTAAAAAGGGAGGAGTTGAGTTAATTTTTTAAATAATTTATTGAATTTTAAAAATAATACATCAATATTCTCACTATTTTTCGAAGTAAGTTGAGTGCTTGAGCTATGATAATTGGCCTAATTATCGAATGCCTAAGCAAGTACATAGATTAGATAGTTCAAAAAATGGACATGATTTTTTCATTCTCTCTTATAAAAACGAAAAACCACACGCATTACCAAAGTTCGCGTAGCCATTGTAACGTTTCAGTTCATACATTTTCATTGTATGTAATATTGAAATTATGAAACCATAATTATATTTATAATTATTAAATAATATACATTTCCGAAATTTCGAGTTGTTTCATTTTTACTGTAAATTAAATCTAATTCAAATTTCTGTCAATTCAATTACCATATTTTCTGGACTTCAATTATTGCACATGTTATCTACATCGGTACCCATTTTGTAATTGCCTACTTTGAATCTATATACTTTTTAACTAACAATTATAAATTAACAAATTAGTCTGATTGTTTCAAAATAAAATATATCAAACCTACTATTATAATGTATGTACTAAAATTATGGTCGCAGCATAGTCGCAGTACATCTTTATGAATGGCGCCATTTGTACTGAACACGACATGTTTAATCTTTTTGTTGGAATATATTTTTTTACATCTGTTTTTAAAATATTTTACGACAAAAAGCCTAAGGAACTTTCATAAGAAACCTTAAAAATACATAAATATATATAATTTTTAAGGTTTGGCAATAGACAGAATTAAATAAGTTTGTTCCATGCAGGCAAAATGTTTTAGCAATTCTGTTATTTCACTATTCCATTAACCGTCTTTTATCAGCGTATAAATATAATGTGTGCTATGCAGATTTTGAATATTTATAAAACTTGATATTACTTACTTACTTACTATCACGCCGTTTCCCCGTGGGGGTAGGCAGAGAGGATAGAGCGCCACACTCTTCTATCCTGACACACAATTCTCGCCTCATCCACATTCATACATCTTGTCATACAAGCTCGCCGATTGTTGAGGCTTCTAACAGAACCATCCTCCATTATCTGGTTTACCTGATCGTGCCAATTGATACACTTTATTATCCAGAAATTATTATACACACATACATATTTTATGTTTATATATATCAAATCTTATTTAAATTTTGTAAATTTCTTCCCCTATGAAATTGAAAGAATAATGCATTATCAGTCATCTTTATGTTTTTCGTATTAGTTTTATAGATTTTTTAAACATCCGTGATTCCTGAACCACTTCTGTGATTTGATGAAGCTAATGTCACATATACATTCAATAAAACAATACATTAATATTTAATGAGTTCAGGTTTACTCAATCTGATTGATCAATTAATTAATTTTATATTTACAATAAAAATAAAGACTGCTCACATGAAATACTGTTTGATGCTTTTAATGGTGGTAATTCTTATAATATTTCAAGTTAAACATTGGCAATTATTTAACCGTTGAGCTAAATCGTTTGTTAAAAAGTCACGTAAAAATACAATTTTCATTATAATTCTTATTCTGCCCTAGAGTATTCTGGCAGTAGATGAGTTTATTGAGTTCATAAATCTTTTTAAATTAAACCCTTTTAAAGTCATTTTTGTATTCTCATATATTTTGAACCATTACAGTAACTCAATCTAACAATGCATTCAAATTCTATATAACTACAGATTCTATGGAGTGAACAGATGACAATGGGTTATATTTTTTAGGCCTTGTATAAGACATACATACTGGGGTTTCCATGGAAATGCCAAAATACCAGAATCTGAGAGAACGATTTGGCAATTCCTAGGATAGGAGTTATGTTTTTGTAGCACCCAAATGCTATAATTCATTCCCTAAATACATAAAAAACATTGAGCAACATAAACAGTTCAAAGGCGCAATAAAAAACTAAGACCAAACATATTTTCATAAAATGGTTACCCCTTCAATATGAATATATATGCAGTCAAGACTTCAGACCCAACACCAACGAGTGAGCAGCCTGTGAATGTGTGTTAAATTAAATTGTACTATATTATTTAAATTTGTTGAATATGAATCCTTACAAATATCATTATCCTTACAGATTTCAGGTAGGTTATAAATTTCTCAAGACCAAATATTGCATCATATTTTGTTACTTACAATTTTTATTTTTTCCTTTTCTTATTTTAAATTTATAGTTGATTAACTAATTATGTATATGATTTTTGATTAAAAATATAAAATGTTTGCCTCAGCACGGGCAAAGCTCAGTGAGCCAGATATTAAAATACCAAATGTACTTACAACATATGATATGAAATAAATACTTATAGATTTTGAGGTTCACTACATTACACTAACAGATAGCAAAATTATACATTTATTTATGTTATTTAAAAAATATATTATCATAGTTAACTTGTGCCCGCCCTATGCACTACAGGCCTTCCCTGGCCTTGCAGGCCTTGTGGGGTGACTTCCTGCATCCATTGTCTCCAACGTTGCCACCTGACAGGTTTTTTGAGCGACCTACCGGTTTGATTGCGCGATTGCCCGGGTTTTGAATAAAAGAGTGAGAAACAATAATATGTTTATTCCAGCGTAGTCGGGTTGTTTGTGCAAGAGCCGATTGACCATATAAATAATACATACAAGTTACAAAATAATATTTATAAGATGTAAAACACATATATATATATATAAACAAAACATAATATATTTCAATTACAGCTATTAATGTAATATAAATGTAGCTACTCTGAGTATAAATGGTAATCTTCATGTTTGCAAAAAATCTAATTTATATTTTGAATTCAACTTTCCAATCCTTATATTGAAACAAATTTGTCTACAACGAACTCCTTATGGGAGGGATAGATTGACTCTGTGCAATAATTTAAAAATTCTGTGTAAAGAATTTTATAATTCCATAATAAACAACAAAATTATTTTAGAAGCTGCAAGAATACAAAACATTCATTTAAAACATGATCACAGCAATGTATAAAATTATTGTTGTTCTTACCCGGTTTTTTTGGCAAATATAGGGTGATTAGTGTAGCACTTTAGAAAGGTGACAACACTGACTACCCAGCAAACTGTAATCCATTTAATCAGCGACTCCGAAGGAGGTGTTGATTTAACCCAATTTAGCCTATAACCATATAAGAAAACATTAAACCTTGACACTGTTGCCAGCCTGGAGGCAATCAGATGATGATAATTTATCTGCTTATTAAAACACGTCTGTCAATCTGGAAGACTTTTAAAATAATTAATGTTTTGAAAGTTAATCAACTTCACAATTGTTGCAGGTGTTAAGAAAACGATAAATGAAATAAAAACAATTTGTATAAAAAAATCTTTATTACTTGTATTTGTAATTATACAAAATGTTATCATTAATCTGCATTCGGTTTCAAGTTATGCTGCAGAAAACGAAAATCATTTACATATATATTATATATTCCATATTGCTATCAACTACATGTTTATTTGTTCACATTAAGGTTATGGAAACTCCTTTGAACTTATCTCGCAGAGGACGGACATAACAAGATTTTCATAATACAGGATAGTTACAAATTTATTTAAAATAAAACAAATGAATTGAAGGATAGTCAAAAATACAATTTAATAAATTAAAGACTTATATTTTATTCGAAAATAGCAATATAGTATTATGCATTTTATATATGTTGTTGTGGATTGTGTTATTTGCAAAGTTTCTCTAGTAAGCAATGCGAGTAAAATTTACAGAACTAAGAAAAACTTATATTACGCATACAATACAATTTTTAACAATCTGCTAACTCGCAATCAACAATCTATACCTTTTCAAAAGCCAATCAACATCAATAAATATATACTTTTGGGCTGTTAATACTATAATTCCAAAAATAATATTCTATCAAGTAGTATGTATAAAAAACATACAACTTCATCATTTTGAAGGAAGGACATGTTTTTTTTTAATTACCATAACTGAGAAGATGTCCTAAGTGAATACTTCAGAATTATCAAATAGATTATTTAGATTTCACTACCGCATTACAAGTGAGTTAAATAAAAATAAATGCTTAATTTTAATGTTGATTTTTTTGAGAATTGCGTGAAAGTCAAGAAAGTAAAGCACGCAATATCTAAATGCTTAAATTAAAATGCTTTAACAAACTACTCACTGTCACTCGGCGATAACAAGTAAGGGAGTAATGCATACTCTAATTCTAAAGAATCTCGGACTCTAATAGATTTTGATTTTATTTTTAATGGACATATTTTATTAATCCAGTTGTTGAGCTGGGTGGAATAACTGCGTTATTATATAACACTCGAGTTTCAGACATTGAAACATTTTAATAAAAGTATCTTGAAATCATTAAGCAATTGTTATGTGCATAAATAAGACAGATGTCTTTTTTAATGAAACTCACAAAAATGATTTGAACATTATTTGGATTGTGAATCACCATTTGACTTATATAATTTGAGTACCTAGGCTACACTTAAAACCTACATCGTGAAATATGCCGTTACCAGGCCAAATTATTTAAAAAAAATCCCTAACCTTTAATGTCAGGTGCAGATATATAAAACACCCGACCGCTAGCAAGATATTATAATGAATACTTTGGGCAATCAAAGAACGACTGTATAATGAAAATGAATGATCTTCATATGGAAATGATTTGTGTGCAAACATTGAATTATTTGTTATTATTCATTATCATTATTATAAAATTAAAATTAACATAAGTATTCACATTTTTCTGTGTACTCAAATAATGGATAGATAAAAAATTATAAAAACACAGTGGCAACATTCTAATTATCTGTGAGTATTCAAAATTTACTTTTACAAGTTAAAATTAAAAGAGTTATGCCTACATTTCAAAATGACTATCAATAACGTTGTTCTTCCATCCAGCTCTTCTATCACGGGTTTCAATCTTATTCAATTATATAATTTATCACTTTTTAAATTTTAAACGGCAAACCCAACTATACATATTTCAGATTCATGAAAAAAATAATGAACTAAATGAAAAAAATTATTCTAAAATTAGCTAAAAAAAACTATAAATAAAAAATGTACAAAAAATAAATAAATCCTTAAATACTGTTAATTTAAGGTCCAAAATATTATTAATAAAAGATATGCCATTGCAATATATTACAAATGGTAACACCCGCCTTTTAGAGATGTATAATAAAAATTAAGTATGTGTATTTTATGTTATTATAGCAACCACCGAAAAATATAATTAAAAGGCAAATAGTATATTTATGTACACATTTGAGTAAAATTAATATATACAAATATATAACATATTTAAAAATCAATTTATATGCTTAGAATCAATGTCAGCAATGCTGAAATTTTGGCAGTGGTGGTCATTGATTCTTGATAATTAACATTTGTTTTGTATCAAAAGCAATATCTCGGGGATAGATCTCAAAGGAGATCTTGTTAAACAAGTACCTTAAATGTTCTTAAACTTTGGTTAATACATTTCCATAGCTATATACAGTAAAATTCCGTTAATTCGTAATTCACTTGACCGAAATTAAAAAAAAAATCCAAAATTACAAATAATGAGAACAATTTAATTTGAAGGCAACATTAGAAAGAAATTTTTAAAAACGCATCATCAGTTTACACGTCTGCATTTTTGCGCGTGCCGCCGCCGCATCATGATTTCCATACTGAAAAACATGGCAACTGTCTATTATTTCAGCTTTTTATGTCAAAATGTTTATCAAATAATCTATTTTTCCTGAATAATGAAGGTGTACGGTGACTTGGTGAGTCTAATATTAAAAATAGGTTTCTTCAAACGATTCACCAGTGCTTGACGCAAAAAAATAACAGACATTTTAATTTGATTAGCGGTCGAACTCGCCTTTTCCATCAAAATTAGGCAAGAAATTGGAATATTGAAAAAGCCGTGAAAAAGAATGAAAAACTTTTAAATCTTCATACTTCGTTGAAGCTTATTATTTTCCCATGATTTTTCAAGTTTGAACTCAAGAGAGGTATTTGGGATTGAAATTTTCCCGCTGATTTTATCTGACATCAATTTTTGTCAGTTTTTAAATTAAGTTTCATATTTTTTCCACGATTTCCACGAATTACAATATGCTACAATGGTACAATAGTACAAAGATACAAGGTGCCATTTTAGAAAACAAAACATGAAATTTTTATAAAATTTGTTGTGTATTTAAATATAAAGGTTTTAGTTTCTTTCATTACATTAAACAAATCACAACATTTCATTAGCAAAAAACTGGATATAAAATAAATAGAACTGTTGCACACAATTCATTTATAAATTATGAGATTCAATGAAAATTGTTCAAATTATTTTAATTATGGATTACAAGGGTGAGTAGAAATATATAATTCACAACGTGCCGACAATCATTGTCGAAATAACAACAAATCTTATAAAACGCACTGCAGAATTTGGTATACATATGATATTACTCAGTTCGGCTGCGGTCTTGCGAGCTCTAAGCGCGCCGATCTATTGCGATAAGGAACAGCACCGTGATTGGCTTGGGGGTAGAGTTAGCTACAGATGTTTACAAAGGGATGATGAATAGGTAGTCGCGTGAGTTTGGATTTCAAAACATGTGAATATGCTAATTACATGTACACATGATTTACTTTGGGTATAAAAAATGCACACAGACTACGAATTATCAGTAGAAATTAGTATGAAATGTTATTTTCAGAGCTAAAATTTTTGAAAAAAGTGTAAAATATGAGTACACAAATTAACAGAGTTTTACTGTATTGAATGTGGATACGTTTAAGAGAAGTAATTTACACAAGTGGAAGAGTATAATGAAAAATTCAAGAAAAATATATATCAAAATAAACATAAATCGCTGAAAAGTAAGAATGTGCAGCCTCAACATTTAGTTGCCACCAAAGTTAGCCATCCAAAAGAAATTTATATTTTCCCGATGGAAAAATTTATTTGAATTTAAGCCTGGGTGTTAACACGTAAGTAATAGTTAAACTTGTTAAATAATATTTAAAAAATTTAATAAACAAATTCGTAAAACTTACACAGGAAATTTACAACATTTAAATACATATGTACATTGTTATAAGAAATGTCATGACAATGTTTTGGCTCTCGTAGTCACAAACTGCACAAATCTTTTGATTTGCAACATAACCGCAGGAAATAAAATCCTTAAAAAATGCAGTGGTGCAAAAAGAATTATAATCATTATGTATATTCAATATAAAATGTTACATTTTTATCTGCAAAATAATCTCTCCTTATTAGAAACCTCTTTTCAAGTGACTGCCACAAATATAACAATTAACACTGCAGTTTCTTTTTTACTTGGTAATAAAACAGAAAAAATCACGTGTGATAAAAGGCGAGATAGTCAAAATAACTTTTTAAAGAGTTCTCAATTCATATCACAAATTACAATAATATTTATTTATTATGCGCAACCAATTATTTCGATACAACAATTAAATTGGCATTGATTTAAATATTGTGAATCCTTACACAAATGCGGTTAATATATATGTCAATTGTATTGTATGGTATTGTATTAAACGCACTGCAGGCAAAAACTCTAATAAAAAAATATTTTTCATTCAAGATACAAAAAGGATAAAATATGCATGTACAAAAAATGTAAAGCAGATAATTTTTGAAAAAATCTCATTTTATTTTTATAATACCTTGAAATTTCTATTGTACCACATCGTAATCTAAGAATTTATGAGTTTTATTTGAAGATTATTCAAAAAGTGGAGTTGCCAGTGCTGTTATACATATGTACTTTATTCTCATAAATCAAAACATTATTTAGTTTCTAATCATAATGAATTGTACATAATATGAATCGTTTTTGTTCTGTTGTGGATATTCATATTATGGAATAGTATCAATGTAATGTGGAAGAACTTACAGGGAAGTTGATGTTATCATATGGAAAAATTTAATAAATTGAAAAAACAATACAATATGTATTTTTACTGTCCAATCATGAAGTTTGAATATCATAAAACACATAGCTTATTGGGTGTGAAAGTCAAATAAATATACATTAATGTCTTAATTTCCCATTACTCAACAAAACCATGCTTACGTTCATTACATATTTTTCTTGACAATTTAAGAGTCTTTAAGGACTCCTATAACTTGACAAAACATGGCCCATTGCAGTAATTGCATTCGGCGTTAAGAAAAAATAATATACAGATTGCTAAGAACCCTGTTTCATCAAGAAAAAATAGGTCAAGGTTAAATTGGACACAAAATGGATGATAAAATTGAACACAAGTAATATAAAAATATTTAAAGCTTTGTAACTATCGTTCAAAAATTCATGCAATCGATTTTACATATTGGAATTAAGATCGAGGTTGGATTGTTGAAAATCTGTTTGATGATAAAAATTTTAACCAATAAGAATTTAATTCAAGATCTGATTATAATTATTGCTGATTTACAACCACGAATTAGGAAGAGCACTGCCTCAAAAATAACTTATTAATAATAATACGAGGGGTTCTAGGATTGTTGTTGGTCTCCACTTGATCTTGACTGAGCTGACACAAGCTGCTGCAGCAACATTTCTTCCATACCTGGTTTGATTGTAATGGTTTGGTGTCCGCCTGAGGCATTGCTACTATTGGCCATAGACACAATGTGGTGAGGCACACTTATCTGGACGGGAACAGGGATATTGCTCGTTGGTACCTGTAAAATAGAATCAAAATATTATTGATTTATTTATCAAAAAATATAGTTAAGGGGGACTTTCATTTTTCCAATTTGAATTTTGAGGTATTTTGTGTATATTCATAGTCTTTCAAAACGAGAATAACAGTTATGTTTTTTGTTACTTAAATCTTGCTAGAGAGAGGCAAAAATAAAGTGGCGATTTCCTCACATACGAGACAAGCTATTAAAGAATATGTATTTCACAAACTTTATTAGACAAATATGTTGTATTCATAGTATGCATATTTCCATTTGAATTAATCAATAGAATTTTTTTTTAAATATTGAACCTATGTACTGTTAAAATTTTAGTGGATGAAACATAAAATCTCGATCAACAATGTTCTACATTCAAAATTATTGTTAAACAGATTTGTTTCTTGCTTTTGTTTAAAGTGATCCTATTCTAAGTTGACGATTTCTGTTTGTTTCACAATTACATAGTATTTTGCTGTTTAAAAGAGCTTTTTGCAGTTAAATATAGTATATATGTATTAAACTGCAAAAAGTTTCAAAATGACGCACATAAAATGTGTTATATATATATTTTTAAATTTTTTAACTTTATTTGTGAATAAGAACAATACTAATTTATATTGTAGCAAAAATGTGTGAAAAAATATTTTTTCGGCATTTTTTTTCAAAAAATCAAAGAGTGCAAATTTGTCTTGCATTGTGGCTGCTCAGAACTAGTGTAATGTAACAAAAAAAGTAATAAAAATACACAATATGACTGATATAAATATTATTCAGTAAGAAATTGTAAAACTTAGTTTAAAATAGTAGTGGATGCCCTAAAACGCGTGACTAAATATTCATTAAAATCACCTATTTACATGAGTACAAAGCGTTTTAAAACAAAATAAAAATGAAAATATCTTGCAAATTTAATGGTTTATAACTTAATTAGCTTAGTTTGAAAATACATAGTAAGAATATTGATGTGACATGTATTCCGTCCAAGTGCGAATCTATATTAATAAAAAAAAAAAAAGGAACATTTATTTAATACAGTTTTGTCCCTGTAATCTTGGCTTCAAGATCATAAGAAACTGTAATATATTCCATATTTACAATAATTTTACGAATTAAGGCATTTTTCTGGCAGAATGAAATCTAATCTAATGGTTGCGGTCTTTCTAATAATGTCTGTTTTATGTAAAAGTATATAAGTGATTATGGTTTTAAAAAAAATCTAGTGTATAACTTCTGCTATTAAGGGTGCCCAAAAAAAGGCCACATTTTTACTTGAATAACTTTTAACAGTCAGTTGTAACTTATTTGTTGTCTGGATCGCACGTCTATCTTTCGCAAGCATAACAGTAAAAAATAATAAACACCATTTTCAAGTACTTCATTCCGAGCAAGCTATTTTTATGCTCTTATGTGTTGTGTGAATATCACCAAAAACAATTTGGCAAACCATAGCAACCAAAAACGTTTGTGCCGTCTATGGTGAAGTTTTGCTGATTCTTCAATGCCAAAAATGATTCAAAAGATTTAAATTGAGAAATTTTTGTTTAAAAGACAGGCCTATAAATGGAACTCCAAAAATCATTGATGAAAATCGCATAGCTGCAGAAATTAAGGCCAATCCAGAGATTTTGATTCAAGAATTAACAAAAAGCCGTATTTTCATTATCCAGTATTCAAAGATTGAAAAAAATTGGAAAGGTGTGGAAACAAGGATATTACAAATTGACGCAGCCAGACATCAGCCGGTGCAAAGGATATAGAACAGCCCTTTCTAAATATTTTAAATCAAAGCCTGTCAGTTTTTACAAACGAGGGATTAAAAACTTGGCTGAACGATAGAAGAAGGTTGTATCTGTCGATGGAGACTATTTTGTAGAATAATATTGTGAAAATAAATTTGATTGTAAAAAATTTATTTATTTTTAAGAATGTTCTTTTTTTGGGTACCCCTAATATAAATTAATAAAAATACACATTTTCATAAAAAAAAAAGTAGAGATGAATTAGATTTGAAAGCCCCCCCTTAGGTTTGTACAGTTTATTAAATCTACTGACAAGCTACTTGGTATCGTAAAACAAATTTATTACACTGAAGGATGAAGAGTTAATTTAACACTGCTGGTTAAGGTCAATTAGTGTAACATTACTAGTTACAGTTAGTTAACAACCCACAGCCACAAAATTGATGATTTAGCAGTGGGGTTGGAGGGAACTGTTATAAATAATGCAAATAAAAAAATCAAACATAAATGTTTAAAAAATCATAAAATTCAGAACATAAAAATAATTAAATCAAATAAACTTAAAGAAATAATAAATGAAAAATTGTGAATAGAACCTTTACATGGATGGTGATCTCTGATTCAATGTTCCCGGGAATAGTGTTGGGAGTGGCGAGGGGTTGGGTGGAGACTGGAAGGGTTGTGACTCTTCCCTGGTTGCTGGTCCCGTGCTGCTGCTGCTGTTGCTCCTCCCGCGCCCTTCGGGTGGCGTGTGAGCGGGCGTGCTTGCGAAGGTGGTCTCTCCGGTAAAATCCTGCACAAATTGGACGTTTAATAAGGTAAATAGTAATTTATTTTATAACATATTTATGAGTACAAATTCAATAATTAAAGTGTTAAATTTATCAAGAGAAAATGTTAAAAAAATTAATACTTATAATTAATAATATTTTATTCTAAATCTTAAATTATGTACTTCAGTTATATGTACGGTAAATCTTTGTTAATTTGTGTAACCATATTTCGTATTTTCACGTAATAATTCACATTTAAAAAAAAAAAAAAAATATTTCATACAAATTTCTACCGATAATTTGTAAAACCTAATTACATATTCATAGTTCGTATGCATTTTTTATACCCTTAGTAAATAATTTGTTCATGTAATTTGCATGTTCATGGCTTTTTAAATCCAAACTCCCACAACTATGCATTTGTGCACATATGTGCACCAATCACAATGCTCCCCTTATACCACAGCTTACCAAACTTGAGTTTTGCCATATGTACACCAAATTCTACAGTGCATTTTATAAGATTTGTTGTTATTTTGACAATAATTATCGACACTATGATTTATGTATTTTTTCATACTTTTGTACTCCCTTATTAAAATAACTTTAAAGTTTTCATTAAATCTAGTAATTTATAAATTAATTGTATGCAACAGTTGTATTGATTTTATATCTGGTTTTTATATTTATGAAATGTTGCAATTTGTATAATGTACTAAAGAAACTGAAACTTTTGTATTTTGTACATAACATATATTATACTTAATTATTTTTATGTTTCATTCTCTAATATGGCACCAACATCTTGTAATTTGTGTAATAATATTAAATAATAATAATGGATAATTTGTATAGCGTCAATGTCGTAAAAACTTTCACCTCAAGGGCACTTTAATCCTTGATCATTTGAATAACAGTAAATTTGAAAAAATTTGAGCTAATTTTAAAAACCTACAAAAAATTGATATCGAAGATAAAATTGGTAGAAAAATTTGAATTCCAAATACCTTCCTGTGTATAAACTTGAAAAATCACAGGAAAATAATAAGCTACAACAATATTAAGGCTAGCAAAACATGAGGACTTAAAAAATTTTCATTATTTTTCACATGCCTTTTAATATTCTAATTTCTTGCCCAATTTTGATGGAAAAGGTGAACTCGATTGCTAATCAAATTAATGTCCATGATTTTGTCGCGTCAAGAACTGGTGAATCACTTTAAGAAGTCTATTTATAATATTGAACTCGCCACACACCTTCCTAATTCAGGAGAAATTGGTCATTTGATAAACATTTCAACACATAAAAACCTAAAATAATGGGCAGTCACCATGTTTTAGCATGAAAATCACAATGTCAACAGCGGAAGCGTGCGCAAAAATATGGACACAGTAAACTGAAGCATTATCTTATAATTTCTTTCTAATGTTGCCTTAAAAAATCTGTTCTCATTATTCGTAATTAATTTTATTTAAAATTTCGGTCCCGTGAGTTACGAATTAATGGAGTTTTACTTAGATGTATTAGAAACTTAGTTTTTACAATAAGGCGTTCAAAATAATAAAATAAAAGATAATATGGCGGTTTTTGCCACCATATTTATTTCTCATTTTTATTTGCGATTACAATATTTTGGTCTTTTTAACGATTTGTCAGAATAATAAAATATTATTAATATAATTTTTTATCCATCTCATTTTCTTTCAAATTTCACAAATGTCATCCAATCTCAACATAATTATATAATAAAGCGTAAAAGTAAGAATCGATCGTAACTAGTGACAAACCAACTTGACAAAACATACATACTTGAAATTTGCCATTTCAAATCTGCGATAACACAACATACCTTTCCCACACTCCTGGCAGATCTCAGTTTTCTCCCCCGAGTGTATGACATAATGCAGATTGAGGTGCTCCTTCCGCTTAAAGCCCTTCAAGCACACGGAACAAACAAAGGGTCTGTCTGGGTTGTGGCCGAGCTTGTGCCTTTCTAAGTGTTCTCTTCTTTTGAGACTGTATAAAGACAAACATTTAAATTAATATTTTTTCATAATATTAACAAAGACTTTATATTTAGACTAAATATTTTATTATTACTATGGCAAGCATAATATGTAATATAATTTTCCCTCACATGACAGGTTTCAAAATTAAATACATATTTGTGACATTTTACATGTGTACTCTTTACATTGGCTAATAGAATACCAGCCGGGCAAAACGAACTACTGAATTATGTATTGCACGCTTCTAATTGTAAATAAAAACAATTAATTAAAATATGTGGTAGATTTTGCAGTCACCAACCTGATCAAACTTAATTAAATAACTTTCAATGCTAATTAAATTTTTTGCCTTTTTTATGAAAACATTGGTTTTTGTTATTCATTTACACCAGAAGATATAATATATATTATTATTCTTGATGACTATTTTTTAACATGATATTTAAATATGTAAAAACCGTAACTTTATAATATATACTGCTATAATAAACTATAAAAATATGAAATTTTTTTAAAGGTCATGACCATCAAATTTATTTTCAGTACCAAAAAACTTCCTAGCGATGAAAAATTGTATCAACTACAGAATATATTCCTTTGTATATATGAGCACTGTGAACATTCTTTGAGTAAAACTGAAGTAAAGTCATTTAATAAGTAATAAAACTAATTGATTTATGTTTTACAAAACTAACCGAAAAAATATAAATGAATAACAAAAAGCAACGTTTTCATAAAAAAGGAAAAGATGAATCAGTATTAAAAGTAGGCCCCTTTGTGCCACCACAGACATATTGACAATTTGCATCGGTCGCCGAGGCCACAATTGAAATTATTGATGTCATAAGATTATGTTAGTGCAAAATTTCAGTGAAGTTGACAAAATACTTTATGTTACAGAATAATAAGTACACACCCGGCACCGCATATTCCGCAGATATATCGCCTCTCGATCTTGTGTCCCACGAGATGCTGCTCTAGCTGCTCCTTGTCACAGTAGGCCATATGACATTCAGGACAGCAATACAGGGTGGTCCCATCCAACGAGGTGGCAATCACTACCTGGCCTGGCTTAGGCTTCTTAGGCTTGGGTGGCTTCTTCTTATATTTTTTCTTTTTCTTCGCCTTCATCGGGGCTTCTCCTACATACAGTGTAAATTAAGAGTATAATGCAGAGTATTGCTTCAAAAGCCGACATGAATTCATAAACAGAATATCATATAGCTATTGTAATATGCATATATGAGTCTCAACAAAAACTTTGAAACCGTTGAAAACTAACCAAGTTCTCAGATTATTGCTAAATAATATAATGTTGGATGACAATATTCTAAATTCAAAATACAACGAAACTCGGCTAGTGTCATTGAAAGAATTGAGATATTCTTCACATTATAACGGTGAAAACAGATTGTTTATATATATGTACATAAAATTATATGGACACCTCTATATATATATATATATATATATATATATATATATATATATATATATATATATATATATATATATATATATATATATATATATATATATATATATGTGTATGTATATCTAACATTAAAAAATGACATTATATATGGACACAATATATATTAGAGGTGTCCATATATGTATAATGTCATTTTTTAATGTTATGCATACCAACACATACATTTTTATTTTGTTTAACAATTAGTACAGATTAATCAATAATATAATCCATACATAATAGGGGTACCCATATGTATAAGTTCAATGGAGCTTGAAGCAACTGAATAAGGTGCGTAGAGGTCCTGAACGCGCCGCACAGTACCTAGCCATTTAGCCAGGCGCTCTACAGCCATTCAAGTCTGTCCAGTACTGACCGAAGATCTAGATGACAATACATTGCGACGCAACTGGTTCGAGAAGCCAGCTGAAGCAATCACTTCTTCCCTAGCCGCCTTCTCGGAACCACCTCCAGTAAGTAGTTCTAGTCACTAACTTAATCGTACAATTTAACTTTCAATCTGTGTAAATTCATTTGTGCATCATCTTACAATAAACGTTAACGTATTGTAAGTCCTGTTTCATTTCATCAACCTGCTCTAGCCCGCAAACGCCAACACCTACACTCACACGCACGTTCCACAATATTTATATACACTGTGACATTCACTTACACGCGTGAGATCTGAGGAAAATTAGAGCTTCAGGCTCACGTTAAACAAATCCTTATGATAAACATAACATGCAAACACCAGTCCCCATACTGGTGACAACACATAAAGCAAAGCAAACTCTTTCAATTCCTACAGGTGCATAGAGAAAAAATATGGATTCCCCATAAGCTTTCAATTGCAAACAAAATTCAGTATGTAACCATATGCAGTGCACTGTCGTCTAGGTTAGAAAGGGATGCATTTCTTTAACAAATTGTCACCGGAGACAGAAAATGAATCCTTTAAAGGAATCTACATTTTATAAAAAATGGATTGAAAGTCTCCCACACAGATGGAGAAAGATTATAAATAACGACTGGGATTATATTGTGATTAATCTGTACCAATTGTTGAAAAAAATAATGTATTATCTCTAAAAATGACATTACACATATATCGATATCTTAATTTGCAAAGCAGCTAACTCCATTTTTCTAAAATGTTTAGGAGCAACAAAAAACTGTTTAATTTTGTAATTAAATGGATTACGAAAATTCCAAAACACACTTTGGTAAGATTGTTAATGCAGAAATAGGGTGGCTGAGAAATTTTATTGATATTTTGATTTTTCTCGTACTTGTAGGGAATATTTGGAGTATTTCTGAATTTCTTTACCAAAATTGTAAAATATTATTGGGAGTTAGCTGATTTTCCATGATAATGTAGTGATGTAGTGATTATGATTTCCGCGGACATCCTCTATTTCTGGTGCCATCAGCACTTGTGTCAGGGGAAGGTATTGAAGGTTTTTGTAATGCAAGGTTTTCCAGCATCTAGTACTTATTTATTATTTTAAAACACGTGATTTCACGTGTTTTAAAATTGATGGGAATTTTTGGCTTTTACCAAAGTGGACCAACTGTACCATAGAACAATAAAAGAGGAAAATAATGGCATCAAAAATGTTTTTTTGACCATGGATGAAGTTAGCTGCTTTTCTGATTAAGGTATCGATATGGGTACGTCTAATATATGTATATATATGTGTTGTTGGAACCTGTTAAAATAAACATGATAAAATATCAAGCACTCCACTCACCGGTCTCTTCTGTCTGCTGCATCATATCTTCCATACTGCTATCCTTGGGGTCATCTTCTCCCCCTTCCTCCTCAGGCCCCCCGCTTCCCCCTCCTGCCCCTGTATTGCTGCTGCTCACACTGACGCCCAAGTTCTCCCTCTTGATATTGTTCATGTCAGCATTTAGTCTGAAAAGTGTATTGTCCATGAGTTCTCATGACATAATAAAATATACATGTAAAATTAAATAATCAATATTGCAGAAATTGTGCCAAAAGTAATACAGTAGAACCGCGTTAATTCTAAATTCAAGGGACCAAAAAAATTTAATTTGTATTATGCAGAACCCTGTTAATAAGAAATTCATTTTAATTATACAAATTTATCCTGCTAATTTCGTGAAAAGTATACATATTTTGGCATATTTTGCGAAATCATTTCGAAAATGCAGTATTTATTATACTAATACAAAATCCTCATGTAATTTATTTTAAATATGTACTACTGAAACTAGGGTGAATATTATATCTATTTCTCTTTATAAGTCAAAATCCTACATTAAAATGTTTTCAGAAAATCAAACAATCTTCAAATTAAATGCACAATAACTAATAACTATAACATTAAATTAAGAATAATAAGAAAAAATTTAAAGATTCCTGAAAAAATCATCTATTTTTCCATGTCTCCTTTTTTGACACTTTTGCAATACAAATTTTACCACCTCATCAAATACTTCTGCCGGTGTCTCGGGATCACTCAAAATATTTCATGTGAAATAATAAGATAAGTTAACAATAATGTCATTCGAGGAAAATTAAGATTATTAACACAGCAAACACAGTTATTAGAAACACAATCGTTCATAAATACATGAAATAATATGAAATGTCAATCTCAAAAAAAAAAAAAAAAACATTTTAACAAACAACACAAACACAGCTATTAGTAAAAAGAAACGAAAGGGGAATTTAGAATAGGCGAAAAAGACTGGACTAGAAAATCCTGATACATGAGTTCTTTATTGAGACGTGATGCAACAAGATACTCGATTAATGAAGACATCTGTCACGGGAGTTAGTACTGCATATTGATAAAATCGTAATAGTAACATGAATATTATTATTGTGAAATATACAATAAGCTATAATAATGTAACAATAATCAATAGACCTAATGGTATGTCATCTAAAAGATTACATTTTGCATAATAGGGCTATTTTAAAAATTTGAAACTTGGCATGATAATACGAGGTGCCTTCATAATTTTGTAATTTGAAATGAGGATATGCTAAAGTGTATATATGATATACCTGAGAAGCTGATGCAGAGATACCGGAAGTTGTCCAGAATAGGAAACACGATTGATATACTCTGCTAATTCACCTCCCGGTGCTATTGACCACTGTGGGGCTGATATATTGTTCTGTAAAATGATATACATAAGAATAAGAATAAATAAATAATAATGTGAAGAGTAAGGCTGTTGTATCTTAATATGATTGAATTACAGTTATTTACAAAACCAGCAAACTCATAAACCACATCTTCTGTGTCATTTTCTTGGCTATTCTGAGTCTCGTGTTTTCGACCTCTATGGCTGATGTTTCAGATCCCATTGCAGGGTCCATCATAGGGGCTGACATCATTGGCGCCTTGCTGATTGACATTGCAATGGGATCTGAAACATCAGTCAGAGAGGTCGGAGGAGACACACGACAGAATAGTTCAGAAAACTCTATACAAAAGACTCTGAATGACCTTGAAAACAAGACTATGTAACAAAGAACATTTTTTCATAAATTTTCCAATTATAAGTAAAGAGACACACACATAAACATTCAAGTATTGAAGCTCTGTGAATTGATTTTTTATTTATTAAAATACATACATTGCTGAGAAAAATAACCAATACCAGAAAAATAAAAAAATAAAATTAAAAATCAGCCTTCAAACCAAAAATCATACCTCAATTGGTACCTGCTCCTCATTGTTTAAAATCTCCTGCTTTATCCTGAAGTTAGCAACGGGTCCATTATTATTGTTATTGTTGAGTGCATTCTTCTTGCCCTCCTCAATCATATTCGCCACCTGTTGTTGGGCCATGATGGTTCCGATCTGAATACCCTGATGGTTGGAGCCATCCGAGTTCTGGTTCTTCTGTTGGTCCGTAGTTGGGAGGTGTGCTGTCAACATCTGCATATCCTGAGGTTGGATAGCAGCAACCACTTGAATACCTAAAATATTATGAATAAGTATGAAATAGGGATTGCCCACAGCTCCGAAAAGCTTTAGAATAGATTAATAGTTGTAATTATTGATGACTGAAGATTTTTCAACTAAAAATACGGGTGAATAGAGATAAAGTAATATTGTAACATACCTTCGGGCAAGCCAGCATTGCCTATAATTTGTACTCCTTCACTGCCGTCTTGTTGAGTGTACGCTACTGTCAACACTGTTGTACCTGTTAACATTCAACATATATATATTTTTAAATAAAAACTATATTATATATTTTTAAATAAAAACACATTTTTGTAGTGCAGTTGCAATTTCATAACATAGTTCTATAGTATTTTTTAACACAAATAAAATAAATCAATTAGAAAGATATACAGAAAGATAAAAAACTAATAATATAATAGAATATAAGTTCCAAATTTGTCACAAATGTAATTGATTGATGCAGTGGAATGATAATACGTTTCCTTGGATAAGAAAAGGCCCAAGTTCAAATCCCGGAAGCAACCAAATATTTTTTTCAATAAATAGATTTTTTTTATATATCTTTCTAATTGATTTATTTAGTTTTTTTCATTCATTATACATACGAGGCACGTTTTTTAAGTACCGTTGCTGGATATTCCTGGTGTACCGCTGCAGTTGCGATGTTGCGCATTTGTAATGGTTTCCTTCATCTGTTGACTCACTACATGCAAATGAAATGTTTAAGACAATAAATCAGATCGCCGACTGTGAGATACGGTCCGTGATTGGTTTCTTGAATGCACGAAACACGAAACCGGCTGACATTCATCGCCAAGTGTGTCCTGTTTTGTCTTGATTTGGCGCCAAGTGATTTCCATCTTTTCCTTCATCTGAAGCTGTTCCTTGGTGGCGTTTTGATGATGATGATAAATTCAAAGACGGAGTACAGACATGGTTTTCATTCCAGGCGGCGTCGTTCTATGACGAAGGTATACAAAAATTGGTGCTCCATTATGACAAGTGCCTTAATAATAGTGGCGATTATGTTGAGAAGTAGTCGTAAAAATGATGCTGTTTCTTTAAAAAAAATCCAGTACTTACTTAAAAAACGCACCTCGTATTATTATTTTGAATAAATAAGATCATTATTACTCAGGTGAATTTAATAATATTTTAATAGTTTTAGTACAAATGATTTTTGTAATTTACCTAATTCACCCTGCTGGAAGGCCTGTATAGGTATTTGTGTCATCTGATACTTTGGCTGCGACATGCCCCCCTGTGTAGTCATGCCAGAAACATTAGGATTCATCACCTGGATCTGCACAGTTTGCTGGGGATCACCTGCAGTCACACAAGAAATCTTATTTGTGTTGACTAAATTCAACTAAACAATGACAAATTTAAATACACACTGACAAATGTTGGTTTTCTTAATTATGCAATATAGAGATTTTTATTTTGCAATCGGCAACATATCATATTTTACTTACAAAATAATTTTTGTTTTCTTACGAAACATTGACAAAAATGTAGTTTGCAAAACACAGAATGAAATGTTGTTCAATATACACCTTTATGATTCTATGTGAGTAAATTGATAAAACATGTATGTGACGTATGCTGTTTTGAAAAAATATTTTGGATAATTTTAAAATTGCTTTTTTGATTGTGAGAATTTCTATGTACATATTTGTTTGATCTAATAATATTAATTTATTCTCATAGTTGGAAAAAAGAAGTTCAGGTTAGAAAGAGTATAGTGACACAACATTAAACATTCTCACAACCAACGAGAATGATCGGCAGATAAGCGACTAGTTAGGCGCAATTAAGTAATCATTATTTGGCTGCTCATCTACACAGGTATTAGTTTAGCAAGACAATCAATCAGCAAACTGGCCGCTCTCACGTTTCGAACGTCATCAGTGATTGCTTCGTTCCCACACCTCCTGCGCAGTCACTAGCCAACTAATTAGCACTCATACGATAAGTAATACCTGTAGTATTTTGTACTACTTTAAATCATTAATGTACAATTGATAATTTTATTCTTTTTTCTACACTCTACCACCGAACTGAGTTATTTAGAATCCTAGTTAATGAAATGAAAACGTTGTGATTAGCACTTTGGTTATAGGTAGTGTCTGTCTAATTATTATTAAGTTGATGATCGGTATCATGACAGTTTGGCAGAGAATCAAGAATGTCGCTTTAGTAAACAAAATTACACAGCATTTTAGGCATTTAATTAAAAACCTATTGTTACCTATATTATGATAGATATTATTTTGGTGTGATAGTGAATAATGGGTTCAATATTAAAACTTGATTTAACAATTTTAATTTTTACAACTATACATTGTACTACACACATGTTCGAACATAAAGTAATCGTCATCTCAATTAAAGTGGTCAGTATGGCAAACATGTATAAAGAATTGCATATTAAATACCCATCATATGTGTAGTGCAAAGTTTAGTTGTGAAAATTAAAATAATTATGTTATACCGCAAAGTAACCAATTGATTTAGTCAATTTATTATTAGAAAATAATTGAAGCTGCGAATATCTGCTGCAGTCGCGTAAAAAGTGAATGCAGTTGTGGCCAACAGATGGTAAAAAAAAGAATTTCTTCATACATACTACCAAAACTATGTCACAATTAACTATTTTATAATCTACTGTTGTATCCAGAGTTTACTTTACCTGGCTTCGCTCCGGGCATTGTAATAGGTAGGGTGATGAGTTGCTGATGCTGCTGGTGCTGGAAGCCTGGCCCTCCCTCTACAGGCCTCAAGTAGTGGACTCCACCCTCGCCACCCGATAAGACACCCACCACCTTTTAATAATATGATTATTCATAAATTATACTAAAAAAAAAGATCACATTTCACATATATGTGAAATTGTTTAGGGAAAGGCGCAATGGAAATATTACGCCAACAGATTTTCTCAACAATCTCAGAAAGAAAGTGTCCAGCAGGTCTCATCAGGGAAAAACGGAAGGAGAACCTGTACGAAGACGAGCTCGGCTAGCTGTAGGCCACAGTCAGGAACAGTCAGGAAGGGTGTCTTGTTAAGACGAAGATAAGAGGTAGAAAATGAATTAATTATTTATAATTAACATCATTAAGATGCTTTCTCGTGTAAACAAATAAATAGCCTTAAACGGAATTATATTTAAATTTGATTGATGTATTTTATATGAGTGAAAATGAATATGGGTTTTTAAGGAGAATATATTATTATTGTGAAGTTGCAGTTTTTCATAACAGTGTTCTATGGTATTTTAATACAAATTAAATTAATCAATTTAAAAAAATCTTTTTTGTATATCTCTTTTTTTTCTGTATATTCTTCTAGTCGATTAATTTAATTTGCATTGAATACAGGTTTCCTACTGTTAAAGAATTTAACAAGTTAAAGAATACAATGGATAAGAATTTAATAATTTATTGTTATTTCTGTGAAAGAGGCATTTTTTCACCAAGATACTTACTTACAAGAGAGAAATAATTGTAGAAATTGTTAATACAGCATGTATCAAAACTACAATTACTACATCCCCCATTCAACATTGAAAGAAAATGAGACATCAACGATTTTTCACATCGAAACTCTTACCATACATTCAAATAATTAATTACAATAATGTTAATTATAGAGAATGAATTCATATTTATTTAATAGTATTGCTAATTAAGTTTTGCAATATTTTGCAAAATCTGACAATCGATAGTGACGAGATAAACAAATACCAAGCTACTAGATACTACTACTAATAATAATAATAAGCTAGGAGTGGTATAACTAGATTTGTCATTGGTGTGTATATCTCAACTAGGTACACTTACTTGTTTTAATACATTTATCTAATGCGGTGCAAATGAAATATGGTATGTACCATGGTTGACAATTCCATTTAAAATCCTCATATAAATGTTTCAAACTTCAATGTTTATCAGCACGTTATTACTAAACTTCTCAGCATGTGTTATTGTAAAACATAACTTATTTTTGCAATAGCAATGAGACTTTGTTGTATTTTGATTATTTGGCACGATCATTTGATTTATTGTCTATTATTCACATCTATACGACTGCACAATTCAAAATACATTTAACAAAAAATACAACTCAATCTAAAAATGAACATTTATGACAGATTAGTATTTGAAAGGATTACAGTGAGGATGTTCGCTACCTGTCCCATTTGTGTGCCATTCGAAGACGCAGTTATATTCTGTGCAAATTTTGCCGTTGTGAATTGGTGCATGGCTGCTGCTGGGAGGGAACCAGCAAACTGGCTACTGAACGGGGTGAAGTTCATCGTACAGTCGCTTGTGTCAAGCGCACGGATTACCGATCACTCGTCTCCTGAAATAAGTGTAAAAATATGATTAATGTTTAACTACTTAAATTTTTTTAATTCATATAAAAAATACATCTATAATTTACACAAATAAAAAAAATCTATTATTTATACAATTATAAATTATTATTTAAAATATTGATAACAAAGCTTATGATGGATAACATACATTTTTTTAATATTTTGCGGTTTGTATGTATGAATATATATTTATTTTATTATTAGAGTGCAGACCGAGGAAAGGATTTCATTGTCAAAGTTAAAAAACCTAAATAATAATGGGTAGATCATATTTCAAGACAGAGATATAACCGACAGAAACAAAGTACAGTGGAATCTCCATATTTGTCATTAATCCGTTCTTGAGGGCCTGATGAATATGGAGTCTGATGAGTATAGAAACAGTTATTGCCATAACAAAAAACTGAAATTCAATGAATTCATTCCCACCCTCCAAAAATAATACACAAATTAATAAATTTTATGTCAAAACTTTACCTTTATTGTACTGAGGAGATGGTAGAAACGGAAGACAAGGAAAGATACTAATATTTAGAAGGAGACAATTTAACTAAATGTAACTCTAATGGTAATGATTTGGCGATGATTCAGTAGCACTCGATTTAACAAAGAACTTGCCCAATGTTGCCTATTTTTTAAAACCTTCATGAAGTATTCTATCACATTACCATTGAAACCATTTATGTTTTGGTTGACTATGGCAACATTTGGGTGCCACTTTTCGACTATATTCTGCGTTTTGCCCCAGTTAGACAGCATTGCCAGGCGGTGGAAGTGACAAATATAGAAAATATGAACGAATATGGAAATATTTATTTGTCATCAAAATGTGACAAATATCGAACCAAACGAATATAGGGGCTAACGAATATAGAGATTCTACTGTATTCTTGAGTGGTATTTCATAAGACGAAATAATCTAATATTGGCAGAGAAATGAAGAGAGTTGCAGTCATGTGGGGAGGCCATCATCAATAGCTAATAATAATATTTATTTTGATCCTTTGTAAAATTACGCAATTATTGACATATATTTATTATTAGTTGCGTACGTGTGAAAAAATGTTGATGTCTTTTATAGTTCTCACATTCTAAGATTTTATTTTAGAACTCCAGTAGATTTCAAATTTGACAAGGTTTTTCACATTTGGAAATGTCAACATTTCAACAATCACTTATTCAATTAATTACCTCACAATAGCTTTACGTTTTTAATGACTATAATTGGCAAAATGTTTATTTCAAAATGTATTTCATGGACTGATCATTATGGCATGTGTATACTGATGAGACGTTTATGTCTTGTCTCAGAGATTTAACGATAAAAGTTGGCTTGTATCAATTGCTCATTCTACATGCACCACTCAAGTGTTAACAGTTTATGATATATTTATATAAGGCAAACATGCTGTGTTAAATGTCAGATTATATAGATATTGATATAAGATTATGCCCAAATAACATCATAGGTCAGTGATGGCGAACCTATGACACGCGTGTCAAAGGTAACACGCCACAGCGTTTTGGGCGACATGCCAGCGTTCACTAATATCAGAGTTATCAAACAACACGTGTCCCGCCACCAGACGTCTACCCAACAACTACGTTTGAATTTATCACTACGCACATATTACATATCGCACACCTAGATCAAAACTAAGACAACTCTAAAAAACAAGAATTTTGAGTTATTATTGTATACTCTGTTATATACGCAACTGGTATAGCCCCAGTTCTAGAGATAGTACAATTTTAGGATACATTTATGACCTAAATGTTATTTAGTTGTCTTAGTTTTGATCTAGGTGTGCGATATGTATCTCTTTCGGGTCTCACTTTGTGAAAAAAACAATTGAAATAAGCAATTAATTAATTGGCATCAAATCAAATATTATGGACAGCAAAGTTAAGTTAGATTTTCTGAAATTTTGACACGTCGAGCCTAAAAGGTTCGCCATCACTGTCATAGGTCATTGATATGAATCTCATCATTGAACAACACATTTCTGAAAATATTCTTGCAAGCTAATGTTTAGTGTTTCAAAATGGCAACAAATTTATCGACGAAATTTATATCTAAATAGACTACCATATATACCAGTGTATATGGTAGTCTATTTAAATTGGTTTGAATTTCCAAAGAATCAAGATATATTCTTTCAGAATTAAGCTTTCCACTACGGCCAGTGACGTATTTATCTGACACATCTTGTATTTTATTTTTGTTTTGAATAGCGACATCTACCGGAGACCTTGATTCAGACTCTAAATATAAGTATGCACTTGTAATGAATTGACTCATTGTTTACAGTGCAGGCATTCAACCATCGCTTGGTGTTTCACATTGTGCTACACACAACTGCAAAGGATTATGTTTGAATACTTAGACAAATGATCGAAAATGATTGAAAAGCGTCATCACAAACTCTTGGGTCGGATTTATGTATGGCTCTGATACACTGTCTGAATAGTGTGAGAGTACAGGCACACATATGCTGGTGAACCTCTCAATTGTGAGCTAGACCATTTTAAGGCATAAGCACACTAGACACTCTTTAAGAGTCGTGGGCCCCTGGGTACTGCCATATTGTATGAGAGATCTCCCGACAGACTGGATCATTACTCGATTTCTCAAGCAGGTGGGGACTCCAGCGCATCGCCTTGCCTAGGGCCTGCATTGCTGTAAAAATGATGCTGCTTGTTAGTACTCACAAGGCTCAAGATAGTATTAAATTATGACCATTTATAGGATGTTTTTTACAAGGTTGTTTTTCAAATTGGCAATACTTTTTCCGGCGACAGTCAATTTGACAGCTGACAACTGATTTGCGCTTAGTTTGGTTCGCCATTTCACCATAACTTACGCCAGAACAACGCTTGCAAATTGTGCAAATTTATTTTGATAGTCGTGGTTCTATTTGCGAAACTTACCATGCGCTATGTCCATTTTACGATTGACATAATCATCCATCCGAGCAAGTATAAGAATAACCATGGATCGTTTCCGCACCACACATACTCCAATTGATAATACTCATCAGCAGAGACGTCGTACAGTGCGCGCCGAAGAAACTGTTGCTGCAGCGGTGCGTAGTATTGAAGAGAACCTGAATGAGTAGATTACTGACTTTTTCGTTCCCCAATTGAATGGCATTAATGTGGAAGAGCTGTGCTTTCATCAAGATGGCGCAACATGTTACACACCGCGCGCCACAATCAATTTATTGAAGAAAAACATTTGATGAGCACATAATTGACCTATGAATTGCCCTCCAAGATCGTGTGATTTAACACCTTTGGATTATTTTCTGTCCTTGGGATATGTGAAGTCGCTAGTCTATGCTGATAAACCAAAGACGATTGACATCTTGGAAGTCAACATTCATCACATTATTGCCGATATACGGCCCCAGCTGCTCCAGAAAGTGGTCAAAAATTGAACATCCAGATTGTGTTTTATTCGATCCAGTCGCAGCGCCCATATGCGCGAAATCATATTTAAACACCAATGGCATAAAATTATCTTTCCAATAAAGCCAATACCATGGCCATTACCACGGTTTTTGTGTTTTATTTCATTTTAAAGTTCTACACCTATAAAAAAAAACATCTTTAGTTATAGGAATTAACAGCTACCAGTACTCAGTCAATATACAGAGTGATATTTATCATCTTCTCAAAGATCTATTTTTTATAAAGATTATTGATGCTTGCTGACTGTTTTGAGTGTTTACATGCTATTTCAAATCAAGAAACCCCCTCCAGCACTCTTAACTTTGCCAGATCCAGAACTAATGTCCATCATATCCTTTGAATTTTTAAATTAGTACAAGTAACCCCTCGTTGACTGTGAGGGTTACATTTTGGATACGGTCGCGATAAGTAAAATTTTGCGATCAACAGGAGAGATACAAAAATGCTCTTTATTAATGAGTTATACAATAACAGTTACAAAATATATTTGAAAAAATATTGTTAATTTTGTATCGCATTGTAAAAAAGAATCTAGTGTATCTTGCTTTGCCTGTTCGCGCTCATTGTGTACAATTTCCTAGTAACTGTCAAATAATCCAACACAAACTCGCTCGCTCGTAATTTTTGCTGTTCTCTTCTAACAATTCCATATGATTGTGAAGATAAAGGATATTTTCAATGATTTTCACACGGAAACATAGTCCATTTCCTGGAACTCTTTACCATTAATGGGTTCTCTGTGGGATTATGGTGGTGGCCCTCTAGCAAAGCTTGAACATCACCTACAATGCCTTCAGATCTTCAGATGTGGCTATATGATCTCTCGGTGATATTTTAAACACCATTTTCATAATTAATGTGATTTTATTTTTTTGGTGCCATTTTGTCATATAAATAGTGGAAGTACATCTTGTAGCGGAAACGTACATGTGTTGTGTAGGGTGATGAAAAATATAGTGCGTATGGTGGTGAAATTTATTTTTAATAAACCTTTCCAGATATAACAAATTCGCACTCATCAGGGGCGCGAAGAATGAGGTTGCCTGTATAGCCATGAAACATAATTATGAAGTAATAACAGGATATTTGATGTATAGTGGCAGAGAAACTAAATTTAAAACACTTAATAAAATAATTTAATATTTTTGAGTGGTTAATAAATATGCGTCAATTATAGGGAATCCATCCATACAATACAGAAAGAGATTAAATTAATTTTATTATCTTTGAATTTTAGTTATACATTTTTAATAATTATTATTAAACTAAAGTGACATTGTATTTTTATCACTAACCAATACAAAGTTAGTTGTAATTTAATAAAAGGATTATCAAATAGAATATCATCAAGTACTGCTTCAAATATAGGTTTTCCAATTTTGTTTTTCATATGTGAATCCCAGAGTTTAAAATGTTTTTATCCCTTTTTATTTTTTATAATACATTTTATATAAAGATAATCAGATAATTATTTATATATATATATGTTTTTTTTACATATTTGTCTTCTCTACGAGAGACGGAGACTTGTGTATAGAGGAATATAGTATAGATGAAAAAAAATTATGTGTCTGCTAGTCTGTATACATGTTTTTTGATTTCAGATACAAATTTCTATATATGCTTCTTTCAAATTACCACATTTTTCAGATTGTTCAGTATATTTCCCGCTTGGGTTACATTAGATTACCGAGTGAATTCACACACACAAAATGGAACACGTACACAATTGGTTTCCTTATAATTAGCGAGTACCATAATAATTATTATACAAATTGCTGATAAACTTTATAGGAGAGGGCTTTGAAATATAATAAATTTACTTAATATGTGAATTAAATCCAATCACAAATAATACATATAATCGATTGAGAAAAACTTTATTTTTTTTACAATACTCATTTTGAGTAGTTTTGTAGCGAGTCACTTTATGTTTGTATAAAAATATTTATAGAAAAACATAACATTTTTTCATCTTACTTCAATTATTATGTATGCAATTAAAAATTAGAACATTATTTTGATAATGTTTGCAAGTTGGGACCATCAAACAGATGGAAGAATTTGACAGACCACTAATTACTAAATCAATTAACAAACCCTACTCACTTTCAACACCCTCTCCCAAAAACTTTCACTGTCGCACGGGTTTCACCACATTTACACCACTGACGGCGTTCCCACCACCATGGTCGGTGTCCACTCCACAATCGGGGTGTAGGCAGATGGGAGGAAAAAATACCAGGAGAAGGGTTAACTGGTGACAAGCTGCTGGCCAAAAAAACTAAGAAAGAGAGATTGAACCGAAAGAGGTAGGAGTGAACTGCTGACTGCAGCGAGAGGTGATTCCTTCACACAGAAAGTGGGCTACAGAAAAGAAAGTTTTATTGGGAAGTCAACATTGCTCACAGCGACATCACATTGAATAATCAATGTAGTATTATTTATAATATTATAATTTCTTCACAGGGACTGTTAGAATATTAATCATACCAATGTACGATTGGATTTACCAATATTTAATTTGAGTATTCACAATTAAAATGACAAATGTTAAATTATATTTAAAAAATATTTTTTTAGTGAAAATATGTTGAATCAATAACTAGTTAGATCAGTTTTATATAAGGTTAATTAATTTTCAGTGTAGTACTTATAAATTTACTTAAAAATTATATGAGCTAAGCGGTGATTCTTAACTTTCATCAGTTTATCCATATTTTTACAAGATTCGTTTTTGTTTTGAACCATTAAATTTTATTATTTATTCGCTGCTCAAAAAATATACAAACAATTTTTTACTTTGTTTAATTTGTAATATTAGTATGTTTTATTTTACTTTTCAATTTAAATATAGAGAAACAGATATATCAGTCCACAATACTTTTAAGTTAAAAATTTTCAAAAATTCTAAATATTTGGATAAAACATTGTTAAGTCAAAAATTGCGGCAAAGATGAACCGATATATATTTAATCATTAAATATGAATTGTTCTTAATATGTAATAAATTTAATTTAGGTTTTTCAGAAATTCCCGTCCTATTTGCCAAACAATATAATTATATTTTTTTGGAATTGTATTATTGATAGATTCGAAACTAGACACATATTATTTACACTGGTTAATTCTCAACCATCTCCATAATGCTATGAAATTTTACCCATGAACATTTTCAACTCGGAATTTAGGCAGGTATAAATCTACCTATAAAATATTGTGAATGAATGAATTTGTTACATTTTGTGTATAATATATTTTTTGTGATATGATACTCTGCACCATATATTACATATTTTAAATAAAATACATATAATTCAATAGTTGGTTGTATACTTCCAGTCATTGGTTGGTCAACGTTTTTGTTCACTTTTGACTCAAAGTTAAGAAGACTACAGGAAAAATAGGAGAAACTTGGTAACACTCGTAAACCATTTTTGTAAGAGTTATGTGCATGGGTCTCCGTGTAATGCTTGCTAATTTTTAGCATTGTTTGCCAATAAATAAATACCAATTTATAAGATAAATTAACCCACCCGTTTACCATTTTATTTTAGAATTGGTGATTCTTCCATTCTTTCAAATACAAGTACAGAAACTTATTTCAATTAGTTTTTTTTTTTACAGGAAACGCAGCAAACACTTTTAAGGTACCAATCAGCACAAAAAACCAAAAATACTTCTTTAGATTTTTCGGTGGGACATTACAATTAAATCTCAACCGCCGCCAGATGGCAACTGGTAAATTTAGGTTTTACATCTGATCAGATGGCCAAATTCAGACATCCTAAATGCAATGTCTCCTTAATTATTTTATCCTCTGCTTATCGTATCACAGTAAAGGACAACAAAAAGTATTTTTACGAATTGATGAAATTCTGAAGGTTAATTTTATTTACATTGTCTTTAAAAAAAAGAACAATTAAAAGTTTAACCAATCTTAGAATCTGCCTTGAAGAATTTAAGGTTTTCCGAATAAATAATACTTCTTGTAAACGTTACTGTGAGCCGGATAGCACCGTGAAGAGAAAGTAAATGTCGGTTATTGAACACTACACGCTACACGCAGGCCAGTCGGTTTTATTCATTTTACTAAAACACATCATGTTTGATTATGCAGCGTTAATAATATATAACAAAAATTATTAAAAACCAATTGAAAATCGAAAAATTTATTCACACTCAAACATACATGCCTATAAATTATAAATTAATATATTAAATACAAACACACAAAGTTCGTAAAAATGACGTCACATGTTCTCCAAAATTAAACAAAGCCGATATTTATTGGTTGTTTTCGTAATTGTTACACTCCTTGACCATTCGTTACGAATGAGCCATTTATCCTTGAATAAATAAACAAAGGCGGTTGAATTATTTCGAACCAAAACTAAAAGCTACTTTGATGGCAATAATAATTAGTATTTAAAATATATTCATCACAAAGTATTGTTATTCTTTGTTACAACGGCTTCGAACAGTGTCCTATTTTCTAATTTAGCATCTGCTCGAACTGCGCCCGTTATTATGGCGTGCGTCAACGGAATTCTGCGAACCTAACCTACCGGACAAGTTAGATGTTAATAAAACGTTATGTAAGAAATCTCCTCGAGGCGGAAGAAAAATGTGAATGAAATAAAAGCAGGCGGAAAACGAGCTCGGTTTACAGGTTGTTCACCCCCTACCAGTCTCATTTCCTTGGTCAAGAAACCGAGTTTCCATCACAACGCATCCCCACCAAGCTGCAAGATCCCCTCCATATGCGTAAAATACACCAAATTACGGCGCTCCGTCCCGACTCCGATAGCCAGGGAACGTCAGACCGCGAGAGGAGGGGTCGTGTCGCATGTGGCCAGAGGAGGGAGGTCCATCTATCTCTTGGGAATCTCCCGCACGGCACTATTATTCGGATAACGGTACTGGCCGTCGCAGTTAACCGATTCTTCTGTTCTCACAAAAACTAGAAAGCGCACTTTCAAATAGGGTCACACATTAAACTTGGTCTTTAGAAGTGTAAACAAATATATTATTAGCAAAATCTACGCACCTGAATTTCCCCGTCAGCATACGCGGTTTTTGGAGTCGGATAAACGCCGCGAAATCTATTTTTAACAAGATAAATCACAAAAAAAATGAAGATTGAGCTGTTCACGGATAGAACACCTGCGCGAAACTAAATCCGCCATGACAGTTTGAATTCATTCATCGGCCGCCAGAATGCACCGTTGAACACATGGCGCTCATATTAAATTTATGAAAATGTCAAATTTTCATTCTACATATCACCCGATTACAATTGTTTTCCCTCACTACTAGAATTTATTACTCGTTTATTTAAAAAAAAAAGATTATTTACTAGTCGAAAATATAGTACAAATACTTGAATTTTTTAGAGGTAAAATGTATAGAGACATTTCTGACTAGATAAAAATAAATAAATTCAAAATATAACGCAAATTGAGAAATAAATTAAAACATTCAATTTTGACGAGCAGATCCTTGATTCAGAAATTTTGTTGTCCATTTCTTTGTAACCTTTCCAAATATAGTTCATATAACAACTTATTATCAAAATAGTAATCGCTCTGCGACGAGCTGACTCCAGGATTATAAGGGGGTTGCCGCAGGCCTCCCGGAATTTCTTCCCGGAAGGTTTCTCGTAGAGATATTTGATGTTGATGTCCTTGAACTTGATTAGCAGTCATGTTAACGACGTTATTGATGTGCAGGTTATTTATTCTCTTCGATAATGGCATGAAATCGCAATTATCATCTTCTCTGGATCGTTTCCTGAAGAAAAAAAAACAAAATTAGAGATAAAACAGATGATCGAAGCAAGGTATATGTCAAAAAATAGTCGACCATCGACGTGAAGTACAAACCTGTTATCTGTCACGGCTGTCATTATTTTACAAAGATCCTTTCGGATACATTTACGTTTCAAATAATTTATAGGTTATACAAACGTATCTTTACATGATGACGAAAATTGTCATCACAACATGGACATAATTTCACAAATATATCAAGACAGCGGTGATTTGGTGTGAATTTTGCTTGACGGTTGCCCTCTAGCGGCACATTTTAACAATCTTTAATTTTTGGTAGGAATTCGCTTTATCAATCGAAATATGTAGTTAACAGAACAGTATAACAGATGGGAGTAGTATGCATTAACACATCGCGGAGATTGAATTATTCTTACATTTATATCATACCAAACATTTAAAAAAAAGTCAACTAACTATAACATTTTTTTTGACATTGGATATTACGCCGCGTATCTCCATTCTCCATCCTTCTTGTTGATTAAAGATTCACACTCTGTTGCAAAATCCATAATAATAATCATTAATCATTGATCCAACATCATTAATATTGAATTTTTAGTATTTTTAAACTAATCTAGACATCAGCACCATGAAAATAGTCATTAGTAAATGCTATTAGGTGAGGAGATCAAACCTTCGGCCTTTGGATCTAGGTATATATGCAAGTAGGTACAGACCTACTCAACTTCCAAGCCACTATATAATAAACTAAAATATTATTAATAAATATTCTATATAAAATACTTCTTGAGGCTCATGGTGTAGGTAGGCTGGGATCAATATCTAATCAATCAGTAAATTGTTTTTGTTTTTACTTGCCATCATTTATAACTTCAAATATTTGCAAGCAAAATTAAATTTTTGTGAGAACTTTGTTCGAGATGAAAGGTTTTTTTTAAAACAATTTAGTAACAGATAAACTACACATTATTAAATCATAAATTAATTCCTTCTTCTTCTTCTTCTCCACAAGTGCTCTCCACTGACTCCTATCCCTGGCCATTCTTGTCTAGTTCCTAGACCCTCTCATCCTGCTCCTGTCCTCTTTCACACAGTCAGCTCACCTCCTCCTTGGCCTGCCTCTAGGTTACTTCCACTTGGCCAACCCACCACAGTCTTTGGGACCTACAAAATCTTACAATTGTTTCTTGCTCAATTAAATTTTCGAATTCATTAATTTTTATACTGTAAGTTCCATTTTCTAATGTAGGTTCATCAATTTTTCTCAATATTTTACTTTTGCTCATATTCTTAAAATGTATTATATTTTGCTTGAAAACTGTTAATATGTTTTCTTCAATTTGGGTTAGGCACCACGTTTCACAATCATAAGTCTTACTATAGTTTTGTATATCAATAGTTTGCTTCTATGACTCAGTATTTTCGACCCCAGCAGTTTTTTACATGTGTAGAAGCTTCTGTTTCCAGCTAGAAGTGTATCTTTAATTCTTCAATTGTTCTATTTACCGTGTTCATCTTAGAGCTCAGATATGTAAAATAAATCAACCCCGCGTGCATGGTGATCTATGCGCACATCTTGGGGTGCTTTTTGTTCATGTGTACTGACCATGTACTAGGTTTTTGAGGCGTTTAATATAATCTAAATTTTTCTGCTTCCATACTCAGGGTGACAGCATGGTCAATTATTTCTTATTTGAATCGGCTTGTAATAACTAAATTATCAGCAGAGGCACACATCAGCAGTTATTGCCTCCAACACCATATTAAAGACCATAATAGAGAGTGCTTCACTCTGTCTTACTCTGGATTCAATTTCTTAGCTCATTCTCAACATTTACAACTGCTTTAGTCTTCGACAATGTGAGTCTTGAGTGCTACTAGCTATTAGGGAGTGCCTAGTATTTTCAGAGTGTGTTGCATGATTTCTCTGTTTATACTGTTAAAAGCCTATTTAAAGTCTGCCAGAGTATAGAGAAAATAAACTTTGTATATTATAAAATAGGCACTATTGTACCCGTCTTCCATTACTCAGGCAATGTTTCAGTGTTCCTAATATTTTGAGCTAGTCTGTGAAGATGCATTTCTAGTGCTATGCCATCACTCTTGAGTAGTTTGGATGTTATCATCTTTATTCCCAATGCAAATAAATATATTTAATTACAATTATAATATACAATCTAGATAAATCTGTAGTATACACAATATGTAACCTAGGTTGATTTACAATTATTGATTGGCGGTAACAATTAAAATAAACAAAATTAAATGAATAAAATTATGTCAAATAATAAATCCTAAAATATCTTCATTTTTGCAGGAATTTTTTTATGTTTCTTCCCTCAACCAACTGACGGTTGATGATATCTGAGATTTTACACAGATTTTTAATTAAAATATATATGCTTACATTGCAATATTACTATTTTTTTTATTGCTGTATAGGTATTTTCATTGAATCTAAGACTAAATTCGAAACTGAAAGGATATCACAAATCATAGCTGTATTTGTGAGAATTCCACGAACCGGAACGTTGTTCCGGTTTGCTCAGGTCCATTCCGAGCTTCAGTTTCTACTGATACACAAAGCATACACAAAGTCATGAACATTTGATGGCTGTCAAAACGGATCTACCAGTATTTATAGGGAAAACAATGTTTCTAAGTCTTATTTTTTAATTCTTTCTTTTTTTTCTTTTCGCTTTCTCCGTTGCTCCCGGTTATTTTCTTTCTTTTCCCGGTGACTCGAGAGCTCTCTGGAAAGCGGGGACCTTCACAAATGTATTAAATCAGGATTAAATTGAATCACAGACCATAAGCCAGTATAAATACATGAATACAAATCAAATGACTCGACTAGAGAGAAATATAGCAAAAATCTATCTATCAAAAAAAAAAATTGTTGCTACTGGGATTCGTACCTGGATCTCTTCCTATTCGGAGAAGTGTGTTCACTATTTCCCTATAACTTTGAATTTGAACAGTTGAATTAGAACTTATATTTTGTAATATTTTCAAGTGATACATCTATTATTCCATTTTTATAAGCAATCAACTTTATATTGCGGTGAATCTCAAATACCTTGAAGTAAAATCTGCTAGAAGATACCAGAATTAATTAATTCATTCATTTTATTAAAATTTGATGAACTTTGATTCAACCTATATATTTTTTTAAGGAGAACACATTTTTGTTGTGAATTTGCATTTTCAGAACGTACTGTGGTATTTAATACAAATTAAATTAATTGACTAGAAAAAATCTAGCTTTCGAAAATATACATATTTAGTTGCTACCGGGATTCGATTTTAGTTGATTCATTTAATTTGTATTAAAGTACCACAAAACTGTGTTCTGAAAGTGCAACATCACTAAAAAATGCTTCCTACTTGATTTCTGCATTCCTTTAGATAGGTACCAAACCCCTAGATTCAAAAAAATAAAACCAATTTTCTTATTTTATTGATTAGTAAATATGGTACCAGATAGTATATATATATATTCTCTCTTATTTACGCATGGTACCGGTCTCGGAAGGCCCTGTGAACTCAATTCTCAATTCGCAATTTTTTTGAAAAGCCTTATCTAACTAATATTGGAATTCTTTGAATATGCAAAATTATTTCACAATGACTACGTATGTTGTGACAATGTTTGCACTTTGATAGAAGTGCATTGTCAGCTATTTACATTAGCTAGTAGAACAAACTATATCGTTGACCATATTTGGTCAGAATACAGCCACTGGACTTTATTACTGACCCAAAATGGAATTTGATGAATGTACGATTGAATCACAACATACTCTTAAACATTGTATCGATATGTACTAACTACATATGCTGTATTCAGATACTCAATCCCATATTCATTAAAATATATATATGATGTTTGTATTGAATATACACATAAAATTGTTGTTCATATAGGTATGTATTTTTTTTAAGGCATTTAAAAAATTGTCGTCTAAGTATCTAAAAGATGTTCACTGTCTCCTTAATTTTATCTAAGTCTATATTAAAAAAGACAGGCTCATCTATAATCCAACATTGAAATCTAAAAAATAACTATATTAATCTCAATTAACAACACAAATTACGTAATTGAATAACAACAAATATAGAATAATTTAAATAACATAATATCCTTTTTTGCCTATATTTAAAACACAAAAAAATATATAAGAAAATAAATAATTGATTACGAAGAAACCGTTAAAAATGTGAACATACTATAGTTTTGAATTCACAAGTAGGCGTCGATTTATTACAAGATGTTTGATTTCTATCAACTGTTATATTACATTATTTACAAAAACTGCTGCATAAACATAATTACTGTCTTCTGAAAATAAAAGACAGATCAGGAAAGTACCTACTTTTAGCAATAAAACTCGTCCTACCTACATATTTATTATGTAGGTCAACTTTTCTAGATGCACAGTTTTTTCGAGCAGCAAAAAAGACAGGTTTGTTTTATTTCATTCAGGAAATCTTCATTATTTTGTCATACTGTTAATCATGTTTTATAACGTAACGACCATTGTCTCCGGAATGCGGTCATGTGGTAAGAAATGTGTTTGTTTCTTTTCGAATCACAATATTTTTTATGCGTAAGTAGAGTTGAATATTTACAGAATAATAATTGTTTTATGTGACGTTATTTGCGATTTTAAAGTTGTAATTTTTGTCACTTTGCCCACGTACACGCGCCATAATATGCGTGTATAGATTATGATAAGATTGTCTCCGAGACACGTTCTGAAAGTCGTTTAAAGAACGGTACAGAGTTAAGTGCGGAGCGGGGTGTCATTCGTTGCTTATTATATATCTTACGCGAAGTAGATCGACAAATAGATATATATATACATAACGACCTTTACCGCCAAATCTCCGACGCGAGAGATTAAAGTCTTATCACGTGATCACGCGCCGTTGGAACCTCGATTTTAAGTTTTTGAAGGGACCAACAAAAAAAATATATGAATAGAAATTGGGGGTATTAAAAAAACAGATTATTATTTTTTTGTTTTTCAATGTTTTTTTTTTGTTTTTAGATAGTTCTTTCAATATTATAAATTAAATTAAAGGTTTCTGGTAGTAAATTGCTAATACTACTAAAATAAGCTTTGATGCCTTCAATATGTTTCATGGCATTGTCCTTTGTAGGAACTGGGTTTATGGGATGAACAGACACATCTTCTTTGTAAGAAGGTTCTTTTTCTGTCAAGTTTTCGTTTATGCGACTGTCCCCTATTTCATCAATTTCCACTACGTCCTTTGTTATTACGTCGGAGTCAACGTCGAAGTAAATCTGCAAGGGTTATTCAGAAATTCTTTCCCAGCCATCAGTGTTGTCTGTACTATCTTCTACGCAATTTTCTTGCTGATTCCAGCTTGTAAAAAACAATAAAACAACGAAACGTACAAATTTCGTAGATATGAGAACAAAAATGCGTACATAAGACAAGCAAACGACCAACACACTCTTGACTCTATGGCGAATAGCAAATTGGCCGAACGAATTTCAATAAATTTTAAACGTAAATCGCGGAAAAGACAAACGTAAAATATGATTTGTAATGTACTATAATGACACGGGATTGCAGAAATAACACGCAAATGGAACGCACGGGGTTCTACTGTATTAACAAAAAACTATTAAGAACTTTCCTAAAAAAATCACCTTTCTTACAATCCATTTGAAACTTTGAATACACATACTTATGAGTGTCTACGTAGAAATTTTTTTCAATAGTCCTTGCGGTAGTAAATACTGACTATTAAAATGTACATATTTAACATACGAACCATACCCCGATCGATGTTGTAGGGCACGTTTCTTACAATTGTTTTGGAAAACTGAGAATCATTCATTGAAAATTTAACGAATATCTTTCTGTAAAAATAACTAAAATAAGCGGTGTTCGTTTTGTTATAAAAAATGTTAAAAGTGAGCTACTTTTGAATGGTTTTGACGTTTTCTTTTATAATTTGAATAGTGAGAGATTTTTTAACTTCTGCGCATGTGAGCGGAAGCGAAAAAGTACACCGTGCCTCAACTATTTTTTATTCTATTCATAGTAGTTTACATGCGGTGGAATCTTCTTGAAGATTGAGTACGACTGCTCTATGGGAACGTCCTTAAGGGAATCACGAAACTATTAAGGGCGTACTTTCATTTTTCCAGTTTGAAATTCGAGAAATATACGTACTTTTACATTGTATTATGTTGAACCTGAATGCGCTAAAATTGAAAACTTTAATATTTAGTTGAGTTGATTTGTGATCACCTACCTAATTTTTTTAGCCTTGTGTGTTTTTATATTAATATTGACTGTGTGAGAATAAATATTGCCAATAAAAGGGACGTTCAATAAAAATTGAAAGCCGTTCAATAAAAATTGATTTAGTTTAAAATGTATTGACGAGTCATTAATAATCTTGAAAGCTGCACTTGATGCAACCGGTATACCCGCGAATTCTGCATCACCGACGAATGACAAGGTGTTTGCCACTATGGCAGAGTACAGTACGACGCGGTGAGAAAACGTCCTCACCTTGAAAGCAGAATCAATACTGAAATATTGAACGATAATATTGAGCAGTCTGTGGGCTTCAGCCCCTCCAATATTATTGGTCAATAAAACGCCTTCAATATTATTTTTAACTACGTTTTTATGTTAGTACTATTTGTTTGCGTTAAATCATTTTGTAATGACTTTTTTGTTATTGTTTGTGGTGGTGATGGTAAAATCGTTATTTAAATCGTTATCGTGACTGTGATTGTGTTAGATTATAGCGATGATTGATAATTGATTAACGTAATTCTTCAAGCAATAACTGGTACACTAAAAAGTAAATCTCCAATAGTTAAATCTTAGTTACCAATCATTGTTAAATCTCAGTTACCTATCATTGACACAATCACAGTCACGCAACGGTTTACCATCGCTAGTTTGTGGACTGATTTTTGTGAAAGAGATACTAGTATATTAATTAATAATTTAAAAAATACATAACCATATCCGAGAAAAGAAAACAAACGTTATTTTCATTACTTCTTTTTACGTTTATTGAGCACTTCTTTTTTTAGCCCTAGGCTAGAGTTTTCTAGCTTTACCGATGATTGACTATGGATATGTCTAACGATGGTACACCGAGTGGTGTTGCCACGCAACTCGGACACAAAAGATATGACTATTTTATTAAAATAAATGACCGCTGTAACCAGAAGCGTGAAGATGGCGGTTGCGGTACATATTTGTCAGCGGCTCTTAATCCTCAGGCCATTGATCACTTATTTAGGACTAAATACAAACAACACGTTTTCTTGGTCTGACTGATTAATGTAAACAATCGACCATTCTTTGTTTAGAAGAAATAAGGAATTGTATGAAATTAATCTAATTTGCTAAGCTAAGTATTAAGAAAGTATCCCGCAACAACAGAGTGATCGCGGACCCTCGATTGAGAAAACCTGCCACATGCATTATTCAAAAGAGACGTTTCAGCCCACTGGACTTAAGTTAGTCTTAAAATCTCCACCCAAAATTGGCTTAATTGGACAATTCGGACACATTAATTGGTTAGAAACTGTTCTGAAGATTTGAGGAAACACGGTTGAACTTCACGCATGAACCAACCTAATTTTTTTACAAAATTAAACTTTTGCCCGATCTAAAACAGACGATTGATCGACATCCTAAATCACGTTAAAATTTGTAGATATTATTAGAAAACGCTGCTCACTTCATAGTTAGGCTCCAAAGGTTGGTTGTAAAATAAATTAATATAGATAATTAAAATGAAACGTGTGTACTATGCAACATTTATTTATTTATTCACAATACACGTTAAATTATAAAGTTGATATTAGACCGTGCTTGACTCACTAAAACAAACTGTGTTGAGACGCACGGGTGACAAGTATTTATGTATATAAGGATATTATAATTACAAATAAAACAGAATTGAGATAAGGTATTAAAAATTGAAGTGAAAAATGTTCAAGCTGCATGTCCTTAATTTCACCATGTCAGAGATAGAAGCTTATAAAAGACGTCCTATCAGCAGTGATTTTTTATTTTGACCTCTTTGTCAATTAAGAAAACTCAGTACTGCTGAATGGGGTCTGAGATCTCTCGCTCCGCGCCTTATTTACAGAGCTACTTACGTCTCCCAGACGTCGCATAATGCTGAAATGTGGGCTCATAGACTCCGTATCGGTGTTATTGCGAACGCTGCGAATAGCGACCAATGAACACCCTTACTTACTATAACTGGTGCTAACAGAACGATCTCTACAGTGGCTTTACCGGTCATTGCTGGAGTCCTCCCCACAGACCAGGTGATCCTGGAAACAAATGCCTGTCGAAATTTGGGGAAAGATTTAGAAGTGGAGTATTCTAATATATTGATAATTATTATTCAAGTTTATTAACTGTAATTATATATATATATAATTACAGTATGTTGTTACCAAAAAATAATGCACATAGGGGCGTCGAAAGGTGTAGTTTTTAAATTCACAAGCTAACATCTCGTCTTTTTTTGTATAATACATCTTCAATAATTGCATATAGACAGTGGCGTGCAGTAGGTATAGATTTAGGTTATGCTGTTACCAATGACATTAAACAATCATATATAATATATGTAATATAATATATGAACTTTCGTTTAACCGACGTTTTTAGACAAAATAAATCCGTCGTTTATACGACCCTACCATGTATTTATTTATAATTTTACAGTGTTTAAAAAATATATATATATATATTTTTCAATTTTGCTTATTTATTGCTTAATTCTTTGATAAAAACACATTGTTCGTATACCCAATGCACTATTTATTAAACACTCTATAAATCAGAATTATGTAGGAACCTGCATATCCATATTTAATGAAACTAGTTGATTTCATATCAAAAATTATTTAATTAACACCTCAAGAATAACTATCAGCAGGTCTATAATCACAAAATTGCCGAGTACTATTAATATCTGTGTCAATATTGATTCTTAATTGAATTTTGCCCCGCGGCATTTTGAATTGGCAGTATTGCCAGTCGTGTAAAAGTGATTTTTCATGACCAAGTAGGTACACAACAGCTGAGATGCAATTGGTGTGCGAGCGGCTACTTTTATCTAGGTGATCGCCATAAACAGGCACGCACACACACATACATGCGGAGCAACGTTCGTTTCATCTCCAATTAAGGTATTAAAAATACACTGCTATTTTCTACCGGTGCGTGATTGGCCAAATTGCGATAGAGCGAACGAATGTTATTCCTAATTTGGAGGGAATACTACGTTATTTTTTTCATTTGAATATATGGAACGCAGCTTTTCTTGGCAAGGACCCGTGGCCCCTTATAGGGCTGTGTCAACCTCCAAGTTTTGCAATACTTTATGTAATGCAAGATATTTTTATGTTTTAAAGAGGCCTTCATCGTGCAGAATATTATTGCGGAATTATGAAGGTGATTTATAAAATCGCTACATTGTTAAATCTTTTCGAAATCTTATGCCCATATTTAAAGTTTTGGAGTAGGTTTGGAGGCTGACTTTAAGGTAATGCATGCAATGAGATTCCAACACTTCGGTATCTGTACATAATATTACAAAAACATTACACGTCTCAGGCACATATAACATACTACCCCTGCTTAGAATATGTTTTTTCCTACATATCGTAAGTAAATAAAATGTTCTCAAATTTTCTCTATTTCAAACTCGCTATTTCTATAGTTCTATTGTTGACGTTATTTTAAATGTCAGGGGAGCCTTCAATAAAACATATCGTATGTTAAAAGAGAAACACATTTTTAATGTCTTGTTTTTTATTAATAATTAATTTAACATTTCAAAGATTTAATGCGACAATTTGATACAACGTATAACTGGGGGCGTAGACAAGATGTTAGAGCGCTCAGTATGTTTATCAGGATCCGTACCCGGCGACTCCAATTTTTTTTTAAATAAAGGTGAAAATAATACACAAGAAAAAAGTGATTGTAAAAATGTTGAGAATTTTCTAATGCACTATTGCAAACACAGTTTTCATGACATTTTTCTGGGAAATATTTTGAAAAAATATATTATTTGTTAAAAGTATTGGTTTGCCCAAAACGTATCTAATTACGTTTTATTTTCTACGTACTTAAATGAAAGGTGAATCTTTCACGGGATATAAATTTTTTATTCAACAATATATTGTGCATTTTGTTCGATTATATTTTGAGGCAAGGATAAGGCAAGGTTTTATTATTTAAGGCGTTTTGCAAAGAACGAAACAAATGATATTAAGGAAAACACATTCTTATTGTGAAGTTGTAATTATTCAGAACAGACGGTCTGTGATATTTTAAATACTAAATTAATGTATTAATTATAAATATATACATATAAAATCAATTTTGTCGAAAAATATTGTTTTTGCGTCACCGGGATTCGAACCTGGATATGTATGAAAAATGTAACATATAGGTTCGAAAATTTGTCAAGAAAAATACTGGCGTTATAGCACAAAGGTAGTGCACTTCCCCGGATTGGAAATAGAGATCCAGGTTCGAATCCCGGTGACGCAAAAACAATATTTTTCGACAAAATTGATTTTATATGTATATATTTATAATTAATACATTAATTTAGTATTTAAAACAAATGATAGTTTGATGGTATCAAGTCTAATGAATATGGTGGATGTGGTAATAGGATTTTTGACGAGTGACCAAACTTGTATGTGGTCTAGCGTTATCATAGTGAAGTCCATCACCTTTGCTATTAAAACTACAACTTATAGTTTTTAAGGAGAACACATTCTTATTGTGAAGTTGCAATTTTTCAGAATGTAGATATAAATATAAAGAAGATGACTTTCAAATAATGGAAAGACAAATGTATCAATTTGAAAGTGCAACATGTAAGTTCGAAAATTTATCGTCAACTTACTATGTTAGTGTTGTGTAATCGGTTAATGCATTTCCCCGGATAGGAAAAGATTCTGGTTCGAATCCCGGTAGCAGCAAAAATATTTTTTCGATAAAATTGATTGTATATGTATATCTTTCTAATTGATACATTTAATTTGTACAAAAAACGTTGTTGTGTGATCAGTAGTAACTTTTTACTAACGCCCGTAGTAAAAATCCTTTGCGGGTAGTTCGAACATCAAATATACTATTGTCAAAGAATAGATGGAGATGTCTATTGGCGTGACAAATAATCGTGAAATATGCTTTATTCTATGCATTATCTATGGATTTTTTCGCCTACGCATTCGAAATCTGTCACTTTGTGAAAATTTTTCGTATTGTGTATTAAACAAAGAGATCATCAACGGACGAACTCTCATCAGTAAAATAGTGGGATATCGAATGATTAACTGTGGTATACTGCAACTTTCAAAGCATCAATGTGTCAGATGACTTTTGGAACAGCTGTGAAAAGTCCGCCATATTTAACTATCGATTCTTGTTTTTACTATCGGATATCACAGAGTAAAATGAGTTTACTACGGGATGTATTTTCGAGAAGTAAATGTTTTTTTTACTAACGATCAAACGACCCATTTTCGCAGAAAAAAATTACATTAGTAACTTTTTTACTAAAGTAAAAAATTACTACTGATTAGCAAATTAAGTGAGAGAAAATGCTAAGTAGAATGGTAGAAAATAACGACAGAACTTCACCGTGCACGCAACGTGGTATAATCGTGTTATATTGGTTATTTCTTGTAACGAGCACACTAATTTAATGTGTTCATAACATGATATTATAACTATATACGAATATTTACCATAAAACCGACCGCTGTGTTTGTACATTAATTATGCGTAAGACATCTGGGCAGGTGTCAAAATATGACTTTCCTGATCTATCCACCTGGAGTTTACATTTCGTTTTACATAGATTTCTTTTTTTTTCGACAAAACTTATTTTTTTTAAATAATTAAAATTTCAATTTCGAATGCCGTGAGTTATTTTGCAGATTACTTTTATTAAGGAAAACACATTCTTATTGTGAAGTTGTAATTATTCAGAACATTGGTCTGTGATATTTTAAATACTAAATTAATGTATTCATTATAAATATATACATATAAAATCAATTTTGTCGAAAAATATAGGTTCGAAAATTTGTCATGAAAAATACTGGCGTTATAACACAATTGGTAGTGTACTTCCCCGGATTGGAAATAGAGATCCAGGTTCGTATCCCGGTGACGCAAAAACAATATTTTTCGACAAAATTGATTTTATATGTATATATTTATAATTAATACATTAATTTAGTATTTAAAATATCACAGACCAATGTTCTGAATAATTACAACTTCACAATAAGAATGTGTTTTCCTCAATAATATATGTTGTATCAATGTGTCCAAAATTTAATAAAAATGAATTGATAATTCTGGCGTCTGCAGTCGGTTTACTCAAAGGTATTTGAGATTCTGTAAAAATAATGTAGATGGCTTTCAAATAATGGAAAGACAGGTGTATTAATTTGAAAAAATGTAACATATAGGTTCGAAAATTTGTCATGAAAAATACTGGCGTTATAACACAATTGGTAGTGTACTTCCCCGGATTGGAAATAAGATCCAGGTTCGAATCCCGGTGACGCAAAAACAATATTTTTCGACAAAATTGATTTTATGTGTATATATTTATAATTAATACATTAATTTAGTATTTAAGATTTCTTTTAATATATTTGAACCGGATAATCTTGTAACTATTTTTTTGTATTGATTTCTTATACAGATCGACTTGTATATCAGTAGAATGTTCCATTTATAAAACCTACATGTCGTGCAATATCTTCTAGACTTGTGTCTGTCTACTCTTTAGTCGTGAAACGGGGAGCTCATCAGGCAATAGGTGCGTTGTCGAATCAGAACAATCGCTGTTGCTATCGGCTACATAAAATATTTAAAACATGCAGAACGCAACCGATATTATTGGTTGTTACAGCAGGGCCCTCACGCGGATAATAAGGATGATTTTCACCACCTTTGCAAACATTTTGAGGTATTTATTTTTCGAATCACTTTCCCGTCTATTCCATGGACAACCCAGTGGATATTAATTGTCCTCAAATTTTTCCTCAAATTCAAAAATCTAAAAATTTTTCCGAATCTACATTTTAGAATACTAAGACCACTTCCATTCTATAATATATGCATTCCTTTTTCGGAATACTTTACCCCTTGTTAAACCCCAAAACAAATGAGTTGACTACTAAGTAGATACATTATTTTTTGATTTTTTTTTTTATATCGATCAACAGGAATAATTCCTTAATTAATGCGGTGAAATGATAATTGCACATAGTGACAAGTGCGCACATATATAATTGCACGCATAGACAAACACACACAAAGTAGTATAAAAATAGGTAGACGTATACTAGTCATTTCACGATAGCTTACAGTATTGTGTGCAGTTATCATGGAATTATTAATAATAGTGGTAATAACAAAATGTAAAAAAAATATTTTTATAAGTGTTGAGGTTTGATTCCCGCGCCCGTGAGCCATAAACTTTTTTTTCAAAAATTAACATGATTTTATAAGCGATAAAAATCATTTCATCACCACCGCTTCATTCTTCCGAAACGGTAGTGACATAACACCTTAAGATCTACCGATCCAAACACGAATCTCTATGGCTTCAACCACACAAGTAATTTATTAATCCCTGCCAACCAAATAAAAGAAAAGTACCATGTTTCGTCGTTTTTATTATCCCTATCGAGCTCATTGTCTAAAAAATTCTAGATCCAATACATTCTTCTAATACAAAGGAAAAACTTGCTTAAAATCATGGAGTATTTATGCTGTGTCTAGTGAAACAGAACTTACAAAAGTTGGCGTTTAATAAAGTTGAAGACTGGAGTGGCTCGCTTGAGGTGTTGCAGAAAGAACGATCTGGGGAGAAGTGCTGCATCCGTCACGATATATTGAAATCTATTATTGCATTTCGGCATTATGTGGCTGTCAGGTGATTTCTTCCGCGGCCATGTCTGTGGGGCGTGAGCAGAACCGTTCTTCTTTTACAAATCTTTTCCAATACTCCTTCGACCGATACGATTTGTATAAAACACATTTTTCTCAGGTCGTTTTGAGTCCGTTTGTTGAACTTGACCAGTCCACCTGTCAGCCGTGCTGTCTTGATAATTTGACATTATTTGGTTCACCAAATTCTACTTTTAATTCGTAGTTGTAGCGCGCACGCCACTTCCAGTTTTCATTTTTGGCAGATCATTCTTACGTTCGAAGAGCAGCAATGAATGTGTATAATATAAGAAAAATGCGACTGATTTATCTGATTTACCAACACAGTTCACATTTCTCTGTAGATAGACGTACCCGAGCGTACTCACTTTCACAGCTATGTAGGAGAACGTATTGCTTGAAAATTTAAACAATTTTCGTGAATACATCGAATTGTAAGATGCAATTTACCTCCTTAATTACTGAATTGCGAGTTTTTGTTTGCATTAACGTCTGACGAGACTCGTTCCGACTCATCGTCGCCTTTCCCCGGCATTGAGTTCTAGCAACTCAACGCATTTCTTTTGCTTTTTTCCTATACACACAGCACACTTTTTTTTTTTACAACTTTACTTGTTTTCCATAACAGAAAAAAATGAATTGAATAGTCTTGAAATAATTTGATATTCTCATGAAACAAAAGAAAACACAACATAAACGTACGTCACAGAAAACAATGACTAGTTTATCTAAATAATATTTTATTAGAATGTTTTAAATAACAAGAATAATAATCTATTTAATATATTTGTAATTACATTTTTTATTTTAATAATAGAAAATATAATACATTTTAGAATTATCAGAAGGATATATATATATATATATATATATATATATATTTCATTTAAGATTTATTTCTTCTCTATGAGAGTAGGGCTCGTGTACAGAGAAGAAGTATATACGAGATAATTTATGTTTCAGTTAGTCTGTGTATATATTTTTTTACTTCAGGTACAAATTGATAGTAGTCTGTAATTGTTTTAATTGTGATGGGAAGATTGTTAAAAAATTTTATGCCTTGATAAATATAGTGATTTTGGGTTGCGGTATATTTTAGTTTTGGAATTTCAATTTGGTCTCTAAATCTTGTATATCAGAATTCGCTCTAAAATTTAATTCATTTTTAATTTTGAAAATTTGGATTTTTGAATTTTTTTTGTATGTCTATTATTTTTGGTACTTTGAAATCTGTGAAAAGTTGTATACTTGGGTAGTCTTTTTTTTAGAATAATTTTAATTTGATTAATTCATTTAATAATAAAATACAATTTACATTGGAAATGGAAAATAATTAAACCATCAATTTTTTGGATCTAACATTGTTTAAAAATAATAATAAAATTGAATTCAACATTTTTAGAAAACCAACTTTTACAGATACTATCATACACAGTGAATCTAATCATCCATTATTGCACTATCATTCTAAAGACAAAGATGATAAATTTAACAATTCTGGTATCTATAAACTTAGTTGCAAGGATTGTGTTGCATTTTATATTAGAGTAAAGGAGCATTTGAGATATTTGAACAATAGCGAGTTTTCAGAATTTTCTAATCATTTGATAGAAAATGGTCACGGTTTTGAGAAAAAATTGGAATTGTCAATTTCGCATGTAAACGGTGTTGGTCATAAATGAAATAATTTGGAATCGTTGGAGATAAATAAAGCATGTAAAACTAATCAAAAAATTATAAACAACCAACTAAATTTAACTACGAGTCCCATTCTAAATTTTTTTCCTAAAAATTATTCGAGTAAATTTGTATTAAGTAACAATTTGAGTTAGGTACTCAATTAATTTTTTAAATAATTGTTGTTTTTTAAAAATAGATTTTGGTAAAGGAATAATACCATATGTTTTTAGTTAGTTATGACATCCTGAAGAAGAAAATGGTATTTTTCGAAACCGGTAGATGTGTTTAAACTCAATAAGTGGTTAATAAAACAAAATTAAGAAATAAAAATAACAATAATTTCTTACTAAATAATATTTGACTTTAAATAGTAGCTGAAGCCTCAAAGGATGTAAGTACATATTATTTAAAATAATTTGTTTTCACAGTGTTTTAAAAACGTCAAAAGTTGATCATATGTACTGCAAATTGAATGGTTTATAACTAATAATTAAATTTTTAACATTTTGCTAATTTGGTTCAATGCAGAATTGTCTCGGTATTCTTGGCTTCAAGATTATAAGAAAATATATTTCGTGTATGTAAAAATTTTCTATATTAAAGCAATTATGTGGCACGAGAAAAATAAATGTAATGGTCGCGGTCTTTCTTATAATACTCGTATTTTAGTAATAACATCCAGTTTATTAATTTTACATTAGTATATCTAAATAATAGTTTTAAAAAAACTCAAATCTATTGTATAACTTTTGATATAAATGAATAATGAAAACCCACGTTTTCGTAAAAAAAACGCGAAAATATTAATTATTTTTTAAAGCGCGCTCTTAAGGACTTTATAAACAACCTGTATATTAGTAGACATTTACATAGTAAATATATAAAAGTACCATTAAAGCGGGGTTTCCGTTACGCCCGTGGTAACTGTCTACGGTACATACGGTACCGTAGTGAGTAAACAGCTGTCGCCGCGGTAAGTTACCATCAGTACGCGCGACAGTTAATATTGCACTGCAATATGAACAAATCAAATCGAGATGTCGTGAGAAACATTAAACTGTACTCATAATTAGTAGCGTAACTAACGTCAGATAGGAACCCAAAAAATTCGCGCCCTACAATACATTTGGCATCGATTCTACTGCCAACCTGTTAAAACCTACCACAGCACGAAATGGAATTATAATATTTCAGAAATCATTTCTCACAATCGTATCACAAACAATTTCGAAAACATCCACGTACCATATATTGCAGTACCCTGCTAATACGTCGAGTTAGGTGCCAGACCATCGCCGCAATGCGAAAATCGCCTTAAAAGCGAGGAATTTATCAGTTGCGAGTGCATTAAATACCTAATTACACTTTTATCTATATATATTATATTATTAAGGAGAACACATTCTTATTGCGAAGTTGTAATTATTCAGAACAGACGGTCTGTGATATTTTAAATACTAATTTAGTAGACGACTTTCGAATAATGGAACGATAGATGTATTAATTTGAAAAGTATTACATATGGATTCGAAAATTTATCGTCGCTGTAGCATAGTTGGATAATTTACCTTCCCCGTGGATAATGTGTTTAGAAAGAGATCCAGGTTCGAATCCCGGTAGCGCAACAACAATATTTTTCAATAAAATTGATTTTATATGTATGTCTATATAATTAATACATTTAATTACTCTTATAAAGGTGTTTTTTTAGAGGTTCATTATTCAAATTGGCAACACTTTTTCCAGCGACAGCCTATTTGACAGTTGACAGGTGATTTGTGCTCAGTTTCGTTTACCATTTTACCATGAATAGACTTACGCCAGAACAACGCTTGTAAATTTATTTCGAAAATCGTGGTTCAGTTCGCGAAACTTACCGTGCAATACGTCAATTTAACGATCGACATAATCGTCCATCTGAGTAAGTAATTCGAATAACTTCGCCATCGTGCCCAGTAATAGATCCACGATTAATACATTTAATTAGTATATATATATTTTATATTTTAGGATACAAGAGAGCTTTTTAAAAGTATTTTTAATGAATAAAACTGCGTAGAACACAATAATCTTACATACTCGTACAATTGCAATGAGGGTTTATTTCAATTTTGAACAAATTTTAATGTCACGTCACTAAAGCGGGTGATTGTTTAAATCTATAATAAAATTAAGATGTATATTATTATTATTTTTCATATTAATATACATAGTAATACTTTGTAAGATTGTATATTATTGGAAAATAAAAATAAACCATTTGATTTTCCGTAATACGTGTACTTTTTACTTTGTAAGACAGGTGTCTTAAACTATCTACATGCCTTCAAGCATCTTTTTTTAGAGATGATCTTCTATTCATAATGATCAATTTTTAAAGATAAAACGTTAAAATCAGAGATAACGTGACAAGCTTTTCTAAAAGAAATTGCTGTTTAAATACGGTGCTCATATCAACGATGAGGCCTACGCATTGGCTGGAAGCATTACGGTATTACATACTCGAATTAAATTTTTTAAATAATTTTTTTGGATTTTTTACTTTGGGATTTTAAATTAATTTATGACACTGGAAACAGTACGTACGTGGGTTTAATGATGTCTATAAGAAATGTATAAATCCCTAACTATAAGTATCCCCAATAAAATAAATTAGTAAAAATCGTATACACAAACCTGTACAAAAGGCTTATGACGTGAAGGTTATTTATAAAGATTATCGAAATAACAGTATATTTGGGTTATTACGGTACACACATTAGTAAATTTCCAGTCAGCACCGACGCGATGCAACAAGCATGCATGTTGAATGTAGAAGAATGTACGTGTGATATTAATTCGCAAGCGATTTCCCACAGATGAAGATATATTGTGAGCAATTACGAGCCACACTAGCGCACGCAGCATCCGGGCCGTTGGACCGGAGACCGTGAAATTTTTTAAATTATCATCATCGTTTTTTATTAGACACTGCTCCCATTTCATCACACACACACACATACACACACACACACACGCATACGCCTTTCGAAATATCAGTGGCGCTCATTTTATTATTTAAAGATATTTAAAAAATTTCATTAAAGATAGGTTGACCATGCCGGGATTTTATCGTCGTTCTGGGAGTCCACCAAGTTAGTTCTAATCTATCATTCGTAATATGAGCGTTCTTGAAAAAAGTAAGAATATTGATGTAATTTTTTTCCATGTTCCCATGGCTTTAAAAAAATTGTTTTGTAATATTTATATTCTAATAACGATAGTAGAAAATAACAAATACTAATTAAATGCATTAAGAACTTGGATCCGGGGAAGATGCATTAATCAACTATGTTACAGCAGACAGCTATTGACGACAAACTTTTTAATATATCTATCGTTCCATTATTTGAAAGCCATCTACTTTGTTTTTACGGAATCTCAAATACCTTTGAGTAAACCGATAGCAGACGCCAGAATTAATAATTCATTTTTAATAAATTTTGGACACATTGATACAACTTATGTATTATTAAGGAGAACACATTATTATTGTGAAGTTGTAATTATTCAGAACATAGGTCTGTGATATTTTAAATACTAATTAAATGTATTAATTGGAAAGGTATACGTATAAAATCAATTTTATTGAAAAATATTGTTATTGCGATCCAGGATTCGAACCTGGATCTCTTTCCAATCCGGAGAAGATGTATTAATCATATATATCGTTACGGATTAGTAGATTTAAAAAAATATGTGTGTAAGGTAATATATATTAATGTTTATTTAGTAAAAAATATCCAAACATATGATTAGATACCAGGTATTTACTACATTTTTGTTTTAGTTCTTGGGTTTAATCAATACAACATATTATTCATACTATAAATAGTTTATTTAATTCAAGTTATAAATTATAATAAAATAAGTGATTGGTTGCCATTAGGCCTATGTTTGGATGGCTTCCAAATTATATACTATACATAAAAAAAAATTATAATATAATAAATAATTATAAAATATTCTATAATAATTATGATTGTATGCATAAATTAAAAGCAAAATTAAACAGCCATTCGAACGTGTAATACATTTTTATTATTAGCCAAATTCGCACAATTACTTTTGAACCGATATTCGTCCTTGGCGTACTGGAAACTAAATCGAACAGTAAAATATCAGTTACCAATCATCGTTATAAAAGAAATACCAAACGCACAATCACAGTCACAATAACGTTTATCTCATCACTAGCTGTCACGTACCATGTCATTTAACAGCTTTGACCCTGAAATCCATGTCCTTCTGTACATGAGCGGCAGTTTTAATATCTTGTTCATTGTCCTTAATTATCAATTTGTAACATATATTTTTTTTTAAACAGAGTTTCTTATTTTTCAACCACAAAAAATATTTTCGGTAACATATTATTCTAAAACATTTTTATTATGTATTTTAATATTTTTGTACGATATAAAAGTACTTAAAATATCTATTAAAAAAAAAAATTAAAAGTACCTACATATTATAAAAAATACCAAATAATAGGTTTAACATCTTTATGTAGATACACTATCTATACGTTCTCCTATCTACATACGTTTTAGGAGTTCATATTTTTATGGGTAAAATTAATTAATCACTCTCATCTCTTTATAAGTGGTCATCTTAGAATGCAAAGCGAAATATAAACCTTACAAGTCAGTTATTTATGGTAGTTTTCAACTTGGACTTAATGCCGGAATATTTAATTATCGAAAATACATCTAATCAAATAATACTCTGCGATATCCGATAGTGAAAATGAGAATCGATAGTTAAATATGGCGGACTTTTCACAGCTGTTCCAAAAGTCATTCGACACGTCGATACTTTGAGAGTCGCATTATACGACAATGAATCATTCAATAACCCGATATATTAATGATAACAGTTTGTTCGATGATGATCTTGTTGTTTAATATATTATACAATAAAAAATTACCATCAAAGTGACAGATTTCGAATGCGTAGGCGAAAAAATTTATAGATATGCATATTTTATGATAATTTGTCATGCCTATAGACATCTCCATCTATGCTTTGACAGTAGTAAATTTGACGTGTCAACAATTCGCAAACAATTTTTACAACGGCCGTTAGTAAAAAGTTATCATAGTATACAGTTACTACTAATCATACAATCAGCCCTTATTTTACTCTTATTTTAAAGTTTAATTTTACATATCGTTGGCGAAACCCGAAAATTGTGTAACTCCACTTTTTTATGATATTGATGTCTTGCTGCTATCTGTTGTTAACTTTAGTATTAAGGACGTTCCCAAAAAAATCACTTTTCTTACAATCCTTTTGAAAATTTGAATACACACACTTATGAGTGTCTTTTGTGCGTAGAAATTTTTTTTAATAGTCCTTGCGGTAGTAAATTTGTAAATATTGACTATTAAAATTTGCATATTTAACATACGAACCACCGGTCGATGTTGTAGCGCACGTTTAATTGAATAGCAATAGTCATTTTCTTACCATTGTTTTGGAAAACTGAGAATCATTCATTGAAAATTTAACAAATATCTTTCTGTAAAAATAACTAAAACAAGCGGTATTCGTTTTGTTATAAAAATGTTAAAAGTGAGCTACTTTTGAATGGTTTTGACGTTCCCTTTTATAATTTGAATAGTGAGAGATTTTTGAACTTCTGCGCATGTGAGCGAAAACGAAAAAGTACACTGTACCTCAACTATTTATTTTTTATATTCATAGTAGTTTCCATACGGGGGAATCTTCTTGAAGATTGAGTACGACTGCTCTTTGGGAACGTCCTTAAGTCAGTTCTTTGTCTCTCCTGTAAGTTTTACAAATTTGGAGTTACACCATTAAGGACACAATATTTGCAATACACTTTAAATGTAAATAATACTTCAATAATTAACTTGATCATTTTTTTGTGTTCGTTGTGTATACATGAAAACGTTTGAAATTAAAATATCGTTGCACTTTCGGCAGCGAAGAAAGTACGTCACTTGAAGAAACTTGCCTGTTGCATTAACTTTTTGCTGTATTACAGCAGTAACATTGTATTTATTTATTATGTATCCAATTTATTTATTTCAAATCGTTACGGTTTCAGGTATTTTCGTTAATGGCTGGTTGTCAAATTATGTTTGCATTCTTTATTTTATATTTACATCGGAATCATCAACCCGAATGAAGATTAAAAAAAAATTAACTTAAACAAAGTAAAAATTATCAAATGAACATTTCCCCACTGTTTGGGCATCATTGCTACTAATGATTTCGACTTAAAAGTCAATGCACTTCTACAACAGATTAACGAAAATATTAATTACGATCTAGAAAATGTTTAATATATGTAAATACGTGTATGTTATATACTTCCACATTTAAGAACGGTATTCGCTGAAGCATATGAATATGCCAAAAAATTGTATATAAATGTATTTAACAATTTTTTATATATTGCTATTATTTCAGTGCAATGCTCGGTAATCTCCATCGTTCTACATTCTCGATGTGTTATACATTCCAGGGTCAGTTGAAAAGTTCGCGAACTGATGTATTTCAATATCGACAAATTTGAGTACAATTCGCCCCTACATCCATCCGCCTTATTCACCTATTTTAGCTCTGCTTGACTTCCATCTGTTACCAAACTTCAAAAAATTTCATGGACGTAAGGGGTTTTTAAAATAATTAGCACTTCCAGGATGGCATAATGATACCTGGAACATCGCTGGATAAAGTGTTTTAAAGTTCAAGAAGATTAAATTTAAAAAAACTTATTTAAAATAAAAATATAATTCTTTCTCTATCATTGGATTCTGACACTAACTAACATAAATTAAAGTTTATTTTGTCTTATAAACAAATTTTAATTAAAAATAATGAAATAGAATTGTAAAAAAAACAATTTTTAATGTGTTTTTGTTTATTACAGTACATAATTAGTAGTGATGAGAAAAAATGCTAATCTTGATTCACTGGTGTGATTGTGATTGGTATTCTATAATATCAGTGATTGATATCACAATACACGAAATAAATAAATAAAACCTAATTTTGAGCGTATTATTAAAACTTCATCTGTGTAAAAAACATATTCTAGCATAAATAATTAGTAGAAAATTGCTGTACATACATACACATTCATACAAAACAAGCTAGCATAAATATTCCCAACAAAAACAGATTCCAATAGATGGCGCTAACCAAATTATGTAAAATCCGGTAAATGGCCCTGACTCAAATGATAATCGATTTAAACAGCGGCGTCAGAAAATCAATAGAATTTTTAACAAAAAAAACTTCGAACCATGAATCATGATATTCACAGATATTCAATCACTGATAGTGAATGTGACTTAAAGATATCAGTGATTGACTCACGGTTCGTGATTTTAAGCTTATAACTAGTAACAATGTATTAGCCGTCCTCTCAAACTACGACATAATAATCCCCTCGTATATAAAACGCCCTAAAACCGTCCTTCGTTAGACGTTAACTCCTGCCCCAGCTGGCAGCCCCTACCCCCATTTACAGTAATTTCTAACCCATAAGGCTTAGTACATGATGAAAGAGCCAGGGTTACAAATGGACCCGGTACTTTAATTGAAATTAAATCAAAATCAAAGTAAATGTATTAACAAGAGCTTGAAACCTTCAGATGTGCGTGGCCAATTGAAAATCATTATTCCGAACAAAAATTTTCTAGAAGTGCCGCGACACACTGGGCCATAAGCCCGTTATAAACCATTAAAGCATCCTTAGAATGATTTAAGGGCAACAATTTCATGCGTATATAAAAAATCTTAATAAATGTGAACATGAGGCTTTCATCAATGTATGTAGCTGGTATTAACGAAACGTTCGGAAACACAAATCGAATCAGTTAATTACCGAAAATTTATTCGGCCATAATAATATATCTAGTGGCTGGGTGCACTTTACCAAGCAACGTCGGTACATTATATTAATGCACATGAATGCTCGTTAACCGTAATGTGCCCTCGGCTTGAGGTCGTAAGCAGGTTCAGAAAGCTCATAAAAACCTGTTTGGCTCTATGCAAAAGAGGACGGTTGGTGACATTTCTAACTACTTTCATTCAAACTTTGAGTCCAATACTAGGGTTCAAATTCGGTGACTATTCTTAACGGATAATCTTTAATAAATTAAATTCTAGCCTGAAAGTTGTTTCTTCTCCCATATGAGAGCAGCGCCGGCGTTACGCACAAGCGCGGTCAAATCAAAGGGGCGGCGAAAAACAACAAAATCCCAAATTGAAAAACGATAATAGTATGTAATAAAAATAATCCAAACAATCCAAGAAAGCAAATCCAATAAATAACATTATAGTTATTTTCTAATAAAGTAAAAATGATTAGTCAACACAAGTGTCCAGAACGTCTTTTGGTGAAAGCAGCCCTTGGGCATGTTTCAAATACTGGGCTTACAACCGGCTCCTAAGGTGCGTGGCACGCGGACGGCCAATTTATGGGGATGGTTTTACAAAAATTGAAATCGTCATCTTCACTTAAGTTACTAGGGCGGAAAAAAAAGTTTGCCTGTGGCGGCAAAAGTCTAGCGCCGCGGCTGTGTGGGAGTTTATAAATTGAGCATATAGACTGCATATAGCATACAAAATGATCCGGCATGAGAAGGTCTACAAAATGTAGTAAGTATATTAATTAATCATTTTAAAAGCAATATGTGAAGTGACAAACTATAACATATGGAGGTTAACGAGTAGAAAAGATATTGCTTAAGATCAAACGCCTGTACGAACTCTGGTGCAGAACCACGCAATTAAGATATTTTTAAGAAGAACACATTATTGTTGTGATGTTGCATTATCAGAACGTAGTTCTGTAGTATTTTAATACAAATTAATTGAATCAAGTAGAAAGATATGCAGAAAAAAATCTATTTATCGAAAATATATTTAGTTGCTACCGGAATATTTAGTATCTTCCCGGTAGCAACTAAATATTTTTTCCGTAGATAGATTTTTTCTGTATATCTTTCTAGTTTTAAATATTTTGAGTATGTTCAAATCTTTGTAGGAACCAATTATTGGGTTTTATCCCCAGAAGGGTTGTCATCAAGATGTATTATAGACGCCACACAGAGACGAAGTTATTATTTACGGTACGGTAAGTATGGAAGTCTCGGGCATTACAGGGCTTACGACCTGTCATCGGCTGGCTTAAGCGATCACTTTACACAATGTAACATTCACCAATTTTACCCACGCTCGACTATCATCAAGTTGTATATATGTTATTATGTTAATAATAGCTTAATAGCTTCGTCTCTGTGAGACGTCTATAATATTTCTAGTTTTCATTTAATTTGTATTATTTAAGATTTAGTTGTATGCAACTTTGGGCACAGACCGCTAGTACTTTATAAAACAAATGCCAAAATAAATTGTACATGCATGTAATATCTGTCGTTATTTCTGCATAGGTTGTCTTACTACTTATTATTTAAGGAAAAATATTCATATTCCTTTAGCTCCGGTACACCATACTACACGCGACCAGCATCTGTTGATAATAACGATTGACACGGTTGACGCCATGAAATACGTGAGAACGAATCGTTTTGTCAATTAAATATGTTAGGTTCAAAGCTCCTTTATTGGATAGGTTTCGTGTACCTCGGTCTCTTCTAGATCAGTGCACGAAACAAAAAACTTAATGAGCCGGAACAAAATTGATTTATTATAATATCTATTGTACATTAATATGCCGGCCATCTTTGTGGGGTTTTGTTCAATTATTTATTATAAAATCATATTTGTAAACAAAAATTACAACCAATTTGTCGATGCTTTTTCTATAAAAATCGGTTGGTCTGGCAGCGAAATAGTTATCGAGTCAATTTTTAAGATCATCGTCGTTGTTGAATATGATTGGAGAGCGACCAAAAATTGTGAGAATCTGACGGAAGTCATTGGAACCTTGATTAATGGCAAAAATAAGTATGTGTCGAAAATGTAATACCTTTTTGTCTTTCAAAGAGGATTGATTTATGACTCGAATGGTAATAAACATAAACTCCGAATGATTATAAATATTACTTAATTACATACAACATATCGCTAACCGAAGCTAACCATAATAAATCTCTTTTGCTTTTGATTTTCATCCACAATCCAATAATGCAACATCTTCCTGATAAATAAATTGGATCTCACTAAATTGTTTTTTTTCCTATGTGGAAGTCAAGATTGTCAAATCTATCTGTTCTAATCTCTTTTTAGTTTCAAACGGAATATACACGTTGTATATCCATTTTAAATACCCACTTACATGTATGTGTGCACTGCGCTTCAATATATTTTCAAATGTCGATTGACTTACATATCACCCGTACACACATACCTGACACAATTTCCAACAGACAAAACAAACTTCACGCGAAGAGCGTCTCACTCAATACGTGAATGAATCTTCTCGCATTGCTCACCTGATCGAAGGAAAAACAAAGTCCGTATTCTCAATTAGAAAGCGAGGGAAACACAAGAAAATGGCAAACAAAAACATGATCTCACTTTCATAAAACAATGTAGGTAGGTATGCAAATAATAATCGGAGTATTCTTTGAACACAGACTTAATTTAAAACGGTGATTTCTCAGCAGTAATTATCCATGTGTTTATTTGCTATTAAGATTCCATAGTCTGTAATCGGAGGTGTGATAAATTAGTTTCCTACATTATTGAATTACGTGCGTTTGCCGGCGTTTTAATAATAATTATATTCCAAATGAGAAAATTCGCATAAAATTAAATTCATCGATTAATGGATTCATTCGTTTTGACTTTTTTAAAACGAAGTCAAGCATTTTACTCGAAAGTTATCTTTTCTACAAAATAATAACGTTTTTAGTAACAGTGTATGATTTGAATTTTTTCAGTTGTTTAATAAACTTATTACCAACCACACAAAACTATGTATGATCAAAGAATCTTGAAATATGGATCGTTATTCAACTATCAAAGAACATGCATAGATATGATCAGTGGCGTAACTATGCCAATACACTGGGCTCCACATTAGATAGGGACTAAAAGTTACGCGCTCTACAATATCGGTGTTGAAACTTTTAGGAGAATCTTTGCGACTAATAATCGTGGAAAAAATGGAATTAAAATAATTTCTCACATATAATACGAAAATACGAGAAAACATTATCGTTGCATCCTTTAATACCTCGCTAGAATGATGGATTAGGGATGAGACCGAACACAGAAGCGAAAATATCCATAAAGCAAGAAATTAATTTTAGTGCGCGTATCTGTTTAAAATACTTATTTTTTATTAATCTGTGTGTATTAAAGGAGACAAATGACTAGTTTTGTTCTTACTCTTTAAAGAATATAACCGCAAACAATACATACGTTAGGGGGCCCTTTCATTTTGTACCGGGGCCCAATGGCTTTTTTCCATTTTGCTTTGAGGCCCATATCTTTTCCCATTTTACATTGGGGTCCAATTTTTTTAATTACGCCACTGGATATGAAACTAGGAATTTTTTGATATCTTATGTGCGTATATTTATGGCCCGTGTCCACGAATGAGATTTTTGACACAAAATGATCTCTGATATACAGATTTTGCTCTCGTGAGACAACTCTCGGCTTTCGTCTTTGCGCCTCACTTCTCGCGTGTTGTACATCGAATATCAAAAACATCAGTCCATTGACCATTTATGTTCCGTTCATGAGTTGAGTGAATTTGAATCTCCCCAGCATCAGTTAAAACGGAATAATTATTTGAAACTAAGTGACTAGTGATAGTTTTAAAATTTAGACATCGTCTCCTTCTAACTCAAACTAATCTCTGAATTCATCTCCAGATTAAAACATCAATACGCATACACAGTACTGAGAATTATCTCAACTAAATCTCCGAGATTTATCTCATCGTGTCTCAATGTCGAAATAATGGTACGTACATAACAACTGAATTCCATTTGTTGGAATTTTGCTTATCGAAATATCTCCAACATCATAAAGCTCGCCGTCGCTAGGAATGTGGCGATGCGCTAGAATAATTATTGGAACGCAGTGCACAGTGTATGAATTTTCCCAAATCAAATCGGAAGGAGAAAATCGTGGGAAAGATGTCACGATGGTTTCCTACCGACTGTTTCCTACAAGTGTGCGACTGTTTTCTTTGAATCCATTGTTTCTTTGGCCGTGATCTTCAAAGTACTGGAATGATTTTATATGATCTTCAATATTCACACAAATGTAAGAAAATTTATTCATTATCGTTGAATATCAATTAGGTGTTTTCACGTTTAACTGTTATTCTTACATTTAACAGTGAAAGTTTTTTCCTTTCCCTCGAGTTATAGCTGGGTCTACTTTTTATTTAAAATATGTAATGTATAAATTTGATCATTCTTTCTAATCATTCAGTTTTCCTAATGTGCTGAGAATCGATTTCTCTTTTTCGTGAATTGTTTCATCGAGATTGTTTATAATATCTTACGTCAACCTTTTATAACCTGTATTAAGGTCAGTTTCATTCATAAAATAATAATTTCAGAAATTTCAAGTGAAAACACGTATATACCAAATATGCCATATTATTATTAGACACACTGTACACAATTGGAAATTTCTGAAAATCAATATTAAATTTTGCCTTTCATATTTATAATTCTGTCTGAACTGTTCTCGCAGTAGTAAAGTTATATTGCTGCATTTGATTTGAAGTTAGCAGTAGTTTAGTACCTCACAATTTTCGGAACGATTGTTGACAGAATAATTTTTAAAAAATGAAATAAAAATTAATTGTTTCTCAGAAATATGTGATTTGTTCCAACGCGTCTAATAATTGTGAGGTATAGAGAATCAAAATCAGGCATGTCTTGACGTTTTTATGGTTTTTAAGTTAGATATGTATAAATATAATATAAAGCAAATTAATGTCTACAAGACTAGCCTTTCGAAATTAAACAAATGTCTTAAATACTAATTTAATGTATTAATTATAAATATACACATGTAAAATGTACAGATGTATTAATTTGAAAAAGTGTAACATGTTGGTTCGAAAATTTGTAGTGTACTTCCTCGGATTGGAAGTAGAGATCCAGGTTCGAATATTTTTCGACAAAATTGATTTTATATATATATATATATTTATTCACAGACCTATGTTGTGAATAATTACAACTTAACAATAAGAATGTGTTCTCCTTAATAATAGACAAATGTCACCGAATTTCACATAAAAAATCATTTTAAATTTGCTTGTTACTTCAATCGCAGACATGTCAAAAAGATAATTAATTTAAACCCAGATAAATATGTATTCAACTAATAAAACGACAGCATTTGGTCATTTTTAATATGATTCCAAATGTGACCATTGTAGTTTCCTCGGATTGGAAATAGAGATCCAGGTTCGAATATTTTTCGACAAAATTGATTTTATATGTATATATTTATAATTAATACATTAAATTAGTATTTAAAACATCACAGACCTATGTTGTGAATAATTACAACTTAACAATAAGAATGTGTTCTCCTTAATAATAGACAAATGTCACCGAATTTCACATAAAAAATCATTTTAAATTTGCTTGTTACTTCAATCGCAGACATGTCAAAAAGATAATTAATTTAAACCCAGATAAATATGTATTCAACTAATAAAACGACAGCATTTGGTCATTTTTAATATGATTCCAAATGTGACCATTGTAGTAGAATGGTTTTATTACATTTTACTTGGTAACAGATAAAGTGGACATTTCTGCTTTTGATTCTGGACCTCATGATTATTGATTGAATCGGTAATGATTTATGTTTTCTTATCACCGTTGATTCCGCTTAATTATAAAATTGGTCACGTGGAAAAATAAAGAAATTTGCAATAAAAGCCTTTATTTTTATTTTTTTATTTTGTAAAGATAATATTTTACACTTTTCGGCTGTGTAAGCAGAATATCGGCAGAAAGATAGTCCCGAGAGAGAATTTATTTGGTAAAATAGTTTATTCAGGTTGGAGAGTGTGGGGTAACATGGCGTCATTGTGGGGTTGTTTTTAAATTTGCACTGGGTATTGCTTATTTATTTACATTTTTTTTTATATTTTCGATAGCTATCGTGCATTAATATCTTCAAATAAACTATTCATAACTAACGCGTTTTTCGGACTATAAGAAGCACATTTTTACTTACTGATAGTCGACTCGGATTCGTCTTATGGTCCGAAGGTAGACGACTAGTGGTATTAGGTCCATGCAGAAAACAATTTAAACTACCAAAATATATATTATACACGCATTTATTTTTATACCTATGCATGTATATTTTTATTACATAATTTGTATTCATTTCTTTTACTTGAATTTAATTTCTTTCTCGGTGTTTTTTTTGTACCTCTTGAATTTTTTCAAATTAATTAATATTACACAAGTTTATTTAGCGTGCAAAATAAACATAGGTACATAGACTTTAGATACACACAGTAGAATAGCCCAGAAAACTCAACTCAGAACAGATGTATATTTTTTTATATTTTTTATATAATAAATTTTCATTTTTTCTAAAAATTGTCTTATAAATTCGAAGTGTCTTATGGTCCGAAAAATACTAATTTACTTTCAATTTATTTTCCAAAAATTCTAATTATATACAGCTTATTCAAATGTATGGGCTGCACACTACTGCATAATTGAGAACTTTCGTTTTTTCCACATTTTATTAATTAAGTATAGAATGCTTTCAACTCCAATAAATGCTTTTTACACTTAAATTAACCTAATAAATGCTTAAAGATCACTAAACTTGATAAATTTATAATTTAACCTTATGGTTCGTGTTCACGGAAGAGATTTTCGACTCGAGACAATCTCTAAGATATGGATTTTTCTCCCATGAGTTGCTTTGTAGACAACTCTCGACTCTCGCATTCTTCGTATACATCTCAGAGATTCGCTGTCTTGCGTCTTATCTCACATCCAATAAACGTCTGGGTGATTTTGAATCTCCCCAGTAACTAACGTAATAAATGTTTGTAATTTAATGAGTAGTGTAATTTAATGACTTATTATGATGAGTATATCCAATTTTCAGAAAAGATAGTAGATTTATGGTAGTTTTAGGTGACGTTAATGTACACTCATCAAATCTCGTTGTTAAGACGTACGCCGTGTACAATTGTGTAGTTTTTATGTCTTTCCAACAATCTCAAACTGACCTCCGATTTTATCGCCAAAAACAACGTTCTCTTTACGCGTACACGGTATTGAGATGTATCTCAACTAAATCTATGAGATTGTCTCCTTTCGTGGACACGGACCCTTACGTTTTACGAAAACACTGGATTTTATTTTAAGTTGTAAATATATTAACATCTAATTTTTATTCATTTGAAAGTACTTTCCAAAGTACAAGTTAATAGCCCTTTATTGTGAGCTTAATTGTCTGTATTTACATAAAACAATTGTCTTGTCTCGGCAAGCTTGTAATTATTTCTAATTGATACAGGAATATTGTCTACACTGACACTCCAGCTTGCTTGTACGTAATTTGGTATATTGCGATAACGTCTCACTACGCCTATTCCACAGGTGATATTTCTAATGATTGATTTGTATTTCCTTTTCAAAATTATGATTATACCTAAGGTAAAGCGTTGGAAATGTTAAGTAAAATCAAACTAAACCCTTTCATCCCTTATCACGCCAAACAAATGGAGATCTTTTACTATATTTCTAAATCGAGTAGTCAGAAATACACAAGTTGTTGGTATTGTATTCCTACTTAATTAATATCATGTCATTTATTTGCTTATGTTTATCAAAATTCTGCTAACTTTTGGCGCAAAAATAATGTAATTATTAATAATTTTATACGTCAGTTGATGACGCATTGAATATACTCGTATTAAGATCATATCACAAGAGTGTGATATGACGTCTCTGATTAGATAGCTTATTCGAATTGGTGTAAGGAAATTTATTACATAATAAAAGTATTACAAAGTTTATACATATATAAATACACGTGTATCTAAGTAGACATTTATGTATAGGTATGTCTTTTCTAGAAGCAATAATTAGCATAAGTATTTTTCAAATACGATAATAGATAGTGTTCATAAAGAAATACTATATAATTTAGTTTATTCATTATTAATTACTAGTGATAAGCCCAAAATCACGAACCGTGAGTTAATCACTGATATCTTTGAGTCACACTCACTATCACTGATTGAATATCTGTGAATATCGTGATTTGCAATTCGAAGTTTTTTTTGATAAAAATTCTATTGATTTTCTGACACCGCCGTTTAAATGGATTATCATTTGAATCAGCGCCATCTACCGGATTTTACGTAATTGACTAGTTCCATCTATTGGAAGCAGTTTTTGTTGAGAATATTTATGCTAGCTTGTTTTGTATGGATGTGTATGTATGTGCAGTCATCTTCTATTGCTATTAATTATTTATGCTAGAATATGTTTTAATAATATAAATAAATACGCTCAAAATGATGTTTTATTTATCTAGTTCGTGTATTGTGATATCAGAAATTGTGTTCACAGTCACAGTTTTCAATCACTGATATTATCGAATACCAATCACAATCACGCCAGTGAATCAAGAGTAACATTTTTTCTCATCACCACTAATTACTCTAATAAATAAAAACACAGTAATAATTAATTCATATTTTGTACAATATTTAACGTGTGATCTCTTCTAGTACATACATTTTAAGAAAAAAGAATTATAATTAATAGTTTTTTAACGTTCTTTTTAAAAATCACTATGAGTTATTTATATTCACGGAATTTAAACAAAAATTAAAAGTCCAAAAACACATAATTACTGGATTTTCACTTACAAAGGCACTGGCATTAAACAAATAATAGTTATCTCATAGAGACGATGCAATTTTTCATTATATTTAATGGAAGTATGGGTAATTACAATGCTCATGACCTGTCTTCGGCTGGCTTAAGTGATCACTTTATATAAATGTAGTGTTCACCATTCTCATCCATCAACTACCCATACTTCCATATATTTCCATTAAATATAATAAAAAATAGCTTCGTCTCTATGAGATATCTATTATTTGTTTGATTAATTATTTATTAAAATGAACCACAGCGTGAAGTATTAAAAATAAAAAGATTTGTATATTTTCAAAAGGGTACATAAAAGTTTAAAATATTTTTTTAAATTGTAATCTTAATAATAAACAATCCTTTCAATTAAGAAATTAATTAATTTTTGTGTATGTAAAGAAAGGCATTTTCATCACAATTAACTTACAAATTTGACATATTTTATGCATGTCATCGGTAATGATCAGTTATTTACTCTCCTACTTCACTCTAGTACAGTGATGGCGAACCTATGACACGCGTGTCAAAGATGATTCGCCACAGCGTTCTTGGACGACACCCCAGCGTTCACTAATATAAGAGTCACACACACGTCAGATGTACATATTACATATGTATCTCTTTTGGGTCTCACTTAATGAAAAAAATAATTAATAATAGAGCCCAAAAGGTTCGCCATAACTGGTCTAGTGCATACTTTCATGTATTTCTTGTGGTGCGCCACTGCGATACAATAGCACTGCTGCTCTAATCTCTTATCCTCTTCACATCGCCCCTCTTTCAGCAAACTAATGGGGTCAAGAGTACTTTGCGAGACCGAGTACAGATCTTTTCAAGGGGTATGGAATATTTTTCATCCCCTCCACCTTAGAGGGCAACAGCATAATGCGAAAATTTCCACTCTTAATACTTATGGCACATGAAGACGGATAAGACGGAAAAAACAGCACAGAGTTGAGTGGTATAGGATAAGATTCATCGACAGTGGCGTGCACTGCATACAAGTAAAAAAGCTGTGCATTACTAAAAATTCCTGGAAACAAGGATAAATTAAATAATCCATGTGTTATAATTTCGCTAGGGCCCACCGTGTATCAGTAGAATCATTAGTTGCGTAGTTCTGGATGCTACCGCGCGACGCCACCGGAGCGCTGTAGTCCTCTAGTGGGTTATTCTTCATTTTTTGCTACTACAATTGCTAGCAACTATTTTAATCTATCGTTCTATTCGAGCCATACAATTGTTACCTACTGAATTGATAATTCCACTCGGCAGAGTAAGAAATGGAACAGCTGATCCATGTTGCACGAAGTCTTTACTTATGTTGTTTTCTAACATAATGGCATTTGAAAGGTTTTTGAGCATGGCTTAGAGCTGATCGAAGCATCTACTTTCTCATTTATTAATTCGCAAATTTTACTACCTTACTGAACGAGATGTTTTCATAATTGTTATTTTGCATTCAAGGATAATGCATTTTAATTATGATGGATTCATTTTGCCTAAATCCATCGATTAAATGAATTAATTAACACAAACCTACCTACTGTACAATGTAGCATATAGTATATTATGTAATATAATGGTAACAGCATAACCTAAGTCTATACCTACTGCACGCCACTGTTCATCGGTTATTATACTTTATACGCAGAGTAGAATGATGCAATTGGTACACACCGACCTTTATCGACAAATCTTTGATACGAGAGATCCGTGTACATGCGCCATTAAGCATCTGTAAAAATCATTTTAATTGTTATGGTTCGGCTAAACAGAGGAATGGGGGGAATTACAAAAGTGGAAAATTAATCATCCTTCATTATAACTACCATTCTTATCTCCAGACTCGCGTAAAATCATCGTGTGTTTTGAATTTTGTACGCAGAGCAGAATGATGTCGACCTACGACCTTTACCACCATATCTCTGAGACAGTATAATATCCGTGTCATATGACGCGTGTACATGAATGAGACTTGTCTTGAAAGTCAGTCTTGACAGTATAGAGATAAAGCGTAGAGCAAACTATGACTCATTGTTTGTATTTTGTATAGAAAATAAAATAAATTAAGTATTTAACGAGGAATTTTAAGAGCGAAGAAGTTTTCCAGTTGTCCCACGATATATTTTACACTACCTAATAATATACGTATGGCACTAACTTGATCTGAGAATATTTATAATATTTTTAAATTTAACAAGGGGCTCTTGCGAGTCTCCCTCCAGCCCACCCCTTCATATTCAGTTCTAATTAGAGACATAAATCAATTTTCTATACATACGTACGCCTCGCTCTACATAGTGTGCAGTGTGATAGTCTACTTGAAAGTACCTACCAGACGAACTGACGAGCGAAAGGGAACTCACCTTGTTGGTCAACGACTGGCTGTTTAAAAAAATTCACTCCGAATTATTTTCTCTTTCCGTTAACACGCCTTCATCTCTAAGCAATTCAATGAAAGATATCAACGAATAATTTAAATTGACAAAAAATTTCTGAAAATTTACAATTATAAATTGATAATCTTCCCCTCCTCCCTCCTACTCTTAATGTAAGCGGGATCATCTTTGTGAAATTAGTTTATTTAATAAAATATTATGTACATACATGTAGTTTAATATAATATTCCACTGATGACTTCCTATGTTGACTTCCTTTGATGACACACGTAGGGAATTTTGAAAATAAATTGAATTACGAATTAGTGATATATGTTTGGTTCTAAATGGACATTTTTCGAAAAGAAAACAAACAAGTCCATTTCTATTGTAAATAATTATTTTAATTGTATCCCATGTACATAAATTTTTCACGCCTAGGCAATTTAAAATGAAAAAAGGTGTAATAAATTAAAATGTTACAAACTGGAAGACAAACTGCCGAATTGGAAGGCAGTCGCCGAAAATCGAAGCATGTGGAAGCGATAGATTCAAGAGGTCAAGAATTTTATGGGCCATAGGGTCGTTGAAGACTGAACAAGATGCTTGAAAATATTCAGAAAATACTTTGCCTGTTTTTCGCACCCTTACGTGTATAAATAAATAAATAAGAAAGATCCGAGCCCAAATTGTGCACCCAGACTAGGGATTCTGTGTCGAGATAACCCGGGAATAAATTTTCGTTTTTTTTTGTCTAGGTTCCCGGGGATTAAAAAAAATAACCCGAGACTCGTGACTGATTTTTTAAATTAATTGAATCAACTAAAAAGATATATAAAAAAAAAATGCATTATCCAAAAAATATTTTAGTTTGCTATCCATTACGGTACAGCTGGTAGCTAACTAGCGTGCACGTGTGTCAATTCTTGTAAATATATGGTAATCTATAAAGATTCTGAAGGGAATAGCTTTGTTTTTCAAACAGGAGATTATGTTTCCTGGTAAAGTGTGATGTAAATACTTTAGATAAAATCATGTCATCTTTTAACGAAACAAAATTTAAATAAGATAAAATTATTTAAAAAAGGTTATTTATTATTATATGTTATAGGTATTAAGTGTTTTTTTTGTATTTTTAAAAAAAAATGCTTGCGTTTTGTAATTTTTATAGATGTATTTGTTTCTGTAATCGATTTATAAATGTGTTTATAAATGTATTTATAAATGCTTAATTTCATTAAAAAAAAACTTAATAATCATTTAATTAAACAATTTTTATTTGATTTAATACGGATAATATTCCTAATAGATACTGTAATAATACATATGAATATTTATTAAAAAAAAATCTTTTTTTTATTAAATAAAATCTTTGGTCTCGATAATCGAGAATTCCCGGAACTTGAAAATTTTGACTTTCGAGTTACGAGAATTGAAAAAAGTCGAGAATACTGAATCCCTAACCCAGACCCGCAAATTTTTCTGCCGGCCCTGAATGCTATAATGACCGAATGTATTGATATTGGAACATCTACTATCACTTTCTTTCAATTGCAAATTTTAATCTTGCATTTTGTGGTTTAAAACCTGTCAAATTTGGCGACTGTGATTAAATTAATTATATGCATTTAATAATTTCTTGTATACGATAGTTGATTTAGCTTTGAATGCATTAAAAAATGATAAAAAATAATTTGAAGATATCGCATTGACATTCGCCACAAGATCGGACGATAAATCAAATATCATACTATTATACTCAGGGTAAATCGGAGGAATATAGGCATGTAAAGTATTTATTATTAATATATTTTTTATTAATACACCTATAATGAATATATCCAAACACACAAAAGTAATAAAGTTGAACAAAAAGTTTTGACGAAATGCTACAAAATTACAAGTAATACCTTCTCCAGCTTTGTTTATGGATAATATATGATATTTCAATAGAATACATTTTTTATATATAATCTTTCTATAGTATTTTCATTTATTTACAGATTATTATAGACCTTAGACCGAGTTCCTTTTTCAAAAATCCTCACCTAAACCCATTCTGCTTCAAAATATAATCAGTGGCGCGCTTATAAATAGGAGTAAGTCACGTTAACGATTTGATAAAAAAAAAAAACAAGTGTAAATTTCATGAAATTGCATATCTTACAGATGTAGTGTATTCAGTTAATCCCAAAATATTTATTGTTACTTTGTTTATCTTCTTCTTCTTATTTAGCGGTCACTCGCCTACCTATCGCAGGTCTGTACTTTGTTTATAAACGATTAATATTTATAGCATTGTGAGAACAATCTTTATAACTAATGCATTTTTTATTCTGCTCATAATAAATACAATATAAATGTTGAACAAAAAAAAAAGTTTAATAAAAATTAAAAATTACACTCGTCATTTTCAAATCCTAAATAATTTTGGACCACTGATAATAATATCACGAAGAACTATCATTTTAACATAATAGGCATATATGAGTCGCTGACTTTCAATACTTTCTAGAAAATCAACCAAAACTGCCACACTTTAATGGAAGGCATTTTTTTTTGTTTTTATCTAAAATAAAATTATTATTATCATTTACGTAAATTATTGTATTTATTTTATTCCAAATATTTATTTTATTATGATAAAAAAAAAAAAAACATGGCAGGTTTTGAAAGTCACATCGCGTTATACCGGGTTTTGCTCACCCTCACACTAAACTTAATATTGATAGCTAACAAAGCTTATTTTGAAAATTAAAGATATATTTTTAAATAAGTAAAATAATTATATATCTAATTATATGTATATATAACTAAAATTTGTTAAAAAAAAGTGTTTTAGCGGATTTTGAAATTTGGTGACATATTTTGTCGGTGAATATTGTCAGCAAACTGTTAAAAAAAGCGCGTTAAGAAAACGAGTATTATTTTAAAGAAAATTCTAATATATAGATAACGTAGGGCGCCGCAATTTTTCAATTAAATACTCAAGAACAAGAAAACAGTATTTTCAATAATCTCTGAATACGAGTGTCATACTACTTACGCAATATTTTAAAAGTTTTCAGATAGTGATAGCTACTATCTTACTAATTCGTTAAAATTACGTTAATTTTTCCCCAACTGCCCGTATTACCCCAACTCACCCTGTAGTTGTAATAGTCTGTGCACACACGTTCTATGATCAGATTAAAAAATATATTGACACTGGAAAAAGTTTCACTAGAACCAGTTCCTGGAGAATTTCTACATTAATAGTCTAGACACATCTAGTTTTTTTTGAGTCATAGTCAGTATAACTAATTTAATATAATTTTTTATTTGTATCCTTATCTTGATAATCGTATTAGGTACACCTACCTACTAGTCAAAAAGTTGTTTTAACTGCACACTTATATAGAAGACAGATATATTTCGATAGATATTCTACCAATTGCAGAACTTCTGTAAAATTTTTTTTTTTGGACAAGAATACTTTAAAACCATCGTCCGTTAAAAAGTTTATCTGTATTTATCTTCTTTTTTTTAAAGGACAGCTGTAGGGAGGGGGGGGGAGGGCACCCTTTCCCGGGACCGGTTTAGAAGCTAGAGCTTCCTTGTCGGTCCCACTCTTCAAAGCTAATAAAAATACGCGACTTTAATTCAATTACATATTTAAGTATAAGCAAAACGAAAAAGGAGAAGAAATTCAATATGGTTACTAACAATTAAGATTTAAAATTTATCCCTTATGCGCTGTTTTTAAAAAATCATATAATATAATAAATCCATAGAACATAGTTTTACATACAGATGGAAAATTAGTGGAACATTAAGGTCCAGTAGTTCAAGGCAGATACTCAGAGATCCATTCATCAAAAATACTCCCTTTTGGGACAGACAGTAGACGAGACACAAAATGGATTGAGTCACACTTACACGGACAGACTAACGAAGTTGCAAAACACGAGGTATGGAGAGTGAGAGGTAGGCGCGTAGGTTGAGTCCCACCTACGCGGGCTGGCTTAACTACCCACCTAACGAGCTCCAACGAGTCACCCATACCCGAATAATTTCCATAGATAAAACAAGATTCGTCCCATTACTAATCTGTATTTATCTATGTGATATGTACTATATGGGATACAACAGGTTATGTGGATACTATAACTCGCATAGTTCTCATCAGAATTCGATCAAAATGGACTTGGTAAGTATCTAAGTTCGTTAGGAAGCCCGATCTCTGATAACGGATAACTCCGCTAATATTGAACTTAGAGAAAAAAATTAAAAATAAGCTTTTACACTACTTCCGATATCTACTTAAAGGGATATTTTATTAGTCGCGGTTTTTTACGGTTTTAGTACATTTTTATGTAATAATGCGTTTTATATAAAACCACGTGCCTGCCACTGGTACCGGAGTTAAGTGTGTTCCGTATCTTAAATTTACTGTTGTAAATGAATAATATTAAAATATTTTTACCATATAAGGTAACAAGAGCTCGCCAGAGTTGGTGTAATTTATAATGACTGCGTTATTTTGAAATGTTGCACATATTTATATATTAGACATTTATTTATCTTTCGAGCCGCTGTGTAACAGCCTGCAGTTAAATGAACTTGGCAATAAACTCGTTATGAATCACGGAATACGTTTATTCAACGGGTACCCCAGTAAAATTTGTCACGAAAACTGCGTTAGATAATTGCGTAACATTTTTATACAGTCACTATTATCTTGTGTAATATTTTTTCTTTACCAGTACTGGGGTCAATTTCAGGCGTTTTGAAATCAAAATGATTTTGAAGGCAGCATCTAATATCCATTCCGGTTCCTATCACATGCACTCAACTATGTCATATAACCTTATAATAATGATTTTATTAGTGTTAGAACTTAATACATTGATTAATGTTTTTGATCAATTTTATTATTTATACAATTATTAATATTTCATTTTATTTGAATTATAGTTACCTGGTTATTTTCTCGACAAGCTAATATTAATATTAATAAAACTCCATATACGTAGTCCTTTAAAAAATTGATACGTATATGGACTTTTTATAATAAAATGATGTATTTTTTCTATAATCATCTTTGATTTGACATATTTAATAATCTGTAAAAATATTTTTTTTTGTCGAATGTATTAATATTAACTTGTTGAAAAAATAACCAGGTAACTATAATTCAAATAAAATAAAATATTAATAAATGTATAAATAATAAAAATTGATCAAAAAGATTAATCAATGTATTACATTTTAAAACTAATAAAATCAGTAATAAATATGACATGGCTGAGTGCATGCGAGAGGAACCGGAATGGACATTAGATGCCTTTAAAATCGTTTTGATTTCAAAACGCCTGGAATTGACCGTATATGGACTTAAAAGAAACTCTTCTATTGATAGAAAAAGTATTTTTTTTATATAAAAACATACACCAAATATTTTAATGTTTTTGATTAGTTGTAAATATAACATATCTAAAAAGAAACATTAAAAATAAACATAGCAAGAAATGATTTCAGTCAGTATTTTTCAATTAGAATAGATAATTATCAACATCTCAAAATGATTTACAGGTTTCTTTGAAATTTGTCAAACTTTTCATGGAAATGTCTGCAGTCACTGTATCCACTGCAATTAGGGGGTTAATAATTGAGACCCCTCCTGCAATAACACTGTTTATCGGTTTTAATAAATGTCGATCACTTAAAAATTATATGTATTAGAATTTTTATTTATTTTATGTTTGTTTAATATACCAATCGATGTCCATGATGATATGTAACATTGTGGCATTCATAATTTAGATCTGCCCAAAAACGATACCTACGGTAAAGTTAAAATGTTAAGTTCTTTCGTGAGTGAGTTCTAATTAATTAATGCTAGGAATAGATTTACTTTAACCTTTACCACACCGTGATATAAAATACTCATATGCAGCCATGCTGTCAACTCGTGTTACCGAAAGAATTTTTTAACATTTTAAATGTGAAAAAGGTTTTATTAGTTTAAATGGTTTTAAAATGATTAATTTTATGAACTTATTGAGCATTAATTACGAAAACGGTATCAATATCCTAATATAATTCGAAGCATTCATCAAGTCATATACAATACTACCCTTTTTCTTCTCTCTTCATTAAATTAGTGTGAAAAAGAAATCATATATTCGTCAGTTTATTATTTTTATTCTGAAATCAATGTACCACAAATGGTATTTTACCCAGAATATTTATTTTACAACTGACTGAATTGGAAAATAAATATTTTTGTAAGATTTGCTTTACACGACTAGTTTTTCACTGGTCAGTTCTAAGCATAGACATTTTACTTATAATTAACTAAAATATGAATTTTTTGTTGAGAATATTAACCGAAATATTACGATTTAATTGAGGCGGTAGATCTATGTAACTGCATGGTTTTAGAAGGGTTAAAGTTAGCGAATCTTATACTCAATTTATTGGTAAATTATGTATTATTATTTAAAGAGTTAAAATCTACACGCACATGTTTTTCATTAACACCAATACATTCGAAGGGAGATAGTTGCATTATCACGATTTTGTACGATTTACTCTGAATCTGGTGAGTAGAATGTACGATGTATGCAAGGAAAGCGACCTCATGATGAATGTTAACAAGTCGAAAGTGATGGTATTCGAGAAGGAGGAAAGCAAGACACCATGCTAAATACTTGTAGGTAATGAATGTTTGGAACAAGTAGATGACTTTGTATATTTGGGAAGTATGTTTGATAGAAACGGAAAGGCTGAGAATGATATCGAAAGGAGGGTGACTGCAGGAAATAAAGTAAACGGCGCTTTGAATGGAATTATATCTAACGGGAATTTGTCAACCGAGGCAAGACTAGCGGTGCACAATGGAATGCTGGTACCGACACTGATGTATGGAAGTGAGGCCTGGAGCTGGCAGAAAAGGAACGAAAGTAGACTGAATGCAGTGGAAATGAGATCACTTAGACGTATTTGTGGCAAATTTATTTATGACAGAGTAAAGAATGAAGACATAAGGAAAGAATGTAAAGCTGTTAGTATAGTGAGTAAGATTAAGAAAGGATCACTTAGGTGGTTTGGTCATATGGAAAGGATGAATGAGGAGAGAATATGACGCAAGAAAGATATATGACGCAAATGTTGATGAAACCAGAAATAGAGGACGTCCGCGGAAGACTTGGCACGACCAGGTAAACCAGATAATGGAGGATGGTTCTGTTAGAAGCCTCAACAATCGGCGAGCTTGTATGACAAGATGTATGAATGTGAATGAGGCGAGAATTGTGTGTCAGGACAGAAGAGTATGGCGCTCTATCCTCTCTGCCTACCCCCACGGGGAAACGGCGTGATGGTAAGTAAGTAAGTAAGTAAGTACTCGTTAATTATTCTACTGTTCTTCATAAATTTGGTATATACACAAATATAACATGGCGCTGGTGCACTGCTATCGTCTGCATCTTTATGTCAGTAACGGGTAATCAAATTATTAAACAAAACTGTATATACTTAACCCAGCTGTGATAAAATTTCACTTGTACCGCTAAGATACTAGGCCATTCAATGAACCAAGCCAAGCAGATGATTTTCATCGCATAATGTAGAAATGTGTTTTTGAAATTGAATTATTAACGAGTAATGCTCTTTAACTAAAAATATCTAATCGAAAGTCTATGTACTCATATATTATATTAAATCATATACAAAAAATACATGTATCAACGCCCGTAACGAACTTTCAGAACAATTCATTAACATCAATAAATACAAGAATTCATTATTTTAAATAAGAAAATTAAAATTAAAATAGTGTTAAAACTCAGAACAGTTTTATTACTATTGATTCAATATAGCATCAACGATACATGACTGCAAGACTGAGTTTATTACCGAGACTGTGAATTAACATAGTAATTTATTTTTTAAATATTCGTATTAAACAGTTCATAGAACAGAAATATTATGCGGTACATCGAATCGGAACACGATACGAAATTAAATTAATTAAATGGAGAATTTTTACAATTACTATGCAATTGTGAGGATTTCCTGAAAGTTGACTGCAATAAATAATAATACATATTTGGCTATCGTTAAATGTTTGTAAGATGTACTATCGTCTATTTCTTAACTATAATATTCTATAATACGAATTAAATATATGTAATAATAAATAAGTTGTATTAATGTTTCCAGAATTCCGTAAAAATGAATTATTAATTTAACTCTGGCGCATCCTATCGGATTTTACTCAAAGGTGTTTGAGATTTTCCGTAAATATAAATTAGATTGCTTTTAAATAATGGAATAACAGATTAATCAATTTGAAAATGCAACGTATAAATTCGAAAATTTGTCGTTAATTTACAATGTTGACGTGGTGTAATAGGTCAGTGCACTTCTCCGTATAGGTAGGGTTCCACGTTCGAATCCGTGTGACAACAAAATATTTTTTTGATAATTTGATTTTATTTGTATATCTTTCTTATTGATACATTTAATTTGTTTTAAAATATCACAGAACTATGTTCTGAAAAACTGTAACTTCGCAATAATAATGTATTATCCTTGATAATAAGTACTATATTTTTAATTTAATTCGTCAAGAGAGTATATTAAGATACTGTATGGAAGAAGGGAATGTTCAATGTTATAATGTGGTTTAAATGAAGAAAAATCTAGCCATACTTATATTTGCACAGCAAAACAATCAACAAACAATTTTTCTTTATTGCATAGTAGTTTCGAACCAGGATAGGTTAGGTTGTCATGTCAAATGAAAATACATTAAAGAAATGACGCGAGTGTTGATTAGTGATAAACTCAAAATCATAAACCGTGAGTCAATCACTGATATCTGTGAATCACACTCACTATCAGTGACTGGATATCTAGGAATATCGTGATTCGTGATTAATTTTTTTATTTTATCATATTTGGTTGTGAACCGTTATTCGGCACGTGTGAAAATTAAAAACGAAAATACTCATGAAAGAATGACGTTATAAATCGTTATGAGCGCCATCTAGTATATTCTGGCAAAACGTTTAACGCATTTGACTTGAAATGCTGAGAATTTGATCCGAAAAATAATCTCACTTTTTAAAGGGTTTTCATTTTCTTTGTGATGATATTAAATTATATACGCTAGAATATATTTTTTTCACAAAATAAATTTGAATAATATAAGTAAATACTTTCAAAATTGTGTTTTTTTAATTTATTTTGTGTATTGTGATATCGTGCGGCGGACGTGTATTAGTAATGAAACTGTGATCAGTCACAGTTTTCAGTCACTGATATTATCGAATATCAATCACAATCACACCAGTGAATCAAGAATAGCATTTCTTCTCATCACTAATGTTGATGGTACCAGAAATAAAGGATGTCCGCAAAAAACCTGACGGATCAGGTTAATGAGAAATCTGGACGAGGCGAAAATAATAACCGAAGAGTGTAGAATTTTAACCTCTCTGCCTACTGACAGTAAGTAAGTACATCAGATACGTTAAACATTTCATGCGAAATTCGCAAACATTTCAAAATGTTATCCAGAGTTTTGCTTGACTTTAACCGCAAATCTATGAAAACTTTGTATGCAGCATTCAGATAACTGTTACGAAATGCCCGGTGCATCGAACGGTGGTCGGTGCACTGTCAGGGGGGCAGGTAGACTCCATTGTCCTACCACCCGCCGCCACGTTGCCCGAGCTGCCTCTGCTCTCCGCAGACAGACGCCAGGGACGTGGGGTCAACAAATATATACTGTGAACAAGCGTGATAAGTTAACCACACAATTATGGCAGAATTATCGAAAACGAGCATCGTAGATCATAAGGGCAGACAGGCCCGTTCCCAGGTAATCCTCTTGGCAAGTGACAAAATGTTGCTACATCTTTTCTACAGACTAACATAATCATTATTTTATTTATTATCTTTGTTTTATTAACCACTTAATTGAGTTTAAATACATCTACCGGTTTCGAAAAATACCGTTTTCTTCTTCCGGGTGTCATAACTAACTAAAAACATATATTATTGTTTCTTTACCAGAATATATTTAAAAAAAACAATTATTTAAAAATAAATTTAGTACCTAATTCAAATTGCTGCTTAATACAAATTTAGTCGAATAATTTTTAAGAAAAAAATTTAGAATGGGACTCGTAGTTAAATTTAGTTGATTGTTTATAATTTTTTGATTAGTTTTACATTCTTTATTTATCTCCAACGATTCCAAATTATTTAATTTGTGACCAACACCGTCTATATGCAAAATTGACAATCCCAATTTTTTATCAAAACCATGACCATTTTCTATCAAATGATTAGAAAATTCTGAAAACCCACTATTGTTCAAACATCTCAAATGCTCCCTTACTCTTGTATTAAAATTTCTACCCGTTTTACCAATATTAAATGCAGCACAATCCTCGCAATTTTTAAATTTATCATCTTTATCTTTAAAATTTATGAGTAAATTTCCTTTACCATTATTTGTATAAAATGCCGGTCTAATGTTTCGTGGTAGGTGTTTATATATTTGATTCGAAAAGTTATTTATGTATAAAATCCTACGCCAATTATCATTATTATCATTATGTTTTATCTGTGATTTATATAAAAATTGATTATTATATTATTTTAATTTATTTTTTAAAATAGTGTCTATCAAACCTGTATTATACCCGTTATTAATAACATAATCATTGAAAAATAAGAGTGCCTACTAAACTAATTCATCAGTTATTCACTATAGTGAGTCATCTACATACGAGTCATAGCTACATCCCGAGAGCTCGTTAGCAAATTTAATTTGTTCGCTAATGAAACATAGTTTGCAAAAGCATTTACTATAATAAACACCACTGTCTTGCATTTAACATCTGACATCGTGCAGTGTTGGGTTTTAAATTAATCGCACACTAATTGAACAAAATATAGCTAAACTAGAAACATACTTGTTAAAAAAAACTGCATGTGACTACTGTAAACATTACTGAAAGCATGGGTCCTGCACGCCAACCTTACGCTGGAATTATTTAGAATTTTTCACTTATTTTAAGAATTGGACACGTACGTTCATATCTTTGAAAGTTCGCAAGTTGAAGTACAGAACTAACTGTATATAATCGACCATGAGACAAAAAGTCTAAATACTTAAGATGATAACTGAAATACTTCTATGGATTTTCCATTAAAGCTATATATATATTCCAAAATGTCACGCTAATGAAAAGATTTAAAAAATCTTTTAAAAAGGTCAATGACTGTTTATTGACTTGGCCGCTTTATTGGAGGCTCCTTTATTATGTACTTCAATATGATATGATATTTGACCCTAAGCTCATTTTACAAGTGTGAACATATGTTTCAGTTTATTTCTTCGATTAATCGTTTCTAATATGTTTTTATTTCTAAGTTAATAGTTTTCAATTATTATGACATGGATTAATATTTTTTTTGTTAACTTTTATCTAAAATTTGCCACCCCTCGGCAGTAAGCACCCATAGACGTTAGTTTACTTGTTTAATGTCCAGAAACGGGCCTGACTAGCTACTCACGACTATATATTATACCTACGAGGCTAGTTTGGATGAGTAAAGAAGTCGGGCGTATCCTGTTCATAGAAGAGTCAGTGTGGTTTAATGAGAAATTGAAATCAGAAAAAGATTGCTCCTCTTCATTCAGCTGGAAACTCCACGGTGTGATTAATGATAGATTTTTTATATCAACTAGATGGTCTAAGGGGCTGTATCTAATTTTTAGCTTGATGTAAAATTACATCTATTTTTATGATACATTGTTTCTAAGTAGGATGAAAATTTTACGAACCAACGGAAAAAATATCTTAGTTAGAATTATTCTTATATTCATAATATTAAACTAATGTGTGTTAAAGTAATAATCGTAATGGTTATGATTTTCTGTATGAATATATGTGAATTTAAAAAACTATTCACTTATTAAATTTTGTTGAACTGTCTTCAACTTCGGGAAACAAATCAGGTGGACATCCACGACTTACTTAAATCTGGAAAATGAAGAAGCCATGAGAGGAAATACTAGAATTACGGTGTAAACAAGTACCAATGGCAGCATAATACCGACAAAGATGGAAAAGCCTTTTTGCGATAAAGGTTCTACCCATTTCAAAAGAGACTTAATAAAATTATCGTGTCTTCTTATATAGAGATGCGTACACGGAATACGTAATACAATCAATATTTTAATATATTTTTTAAACTCAGCTAAGCGAGTTAGATATGAAAATAATACTAGCTTAGAAGCCTCCTTGGAGGAGACTCCAATCCTCGACCTTCTACCTCTAGACCAGAGTAGTAACATCCGGCGGTGAGTCCTCCGGGCATTGTTGGTATCCTGATTTCACTACAGGAAGTAGCGCGTTGGATGGGAATAAGGATTTCCCCTATTCTACGGTTTAATTCGGAAATACCGCAAATCATCATCATATCTCTTGTCATGGTTTTTAAACGTTTTACTATCATTTGACATAAATATTCCCCTTTTTTATGTTGTATTATATATGTCGTCTGTGACGCCATAATCAAATATGTCGTTCTTCTGGAAATGATTCAGATAAAAAGTATTGAATTATTTAAGATAAATTATTAATTAACCGTTTTAGTGCTAAGCAATTTTCGATACAAACGATCGCAGCGCTTTTGCGACGCGTAGCATTCAAACGGTTAAACTAAATTATTTTACCGTTCTCCACCAATGGGCAGATATTGATAAAAGCTTCTACCCACAGAATATAAAGGTGGGTACAGACGCGACGTTGCAGCAGACAGGACATAATACATACCATCCACGCCATCCGGCAAGCAGCCTCCCCGGGAAGGCTTCGCGGGCAGTGTTGCCGTTTATATATTTTTTTTATTAAAATCACGTTTTATTTGAGAAGTTTTGATTATTTCGAATACAGTTCTAAAAGCAACTATCTATATGTTCTCAATAAATATATGTGTGTAAATGTATAAGTGATGTCTCCAATTGAATTCATTTTGAATTAATTTAATTTAATCGTTAATAATATTAAATTGTATTATAATTAAATAATTAAACAAAATACTTTATTTAAACCACTATTTATTGATTATTCTACATGTTTCGATACCTATGGTATCTTCTTCAGGAAACAATGTATACTGAAATTAAAAATACAAGCCTGAATAAAAAATATAAAAAAACTATAATGTGGTGAATAAGTGAAGAATATGTAAAACATCAGTTAATCAGTATTAATTTCCTTAAAATCGTACCAAAAAAAAAAAAAATGCACACACCGTGATTTAAAATTAACGTGGACATTTCCTGCAGCCCATATCGAGCATTGCCCTCCTGAATCTTTCACCTCACATGCTCCGATTCTCGACGACTGTCTTCCAGTTCAGAATCTGTATCAACTCTACTACATCTTTAATTACACTATCCCCCAAGCGAAGTCAATTATGCTACAGTACATTGACGACAAATTTTCGAACCTACACATATGTTACTCTTTTCAAATTGATACATCTATCATTCCAAACTGAAATACCTTTGAGTAATCCGATAGATTAATACAAATCAGTTAATGCACGTTTCTCGAATTGGAAGAGATCCAGGTTCGAATCTAGGTAGCAACAACAATATTTTTCGATAAAATTGATTTTATGTGTATATCTTTCTAATTAATACATTTAATTTAAAATATCACAGACCGTCTGTTCTGAATAATTACAACTTCACAATAAGAATGTGTTCTACTTAATAATAAAATAATAGATATCTCATAGAGACTAAACTATTTTTAAAATTATATTATTATTAAAATACCTTTGTAGGTGAAAATGTGGTAATCGTGTTTTCTTGGACGTATTCAAATATTGCCAGAAAGATATATATTGATAGCTTTTAAAAATGGAATAGTAGATGCATCAATTGGAAAGATTACAAAATAGTAGTCCAAAATTAACGCGCTTCCTCGGATAGAAAGATGTTCAAGTTCGAATCCCGGTAGCAACTTAATGATAAAATACAGTTGAATTGATTCGAAACAATTTTAAACAAATTAATTCTCTTCCTATGTAGAGAAACGTGTTACTATTCCACTACAGCGGTCGATTACATTCACGACAAATTTAAAACTTATATACTGTCTATTCTAAAAATTTATATATCTATTTTTTTAATTAGTTAAAATTTAATACAAATTACATGAATCAACTGTTAAGATATACAGAAAAAATTTGTCAATTGAAAAAATATTTAGTTTCTACGGTGATACCGCAGAACTATGTTCTGAAAATGCAACTTCATAATAAAAATGTGGTATAATTAACAACCAAATATTTTTTCGATAAATTGATTATTCTGTATAATCTATCTAATTGATTAATTTGATTTGTATTAAAAATACTATAGAATTGTGTTCTGAAATTGCAATTTCGTAATTATAATGTGTTCCGTTAAAATTAATTTTTGATACACGGCCTCCGTAGCTTAGTCTAAAACACGTTTTACCATCGACACTCACATTCCTATGATAAGCAGCTGCGATGAAAGTGCTACGATTGACTACACATTTGTTTAAATTTCATTATTTGAATGCACTCTGACTGCGATTTGCATCAAACACACATACAAACGGTTGTACACGCCATACTTACATTTATTTAACATTCAAAAGCAGTATTCTAAAATAGATCTCGCGCCTCGAAAGAGAGTTTCCCGCCAAAATCTGGTTTACAGTCATCGACTATAAATACTTGTATAAATATTTATCACGGTCAAGAAGACGGTTGGGAATGACATCACCAATAACTGCCAAAAAGCGCCAGTAAACTCGGGTGACCGTGTTTTTCAGAGAAATGGGATTTTAAAATATTTTATAGTGGGTGTGCGGATGTGACATCGATCTCTCGTCTCGGAGATTTGTCGGTAAAAGTCAGCATGTATCAGTTCTATTTTATGTACAAAATATAATAATAATATTAATTGATGTCGAAATCTATAAAGAAAAACACGTTAAATACTAAATTAATGTATTAATTATAAATATATACATATAAAATCAATCAATTTTTTTTTTGTTTTTGCGTCACCGGGATGACGCAAAAACAATATTTTTCGACAAAATTGATTTTATATGTATGTATTTATAATTAATACATTAATTTAGTATTTAAAATATCACAGACCTATGTTCTGAATAATTACAACTTCACAATAAGAATGTGTTTTCCTTAAAAACACGTTACATACAAATGAACCTATATCATTCCATTCCTGGATGTAATATGGTTTTCCTACATATTTCTTCTTCGTTGGCATCTATAAAAGAAATAAATAGTCTAAATATCCGTAGCAACGTTCTTATATATTTCAGTTCCCTCGCAAACCTCCTATAGAATGTACCTAAATTTTTGAACGCGTTATTTACACACATTTAATGGCCCGTATATTAATAAGATTTTTAAGAGATTTTTGACTCGAGACAATCCCCAAGATACAGATTTTGTTTCCATGAGATGCTTTCTCGTGTAGGTACATACCACGTCTCAGAGATTCGCTATCTTGCGTTCGTCAGTTAGATGATTTTGAATCTCCTCTGAAGCGGAATAAACGTTTATAATTTAACGCCTTCCATTAATGTTAGTGTTTAATGATTTATTAATAACTTTTCAAAACAGATAGTTGTAGCGATCTATGAGATACGAATTTTGCTCCCATTAGATTCTTTGGAGACAACTCTCATCCTTCGTAGTCCCCGTGTACACAGCGTGTTTCAGAGATTCGCTGTATCGCGCTTTGCTTTACGCTCGTTACCTACGACAAATGTCAATGTCATCGCTCGTCTGTTGAGCGATTTTGAATCTCGCTCGTTACCTACGACAAATGTCAAATGTCATTGTCGCTCGTCTGTTGAACGATTTTGAATCTCGCTCGTTACTTACGACACATATCATTGTCGCTCGTCTGTTGAGCGATTTTGAATCTCGATTGTTACCTACGACAAATGTCAAATATCATTGTCGGTCGTCTGTTGAGCGATTTTGAATCTCGCGAGCAAATCGAATAAATGTTGGTAACTTAACGCCTTATATTATTTAAAAAAAAAAAACCTTATAAAAACCAAAACTTGTGGTCACCGCGTGCTGGTCACGCGAAGATATTATCGTTTGAATTTTTTTCTTCTGAAACATCCCAAAGAGTCTAGCGAGAGTTTGTTCAGCCACTGTCTGGAGTACGTCTGAAGCGCACCAATAATAATACGATCCGAGAGAAACTCGGCAAGTAGATATCAAAATACGCCATTGAAAATATAAGAGTATTGTTTGTCAATTTTTTAATTATCGAAACAAAATTCTTCTTTCAAGTGGTTTTCCCATGAGTGTCGCAATGGAGCCTCTCGATGACCCTTCTTTCCTCTTCTTTCATTCCCCTCGGTATCCTGCAGTTCTCAGGCTGTTACAAATGTAGTGCCTGTTGCGATCTTCGCTTGGTCGGTCCAGCATACAGGAGATTTATTACCCCTCTGGATCCCTCCGCTGATTGCTGAGCACAACAAGCCTCTCTAGGCTGTCGTTTTGTTCTAGCGAAATGTTAGAAATATTAAAAAATACGTATATCTTAATGAGAAAGGGATGTGTACTGAAGGCATCATTTTAATCTGCGAGCAAAACAACTGGAGTGATAATTTATAGATCGCTTTGCACTGAGATCTATACTGTTCTTTAGGCGCACTAAGGTCAAATCTCATCCGTGAACACGGGCCATAAGACATATAGTTGGATATTTTATTTGTGCATCACTTGTCCACGGTATTTTTAACATGCGTCTCCAGCACCACATTTTTAAGGCATATTATTTTTAAGGAGAGCACATTTTTAGTGCGTGGTTGCGTTTTCAGAACATAATTCTGTGGTATATTAATACAAATTAAATTAATCAACTAAAAAGATGTATAAACAAATAATAGATAAATACTAATTAAATGTATTAATTATAAAGATATACATATAAAACCAATTTTATCGTAAAATATTTTTGTTTCACTACCGGAATTCGAACCAGGATCTCTTTTCCAATCCGGGAAAGGTGCATTACCAACTATACTACAGCGACAGTATTTTTGACAATAAATTTTCGAACCTACATGTTACACTTTTTCAAATTAATACATCTATCGTTCCATTATTTGAAAGCCATCTTTATAATTAATACATTTAATTAGTATTTAAAACATCACTGACCTATGTTCTGAATAATTACAACTTCGCAATAAGAATGTGTTCCCCTTAATAATAAAATAATAGATGTCTCATAGAGACGAAGCCATTTTTTAAATTATATTTCCGTTTAAATTAACATATTATTAAAAACATAGCTTCGTCTCTATGAGATATCTATTATTTGTTTGATAAGTGCCTTTGTAGGTGATAATCCAGTAATTATGTGATCTTGGACATATTCAAATATTGCTAGAAAGATATATATATATATATATCGATAGCTTTTAAAAATTGTGTAATAGATGTATTAATTGGAAAGATTACAGAATACAAGTTCAAAATTAACGCGCTTCCTCGGAAAGAAAGAGGTTCAAGTTCGAATCCCGGTAGCCACTGAATATTATAGATATCGTTCTAGTTGGTTCATTTAATTTGTATTAAAATATTTTATTTCACTTATTTTGTCTTATTCGTCCACTGTCTCCACTTCATACAAGAGATGGAGAATGTTAAAGTCATCACTAGGCTAATTTTCGCTTTGGATATTATGGTATTTCTTACAAATATCGTTGTTAGCAATTACTGATCTGAAATTAATAAATTCTTCAACCTTTTCCAACCCGAGTATCATATATTATATATGACCTGAGCAGGCAGCTGGTTTTTGCGATCAATGAACACTAACTGAACACTTTAACGACGCATCTATACATATATTTCATTAGTAGAAATCTACTAATATTTGGAAGCATTTAGAACATGATTTATTAAACAGTAATCCAAAATAACTTTTTTAACAACCTTTAACAAATTAAGCTTTAAAACTTAATTAAAAATGGGAATAATTTTAACTTATGTAAGTACCCACTTAACTTAATACTTAAAACTTAAGATTACTTGGTAATATAATAATTTTAAATCATCAAAACTATACCTATGTAGGTAGTTAGATATGAACACAATTTTTATAACTTTAATGCAGTAAACATTATATAATGCATTTAATCCTTAATAAAACAATTAAAATGATTTAAGAACGTAATAAATATTGTAATAATCTTCAAAGTACCTTAATTAATTACACTTTTTTTGATTAATAATATACAATTATGTAACTTATTAATAATTCATCACTTGCCAGAGTTTCCTAATGAATTAAATAATATAATTGGGAAATATTAATGAATAAGTGTAGATGAACAAATATGAATATGTTGTACGAAAATTAATACAGTGGAGCCCCGATTTTAAATTTTTAAAGGGAACAACAAAAAAAGGAAATAGGGAAAATGTAAATTAGGGTAATAAAAACAGAAAAATAAAATTTATATTTTATTGAAAAATTCAAGCAATGTTTTATGAAGTTTTTGAAAAGTTTTTTCAATATTATACATTATATTAAAGGTTTCTGGTGGTATATTACTAATTCTAGTAAAATATGCTTTGAAGTCTTCAATATACCTCATGGCATCGTCCTTTGTTGGAACTAGATTGATAGGATGAGCAGACACTAGTTCTTCATCGGAAGGTTCTTTTTTTGTCAAGTTTTCGTTTATATGACTGTATGTTAAATTCAATTTGTTTTAGGGCATAATAGAGAACATATTTAATATAAAAATCTTGTAACCTTTTCCTATGAAATTCGGTTAACCTAGATTAAATTACTCACAATTTACAACCTGTGAATAAAATATGTTTTATCAGAGACTCCCCGTGTCACCAAATTCCATTAAAAATAGAACGTTAAAAAGAGCGCGTTGAAAGTTTCGGAACATTTTATGAGGATTGCGGACTGATTAAAATATATAAGAACCAGTGGCGTGCAGTGCGTATAGATTTAGGTTATGCTGTTACCAATAATATTATACAATCATATATAATATATGTAATACAATATATGTACTTTAGATTAACCAACGCCTTTAGACAAAATAAATCCGTCGTTTATACGACCCTACCATGCATTTATTTATAATTTTAGAGTACAATTAATAGTATTTTTAAAGTTTAAGTTTTAACGTAAAATAATACCTGCTTACCCATATACAAAAATGTATGGACGTTTTTAAGAACACTTTCTATGATTGAACATGATTAATTTATTGTTTAAAAATCCTTCACTTAATAACTAATGTAAATAATTATTTTTATTAAAAGTTAACGTAAGAAATAGTTCTGCTAATTGCTTTTTGTTTTTCCCAAATCAAAAACCAATCCATGCACCAAATTTAAAGAATAATCATAAAATAAATACGTTAAAAACAGTAAGATAGTAAACTTCACGAATTAGTAAAAGAGGAAGTGGACACTTCAATGATTTGCACACAGTTTTAAGCCTTTCTAATGTTATTCTGTTAAAAAAACAAAACGGATCAACCGAAAGGAATTTTCAATTCAGTAAATAGCCAATTATATGACTTGAGTAATTCGTATAAAGACAGAACATAGTAATGTGAATAGCTCGATGCTGCGAATACACAATAGCGCCATGGGTACAGCGGTGAGTTTTCGTGGTGGTTTTTAGAACTAAGCAATTAAAGTCTCTACTACACAGATGGTGCTAATTGTAACATAATGTTTCCATTTACATTAGTTCAATTACTTCATTTATATCTGTTTCCCTGAATTTTTAGTACGTTACTACGTACACGTTGTTACGGGTATTAGTAATAGACACTACCGAGGATGAAATATGTAGGAAAAAACGTATTATATACAGAGGTGGTATGATAAATGTGTTTGAGACATAGAAAATGTTGTTTGTTTTACATAGTTTACATATATTGTGTATATTTTTCTTTGTTTTGTTAGGTAATATATTCATTGATTATGTTGTACATAGATATGTCAATTATTGTAAGATTTTATTTGTTACCATTATGGTTTGCGATTATTTATTGTGATCTATGAATAAAGGTAATTCACTCAAACAAATAAAGATCACTGAAAGACTTAAATGAAGTCATATATTTTTAAAATTAAATTAGTTTAATGGGTTGCCTTGAGCGAAATATTACACATCAAATGTAAAGTCGTAAAATTAATTCAGATTAAATTCACGAGTTTTGCTGAGCGGAACTGAAAAGAGAGCACCAGCTCCTAAAATAGTTCCAGAGATGGGTGGGGTCTTTTGTAACATACATACGTAGCGTAGCTAAAGATATTATTTTGATCCAAATTTAAAAAAAAAAAAACGATTATTACGACTTGAACTGCTGAATTTTAATTGAATTGTTACATATGTGGTCACATTAGTGTAGAAAGACGAGGTCCTTCCGATCCCTCGAGTATTTCATATATATATATATACGTCTTAATCTGACTATAATTAAGTGGTTTGAAAATGAACCGCCAATAAACGATACTGTTAATAAAAAAAATGGCATTATTACTACGTACAGTAACATTAAACCTATTATCAAAATACATGATGTCATTATACCGATTTGACACAGGAAGTAGATATTATTTTTAACCAGAACTATACTAACTGAAGGTAGAGGCCGCCTCAAACCTTATCGAGGTTTGTACTTTGCGGGTTATCTGAAAGGATATGTGGTCTGGCATTTCTAGGAACGTCACACACTCCGAGCATGCCCTGATTTATTAAATCACGAGCGAGCAATCTAATAATGGCTTTCAAATAATGGAACGATAGATGTATCAATTTGAAAAGTGTAACAAATAAGTTCGAAAATTTGTCGTCAATGCACTGTGTCGGTGTGGCATAATGGGTTAATGCATTATTAAGTGATTCATGTTCGAATCCCAGTAGCAACAACACTTTTTTTTGATAAAATTGATTTTATATGTATATTTTCTAATTAATACATTTAATTTTTATTTTTAAAAATATCACAGACCCATGTTTTGAATAATTACAATTTCACAATAAGAATGTGTTCGCCAGTGAAAATATAACTTCACTGGTATATTCGCTGTGACATATACATCGAATAAAAATAATTTATCGAGTGGTTTTAGGCTGGGTAGAAAAAAACAATTGGTTTTTCACCCTGTTTCATCATTACAGAACCTACAATTTGAGAATTCTCAGGAGGTTTTCTAAATTGGACACAGACAAGTTAAGCCTATTATGTTATTGTGTGCCGCAAAACATTGATTAGAAAACGTATTTTTTTACGGTATACGCGAACGATATTTTATTTGAAGCATCTATCTACATTACTTTTATCCAAATAATAAATTACAATTATTTCAAAACAAGACATGAATGATTTACGATAATTAAAAAAGAAAAGAATGAAGAAATAAGGAAAGAATGTAAAGCTGATGTTAGTATAGTGGGTAAGATTAAAAAAGGATCACTTAGGTGGTTCGGTCATACGGAACGGATGAATGAGGAGAGAATGGTAAGAATGATATATGATGCAAGTGTTGATGGCACCAGAAGTAGAGGACGTCCACGGAAGACTTGGCACGACCAGGTAAACTAGATAATGGAGGATGGTTCTATTAGAAGCCTCAACAATCGGCGAGCTTGTATGAGAAAATGTATGAATGTGGATGAGGCGATGATTGTGTGTCAGGACAGAAGAGTGTGGCGCTCTATCCTCTCTGCCTACCCCCACGGGGAAACGGCGTGATGGTAAGTAAGTAAAAAAATGATACTTGAAAATCACTACACATTGAATGGATCTTGTAAAGCTTACGATGTTATAAAATACTGTGACGACAATTAACCACTCCGCACTAAAGCAGTACCAGGCGGAAACTGGTACGCTGTTGCAGTCGACTTGACGTTGAGATGGCTGCGAATTTGACGGAATAAGTGTAGGTATTTTATGGCAATTTTTGGAATTATGAACAATCTGGAATTGAGTTTTAGTTTAACCGATTTTTAAAAAGTTCAATTTTTATACGATATATTTATGGTGTTAAATATAATATATAGTATTACATATTTTAAGATTTATTTTATTTATTTCATTTTATTGTATTGAGGGATTTTGACAGTTTATAAACTTATTATAATAATTAACATAATAAATATTGAACATGTGATACTATTTATGAAAATCCACAGAAATGTTTATGTACATAAGTATGTTTAGGTGCAGAAGATAAATAAAAAGATAAAAAAGAGGGAGAAAGGGTGTTGAGGTTGCAACTATTGCTGCGGTAAAGGGAGAACAGGACTTGTTTGTAGGTAGAATGATTAGTCAAAATTGAGATTGAGGTGGTTCATAAAAAGATCCCTTTAAGCGCAGTAAGGCTAATGTTGAACAAGTCAATTTCTGTCAATTTCTCATTATGGTATTTGCATGACCGGTAAATGAATGAAATGAATGAAAAAAAATTTACCATTTACTAACTAACATTCCAAGAATTTCTTTCAATAAATATACGAAAAGTATGTATCTATAGATAACTAGATATATAATAGGTAATTACATTGTACAATGAATACATCTATTTTTCACTTGTCAATATATTAATAGTAAAATATTGTAAAAAAATGTATTAGCAAAACAGGATTATTCTCATATAATTTTAAATGATAATTAAATCAAAATGTTTTTGAATTCTTTCATTGATTCGGTTCACTCGAAATGGTAATATTAATATATTTTTTTATCTGACAGTATAAAGTCCTTTTATATTATTTTCAATAAATTTTAATTTCGATGTAATCTGTTGAATCAAATTGAGTACAAATACTAAGTCTGTAACTTGGTGATCTAATCTGTCATCAGTAATCAGTAATGAAAATAAAGGGTGATTTTAACGTATCAGGCGCACCGATCACATGATTAAATAGTACACTGTAATCATTAATATTACAATCAATTGTGGTTCGTCAAAAAAACAAAGATTGTAAACGTATGCATTCATTCGTCTTGCTTCTACATTTAAAATATATCAGAAAGTATGGACATACTACTTAAATCATTATTTTTACTTTTTTATTTTACTATTATAATAATGCATATAAAGAACACATAAAAATACATAACGAATTAAGTCAAAATAGTTATGTAGTTTAAAAAAATAATTTTTGGTGGCTTAAAAAAATACTTTTATTAGCGTACTCGTTACAGATATATAGGTATAGTGCTATAGCGTAAGAATAGTAATGCAAAACTCTTAAATATTCACTATTATCGCAATTATTACGTAGACAAAATATTATAATATCTTAAATACTAAATTAATGTATTAATTATAAATATATACATATAAAATCAATTTTGTCGAAAAATATTGTTTTTGCGTCACCGGGATTCGAACCTGGATCTGGGGAAGTGCACTACCATTGTGCTATAACGCCAGTATTTTTCTTGACAAATTTTTCGAACCTATATGTTAAATTTTTCAAATTAATACACCTGTCGTTCCATTACTTGAAAGCCATCTACATTATTTTTACAGAATCTAAAATACCTCTGAGTAAACCGACTGCAGACGCCAGAATTATCAATTCATTTTTATTAAATTTTGGACACATTGATACAACATATATTATTAAGGAAAACACATTCTTATTGTGAAGTTGTAATTATTCAGAACATAGGTCTGTGATATTTTAAATACTAAATTAATGTATTAATTATAAATATATACATATAAAATCAATTTTCACAGACCTATGTTCTGAATAATTACAACTTTACAATAAGAATGTGTTTTCCTTAATATTATAATATCGTTTATATTAGTAAAATAATGTCATGCAATCCAGCAATTTCGTTAATTTCGATATTGTCTTTACTTAAAAATTAAATCAAATAATTCCTTCTTAAACAAATAAAGGTTTAGTTATAGTTATGTACTTTGTAAAGTATTTAATGAAAATACATTTTTATTGTGTAGTTACAATTTCAGAACATATGTAGTTCTATAGTATTTTTAAAACAAATTAAATTAATCAATTAGAAAGATATACAAAAAAAATAACTATTTATTTTTCGAAACCGGTAGATGTATTTAAACTCAATTCAGTGGTTAATAAAACAAAGATAATAAATTTAAAATATGAATTTTAACCACAAAGTTAATATTGCTAATTTTAAAAGAACTATTTATCGATAACATATTTGGTTGCTATCAATTTCGATAAATAGATTTTTACTTTGTAAAGTATCAAGCACAAAAAAATTGTTAAAAATACATTTATGAAATTATCTAATACATACATTACATACATAGATTAAATAGTTTTTTAGTTTATGTACTTTTTAATAGTAATAGTCGTTTTAACTATTAATAATAATGTAGTAATAAAAATTAATACAAACAAGTAAAAACTAGATTTTTTATTAAAATTATTAATAATAATATTCTTATTCAATAAATAATAAAAAAAAACAATATTGCAAATTTATAAAACCTAATGTTATGGTGCGTGTGCACGTTATGAGACTTGTCTCAAAACTCGTTGCTTGATGGACAGTAGAGAGTTGAGCGCGGAGTGGGCTGTCTGTTTATTTTGTGAAATTTTCGACACGAAAGAACAGTCTCATTCGTGTACACGCCTCCTTAGATGTAACAATTCCTATGATCCGTCTGAAATAACTTAAAATAATATAATCAATTGATTATTGCTTATATTGGTAGATAAATTTAGTTTCATTTCATACTTTATTTTAATACAACATTCGAAAAATGCATAAAAAAGTACAATAATTTGCATTATTATATACCTTTGGTGACACTCATTACTATTGTTGACATAAAGATTAGATTTTTTTTATTTTAACTTATTAACTAATTAATATACTCATCTGTCATCAATATTCTTACAATTTTCAAACTAAGCTAAACTTATGCTATGAAAATAGGTCTAACTAATTATAATTTAATTACAGGGCTCACGACCTGTTAACATATATAAAAATTTGATAGATATGTAAATTGATTAATGGGTGAGAATGATGAACGTTATATTTGTATAAAGTGATCACTTAAGCCAACCGAAGACAGGTCGTGAGCCCTGTAATTACCCATACTTCCATATGTTACCATTATATATAATAAAAATAGCTTCTTTGTATGAGATATCTATTATTTGTTTAAATATTTTTATTAGGATAACATATTCTTATTGTGAAGTTGTAATTATTCAGAACGTATTTTAAATATGAATTAAATATATTAACTAGAAACATATACATATAAAATCAATTTTATCGAAAAATATTATTGTTGCGCCACCGGGATTTGAACCTAGATCTCTTTCCTAACCGGGGAAGGTGGATTATCCAACTTTGCGACAAATTTTCGAACCTATATGTTACCTATTTGATATTAATACATTTAATCGTTCCATTATTTGAAAGAGCCATCTACCTTATTTTCACAGAATCTCAAATGCCTTTGAGTAATATGATAGCAGAAATTTGTCGCTAAAAATATTGTCACTGTAGCGTAGTTGGATAATGCACCTCCCCCGGTTAGGAAAGAGATCCAGGTTCGAATCCCGGTGGCGTAACAACAATATTTTTCAATAAAATTGACTGTCGTCCTACAAATCTCTACGTCGCATTATTACTCTACTTAAAATTACATCTATCGGCTAAATTCGGCGCCCTACATAAGTATAAAACTACATGAACATGTACTATAGGCTCGGTATCGATGTTGTATAACGAATAGTCGTATAGTTGACGATAGTTTCCGCCAACCTTGACTTCTTTACGTATAAGGCATGGCCTAAGTGTTTGGCTTATTACTTTCTCTGCACTCCCTGTTTTGTTACCAATAGAAAGTATTATTTTTTAGAAATTAATTCAAGAAACAAATACAACTAAACATTTATAACCTAAGTGATCCACATGAGCGCGGTTTGAATTCTCATTATGGACATTTTAATGTATAAGTTTTAGCCTAATTAATCTAGTACAAAAATAAAGAGAATTTTATAAATAATTTCCTGTCTATTTGCATAAAGTAATGTTGAAAAAGGAAAAAATAAATCACATCATAAAAATCATATGAAATTTTTAATCAATTATCGATTACCGCACATTTTTGCGTGATAGAATTGGCAACAGATCTTGTTTTATGTCACTATGTAACACAAACAACTGTCTACATATGTTTGTTTCATGTCGCTATGCGACACGGATGGACGGACATACAATAGGAAATTATATAATATGTAGTATGTGTAATAATGGTATCGTGAGAATAATACTAAATCAATAGTAGTATAATAAGTAACATGAAGAGAAAAAAAAAGTTTTCGCAACATATCGGATAATTGTTTTAAATAGTTAGATTACACTACGAATTCTACAATAAAATAAAATGGGAAAAATTCTACAGAATAAAACAATTTTAATATTTAGTGAGAGAGCTGTGTGCGGGGAATATACATATTTTTTGTTGTACTAGGAAGTGAAGAGAACCCTCGTTTATTTATACATATCGTCACTCTCCCAACCTTCTACGCTTCCACCAGGTAAGGCAAGACGGCGGTGAATTTGACATGGCCAAAACAATCTGATTAATTATTCTGATTATCAATGTCCGTTATTCATGTGTGACCTTGACAAGATAATGTTGAGTATGTCATGGCATTAAACAACTTATGTGTACGCATCTCATTAGCAAATTTAAATGTATTGTATATAGATACATATCTGCAGTAGGTAGTAAAACTTTTAATATCTCGCTGGAGGAGAAGCCTGGATCATTATGCCAGAGAGATGAAGAATTAGACCCTCTCCGAACTGTATGCCTTATATTAGAGTAGCTTGTTGGTGTAGTGGTCAAGACGTCGGCCTAGTGATCTAGTGATCGGGGGTTCGCGCCTCGTTCCAGGACACCAGCAAGTTAGTCCTATTTTCATAGCACAAGCATTTAGCTTAGTTTGAAAATAGTAAGAATATTGAAGATGTGACATGTATTCCGTGTATGCATTTCTATTTAAAAAAATATATATATGTATAAAATTAATACATCAGATTGATTAAGAGATTATTGATTTAAGAATTATAAAAATTAAGTATCAAGTACAAAAAAACGAATAACTCCAACGTACTTATCCTATTGTTTGAGATTAACCGAGGAATGAAGGCGTCGGAAGTAGAGAAGTAATATTAAAAATATTCGAACAGTTTTTAAAGTATGACAACAGTATGAAATTAATTTTGAATATTTCAAATAAATCTTACATAAAAATTTATAAGAAAACGAGCTAATTTACCATAAACTGTTTATTTATTGTAGTTTTATAAATACATATTTTAAAAATAACGTATTGAACGTTTCGTATTTTGAATTTGTTCTTAATTCTGTTTTTATCATCGCTGCAGTTGAAAATACCCGCTCAGTAGCGGTTGGCGTTGGCTTAACTGTTAAAAGTGTCTTAAATAGTAGGTCTAACGTTTCTGTCCTGTTTTGAAATTGTCTATATATCTAAAATATTTTTATAGATTATTTGAACAAACATTTGTAGTTTCTACGAAAGATAAAATGGTGATTCAGTCTGCAATTCGGACGTTGATGAACACTTCGAACAAGCAACAGGTATCTTTTCCACGTCCGAATCAGAATCCTGAGAATTATCTAATATTCCATCTTTAGAAATTAGCGCGAATACTATTCGAATAGCTTCACAATTATTCGAGTATCGAATAGTAGGAAAAGGCCGAATATATTCGAATATCGAATAATCGGATATTCGGGTTGGAGTCTCTAGTCGGAAGCCACTAGAACCATTTACTATGAATTTAGTCTGAGGAATGTGACCATTTATTGAAATGTGAAATTTATTGTTAACAGTTTTTTTTCGTTACAATTCAAGAAAAACAACCGGGAAGACGGCATTAAGTGATTTTTCAACGTTATACTGCTCGTCCGCATATACACTGGTAAAATTACAAAAATGGCTATTCAAAACCCCCCTTCGCCTCCCTCCCCTCCTGGGCGACCATGCGGGCAATACTTTATTTTTGAGAAAAACAATAAAACACATGCGACACATATGAATAACTGCAATAAATATACAAAATCTATTTATGTAATATACAAATGTATAGAATAATACGTCCCCTTCGTCCAGGGCCTCGTTGCTGCGCACCTGTTACACCTGCCTAGTTACAACATCGATCCGACAAATGATAGGGAACTTCGCTATACGTCTCACTAAACATGGCCTAGGATTGTAAAGACTGAAAGCAAGCAGTTTGCGCTGTAGAAGCATGTCAAAGTGCCACAATTCTCAGGCATGAGCACATCGAATGAAGGACAGATTGGAAGTTTATTTAGTTCGTTCAAGACAGTTTACTTCATGTTGGAACTCATCTAGATATAAAAGATTGGTTATAGATTTTTTTAAAACCTATATATACCTAATAGATTGATATACGAAGATGATTTTTTTTTAAAATAGTAATTAATATGTAAACATATTAGAGTCGCAAATTATTAATGTGTGCAGTCCAAGCGTTGTTTATGTAAGTTTATTATTGTTATTGTAAGCTTATTGTTGGAGTAAGGCACCAGGTTTAAAAGACAAACGAAAAACCATAGTACTGAAATATTTTTTCATGTGTAAAGAAATGATAAATCCAGGTCTAGTCAATAGAAGAAAATATACACTGCCTTAAATCTCAGACGTGGGTAATGATTCCAGCGGTTAACACTTTCAACTTTGGATACTTCCAGAATTGTTTTATTTTATTTTTATAACTGATTAATATAGGTATGTACAGTGTTTTGTAATTATTGGAAAACGAATAATTTTGTTGTTAGTTATAGTAAAAAAACTTGACCATCAAATTCAGAATGTACCTCTACATAATGTCGTAAAATCGATGAGGCTGATAGGTAATACGAGTAATGTTTAAAAGTAAAAATGTAAGAGTGATGTATGGCAAGCAGCGTGGTATATTATTGAAGACACAGTGTTTACATATATTTAAAAATAAATTTAAAACCCCTAAATGTAACACTAAACACTATCAGCAAAATTTAATACATTTAGGGATAAAAAAATTCAATAGCCTCCATACACAAATTAAACAAATAAAAGATATAAAAGAGTTTAGAAAGAAATTAAATTAACACTTCAGAAACACATAATTAGAAGATAAACAAAATTATAAAATACTTCAGAAGCACATAAATAGACATTAAATAAAATATTATATAAAATTATTATAGTGTAACTTCCTCTCCAAGCACAAGAGCTAGTCTTTTTTTTTGGAGAGGTAAGCGAAAAAAAAACCGTGTAATTTTAATAATGTAAAATACTTAATACATGTTATAAAAAAATTGTAAAAATGTCAAATAAATAAAAATATATATATTAAAGATTTTCCACTGCGCAAAAGAAAGGATCTCGTATATCTGTAAAGCAATTTGTTCCCTATTGGATGCTGGGCTAACAAATGACTCAGTTCTTTGGTATATATTTGTTTTGTATGTACTTGTGTAGATAAGTTGGATTACGATGCTATTTACTGCTTGTATGACGTTTATGCTTATTTTCCGATCGATAAGCAGTCGATAAAACGTCATACACATAACATTGGAGGTAGTCATCACCCTGATGCTGACTATACTGTTTTGAAATATCTTTAAGCATATCGTAAACTAATTATGCAAGAGAATGAAACATACGTAGTTCCTAGGTAATTCAATATCGACCCGTTACAAGATATTGGCTTTGCAGTGCGAGAGTATTCAGGTTTCTGTACACCTCCTTCTCCTCTTCATTTTTTCGCAGCATCTTAGCTACCACCAGTGACGTACCTGTGCTAGTGCAACCAATGCGGTGCATCGGGACCCACGTTAATAAGGACCTAAAATCGATACTTTTTCCAGCGTTTTTTAAAATCCACCACGCAAGGATTGAAATTATAAATAATTTTACAGTTTGTTCAATGGGTAATTTTTAAACGGTTTCGTAAAACACCAGTTTCATCTTGAGGGTGTTAAATTAACTACCAAAAAATAAATGTCACGTTACTCTAATGTGTTAAAAAATCTATTTTTAAAAATGTTTTAAATTAAAATAATAATTATTTAAAAAAAAAATTATGATGAAAGTTGTGGAAATGGACATGATGCAAAATTATTAGAAAATTTTTTTACTAAATATTTTTATAATAGGACTTGTGGTTAAATTTAGTTGGTTATTTATAATAATTTGGTTAATTTCACAAATTTAATATTAAAAATAAAATTTAAAAAAATTATAAATATGTATTTAAAAATAATTTCTTACGTTCTCATCATGAAAGCACCGATTTATACCGTAGTACCACGCAAATACGTCAGGTAGGTCAGGTAAAATCGATTTATACATGCTAATATGTCGAGTTAGGGAAAATCGATTTATACACGCTAATACGTTGAGTTAAGGAAAAGAACGAAGCAAAGATTTTTTCAACGACAGGGAGACAGGAGACCAATTTTCTTCTTACTATTACTCTAAGCAATAAGCCATGGACACAAAACAAGACAAACAACGAACATCTACACGCCAGTACGAGAGCAACAACGACATTTTATCAAAGATTATTCATGCTCTTAGCTCCGAAAGTGTACAACACACTCAGTACCAACTGGAAATCGTTTACTTCCAATAAGATTATACAAATATGGACCCAATGTATCATCCAATTGGGCAGAGATCAATCAGAAGCATCGCTACCCAACATTCTAACACAATCATTATACAATGCCTACACTAATAATTCACTAGTTCTACAACACTTCCACTACATTTATTTTTCTTTTTATTCCTGTCGAATCTTTATTTCTCTTGAATTAAATAACACCACAACAGCACAAAAAAAACTGGCTACTTTAACACTGACTGCAGTCTAGCAAAGTAGCCAGGACAATGCTGTATATATCAGAGGTGGAGTCTCTACTCCATCGCACTATAAACTACGAGTATTTAATTGTATCTTAGGTGTATCATGTTACATTATAATATATTCACCTCTGTTACAACAAAAACATATATGTCAATAAATTCTAATAAATAAATATTCAGTGGATAATACGACATACTTAATATTCTTATATAATATGTATATATATACACAGGGGACATTCCAACTTATATACGCCATTGGATACTACAGATGTTTCAGTGCAGAGCGAACTTATTATTTTTCAGCGTCCAACTCTATAAGCTTCTACAATATCACAGTAAGAGTAGCGGAGATAATGTGACTGGAAACAGTCTCCTCGAAGCAACGATAGTAAATTAACAATCAATTAGGTACATGGATTAAGCCAACAGAAGAAAACATATTAAAAAAAAAAAAGCGCCTAGCATTCTACCTCGCAGATGGTGTGCAAACGAATGCAATAATTTGTTATCTATAAACAATATTTTTTATAAATAACTATTTTATCAATACTAAACATTTTTCCATTTCCTCGTAGAGCGCATAACGTGTGTTGCTCCGCAGTTAATACAGCGTTATCCTGTAAATAAATTAATTGTTGTCCCTTCTCCGCGCTATATCTCGAAAAGGGTTAGACATATGAAAAAAATAAATATAACCAACCTTGTAGATAATAATATTTTCTATAACTTGTATAATAATCTTTATTGACGCACAATGCATAGGAGGCAAGTTATTCGCAAAAAAGACAATTTTTGTGACCTTTAATCTTAAATATTTCAAATTGTTCCGATGATATTCTAAGATTTTGTCATACACTTATTTGTAACATCGAATTGTATACAAAAATTCAGCTTGGTAGGAATTTTTCCTACAGTCAGTTTTTTGTCATCTAATTTTACTAGAAATGTCTACATGTAGAAAGTTGTCTTTCAATTTCAATGGCTTGGACACGTCTTTCGAATGCTAGAGAAACAATTATTATAACGTATCTCCTAGGTTATTATGGCCAGTAGGTCACTCCACAGTGTGTTGGGGTAAGATGGTAAGGGGTAAGATACTGGCGATAAGGGGATGACAGCAAGAATGAAATAAAATTAAATGATATTGCAAATTTTTAAATATCTTTACATTCTTTTTTAAAATATAAATGTACGTGTCAATTATGTGAGGATAGAGTGTGCTGTTGATAGACCTGGGTTGTAATAATCGATATATTCCACATCAAACGGTTCCACACATAAACGACACCATCTCGTGTGTCTGATGCGTACGAGTACGGATGCGCGAGGTATCCGGAGTGCTTCGCTCTCATGGACCTGAGCAGAGTGCGAATGAAGAAATAAGGAAAGAATGTAAAGCTGATCTTAATATAGTAGAGTAAGGTTAAGAAATGTTCACTAAGGTGGTTTGGTCATATGGAACGGATGAATGAGGAGGAATGGTAAGGAAGATATATGACGCAAGTGTTGATGGCACCAGTAATAGATGACATCCGCGGAAGACTTGACGCGATCAGGTAAATCAGATACTGGAGGACGGGCCTGTTAGAAGCCTCAATAATCGGCGAGCTTGTATGAGAAGATGTATTAATGTGGATGAGGGGAAAACTGTGTGTCAGGACAGAAGAGTGTGGCGCTCTATCCTCTTTGCCTACCCCCGCGGGGAAACGGCGTGACGTTAAGTTAGTTAGTTAGTGAATATTCGTCAGAACTCGCACAGATAAAAAGAAGAATCATACATTAATTACATATGATAGAAACATAACTCCAGCTGTCATTTCCACGAAATAGCTTATGAGTATAAATAGCAATGCAAAATATGAAAAAATGATCACGCTTAAAATATAAGATATAAGATAGTGATAATGGTTAAGATAATATTTTTAATTAATCACTTTGTTAATCACATCGATATTTCTCCTTACAGATTCTTAATTCTTACCTGCTTCATTATTGCCTATCTATGTAATCTCTAAGAATTTACCAATCATCACATAGTGATAAGTGCTTACCTAGTATACAGAGAATGTGATTAGTACATACTATAAATGATACTGAGAACACCAACATTCCACGTACTGCAAACACGATAAATTAAATTAAATTATTATATATATTATCTACATTCTACATTACATACTGTAATATAATAATAAAATTAGCTAGTTTTATCATTAACAATCTCTCAATCTCTCGATCAATCAATCTCATCTATCATATGAAAGGATTATTTATTGCACACCTTCCTTGTGGTGAAATATTTTGATACCATTTTAATTTGAATTTTTCCCGGATAAAATAGATCTGAATATTATTATCTTTAGTGTGTCAATTCGGTGTAACAGAAATATTTATTTGGGAGTTGTAGAAAAATATAAAATCATAGTTATTTTAATTTTAATAATTAAATATAAGTACAAACAAAAAGCGTACAATCTTTGAACGAATTTATACAAAAAAAATAATTTGCATGCGTTCGAGATGCGGTGCTGGAGGCGGATGCCGCGCGGACCGTGATGCGCACTCTCTCTGTCTTTCAGGAGTTGAGCAATACAGAAAGACTTTCGACAACATGTAGAAGGATTCTTACGTACTGTGTGGTTGTCTGAAGAACGATGATAATCTCGAGAAGCTCGTGATCACGGGAATAATTGAGGAGAAGCGAGCAAGAGGACGTTCTATCCGATCAACATGGTTCGAGACCGGGAGGAATAATGACGTGTTGTGTTTAACGAGGTTCCAAATATTTCAGGAGATAACGACGCTCAGTATCAAGCATACGATGAAAAAATGTTGTATTATATTTATACCGAAATGACACTAAGGGCCAGTAGTAAGTTTTGACCATGGTAAATTTTTACTATGGTAACTTTTTACCATCGTCCGTGGTAAAGAACGTTTGCGGGTTGTTGGTACATCAAATTTACTACTGTCAAAGTGAATTCCACCTAAATAGTGTGACAATGCGAAATAATCATCAAATTTTACGCTTTATCTATGACTTTATTCAAACCTGCGTTCGAAATCTGTCACTTTGGTAGCGAAAAATCGATCATTAATCGATCATTGAATGATTCGTTGTCGTATTTTGCAAATTTCAAAGTATCGATGCGACAAAAAATGACTTTTGAAACATCTGTGGAAGAGTCCGCTATTTTTAACTAACGATTGACATTTTTACCATCGGATATCGGAGAGTAAAATTGGTATACAACGAGACGTACTTTCGAGAAGTAAATATTTTTTACGAACGGTCGAACAAGCCTAGTAACTTTTTTAACCACAGCAAAAACTTACCATTGATCACACAATCGGCCTTAGGGCCACACAATCAGGGGAATATTAAGATTAGTTTGGGTAGCTTTCAAGTAATTTAGCACAGTACTCTTTCGATAATAATCAGTGAATCCTTGAAAATATATTTTGGACCCGACTTGATATTACATACTTTGTTGCGAGTACCCATGTCTTACCCGTGAACGTTGAACAAGTTTTTTTACATTCTATTCTGGACCTAGATAAATAACTAACGCCGTTTTCCGTAGAGGTTGACAGAGAGGATAGAAAGCCCCACTCTTCTGTCCCGGCACACCACTCTTACCCTGTTCACTTTCACATATCTTCTCAATCATGCGCACCGATTGAGATAAATTCCTAACAGATTCAACCTCCATTATATAATATATGCTTAATCGGTACAAGAAATATAAGGTTCCGGGCGCGAGTCCCAGTCTATTTTTTTTGTATAACTTTCTATTCTACATTTTTTTCTTAATGTAATAAAAAAATAATTTCTAGAACCGCGAAGCATGTAAATATTTTAATACCTTACGTGCTTGTTTGGTTTAGCGGCAAGAAGCTCTACCCACACACTACCCTAACCATTTTATACAGATAGGATTAGCTATCGGCAAACTAAACATAAAAAAATGTTAATAAAAATGAACAGTCTATTCTTGAAGTGAATGACGTGTATAAAAACGTGAATGTCATGTTAAGTAAAAATCCGTATTTCATATTCCGCAACTGTATAATGGAAAAATAGATTTTCTTAAAATAGTTCGTATAGGGGAATTTTTGAAAACAAAGATTTGATAAAAGTTCGGGTTCGCAACCCATTTTATAATGTTACAGATGCCCCATTATATTAATTTGGAAAATTGTAAAACTTATTTAATAAATTAACTTCTAGAATTGCATTCAAACTCAATACCCTTAAGGACGTTCCCAAAAAAATCACTTTTCTTACAATCCTTTTGAAACTTTGAATACACATACTTATGAGTGTTTTTTATACATAGAAATTTTTTCAATAGTCCTTGCGGTAGTAAATTTGTAAATATTGATTATTAAAAATTTGCATATTTAACATAGGAAGCATACCTCGATCGATGTTGTAGCGCACGTTTAATTGAACAGCAATAGTCATTTTCTTACCATTGTTTTGAAAAACTGAGAATCATTCATTGAAAATTTAACAAATATCTTTCTGTAAAAATAACTAAAACGAGCGGTATTCGTTTTGTTATAAAAATGTTAAAAATGAGCTACTTTTGAATGTTTTTGACGTTTCCTTTTATAATTTGAATAGTGAGAGATTTTTGAACTTCTGCGCATGTGAGCGGAAGCGAAAAAGTACACTGTACCTCAACTGTTTTTTATTCTATTCATAGTAGTTTACATACGGGGGAATCTTCTTGAAGATTGAGTACGACTGCTCTTTGGGAACGTCCTTAAGGCCGAGTGTGTTTAATAGTTAATTTTTACTATAGTAACTTTTTACTAACGCCCGTTGTCAAAATCGTTTGCGGGTTGTTCGAATGTCAAATTTACTATTGTCAAAGCATAGATGGAGATGTCTATAGGCGTGACAAATAATCGTGAAATACGCTTTATTTTCGTACTTTATGCTTACGAGATCATCATCGGAAGAACTTTCATCACTAAAATAGCGGGATATTGAATGATTAATTGTCCTACACTGCAACTTTCAACGTATCAATGTGTCAGATGACTTTTGGAACAGCTGTGAAAAGTCCGCCATGTTTAACTATCGATTCTCGTATTCCGATATCGGATAGTAAAATGAGTTTACTGCGGGATGTACTTTCGAGAAGTAAATATTTTTTTACCAACGAACAAACAGCCCGTTTTCGCAATAAATTTTTTACTAATGTAAAAAATTACTACTGATCACACAACTGGCTCTTACACTATTTCAGTCTTAATATCTACCTAGTGTTAAACAAAATGTCGAGGCCCAAAAAATTATTGAAACACAAGTGTGTAAAATATATTTGTTATATATATATTATCACATGACCATAATTAAAGCAATTACACAATGTTACCTCGCCATATAAATAATACATACAATACATCAAAGTTACAATCGAAATACATATATGTACATAAATAAAATATAGATATTATCTTTTCCATATTTGAACGCCAGTTATATGTTCGTACAGTTTTTGTTTTTCAATGCAAGGTCTTGAAAAGAAACGAAAAGAATAAAACGATGAAACGAAGTTGTGCATCAACCCAATAATAAGAATATTGACCTCACATATATTTCAGGTACGTATTTAAATAAAAATATATATTAATCTATTACACTGTTTGCAGATTATCATTCCGTGTAAACATATGGAATATACTCCTCCTGGCGGATGTTTGCCAGATGTTCTTGAAGAATGTTCGGTGGAAAATGATCAGCTCACACTTGGTTTGTTGGACTCTGTGTTCGGTGTTCAGTGTAGCACACACCGTCGCCATGGCCCGCGTGAATTGAGCGCTCACAGTTTGGAGTACCGCAAGAACATAATTAAGAGTGCTGGACCGGTTTGTGGTGAACGTCCATCATTCACCTGCCAGAATTGTAGAACGTTCGAGTTTCTGTAAATCTGACCAATTTTATGAAAATATTGAAACGTTCGAATCATTTAAATACACTGTTTTTAAGGAGGACCAATAAACATTGTCATGTACGTCGTATTATGTGAATCGTAAAAAATAACTATTTCTATTGGCTATAAACATGTACATGATAACAATATACATTGATAACAAAAACAAATTTTTTTCCAATTGTGTTCCAATTCCAATGTGAAATTGTTTCTACGATAAACTGATTATTTTTGTATATCTTTCTAGTTGATACATTTAATTATTTGTATTAAAATACCACAGAACTATGTTCTGAAAAAACTGCAACAACGAAAATACATAAGTTATATCAAAGTTTTTTCAAATTTAATAAAAATGAATTGATTTAATTTCTGGCGTCTCCTAGCGTATACTACTCAAAGGTGTTTGAGATTTGTCGGAATATAAAGACGAGAGTTGTATTAATTTAAAAGAGCTGCAACATAAAAGTTAGAAAATTTGTTGTCAGCTTACTCGGTTGGCGTGGTGTAAATGATAACGCATTTCCCCGGATAGGAGAAGATTTAAAATATATTTTTATATATCTTTCTAATTGATACGTTTAATTTGTATTCAAACTTTTTTAATCAGCATATTTCAGTATCCACAACAATCTTTACGATTGTGCGCCACAGATTAGAGACTTTACAAGATGTGTCTATAGAAGTCGGCGTGTACCAGTTACGTCATTGTAATCTGCGTGTCAAATACATGCAGCGATGAATCGTGGTTCCATAAGGCCAAAACCTCTCAGCGACTGTATTAATTCTATCGATTTTGCTACAAACATTAAAAAAAGAGTTTTAGTAATAATACACAAAGTTTGGGTAAATTGTTAGAGTAGGTCCGATAATCATTAAATTTAACTTGCTTTTTTAGGCTGTGTGTAATGAGATTGTCGGAGTCATAAAATTGAATATGTATTGTGTCGAGATCCATTAATTTTTAATATATGTACAATAATACTTCGACTTACGCGAACTCAGAGTTACGCGATTCATTTGGCGACACTGCCGCTAGACGTTGATCGTTGACAACACTGCCGCCCGCTATATTCAGTGTTTCCCTTACTGTGATTACTAGAAACTGATATCGCTCATGCGGTAGAAGAAGTTGTTAATCTTGGCAGGCAATTAGATTTGGAAGTCAATGATAACGATGTCAACGAGCTGTTGGATTCACTTAGTCAGGAGCTACCACCGATGAGCTCATAGAGATACGTAAGCAAAACGACAATGAAGACACTTCAGACCCAATTCCACCAGAAAAGCACATGACAATTGCAAACTTGACAGAAGGTTTCAGCTCAGTTGAAAATGGCTTAAAAATTTTAGAAAACATAAGACTCCAACGAAGAACGCGTTATAGTTACAAACCATGGAATAAAAAAATTATTAAGATTAATCACAAAGACGAAGCTATTATTTTTATACGAGAAGTATAGAAGTCTTGGGCATTACAGGGTTTACGACCTGTCATCGGCTGGCTTAAGTGATCACTTTACACAATATAACGTTCACCTATTTACCCATGCTACCACATCTATCGAATTTTGGAAGTTGTATATATTAAATCAGGATGGAACATTTCACTTATTTATTACCAATTATGCTGTCGCCATCTATTGGCTTTTTTTTTCGTGAGACATCATCATCTTAATCTTGATGACAACCCCGCAGGGGATAAAACCCAGTAATTAGTTCCTACAAAGATTTGGACATACTCAAAATATTATAAAAAAAATATTAGCTTGCTACGAAGAAATTCTGCGTGAAAAAAGAAGCCATTGTGTCGTCAGACGAATTTATTAGATTTTATGAAGCCATCGACATCGAAATAACTTTTTTACGTAAATCGTTTATTTTTTTAATATTTTGTATTACTATGTATAAAGAACTGCAATTTTATTAAATATTTTTCTTCTAAACTAGTGTTTTTGTTAGTCCTTGATCCCAATTAAATAAAATTGTGTGTATTTATATTCAAAGTTGTACCCCGACTTCTCGAATTCGAGTTAAGCGATTTTCGTCGGTCCCACCTATCGCGTAACTTCGGGGTATTACTGTATCGTCGTTACTGATTTAATGGTGGTGATGGAGAGGTGATAATGAACTAGACGGGTGAAGGTGATGTAGAGGATAGTGAACTTTTTACCAACGCTAGGATTTCAAATCATCCTCGTAGTAATTTTAGTGTTTTCATATTGATAATTATTTCACTTCGTTTATATTTTATATTAAAACATTATGTGTAGATATACTAAATATATATAAGGACTTCATATACATATTTATAAATATAGTATAATTACGAATACAGTTTTTAGAACACATTTTTGATCTTAATCTAATTTCACCGCATTTAACACAGCCATTAATGTCCAGTTAACTTCAGTGTATAATCATCAAATATACATAAATACTAATTAGGTAAGTACTGTTATAAAAATAAATTAAAAACAAAAAAATAAGTTAAAACACTTAATCGTAGACATGGGGCTTTAATGCCCCATGTCCACGATGAGATTTTTAAGAGATTTTTGACGCGAGATAATCTCTGAGATTTCGTATTTTGCTACTATGAGATTACTTGGAAACAACACAGATTGTCCATTACGCATTATTTTAAGTTCGTTGTACGTCGAACGCCAAATGCCATTGTCTGTTGGGTCATTTTAAATCTACTCAGTGACGTTTGTGTGTACGTGTCAAATCTCAGTGTCAGATCGAACGTCGTGTTTGAGATTTTTTCTATTAGTTTATCTTCAGATCAAAATCTCAACACGTATACATGGTGTTGACACGTATATCTAAATCTCTGATTCTAATCAATTATACTGTTGTTTCAATATGGCATCAAAAAAATTAATTTGACTTATATTTATGCATTAATAAGACAAATCGTTCTATAGCCTGTGAAGTCTTAAAAACATTTACTTTATAGTGAGTTAAAATAATAATTTGTTGCGGAGTTTGAGTAAGAACACGGTACGAAATTAGACCAGTTAATTTAAGAACGTCCAGCTTGCTATGTATTATACTATATATATCTATATGAATGTTAAACTTCTATTGTATCGCCTGTTTAGGATATAAAATACTATTTTTACATCTGGAAAAGTCAAATACAACGTACTTCCATATTAGTTTTATTTCTTCAAATACACGGCATGTAAAATAAAGATTGGCGCCAATTTGTCTTTATAAGGCTGTGTATTGACCGGATCGGAGCGAAATGAAAAACTAGTTTCACCCGTCACGGCACACTCAAAGCCATATCTTTTACGCAATATCCAGACGTCGCGTCGGTCGGAGAATCCCGAGACCCCCACGACACGTGATACAACGTCTCGACACTCTTTAGCGGGTGTTTTGTAGGTTTCTTTTTAAGATTTGCCGACCAAAATTGACCTGTTTACCGTAAATCTTACAACATTGTCTCGGCTTCCTGTTACAGCTAGGTCATTCCAACAACTGAAATAAAAAAAATAAGAAATTTTCATAAATTAAGTAAAATAAAATAAAATTCTTCCCGGCGGAGGGCCAAATAATGTGTGACAATTGTCATTTACTCTATTAGTTCTTTATTAATAATTAAGCTTGTTACAAAGATCACCAAGTATATGTATATATGGAGTTTCCAAATTCTCTCATATAACATCCCTTTTACATCAGCTAAATTGGCTCCGATTCCCTGAAAGAGTTGAATTTAAATTGTGCTGGTTAATGTACAAGGCGACACACAACATGGCGCCTCTGTATCTTCGAGAACTTTGTATCCCAGACAATTTGAATGGTAGACGTCAAACTCTCAGGTCAGCCTCTACTTTAGCTGCAGGAAGGGTTGTAGAACCGACCAACCGTTGCCAGAAGTCTAAATTTAGTGAGCGGGCATTTGCGGTTGCAGGCCCAAAAGCGTGGAACTCTTTGCCTTCCGTTATAAGGAACAGTGCATCAGAGACTTTATTTAAGAAAAAACTAAAAACGCACCTTTTCAAAAAATCATTTCCATAAGTAAAAATAACGATTATTAATTTAAAAAAAAAAATTGTAAAACTATTAACAGTTTATGTGTAAAGCGCCCTTGAGGTGAAAGTTTTTACGAAAATGGCGCTATACAAATTATCCATCATTATTATTATTAACTGTTTTTTAAATAAAATTCAATATTCGTGGACATTAAAATTTGATGGAAATAATGTATAAAGTACACCAAAATAAAAATCAACACAGAAAACTTGATAATTTGACATCACAGTCTAATGGTCAATAGCGAGATGGCAAAGTGCTTTTTTAGCATGTGGGGTAGCTGGATCGATTCTTGGCGCCTCTAAAATCTATTAGATTTAAAAAAAGTTCGGAGGCACCTTAAAAAATACTTGATAAAAATGAGACCACATAAAAATCTTACGAAATATTCTAAAGGTTTATTTTACTGAGGTACGCTAAATTGTTTGTTGTTTTCTATGTTTATATTAAATTCACACGTTGTTTTGAATTTCGCTTATAATGTATGCATTTCATTTAAGGTCATGAGTTTAATAATTTCCGCGTATATACACGCGTAAAGTGCACAAAACATTCGTGGCACAAAATATGTTATTTAAAATACAAACATTTAAGCAAAACAGCCTATTCTGCGAAATAAATTCCACTACACTTGAACGTAGCCGAAATGAACTTTGCCGTATTGCGGATAATGTAATAATTCGGAATATGACGCGGTTCCTTATCGGTTCAATGTTGTGGATGTAAGCGGTTTTTGAGGTGTGCAATTGATAAGGAAAATATCTCAGATTAAAATAATCCACCTTCCTTCGTAGAAAACAAGGTCATACTGATCTTGTAAGTATTTTTTCATTTAATAACCATTTAATAGAGAATTATCAAAAACATCATTGTACATGTCTGCACTTGTAGTCAAGACTGGCGACGTTGGAATTGTGAAATGCGTTGGACTGACGATAAAGAAGACCGACGGAGGACGGCCGCGCAGAACTAGGAACGACGGAAGCCTATGTTCAGCAATGGACGCAAACAAGCTGAAGAAGACCTGAAAAGTATTTTATTAGAATTCATAACATATGATCGTCAAAAAGGTAAAACAATCAGGTAGTGTGGTAAAACACGATGGATACAAAATTATGCAAGGGAAAATAGAAGAAAAATAGGGCGTCGATAAAGTCCTGACTAACACGGAGTTCACATGTTCAGGAGAGGCAAGAACATGTAAGGTGGATGAGGATGATTGCCGTCACTAGTTAGAGACGAAACAGAAGAAGATACGATTAACAAATAGAATTTTAAATATGAATTAAATATATTAATTAGAAAGATATACATAAAAAATCAATTTTGTGTTGCTAAAAATATTGTCACTGTAGCATAGTTGGATAATGCACCTTCCCCGGTTAGAAAAGAAATCCAGGTTTGAATCCCAGTGGCGCAACAACTTTATTTTTCGATAAAATTGATTATACATATATATATATCTTTCTAATTAATATATTTATTTCATATTTAAAATATGACCAATGTTCTGAATAATTACAACTTCACAATAAGAATGTGTTCTCCTAAAAATGGAATTTTAATTATTTTTAAAAACTAGCATAAAAAATGTTAAGTTACAAAATCTCTTCCCAAGAAGTGTTGGCATTACATTTTATCCGAAGAGTTAATTTTTTCTACTGACAGGAGCTTATTATTAATGTTATTATGAAAGCATTTTCATTTATCAGTGAGATCATTACTTGGAACCATTAATATTCCATTTTCCTTTTGAATTACCAATTATATTATTGGAATTATCATTTCATAGCTGGGTAATGTTTAAATTGTTTTAACCTTGTCGACCTTATTTGCTGCCTGACTGTTTAAACCATTTTAGATTAATTAAGGCGGATAGAAAAAACTTTTAGAATTCATGGCGTATCACGTAAACAACATTAAAGTAAAATCACACATAATATAATAAAACGATTCTTTTCTATTCCTATAAAATCGTGACTGGTAAATTTTCTTTAACAGAAACATCTGTATTATTCTGAAGATGAGCCCCATATATATAGAAGAAGAAGATTTAATTGAGGTTCGCCAATTTTAACGTACGTATGCTGAAGCTATGCATAACTTATAAAACGCATTTTGTGCAGCAGCCAAAGTATTCAGAGCGAGTAGGATTGCAGCCTAATTAGAGTATTCGGTTCACGGTCCAGCGAGCGGTGATAATTCATTATGCATTTACTGGCGAGCAGAGCAGCCGAATTGCTTGAGATTTTAATTATTTTCGGGGAGATTGCCAGAAGATATCTCCTTTTTTATCTTCTTTCTTTTCTTCGCTTTTATCGTTTTAAATTATTATCAGTGTTTTTTATCAACTGTTAGATGAAGGCCTCCTTACTCCCGTCTCTCACTTTTCTACCTTTCCTTCAGATAACTGCGTTTTACTAACTATTATTTGTCTTCGAGCGATGTGGCCTGCCCTTTATCATATCTATTTCTTAACTTATTCTATTATATAGACTACTCTTCCTGTTCTCTTATCCACGTATCATATATATGATATATCATTTTATGTCTCTTCGTGCAATACCCAACATATATCTTTCCATGCTTTTTACGTTTTGGACTTCTCTTTTGTTGAGAGTGCATGTACAGCAATATGTGAAAAGAAGTAGGCATGTGTTGGAAAATCTCTTTAAATATAGGAATATAATAACTCATCGATTTTCAAAAACGGTGGTCGGGGATCAAGGAGATACTCAAAAACTCAGAAGCAAGCTCAATCTTCGTAACCAAAATTACATTTTCGTGGGCCATATTTAAGATAGAAATTTTCGTTGGGGTAATGAAATAAAAATTCGAAAAATTCTTGTATTTTCAATACGTTAGTAAACATCGAAGGATGGGAATTGAGTGGTACAAATAAATAATGAAATAGAATCGCTTCGGTGATGTTTAATTTAGCATTAAAAATTTAACTGATCTGCTTCTGAGGTATCTAAAGATATTTTCCATCATGCATTGAGTGCTGTACTGTAATTGTAATTGTACTGTAATTGCAATTGTACTGTAATTGTAATTATACTGTAATTGTAATTAAACTGTAATTGTAATTGTACTGTAATTGTAATTGTACTGTAATTATAATTATACTGTAATTGTAATTGTACTGTAATTGTAATTGTTTTAAATAAAGAATCTTAAAATTAAACAGTTACAATAATTATTGGAGTTGTCTAAATAAAACTGTAGTTTACTATTATTCCTTTATTATTAATTTGATAGTACCACTTCTGAAAAATGCCTTACATAGCAAAAATATAATAAAATTGCGAAATGTTCTTATAGTGGTGATACATACCGATTGATTTTACGGCCTCTACCATATATGGGTGTACCGTGTGCAATTTATATTCATTGTGTACACACGTATGTATTTGTGTCATGATTGGGCACGATAGGTGTTTTTATACATAGATATCAGAGCGGTTGGATAGTAATTTCTAAAAAATTGTTGTTTTATTAAAAATATTCGATGATTCCATGTGTCAATATTATTTTCTTTTCTTTTTAAATACGGCACGTGATATAAGTCAACCGAGGCAAAACTAGCGGTATGGAGTGAGACCTGGAGCTGGCAGAAGAGGAACGAAAGTTGACTGAAAGTAGTAGAAATGAGATCGCTTAGGCGTATGTGTGGCAGATCCGTTTATGACAGAGTAAAGAATAAAGAAATAAGGAAACAATACATATCTGATATTAGTATAGTGAGTAGGATTAAGAAATAATCACTAAGGTGGTTTAGTCATATAGAACAGATGAATGAGGAGAGAATGGTGAGAAAGATATATGACGCAAGTGTTGATGGCACCAGAAGGACGTCCGCGGGAGACTTGGCACGACCAGGTACTAGAGACCAGATTCTAGAGAATGGTTGAATGTGGATGAGGCGAGAATTGTGTCTCAGGACAGAAAAGTGTGGCGCTCTATCCTCTGATGGTAAGTTATTTAGTTAGTTAGATATAAGAATCATTGGTTCCATGTGACGCATGTTATTTGAAAGCTATGTAGTAATATTAACATCTATATTTTTATTTTATTTTATTACACACCAACTGGTTTCGCTTAGCTCAAGCTTCGTCAGGGCGTATTTAAAACTAACAATAAATACAAAAAGAGTGCACTTATATATACATAAAGAGGGAGTTAGAAAATAAAATTACATGTAAAAGAGAGAGACAGAATACATATACAGTTTAACGGAACATTAAGGGAAGGGAAAGTACAGTGCTAATGGATATTAAATTGATTTTCACGTTTCCTTTAAATCAATAAATATGCTATCTCTTATGAATTATTTCCTATTTAGGTTCTACTTAGTACTAAAAAAAACACAACGATGTTTAACGTATGCTGTTAAGTTTAAATTGTTTGTAACCAAAGAGGGTTAAACTTAAATTGAGAAACAAGCTTTTGGCGTTTAAAAATTAAATAGAGTGGTAACTCCCGCAGGATACAAGTGACTTCGCAGTGCTGGCGTCGATCCGGGGAGGAAAATATGGCACTATAAAATTGTTCAGAGAATACCGTTATCTTTGACGAGCATTTAAGAATAAATACATAATATACGCTTGTAAGATTTAATCTTTTAAAAGTAGTTTCCATCTTTACATTTTCTAACTTTTAGAAGAAGATGATATATATTATAATCAAATAATATGTTATATTAAGGAGAACACATTCTTATTGTGAAATTGTAATTATTCAGAACATACGGTCTGTGATATTTTAAATAAATTGGTTTGAAAATTTGTCGTCAAATGTACTGTCGCTGTAGCATAGTTGGATATTGCACCTTCTCCGGTTTGGAAAGAGATCCAGGTTCGAATCCCGGTAGCGCAACTACAATATTTTTCGATAAAAGTGATTTCTCATGTATATCTTTCTAATTAATACATTTAATTAGTATTTAAAATAATATGTTATATATATACAGCCATCAAGGTAAACATTATTATTATAATACAAATTAAATTAATCAATATCGAAAATATATTTAGTTGCTGCCGAGATTCGAATCGGGACCTCTTTCTAGTTAATTCATTTAATTTGTATTAAAAATACCTCAAACTATGTTCTGAAATTGCAATTTGTCAACAAAAATGTGTTTTTCTTAAAAATATATAATAATATGTTAAATCCTAAAATCTAAAATAGCAATCTCGGGACAAATATAGCAATTAAATTTGAATTTTGTTAAAAATCATATACATCTTTGAGTATAGAGTATAGCCTCCCTCAAACTCTTCCGCCGCTTTTGTATAGATCTCGTCCATGCGAAGCTAGCATTTCTCTTTAGGTAGTCAGCACACATTCGTGACTGACTTCTGCTTCTACTGCCCAGACATAATGTCACTGCAGAATGCTCCAAGGCCATCTCTCATCCGTTAGAGCTATCACCTCTACGCTCAACATCACCGCCCGACGAAACTAAACACAATCGAAACTCCCACCAGTCGTAAAGATACTCATTACCGACAGCATGTAACAATACCAATGCGGCCAGCAGAGCTATGTGAAAGGTCATCGCACACGCTTCACTTATCACCGCCTTCCAGTCAACAACTCCAGAAACCGCCTCCGATAACAATTCGCGCAGTAACTTCATCGTACGGGTTAACTTCTATATTTGTGAAGTTTGTCTACAACAAAGTCAGTGCAAAAATTAAGTGGTTTCTGTTCACATAACCTGCCACACTCACATTTACAAAATATATTCTGCGACATCACACGGACACGAGAGTGGTAATTGAAATATTGGGGCATCCACTACTCTCACACTAATCACAACATTCATAATAACTATAATCTTCAAAATCGTTCCAATACAACCAACATTTCTCTCTATAATGTCGATATCCGTTACCTAAAATATCATTTGAGAGCGAAAATAAAAATGTAATATTACATGATTCGCTAGTAATGGTAGATAGCGGGCTATTTTTAGTGCAGTTATTTTTTACAACTCCTTTTGAATCGTCCGACATTGGGTGGATCGAATAATTGAATCACGTTTATGAATATTCAAACACTGCAACTTAGAATTCTAGTTCCGAATTCAAATCAGCTAAACTGGAATAAAATTATTACAAATCGATTGTTAATTAGCGCAGAAAGTGTGTTGATCGTAGATCGAGCAATTACCTCGGGTTTACGTTCACCAAACACAACATTCCATTTTATATGCAGTTTTCTAGTTCACGTACACCGCACGTGATATTGAAAAATAATGGCAATTCACATTTGCATATCTTCGAAACAGTATTATTTCGGTGGCCGATTGCAGAACGTTTCAAGCCAACGGGCAAACGAATTAAATTGTAGAAGACATCTTAGATACTTATTTATTAGGGAAACTAACTGAACAAAATGTATTATCTTCTTTAATAATTGCAAAACTACTTTGTGGAAACAATAAGAAAAAACTTTGTTTATACCACTGTTCATTGATAAATCAACATATTTCAAGACCAATTCTTCAAGACCTTCACGATACAATGTATACTAAAATTATAAATGCAAGCATAGACAAAAACAAAACTAAAAATATAAGTGATGTCACTAATTAGGAACTAATGTGAAAACAAATTTAAAAGAAAAAGGATTTGTTTATTTATAATGTTTAATTCGCTATTAACATTTTTTCTAATTTCTAATATATCTAACTAATTGTAATTTGTATCTATGTAAAATTTCCAAACCCTTATTAATGTCAAAAAAGTGGTTCGTTTCCAAAAGATGATTGGCAAATTCAGAATAGTTGTTGCTATTTAAGACATATCAAGTATTCCTTAATTCTAATATCAATATATCTGCAAATTTTACCTGTATAAAATAATTGCAATTTTGACATGAATAAATAAGTGTTTTCTTATTTATAATAAAATATATTCTGGTTGTATTATAAATGAGTGGTTAACAAAAGTAGACCAACTTATATAAGTCTCCATAAACATTTGGGGGGGGAAAGAACGCGTTGGCAAAGACTCGAGATAAGTAAATACTAAAGAAAGCTTTCAATTTAATTTTGGCCGTATTAATTAACATTTTCATGTGTGGAATGCAGGGTCGGATTTATGATGCAGGGGCCTGTCTCCCGGACTTTTGTGGGTCTTTGTTTTGAGACAAGGGTCCTCCAATAATAATATCCCAACACAAGAGACCATGTCTAAAGTCCGAGCGTACATGCAGTTGTGAACCACCAGTATTTTTGGAGTGTTTTAAGACGTACTTTTAAAAAAAAATCTTTTCACTTTCTTTGTTTCTCCTGATTTTACTCTGCGGTCTAAGAGGCCTCTAGAAAGCGGGGCTCCTTGCAAATGCAACTTGTGCGATTTTAAAAATCCGCCACTGGTAACATCTGTAGGTCAGATTAGATCATGTTAGGTTAGGCTTCATAAATATAATATTTATATTTCAATTATGACTGACTTGGTAACTAGTAACACGCGTACTCAGCAGCCATCACGTGTTAGAACACGGTTTTCTCGCAAAATGGAGAGTACACGGAATAGAAACAGTGTCAAATTTCATACACACATTGCCGAAATTAAGCCAATAATAATAACTGTACCTAATGTAAATGTCTGAACAAAATACGTATAATATTCCGGCAACTTATCAAATCAAATGTAAATAAATGACCGGCTTTGTGGCGAATGCAAACGTTTCCATGTAGGTAAATATGAAAAGAAACTGATAAATTCGGAGTCGTGTCAATTTCCTTTTAAATATGAATTAAACTTATACTTTTCACTTTGTATTACTCACAAATAATTTTTAAAATAATACCACTACGTGCTCCACTAACCCATAGCAAACTGTATTTAATTTTAATTCAATTTACACAAGTAGATGGTGATATTACTCAAAAAATTCTGTGCGTATGAAAATAAAAATTACGTATTTTTTTAAATTAAAATATCACATCGCGAAGAAACTGCCAAATTAATCAATGATATGATATGTTACCTTTCGGTTCTGAACTTGCAACAGTGAAGTTTTTTTTTTAAACGAACGATTTTTGCCATTAAGCAAAATTATTTAACACTTCCAATGTTTACGATTTTTGCAATAGAGTAAATCAAACATTCTCGTTGAAGTGATGATACCGGGTAACAGGGAATTCACAAAACACAGCTTCTGTAAGATTAACAATTAACAATTAACACGGCAATTTTTTGAAATGTAAATATAAATTATTCAAGAATTATCATTTGGTTCATCTGTTTTTACGGATTTTTATTAATCACAATGTCCTAAAACAGGCTAACTCATATATACATATGGAACTAACGTCTTCTAGGTTGGATCACGTCCATGTAGATAGTTTCCTTAACCTTTACCATACCATGATATAAAATACCCGAACGCAGCCATGCTGTCAACTCGTGTTACCGTAAATAACAGTTAGAAAAAATGTTTTTATTCATTTATTATATATATATATATATATACAAAAACAACAATTTCAAATGCACGAACTTCTTGGTGCCCCATCTAACGTGGGCCTCAATGCACTAACATAGTTACGCCACTGTACTGAAGGAAACTCCTGTGGGTCCCACCCTATCCCAGAATCGATACGAGAGTTGTGCACTCCCGCTTCGATATTTCTAGCGGTCCTTGTTAATATTCGGTCCTGGCGAGAGAGGATGAGCGGTCCGATGTGATGGGATGGGGTGTGGGGTGACTATATTTTTCTCAGGATCCTGAACTGAACAACTTTTGGATGGCATTCAATAAATGGCTGGGGAAAGAAGGAAGGGCTCTTATATTTTGCGTGGGAACCTAAATAGACACTTTGTAAAATTTGGAATGGGATTCAATAATTTACACATTTATATCGTGAGGGGAAGGGGTGTGGTGCCCAGACGGAACGGGAGAGGTACCAATGTTTTGGGCGGAATCCTAAAGAGTAACTACGCAAAACTGACTTTAGATCGCTCAAAGGGTGCAGGATTGTATCGAGAACAGTCAGACAGACATTTTTACACATATGCCAGAACAGAACCATCCTCCATTATTTGGTTTACCTGGTCGTGCCAAGTCTTCCGCATTTATTTCTGTCCTATATTTCTGGTGCTATCTTTCTTACCATTCTCTCCTCATTCATCCGTTCCATATGACCAAACCACCTAAGTGATCCTTTCTTAATCTTACTCACTATACTAACATCAACTTTACATTCTTTAAAAGTAAGTTATTTCAACCATAAAAAAAATATTTCCTTATAAGTTACACGCATCATTTACATATCGAAATAAATTATAAATCTAGTAGACCAAATAAATTTTGAAACATTGTGTTGTGTAATATAAAAATATTTTTTAATCAATTCAAACGCATATCGCACATCTAGATCAAAAGTAAGACAACTCAAAAAGGCATTTTTCAGTTAGACAAAAAAAAAACATTTTTTCCATTTTTTGGTACTAAAGTTATGAAATTAAATAACAGTTTAGGTCATAAATGTGTCCTAAAATAACACTATCTGAGAACTAGGGATAAATTAGTTGTATATATGACAGAGTATCCGAATACAACACTAACTCGAAATTCTTGTTAACCGCGTGGTATCAAGGTGGTATATTCTTAAAATGATGTATATATATACATATATATATATATCTCATGACACATGACATATTCCTTATAATTTTTTCTGTAAAATCATGTTAAAAATAAAAGCGTGAGTTATGAATGCGCGCGAGTAAAATATTATTATCTGTTCAAAACATTCAACAAAATAATATAAACTGTTTTTTATCAGAAATGAGGAAGTTATGATTGACGCACCGGATGCCGATAGCTGACTCGGTGTTGAGTTTAAAAATCATTTTTACAATATTATTAGCGAAAAATGATAAAATGACTGACAGAACTCTCTCCTATCTAAAGCAAAGTACATACTTATAATAAGTTTAAACAATACATATGATTCTGGGTTTTTTCTCTGGTTTTTATTATTTTATTATCTAGCTAGTGCGTATCTCCGTGCTAGATGGAATAGTACTAGGTATAGGTACTTACCTATTCCATTTTTCTTATTCTTTCTTCCTTCATATCAGTATTGATTAACGTGTCCATACGTTCATATATCTCGTTTTTAAGCAACCTATCCCGTGGTCCCCAAGCACATCTTTAGGATGCCGAAACGTCTCGTTTTCAGAAAGAGAGCAACCCATGGTAATAATTTCTAAAAAGGGCAGAAAAATCAATAAATTCGACGGTAGCCCCTAGTAGCGCGGCGATGACGACATGCGCAGTACGTCTCACGTCTCGCACAAATATGAGACGGACAGAAGCCTGCTAGCTCGCTCGCTCCTCGATTTTGAGTACTTAATGAGTGTTATCGTAGTCAATTTATATTTCTTATATGTGAAATCTTCATTTTAACAATGCCTAAACGCAAGTGCACTTTTAATGTAAACTTACAAACTAACTACCCGTTTATAAAGCAAAGAAGTACTCAGATGCGAAAAGTGTCGGTCCTGGATCGTCTTCACAGCTGACTCCAGAGTCTATCCAGCCAGAAGCAATTGTGATACTCTTCCAGATCTTCTAAAGTTGTTGTTTGTGTATGATTGCGATGATGGTAATAAATAAAATGAAATAAATAAATATAATTTTGTTCACAGGATAATTTCCTTTTCTATATTTTACATATTGATGCAAACTGTGTCCGAAAAGTTACAAGAATCTATTTTACTACTGTAGCTTCCCATGGTTAGATTTGTTGCAGTATTGTACCATTCGTGCGTCGTACTGTCCACGGTATAACATGTAACTCTATTTTTTGCTAGGGTCAATTTATGGTAAAATTCATATTTTAAAACATTAACACCAACAAGCTTTATATCTTTTTTTTGTACTATTCTTATGTAGATACGATTGTACTTATGTAGATACTGTTTAAAAGGGGAACTTGTAAAATGCACGGAATGAATATTATGTTCCAGGCCGATTTTGTTTAACCGCCATTTTAGTTTGGAAAAAATTTATGAGTTCGCATTTGGTAGTCGTAGAGAGTAGTTGATTACAATTTATTAAAAAGCAACTAACGCTTCAACAACGTGTTAAAGTCATTAAAACATTTTATCTAACTAATAATGACAATACTGTAAACCTTGAATGGTGAAAACTTCTTGGTGTCCAGATTGGGTCGATTGGGCCTGTAATACATGTAGTTTCAACAGGACGGTGCCACCTCACACGCAGCCCGAATTACGCTTGAAATGTTTTCCTGGCCGCATAATGTCAAAAAGTAGTGATATCGACTGGCCTCCTCGATCACCTGATTCGACGTCTCCCGACTATTTTCTATAAAGGTACTTGAAAGAAAAGATCTACGCCGATAAGCCAATATTCCAAATGAAATTCCTGAAATAACATGCGAGGTGTACGAGAATGTTATGAAAAATATGGTTAAAAGAGCACGTATTTGTGCCGCTGCCAGAGATGGGAATTTAGCCGATGTCATATTTCATACATATTTGTAGTAAACTAAAAAATCGATGAATAAAAACCAAATTAAAAAAGTAACCTTAATTTCTTAATTATTTAAGAACAACACCGGCCTGGAATATAATATTCATTCTGTACGTGATTCATGTACATGAATCATTATTTCTAAAATAATTTTTTCATATAAAATACAAAAAATGTATGCTATATTGTTTTTTTTTTAAAGAAAAATAGAGATGCTTGTGTACAGATGTGCGTCACTACAATATTCTTACTGTTTTCAAAATAAAATAATACTAATTTACTGATGTCCCGGAATGAAGTTCGAACCCCTGACACTAGATCACTAGGCGAGTATCTTAACCGCAGGACCAACAAACACGTCTATTGCAGATTTATGATGATGAAAAAATTATTACATATATAAGAAAGGAAAATGGCCTAATTTATCAGTGTACTAGTAAAATACTATCAATCTAATAAATCAACTAATTATTAATAAACTAAGGAGAAGACATTCTTATTGTGAAGTTGTAATTATTCAGAACGTAAGTCTGTGATATTTTAAATACTAATTCAATGTATTCATTATAAAGATATACATATTAAATCAATTTTACCGAAAAATATTGTTGTTGCGCTACCGGTATTCGAACCTGGATCTCTTTTCCAATCCGGGGAAGGTGCATTATCAACTATGCTAAAGCGATAGTATTTTTTTCGACAAATTTTCATGTTCATGTTCAATGTTACACTTTTTCAAACTAATACATCTATCGTTCCATTATTTGAAAGCCATTTACATTGTTTTTAGGGAATCTCAAATACCTTTGAGTAAACCGATAGCAGACGCCAGAATTAACAATTTATTTTTTCTATAAAATTGATTTTATATGTATATCTTTATAATTAATATATTTAATTAGTATTTAAAATATCTTTCTTATTAGGTATAGAAAAAAAAATAGAGATTCATACACAGAATACAAGTCACATCAATATTCTTACTATTTTCAAACTCAAACAATGTCAAACACTGCTATAAAATTTGGTTGTGCCCCGGAACGAGTCTCGGACCCCCGACCCGACACCAATCAAGTGTTTTCCCGCTAGACCAAACATGCACTTCACGCTAATAAATTTAAAGTATCACTTTTGTCCTTGTCCAAAGTCAAGGTCAAGGACTTCCAGCAGAGATGCATGCACGACAAGTGGCCAGTCGCCAGTCGTCGGTCGCCTGGTGCCCCCTTGTAGGGCCAACTGCTCGAATATTAATGTAGGATTTCCTCCGGAAGTCACGTCCGCAAGGGAAGGCGCCAACGTCTCCGAACTGACAATACGATATTATTAATAGAATAACATTTCTCATAAAGCTACCCCTTCGAGAGATGTAAAAGTTCAAGCCGAAAGATGGATTTTAATTGACTTTTTATAAAATTTTAATAAAAAACTAATGGTCGTCAGATGTGACGAATCTGCTCAGGCACCAGGACTCCAGTTAGGGCCAGAGTATCATTCCAGTTTTTGCATAATTATATTCCAAGTATAGTCACCGTCTTATGCAGTGTATGAGAATGCAATTTTTGGATTTCACGGCATCCAAATACGTATGGTAAATATTCAGCATCTATAGGCAACTACTATTCGCTAATAGGCTTCACTATTATTAGTGCCTATCTTTAACGTGCTCAGAATATCGCAGGTAATATGTATACCTGTAATGTGATTAGTGCCTGCTATAATAGTAAGAATCTTAACATTTATTTATTTATTCATATACACATATTTAGAAACCAAAAAAAAATGATAGGTTATGAATAAAAGATACAAAATATAACAGTAATACTAAACAATATTTTTGTATTATTAGGAGAACACAGTCTCATTGTGAAGTTGTAATTATTCAGAACATAGATCTGTGATATTTTAAATATATTAATTAGAAAGATATACATATAAAATCAATTTTATCGAAAAATATTGTTGTTGCGCCACCGGGATGCACCTTCCACTATTTGGAAAAGAATTGTTTTCACAAAATTATTAACATATCAAAATTGACTGCAGTCTATTAAAGGTTAAAAATTTTTGATTAAGTACATAATGTATCAAAAAAGTTTCATATACATTACGTTATATTATATTAGTATGTGCAGTCTGGTCAGTGGATGTGATAGTTTGTCGTAGCATTATTGTAATTCTAAACATGGTGACGTAGGGAGTTTGAGTCATATTTTTGCAAGAATAACACGGGTTTATATGAGGAAATAAATAAGTAGTCAAATCTATCTAAAAACCTTTCAAACACAAGCTCTTTTGCCACTTAAATCGAATCTCATACCGCAGCAATGTGCCACACGGCTCTGGCAATAACCAATATGCACCAACGCAATACTCAATAGAAGAATATTATTGCCCAAAACACAGTCAGATGACTAACTGCAGGATGTTCTTAGTAATGTGGTTGCATCGATTTTCAGTTCAATGATACCCCATTATACATTGTAACCCGAGCTCTCTCGTTTTCAATCAATCGTCTTTTCTGTCGTTACTATCTAATATTGTATTTCCAATAGATACGAATTTATGATTACAGTTTGATAATCGCTTCAAAAAATACTCATTTACGTTGAAGTATAATCGTATGTATTGGAAATTCAGTATCTTTAACGACGTTTATGTCTTTTGTTCATCCGTTTTCAGAAATGTTTGACAGTTGAAAATGCGCGAATGATCGACGAGCAGCTAGCAATTAATGTTGCAAAGCAATACGCATGTCACGTTGTTATTGCCTAAGTTTATTGCTCGTGTGTGTGAACATGCACACAACAATATGTATTTATTTTACATATATTAGTATTATCGCGAGTTTGTTAGTTGTGAATTTCTTATTAAACGTTCCTCCTATGCGAGAACCAACCAACAAAATGAGTTCATACTGTAAAATATCCTTAAATTCTATATTATTGTGTAATCGAGTGGGTATACGACACGATGGCAATTAAATTTGAAATGAGAAAGTTAACCTTCTGAAGAACATCAAAATGAAAGAATCTGCGGAAAAAACGAAAACACCAATAAGGAGAATTCACTTTCTTGGGACATCTTTTCAATTTCACTTTCTTTGGCAGCTCGCAAATAAACTGGGCGTTGTAAAAAATGTGGATACATTCGCCAACGTAAAGAATATAATATACACTATTATACATGCGTAGATAGAGACCTGTTTAGTGTGTCCGGGTAGACTGCAAGTATTGACTCAACCAGTCTAAAGCTCCAAGCCTTACCTGCATGCATATGTATGTCGAATGGAGATATCAAACAACACTAACAGGTTAGATACAATGTTATTCGTTGTGGTGACTGATATAAATTTATCGTTCTCTTTAGACGGTTTAACCGTGGATTTAAATTGAATTAATTTTTCCTTTGTTTATCTAAAGGATGGTTTTTTTAGAGGCATAGAACTTGATAATGAAATAAAACACATCAAAATCGAGGTGGTGGCCATGGTGTTAGCTTTATTGGAAAGATAATTTTATGCCCATTAATGTTTAAATATGATTTCGCGCATATGGGCGCCGCTGCTGGCTCGAATAAAGTTCAATTTTCGACCACTTTTTGAAGCAGCTGGGGGCGTATATCTGAAATAATGCGACGAATGTTGGCTTCCAAGTCGTCTATCGCCTCTGTTTATTGGTGTAGACTAGCGACTTCACATATCCCCACAGAAAATAATCTAAAGGTGTTAAATGACACGTTCTTAGAAGCCAATTCACAGGTCTATGAATAACTAAGAAGTGAAATAAAAAATTTTAATTTACTTTTTATTTATCGATTACTTTGTTTATTACAATTATGTATGGATTACGATATTGGCTAAATGGCCGCCAATGGTAGCGAAATAAATGCATGCTCTTTTAACCATATTTTTCATAACATTGTCGCACACTTCACGTGTTATTTCAGCAATTTCATTTCTACTATTGTCCTGTAGCATCGGAATTGTTGTTGGCTTATTGGCGTAGATCTTTCCTTTTAAGCACTCCTACAAAAAATAGTCGGGAGCTGTCAAATCAGGTGGTTGATGAGGCCAGTCAATATCACCATTTTTTGACATTATACGGCCAGGAAAAAATTCTCCCAAAATCTCAAGCGTAGCTCGGGCTGTATATGAGGTGGCATCGTTCTGTTGAAACTATATGTGTTGCAGGCCCAATCGACCCAATTCGTCCACCAAGATATTTTCCAAAATGTGACGATAGCGATCACCATTAATGATCACAGCATTGTCATTTGCATCCTGAAAAAAAGATTGCCTAGTGATACCACAGTAACTTTTCGTGAGTGTGAAGGTCGTTGGGGAATCAATTGAGAATTTTCAGCGCCCCAATAACGGTGGTTTTGTTTATTAACGTTTTTTTAGATAAAATTTTTGAATTACGTTGAGACGTTAGATACTTTATAATAAATTGTAATCAACTACACTCTATGACTACCAAATGCAAAACTGACAAATATTTGCCAAACAGAAATGGCAGCCAAATAAAATAGGTCTGGAACATAATATTCACTCTGTAGTTATTACATCTAGATTTGAGTCGCAAATGTGGTATGATTTGGGGAAACGTTCTAAAAAAAAAATGTTTAAGCATGATATTATCTCATTTGATATTTCCTGCAAAAACTGACGACTTAATATTAATAAATCAATTAGTAAATAATGCCTTTTTACTTTTCTAAAAAGTTTGTTTATTTTAAAAAAGATCGTTTATTTGAAAACCACATGAGAGTTTTATGCCCACTCCGTGCGCATTTATGAATAAATTTAAAATCTAGCGACTCTGATCCCTGGTCGCCTGCCGTCTGTTGAAGTCCCGGCCCATCAGCCCATCAGCAGTCGCCGCGTGTCAAGGCCATTTGAATAAAGAATAATCATAATTTGATATTCAGCGCCGACAACCGTGCGTCGTCTGGGACAGGAAGCACACGATGACTTTCATTGAAACGCATTTTGATGTCATCTTTCTCACCAACATTGTACCTGCGAAGGATGTATGTACAATGTATAGGCAGACAATACTATGTCGGATGTCGGCACGAATATGTATATATATATATATATATATAATAAGTAAATCATCGTCGCATTTTAAGGTGCCGTACCGGTTTTGATGTACCATTTCATTTACACTTCATCACTCATCGCTCGTCGTGGGACATTGACCTTCATTCCCATTTATTGATGAAACCAAATGTCCATTGTGTAACGTATATTATCTTGATAATAATAATAATAATGCGTTTATTGCAGCGTGATCGGGTTTTTTTCATAAATACCTGATTCACCATAAAGATAATACATTAAAATTATGAAATATATATATATGTTCACACACATATATATATATATAAATATAAACAATACAAAAATACTTCAGTCACGGCCACTATTGTATCTGTAGCCATTCTGTAGTCGTTGCCATTTTCTGGTCAGGGAACCAGCTTTCCATGAGAGTGCCGCTTGCGCCAGAGAGTCGGTGCTGAGCTCCAGCCGCAGCTTTACGCCCGCAACTCGATGTCTCAGAAGCGGAACGAATCCATGTACGAGTATACGGCCCTCGGTAAACATTATAGATGCGCTGCAATAACGCGCCAATCCGAACAGTATTCTGTATGAGTCGTACTGAATTCGGTGACGGTTGTATGTCACTTGCTTGTATTATACATTGAAATAAGTCTGAAGCATTAGACGAAATACAGACAAATACTTCTTGACGGTCTCCAAGACAAAAACAAGAATGTAGTTCTTAAATATAAAAAATAATATTGTATCATCATTATCATCGTCCACGTCGGTCCTTCATGACTGACGATCGTGATCTCCCGTCCTCTTTACTATGCTCTTCCACTTTTCTCGCCATCCTGCATCTTAGGCTATCATCAGAGAAATGCCTCTTACATTTTACACTTGATCAGTTCAACGGGTGGGGGATAGGATGACAAGTTTCTTCCTTTCTCGCAAGATGCCCGAAAAATTGAATCAATTGATTGATTGTGTGTCTTCAATGTTCAGCTCAACATGTATCTCCAGCACTATATGAAAGGTATCAATCTGTCTTCTCTTCTTATTACGTATACACCATCAGAACGTTTTATTTCGGTTCAACTGTAGTGTAAACTTGTGTTAGTAAGAATGATGCGAATGCCTACGTGTGCTTTTCTTTGAACAAAGTAATAGATGATATAAAAGTGTAGAAACAAAATATTTAGGTAATAATAACGTAAATTCTTTAAAAATAATTTCATTAAAACTCGATAAAATTACCGTGCTGCTATATACACGCTTCATTTGATACTATGTATTTTTATATTTTTTTTATATATAAATTGACATACATATTTTTGTTTAAACAGAGGTGGATACATAATAAACATAAGACATTTATTGTGTGGGATGGAGTAGACTTCGCCTCTGATATATACAGCGTTGTCCTGGCTACTTTGCTAGACCGAAGTCTGTGTTAAAGTAGCCAGTTTGTTTTTCGTGCTGTGGTGTTATTTATCGACAGGAATAAAAAGAGAATTATAAATATGTATAAAAAACTAAAAATAAAAATATATGTAGTGAGAGTGTTGTAGGACTAGTGAATTATTAGTGAAGGTATTGTATAAATTATATTAGAATGTTGGATAGCCATGCTTCTGATTCATCTCTACCTGATTGAATCATATATTGGGTCCATATTTGTGTAATCTTATTGGAATTGTACGATTTCCAGTTGGTACTGAGTGTGTTGTATAGTTTTGGAGCTAAGAACATATAGAATCTTTAACGGATAACGTATAAAACGGATACATCTTAAGTGCATTCGCAATTTTCGATTGCTTCTGGGAATGAAATAAAATATGTAATATTTAATATCATTCTATATAGTAGACATATTTGCCTTTGAATGTTTGAATCAGGGGCATTGACGCGACGGCAATGTCCTTATTCGCAAAAGGACGAGGTTACTGCAAATAATATAACACTTATTGAACATATACGACCTGCAATGTCCAATTCCGTCACTCACGTCACCTTGGCGGACACGGCGACGAGCCATTCTCGAAAGAACGTCTGAATATCGAACCATATTGAACCCCTCCAATTGCATAACAAAGTGTCGCCATACCGAAATATTTAAATACAACACACCTATAGACAGGTACGAGTATAATGGTCTCTGAAGTGCGTACCTACCTTCGGGACCTATTCGGTCTTATACCTTATATGTCCGGATGACTGTTGTCTCTCGGGACGAAATTGGTAACGCATGTTTCATACCACCCATAACCTCACGAAGCTTCGTAATGATAATATACATACCTACCAATGTTGCTCAACAATTTTTTTTTAAACCTGAAACATAACCCCACTCGGATTCCTACGTAATATATGGATGTATTTTTGCCGAAAATATATATTTTTTTATTCAAATCCGAGATATATCTGGGATAAGAATGGTACGGTAAATATTTTATTATACATATATTGAATGTTCAAGACCCCCTGGGTGTACTGAACCCATCTCATAGAAGGATTCTCGTGTTGTGGGATGTATACGGAAGAATGAATTTCAATCGAATCGGTTGAGCATTAGGTCTGGTGTGTAGAAAGTAAAGACACTATTTGTAATAAAATAAATCGAAACGAAAAATTTAATTGTATGTATAAAATGATATTAATGCATACCTGCTTTGTTCATTTTCATACATAAATTAAGGTGTCCTAGTCTTCATCCGAACTTATATTATTTTAACCAGCTGTTTAATCATACAAGACGCAAGAAATGTTTTAAGACGATTCACTACTTTGTCATTACAGTTCATGACGATGATAATGATGTTGAAAGAAATGAAACACAAAAGATGTTTAATATCGGTGTACACTGCGGCGACACGACACAATCGAGAATGGGTTCCCGCCTGCAGAATACCCTGTTTTTATTCAGATATATAACAATACATATAGTCATATTTGCAAGTATCTACTCGGCGACAGGCCGCCGGTGTAACGTTTTACTGAGACGTCCATGTTTTCGGGAAATCTATCCCACGGGTTTTTTGGCACCACGCCGATGACTACACCTTTAAATTATTCATATCAATTATATGGCGCTTCCTCGGCAAATAATTCTTTGCGATACAGGAACCATTTTCGAAAACGAATTATTATCGAAAGTTTGACATTATCTGGCAATTGAAACAAGAATAATAAGTCACCCTTAAATATATTAATTAACACAAGATGAAACCATATCAAGAACTATGTCCAAATTATTAAAGGCCGATACTAATTTAATATTTATAAATAAGGACACTGGCTTTCCTGTAAACAACATTCAGGTTCAAAGCAGAAGAAATACTTTTTTAGTACTTGGATAACGCTAATTAAAATTCACTATAACATATTTCGAAAATAGGTAACTAGCAAGAAACACACTGTAGTTGTACACAACTGGAGATGCATTCACATTAAAGTGATGAAAATGTTACTATTTATTCGGATGGCAGAGAGGAGAAAATATATTTATTCTCCGTTGACGTGTTCAGTAGAAAGAATAAACCCAATACAGGCATACGGCAAGTCATTAAGTTCAGAACACATACAGAGTAAAATAAATCCTCGGAAATGCCCACGGAGCCCGCCCATGGGTGGCTGGATTTGGTATCAACTTGTTAGCCTCACGGCCGACAGTACCGACATTAGCCACTAAAGAGCATGATCAATGATTACTATAATACTTTTTCACAATACAATCACACAAGCGCATAATAAACGGTGCACTGAGTGGTTTGACACTTGCCATTCGTTACCGTGAACTTTGACCTCGAAAAATTTACACGGAGGTCATCTCCTAGTCGGATACATTGGTCCGCGTCCACGAAAGGAGACACGATAAGACAAACTCAGAGATTTAATTGAGATACATCTCAATACCGTGTACACGTGTTGAGATTTTGATCTGACGTTTAACTCAGATCAACTTGAGATTGGTAGAACGAAACAAAAACTCGAGCTAGTACAATCTGACAGCGAGATTCGACATATATGCGCACAAAAGTCACCTAAAACCATAGAGCCCTACAACCTATAACTATCTACAATATTTCGAAAAGTTATAGATGAGTCATAAAACATTAACATTAATATACGGCGTCAGATTACAAAAAGTTACATCATTTAAGTGATTTTGAATCTGACAATGACATTTAACATTTGACGTATGAGTGTGAAGTGAGGCGCAAGACGGCAAATCTCTGAGACGTGGTGTGTACACGGAGACCACGATAGGTTGTCTGCAATCTCATGGGAGCAAAATCCATATTTCAGAGATTGTCTCGAGCCGAAAATATCTTGAAAATCTCATTCGTGGACACGGAACATTAGAAGATTTTGATTTATCTACAATAAATTTATTTAAAAATTTGAAAAACATATTTGTTATTTTTTTATATTTGTGGCATCTCTCTTCTAGTTCATTACTCCCAGAGCACTGTAATCTACTATCACACCACCAAGCCACTCACAACTTCTTTACACTTTTCTGGTCTTCCACGCGATGGAAGTACCCCCAGCCAGCTTAATGCTCTTAATTTGACCACACAGACATCTCTCTATAAATGTCCTAGATTTCGGCATAATATCTTTTTTCATGGCGCGTGTACACGAATGAGGCTTGTATCGAAAATTCGTCACAAAATAAAAAATAGAACAGAGTTGTACATTGTATTTGTTGCGTGCTACAGGAGACGCTATTTTATAAGTATGAGAAAAGAGAAACAAAGGGAGACAAATGATACAATCTGGCTGTGCAAATCTGGTCTACAAGTGATCAATGAACAATTTCAACATTTATGGTACCAGAGCGATACAACATTTTTCCCACTCAGGACAACGGATTAGTAATATGTGGACGGGTGGTCGCATGTATATAAAATTGACCAAACCAGACGATTTAATTCGCCATGTGGTCGAGTTAATGGATGTAGAAGTACGACCAGTCTAAGTTTGCGGTTTAAAAAATTTACGTAGAAATACATTTGGGGAATCAGCTCTCATTTTAATTAGTCACCCCTTCTCTTTCAAGGAATCCGTGTGCTCTGGACATTTCTGATTGCTTTTTAGTGTAGGTACACTCAACCTAATCGAAAGTTACGGAATTTTTAATATTTACATAATGTCTCTATCATCTTGTTTGGGGCACGGACGAGCACTACGAGATCGTGAAATATTATTCAACATACACAAGTTAATTTCTAATGTTATTTTTATAATATTGTTGGGATTAATTATAAATGACATAATTTTCATAAATATTTTATTGTGATATTATTGCGATTAATTCTTCTTCTTCTTTTAAACAGGCAAGCCACCCTTCAAGAGTGATTTGTGCCATTAAACAAGTTAAAACATTATTTCATAGAAAGCTGTACAACAATAATATAGAATAGGGAATATTACGCTACAAGTTAATACCATTGTCGTTCAAGAAATTTGCTATTATATAGCTTAAATGTGGCGAGTTAAGGGAGAGAAGATGACATAAGTTAACCGGGAGTTGAAAATTACCATTGACAAGATTATTGTAAAAAAAACCTGTGATCCGCAATGGACAGGCAAAAAACATATGGTCAAGGGTTTCCTCCTCGGCACCACACTCACACATTGGGGAGTCTATTATGTTCAATCTAAACAAATGTGAGGCTACCTGGCAATTCTCAATTCTCATTTAGAGATATTTGATATTGTTCTTTTAGAGACCTTCCTGTTGGAGAACCAAGGGGTGCGGGGAATAGACCGTTAGATTATTTTAAGCCGATTACCCTTGTGATTGTTTGGATCCATCCATTGTGCAGACCAAATAGAATTCGTACGTTTTTTTATCATATTAAGTCATATATCGGGATATGGAATTGATGGGGAACAACTCCGAAAAGAGTAGCCTTCTTGGCCAGTTTATCAGCACATTCATTTCCCTGAATTCCTTTATGTGCAGGAATCCAAACGAATGACACCTGTTTATTGTTGCTGTACAAATTAAATAGGCATCTTCTGATGGCACAGATTATCTCATTATCTAGCCAAACTTTTATATTAGCAGTAGCCAGTATTAATAAAGAGTTAAAAATATTTGTGAACTGTTGTTTTCTTACATATTTATTAAATACGTTGATTATCAAATGAAACTGATTTTTTTAATTTGTGTATCTTTCAACAAGGCCCAAATTTAAAATTCAGATTAATTCAGAAGTTTTTGGTTTACCCACTGTGAGCATTTCTGAGAGTACACCACCACAGTAAACGTATTTAGTACTATCAATTATTATCTTTCAAATTTATGGTAAATATAGTTGCAGCAAAGAAAAATTTCATCTGCTGATCGTTGTTACCTCTAGTCCAGAGGCACTCGGCTTGAAAAAATTTAACGTAGGATGTTATGTAGACTTAGCGCATAAAAAGTCTGTCATTGATAATAATACGGATTATATTCCCAAAAGGAACAGGTTTGCATATATGTAAACTTACAGCATAAGAACGTAACATTCAAACATCTTCCGGATAAAGGTGCAGCCGAAGTAATGTTGCTTCTTTCGAGGTTAAACCACTTGTAACTATTGAACGTGACGAGATAAGAATTACAACACCACCCGAGCGGGCGTTCACAGTTCACAATGTTGACCGATGACTGGCCACCGATAAACCATCAAATGAGTCACGTGAATAAATTTAGATGGTTATTAAATTGCGATCAACTTTTGGGTATGGATTTCCATGGAAATACTACCAATCGCAGAAGGTCTCACGACGCAACTTCTGAAAAATTTCAAGGCACTTCAAACGGGATTTAACGATAACAGATTTTAATCAAACTTTTCTGAGAACTCCACTTGGTAAATATATAATTTTATTTTATTTTAATATTAGAAAATACTCGTATAATACATTTTAAAAATAATCATATATATGTATCATTTCTTTTAACATTTATTTCTTCTCTATGAGAGTAAGACTCGTGTGTATATAAGAGTATATATGATAATTTATGTTTCTCTTAGTCTGTATACATATTTTTTACTTCATATACAAATTTACATATATGCTTCTTTCCAATTGTGATGGGGAGATTTTTAAAAAATTTGATGCCTTGATAAATCAATTTGGGGTCTAAATCTTGTAGATCGGAATTAGCTTCTAATATTTAATAGATTTTTAATTTTGAAAATTTGAACTATTCAATTTTTTTTTTGTGTATGTCTACTATTTTTGGTACTTTAAAATCTGTGAAATATTGTAAACTCGGATAGTCTTTTTTTTTTAAATAATTTTTATTATCATTTTTTGAGTTATTTCTAATTGTGATATTGAAGTTTTATGTGCTCTTCCCCATCCAAAAATACCGTATTGCAAATGTGACTGTACAAACGCGTAATATAATAATTCGTATTTGCAAGTGATAAGATGTTTCCGAGTCTTAAAAATATGTAGGCAGTTTTCCTAATTCTGTTTGTAAGATTAGTAATATGTTCTTTCCATTTGAGTTTGTTATCTATTATGATTCCTAGTTAATATTGAACCTAGATAAATAGTAAAAATTCAGACGAAATCAGTAATGTTTATTTATTAGTCATTTTTTAAAAATCTGGATACACCCTGAGACTGTTGTTCGCCTAGTAGCACGATCATGGGATTGCAAAAACAAAAAGAAACATTTAATTATAATTATATGTAGGTACATACGTACATGTATATGGTGAAATAAATAAATTATGAACTCTAGAATATTCTAAATCTCATCAATTCGCGAGTTTCTATACAACTACAAATTTGTAGGACTTTGCTTCTATTTTTTTGTATTTTAGAAGCCTTTTATTAATTAATCCAAATATAAACCGATAATGATGAATTCATTATTATTATTAGTAAAACAATTTGCTTACTTTGTTTGACGAGATAACAGCACATTTATACGCGTTAGAATTGACAGAAGATCGTTTCTTTTAAGCTGCCGTGCGAAACGAACAATGTTCTTTTAAGCTGCAATGCGAAACAAACGAACGAATAATGTTTGTTTTATGTTGCTTTGCGACAAGCACTGACAGACATAATAAAATGATAGGATTAAATGATTCAAACATTCTATTCCAGATAGTACCAGACAGTACATAACACAATTTTCACCTGGTGAGTAGATGATCTCATCTACTATCGGAGTACTACCAATAAACTATTTGATTTACATGCCCTTCCACCTGTTATCGTGGAAGTGTGCCAAGAATGCTGTGTTCTGATGACGGAGCCGATGAGTCACCGGGCCACGTCATCGCATCTGTGATCGTCACCACCTTAGGAAACCCCGGGGCGCCACGCGCGTCATCAGCGATTCCAACTATTATTTTATGTGTTCTAGAGAAATATCTGTAGAGTCAAAATACAAGACGTCTCTAACGCATTTGGTAAGCGTCCAAATAATTATTATTACATAGTTTAAACTCTTAGAGCTTCAAGATCAATAATATTCATCATAATTTGTAGTTCTACCTTGGGTACACCCCGACTTGACTGACGACCCGATACATATCACAGTACAAAGCATTTCGATAAAATGATTAACGAGGCGGTAAGAATTTTTCAAAATAAAATATTGTTTAAAGGCCCGTCCTACACTGGTAAAATTTTTCGGCGAAACATAAGTGAAACGTAAGTGTGGATGAAAAAAAAACATGTTGCATTTCTCAGACACATGTGTCGTACTACTCCTGCGTAAAATACGTTTTTTCCAACATCTCTTCGCCATTGGTGTCTACAAATATACTAAATATCCGCAACAAAATTCTTGTATGTATATTACGAGTCCACCCGCGACCATTCTATAAAATATTCAGAAATTTTCTAACGCGCTATTTCTAACATTCTATTTATAGCCACCGATAAAACAAATTATATATTACTAAAACTGACGAAATTATCAACATATCATCGAGTGAAATCGCGACATCCATTTATATAATAATTGACTCATTTTTATTTGGGAACGGAGGTAACCTTGACTACCCTTATTCAGTGTTTAGCATCGTATCAATTATAAAAATATAACCCGTATTTTATAACTCTTTCGATTCTGAGATTATTCGGGTCATTTTTTTCCAACAACCTCGGATAATCGAGAATCTATTATACTTACAGATTATTTTATTCAAATAACGTTATATACTGATATATTTTCAATATTTCTTCTCTATACTTGTAGTGTTTACGGTTCATAGTAAAATATTTTTTAATTTACAGGTGTAAAAATAATATCTTGCCCACGTAAATAAGATTAAATAAATGGTATTGGAAGACACTTCAGCACGAGATATCACCGGCTGAAACTAACCACTAACAAATGCTGTAACTCCTTTGACAGATTGTTCAGTGGTACCTTCTGCCGTTGAATGTTCCTTGTCGTTTGAAGACGTGAATGGCGGGAGCAGTCTTACATGTTTGGAATGCAGACGCTGTGGACTCGTCATCGGCGTGAGCACCGCCGAGATATTTTGCATTTCGTCAGAATGTTCTCGAGAAACGATGATCATCTTGGAACAAATCATAATACAATGCAAATATGGAATTAGCGAAGTCCAGCCGATGTGACATATTTATCAAATATTGATTCTTGGATAATTTTGCGTTGGACTCCTGGCAGTCCAAATGTCATTTTATGAGTCTTATTTATGATTTATTTAGTTAAAAGAAAACAAAGTATTTTATCTATTTTTTTTTTAAATTTCGTATACGCATGTGTGTAGTCCATTGTCAGATTATATTTTAGTTTTTAAATTTATATTTTATTTATACAGCTCTTTATTTGGTATTTTTCTAAAATGATCCATTACTTATATAACTGATCGCATCTTGCACCCGCGAGCTGATCACACTGGAATATAAAAATTATAAAGTATAAACTTCAAAGTCCTTTATTTTTATTTTTATCACTCAGATTTTATTCCCTATCACATTTTCTTTTTGTTAAAATTTTTATTCTCAACTTTTTTCTCACATTTTTCTGCTTTATAGTCCTTAAATTTCAAATTGTACTCACTCTATAAAGTATAGTGTATTTTCTGAGAAAACGTGGTTTAATTATTGTTTAGTTTTTATTGTGATTTTCGTATTTACTGATAAACTGTATGTTTTCTGAATAAAATAAAATAAAATATTATCCTATCCTACGTACATAATTTTCTTATGTCAATACTGTCATGTAGTCACGGTTATCGTGTCAAATAAAGTATTTTTTAAACAAATAATAGATGTATCTCATAGAGACGAAGCTATTTTTTATTAATGGAAAAATATGGAAGTATGAGTAATTACACGATTTACGACCTGTCTTCGGCTGGCTTAAGTGATCACTTTAAACAATGTAAAGTATTTTTTATTTATATTTAATTTTGTAAATAAATTAAGTGTATCGCGCAGAACTATTCGCCGAGGAGGCGCCATATAATTGAATGATAAGTTACGTGTCAATAATTGAAAGGTGTAATCATCGGTGTGGCGTCAAAAAACCCGTGAGATTGATTTCAGTAAAACGTCGAAAATATGTCTTAGTAAAATATTACACCGGCGGCCTGTCACCGTGGAGGTACTTGCAAATAAGACTATGTGTATTGTTATGAATCTGAATAAAAACAGAGTATTCAGCTGGCGGAAAGCCATTCATGATTTTGCCGCCGTAGTATGCTTATACTAAACATATTTTGTGTTTCATTTCTTTCGACCTCACAATCATCATCATCATCGCTAGTTAGAGAGAGAGAGAAGCTGAAATCGGCGAACCACCCTTGTCTATATTCTCTTTTCCTGTACGGAACATTAAGGTTATAAAAATTATTAATTTCCAGTCATTATTGAAGGGTTATTAGTGCCTACACCAAAATATTATTTTATGTTTCGAGTGAATATGTCAGGTGTAATGATGACAATTGTTTTATGTAATTATAAAATGGAATAAAATGGAAAAATGGAGAAGACGAGAAGGAAGTATGTAACTTCTTGGTTGATTAATTTGTTCTAAAGAAACGTCCATAGAGCAATATTTTGCGTATCGTATATTATAGAATTATTTTATTCGAAATATTCGTACGTGGATACAGTTTACGCTCACAGGCCATTATTAAAAGTGTGACGTACAAATGGAAAAAATTATATTTATGTTTTCAAATGTTTTACAAACGGAATGCAGTTAGTATAAACATCGCGATAAAAAACCAATTTAAATATCAATTTGGTATGTTACTCAGGTATACAATAATATACAAACGAAAACATGTTCAGTGTCTTTAGTTGCAATTTCACAGCAATACTGGCGATCATTTGGCACGTTCTGTTCACGTTTGATGTGCTCTCGTATCGCGAGCACGGAGTTAAGGTGCGAGATTGGTTGAAAAAATGTTTTACACGTGAGTGTTTGACATTTTTGAAGGCGTGGGAATAGAGGCAGTCGTTTTAGAAGAACTTTTCCGCCTATGCAAACAACCGTGTCCATGTCCAGACCAATTATCGTGATAACCCTCGAAAAGCAATTTTATAGAAATATTTTTGCTTTTATAAATATTTTTTTTTATTTTTTTTATTTAAGCAGACAGAGTCCCCAATATAAAGTCCTACAAAGACAAATGAAAGTATAATGTGTTCCAAAAGTATTTTTCGTAATGAAAATTCTGTAATAAAATAATGGATGGGTTTAATAAAAAAATGATTATTTTGCATTTAAATACAGTTCCTGGGAATTTATTTCTTAAAAATGATATTTTCTAAATGTGATCCGTTATTTCGCTGGCACTCTTCTAAACGGAAGGAAAAAATTTTGAGAACCGCTCGGCACGTATTCTCCGCGATCGCTGTCATTTCTTTTCGGATATTTCCTTTTAATTGGTCCAGAGAGGGAAGATTGTTATTGTATTGTAAGGTAGCCCCTTAGAAAAAAGTCCATTGGTGCCAATTCGGGGCTACGTGAAGGCCAGTTTATGTCACCTCGCCAGGGAAAATTTCACGAACAACTGGTAAGGACACGCTCCATAGCGACCGAATTCCCGAGGACGCGGCCAGCGATCATCATGCCCCACACCCCTCTCCCGCTCGTTGAGTTGGTGTACCGTGTGAACCAAAATGAAATCGTTTAACCATTTATGGAAATAAAGACATATTAGATAAACATAGGATAATAAAATTATAGATTACACAACATTGCGATTAAAAAGTTAGAAATACTGTTAAAAAAATTATATGTTACAACAACAATTGAAGAGAATTAATACGATGCGGGAAAACCTCGCTTAATGCGAATTCGATTTGCGCACTCGAGTAAAATGATAAATAGTTATCGCCTACCCTTTTTTTATTTGAATTATATTTGATGCATTATATATTCAATATTTCCATACTAACAACAACTCTCCTCAAGCAATAAATCATGGACACAACACAAGACAAACAACAAACATCTACACACCAGTTCCGAGAGCAACAACGACATTTTATCAAAGGTTCTACATGTTCCTAGCTCCGAAACTATACAATACACTCAGTACCAACTAGAAATCGTACAACTCCAATAAGATTACACAAATATGGACCCAATATATAATATGATTCAATCAGGTAGAGATGAATCAGAAGCATGGATATCCAACAATTTAATATAATTTATACAATTCTTTCACTAATAATTCACTAGTCCTCCAACACTCCCACTCCATATATTTTAATTTTATTTTTACTTTTTTATTCATATTTGTAATTCTCTTTTAATTCCAAATAATACCACAACAGCACGAAAAAAAAAGGCTACTTTAACACAGACTTCAGTCTAGCAAAGTAGCCAGGACAACGCTGTATATATCAGAGGTGAAGTCTACTCCATCCCACACAATAAACTATGTATTATGTATGTTTATTATGTATCCACCTCTGTTAGTACAAAAATATGGATGTCAAAATATATATAAATAAATAAAAGACGCGCCTAAATTTGTACTAAACAAGCTATGGAAAATTACACATTGAAGACACCACAATGAGTAAGTGTGATAAATCTTTGATTACCGTCAGATTCCCTTGCGGTTCTATCCTCTCATTACTGTCTAATTGCTCGAGTCACAATTCCTTATACGTGAACTTAGTCTTTCCAGGTAACAATATTATGCGTTTATTACAAGACGTTATACAGTGACAGTATTATTCATTCAGTTATTCAGAAGCTGTGATGGAAGAAAGCTGTGCCCCCTTGTACTTACATCTGCGACTGCAATACTATCTCAACAAATTTGTCTCGTCACAAATTTTACATGTTTTACAATGCTGACGTATAAAAACGTGCAATTTATCATTCATATGTATTATTTGTTATGAAGACATTAATTATATATTTTTAATTTATCGATCAAATTAAATATCTACCGACCTGTATATTATGATAGACGGTGCACGCTATTGCCAAGAGCATTGCGCGCGCAGCTTGGAGGAACGTTGATATGCTGGTTTAGTATCTAAATATAATATAATATTTCCATTACCTAAGTACATTAGGTATATCGTAATTATTAATTTACAGGTCATCAATTGCAAGCCTTGATTACTAACAAATGTTTTATCGATTTCGCAAATGAGGGTTAAGACGACAATTATCAGAATTACCGGCCTGATCATATATGACATATACATAGGTACTAAGTTGATTGCCGAACATATTACAACGTAATCTATTGTAACACCATTTCTGGTGTACGAAGTTTTACTGTATTAGCTATATTTGCTCATTCAATTAATAATCCGGATATAAACATTTAGATTATTAGGTACCTTATCTTGTAAGTTCTAAGTATTTTCCGTTATCTATATTATAAATTTGTAACGAATGGCATTCGATATACCAGAGGAGAGTGCCTATTTTTGTGCAGTATCCTAAAGAGTAACAATGCAAAGGGTTGTATAGAGAACTGACAGACAGACACATACACAATATCGTTGGTTTTTTATTATATATTTATTTTCGTGTATTTTAATATTGAGACCACGTGGTAGATCAGTTGACCATATTGAGAATGTTTTATCACTATTTAATGAAATTAAATATTACAATCAATATTAATTTTATGTTACCGACATTATGCACGTTTACGCGGTTTCGGTTTAAATAAAAAGATTTCTTTTTTTGATAATCAGGTCCACTTTTATTTTTACTTTTGTTCATTTTTTTATTAATTACTGATACTTGCATATTTTTTTTCTTTTTTATATGTACAACTTGCTGATATACGCTCCAGAAAATTTAACTTTACAAACCCTGGAGAAACATCCAAAAATTTCGCAAATCTTCTAGTACTATTTTCAATAAATAATCCTCTATTACTCTCCCCCTCTTCGCACTCACTCCCCTACACAGCGCGCATTCCCTACTGATAGACAATCTATAGACAATTCAATTTTATTTGCCCCGATACAAGAACCAAAACAATTCTAGCCCCTCTTCATACTAAGGGCCGGTTGCGTGAACAGTAGTAACTTTTTACTATAGTAAACATTTTTGCGAAAAAGGGTTGTTTGATCGTTAGTAAAAAATTATTTACTTCTCGAAAGTACATCCCGTAGTAAACTTAATTTACTCTGCGATATCCGATAGTAAACACGAGAATCGATAGATAAATATGGCGGACTTTTCACACCTGTTCTAAAAGTCATCTGACACATTGATACATTGAAAGTTGCAGTAAAGACAGTTAATCATTAAATATCCCGCTATTTTAGTGATGAGAGTTCGTCCGATAATGATATCGTTGTTTAATATACACTATTGTATATTAAACAACGATATCATTATCGGACGAACTATATAATATTATACATAATACGAATAAATTTCACCACCAAAGTGACAGATATCGAAAAAAATCCATAGATAATGCATAAAATAAAGCATATTTAATGATTATTTGTCACACCTAGATCTCCATCTATACTTTGACAGTAGTAAATTTGATGTATTAACAACCCGCGAATGATTTTAACTGCGGGCGTGAGTAAAAATTTACCCTAGTAAAAAGTTACTACTGATCACACAACCGCCCATAACAATATTTCTGTCCAAAAAAAGTTATTTTTCCATAAAATATATACCTTCGATTATATAAAAGTAGCATTTATATTAATTCGCAACCCGACATTCGTTGAATAATATTAATAAAACGCAACGCGATGTAAACTCCCAGTTCCGGTATAAACCTGAAGTGGAGTACCTAACTAATAGTAAACAAGAAACACTAATCGATCACTACAAAGTTCACAGTGATTCATGGATGACGTATCCGGACAATTTGTCTAGAATCTGGTCAGACGGCGCGCGGGGGCCCCCAGACGGGCGGCGCGAGGGGCCCAGACGGGCGGCGCGAGGCCCCTAGACAAGCGGCGCGGCGGCTAGGGCGCCGGGGTGCTGAACATACCCGCCGTCACACAATATTAATACGTATAATATGAAAATATACAATATTTCGATCGTTTTGAACGGAATAGGAACAGAAAGAATTCCTCCACATTAAAATCGAGTCCCGCATGATTCAAAAAAAGACTTTTTATTATTGAATTGGTTGAACTGCTTTAGAAGCGGCAAAATTTATCTATATGTACGTATGTATGTTATTTTATATATTTGAAAATAAACAGTTAATCAAATGTAAAACAGTAGGTAATAAAAGTGTAACAATAAATTCAATCAATTACATGGTTTTTCTAAATTACCAATAAAATTACCAATAAACCTGTCTAAAGCGATACTTAGATTATGACTTATAAATATAAAAAACAATAAAAAGAGTGAAAATTTTATAATCTCTTGAAGGAGTAGGAAAAATTAATAAAATTATGAAGATAAAAAGTAGAAAATAACAAATTATTAAAAATAGAAGAGATAAAAGAAAAAATAGAATTTACCATAATGGACAGGAGGGAGAAAAGAAAGAAAGATAAGATAGGGATTAAAATCTGTGTAATAAAAATAAATATGTAACCTTGATAAATTATTACATGTTATTAAATACGGTAATATCCACATACCTCGCGGCACCGGTCACGGCTAAGGTTAAACTAGCGGTTAAAGCGTCTGACCAGAAATCAGATTATCTCTATATTATATTATATATCTACACGAAGTAGTCAGAATATAATCAAACCTTTTTTTTAAATTATACCATCACACAATTCCGTTCTTATCTTAATTGAAATATAGTCTGGTGATTTGACATTCACATCCACATCTAAAAGAATTCACATCTGAAAGAATCCACATCTGAAAGAATCCACATCTAAAAGAATCCACATCTGAAAGAATCCACATGTGAAAGAATCCACATCTGAAAGACAAGATCGTTTTGCTTGGTTTTAGCAGGTTTTATTAAACTGATCACCGCCGCTTAAGAAATAAGAATATTGTATACATATATGATTTTTAAATTGAATATTTACAATCATATATTATGATGCTGTACGCCAGTAACAATGGTGTACACTCTGCATATTTAGCAAATATCGGTACAAAACATAAGGCCACGTGGTACCGGGCTACCAGTGTTAGATTTGAATTTTCTAATTTCAAAACAAAATCCTTTAAATTAAGCAATAATAAATTAACTAAGTGTCAACTTCTTCTTCTTCTTTTAAATAGACAATCCACCCTTCAAGAGTGATTTGTGCCATTAACCAAGTTAAAACTTTATTTTATAGAAAAAAGTATAATAATATTATAGAATAGAAAATATTATATTAAAAATCAATACCATCGTCGTTCAAAAAAATTTCTATTATATAAATCAAATGTGGCGAGTTAAGGGAAAGAAGATGACACAAGTTAACCGGGAGTTGAAAATTACCATTGATGAGATTACCGTAAAAAAAAAACCTGTGATCCGCAATGGACAGGCAAAAAAGATATGGTCCAGAGTTTCCTCCTCGGCACCACACACACACACTGGGGAATCTATTAAGTTCAATCTGAATAAATGTGAGGCTACCTGGCAATGTCCAATTCTCATTCTAGAGATATTTGACATTGTACTTTTGGAGACTTTCCTTTTGGAGAACCAGGGGATGCGGGGAATAGATCTTTAAATTATTTTAAGCCGATTACCCTTATGATTATTTGGATCCATCCATTGTGCAGTCCAGATAGAATTTGTACGTTTTTAAGTGCCTACTTATTAAAACAATTATAATTTCACCTATTACATTTTACATACAATCACTGAACTGAGTTCTTTAATTGGTTTAGAAGTGCATGGAGGATTTACAAGTTAATACATTTTTAATTTAAGTATTTGCTCAATAATGGGAGATCTTAAATTATATTTAAAAGAATTTAATGTAATTAAATTCTGAAAATGTGTGTGTGAGTATATTTATACTGATATATAGGTGTAAATGAATATGTGAGTAAAGAAATGATTATGGTAATTATTTGTATTGCGCGCGCAAGTTATTGTAATATTTCAATTATGTGGTGTATATTTTACTCTTACTCTTAGATCCTTTCCAGTCATGGCACTTGGATGAAAATGTCATTTGGAGTCAGCTTGATATGTCATAATTTTTATTATCATCATTTAAGCAGATGTTCCTGATAATAGGCTCCAGGCGTCTAATCGACAAACTGACCTTGCCAGTAAAATATCAGTTCATCTGACAACTGAAAAATGATTTTGAATATAATTATGGAACAAGAAGTTTTAATACGACTTCGTGGAGTTGATACGTTGGGCACGTTGCTAGAAGACTTGGACTAAACACTGGCAATGTACATCAGACAGGCAGAGCGACACGTCGATATGCTACAAAATTTATAGAATCGCGCAAGTCGCAATTACGAAAGGTCCCCGAATCACTGTAAAACGGGAAGTAAAACCAGATTCAACAGAAATAGCGTAAACAAGAAAAGGAAAAAATAAAACGTAAAATCTAGTAATGCTGTTTTGGCTCCAAATATAATGTCAGATCCGATTATGTTTGGCTGCCGTCAGGTATTAATGGTTTCAGATCTCGATCGGCTCCAGGTCCTTGATTATTGAAATATATTTCTTAAGCATTTTGGGGGCTTCTTGTTTCAAGACAAGGGGCCCAAAATGTCAAATCCTATACCATAAATCTCCCCCTGGCGTTCCGACATGAGTACATCGACTGAGAGAGTGGAGTTGAACATTTGTTTGTTTAGAAATCATATTAACAGTAGGTACATACTAGAGAAACTAACTAACTTACCATCACGTCGTTTCCATCGGGAATAGGCAGAAAGGATAGAGCGCCACACTCTTCTTTCCATTCTTTACATCTTCTTATACAAGCTAGTCGATTATTGAGGTTTCTAACAGGACCATCTTCCAGTATCTGGTCGTGCCAAGTATTTCTGGTGTCATCAATGCTTACTATTCTTTTCTCAATCATCCGTTCCATACGACCAAACCTCCAAAACGATCTTTTTTCAAACTTGTTCACTATGCTAAAACCAGCTTTATATTCTAGCCTGATTCTTCACTCTGTCATAAATGGATAGTGAATCTTTACGACAAAGAGACAGGCCTCAATTTCCTAAAAGAAAATGGCATTGAAATTTTATACGTTAATAATAAAAAACCTTAGATTGGATAATTTAAAAAGTCTGTAAATCAAAAAATCACTGAACACCAAGTCCAATATAATTAACAACTTATTAAATCTTACAAACAACCCGCTATTTAATATAGTCCCTATTTCAATGCCCCCCTCTCAATTATCTCCCCACTCTTACCGAGACTCCACCTACACCCCGTAATGAATGTCGTTTAAATGTCATGAAATAGTTCAGTTGTACGCCAGTCCTGACAAAGATGCTTTAGTATCGGAACCGGTTAACGTAAAAAGAACACAATGGTTTAAACAAACTTAAATATAAGTACAATTTTAAATTATGTCTAACCACAAAGTTAACGCTGCAAACATCAATAATTAATCTTTTTTCCATATTATCAAGTTTGTATATTATGGAGACTTAGTAATTACTTTAAGTCTGACATTGTATCCTTTGAATCCGAAAAGGATATCCCATGGAAAGATTGATATGATTCATCGTCAACCAGAATGCGGTGCGTGGTGACTCTCAAACAAGTTCGTATGATGAGTAACGCATTCTGAGAAAGGGTTTCAGATTCAGTGCCTAAATGTCGTATTGTTGTATATGTATATTATTGTTGGTGGGTTAGGGGCTCAACATGATGAAAGGCTTTTTTGAATTTGAATTCAATGGGGATATTTGGTTTGACACTATTGTTAAACAATGGACGCGGACACCCACAAGTTTTTTATTGTTGTTGTGGCCGGAATTACAAAATCGTATTCAAGATAATCTTTATGTTCATCCGCTTTGCGAGTACTGTACCCACCCCCGCCAAGGCAGGGACACTAACTAATGGGGCCCGAAGCGTCAGGTTTCTGAGGGGTCTCACAGCGCGAGGGGGGCAGCCTTTATATTGTAATGCGCCCCTAATAAGATTTATTATACAACTTACATACTACATGTATACTACATCCAGTACAGGCGGAGACGGCCTGGAAAATTGCGGGGCTGGGTGCAAAGTTTGGGCACGGAACCATGCCACGCCTACATTTGTGGAAGGGTGAAAATAGGCTAAAAATTGCCCGAATATTTTCGCACACAAAAAACCCTTTGTATTTCATAAAAAAATACTGTCATGAACCATGATCGATTGATCGTGAACGAGCTTCGTAAACCTTTATAGTGACTGTAATTGGGTTCGATTGTTAACTGATTATTCGTAATTCTTCGACCAATGACTGGTACACTAAAAAGTAAACCTCCGATAGTTAAATCTCACTTACCAATCATCGTCACATTACCATCACTTATTGACAACATTCCCAACTGACCTATAAATAATTGGATATAAAAATCGATAATATTAAAGATTATAATTAGAAAGTAAGTGTATTATTAAATCTCTATCTTAATATTCTAGACAAAAATCATTATTAAGGAGAACTCATTCTTATTGTGAAGTTGTAATTATTCAGAACAGACGGTCTGTGATATTTTAAATACTAAATTAATGTATTAATTATAAATATATTCATATAAAATCAATTTTGTCGAAAAATATTGTTTTTCCGTCACCTTTGCAGTCGGTTTACTCAAAAGTATTTGAGATTCTGTAAAAATACTGTAGATGGCTTTCAAATAATGGAACGACAGATGTATTAATTTGAAAAAGTGTAACATATAGATTCGAAAATTTGTCATGAAAAGTACTGGCGTTATAACACAATTGGTAATGTACTTCCCCGGATTAGAAATAGAGATCCAGGTTCGTATCCCGGTGACGCAAAAACAATATTATTCGACAAAATTGATTTTATATGTATATATTTATAATTAATACATTAATTTAGTATTTAAAAAATCATTATCCTGATATTGTTTCTACAATAAGTCCACGTTTCTGTTATGTATGTTATGTTTATTGTAGACGGAATTTTGGTACCACTTACGCAATCAAATATCTCCGCCATTTTTTTAAAATATATGACTCGATTGGAACGAAAATTTAAAGGACAACAATATAGTACGCAGCGTAAAAAATACACTGTCTTGTTTACACAAAGATTTAATTTTCGAAGAGTGAAAACTTTTATTGTTGCATAAATGTGTTATACACTATCGTATTTATATTTCTACCAAGATTGTGTGTAGAATGCCCCGCGTCTCGCAATTAATGTTGCAAACCCCTTTCCTATATATATATATATCTTATTTCATGTTTATTCATTGATATTGGTCTGTGATAAAATTCAATTTTTTAATACGTATCTGTCATGAGCACGGGGCGTCAATGCGCGCGGGACTAGGTGTGGCAACACCCTTTGAGCCTGCCTTAGGCCGGCCCTGGTGCACTTGAGAGAAGCTCGTAACCGCAACAACTTTGTATGTTCGCGAAGTGGAGAATCCAATTTGGCCAATGAAATATAATTAATGACAATATATCTCTTAGTGAGCTTCAAATATTCGAGTTTTATTAATATAATAAAAGATCTTTGAATTTTATCTTTAATATAAAATATATAATGTATTTTTGTTTATTTGTGATTATTCACAGAGCAGATGATTTTTTTTTATATTTGAGAAAAATTAAAAAAAAAAAAGAAAAATATTTTTTTTTAAATATTATACATATAATGGTTAGAGTCCTGGATAAAAACGTTCTATTGATTTAACAAGTAAAACATGTTTATAGGGGAAAAAATCCAACAAACTACTATTTATTTAAATTATTAATTCAGTTTGTAAATGTACGATGTTGCTTAATTATATTATGTTAATTAATGCCTTAAAAGTTTAAAAATACTTTATTGTTTAAAATATTGAAAATGAACACGAGTAGAAATGGTTTATTTTTATGTAGGTACTTAACCTTTTAACTGCCAACTCTATTTGAAATGGAAGATACCGTATAGGGTAAGTATAAAGGTCTTGATTTATCTATCAAAAGCTGGGACCTGTCGTCCACAGACGGCAAAATGATTTAAAAATATTACTTTAATTCCTGCAAGTTTGCAAGGTCCAAAAGTACATGTTAACACGCTTTACACATATACAAAAGTTGACGTGTCAATGCGCTCGTGGCATTTAAAAGGTTGTGGTTAACGTCATTGATTAAGCGCAATAACGAATAACGCAGTGTTTTTGATTCTCAAGATTTCATAACAATGAATGCGGTGCCATTGAAGATATAATCGCGCCTTATGTATAATATGTATAGAAATACGGTAATTATTTATTTTTCGGGTCCGTTGTTGCACCTATGTAGGAAAAATAAAATTTAAAAACTTTTAATTTAAAATGACAACCAGTCTACAGATGAGATTTCTCTAGGAGACTCGACTCGAGTGCACATAAAGAACAGTGCAGAATTCTTGCGAAGCGATCTATCGCCCCATATGTTTTGCTCGTGGATTATAATGACGCATGTAGTGCATACGTGCCTCTAACAGCTCTCAGAGATCAAAGATCATCGTGGACCAATGCAGTGGCGTAAGTAAAAAAATTGGTACGTAGAATAGAAAAAGGGACCATATAATAAGTATTGTATATGAGATATATAAATATGAATACTACTAATAATAATGCAGTATTAATGGCGAATAATGGACAAGAATTGGAAGAAGATAAAGACCAAGCGTACACAAAGCCAGTGTTTCTAGACCTTATTTTTATAATTCTTTCCTATTTTTCTTTTCTTTTTCTCTATTGCTCCTAGAATCGCTCCCTTATCTCAGTGATTCGGGGCGCTCTGGAAAGCCGGTCCCTCGCAATTGCGACTTACGCGGTTCTATACCTCCGCCCCCGCCCCTGACGATTCTGTGGTTCACCCCCATTGTCAGCAGTTGTGTGTGTAAGTTATAGACGCGTCTTAGTCATCGTAATGCTTATTCGGCGAAGCTTCTACATCAAACACTGCGCCAAAAATATATTAAATTTATTAATTAATCACTTATCACAGATAGGTGTAAATACATTACTACCTCCAAGCATATGATAATCTATTTATATACATATGTAGGACATAATGCGAAATCTTATAGACAAACAACTTAAACTACAATTAAATAATATTACCACTATAAAAAAATAACTTATATGATATTCTAAACACGAAATATTATAACCAAATTTAATAATACTGATGTAATTTTATAATGTATTTAATATAAAAATTTTCACTTAATTAATTAATTTATTAAAACTAATAAAATATACATATTATATTAGAAAAAACAGAAATTTTTAATCACCTTTTCAACACCATAGGAATAAGGTCAAGTCAATCAAAATTTGAACTGAAACCTTCAAAGAAAACCTGACTATCAATTATACTCACCTCTTTACATTATTTTTTTACCCACTTAAATTGGTTTTAGAAAGAAACATTGATTTTAGTATATTCCCATCCCTCAGCAAATGAAAAAAGGCGATCAATTTCGCGTTTTAGTACAATATAGCATAACACGAACGTCGTCACTGATTGTTCCACTATATTACGCATCAGTTACAATTATTTTCGAAATCCATAAAAGAAAAACTCTAAAAAAATTTTCAAGTATGTACATAATTTTCTAAAAACAGGATAAGAAACAGTGCATTTCTGGGCGTAGTTTAAAACTTTCAATTAAAGCTTTACAAATAAAATAAAGTGTATTTAATTCGCTGACATTTCTCTATTCTTTTGCACCCTTCATTTTTTGTGACTCCCGTTTCCTTCGTAATCTACGAACTAGTCTTAGACAGAAGCATTGATTTTCTGTTAGGTGTAATTCGCCGCCACTGCACCCAGACGGCAGACACAGCACACGCCCCACCCGACCCTCCCACGGAGCGTGCAGACGGGGTTGTCTGCAATTTTTTTTTTAAAGAAAACGCTTTCACGAAAAGTTAATAGTGTAAACTATAAGGCGCACACTAAGGGATAAATTAATTAACTATAGCAGATCATAATTATCATAATTATTATTGAAATCATAATCAATAATATGATTTTTGATAGAATCGGCATTAACTTAGTAGACTTTCATCATAATGGATAGATAAAAATATAAACTATGTTATAGCTCTACTTGAGTTTATTAGCACTACTCGAGTTTCGAGAGAAACAGGTGAAGTATTAGACGTTTAAGTTTAATACTTCAAGTATGCAGTGCAAATAAACTCAAGTAGAGTTATAACACTGTTTTTGTTTTATATACATCCATCATAATTTATTAGTTATTTAAGATTATGTTCGATGTACTTATATACACCACCAACATTTAAACACTTTCCAACTACGTAGCTGCACGAGTCATTCTTGAACACGTTATGGCTTTTTTCTTGTGTTATAAATGTATCCTCAGCCCGCAGCCTCACCAAGTTATTACCACGTGGGAGTGGGAGACCTCGCTTTTGAAACTGAATCGCACGGCAGAAAGCTTTTGACTTGCCAGAGACATCATTTACAGTTAGATTATCCATCAATACCTTCAATTTAAACTTGAAGACACGTGTCACCAAACCTGGGCGATAGTTGGTCCAAATACAAATTAAATGTATAAATTAGAAAGATATAGATTTAATTAGTATTTTTTTAAATATCACAGACCTATGTTTTGAATAATTACAACTTCACAATAAGAATGTGTCCTCCTTAATGTTAGATAATATGCCGAATTGTTCCCAATTTGTGGCTAATTTGGATTTGCGGTGAATATGTTGATGAGATATTTTGCAAAAATTGCTAAAAAAAGAAGAAAAGAGCTCTGAAAAGTAAATATTATTTCATTTAAATGGTACCTAATTTTTTTAAATACATTTTCGAGTACTAATTTCAGTTTAATACAGATATAATAATACTCGTAGTAAAATTCTAAAACAAATTCTAATTTAAATTTCTTCAACTTCAACTGGTACCGTAAATTTCCACCCAACAACACGCTTTGTTATTGAGTCATCAACAGGACGCACCCTTGTGTATAATAAAGAAGAAAATCATGGCAGATTATTTTTTAATTAGCTAAAGAGTTCTGTGCAATTATCAACCCTTGAGTGCGACGAACGGTCTACGCGTGATTGATTATCCACTTCAAATCGGAATCGATTGGTAATCTCCAGTTCCGCCCTTCTAAAGACAACCCCCTGTGTTTACGTGCTTCATGATTCATCGGACAATAAATGAACATTGTATGTACACAATATTGTATTCATATTACGAAGGAGCGGCATACTTTGTTACCAAGGTTGAGTTTTATTATAGATCTTATCTTGTTACAGGCGTTAAAATTTAACACCATATGTGAGAATATTCCGACAGCCCGGTAAAATAAAACTTAAATGAACACCGTCTGTGTCTGGCGGGTGTCTACTGTGTTGGAAAAGTTTTTATTTCATATAATTCCAAACACAGTAACGGATTATGATACTTCGAGGCTATAATAAAATTTGCAGGCCCTAAATTAAATAAAAAATGTTAAATTTATAAAAAATATTTCCTATGAAAAGATATACGTTAATGCGAGCATCCCGCCTGCCTTCAGATTTATACACATATTTTATTAAAATACGAAAAATGTCTTTAATATCGATATCGCCCTCATTCTCAGTCAAAATTGCAATGATATTTGTACAGAAAAATCTGAAGGCGTGCACAGATATTATTATATTGATGGGAAATTCATAATGTGTTTGATACAGTCACATTTGCAATACGTTAGTATTGGATGCGGAGGTGCATATAAAACTTCAATATCACAATAAGAAATCACTCAAAAAATGATAATAGAAATTATTCAAAAAAAAAAAAAAAAGACTATCCAAGTACACGACTCTTCACAGATTTTAAAGTACATACTAAAAATAGTAGACATATACAAAAAAAATTCAATAATTCAAATTTTCAAAATTAAAAATCAATTAAATTTTAGAAGCGTATTCCGATCTACAAGATATAGAGATCAAATTGATATTCCAAAACTAAAATATACCGCAACTCAAAATCAATATATTTATCAAGGTATCATTTTTTTTAACAATCTCCCCATCACAATTAGAAAAATTACGAACTATCATAAATTTGTATCTGAAGTAAAAATAATATGTACACAGACTAACTGAAATATACTCGTAAATTCTCGTATATACTCCTTCTCTTTACACGAGTCTTACTCTCATAGAGAAGAAACAAATGTTAAAAAATACATATCCACTGATTATTCAAAATTGTATTAAATTTTTATTAATAAAAAATATAAATATATATATATATTTTTTTTTTTTTGATATGAAGATTATCGACACCTGGTCCTGTCCTATAAATTTACGTTTTTGATTCAAGTCATATCCAACAGCAGTCTCCAGAAATATATATATATAAATAGCTTTAAAAAAATTTAAAATCTTAGATTTAGATATTTTTCGTTAATATTTTCCAATTCAAAAAGAAAATTTTGTTTTATTAATCAATTTTTCTCTTCAACAAGTCCATCTTATGTATATTGTTGGTGTTTGTAGCGTTAACTTTGTGGTTTGACATAATTAAAAATTGTATCTATATTTAACTCGTCGCTTAACGTCAACTGGTTTTGATACTAACTTATCTTCATCAGGACTGTAATTCACAGCGGTTTATAATAAATATAATATTAAGGAGAACACATTTTTTTGCTATGAAGTTGCATTGAACATAGTTCTATGGTATTTTATTACAAATTAAATTAATCAATTATAAAAATATACAGAAAAAATCTATCTATCGACAAAATATCGGAATATGAACCTAGACCGATCTGGGTAGCAACTAAATGTAATTGATTAATTTAATTTGTATTGTAAATATAATCAGTAATAATAAATAACTCACAGAGGTTTATTCAATGTTACATCTTACATACCTCACATATACAACTTTTTACCTGAACACTCGCACACCATGTAATTTACACTATTTAATTAAATTATATTATATGGTCCATATTATTGGTACGCCGCAATATAAATACTCGTATATCTACGCATGTAAACTGAACCATACTTAAGTACGGGTGTACTATATTGTAACAATATTAAATAAATAAATATATAAGTCCACTATTTTGTATTCCCTGACAGTTTTACTCATTTTATCTTCACATAACCTAAATTAAAATAAATCTGGCCATTTAACCCACGATAAGTACGAATATGTACGTAATCGATATAATAAACCGTAACCTCATCGTGATATTCCCGAATTAACTTCAATAAATTTGAAGAGTGATCGACTTAAGCTGATGTTTATGTCGATAACTAAATTTATATTAAATTTTGGTGATTTTAAATAAATCTATGATCTCTTCGCACGTAGGTTCTTGATAAAAAGTGTATTTTCATACCGCTGGAAAAGTGGTCACTCAGGCGTACGTATTTTCACTTCAGTTCAGTTCAATGCCGTCAAAAACGATGTTTATTTATAAATTCAATTATATAACACGAACACACCTATATAAAATCCCAATAGACAAGAATGTTTTTATATTGGCCTTCAAAAAATAAAATTATATATCTAAATATTATACATGCAATATACGATAGACTGAAGATTAATACCTAAATTAAAAGTGAACTAAAATATGATTAATATAATAATCTGATCTGTCCAGAATGTTCTGAACTTGGTCCGAACTGAAAACATGGTGTCGAAAATAATTAGATAGTTCTGATTTCTAATAATATAAGATATTCACTTTTGTAAATAAAATTGAAATTATTTCTACGTATGTGCTGATTTAGTGTTGATTATCTAATGATAGCTACTATTAAAGATTTAATAGTTCCGACATTCCGCAGTTAATTAATATGTCGATGTGGTATTATTGTATTTAATGCGGTTTTTTATTGTTATTTATTGATATAAGCTGTATTAAATATTTGTCTAGATTTAGAATAATAATAAATTTAATATACGATCGCTCAAATGTGTAAAAAAAATATCTGATCAGGTATTTTCGAATTCCATTTTCCATATTCTTATGGAAATCAGTTGTAGGAATATTTATAGGAATATGGCTCTATCAGAAGCCTCAACAATTGACGACAGTACATGAGAATATGTGACTAAATATGTACGAGATAAAAATCAACTATCAAGACGAAAGATTCCCTTCTATTCTGCCTTGTTTAGCTTTGCAAGGAAACAACGCGATGATAAATGAATAATTAAATGAACTAATAAAAAAATATTGCGTACACACGTTTTTAATATTCAAGACATTGTGTTTTGAATGAGTTTCTCTGGCAAATCCGTTTTTATTTGTAATGTGAATTCGTATATTAGATAAGTCCAATACATGAACGTTTTTCATCGCATCATGGTAAGAATATTCGTTCGAAAATTACTTGCTAAAGAAAGTGTGTACCTCTATAGACACTTTCGGCAATCGCCGATGACAAATAGGGGAGTTAGGAGAGTGACTGTAGACACTGGCCCAGTGCCACGTCACCCACCCTGGTACCGTCCACCCTCGCCTTCCACCCCTGCGCCGAATGATTCACCCCTCGCGGAGGGAGCAACCCTCAAAGAATAATCTAGAGGGAATGTCAAGGTCACATAATCACATTTATTTTCCATACAGCCGATTCGTTAAAAAAATTTTGAGTAGACGGAGAATTTTACGTACCCACAATTAATACTAAATAACAGAAAATTAAAAACACTAAATGTTTAAAGTTGCAAAATGCATATCGGATCATATAATCAATAACATGTAAATATGAATTAAATATATTAATTAGAAAGATATACATATAAAATCAATATTGTTGTTGCGCCACCGGGGCTCGAACCTGGATCTCTTTCCTAACCGGGGAAGGTACATTATTCAACTATGCTACAGCGACAATATTTTTAGCGACAAATTTTCGGACCTATATGTTACCTTTTTGATATAAATATATTTAATCGTTCCATTATTTGAAAGAACCATCTACCCTATTTTTACAAAATCTCAAATATCTTTGAGTAATCTGATAGACGCTAGAATTATCAATTCATTTATATTAAATTTGGGCACATTGATACAACTTTATTATTAAGAGAACACATTCCTATTGTGAAGTTGTAATTATTCAGAACAGACGGTCTGCGATATTTTAAATATGAATTAGATAATTAGAAAGATATACACATAAAATCAATTTTATCGAAAAATATTGTTGTTGCGCCACCGGGATTCGAACCTATTTGTACAATATTTTTCGATAAAATTGATTTTATATGTATATCTTTCTAATTAATACATTTAATTAATATTTAAAATATCACAGACCTATGTTCCGAATAATTACAACTTCACAATAAGAATGTGTTTCCTAATAACATGTAGGTACCAACTTCAATTTATTATAATATATTTCACCTATAGTGCTATGAAAGATTGCCTATCCATAGTCCAAAAGCCTACCGTGGTAGAAACAGTACATCACAGACTTTTTTATTAAAACCTAAAAACACGCCTTTTCACATAATCATATCCATAAGCTCACAAGATAATTTTAAATTTGTAATGCTATATGTGTCATTAGTTTTAAGCAGGTACTAAAGTTTAAATAAGTTATACCATATTTTATTATTATTATTATTATCGGAATTACATATCTTGTAAACTTTTACAAAATCTTATAGGTCTTTCTAAATATTTCTTCATTACTATCGATGTCAAAATGTATTTTTACCAAAGTATAAAATTATTATTACTTTGCTTACAAACATTAATTATTAACTTTACATTTATCTATTACGTAATTACAACATACTCAATTTTTTTTTTTAAATTAACACTAGACCCACAAAACGTCTTGATAGACGTTTGTCTGCAGATACATTTATATCCATTTTGTTACATTTAATAAAATCAAAAGAATAACAATTAATCGGTTAAAACAATTCATTTCATTCTTACAGGTACGACAGGTTATTATCGATAAGGCATTTTTTTATAATTTCTTCTAAATTCGTAGAAAGCGTGCTCTTTTGTAAAAACCCAGGTAGTTTATTTTTTATTGTAGGAAAAACTAATCCTATTGTCCTCGATCCATACTTATTATCTAAGCGTCTTTTATTTTTTCCGTGTGAAGCCACCCTATTTAGAGCATCATTGGTATAATTTTCTTTTATTAAAAGGAACAATAACAGCTCGTGTACATGAAGAACGTTTACGGAAGAATATAAGAATTTTAGAGTATGCCCCAATTTAAATTTATTTATTTATGTATATATATTGACATACATATTTTTGTTCTAACAGAGGTGAATACATAATAAATATAAGACATAATTATACTCATAGTTTATTGTGTGGAATGGAGTAGACTTCGCCTCTGATATATAAAGCGTTGTCCTGGCTACTTTGCTAGACTGAAGTCTGTGTTAAAGTAGCCAGTTTTTTTTTTCGCGCTGTTGTGGTGTTATTTCATCGACAGGAATAAAAAGAGAATTACAAATACTTCCAGGCTTACAAATTTTTTCATTATGGCTATTTGAAGATTCTGTTTAATTATTATAAAACGAGTATTGAAACTCACTGTACAAAATAATGCTTGCATATGAGAGATCTTTAACTGTGAATTTATTATAAGATACATTTTGATGACTAGAAATACAGCGGACTATTCTCTCAGAACAGGTCTTCCTAGTGAGGTAGGATATGTCGGAAAATTATTTGATAATGGATAATAATTACAAATAATTGTTTTAAACTGCTTAATTGGCGTCAAGTTGAGAAAAAAATCAAAATTATTAGTTAGGTAATAAGCGTATTAAGACATCAAACAAATTAATTGAAATTACTATAAGTAGTTATAATAAATATCGTCACCCTTTTCAAGAATATTTCTCAATTAATTTCTCATGTTTAAATTTTAGTTCACAGATCCACTTTTCATGACAATATATTATTACTTCTTCAATATTTGCACAATTACTTTGTGGCCTCATTTTATATTAATAATTATACAAAATACTTCGTTTAAACCACTATTTATTAATTATTATATTATTATTGTAGAATAATTTATAAATAGTGGTTTAAACAAAGTATTTTGTATAATTATGAATACATTATTTTTCGTAGAATTGATTCATTTTTCGGACACGTTTATGTAACATTTCCGCGAGCCGCGTTACCGTCCGCTGGTAGCTAAGTAGATACTTATTATTGTTTTACTTCAATAAAAATATTTTATTTTATATAAGGTTTGGTAGCGAGTACAGAATGCGGGGTAGATATTTGAAAATCGTTAATTTTCGATTAATTTGTATATTATATATTGATTCCTGGTGAATCGCAATTAATGTTGTTTTTCGGCAAAACCAAACACGAAACAGGTCACATCTCTAGACAGCTAATAATAACCACGTCACATATTTTTCCTTCGCTGGTTTGTGTCGCCAGAACATAATTATTGATTTTAAATTAATCTAAAATTATCATCAAGAGTGTGGAATATTTCACGGTACAAGTATTAAAATTGTACAATCAATAACATTATTTGACAAACAACAATGTGTAGATTAGATTATCATATCATTTATTAATTTAATTTAATATGATCAAATAAATAACAGACGTTTGCGAAATTTTACGCTTAATGATTTTTAAATAAAATATACATGATAGATAGAGTGAAAATATTCTTGCTACTTATTTAAAATAATCATATTTTAATCACGCAAGCGTTTTGGCTATCCTGTCACATTTGATCTTATCACCAAGAACAGGCTCGCTGCCGAATTAAACTCCATATTTAGTAAAGGTTCAACGCATCACTATGTACAATTAAATTAATGTATGCCTTGGATTAGCTGTACAAGCAGTGGCGTAACTTGTGGCTCTCACGTTGGACTGGGGCCCAATGGTTCGAGCTCTACAATACTTTTTGGTATCTATCGTATGTGAGTATGGATACCTTCACCACCACTAATTTGGATAAATAATTTATACGTAATTATAAAATCTTATTAATATTTCTTAAATATTAATTAGAAAATATACATATAAAATCAATTCTTTCGAAAAATATTGTTCTTGACATCGGGATTCGAACCTGGATCTCTTCCTATCCGGCGAAAATGCATTAACCGATTATGCTACACCAACACAGCGCAATGACGACAATTTTTCGAATCACGGTAGCAACAACTATATTTTTCGATTAAATTGATTTTATACGTATTATCTTTCTAATTAATACATTTAATTAGTATTTAAAATATCACAGACCGTCTGTTCTGAATAATTACAACTTCACAATAAGAATGTGTTCTCCTTAACCGTTTGAATGCTACGCATCGCAAAAGCGCTGCGATCGTTTGTATCGAAAATTGCTTGGCACTAAAACGGTTTTAATAATATTTCTTACATTATCAGGTTTTCTCAGTTCGCTTTAAGATGTCAAGATGCGGGTACTTCCGAAAATCTGCCGTATGACCGCCCGATTATTTTATTAAACTGTTAATTAACTCAATTATATTTTTTGTAACATTTCACTGTTATATTATTTTTATTATATTGGGTTAATGTAAGTATTAATCTAACCAGTGATTCGTCGAGCAACGCCAATCACGAGAGGTGAAAAAATTCTTCAGTATTAATATTAATCTTTATTTTTTATTTATTATCTTTGTTTTATTAATCACTGAATTGAGTTTAAACACATCTACCGGTTTCCAACTAAATTTAACTACGAGTCCCATTCTAAAATTTTTTCCTAAAAATTATTCGACTAAATTTGTATTAAGCAACAATTTGAGTTAGGTACTAAATTTATTTTTTAAATAATTGTTTTTTTTTTTTTTTAATATTTTTTAAAAATAGATTCTGGTGAAGAAACAATGATATATGTTTTTAGTTAGTTATGACATACTGAAGAAGAAAATTGTATTTTTCGAAACCGGTAGATGTATTTAAACTCAATTCAGTGGTCAATAAAACAAAGATAATAAATAAAAAATATGAATTTTAACCACAAAGTTAATATTGCTAATTTTAAAAGTATTAATATTAATCAATTATAATTAATATGTAATAAGTTAGTATCACAATTTTAGAATACAGATATACATATATATGGTTTTGTATTTGGTACTGCCGTTGTACACGTTTGATACAACCAAAAGATACCGTTAAATGTATAAGAATTAGCGGAGCTGAATCGTCCACTTAGTCTTAATACCGAAAAACTCTTCAGCGTAGCTTTTCTAAAAGAAATACGGAGGCCATGGCTCGGACATGTGTTACGCATGAAAGATTTTAGTGTAGTACCGAAAGCCATTATGCGATGCCAAGAGGTCTTAATGCGGCCAATGCTTTAACCCTTCCCTAGCCATGGGTCTAACGAGCCAATTAAATCGTATTTCTATAAATATACACAATGTAAAACTTATATTTTACCTTGTGCTAAAAAAATCATTTTCACTTAGAAATGAGTAGTGGAAAAGTATTATGTAAAGCGAACCATAATAAAAATAATAATTTTTTAATTCAATACTATATATAATTGATGCGTTGCATGCTATCTGCGTTAAGAATAACACTTAAACTACGTTAAAAAGATCACACATTAATTTAAATGATGATAGATAAAGATTAAGATGATGTTAGATGGGTCTTTTGACGAATGCGTTACAAAAATAACGTTTGAGAATAAAATTAAAGTATTTAATTATTATATTATTATATTTGTAGTAACTATGGTATATATTTTAAAGTCATTTAAGTTTGTAAAAGCATTTTATTCCCACTTAAAGTGTTAAAAAAACTCTAATTTCTTGCAGTAACACGAGTTGACAGCATAGCGGCGTAGGGTATTTTTAGCATGGTATGGTAAAGGTTAAGGATGACTATAAGAGAGACATGAAGGTATACCACATTGACGTAAACCAATGTGAAGAAGATTCAGCCTGAGACGGGTCAGAGATCAATATGACGGCAGACACTAGAGTTAATCCACAATAAAGAATTATTAAGAACACAGTTCTGTGATATTTTAATACAATTTAAATGTATCAATAAGAAAGATATACAGATGAAATCAGTTTATCGAAGAAAAAAAAATTTTTTTGCCATCCGGACTCGAACCAGGAACCTTTCCTATCCGGCGAAGTGCGCTGACCTATTACACCACGTCAACGTTCTAAGTTAACGACAAATGTCTAAACTTATATGTTGTACTTTCAAATTGATATACATATATTGAATAATAGATTGAGCCTTCTTCCTGAATGGCACTATCAGTCTATCTTTTCCTCTTGTATGATGCTCGTGCTCATGTTAATTTAGATACATTTTTCTTATAAATTCTGGCGATATTTTCTTAGTGAGGATTTTAAAAATAAATATCATAATATTAAAATATATTTTCTGCTTAAAGGTAATATTTAAATCTTTCAGTATTATTCTCAAAGCTTTATTTCGCAGTACTTTACTTTGAAATACAAATTAAATGTATTAATTACAAATATATACATATAAAATCAATTTTATCGAAAAATATTGTCGTTACTACCGTGATTCGAACCTGGATCTCTTTCAATCCGGGGAACTTGCATTAACCGATTATGCTATAGCACCACAGTGCATTGACGACAAATTAGATTGGAAGAAATCCAGGTTCTAATCTCGGTAGCAACAATTTATTTTTTTTCGATTATTTTGATTTTACTGTGTAGTTTTCTGGGCTAATCTACCGTGTATATCTGACCTTTCTGGCCGACGTTTCGGATCCTATAGCACAGAAGATTCTGAACGGCACATTTTTAACATGAACATTTTTTAAAATTAGTATTAAAAATATCACAGACCGTCTGTTCTGAATAATTACAACTTCACAGTAAGAATGTGTTCTCCTTAATACTTTACATTGCTTTATTAGAACGTAGACCGAGGTAAAGGACATCATTCACACTGCTAAAATGGTAATGGGTGGGTCAAATTTCAAGACGCAAAGATAATTAATGGGCAAAGAATATTCAAACGACCTAGAGGATGCCCAAAGTTCTGATGGATAGATAAAATTATCGGAGCAGTAGGAGAGACGTTGTAAAAATTAGCTCAACAGCGTCACAGAAAGGCATTCGTCCAGCAGTGGATCGATAATGCCGGATGGAATAAAAGAAGGAAACGTATTTTATTACGTGCGGGACGTGAGATAAAGCCCAAACGCATAAACGTACGCATGTACAACGTTCTTTAAGTTTATTTTCAGTTTTTTATCGATCATGTACGTAATATACATTCACGTATTATACTGATATCACATTTTTATAACATCTCCTCTTCCATTTTATTGAAAAAAAACTCTATTTTAACATGTCTCAGACACACGTATTATTACAATAGAATTTTCCCCTCTGTGTATTTCTTCTTCGTTGGTGTCTACAAAGATGCTAAATAACCGTAACAACGTTCTTATCTATTACAGTTCACCCGCGAACCTTTTATAGTGTTCCGAAATTTTCTAACTCTTCTTCAAACGCATTATTTCTATTTTTTAATCGTTCTGTTTTTTAATGTTCTGGGGGAGTCTACGATAAAACATACCTAGTCTATGTTAAAAGAAAAACACATTTTTATTACCTTTTTTTTAAATTGACAATTATTTCATAAATATCAGATATCTTATAGAGATGAAGCTATTTTTATTATATTTAATGGAAAATATATAGAAATATGGGGTAATTTTACAGGGCTTAGACCTGTCTTCGGCTGGCTTAAGTGATCACTTTATATATTATATATCGTTCACCAAATATTCATATTTCTACATATTTTCCATTAAATATAATAAAAATAGCTTTGTCTCTATGAGATATCTGATATTTATTTAATAACAGTGCCTTTGTAGGTAAAAATCCAGTAATTGTGTGTTCTTGGACATATTCAAATATTGCTAAGACAATTATTTCATTTGATAATTCACAGGTGTAAAAATCAGTACTATAGTCTTATGCGACAATTTGGCAAGGCAGCCAACTGGGGGGCAAAACTAAGATGGTAGAGCGCTCGCTCAGCGTGTGAGAGATACTGGGATCGATACCCAGTACCTACAAAATAAAACACAAGGTATAAGTGACTTATTATTAATTATGTATGCATGTGTTATTGATATTATATTACATGTATTAAAAAAATATGTAAACGATTTATGAAGGTGTCTTATTTGTTAACATTATAGTGATTGTTCACATATTATATGTATATATCACATTTTATATTAAAAAAAAATTATTCATGAAATATCAAACTTCTACGCCATTTAAAAATAATAGGACCCATCTGATAGAGTAACGCGCGATAATAATTTCAAAACATGTTAATTTACTTCTGTGCGACATACGATAGATGAAATGTATTGACTAAAAAGCTTTTTTTCTTATTTTTAATTTATATTTGACGTAAAATGTCTACCTCAGCACGTGCGAAACTCAGTGAGACAGATATGCACATACAACATTTCAAATAAATGAATGGGGGAGGTTTTCTTTCGCTTCTAAGTGATAACAGGAAAACTCATTATGAAATTATCATTATCAACTTAAAAATATTCTCAAATAGTTTGCCTAGAAGAAAATTAAAGTATATAAATATCTACCTAGAGTGTACACGATACATTTCCCATCGATGACTTTTTTATTCGTATTTTGAAATACGTTTTTTAAATTCTAGGAAATACAACTGACTGACTGGCCTGTGCAGTTAAACCTATTTTTATCTTAAAAAATATTTTGTATGATTTTTGGCGTAGTTTTACACTTATAGAGGTAAAAATCAATAGATATTAGATTAAGATATGTACGAAAGTGAATTATAACTCGATTTTGACGTTAATATGACGCGGTTTTCGAATGTGTTCGGCATTCAAAAAAATGTCGACAACCTGAAACACAAACATGACCATCCACAATCGCCAGTCGCCAACTCCACCTACCTAACGAGAATTCCCACAGCCATCGACAGCATCTGGCCGTAGCGTCTATAGTGAACTTGCCTCTATCAAATAATACAGGTACAAATGTACAAATCTCCGATCACGCCGGGTTTACTACTACTACCGCACGCATATCAACTGAGCATGCCTGCCCTGGACCAATCACAGGCCAGAATTCTCTTTATGCCCATATATGGTAATGCTACCGGCTCGATAGCGGTGGGGGGAACCGGGCGAACCTATTATTCAAATCTGAGGGGTTTTTCGTCGAACATATGATTCTAAAATGGATGAAACAATGACGATCGACGCATTTTTTTGTCGTTACTACTCGTCAAATGCAATTTCAGACCTCGTTTAGGCAAATTTACCAGAATTGTTCCTGTAAATTGGAAAATTTAGTCGCAATTTGCTAGCGGCTTCCCCCGGCGAGTCCAACAAGCGTAGGACACGTTTGATTCAACCGGCCTTTCCCACTTGCGACAGTATTCGCGCGTGGTCCGCTTGTGTTTTTAGGAGACTTCGGTAAGTACATTAATATGTTATTTGACAATTTACTGTTGTAACCCCCAATAATGGTGCTTTTGATTAGAATATGAATCTATCCCCCGAGCGAAAGTGTTTTATAAGTATTTATTTACGAAGTGTGCGGTTTGGCAGGAAGCCAAGGGGTGCGAAGTGTCGGCAAGTGGTTGTGCCGGCATTCCCTGGTGGTCTCGGCAGTAGACTGATTTATTTTCGCTGGCCGTCTGCCAGCTGCCGTAATGAGCTTTCGTCTCGGCTCCTTGCACATTTTGTTACGTTTAGATAATATGACCGCCCCACCGCTGTTAGCCTCGCGGAGATGTTTCCTTATTTGTATGTAATGGTTGCCGGCTAGCGGAATATGTATCGCAATTCCATTGACCGGGTTTTTATCCGGCACAAGTAATGGCCGATACGGTCCGCCGATCTCTCGAATGTCCGCTCCGCGGCCGCTTGTCATTACGCTCTTTTTATGAATCATATATGAAATTGTATTATCTCGCGCAGTTATCAGTAAGTAAAAGCGTCGTGCCGTATCTCTAACCATATCGTACGTGAAAGAAAGAGAGAGCAGACATTGTAGTATGCCGCTCCCTGTCTGGCCCAGCCGTGGTGCATTACAATACCATATATGGTAAAGTCGCTCGCCATTGGTCCGGAGAGTCGGGAGGGGGTCGAGATAAGCGCGCCTTTATATTGTCCTAACTAGGCATTTTGCATCATTCGTTGACTAGTGCTTGTGTAGTGAGCTTGTACGGCATCCTGAGGGCTGTGCGATCCGACTGTTTCTAATTTATTGTTACCTGTAATTAATCAAATGTAAGTTCGATTTGTTTAAAAATATCAGTTTTTACTCTCGACTTATTGATAGCGTTCAAAATATCGCTTTGTGTGAAGTGTTATCGTTCCTATGTGAAACAAGTGTCCGTACCCCAGGTGGTCGCCCAGTTCGTATCATGTGTCATCTCCCGGTTCTCGGGAGCTGCAGCGACCAAAATTGTGCAAGTTGGATTACCGAAATTTAAAAAAATAATACAACCTAGACTTGTTATGACGTCCGTTAATGGCTGAATAAAAGCCGGTACCCGGGCGGGCGTCTGGGCGTGGTATCGGACGGCGCGTGGCTGTTATGTTTGAATTTGATAACTGACTAGACAGTTTATATTTTCGGTTGTGATTAGATTGCTCCTGGTTTATTGTCAAAATATCAGATAGTAAAAAAAAACTAGAAAAAAAAAACAAGTTACTAATTCTGTTTTAAATACACGTACTGACTTTTTTTGTTTTTCATAATTTGGCCGTAGAAAAATCGCGAAATATCCATCTCCTTGTATAGTCACGTGTAGGTAGCGGCTTTCGCGGAATTCGCTGCTAGTGATCAATTAAATTTATATTTTTTCTTCACCCGTAAAGCTTTGTCGAACAAGTAAAAGTTAAGCTTAGTGGTAGATAGCATTCGCAGTGTGTATATAGCATTATAAGTGCACTGTAATGTCTTATAAAACAGACAGTTTATTAGTTTTAAATCTTTTGACACTTTTTAATTTATTAAAAAGTAATTAAGTAGCTGATAGTCCTATTTTTTTTTAAATTTATACGAACTCTATAAAAAATAATTGGACTGCACATTCCACAAAGTCATCACTAATCAGCTTCATCAGTGAGTTACATTGCTAGGGGTCAATGCTCCGAGCTCCCACTTTCCAGAGTTCTAGTATTGATGTTGAATGCCAGCAGTTGTTTATAATTTTATTCTTTTTTCCAGACTAACTCAAAATGTGTGACGAAGAAGTTGCCGCCCTGGTCGTGGACAATGGTTCCGGTATGTGCAAGGCTGGGTTCGCCGGAGACGACGCTCCCCGCGCCGTGTTCCCCTCCATCGTCGGCAGGCCCCGTCACCAGGGTGTCATGGTCGGCATGGGACAGAAGGACTCCTACGTGGGAGACGAGGCTCAGAGCAAGAGGGGTATTCTCACCCTGAAGTACCCCATCGAGCACGGTATCGTCACCAACTGGGACGATATGGAGAAGATCTGGCATCACACTTTCTACAATGAACTGAGAGTGGCGCCAGAGGAGCACCCCGTCCTCCTGACGGAAGCTCCCCTCAACCCCAAGGCCAACAGGGAAAAGATGACCCAGATCATGTTTGAGACCTTCAACACCCCCGCCATGTACGTCGCCATCCAGGCTGTCCTCTCACTGTACGCTTCCGGTCGTACCACCGGTATCGTGCTGGACTCCGGGGACGGCGTCTCCCACACCGTACCCATCTACGAAGGTTATGCCCTTCCCCATGCCATCCTCCGTCTGGACTTGGCTGGCCGAGACCTCACAGACTACCTCATGAAGATCCTCACCGAGAGAGGATATTCCTTCACCACCACCGCCGAGAGAGAAATTGTCCGTGACATCAAGGAGAAGCTCTGCTACGTCGCTCTGGACTTCGAACAGGAGATGGCCACCGCCGCCTCCTCCTCATCCCTGGAGAAGAGCTACGAGCTTCCCGACGGTCAGGTGATCACCATCGGAAACGAGAGATTCCGTTGCCCAGAAGCTCTGTTCCAGCCCTCATTCCTGGGGATGGAAGCGTGCGGCATCCACGAGACAACGTACAACTCCATCATGAAGTGCGACGTGGACATCCGTAAGGACCTGTACGCCAACACCGTACTGTCCGGAGGCACCACCATGTACCCGGGTATCGCCGACCGCATGCAGAAGGAGATCACCGCGCTGGCGCCGTCCACCATGAAGATTAAGATCATCGCCCCGCCCGAGAGGAAGTACTCCGTCTGGATCGGAGGCTCCATCCTGGCGTCCCTGTCCACCTTCCAGCAGATGTGGATCTCGAAGCAGGAGTACGACGAGTCCGGCCCCTCCATCGTGCACAGGAAGTGCTTCTAAGCGTGACCCCCGCATGATTGGCGCCCTCGAGCGGCGGCGCTATGTTAGCGGCCGCCTCCCGCCCGCGCCGGATCGCCTCGCGTTATTTATCAGCCAGCTCAAACCAAGCTTACTCTTCGTCATTTCTTCATTGTAATTGTAAGATATTATTAAACACATTTTATTACAAAATGTTGACTTTTGTATTGGAGCGAGAGAATATAGAAGACCCGCGACCGCGGCCGGGAGCGATGGCCCGAGCGCAAGGCTGCCGTGATGAGTAGTTATTTATTTTTGTAATTTAATTTAATTCTCGAGTATTAAATTGGCTCCCCGGAGCGTCATGGAAGTGTTTGCACTTACGCCAAAGCTTTTTTTTTATATTTTTCGTACTAGCTGAACAAGACTTACTACTTCTAGGTCATTTATATTTTCCAAATAAAAAAAATAAAACATAAAAATTGTAAAATAAACAGTTTTTTTCTCACGACCTCGATCCACTCCCACCTCTGACCTCTATTCTCTTATTTGTGTACTTCTTATTCCACTCTGAAATATCACCTTCTGTAGCAAAGTGATGGTAATAACAATATAGATCGATAGCATATGAGGTGACGAAGGGTTAAATGGTGGATCGGGTAGTCCCGTGAGTTGAAGGGAACAAAGATAACATCCCTGAACAAAAGCTGCTAATTAATTATTCAGTATTATAATCTTTGTAGATATTGACCATTTCAAACATTGCATTAAATTCTAGCCAACACCTTGGGCCGTGACACACTGGACCACTATTTGCCACGCATGACGGTCACTACCGTCTTTGGTGTGCGAAGTTTTCTATATTAGGTCAACCGGTGGCCCGCCTTGTGGTCGCGGTACTCGAAACCCATGCGACGTATAAAGGAATATTTTTCCGTAGGCCTCTTCGTCCTTTTAAAACGTCGATAAGTTTTAATACCTGGTTCTACGTCTCCTGAAAACAGACGTAAGTTGAGTGCCTATGATATCGGAAAAAATTCTAAATAGTTTTTTAATGTAATACAAAAATAAAAAAGCGAAAGTCAAACGAAAATATTAATACTGGATGATCTCAACGAGGTAAGAAAATAAATGCAAAATTCTGAATTTGGTTCGCAAGAGTAGAATGGGCTTTAAAGAAAGACTAATAATATTTTCTGAATAAACAGTACTTTAAGAATATTCATCTATCGTAAAGTAAGGCGGTATACACGACAGATTTAAGACGAAAAATTTTCTAAGAGTGCTTGTCAATTCTCAACTGTAAAAATGTGTGGAAGGAGTGCATCCTAAATACATTCAAAATTAACGCAGTAAATTGCTATTGCAGCTTGGCATTCAATGTAAGATTAGTAAGTGATGCAGAACAGCATTCTGGTACCGGCAGTGACTGCTTAGAAGCCTGGGGCTGGCAAAAACGAATTTGAGTGCAGAGAAAATGAGGTCGTTGAGGAGTAGTACATGCGGCAAATCTATTCACGATAGAGTGAATGCAAAGACGATTGTGACTTCGCTCGTCTGATTTGGTCGTAAAAAAAATACAGATAGAGCGTGAGGAAGATAAAAAAAAGAGTTGCATGTCAGGATAGATGAGCGCACCGTCCTATCTGCCTACTCCCGCGTAAAACAACGTCGTGGAGTAAGTTAAACTAAAGTACTGAAATATATCGACATCGCGTGTTATCAAGGCGTTAATGTATTAATTGTTTTTATTAGCTGTCTGTAGAATGTGTTTGGTTAAAGAAAATAAATTTCTGAAATAACTTCATCAAAATGTGCCATAAAGGCTAATGCTCACGTGCACGGGGCGGTATCGCGCGGACACATCGTTAAACGCAACTTGGACCGATGATTTCTGACGTAATTCTAATACATATACCTATAAAGTATCAGTGTCCCGCACATAATAGAGATATTGATGGATATTATACATACATTTCATTAAAGTGTCAATTTCCTTTGAAATGTGGATACGTGACTTTTTTTTATTCTGAAACAATTTTTAATAACGTGAATATTGAAATTGGAACAGTGATTTTTCTGACACGAATATTGCGTAAGTGAGTAGGTGATTATTATTTAATACCTACGTCGTTTAAGCTTCTTTCTCTATCAATAAAAATATTCCGAACGATCTGACGGTTGTTTTGAATATTTCAAGATGTAGGTTTTTGAAAAGTATTTGTGCTATTTAATTAACATGAAAGATATGATCAGAATCAATGAAAGGTATGATTTTTGTCGTTTGCAATATTCATTATAAATTTTAATACTACATGTACTTAATATGAGCTTATTGGATTGACATCTTAACAGCTTAATTTTCTTAATCTTAACAGCTTAATATTGTAATCTTAACAGCTTAATTTTCAATAACAAGAAACGAGCTGTGAGAGCGCCATCTGATATATGCATGTGCATGAATGAGACATGTCTCAAAAATCGCGTAGAGTTAAGCGCGAAGCGAGTTGTCATTCGTTGTTTATTGTATTTTGTCCGCAGAGTAGAATGACCAACCGATACATATCTCTTAATCTTTTAACCTTTACCGCCAAACCTCCGGGACGAGAGATGTCTCATCCGATTATAGTATTCATGCACCATACCATAATGCGTCTCATCCGAGTATAGTATTCATGCACCATACCATAATGCGATTCGCACCGGTTGTTAAATTTAGAAACCTCTTGCCGAACCATTGGTGATTACATAATAAGCGAGTGACGTATAACCGTCTTCGAATTCAGTACAACAATTCATACAGAATACTGTTTGGATTGGCGCGTTATGTAGCACATCTACAATGTTTACCAAAGGCCGTATACATAGATTCGTTCCGCTTCTAAGACATCGAGTTGCTGGCATAAAGCTGCGACTGGAGCTTAACACCAACTCTGGTGCAAGCGGCGCTCTCATGAAAGCTGGTTCCCTGACCAGAGAATGGCAGCGCCTACAAAATAGCTACATATACGACAATGGCCGTGACTGAAGTGGTTATATTTGTAATATTTATATTTTGTGTGTATATATGTGTGAACTTTTTACTTTTTAAAATTGTTTTATTAATATTTTCCTTGGTTTTCTTTTTCATAGCATTATATTTATTTCATAACCTTTAATGTATAACATAATTATTATCTTTATGGCGAATCGATTTAAAAAAAAAACCTGATCACGCTGGAATAAACACATTATTATTATAAAATCAAATGTCGGATATGTTTTATAATATTGCGAGTTTGCCATCTATTAATCTTAGCTTCAAATAATCCGTGATATTTAAGATCTTCTGAATTCTGAAAAAGTTAAAATTTGTGATGTTTCTTTGAAATTCATCTTAAGGCCTTCATAACCGGATAAATTGTATATTTAACATGATCGGGAATAATAACTAGAAATATTGGGGTGAAGGGGTAAACGAAAAGTTGCCAAAATTATAATAGTTTTAGCCATCATGATTAAAAGAAAAAACAATTATACTTAATTAATCTACGTAATTATATAATTAATCGATGAACTGTACAAATCGTGAATACGTGATAAACCACCAAAAATACATGTTTTAATTAAGCATTTAATTTATAAAAGTGTGATGAGATAATAAAATAAAGAGGATAAAATGAAACAATAAGCCCGAAGGTTAACAGACTGGTTGGTTTTAGCGTGGTCGCAGTGGAGTATAAAACTTGTGCGGTGCGGCCGATCGCGCAGCTACAGTGTGCACCGCATACACACGCAATGATTTGTATGCATAAGTGTGCTTGTAGCTTTACAGATCATCGAGCACACTATGGGTGTATGAATCTAAATTGTGTCAACCATCTTTGTGCAATAAGTTGTTCATGTACATTTACAAATTGACATAATATTGGTGAAATTTAATTTTTCTATTATTATTAATTATGACATAATATTTAATTTTTCTAGTAAGCAATTGTTCGTTTTATCAAATAGATAAAAATATTGTAATTTCAAGAGCTTATCTTGTCATGTGTCATTTCTTTGCCGTCACACCTGTGGCGCCGTATACATGTCACGTGTTCACTTTGTGTACGCTGTCAGATTTGATTTCGATATTTTCACGCCATGTCATCCGAAATATTTTTATAATAGAATACCAAAATTTTTTTTTTTCAAAATATTAAAAGTATGCTTCTTCGATGTTTACAGAATTTTTAAATTAAAAAAAAAAGTACATATGGAAAATAAATAAATTTGTTATTACTTTAAATATTAGGACTTCCTGGAAGTTGAGCCAAATAATCCGGTTTCACTCACATACCTATGTATCAAATATACATAATTTTCACAAAAGTTCAAATAAATCATTATATGATGACATTGATAGAAAATTAATATTTTTATATCTTTAATATATTTTACAATTATGCTTTCATCCTATGAGAAGTCTCAATAATCGTCGAGCTTGTATGAGAAGATGTATGAATGTGGACGAGGCGAGAATTGTGTAGCAGGACAGAAGAGTGTTCCGCTCTATCCTCTGTGCCTACCCCTGCGGAAAACGGCGTGATGGTAAGTAACTAACTTAGCCAAAATTCTTGACAGATTCGAAGTCTGTATTGTATAATTTTGTTGCTATTAGGCTATTATTATACACATGTGCAGGATACATAGAAAATCACTTTTTTAAAAAAGGAGGCGCATGTCAAACATACATTTCTAGGTGAAATACAATTACGCTTCTCATTTATTTATTAATTAGACAAAAAGCTGTTTAATTTTTCAATTTACTAGAACCTGAGATACAGCGCTGGAGATGATAATGCATCATGTGCTCCAGTTGCTACCACCTTCGTACAAGGACAGTGGCAGATGCAATAAGTTCCGTGATACATTTTCATCTTTGTGAACAAATTTTTTGTAAGAATTTTATCTAGTTGCTGGCAAAGATGTTTTATTTCAAAAATTGTATGTATAAAAACTTGTATTTTGGATACAGTAACGCAAACTGGAGCTGCGCCACAAAGTAGAACGACTTATTCATGAAAAATATATTATTTTGTCAATTATCAGTATAGTAGTTATTTTACTGTATATTCTCTACTAGATAGATTAATTTGAATTAAGTTATTGTTATGCAATATTATAATTACTTAGGTTAATTTGGTATTTTATCCACACATAATTATTGTTAGAAAATTCAACATTCGCTAGTGTCCGTGAGGAGATGCAAGAGTGGTATGTCAATACATAAGAGTTGCATTTCTATTATCATCTATTGCATCTCTGCCTTGTTTCATGGAGAAACGGCGTGATGGTCAATTATTTTGTTCATTAGTTTGAACATTTTTTGCGAACTACACATACACAAAAAAGTCTCAAATAACCCACGAAAGGAAGTATGTAGCTTTTCTTCTATTAGATTCCATTTGAATGCTCCTTTGCTTGATCTGCTTACTTTTTCCTTTTTTAATGTCCAATTTTTAAAAACATCTTCAAAATATTCTTCCTTTAGCTCTCAATTTTCTTGAACCAGCCTCATATCTTTCACTGACACTGGCATTAGTTACACCTTTGCTAATTTGACATTTCATCTTTGAAAAGATTTATACCATTCATCCCAGGGACAATTGTTTTTAAAGAGATTCTTTTGTGAGTTCTTTAGTAGAAAATTTGAATGCTACTAAGAACATCCTCTTTTTTATGAGAAAATTATTTTTTTTGCCAAAGCTCCCAATCTACTATCATGTCCTCTTCGATTTCAGAAAGAATTGAATCCTGATCATTTTTGTTCTTCTGGATTTTTTACCCTTACAGTACAATAATCCTCCTTGGAAAACTAAATTTCGCAGCAATTTCACAGAATTAACTCACCCCTTCTTGTAGATATTTCGATTCCAATTATACACGGCTTTTACTAATAATGTGTATGCAAATTACTAAATATCACATAAATATGCTGTACAACTAAAAAGAATTACATAGGACAATGTTGTTTGTCACGAAATTGAAATGAGCAGCTGATGGTGAACTCAGTGATGTCGAAGTTTGTGCTGTTTTAGGCAGCTATACATAATACTGAAAAATTAAGGTAACTAACATCTTTACTTGTTAGCGACAATGAAAGAAGAAAATAATTATTTTTGAATTTTTAATACATTGAGTTTTAGAGTCAAGACGAGTTGAACGTTTATCTAATCCACATAGGACCACAAACTTTGACATTATCGGTGACGAAACTCGCAGTCTATCGGATGAATGTGCGATCGATGCAAGTGGCACATGCGTATTGTTATGTAGCGCTGTACCTTGGGTGTAGAGTGTACCTACTGTGGAGCGCAATTGGTAAGAGATGTGATGTCACTTCCATAACAAGATTTTCAAGAGGAGAAAATTGAAAATTTCTTGGGTTGACAAAGTGTAAAACGAAGACGTCTTGAAGCGTATGATCACTGATCTTAATCAAGAAGAAAAAACCTGACTATTTTGGGTGCATTATGAGAAGTGAGAAATATGAAGGAATACATTATAATAATACTTATTACAGGGAAGACTCAAGAGATATGCAAGAGACGATTCAAGAAGGTAGAAGACATTACTGCTATTTGGAAGCATCTGCCTCCAAACAGCAGTAATGATTTTCAGCCCTCAGACGGGACCGGGAATGTTTGAAGAAAATTTCAAAAACCATTTTTATTCAAAATAGAGACTAAATTTTTACTATTTTCAAACTAAGCTAAACGCTTGTACTGTGAAAATAGGACTAACTTGCTGGTCTCCTGTGATCTACTACTAGGCCACTAGACCAACAAGCTACCCTATGTTTTGCATTGAAATGTCAACAAAAAATTTGTTCTTGCGGTATGCTGATATCTAATGAAGATTATATATAATCCCACAATGGTGTATAACAGTGTGTGGAGAATAGCAAAAGAAAAAAGTACTACATATTGTTTTTAAGGAGAACACAATATTATGTATTATGAAGTTGCAGTATTTCAGAACATAATTGTGATATTTTTAATGCAAATTAAATGTATCAGTTAGAAAGATATAGGTAAAATCAAATTACTGAAAAAGTATATTATTGCCACCGGGATTCAAACCAGGAACTTTTTCTATCAGGGGACATGCTCTGACCATTACACCATATCAACATAGTGAGTTAATGACAAATTTTCAAATTTTTGTTAATATTGTGGTTGGTTCCGCATTCCCAAACAACTACTGACACCTTCAATGTCCAAACAGAAGTTATGAATTTAGTAATAATTCTAGCAGCTAACTCTTGATGTACCTCCTTGTAAGTCTATTGAAGCCATATATTATTTACTAATAGCTAACTAAAAACAATACGGAAAAAAAATTAACACTCACTCCAAATAAAAATCAAAAGTTAAATTAAAAATAAAATTTCTATAAAAGAGATACATATATTGCAAATAGATTAAAATAATTTTCTAAAATATGAAAAAAAAAAAAAAGATAAAAACAAAAAATTATGCAGAACCAAGTCAGTCGCCTCAGGAACTATGGTGACAAAACAAAATGATGGGACTGTCGATCTCAAAAGTTTCACTATTGACTAAGCCAACTAATAAGAAATTAAACTGCTGATCTGGGTGTGGATTTGAAGATGATTAAATATAATTTGAATATTGTTTCAATTGGTAGCATGTCCTATGCTCTAGTTGAGACTGTGTTTCGTACACTTTTTAATTTCTTACTAGCGCGTCTAATAAAACCTGACATCCAAATTTTATTTGTTTAATTTCTAAACAAAGCTGTCACCCTTCAAAATATTTAGAAATGCGTACTTTTAGCTCTCCTTATTCCGCCTGGCGCCTTACCCCCTCCGACTGACTTAATTCACAATCAATCATCAAGGCTGTTGTTTTACACTTTTCAAGCCATAGATAAAATTTTTAAGCTCCTCGTCTTTTCTATATTTCTCTTATCGTTAAACTAAATAGACAACTGATTTAATTTCAATAACTAATAAACGCTAAATCAAATGTCTATATTAAAAAGGGTGTCAGAGTATACTGAGCCACTAGGCCGCAAATAAAAATAAATTGAGGTAAAACGCAAATAAAACACAAATCAAAAAATTAAAAATTATATATTTAAAATATAATTTTTTTACATGACAAATTTTTCAAATTTTGACTATATTTAAGACACTTACATAAGTACCATGTATAACAAATCTAGCTGCTGTTAATAATATTTTTTAACAGTAAGTGGTAACTTCAAAGTCATCTTTAAATCAAGACATATAGTTATTTTAAAAATCCTATAAATATATAATTCAGTTTATTGATATACAAATGTCCGCTGAAGGTATAATTGACTCATGATATGAAATAGTGATTACGGTCGCAAAAAAACTTGCAGCTAGGACATACAGAAGGTATAACTAAATGTTAAAATACGTATTGTGCTTATTGATCCACGGGGGTTCCATAATAATAAAAAAATAATGGACTAATTGCTCTGATAATAGAAATGTTGCGAATGCTGATAATTATCAAATATGTGCTACCGTTTTAAAGAAAAAGTAATGTTTCAATTGATATACATTTCATTGCCATATTATCAACAAAGTTTTGCCTGATTTAAAAAAATATATATTGTAATTGAGCCATAAATGATACATACTTTAGATTAAACTGAATGCTTAAAAAAAAGTCAGAAACAAAGTAATTAAATCAAGTCAATGTAAATAATTAGATTTCAAAAAATTAAATAAACAAAATATTATCTTAAAACCATTTAAGTGTTTTTGCTCAAACGTGACAAAAAATAATATTGCCCGCATTATCGTATTAAAAAAGGATATTGAAAACAATTTCATATATAAAAATTAAGAAATAAATTAATTTAAAAATGCAATATTATGTGTACCTATGATGTGCGGCAGATTATTTATTCCGGATTTCTTTTCGATTACATATATTTTTTCCTCACTTCGCATTATAAAGAAACTTAGAATACTGGTGTATAAGTAGATATTGAAATAAATATCACAATTTAAAAATTAATTAAATAGGTCACATTTTTAACTAACCACAAAATCTATCAGTAACTAATGTAAGTGAAGTAAAACAAGAAGACTACGTTTATATTAAATTATTTACCAAAATCACGAGAAAAACTACTGACAATTTGTTTAAAACATGTTATTAAATTTCTAATTTACAAAAGCTGCATCTATAAATTGAAGATTAAAAAAAAGAAAATCGTTTTCAAAGCACACATTTTGATTAAGCGGGATATTTTTTATTCTGTTGGTTTCTACAAAAAATAAATTTTCACTTTATAAAAATATGATTCATGGTGACATGTAAAACACATTACTTATATTATTTTATTATGAACAGATCTAAAAACATGTTCAAACAATAGATTCATGGCTTGTAATGCAGTAATGCTGGAAAGTGATCAGAATGGGATTCTCAATACTAAAATAATATCCTTGTGAATGTGTAAATAGCTATGAACTCGGTAGTAAATTTATAAAACAACTATAAATTTATAAATAATACGCATATCCGAAATTCAAAACAAAATTGAATTAATTAGAAGCATGAAAAATAAATATGTACGCAATTTAAAGAAAATTTACGCGGTTTCTTCTGTCATTCATTAAAAAAAAAAAGTGACAGTATAATGTACTAAACACGTGCACAGAAATAATTAAGAGATTTCACATCTTAAAATATAAGTATGTATGATTTTCAAAACACACTCTTAAATGTAATTAGCCTCGCAATTCACGTTAAGTGGTAGTGAAATATTTAACATCAATCGCTAGAAAAATAAATAAATACAGTTTGAGAAATATATTAAGAATTCAAGGATAGAACACGGTTTTTGTACTGAGTTTTATTTTTATAAAATATAAAAGTTTAAATAAAAAAAACATAATTAAGAAAACACATCTAAAACATTCAATTTTAAAATAAAAACTACAAAACCTAATTTTAATAAAATGTCTGTTATTTTTTAAATCTATATTTAGTTTGTACAACTTAGGTGTATCGTGTAAACTTTTTCGTAAAATTTAATTAGCACATAATTTTTTTATGTGACCAAAGTACCTCGCGCAAGATATCCGACAAGAATTTGGAGAAATTTTAAGATGAGTTCGTTCTGCCAATTTCACATCTGTCAGTTTGTTTTTGGTTTGGTTGCACTCCCAAAAATATTTCAGATATACACTTTATTATGTGTATAAAGATACATTTTAACTTTTTGAAAAATACATCACATTTACTACTTATTTTAAACTTATACAAAACCATCCTTTATTATGACGAAAATCAATTATTGTTTCGTAAGGCACTCTCCACATTATTGTGAAGATCAAATCATTGAATAAAGTTAATTTATGAAACAAGACATACATTATGACTAGGTTAGAACAAAGGCAAAGTACATTCCGAAAAATTTATGTATTAAAAAATAAGTTTAGAATATACCAAAATAAACAAATCGAAATCAAACCTGCAAGTGCATATTTATCCAAACGCTTTACATTCACTTAAAAAGGGAATCTTCAATAGTTCAATCCCAAAAAATCTAACACTTATGTGATCATTCTGTACTAGAATTATAAAGAGTTTATCTTGACTTCAGAACATTCCTATAGGGTCACCGTAAATCAAGAAAATTGATAGATCATGTAAGAGGAGGATGAGATAAAATAGATTGAGAATTAAATGTATTTTATTTCTTGATTTCGGACGGACTAATTTCATTCCAAATCCGGTGAACCCTGTCCTAAACACATTCAAATTCTCATCCAACCGATGCAGACAGCATTAAACTTTGAAAACCGCCATTATCTTTCTGGTCCGCTTTCAAAAAACAAGAGTTCGTCAATAGGTTCTCCGTGCACTCGGAACCTGTAGAGGCAGGTGTACACAGGGTTACCGTGGTTGCTTTCTATTCGTATTTCCACCAAGTCGTGACCCGGCACTGCATCTGGCTTGGCTTCAGCAATATTGGCAGGAAAGTATTGGAGCGCAGTGGAATTCTTAAGGTACTCGTAGCTCCCGAATTGTACTGGCTCGGGGTCCATTACATCTTGCAGACCCTGAAAAATGTAATTTGTTAAATGCCTGAAATGTTGCCCTTCATTTATTTCTAATCACTGAAGAGTTGTACGTGTGCAACTTAGGCTAGCTCAAATGTACCGGTAGAACATTGAATATTTGTAAGCTCAGAATATTTTATGTCGGAAATGTTTTTTTGATGTCTCATAGAAGAAATTATGATTTCTAATTACACCCTTCACTAAATTCTTTTAATTAATTCTAGCCTGAGTAGTAACGTAGTCAGGTCACCCGCGTTTGATACTAAATGTTGAGGGACAGATTTCGCCAGTGACAATTCAAATAACATCATTCTCATAAAGTAAATGTTCATGATGATTACATTATTTTACAGTGAAAATTATAACTTATTGGCATTTTTTTTTAAATGTGCATAAAATGGAACAGCAACAGAAAATTTATCATTTTATCAAATTGCATTCTAAATTAAGTATATATAATTCCACATTCATAAATAATTATACAAAAACAGCACAAGTTACCCGTGGACACTGCGCGAATTATAGACCTTTATTTTTTTCCTAAAGTAATAATTATCAGATAAATGCAATTAATTTCAGCACTGCTTTGATTTGTAAAGGCTTCAATTTCACCGATACAAAATGGATGGATATAAATGAAACAATGTTATAACTCTACTTGAGTTTATTTGCACTACTCGAGTTTCCAGAGAAACAGTAACTCTCGACAGATGAAGTGTTAATATAGTTTAATATTTCACCTATCGATGAAGGTTACTGTTTCCCTCGAAACTCGAGTAAGTGAAAAAAACTCAAGTAGAGTTATAATATTGTTTTATTTATATCCATCCATTTTGATACTGAAACTCAACAAAGTTAACGCCGATTTTATCCATAATTCACCAATATTGCAGAAGGCAATATCAATATTTAGAAAAATAAACAACTCGATATTTAAATTTGAAGAGGAAAAAGATTTAAAATTTTCTTTTAAATGTTTAAGCATATCTGTTTAATCTTTTAAAAAAATAATTTGGGGTTCAAAGAGTTACTTACCGAGAATTGGAAATATCTATTGTTTTTTTTAAAATAATAAAAATAGAGATGCGTACATGGAATATACGTCACATCAATATCCTTACTACTTTCAAACTAAGCTAAACGCTTGTACTATGAAAATAGGACTAACTTGCCGGTGTCCTGGAACGAGGCGCGAACCCCCGACCGCTAGATCACTAAGCTAACATCTTAACCATTACATCAACAAGCTACTCAAAGTTCTAATATTAGGGAAGACAAATAATAAAAAAACTTACCCAAACTGTAAACATCTTTGGTGCGGAATCTATTTCTCCATGTGGGATCAGCAAGCTGGGTGTATGCTCCATGGAAAACCCGCTCACATTTATTCGCTTATACAGCTTAAATACTGGAATGTACAATGTACGCATGGATACGCATGTTAAAAAAACATTCATTTTGTATTATCACTACAGTGAGTCCTCTAAATGTGAACATTCAATTTACAAACTTTCAAAGATACAAATGTCCGTGTTCAATTATTTAAATTTAATTTCAATACGTAAGTGCAAAATTCTAAATTGTACCAGAATTTCTAATTTGACAGCAGTGCGTAAAGTTAGGACTGGTTGTGTGACCGGTACTAACTTTTTACTATAGTAAAAAAAAGTTGCTAATTGTTTTCTTTTTTATATTTACAACTAGTTGATATACACTGCAGAAAATTTAACTTTATAAACCCTGGAGATCCATCTAAAAATTTCGCAAATCTTCTAGAACTATTTTCAATAAATAATCTCCTCTCACTCTCCCCCTCTCAGACCCACTCCCCTGCCCAGCGCGCAATTCCCCGCTGATAAGATAACTTTAAACATTAGTTTTTTTAACAGTAGTAATTTTCTACTATAATTTTTTTTGCGAAAATGGGTTGTCTGATCGTTAGTAAAAAAAAATATTTACTTCTCGAAAGTACATCCCGTAGTAAACGCATTTTATTCTCTGACATACAACAGTAAAAATGAGAATGGCAGACTTTTCACACTGTTCCAAAAGTCATCAGACACATTGATACTTTGAAAGTTGCACATGATAATTAATCATTCAACATCCCGCTATTTTAGTGATGCGAGTTTGTCTGATGATGATCTCATTGTTTAATACATAATATGAAAAAATGTCACCACCAAAGTGACGGATTTCAAACGCCTAGGTGAAAAAATCCATAGATAATGCATAAAATAAAGCATATTTCATGATTATTCGTCACGCCAATAGATATCTCCATCCATGTTTTGACAGTAGTAAATTTGATGTATCAACAACTTGCAAAGGATTTTAACTACAGGGGTTAGTAAAAAGTTACAACTGATCACACAACCGGCTCTTAGTTTTGTGTTTGGCGGCGTACAGGACCCACACTGTCAGTAATATTTACAGTAGTCACGTGTGGTTTACTTTAACAAGTGTCTTTAGTATAGCTATATTTTGTTCAATTTCTGTGTGATTACTTCTAACCCCAGCCACTGCAGATTTCAGACGTTAAATGCGAGAACAGTGGTAGTTATTGCAGTAAATGCTAGAAAACAAAACTAGCTATTTATATTTAATCATTATAAAGTCAAATTTTGATATTAAATGGTGATTTTTATTGACAAGTCTTCCAATCTTGATAAGGTGTACGGTAATCATAAGTATATAATGAACTTTATAATAAATGCGGTTCTTGTTTGTGAGTGTGTGAACACGTCAGAATGGTATTTTTTGGACTTCTCACATACATGTACATGTTTATAAAAATTACTAGTTGTATGAAATTTTGCATTAATTCAAATAAAATTTACCAAGATAACCAGGGAATCCTTTGAAGGCCCAGCACTGCCCTGGCAAGGATCCCGGGGTGATGACAGTCCTGGGAGAATAGGATGGGGACCACAGCGGTACACCAAGCAATGAGTACACCGCACTATGTGGCTGATAGGACTCGGTGCATCGAGTAGAGATCACCTGACCACCTGCCGATAAAACAATCAGTTTGTTCAGAAATAAAATAATACAAGAAAAAAAAATCCATAAAGCTAATTATGATCAGTTTTGAGGTTCATTAAGGATTTTTTAATAGCTTCATGTTTAATTTTCTAGATCATGATAAAAAAAAATATAAATTTTCTAGGAAAACTACAGATTGATTAATTAATGTTACAGCAAAATAACAGAATGGATGAAAGTCTAAATATGTACACATACAAAAATATATTATACAGATTATAGACTTGGTTCAAAACACTTTAGGGCTGAACACATTAAAAATATATATCGAAAATGTTCAAGTTGTAAGGAGATCTGGATTTACTATGGTGCTAAATTGGCTATAATAGCCTAGGACCCCCAAATTGGTAGGTAGCCCGAGGTGAAAAATTTACTCTTTTACATTTTTATGAAATAATAGTGGTTATGCAAAAAAGTAACAAAATAACTTGCAGATTTTTATTGTTTTAATAATTCGTTTTTGGGGCTCCCGATATATGTTAACCCAGGACCCTTTCAAAGATAAATCTAACCCTGTCTCGCCTACTTCAGAGACATGAGCATTTCATTAACAGATTATATATAAATGTTAATAAAAAAAAAAGTAACGACAGGTATGAAAAGTAACCGTCATATGTGGACTGTTATTAATTCAAGTTTTCACCCCATTCATCAAAAAATTGAAAAATTGAATTGAATAGACCTGTGTCATTGATAGATCCTGAACATAGTAACATCAGTATCAGTTTAATATTCTAACAAAAAAAAATATATATTATAAGAAAACTTGCCCGCTGATTCCATAGCGTAATCCACCAAGCCAGTTTTATCAGCATCGTAAACAATAAGAGCTTCGTTTACAATCTTCTTGATCTGATCAACGCATTGGCAACCGGACTCTACCTGCATCACTTGCTTCCCTCCTGAGGGGCACACCATGTCCTTTTTAATTCCCTTTAATTCCAATGTGACACCTTCAGCAATCTTGTCCAAATCACCCGACACTAACTGCTGAAATCCTACTAATTTCTCATCTACATAACTTTTTGATTCTTTCAACAGTCCATGTTTAATATCTTCATTCGTTAGAGTGGATCCGTCTTTCGCTGCCAAACCCAGTATTTGAACAATTGTTTTCGTGGTATATTTTGATATCAGAGCAGATATTTTTTCTTCATCATCATGTTTGTTTGTCGCTTTCAAGGCATTAATTTCAGCCGAAAGTTTATCAATAAGATCTTGTTGGTGTATCAAAAGCATTGGATCAAAGTTATTGTCGGATTTTTCAATAATTCTTTCGATTATTTGAGGTTTGGGGCTCTCGGCAGGTAAGCTCTGTTTAACCCGTAAAACAATTGCATTAATAATATCATCTGTTATTTCAAATACACCACGACCAGGTTTCTCATTAACAGCCACAATATTCATCTCGGGTGAGTCGATTGTCGCAGAGGGTTTATCGACCACAATGGGTAATACTTTATTATTAGAGGAATATATGAAAGAGGTGTAGGGATACAACCCAGCCAGGGTACCACCATAAAGCCAATCTAAAAAAAAATGTACATGATAATGAAAATTATACAATTATATTTCACAAATCAGAATAGATTTAAATGATACACATATGCAGTAGAATTTATCAAATATGATTCAAAATAAAAAGAAAATTCAGATTTTTCCTAGGGTTTAGTTTATGTTTGATTAACAACATACACAACTTTATTACATGTAAAAGTAAATTTATTTTAAAAATAAATTTAATCAACTATTTTAATGCATGCCATATATTCAATGATAACAAATATTCCAAATCAAAATACTTCCACATTACAAAAAGTACATTTTAAACTGTTAGTAATCTCCAAAATAAAGATCAGTACCCGTTAGATACAACTGAATAATAAAAAACAAAACTCACTGTGTGAATTTGTACTGATCTTTATATTGGAAACAAATTCAACTCCACCTCAAGAGAAGCAAAACTGTATAGAAAACACCTGCGGATATAGTTAGATAAATGGTATTTATTTGTTTATTTACCTAGAACGCATTACACGATAGAATACAGTACCACGATCGCGCTAGTGGTGCTTTCTATTGGCGTTTTACTTTGTCTTTTGAGGGAAGGATGGAGAGATTTCTCAAAAACAACTCACCGCCTCGAGCTCCAGATGATACATTTCGCAGGGAAATAGAATTACTTTCCTAGTTAACAAATGATGGACTATTCTTCCTGGTCAATTTCCCGAGTGACTGTAAGCGTATCACACTCTATCCTTCCCTCACTCTTTACATTTCTTTATGCCTTAATTGTGTCCAGAGCCTTCCCTGGCCATGTTTATACAAATGTGTTGCGGTTTGGGTGGGGTGTGGAGGTAGTCAAAGTAAATTAGAGATGACAGGGAGTTTTAAATGAATTTATTTATTTTTAACAAACAATAGGTAGAGGTGACAGAAGGGAGTTTTAAATAAATTTATTTTAGAAAAAGGTTACAAGAAATAAATTACCACATACCGATATTAAAAACAATACTTAGATTACCTTTTACACGGATAAGGAACATAATACTATAAAATATAAACATGTATATATACATCCAAATATAAGATGGCCTTTTTTCTTCTAACAAGAAAATATGATGAAATCGATGATGTCATGTTCTGAGGTACGTGAAATAAGAAACAATAAATTGAAGATATAATATCTCAAATTTAAATGTTAAATTATACAAAATAGCACGGTGAACTAAACCAGGTATATTAAAATAATGATATTATTTAAATACAAGAACTTCTGTACAGGTAGTCCTTAACTTTCATACAATTTACTATTTCTTTTGTGCATATTGCCAATCCCCTACAACAACTTCAAACATTAAAATTCATCAGTAAGGGGTATATTCCACCCTTATCAACTAATAAAAATTAGTAAAAAATGGAAAAAGTATATATGAATTTAAGGACTCATACTTCATATGATCGAGAAAAAAATGGAAAATGGACAAGCTTTAGATTAGGTGTTCTAAAAGCGGCGTATCTTAGAAGAATATGAATGGAGCGGAGCTTCCATGCATCCTGATAAATTTATAAATAGCATGGAAGAATGTGATCCCAATGGAGAACATATATCATAAGTAGGTACGCAGAGCAATCGATAGAGATATGACAAGATATCAAAGTATATAATGAGAAAAGATAAAAAAAAAATACTACTATTTAGCAATCTTTGCAAGTTTTAAAAAAAAACATCTGACGTGTCTCAGCAACAAATTTTCCATTGTAAAATAAATATTATAAAACGCACCATGTTTTACTTGTTTTACTTATTTTGCTTTAATTTGGTACATTCAACATATTTTAAGAAGACAATATGTACAAAAGTCGAGGACTACCTGAATCTATCACTCAAAATTGAACCACCAAACATATCACATACAACAGATATAACCAATACAAATATTGAGAAGCAGTTTCCAATGCGCCATTATTAATCAGAATACCCAACTGAAACATCCGGTGATCAGATGGTCTTCCTCTTCAAAAACATGTTCATGTTTTTGAATTGGCACTTTTAAATAACTACAAACTCTTTTCATGAAACAATGTTTGAAAATTCCATTTGATATTCAGAGTTATACAAAATATATAAATAAATAAAAAATTTATAATAATTACTAACGAAAATTATACTAAGTATTATATTTAGATGATACATTATTTATTGTTTAATATATCTTGTTTATGTAACGATAATAATGAAACTACATATAAATTCTTTAAAATTTAAATAAAAACATGTTACATCATAAAATACTGATCATTTTTGTGAAAAAAAATTGTTAATAACAAGTGTTAAATTATAAATTATTAGGTTGATGCATAATTATTAGCCATTTTGTTTTTTTAATTTGATAATTAATTGACATTTGTCATAATATAATTCTTTAAAAGGATTAGGAAATTAAAATGCGCATCGAAAACCATACACATATATGCCACATTATGCTGTACCACTAGGAGAAAGGGTGGAAAGCTATCATTTCACGATCTCAACGATCTATTCGGTAAAGGAACGATTAACAAAAGGACATGCCGATAATGGTTTGTTTGCTCCATAGGTGGTGATACCAGCTTAGACGACAAGTTAGAAAAGGGTCGATCTTCAGATTTTGATGACCAGACCCTTCTGGCGGCTGTGGAAGTGGAGGAAAGTTGCACTACTAGGGCACAGGCTGCAAACTTCAACATCAATCAGTTCACGATTACGGTGACTACGCCCGCTAATGATAATTGTACATAATATCTCATTTTCGTTTTTGGTTATGTTATAATATATATTTTTTTAAACGGTGGATCATTATGCATCAACCTAATAGAATGAAAATGAATTTACTAAATAAAACTACCATTCCAATTTACCATTTTGAAAAACTTTTTTTTAGAAATTATTTTTATTAACATCATGTCACATTTTATAAAATATGATGAAATGCTATTTCTAAAAACATACAAATGAAAACATTTTAAATATTAAGCCTAATTTTATTTTGTACTTTATTATACATTAATTTAAAAAATCACAACATTTTTGAATTGTTCTAATATTTGAATACAAAATATATTTCTTTTTTTAAATGTAGAACTAAGACTAGAAAATTTTATTAAAATCTTATAAATTGTGATATTATTCGCAAGACTTGCGAATTCACTATACTATTTAAGAAAATATCAAAAATAAATATGTTGCAACAAAAATATCCTATTCTTAAATATAAACTGAATGTATGTATGAATTATTAATAACAAAACTAACGACAAAGAATTACTCAAGGGACATTTGCAATACTTTCTTTTGTTTTTGATACCAATGTAAGGAAATTTAACTAGGAGTGATGAGAAATATTTGTATTTTATAATACACTTTTAATCTACAAAACTCTACAAGCTCTAGCAAAATATAATCCAGTGCAAATTATATAAATCTGAATTATTACCAAATATATGAAATACACAAAATAAAAGAGACATCAAGTGCCCAAATTGTCTTCTTCATGTTCGGATCTGAGTGCTACAGCAATAACTATAATTGCCAAAGTGCCAAAAAAAGTATGTCAGTTTCTACACACATCCAAAGACGGCACTAGATGTAAGAGCCACCATGTTTAAAGTTTGGTTTGAACAAACATTTGTATCAAAATGGCTGACAATGGTCGTGAAAATTGATAAAAAAAAAAAAACATTGTGAAAAGTGTCCCTGCAAGAAAGTTGTCAGGTAAACGCTAATTAATATTATCAAGTTTTATTTAACTTTCCATTGTGATTTTAATAGATGGGCAAGCCTAAACAAAATGAAACTGTAAAATCTACTATTGATTACTGATTTCAATGAATTATTAATTAAGTTAAGTTTAATTTCAACATTAAAATAAATGGTTTCCATCTCTTTGAGATAGAAAAAGTGATTACAGTATGTGTATAATTGTCTCATTTTTTTTATTTTTAGGTATATAAAGATTGTATGTTGAATCGATTAAGAAAATAATAAAACAGTGTCTTTATGAAAGAAATAAACATATTATTTAATACAATGTTTGTATTTTTGTTCTTCTGCCTCTTCTGTTTTGCGTATTCATATTTTCTTAATTTTAAGTACACTTAATTAAACACTCCAAGTTATTGCAATAATTTCAGTCATTATTGCATTTAAAGGAAATTGAGAGGAACAATAACACTATGTATGATGCATGATATTTATTTAAGGAGTGTATTAAGTATGAATGAAAAATATACTGTTAGTATCATAAAAGTAATGCAAAAAAATAAATATTATTTGTAATGAAATTATTTGAAGATCACTCAATTAAAAAAGATTACTTATATATAAATAGTAAATTAAAAAAAAAAAACAATTGAAAGCTTGATCAAAAAACACCTTAAATTCCAATGTAATACAAGCAATCTATGCTATAATACCATTCCACAATTTTTGTAGTTCGTTAAACCAGTTATGTCCAATTACGGTGATGTATTCAACAAAATCATACAATTTACTAGTAGTAATTTTTTTATATTCATAATAAGCTTCTGGCATTTCAACTGCTGAAATATCAATATTAGATAAATTGGGAAAGTTTTCAGGAAGAGTAAAATCTGAAAATGTTATGTTTGGAAGGGAAAATTCTGGAAGCGTTATGTTTGAAAGGGAAAATTGTGGAAGTGAAATGTTTGGTATAGAAAATTGCGGCATAGAGACATTTGGAAATTTAATATCTGAGACGTTGAACGGTGCATAGCTGGTTAGTTTCTCCCTATATTCTGGGTTTGTATAAAACACTGAAAAAAAATAAGACAAATAATTTTAAAGTGAAGCTAATACAGGGATCAATGAATAATTTTATAAGATATTAATATCTTCTTGAAGGAAAAGATATTTGTGGCTCAAAGATAAACATAATTTAATAAGAATAATTATTAATTTGCAATTAACGTTTCCAGTTAAAACTCTTTTAATTAGATCCCCATGAGTTCAGTTTCAATGTCTCTTAAGCCAGCGCTGTTCATATTAATTTGTTAAACACATAAACAAATGCAGTCTATCCTAACCAGATGACTAAAGTAATAAATATTTAAACTTACATGTGAAAGGTAGAAGTAGTAAAAGAAGGAATAGAAGCCACCAGCGCCGCTTCTTCACGGTTTCTCCGACTGTATTATACCAACCTAAAAAGATTATTTTTATAAAACAATAGTCAAATCTCCCAAAAAGATATTCCTCCCCACAACACACACAGTAACACAATTCATTCAACCATATATTAAAATGTGACTTAAAATGTTGACAATATCAAAAATCACAGAACCAGAAGAAACATTATTATCTATACTGAAAATCTCGAAAATCGTGATAAACTAACTCATTCATCTGCTGTTTCTCCACAAAGATAGAATATCACTCTCCTGTCCTAACACACTACTCTTGTCTCGTTCACTTTCATATATTCTCATACTGAGTGGTTTGTCAGGGTGAGTCTCCAATATCTAATCTACCTGATTGTGCCAAGTACGAACGTCCTCTATTCATGTCACCTCATATCACACATTTTCTTTACTATCCTTTCTCACCCACATGTTCCACATGCCTGAACCATTTCAGTGGGCCTTTTTTCATTTTATTATGTGAATTATAAAAATATTTACTTTTTATATATCAGGATACCGCAAAGAGAGAATTTTAATTGAATCTTGCTTGAACCAAAGAAATAAATTTGGAAAACCTTAATACTAACCGCCCTTGCACCAGGTGACTTTTCGTAAAGGACATTAAGGTTAAGGTAGAATATTTACTTATTATGAGAAATGTTATAGATGTAATACATACTCAAATTAATTAGTTTCAGTAATTACATCAGGATTTTGTATTAGTATAATAAATATTGCGTTTTTTATATGATTTAGTGAAATATGCTAAAATATGTATGCTTTTCACAAAATTATCGGCAATTTCATGACTTTTGGGTTTTTAAAAAATTCAAAACTTGAATTTATTATTAACGGGGTTCGACGTAATACAAGTTCAATTTTTGTCGGTCCCTTGAACTTCAAATTGACAAGGTTCTACTGTAGTATGTATGTTTTTATTGATATTTTGTATTTTGAGGATCCTGATTTTTTTTTATTTCACAGAGGGTTTTTAAAATTCAAATATGCATATAAGAATAATGCGAAACACACCCGTTACACCATGAGAAGTCAACAGTGAACACATGCGTTAAATAATAATTTTCATGCCCTCTCTCGCTCTTTGATAACTTTTCATTGGTGTAAAGAACGTGTTTTAATTTCAATTTTTAAATTCTGGTTAAATTACAATTTGCTTTTTGCTAGCTATGTTTGATTAAGGACTTATTTATTTTTGCTATCCTGGAGAATGTGGAATCTAACAAAAAATAGATGAAATTGCTAGAATATTTTCACTTACTTGTTTCTTCAGTCCGCGTATTGTAGGATTTATAATCTTTGGTCACGTAATAAGGATACCTCTGCCTCGGGTCGCGCCCAAGTATTTTGGATTTTATTGTGGTGGTGGTAGTGACTATTTTTGTCCATATTGTGACCACTAACCAGGTTATCCACCAGCGTTCGTCCATTGCAGATGCTTTTGTTCGATACCTGCCGTCAACTTCCTCCAGTTCGCTGTCGGATATGCTCTGCAGAAACAAGGATTGAGGAAGAAATACAGTACAAATAGAACTTTGATAAATTCAATTTAATAGACTGATTAATAATTGGATTTTTGCAAAAAAAACTGTGAAAAAAAAGTAATTTTCGAGAATGAATGTACGCATCGCATAATTTGCTAAAATATTTCATAATGTTTTCTAGTGAACCTGTTAGTTTGAAATTCATAAAAAATTATAGATGATTAGTGACAAAATTGTGTACATTAATATATACATTAGTGACAATAAAAAAGATAAATCTCACAAATTACAAAACTTGGATCCATATTCCGGCTAGAGTCCAGCATTAAGGACGCTTTCAAAATGCGATGTATGAAAATTTACATGCAAATTAACCATGGCAAAAATCCTAGTATAATTCATAATATTTTTGCATAGTGCATTTTCTGCATTATTTATGATTGATCCACCGTGCATCATACATATTTAAATGGGTTAGCTGAATTCACTTTCAATGGGTATTCCCATTCCCAGTGGTTGGCGGAGACTAAGTTGCAAATGTGTAGTAAATTGGATCTGAGAAATTTCTGAGAAGAATATGAGGGCTTCAGAATTAATAAAATAACTTAAATTGAGTCAAAAAATATTAGAATTTCAATTTCAATAGAATTATCTAACTAATTTACCACCACACTGTTTCTCTGAAGGGGTAGGCAGAGAGAATAGAATGCAACAATCTTCTGTCCTGACACACAGTTCTCGCCTCATCCACATTCATACAAGCTTGCCGATTATTGGGGTTTCTAACAAGATCATCCTCCAGTATCTGGTTTACCTGGTCATGTCAAGTCTTCCACAGATGTCCTCTATTTCAGGTGCCATCAATACTTGCATCATATATCTTCCTTACTATTCTCTCCTCATTCATACGTTTCATATGACCAAACCACCTTAGTGATTCTTTTTAATCTAACTCACTATACTATAATCAGCTATACATTCTTTCCTTATTTCTTCATTCTTTACTCTGACATAAATGAATCTGTCACACATACGCCTAAGCGATCTCATTTCCACTGCATTTAGTCTACTTTTGTTCCTCTTCTGGCAGTTCCAGGCTTCACTTCCATACATCAGTGTCGGTACCAGGACTCCTTTGTGTACCGCTAGTTTTGCCTCGGTTGATAAGTTTTTATTAGCTACAATTCCATTCAAAATGCTGTTCACTTTGTTTCCTGCAATCACTCTCCTTTCAATATCTTTCTCAGCCTTTCCGTTTCTATCAAACATGCTTCCTAAATACACAAACTCACCTAGGTTCAAATTTATTGAATTCAGTGGTTCTGCAGACCAAATTTTAGTTTAAAAAAATGATTTTGCTATTTTAATGAATATAAAATCCAAATATTGACCTCATATCTTCTCAAATGATCCCCATAAGTGTTTCGGCTCTCCGAGGTCCACCTCTGCCTAATATCTGAAGCGTCATTCAGCAACGAGGAAGCCGCTGTGGAGCTGGCCGAGTAGAGGATGTTATCTCCAGAGTAGCTGTGACGGGCCATGTGGAGTGAGGGTCTAGACATGTTAGGCACGGCCACCTGCCCTGGTGCCAGTTCGACACGATCCTTGGAGAGGCGAGAGTATGTGTAGTCTGTTTTGGGGTATTTGCTGCAAAAATGGAAAAATATAAAACAATTAAAAAAATTAATTAAATACAGAATATTTTGCTTATCAGAAAAATAATACATAATAAACTAATTCAAATATATATTTTTTTGTCTAAAACATGATAACCTAATTGGAGAATGGAAGATTTAGGTAACGATGAAACTCCAGATATTCTGAGAAAGGTGAAAATGAAGAGTCTGGATATGTAGCGAGAGTAGATCAGAATCGTAATGCGCATAAGGCTTTTTAACTCACACCAACAGGATTTAAACCGAGGCGTAGATCGGAAGATAATATAAAAATGGACCTGAAGAAGATAGGCCAGCCCGGCAGGTTAAAACATAAAGGTAAAACCATAGACTTGAGAACCCATGACCACAGACCCATGATCATGAATTTTCAAATCACATGATGCCATAAAATAAGAAGTTCTTTTAATGTAATAATATCAATACACATATATATCTAATAAGCAATTGACAGACTCATAGATTGTTGAAGCTTGTAACAGGACTGCCCTTCAATATCTGGTTTACCTGATCCTGTCAAAACTTTCGCAGTCCTCCTCTGTTTCTGTTGCCTCCAATTCTATCATACTAATAATTTTGTAGAAATATCTTCCATACTTTTTGTACATAAAAAGCCAAGATTATTAACATTAGGTTTACATAGATAGGTTAAAAAATCTCCACATACGATAATATTTTAAATGACATTACAGTAAACCGTACCCAACACATGAAAATAAATAAAATAATAAATTCTTTTAAAGATTCCATTTAAACATTTATCAGATATATTCATGATTTTTCTGTGCAATATTTTATCACTAATTTGCATTCAAATATTTAAAATCGATTGCAATACAAATTATTGGAAGTAAAAATGTTTTTGAGATTAGTGATATCATATCTAAAAATACACATTTATCTATAATCCCCCCACATAGCCAAAAAAAAGATTATAAATTATATAATGATAACTAGATTTCACAGCATATTAGTTGGGTTAAAATTATGTCATTATTGATACATTTAAAATTGCTATCCAAGTTATCATTTTTTTTTTTATAAATAAAATTACTATCAATCAAATCCAAAATCGAATTAACCTAACGCACTCCGCAACGGTTTCCTCTTGATTTGAATTACTCGTAGCCACCCTCATTGCAAACATCCGTATCTCCACCTCGGAAACATTTTCATCTGAATTTCCATTCATGGTTCAGTATTCACTTTATCACACACACTTAAAAAAAAAACCACCCCGTTTCACAAATTGACATAAACATGCACATTGTAACAGTAAAATTTGACAACTAGCAAAATTATTGTTGCCAAAAATAATTTTTAAAAAACTCATATATCCACTAGTTTACTCATGTTGTCAAAACATTCAAGGAATCAAGTAAATATTTACCAAATAAATTAAAATATTTATTTAATTTATAATTTATTAATAATATTCGAATTGAACCATTACTCGTGATACTTTATCTATACAACCTTCTAAAAGTTCTAATATAAATAAAATAAAAACCATAAACATGGTGCCTAATTAGACACATACTTCCAATATTCTCCGGCGTTCTTGTACACTTTGTACGGTAAGTGCTCTATGCCCTCGGCAGATAGTCGACAGCTGTCGGCCAAGATGGAATCCGCAAAGCTCTCATTCGAGCGCTCGCTACCAGAGGGGCTGGGCTGGTTGCGGGTAAAGGGGCTGGGCTGGCTGCGGGTAAAGGGGCTGGGTTGGCTGCGGCCCAGAGAGCGGCGACGGGAATTGTTAGAGGTGGAGGTCGTGATGCGCTCATACTCGTACGAATAATTCTTCACATTCTGGAAAAATAAATACCTTTCTTAAATATTCTATTCACTTCCTACACAATCGTAAACTTTAATTTTACCTGGCACAAGAAAACAGAAAATCAAATGGCTAATAATAATGAAATAAGAAATAAATAGTTTCGGGGATTGTTTTTACTTAATCTTTTAGTAGTACATACATAGTTTAAAATGAAAGCATAGGACTGAATTTTTTTTCATGAATTTAATATACTCACTAATATTTTCGATGTAGTAATCAAAATGGTCACATTATAAACTTTAAACGAACACAAATGAAATTAATGTTAACATTGCTGAAAATTTTATAACTCTACACAAGATTCAATACACTTTACAAACATTATGAATACAATTATTAAATATTCACAATGCAATGAAATTATAATTGTTAAAAAATCTCAATTCCTTTTTTGCAGACAGTTAGCCACAACAGTAAATTGTTAGGTGATGGTGATGATGTGACAAGACAGTTTCCTTTATTGTTTTTCTGTGACGTGAAATTGTTTTATCAAAAAGTTTTCATGTGAAATGTGATCATTTTTAATAAAAATGAAATAGTAAAACTAGTTACTTACTATGTATCTAACTAATGAAACATAGCACGACAATGATTCGTCTATATATTGAAAAGAAATGTATATATTCCATATATTTTACCCTCATTCCTAAAAAAAATATAATTACTTTATATCTAAAAACAAAAAAAAACAAAATTGATGATGCTGTTCGCGAACCACAGAGAAGATGCTGATAATATTCACAATAAATTTCAAATAATATTTAAATTAATTGATAATCGATATTTACGTGGCAGAAATGTTGAGTATGTAGATTAATGTAAAAAGTAAAGCGATTGATTAAATTGTAATCGCAGAACAGTTATAGTTTTTTAGACTTTCCACGAGTTTCTTCATTACTCGAGTTGGGTTCAAAATGTATGACTAAGATAATAATTAAAAATCAAGTTAGTCAGACCGAAAACCTCTTTAAATCTACATTAATGATGTATTAACAGGCCTGATCTGAAATGATGTGTGATGTTAGCAGGTCAAAAGACAGCGAGATATTTCCTATCATCATTTCTGTTGCGACATCATATTTTCCTACTTTTCTTTACTGTAATAGAATACTTGTGACATGACTGCATACTTAACACTACGCATATATTAACCCTTTCTACCCCCGAATTATTAAATTTAAGTGCCTAGCGACTGTATATTTTTTGTAGTATTATTCAAACAAAAAATAAACTAATTGTAATGGAAAATTTAAAAAAAAATCTAGATATACAAATATTATTAATTATAATTTGTAGTACTTCTAAGTGCAGTCAGACCTTACATGATGTACACAAAAAATAAAAATATATAGCATAGTAGAAAAAATAGGAAAGAAATATTCTAAAACGTTAAAATAGTTGAAAATTGAAGAAAAAAAATTTCGTCAAAATAACTATTAATAATCACAAGAAATACAAGCGCGTCAACCTAACCTTGTAACAATGCGCAACTGACAAATTTCACCTGCCGCAGTGTTGACATAACAAAAAAAGAACTAATGTTAGTAATCTAAATAAATCGAGTACAGACTATTATGCGGGCAGGCTAGTAGACTATTATTTACTATTATTTAGTAGTATCGTCAGAGAATTGACACCACAGTAAGATATATAACTAGATAGAGTTGATAAAGGTGACTGCAGGGAATAAAGTGAACGGTGCTAATGGGAACTTTTCAACTGAGGCAAGACTAGCGTTTCACAATAGAGTCCTGGTACTGACTGATGTATGGAAGTGAGGCCTGGAGCTAGGAGAAGAGGAACGAAAGTAGACTGAATGCAGTGGAAATGAGATCATTTAGGCATATATATGTCAGATCCACTTATGATAGAGTAAAGAATGAAGAAATAAGGAAAGAATGTAAAGCTGATCTTAATATAGTGAGTAAGATTAAGAAAGGATCACTTAGGTCGTTTGGTTATATGGAACGGATGAATGAGGAGAGAATGGTAAGAAAGATATATGACGCAAGTGTTGGTGGCACCAGAAGTAGAGGACGTGCGGAAGACTTGGCACAACCAGGTAAACCAGATACTGGAGGATGGTCCTGTTAGAAGCCTCAATAATCAGCGAGCTTGTATGAGAAGATGTATGAATGTGGATGAAGCGAGATTTGTGTCAGGACAGAAGAGTATGACGCTCTATCCTCTCTGCCTACCTCCGCAGGGAAATGGTGTGATGGTAAGTAAGTAAATTTGATGGTACTTTAAAGTACCGTCAGGGTAGAAAGGGTTAAGCAATGATGATGGCACATATTTTGAGTACAATAAATTCATTTAGAAAACCTTTAAAGAATAGCAAGATGATGTAAACTTATCATTCAAAGTGTGAACGTAATAAATATTTCAAAAATATAAATAATTATGTACTTAATAATTCTTAGAAAATTTTTCAAAAAATTACACTTAAAACCATTTTGAACCTAAACATAAAAATGGTTCAGCTTTTAAATATTCAAACGAAGCACCTGTTCAAATGTTTGCGTAACGCACGCAACTTACAAAAATGTTAAAACAAAAAAAAACATTGTTCACTAAATACACATCAAAACACAGTTCCCGCCTGACACAACTCTGCAAATATACTAAAAGTCGGTTTGAACTGCTCATTCAGTCATTGGCTAAAGAAGACCTTGTGTAAATGCGAATGAGGCACCTTCACAAACCATACTATTTAAGTTATATGGCCCATAAATATAAAAACATGTGGTAATTTATATGTTACATCATTCCCGAGGCTTGACAGCATTTTAACTGTTACTGAATTGAGTTTATTTTTATGTGAAAATATTAATTCAATCATTATCTCACTTTACTTAATTGTAAACAATTATATTTTTAAAAAAATGTAAAAACCGTAAATGCAATATGATGTCAAATGCACAACTTAAAAATCATACCAGAAAGTAGGTATCCTTGTAGATTGATCGTACTAAATCTACAATCTTATTTATCACTCGAGCACGCAAACTAACCATAGGCAATAATAACTAACGTATTGCCTCTTAACATGGTTCAAATACGCACTTTAATAACCAAACAGTAGAGGATTAATGTATAGACGCAAATGTTGACACAAAAATATTTTAAAAAGTTAATTTATGGCACAAGCCAAATAATTTTATGTGCAGCATTATTTCCATACAGCTAGTTAATTATAAGCAGCATTACTACACAGATGTAGACAATTCATACAATAAATATTAAATACGTACACATTAAATACAATTTAAAACTTTCACAACACTTGATAAAGAATTTAATATGTAGTTTTGAAGATGTATAAAGAATGTACTCCATAGGAATCCTGCATTCACTACAGCACCGGGATTGATACTAAAGTTCTATATCGAAACGTCCCCCCTACCTGCTTCCCAATAGCTAACTACAACAGGGTGAGAACTATACTTAAGGATGTGTATATTTAGAACAAGCCACATGTGCACGGCATGTTTAGATGAAACAAAAAACAAAGTGTGAAAGGGCCTCTCACATCAGTAGCGACTTTAATGTGACTCAGGACTCAAATTAGGCGTGCAGTTACTTCTTTTAAAGGGTCTTTTGACAAAAGAAAGTAGTATTGCATTTGTATTTTATTCCGAGGTAATTTAAAAATTTTATGTGTTAAAGAAATCATTATATGAATTCAGTGTTTAATATAATTTTTCTGTCTTGTCTCTTTCTCAGAGAAAAAGAAACATGCGGGTTAGACCAAGATGAATAGTAAAATGATGTCATTGTCATTGCTAAAAAACGTAAATGGCAATGGACAGGTCTTATTTCAAAGCGCAGAGATATTAAATGAACAAAGAATATTTTTAAAGCATATTCACAAAACATGATACAGACACCCAAAGTATCAAATGATAAATGAAAACATCGGAGCAATGTGAGTGACATGGCAAAGATTGGTGAAGGATTGAAGAGAATGTTATAGGAAAGTCTTCACCCAACAGTGGATCGACAGTTCCTGATGTGATGATATCATTTTTAATTTAATTGTTGGAGGATTTTTTTAACGGTCTAAAAAATAATGAAATACATCGGTACGTTTTGACATTTAAAAAAAAATCAATTAGGTGATAATTTACTGACAGAAAGACAAATTAGCTTTTTTATACAAATAAGTATTACGTGTGTAATTCTTGAATTGCAACATTAAAGACGTGAATGTAAAATTTATAGCTCGCGTAATAATTATAAAATAAGTATGTTTACAAATATAGATAAAATAAATGTTAATATAATCCAAAATTTTATAAAAATTATTAAATAGTGTACCATAATTATTTTTGCAAGTTATCCTTAATGGATATGCTCGATTGTAAGTTTACATTTTTACAGCAAGCATCCTGTAGCAAAGCCATGATACTGAAACTTTGACACCAGATAAGGAAAGCCAGGTGTGATAACATCTATCATAAAGGGGTGTCACAGTCAAATACCAACTCTTTCATTTCAATAAAAGGTTTCCATACATAATATATCTTATAATACACATTTTGAGCCATATTTAAATAAGTTAACAGCAACCCACTTAATAATTTGTATAAAAAAATCTCTTCATGGAAACATTCACTAATATTCTAATTTGATTGGAATATTAGCATTTATTTAACATTAATACAAAGATGGAGAAAGCGAATGTTGAATTATAATTAAATACATGTATTTATGCGTTAATTCAGTTTTATCATGTCGAAAAGGAATTATTACACTATAATGGCTAAATAATCATGTATTTTATATTAAATATAATATATTTAAATTATATTGCAAATTTTTTTTCTTAATCTCGAAGTATGTAGTTTTTGAAAAATGTTGAGTTTGATTTTCACTCAATCAATTAAGATTTTAGTTATTTGATTGTGGAATAGTCGGTGCAAGTCAATCCGGACAATCATTACTACATGGTTTATAATAGAGATGGACATGGATACTATGTATAAATAAGAATTATTTATAAAACATTTCATTGATACATTGCACAAAATATTCAATTCAATTTTACTGTATCTACTTGTGGTATATTATGGATGAATCTAAATGTTAGTAAAAATGAATATTATATTAACTTTGATACCTCAAATTTTAAATAAGTTTTAATTCAGAATTTTATATTATACTTTCAAAGTAATGCACGTTTTGTTTAGAATACCTGTATAACTCTGGGAGTGATTCTAAGAAAGGTCAGATATACATGGCAGATAAGCTGTACACAAAAGATTCTGAATGCCCGTGAAAACCTAAGAACAATCTTAATTGCCATTTGATGGGGTTCCTGGACTGAAACATGTGTCTATGTCCGACACACTCCCAATTTTGTATTTTTATTTCAAAATTGTGTATATTCACATTTAAATTCAATTGTCAGAATTATAATGATGGTTTTAATTATTGAAATTAATTTAACACGTCTGCAATTATCAACAATCTCATTTCTTACCTGCGCATGTTCTTCGCTCATGTATCCAGCTATATGCGTGGCTGATACTTCATCGTCGTCGTCCAAGGAATATTCTGATGTTACAGCGCCGGTTTGCGGGATGGGGGTCATCCTTTGTCTGAGAGCATTTCTGGTCCTGTGTGCTGGTGGAGATGTAAACACTTCCGGCTCCGTTTCTTCAGATATAGGCTCAACATGCGTTGTTGGCAACCTGAGCAAGAGAAACAAAAGTTAGTAAGGGGATCAAATGAAATATTTACCAAATTAAGCTCTAAACCCTTAGCATTATCATCCAAAAAAAAAAAAAAAAAATCACCCAAGTACCTGTGTTTAACAACTGATGGTGCCATTGACACAAGATATGTATACCATTGTTTAATGCCATCTTTCGAACAACGCCTGTCAAAATTTCACACAGATTTATTGAGTAATTGTGTTTTGATAGCTTTTGAAAGCGGGCAAGTTTATGTTTGTTTGCAACTATGGAAAAAGAGCAATATCAGTCAGTGATTAGATACCATTTTTTGGATGGGAGGATGTGTGAGGAAATCAAAGTGAAGTGAAGGACCATGCACCTTCGATAACTACTATCAGATATTAGTTTAATGAATTCAAGCACGGCCGGACATCTGTTTTTGATGAAGAGCGCCCAGGTCATCCAATTGAGGTGTCTGCGGTGGATACGGTCAATAAAATTCATGATATTATCTTACCATACCGCCAAGTGAATATCAGAGAGATTACTAATATTGTAAATATCTTAATTGAACGCATACAAAATAACATACATGAAAAATTTGGCGTGAGAAAGCTATCAGCGAGATTTGCTCACAGTGAAACAAAAACGAAATCACATGACAACTTCGAAACACTCTTTGGACATATTTAAGTACAATCCGAAAGAGTTTCTGCAGTGTTTAGTGACTGTTGACGAAACATGGATTCATTACTACACGCCAGGAATGAAAGAGCAGTCAAAACAATGGACTTCACCTGGCAAACCCACTCCAAAGAAAGCGAAAACTGTTCCATCAGCCGGAAAGGTCATGGACGCCATTTTTTAGAATTCGTGAGGCATTATCTTCACTGACCATTTGGGGAAGACAAGGACAATCCCAGGGCAGTACTATGCTGATTTATTTACCCTGAATTAATGAGAAAACGGTCCCATTTCATGACATTGGAACGACAAAGTATCAACTGACTTTTTTGTATCAAAATTCTTACAATAACTTACTCTTTAAAACTATATTTTAAGTTTGTTAAATTTCTAACTAGTTTAGGAAATAGAAAGGCAACAAAGTTCTTAGAACAACAAGGTTCCATTTGCTATGTAAGGGCAACTGGGTACCATCTGCAATAGATAATTATTTTACAAAGCAACAAGGTTCCATTTGCACCGTTACCGGTTACACCGGTGAGCTGTCTAATAATTTTTTGATAATGCAATTTTGTAAAAACTAATAGAAAAATAAACCTAAACTTAATTCATATTGATTTTTGAAAAATTTTAAGCAAAGGGAATATTTGAGTTCAGATTTGAATATAAATAAATATTTGAGTTGTATGAACAGGAATACATCAAATCTGAAAGTACTGCGATCAAATTTATGATATACAGAAATATCCCATTACTGACTTAATTAAGATATCATCTTCCAAAAAATGGTAGATGCAACACGTAAAATTAAATAACTTAGTGAGAGACGAGAAACAAAAAATATATATATTTCAATGGTTATATTTCAATGGTTGTATTCAATTTGCAAAATGTAATAAAGTACCCGAGAAATCAGGAATTAGCTCATTTTATTCCAAATTAAATATGTACAATGTAACCGTACTTTACATATCTGCAAAGACCAAATATTGTTCTTTGTGGACAGAAACAACATCGGGAAGAACCAAAAAAGACCTTCCGAGTTCGTTAAGAAATATTTTAGAATAACATGTAGAAGAAAAGGAAATAGTAACAGAACTTATTACTTAAGAGTCATTAATGTGCTTATCAGAATAAGAATAGTTTTATGGCCTATTGCATTTTATATATTTTTAGAAGTAATCGTCTCATTAAAAGAATAACATTATCATATCCAGAAAGTGGATAATATTCATTCCCAAATTATTATATATTAATATATTTTTAAATACTTATAAGCAATAAGATGGCAAAATTCTATGGTATCCATTATATTATTGAATATTTTAATATAAATTCAATTACTGTAAAAATTTTTTTTTTTTAATCACTAAGTAAAATTTTTGATATTTGATTTTTGATACAGTGTGATATTTCTTCGAGGGAAAATAAAACTGATCCTATTTTCATATTAAATTATTTCAAAATAATTTGGGGGAGAATAAAACAAATCCTGCTTTCATATTCAAGTATGTATTACTAAATAAAGTAAAGATAAGATAACTTTTATATTATCTTTCTGAAGATATTGTTAACCATATTTGATCAAAGTTCATTAAATTAAATAAATAAACAAAAGAAGACTCATATCTTTTTAAAGATGTAAACATATTTGCTCAAATATAGTCAACTATTAGGAAACCCTTATAATCTTGTGTACTTAATCATTGAGCATATGAATTTTTTTCACGTGTGTGACAATTTCAAAGTACAGTACTAGGCTCAATTAAGTTTAAAAAATAATACATTAATACAAATAATTATTGAAAAATATTCACATTTAAAATTTCCTAATTGTCTCAAAAACACATACATAGATACACACATTTGAACACAGTTTTTTCTGTACATCTTTCGAGTATTCATTTAATTTGTATTAATTACAGTAAATAATGAATGCATAAATATATTGGGGCTATACTGGAAATCGCCTTGTTGAATATTCTGTATAAGGAAAGTATTCACCTGGAAAATAGTTGCAAATAGTATTCACTCAATTTGTCTCCATAAATATATAATTGCTAAAGGAGTATGGCCGTGATATACGAATTTAGCTGTAAAATGCCATGTATATGACCATACACATTAGACAATTTTTTTTAAATAAGATAATTGTATCTAAAATAGACAAACTCACTCTTCCATGTGGATTTTTACTGACAAAAACTCACACATTTAGATGTTAACAATTTCATGTCATCAGTTTTAGATAAAATATATTTGTCTATATTTGCCAAATCCTAATAAATTATAATACTCGATAACATAAAATGTCTACCCGGTACAGCCCCAAAATATGTAAATACTTATTCCTTTTGAAATATATAAATATGGCATGCAAAATATAATAAAATGTAATGTTATAACAATTTATTTAATTCTGCAATTCCACAAATAACAGTAGAAAAATTGAGGCTGAACAGTCCTTCAACAGCTCATTGACTTTCATGGCTTATAATAGTAAGGTGAATCGGGGGAAGTGCAACGTATAAATCATCAACATAAACTTTGAACTGTTCTCAAATTTCATAAGATGATGCTATGACTTTGAAACTTTGATACTAGGATAATAAACTATTTCATAATTTAAGTCTTTAAAAATTAGAATATGACCTTTTAAGATAGCAGATATTTATAGTGTTTTATAAAAATTGGACTAGTAGATGTACTTACCTCAAATTTGGAGTAAGAGCATCTAGTTGTATTATTTCTGACAAATTCTTACTGCTTAATGACAACATGAATAAGTTATTTTGGTCCTTAATGACGGATAAAAAGTCCAGTTTCAAATTTTTTTATGTAAAATTGCTTAGACAGTGCGACATATCATAGTGATTGTTTTTAAAATTGGTTAATTATTTAAAAAAATAATGGAACTATCCACCACATGACTAGTTAGTTGAGAAAGTTTCCATACAAAAATATAAGTACCATACCAACTACTGAGTAGATGCATTTCCCCCTCGGTGCAAAATTTATGGGTTAAGTGTATCTGGTCTTATAAATCGTAATCCGTGGAAATAATCACAAAACTAATATATACAACTCAAAATAAAGATATTTATCTAATATCAGTGTCCTGGCACAAAAGATTATCGAGATATATGAAAGATTAAAAAGGCATATAAAACTTGCAAGTTGACATCAAACAACAGTCATAATTTGAAATTGTATTACAAACAAAGTGATGTTTGTATTTACACCATCTCTGGACTGTCTCATCAAATATAGGTTTATAACATTTCTTAATAGATTGCGGCACTGAAATCCAATTTCTAACGCAATTAGGAGACGTAGCTGCACTTTCCCATAGACGCACTTACCCCGACTCACCTTACTGTAAATGTACAATTTTTTCTATCTTAACTGATGAATGTGATCTGCTGGCATTTTCACAAATTTAGTGATATGATTTACCTACACAGTTTCTGTATAGTCTGCTTAGATCTTTCCAATAATTAATGCAATAGAAGGGATAATATAATAAGATCATATGTGTAAAAAAAAATGTGATCACCACTAAAGTATTCATCAATAAGACAATCAAAAATAAAATTTGAACATAATAATAAATTTTGTGCGGTTGAGTGATTTGGCACAAAGCCACGTTGCTCTTCAAATTATGTAGGGCTTCATTGCAGATGGAATATGTTATATATGATGATACTTATGAACATGTATATAGTTCCTAATATCACGCCTGTTCTCAGGAAAAATTTATGTACTTAATGTGTTTGATATCACATGGGATATTTACCAACATAAGCCAGGCTTTTGTAATCACTAAATGTATATTATAAAAGTATTTATATAAATTAATAAAAATCTACTATGATCTAATCTGATTATAGATAGAGCATTGTACAAAACAGCTTTGCTAATAGATTAAAGAATTTATCAAAAATAAATTAATATTTGTACATATGTCAAATTAATACTACATAAGAGATAAAAATTGAAGAGGAGTTAAAGATAAAATATATTTTAAAGGAGAAGAATTTTGTTAACAGAATATCAGGGACGTGCATTATTTTTTGCTTTCAAGATAATTATAACACACATCGACATTCATTATTTAATAAACACACAATCTTCAATTTACATCTGTAACTTGGCAATGGAAGTGTGGAAGCAGAATGAGATGGAAAGGTGCTCAAATAAGAAAAATGTTGTATACGTTAAGGTCTGGAATGTCAAAATACCATTTATAATGCACAACTCGATACGTCTGCAAAGCTTTCGGTGTGACGGAACATGAAAACCGCAACTGAATTTATGAATATTCCAATAGCACGGTAATTTCCATTGCTAAGAGCCATTACAGTGATAAAATCATTGCATTCTGTTATAAAAATTGTACATAGCGGGCGTTTGATTCCCCAACAGGAAGATTGTGGGTGCACACACGTCGAAACTTAACTGTTTCTGTTAACTAAGGCGGTGCACACATGTCGAAACTTATCTGTTTCTGTTTACTAAGGCAGTGCACACACCAGGGGATGGCTCATTTCTCAAGTGACAACATATATCATTAATGACAGACGAGAGTGTGAATGTGGGAAAAATGGGGTAAAAAGTTGAGCCAAGCATATACCTAAGAGGGATAATGAAGACTGAATACATCAAATATTGAAAAAATTGTAGAAGTATCTCCAAAGATGTGTAAAAGTTTGCAAAAAGATGCAGGAATTGGCTATAAATTTTTTGTATGATTTTGAGATAAATAAAAAATTTACATTTTTTGCAGCATTTTAAATTATTCTTTCCTTTTTAAAAATTAGATTTCTCAATAAGCCTCATTTTGAATGTTATGTACCAATAACAACAATCGGGTAGCTGTCAACATTGTATTATATTTACTCACAGATGCGTCTGAATTTTGTTTTTAATGATGAAACAGAACCTGTTTCAAATGAATGAATTCTGCAGTAAGTACCAAACTTATTAAAATGTAACACATCTTTGGCAATCAAATACAGAATAATAATGTTTACTTCAATATGCAGTGGAAATGAGATCACTTAGACGTATTTGTGGTAAATCTATTTATGACAGAGTAAAGAATGAAGAAATAAGGAAAGAATGTAAAGCTGATGTTAGTATAGTGAGTAAAATTAAGAAAGGATCATTTAGGTGGTTTGGTCATATGGAAAGGATGAATGAGGAGAGAATGGTAAGAAAGATATATGACGCAAGTGTTGAACCAGAAATAGAGGACGTCCGCGGAAGACTTGGCACGACTAGGTAAACCAGATAATGGAAGATGGTTCTGTTAGAAGCCTCAACAATCGGCGAGCTTGTATGACAAGATGTATGAATGTGGATGAGGCGAGAATTGTGTGTCAGGACAGAAGAGTGTGGCGCTCTATCCTATCTGCCTACCCCCACGGGGAAACGGCGTGATGGTAAGTAAGTAAGTAAGTACTTCAATATAAAATACATTTCTCGACTGAATTATCTATAGATTTCAGGATACTATGATGTAAAGCATCCTTGAGGTAAAATTTATACAAAAATGGTGCTATATAAACCATCCAATATTATTATTAAGGAGGCCATGGATGCATAATAATCCAGAACATACATAGTTTTCAAAAATGTGTATCAATCGATACAAAATTATAAACAAGTACTAAATTTGATGAGTACCATCATCATTCTCTTTGAAATGTACATATACATAGAAATGTATAATGTATGTACTTATAAAATGTGGGTAAATTGTATCAACAACTTATTTCTTCATACGTACAAAAGTAATACAATTCTGGCAATGGAAAACAAATATTATTTTTATCATTTTTGCCAATTCCAATTGAGTAAATATTTCACAAAGCAAATCCTCAGTGCATTCAAGTCAGTCAAAATTTTTATAACCCCAGTTCTTACACCTTGAATGGCAACTACCACTGACAAAAATAAATTCATAATACTTTCACATGCTCACTTTTATAATTGCAGATAAGCAACAGAATGATTTATTACCTGCAGATATAAAATAATGAAAGTGATATGTCCAATATCGATTTACAAGTTTATACAGTCACTTAAATTGCGTTTCATATATGAACGACTTCTCTGGCAAACCGAGAAAATATCACATGTCATACAATACATGTATTGACAAACAAACGTAACATTGAACGTACTCTTTGCAATCGTATTCCATACCTACAAAAACAGACAAATCGCCATTATTGCAACATTTCAACATTACTCTTAACAATAATAGTAGCCTTACCGTGTAGGCGTGTCACTGGATATGACAGGGGTCTTCCGCCCCGGTTTGGATTGCACATGTTCACCTCCAGCATTGTCTTCACGGTCACGGTTCAGACTTAAGGGAGTTTTGGATCGTGACCTAGATCTCAAAATAGGAACGGTGATTTCTTCCATCGTGCAATATCAATTAGGCCGATGTAACATAAACAAATATCTCAATCTTTCATCTGCCAAATGTCAACGACGCACTGAAGTAAGCCAATAAAAACTAACACGAAATGCACTATTGTATCCGCGCGTCCCTACTGTAAAAACCTGTTTAAATTCAAATGCAAATCACTGACCTCATTACACTCAACGCATTTTCGACACAAAATTCATTGCACAACGTTTATTCTATTTGTAGCACCACCAAATAGCGTCTCCCGCGTACTCGTACTTCAAACAGGCTTCGAACGACAAACCGTTGGATAAGAGGTTTTCTATGCGAAACACATGTGGATTTGAGTAACGTGCTTCTGTCGCGCTGTTTAAAATCAATATAAATCACGCAACTAACATTTAACCACTCTTCTGTGATTTTTAACGGACATTTCGAAACTCAGGCGAGGAAATGTTCAAGAACACAAATCTCGTCAAACCTAAACATAAACTGATGACGTCAGGTAATCGGTTTATTCGGTTTATCAGTCGTCTTTACCAAAAATTGGCGTTTCGCTTAAACAATATCTGTCCTTTTTACTCTTATCTTTATAATCGGAAAAAGAAAGAAAAGAATATGACATTAGAAAGGGATGCAAATATGTTCTGTGTACTAGTGACATCTAACGATAATATTATGTAATAATGATCAATTCGAGCGTGCTAATAACAAGAATATTTGGTAGATGGCGGTTTACATGATACCATTTTCAAAAAATAATCAGATGTCCTCAAATAAATACCCGCATTTGATTTTCAAACGTGGAGCTTTAAAAAAAAAAATTTCTAACGAAAAATATTTTTGAAATTTTCATTTTAAAATAATAAACTATATACTGCTATTTTGACTACTTTATTTGCCATCACATTGCCGTATTAGCAAATTCGATAATAAATCTAAAATTGTTGAGAAGACCCAGTGGCGTAACTACAAAAATTGGGTCCCAATGCAGAATGGAATAAAGGTCCTCCAGAATAAATATTGTAATAATTAATATACATGAATATTAGTATATGCTGCGTGATTTATCCATTAAAAAATAATAACAAAATATTTATTTTTTGCAAGGCATTTATATGTTTTTGCAATTAAAAAAAAACTCGCTTTTCACTTTACGCTGAGTCTGGTCCCTAACCCGACATATAGTGTGGTACAGCCAACGTATACATCGATAATGTTTTCACGTATTTTTGCACAGGAGTGTAACTACGCAAATGCAGTCGATGCGATGCAATGGGGCCTACGTTGTATGGGCCCAAAAGGTCCACGCTTATCAATAAGACATTTGGTATCAATACTTTTCCCAGCGCCAATGTGGGCTAATATTTTTTGAAATCCACCATAACAAGAAATGGCATTAAGACAAAATAAAAACGTTTTCAATGTACGTTATACAATAGTACTCTGATAGAATGTCAGGTTAGGAACCAGACCATCGCTACAATGTGAAAATCGCTGTAAAGGAATTTTTTCAGTTGTGATACTTATAATGCCACTAATATTTTTTTTTTTTTTATGAAAGTGTGAATATTATAGGAGACAAGAAATTAATTTGACTATTTAATGAATAAAACTACGCAGCACTTAGTATTCCTATTTGTACTTACATATACATAATATATATTTTGCGTTGGGGCCTAATGGCGTGTTTTATTCAATTTTGTATTGGGGCCCAACTTTTGGAGTAACGTCACTATTTTTGCAATACTCGTGAGAAACGATTTTTTAAATTTTATTGGTGTGAAAGGTATCGATTCTCGCAAAAATATCGATTTCTATTGGTTTGTTTGAAATTTTTGGGCCCCTTTCTAACATGGTCCCCAATGCATTGCATTGGCTGCCATAGTGCATGGCTGGCATAGTCACGCCACTGAAAAGACCCATTGTTCTCACAACATTTTCATTCATAATTAGCAACATTTCAGAAATTATGAAAATGAATGGTAATATATACATTCGAAAATAGTCTCTAAAATTCGACTTCAATTTGTCGTATGAAGTTATAGTTTTGAAGTTGCCCACACGGGTCGGCAAATTTTTGCGAAATATTAACATTTCTGACTGATTAAGTTGTTATATGATTTTTAGGATTAGTTATCCTAACGCAACTTTTACAAGACGTGAAAAAATACTATTATTATTATAATTCCAGAACATTCTGATTCGAATCCATTCTTGCGTGTAACGCAACGAAATTGTACAAAAATATGAATTACAAAAAAGAAATTAAAATATCAGACTTTGAATTCGTTACAATAATTTTGAATCTGGAACATCATTGATCAGCATCAAGAATATTAACGTATGTAAACCTTACTTAGTGAGGTAGTAGGTACCTATTTGATTAATTTAACTAAAAATTCATAGTCATATAAGCACTTCAATTTAAATATTTCTTTGCTAACCTCTACATACGCTCAGCCAGCTTACTGAATTTAATAAAGTTTTGAGTTTATTTATAGTATAGAACTGCTGTTATTTAAAAGTTTATGTTAAAATTTTTTAAAAATACATCCTTCTAGATAAAAGATAAAGAGTTTGCAAAAATATTGATTCGGTTTTAATTAAAAATCTATGTAGTATTTGTACAGTTTTTTTACAACGTTATTTGATCAGATTACAATGAGGATCGTATATTTAATAAACGAACGATGAAGGAATTAGAGTTTATATCTTTAAAATAATATTGTTGACACAGATATAGAATACAATCCCATGACCCATATTGCAAGCTTACTGCAAGTTTCGAAAGTACTACTCCGGCTCTAATTATAGAAATAAGTATTTAATAATAATAGTGTGATTTTAAAATATATTAATTTATATATTAATTGAATGTATTAATTATAAATATAAACATATAAAATCAATTTTTGTCGAAAAATATTGTTTTTGGGCTACCGGGATTCGAACCTGGATCTCTATTTCCAATCCGGGGAAGTACACTACCAATTGCTTTATAGCGCCAGTATTTTTCATGACAAATTTTCGAACCTATATGTTACACTTTTTCAAATTAATACATCTGTCGTTCCATTATTTGAAAGCGATCTACATTGTTTTTACGGAATCTCAAACACCTTTGAGTAAACCGACTGCAAACATTACAGACCTATGTTCTGAATAATTACAACTTCACAATAAGAATGTGTTCTCTTTAATATCAATTTATAAATAAATTATACTAATTTATGATGTCGTACTGAAAAATATTATGAATATTAAAATGTTATAAAAACGTGTTGCTCATTTGGCCAACATTAAAAAATATTGCGATTTACGTATTTGTTTTATTACGTCTCATTTTAGTGCTTTGATTACGAACAAATCAATTTAAATACAATAAGTCATCCAAAATACAAATAATTCGGAAAAAAATAATTAAAAATTGTCAGTCTCGACGTCGTTTTGGACCCCTAAACAGGTCGGGCCTGGTTACACCAAATTGCAGGAGAGCAGTGTTTAATATTTTATTCGTATTAATACATTATATTAAGGTGGGTAAAATGAAAGCATTGTTTTAAAATAATCTTTATTTTTACTTAATGAAATTTGTGTAAAATTGCAAAACCACTTGAAAATAATAATAATATATGTATAATTATTACATTTTCTGTATAAATACAATTAAAATTACTTTACTATTAAATATAAGTACACATGTATACAAATATGTGAGCGTCTTAACGATTAATTATATAATTTCAACTCGTGTTATTATATTATTATGTAATTGAAGTCATGGCCACGTTTAATGTTTTTTTAATATTGGCTGTATAAATGGAAAGGTAATAAATAATGTAATACTTATAAATGTAGTTACACTTAATGCTAACACTAAGTATACAATTAGAATGGACATTGGCTATAGAAGTAGTATTCTCACTGAGACGATGAAATACCACCGTGTTAGTAAGAAATAAAACACGATTGCTCAAAAAGTTTTTAGAATATAGAGCGAATGACAATAATATATATATTTATCGATATACAGATATTTTTAAAAGTGTGTAGTGTAGACGGTAGGTAAATTAGATATATAATCGATAATATAGATAGATAATCGAGGACAAATAAAACCTAACAATACCAAATATATCAGCATTAGATGATATTAAAAGTCATAAAAACCGACGAGTATAAGATGTAAGAAGGTGAATGAATGTGGAAGAAACGAAAGATGTATTTCAGTATGGGATGTGCGATTTTCTATCCTCTCTGTATAACGCTAAAGAAATGCGACGTACTGGTGAGTGTTGACTGATTTAAAATACTGAATGTATTTATTTTTATCGATACATTTTCTCATACGGTTCAGTCCTTAGTATAGAGTACGTAGCGAACGACGTATCTAACCGGATTAAAAAATATATTTTTAGTGGTCGCCGTGTTAACTCGATTTATTTTGTAACATCCTTAAAAAAAATTCCAAAATCACAAAGATTTTCGCCGAGGTTAGAAAGTTTTATTTTCACGTTTTGCCGCATTTCGTTATATAAACGAACCAGAAGAAAGGGAATAACGGAACGGGACACTGCGGTGATTAAATTTACAGCGCATGGCTTTTGGCGGGCTCGGTAATGCGCATGCGTGAGGTTGCATTCTGCGCGCGCATCCTGCGTTCTGTCAAATATAGTATTGCCAGAGAAATGAAAAATATCCATAGTCATCCAAAAAAATGTTCTCCGTTCACCTTAATTATAAAAATATTACACACATAACTTTAAAAATATCTAATTACAAACAGTTTTGCGGTATATTATGCGAAGCTAAACTATTATTTGAAAAAAATGAAGTGATTTCTCGGAAAAGCAGTTGTTAATTAAATTGTTTCCGTCAAATATTTTTTTTTTTCTTCTAAGACATGATTATCTGGTCATCGTACCTTATTATATTCGATGTAAAAAGTAACGTCAGTTACAATGATGATTTTGCACCAAGATGAAATATATATATATTGCACCAAGGTGAAATAATAAAGGATTACTTGGTTTATTAAAATTCACTCTTTCACAGTATTACGTTGTTAAGTGTTTAATTAGAGTATATTTCGTAATATGTATAATATCACTATTAAATCGTTACAGCAGCTGATGATTCAAATGTATCGAATTTGTCCATCATTGGCTGGCAACATTGTAGCACAGCTGTAAAAGCCATATACAAATTAATATTATATTTACAGTGATCACGGCTCGCCGAGCGAATTACCTGTATTCGCCTTTGTGTCTACTATAATTTATATAATTTAGAGATTGCTTGCTTGCTTCAAAAATATCGTGAGACTGAATTAATTTGAAAAATTTGGCCAGTTTGCTTGTGTCTTCAGTAACTCATTCAAGTCTTTATATTAAGTCGACCCGTGACGCGAATTTTGCGACAAATTTTCACTTTCAAATTGTTGTGTATCCCGAATAGAGTATTATTGCTGCAGGTCGTGTTTAGTTGGTGTTTTGTAATCTTTCTTTTGACGTAAACTTCTATTAGTCGGTAACCTCGAACATCGCGAAAGTGTTTTGAATTATTGTATTCTTTACTACAGAGAAACACTAGAAACTTTTGTTTTTTGAATATCTATTGTGTTTTTTGACGTTCCCGATATGGTCGGGGACGTTTTTTAGCGGTCTACGATAGTGGTTTAGTTTTCAGGTAAGAATTAAACAGTATTTGTATATAATTTTTACATTGTTTTGTGTTGACGCCTGGTTGTCTCGGTCTCACATCTCAGGACCTCGACATCGTTAATTAGTCCTTATTGTGCAAATATTAATAAATAACAAATATATTTTAATTGTATGTTGTCACTTCGGTCTTTTCGTTCATTATAAATTTTAATCCATAAAATTATTATTAATATTTAAAGTGTGCTTCAAACCTAATGATAGTACTTGCTTGAATCTTGTTTACAATGTATTCGTATCAGTGATTAATGTATTCAATTTAAATGCAACATGCAGCAAAGAACATATAGACAGAATGGTAAGTATGCCACGTGTATTCATTTCGATATTCAAAGGTTATGTATAATATATAATTAATATGAAAATGCAAGTCGAGATTAAAGTTATGGGATTATCTAGGGAAATTGTTAACTAAGAATAAATGTTAACAATTGCATCTAAAAATATATTAATTATAACTTTTATTTTAAGTTAATATAATAAATACATAAATCATTATTCCAAACATATAATTTCACCAGCCAACCATTCCAACCAACTCATTTTAATATATTTATGTATAAGTGTATTATTTAATCTTTAGGGCGTATATTTATCTTAATAAACGAGACTATTGTAGATAATTATTATTCTGACATATATATTTAGTAAAATGTGCATTCAATTAATTTAGTTCTTGAGTACCTGTACGTTTTATGTAGACATTAATTAACTATAAGGTAAAAATTCTTTGTGTATTTCGACATGTAATATTCAAATTTTGCCTATCAATAAAATCACAGAGTTTGACACGTAGATTTATTTTAATTATAAAAATGGTGTTTTATTATTTATACACTGAAGAAATGTTAAAATTTACCCCAGTTGCCCCTAGAATAGAGTCTAAATAAAATACATTTTAAAATTGTTTAAAAGCTCGTTTTTAATATAAATCGATTCATTACTTTGAGTACGATTTTTAAATACGATCTCATTATTTATTAGTATGATAAATTAAAATCTTCTTATTTATACATTTATGTAAAAAACACAATTGTCTACGTTGCATGGTTAAAACATTAAAAATCGACTCTCGCATTCGAAGAAATACTATGTGAGTGAAATATCTCCATTACTCAGATATTTTAAGGAAATAAATATATACTAGTGCTTCCTAAAGACGGCTTCGTGGCTTCACCAACTAATGAAGATCAACCTTGATGACAAACGGCAATGGCATCAGTTGATCTCGACCGTTAGGTACTAGTGAATTGGCCTTCATTCAACATCGTGTTCTGTTACAGGGTTTTCATTATCTACACATTATATAAATTAACACTCCTGTATTCATTTATGTGGTGGTGTGGTGACTGTACCTCGTCCATAATTTTTTAATATTTACGTTTTATACTTACACGCACGTATCTCCATTAATCTAATGAACCTTCAGTATCAAGAAGCAGATTTGAGAGAAGTTATACGCATTATGGGTGCAAATAAAACCAAATTTTGTAACACTACGGTGTTTTCATATTTAGCACTACATCACTGACAGAAACCACATTTGACGAAGATTGTTCTTTAATTATATACTATATTTAGATCTAAGAAACCAGAGTTAAAGGTATTCTCATGTAATGAACCCTTATATCTGGAGTCTTGCGTATACGTGGTCGTGAGACCCTTAGACCGTATCTGAAGTCCGACGACGAATACAATTTAATATTTTGTACACTTCTCTTGAATAAACAAAATATTGTTTCAAAACACCGAGTCGTTATTTACAAAATCACCCTTACTAACACCTGGTACACACAATTGATTTATTTACCCGACGCTTACTACTTTTAAGCCTGTTTCAGTTTTCACCGCTCGTATACAAAAAACAATAAACTTTCAGTATTCTCGAACAGAAATAGTTTAATTCAGATCAACATTGCAGTATTTCCGGAAGGAAAACTTTTGAAATTTGATTTGCTTATCAATACCTACGAATTCAAAGTAAACGCCGCGTAAGTGGTGTCGTGTATTAGGTAGTAGTATTTCAGATATTTTTAATCATCAGATATTATTAACTTCAATAAAATAGAAATAAATTGTTTCGGATCTAGTGCTTAGATAATTAAGATAAGAGCTTATTTGACATTTGACAGTGTTCATTTCTACTGTACCTACTAATAAAAATGCAGTTTTTCAAGATCTTTTAATGATAATTTAATTTGTGCTAATTGTGTATTATATAACTTTTAAAGAAATTCAGCATAAATTTCCAATTCTGACTATAAATTCATTGTTTTTAGATAAATAAAATTGTTAAAGGTTTACTTAGAAACTCGTCTACAAATTCAGTGCTCCGTTGTCTTGTTTCCAGGGAAACATAGTGAGCAAGCTCGCAATTATCTCAAAACTGATTTAATTCGTTAAAAGTTTTGTTTTAAAGCGTGAAGAGAAAATGGATTTTAAGTGCGGCAAGAAATCGTTAATTTTTTCAACGTTACCCATCTCTCACCATTCTTCTCTTCTTTCCTATTTTTCCATCCCTTTTTTACGGTAATGCCGAGCAAACAATAAATTATTTGATCGATACTTACTTTTTACGCTCTGGCAAAATGTACACTTATTTATTACACGATGTAAGTGTGTGCGTGTCTGTGCTTCATCTGTCAGCCGCACGAGTAAAGAGCCCGGGCCCTGGAGAATATGGCAAGAATTTAAAGCCCCAAGGGTACATCCGGGTAATACATAATTGTTAAGAGCATGTGAATTTTAGCGGAAAGTGGTTTAGTCAGAAATCTACGAAAAGCTGCAAAATCTAGGCAGGCGAGTAAAATCAACCCGAATATTTCCTCACAATTCTATTAGGTAGGTATTCCATTAAAATGTCGAGAAATTTCCCTCAATTATTAAAACTCCTTTTAAATTGTATTATATTTACGTTCAAAAATTATAAGTTTCTTATTAAGGAAAACACATTCTTATTGTGAAGTTGTAATTATTCAGAAAATAGGTCTGTGATATTTTAAATACTAATTTAATGTATATATACGTATGTATAATGTATATATACATATAAAATCAATTTTGTCGAAAAATATTGTTTTTGCGTCACCGGGATTCGAATCTGAATCTCTATTTCCAATCCTGGGAAATACACTACCAATTGTGTTATAACGCCAGTATTTTTCATGACAAATTTTCGAACCTATATGTTACATTTTTTCAAATTAATACACCTGTCGTTCCATTATTTGAAAGCCATCTAAATTATTTTTACAGAATCTCAAATAATTTTGAGTAAACCGACTGCAGACGCCAGAATTACAATTCATTTTTATTAAATTTTGGACACATTGATACAACTTATATATTATTGAGGAGAACACATTCTTATTGTGAAGTTGTAATTATTCAGAACAGACGGTCTGTGATATTTTAAATATTTTTCGACAAAATTGATTTTATATGTATATATTTATAATTAATACATTAATTTAGTATTTAATATAAGTTTTTTGTATTTCATCTTCATCTTGTGGCTTATTTTGTTTTATTTGGCATAGAAAAATTAACAAATATGTTAAAAAATTCACAATAATTAATTTTATTATTTCTAATTTTGATACTGTTAATTCATGGTGGAATTCCATTTTAATGATTTATTAAAACACTTTTTAATTTTTTTACAGTATTTATTATTTAATGGCTATTACCAGTTACCTGGTTACATAGTTCAGTAAATACCGAATATGTAAAAATTCCTATAATAGTAAGAGAAAATCCCAATATTAACTTTAAAATTATATATATATATATATATATATATATATATATATATATATATATATATAGTCTCACTGAAAAACACCCCTGTATTGAATTGTATAAATATCCTAGCTTAAAACGAAAATGAACCAGTCTGAAGATGGCCGTGACAGGCTGAAACCGGTAATGGTCATTAAATAATAAATGTGGAAAAAAGTTAAAAAGTGTTTTAATAAATCATTAATTCATTTTATATTTAACTAAAGGAAACTAATGATTTTTTTTATCTTTGTGGTTAAACATTTTTAACAATTAAACTTAAATTATTTTGACTTTGACCACTGAATATTATTTTTTGTTGTCTGCCGATTTCGGAGCAAATTGCAGAGGTTTGTCAGGGCAGCGAAAGCTAATAAAAACGAACGTTTTAAGTACCTCCGCAATAATTATCCAGTTATTGTGTTGATGTGATTTCAGTCTCTCCGTGATTTCCCTCGAGTCTTGATGATTTTCTATTTTTCAGTGGCGGATCTTAGAAAAAAAAACTGGTCAGAAAAATGTTACAGCGACCTGACCGATTTGCAAGAATTTAATTTTTCTGTGTCCCTGGTACCCCCATTAAAAACGTATTCGAAGGATTTACCGCCAAACTTTGGAATGACCCACACACTACCAAACATGAACTAACACAAATTCTTTGTTTCAATATTTTCAATTTGGTGTCGCCCACGTGATAATTTTGGTGCCACTTACGCAATCAAATAGCTCCGAGACTTTTTTTTAAAATATATGACTCGATTGGAACGAAAATTTAAACGCTGACAATATAATATGCATTAATGTAAAAAATACGTCTTGTTTGCACAAAGATTTACTTTTCGAAGAGTGAATACTTTTACTGTTGCATAAATGTGTCATAAACTATCGGATTTATGTTTCTACAAATAATGTGTCTAGAATGTTCCGAACCCCTCTCCTATATGTACACTTTATTTAATGTTTATTAATTTACTGGTCTGTGGGAATGACCTAATAAACTTCACCTTGTCCGCATTGATTTATTTTGTCATGTTTGAAAATAATTCAATAGATGCAATGTTCGATATTGTTGTTCTTGGTGATAGCAACTTGTAATGTATGTTTCTAAGCCGTCACGTCGTGGGCATGGAGGAGAAAACACAACTCTCTCCGACAAATAGATTTTGCCTCATCCAAATTAATATATGGTTGCCGATTACTGAGAACGCTAATAGCACCAATACTTAATTAGCTGATGTTGCGAGGCTTTACGACCGTTCTCATTTTTTACTGCCTTTAAAATTTGCATCAAATATTTTTTCTTTAGATATGTATTTATAAAACTCATTCTGAATCTTATTAATTAAGTCACTTATATTGTATTCTTCTCTCTTCTATCGTATTATTTTTATTGTGTTTGATCTACTTAGTACACTTCTCTTTTGCCAGCTCCAGGAGTGCATTTATGGCCCGTGTCCACGAATGAGATTTTTAACACATTCGAAGTTTTAACGGGAAAGAACTCAAAGTCTGCTTTTTCAATACATCTCCGTGGATTGTTATTCTGTACATTGGATCTCAATAAACCTAATTGTTTCAACCGCCTAGTATTCATTCATTAAATCTCCCTTCTTTATTTGTAAAATAAATTTGTAAAATTGTAAAATTGTAATTTGTAAAATAAATTTTATTTTACAAATTTATGCTGTAAATGCAGTAAGCAGGTGAAGAGCATCCTGTTTAAATCGTTCTTCACCAGCATGTATACCTGCGAGCTACCCACCATTGAGTACTCAATTTTAGGTACCAGAAGAAATACAGGACGGGGAAGGAAAAAAAGGACTCCCTGCACTCGCCCTCTCCTGGATCTCCAAGCGCCTCTGAAAGTGGACTGTATATAGGATTATCACACACAGTATCTCGTCAAAGGTTCCAAAATACCAATATAGACTTCAAAGTCTCCGAAATTGATAATAGCTATCACCGAACTGTTCCAATGCAAGGTCGCCTATCGACTAACAATCTCGGCTGGGAGTAGAAGGGTAGATGGGAGGGGGCGCTGAGCATTATTTCGTTCAAAGTAATTCATATACGCTATATGGTAATAAATATATGTCCCAAACAACGTGTGTTGGTGTGGTGACTATAAAATGCTTGCTTTGATCACGGACTTTGTTGTATCAAATCATATGTGATACTCGTACATATGTACGCACCCATTGGTGCTACGCACTATGGGCGAGCGAAGAAGCTCCAATATCTTACTATCTGATCGTGTGTGTTTTCATTATTCTACATTAAATTATTTTATACGTTCCAATGGACGACCCATTAAATTAAGAAGAACAATGAATTTTAAAATTTAGCCGTCTTTCCTAAGTAGCCATATCGATGATAAATATTATTTATTTATAGATTATTAATTAGAACACATTATTATTGTGAAGTTGCAATTTTTCAGAACATAGTTCCGTGATATTTTAATACAAATTAAATGTATCGATAAGAAATGTATGAATCATTTAATTATGGCGTCTCCTGGCGGATCTATCGCGTTTTTGTTGACGAATTGTTGTCAAAAATGTAATTCGATGTTCGAGACTTGACGGATTGACCAATCAATTCGTCAATATTTTTACTATTTTCAAACTGAGCTAAATACTTGTGCTATGAAAATAGGGCTAAATTGATGGCCTCCTGCAACGAGGCTCGAAACCCCGCCTACTAGATCACAATCACGTTAATTTCTATCTTCGTTCTCAAAAGGGTGAGGAGGTATCACTAGTGAATGGTTAATTGGTACCATTTTACTTTTAAAATTGATATTTTGTTTTTAAAATGTTATGCTCAATTATATATTGACCATTACAAAGTATAATGCTGCTTATTCCTGTTTAGTTGGCAATTTATTAATTCCTTTCTTGACAATTTTGAAGGTTTTGATTAATCTAAAATAAAACCTTCATAATCTTAATCTTAATCTTGCGCAGAAAGTTTTCCCATCTAATGCATGTTGCAGTAACCTGGAGAGGAAGAAATTTGTTAAGGCAAGGTTCGGAGAATAAGGAGGGTGTGATAAAACCGCCCACGAAAATCAACAACGTGGAGTGTTCGAATTCCCAAACACTACGTTGCGAAGATACAATTTTATACCGTTCATTTTGGAGTTTGAAGTTAACATTTTTATGTAACGATGTTTACAAAACAAGTACTGTGTCATAACTGACATATTAAAACTATCTGCTGTAGACGAAGTAAGTAGATGCCATGAAGAGAATTTGAGAAATGGGAATTTTTCGAAGAAATATTAAGCCCGACACTTATTTACAAATTAATCCAATATATCACTGTCAAAAGAATTCGTGCAGTTGTTTTTATTTTTCTATCGCTTCCTTATCGACACTCTTACATTGCAGATTCTAGACTGACTTTCATCAATGTACATGGAATGAAATAAAGTTGAAGGCTTACACACAATTTATTTATTTATTTATACATATATTGACATCCATATTTTTGTACTAACAGAGGTGGATACATAATAAACATACATAAGACATTCTCATAGATTATTGTGTGGGATGGAGTAGACTTCACCTCTGATATATACAGCGTTGTCCTGGCTACTTTTCTAGACTGAAGTCTGTGTTAAAGTAGCCAGTTTTTTTTTCGTGCTGTTGTGGTGTTATTTATCAAAAGGAATAAAAAGAGAATTACAAATATGTATAAAAAAGTAAAAATAAAATAAAAATATGTATAGTGGGAGTGTTGTAGGACTAGTGAATTATTAGTGAAGGTATTGTATAAATTATATTTAATTGTTGGATATCCATGCTTCTGATTCATCTCTACCTGATTGAATCACATATTGGGTCCATATTTGTGTAGTCTTTTTGGAATTGTACGATTTCCAGTTGGTACTGAGTGTATTGTATAGTTTCGGAGCTAGGAACATGTAGAATCTTTGATAAATATCGTTGTTGCTCTCGGAACTGGTTACGGAACAATACCCATGTTACTTTATAAGCTGTCGTTCTCGAAATACTTTCGCTGTCCGTGTCATCTGTCAGATTATTGAGACATCAGGTTGTTTCTCAACACGTTGATCGCGTTGATCATAAATACGCGTGACATCTTTCATACGCGCCCCTCTTTGGTGGCATTATAATTTACGAATTTACACTACGATAATGAAACAAATGTATGATTTGTTTTTAAGAAATCGATAGCAAAGGTTCTCAAGTATCCTCACGAACATAAACAAATATAGAAATCAGAACTATAATTACAAAATAACGTAAACAAAATTATTCACGAGAGAATACAACAGACACCATCGCCATTTGTGGTCATACGTACTAGAGTGAAGTGGTGATTTCTGAAACAAACGCACACTATTTACAAGTTTTTAAATACTGACATTAAATTTAACTCTATAGTTTGAAACGCATTACATTCTACACACATAAACTGAGTTTGTGAATTTGAATAACTAAGCGATACTGGATGATGCGAGGGCTTTTATTATTTCGTGTTTGTTTATAAGATGGCTAATAATCCTTGACAAATATCGACAGATGTCGGTAGGATAAAGATTCCAAATAATTTTGGTACGATTTTCACCGCTCCTCAGCGCGTATGTGCGCACTAGCCGCGGGCGAAACGCGGCGACTCATATTTGAGTCACCCGCTCTGTGGGCACGTAAGGCGCGACTCATATATGAGTCACCCGCGGGAAATGGGTTAACTGGTAGTAGATGCCGCACTTTCCTCCTAACCTACTTATCCCATTTTGGTCCAGTACCTAAATTCCTGAATGGATGAATAACGTCTTTCCTTATCTTATTTACGTAACGAGTTACGTATACAATTGCGAGTGGAAAAAAAGATTACGTGGTGGATTGAAATATTTAAGGTCACCTTCAATCTTTTTTTTTTGGGTTGGTTCCTTTATACAATCTTCTTAAGCTATTAATTTCTTTTAAACATTTTAGAGATATAGCGTTCGCTTGTAGAAGTTCGGTTTCAATTTTATCAGTATTGTTTTATGTTATATTTAATAATTAATAATCAGTTTTACAAATAATATCTGATGTGCAGAGAGACCTGACTATTTTTAAAAGTATGTTATGTAATAATCTACTATTGTACTTACTATATGAAAATATACGTTGTCTGTTAAAATGATTAATAGATGACCCTTGGGTCCAGTTAACCCGACAGTAATGTAAATTGTAATACAGTACACTTATATAGATTGTAATACAGTACAGTAATGTAGATTATAATAGGTCGTGAAAGTATGTAACATCTATATTTATTTTCGAAATTACGATTGTCTTGGATTGTATCGACCGGGATTTGACGACCTTTAATAGATAAACGACAGTTATAACCATTAAACCACGTTAATTATATTTTTTATTAGAAGATATAAATGAGATATATATATTTTTAAACATAATAATTATATATATATTTTTTTTAACATTTTTTTCTTCTCTATTTAAGTCGAGATTCATATATAGAGAAGGAGTATATAATTTATGTGTCTGGTAGTCTGTATACATATTTTTGGGTTGCTGTATATTTAAGTTTTGGAATATCAATTTGGTCTCTAAATCTTGTTGATCGGAAATTGTTTCCAATATTTAATTTGTTTTTAATTTAAAAAATTTCGATTAATTTTTTTGTATTTGTCTAATATTTTTGTTACTTTGAATTTTGAATTTGAAGGAAAATATGTAATACGTGTCTCTAGGGTAATAAACATCATATTTCTTTATAGTTAAATATCGCAACAATCGATCGAATATATCAAAATCATTCATTCAATTCGTGTATCGATTTATATTATTATATCGATAATTGTTTGTAGATCTAGGAATAGAAAATAAAAACTCTTCATATAATAGGAATTATTTTAATATAAACGAGATATCAACGATTAATAAAACGTTTCAGATTTTAGAGATTTGACGTTATTTTAATATTTAAAATTATGTATGAAAACAAGTTTCTTTTATGACTTTTTAGTTACTATACAGACAGTGTTCTCGATTTATGAACATTCGCTATAACGAACATCACAATTTATTTATACGTTTAGCGAACATACTTGTAAGATTGCTGTTCCGTTCCCTAAACTTATTAACAAAACTAATCGGATAATTCTTATTACGTATGTTAATGAAATTCTATAAAAATAATGCACTATTTGACATGTTTACATTGTAGAATGTGGGGAAATGATCAGTTTTCTAGCACAATTTAGCAAACAATGCACGACCGATACGTACATTGTATGCGACAAGCTAATTTAACAATTTTGGCCTATATCAAATAATAAAATCCTGGTCAATCTATTTGAAAACACCCTAAAAGGTAGTTCTACATTTGAAGACAATTTTTTATATCTACCATGCAAAAGCGACTTAATAACGTGTGAGTTGTTATAGTGCTTAGTCGTAGTAAAAGACACAGTTTAGAAACAAAGCTGTACGCTTACATCATATACGCAAATATTTCACATTCAGGTGTTTTGACGCATAACGCACATAAACATATAACGAACGAACTCATTCGTGAATCTAAAACTGCACGTATTACGAATTATTCTGTTGTCACGTTTTGCACCTGTGTTATCGGTATGAACATGCTTTCTCTGCATTATTGTATGTGAAATCAAAATATAGAAACCGATTGAGTCGATCTAAGAATCGAACATCGAACCAAGCATTGTAGTTCTAATATCATTAATTATTATTTATTTTTAATACAGTGCATACATAAATATTTTTCTATGTGCTCTATATAAATAAAATCAAAGTGGTTTCTTTTTACTAGAACTTATCTTTTACATATTTGTTTAGTTTCATTTTGAATCCACGTAGTTTCTCATATTTGCTGGCATTTCATTAAAAATCTTCATCGCGCTGTACAACATCGATTTCTGAGATTTAGCCTTCTTCCTGAATGGCAGTCTCAGTCTATCTTTTCCTCTTGTATGATGTTCGTGCTCATGTTGATTTGCATCAATTTTTCGTATAAATTCTGTCGATATTTTCTTAGTGAGGACATTTTATTAGTAACATGGCGGTTACTTTGTGATATAACATGATTATTTTAATTTTCACAACTAAATTTTGTACTACACACGCGTTGGGTTATTATCACTACTAGTCCCCCTCAACATCAGATGATAACTAAACTGAAAACAGTATTGTATGGCAATGAGGCGGGAGTATTAGGGAATGTTGAAAACACAAATAAACAACATAACACTCAAAAATCATTTTTAGTTACTGAAAGGCAAAGGTTGATAAACTGAAATATAGATTCAGAGTTTAGGTAGATACATAATAACAATTTCACATCATGCATATTAAATAATCAGTGGCGTGTAGTAGGTATAGATTTAGGTTATCCTGTTACCAATGATATTATACAATCGTATATAATATATGTACTTTCGTTTAACCAACGTCTTTAGACAAAATAAATCCGTCGTTTATACGACCCTGTCATGTATTTATTTATAATTTTAAAGTACTGTTAACAGTGATTTTAAAGTTTTTAAGTTTTAAAGTAAGATAATACTTTCTTATCCATATAAAAAATGTATGGACGTTTTTTAGAACACTTTCTATGATTGAACGTGATTTACTTATTGTTTGGAAATACTTCACGTAATAACTAAAGGAAATAATTATTTTTATCAAAGTTTAACATAAAAACTAGTTAAGCCAATTGCTTTTTGTTTTTCTCTAATCAAAAACCAATCCATGCACCAAATTTAAAGAACAATCATGAAATCAACACGTTAAAAAAAGTAAGATAGTAAAATTCGCGAATTAGTAAAAGAGAAAGTAGACACTTCAATGATTTGCACGCAGTTGTAACCCTTTCTAATATTATTCTGTTAATAAACAGCATACCAAACTGATCAACCGAAAGGAATTTTAAATTTAGTAAATAGCCATTTATATGACTTGAGTAATTCCCTAGCTTAAAGACAGAACTGAGTAATGTAAATAGCACGATGCGGCGAATAAAACAAGAGCGCCATGAGTACAGCGGTGAGTTTTTAGAACTAAGCAGTTAAAGTCTCTATTGGTACACAGATAGCACTAATAGCAAAATAATGTTAATTCAATATTTTAATTTATATTTGTTTCCCAGAATATTTAGTTATGCACAGCTTTTTTGCTCGTATGCATTTCACGCCCCTGTAAATAATGATCGACTCTCATATAATTAGGTTCATTAACGCTTCTTCAGTTCACCAAGGTCACTACTATCTTGACAGCCTATTACATAATCACGGAAAGCTTTAGTATTTCCGGTTCTACAGGTGTATCCGGTTTGATTTCTCTTTCAGAATTTTGCGCAGTTTTGACTCCTTTAATGTGTTAACGAATGTCTTGTCAATTTATACACCTGTTATAATGTTCTGATCCCGAGTCCTGCCAAGTCAGCTGGCGGCCCACTGTCACGTTGTTTTGGGGTGGGCGGGCAGTCTATTTTTGTTTTGGCACAAACTTTGCGCTCAACTGGCGTTTTGTTTGAAGATGAAATAAAAACGTACTCTGTTTTGATGTCCAAATGTATAGCAGGTATTTTGAAATTCATTACAGTGAAATATTATTTGTTGCTCTTTGAGTTAGTACGATACATACCACGTGAATATTAAGTGTGTTCTTAAAATGATACTTTGTCTGAAATAAAAATATTCTGCCAGTTTTTTTTTATAGTTTTTCCGTCTCTGTTATGTAAATTATTGATTTAATTCACGTTAGCGTCTTTCTTCTAAATGTATTATAATTTTAATACGTTTAATATGAATATTATTTAAAAAAAAAAAAATAATTAACAAAAAAGACAGTAAAAAAAATATTGATTACCACACAGACATTATTTCGACCCGTGGCAGATTTAAAAAAAAAGTATTATATGATGTAGGTACTAATAAACATAATATTTAAAAAGTTACAGCCATTTAAAAATGTATCAAATGCGTACAAAATACTAGAATGATTAAAAATGTAATTTTTTACTTACGATACTTAACGTAGGAGGGGTCGATTTGTCTATGGTACTTAGAAGTTTCCTGCGTGCTATATACTATTACAATTTTTAAAACCCACTACCTTAACATGTACAATACGCTACCTTCGTACTGAGAACATCTTCAATATTTTGATAGAAAATAAACCTAATTATTGTGTTCTTCTTCTTCTAGTTTTTTAACTAGACGAATCACACAGAAAAAATGTATTAATCAGAAAAATATAGTCATAGAGGACTCGGACTTGGAATGTATATCACATAACTAACATAATATTTTAACATTCATGATATAGAAATAATATTAGCCCTGTAATAATTCCGCGGCTTGAGATATTGCCAATTCACTTAATAGAAAATACCAAGGTAGTTCCTTTCTTACTGTTGTGAATTGTGCAAACGTTAACATTAAAATAACACAATTTAATGTGCATTCGTTGCATTTACTTTCTTTGATATTTACGTTTTCTAGCGTTTATGTTATTTGACCGAAATATATTTTTAATTACAGAATTAAACAAGATTGTTTAAATTTTAAACATACCACTCATTCTCACGTTCAACCTTTTAACTGCCAACCCTTGGCCAATTTGATATAAGGGACACCACGTGTGTTAGGTATAGAATTGCTATGTATTTTAAAAGCTGAGAACTGTTATTACTGTATACAGTAGAATGTTTCAAATATACGACTCGAAAAATCGTGTTTACTCCAGTTTCTGCAAGGTCGAAGAGTGCGTGTAAACACGCTTCTGGTTTGGCGTGACTTGCAAAATTTGGCGTGTTAACTCGCTTACGGTAATTAAAAGGTTTTATGTTTTATTTAGGTTTTAATGTGGTTGTCTTCGAAATGTTGTTCTATTTTAATATAATTTGTGAAATCTCTGTATATAACTGAAAAATGTGTTAATTTACCACATTAAATAAAATAAATAAATCTCACGGACCGTACAAATGGTCGTTTTCAGCTTGTATTACCTCTTCCTAAGCTGATAGACAAGAATTATGAACATTTATTATTTATTTTTCAAACATAAAAAGTTATATGTATTATCCGGGGTCGCATAAACCGGATTGCGTATTTACCGGGGTAGTAAAAAAAAATTAAAAATTTAATAACATTTACGTAATATGTATCATAAATTGCGATCTGGAAATACCGGTCAATAACGTGTTTATAATTTTTTATTTGGGCGCGCTTTGATTCAGTATTTATTTTTGATGTTATCTGTTTTTTTGGCGGAGATTATTCGGGATTTTTTATATGGGTCGATTTTTTTCCTGATATTTCGAGTTAACATCTATTTCCTTTTCAAATATAATGAATTATACGTGTTAAGAAACATTTTTTAATATAGTGAATTATTATAAACGTCTATTTATATTTTATTTTTCGATCTTGACGATTTATATTTCTTCATTTAGTACTTTCTCTACTCTGTATGCAAGGCAATAAAACTGTTTTATGTGTTTTGTCGTCTTATGCATGTATTCTCGAATTTTCCAAGTGAGGAAATTTAGAAACTAGTTTCTTTACGGCCATAACATATTCGTTAACTGACTTTCAACGAATATACTTCGTTCACGAAAAAGGAGGTTGTTCTGTTTATTTTTCGTGTCGATTTTGGTTTTAGGTCACATTTTAAATGGTTTGATGGCTAAACCCGTATACGGTAGAATAACCTAGGCCCTATACCAGAGATGGCGAAAAGAAAATTGTGACGCGATTGCAATTTTAATTCGTAATTTTTGATTACACACAATTTTAAATTTTGTTTACAAAACGTATTAAAAACACGATGAAATAAATCTCAGAGATTTAAGCTAAATCTCAATACGTTGTATGCGCGTTGAAATTTTTATTTGGAGATAGACTCATAGATCATCTTGAGTTAGGTAGAAAGACACAAAAATACAACCTGTATGCACGATGTTTTAGATGACAGTGAGTAATGCACCAATGTCATTTAAATTACAAAGATTTATTACTTTTATTAATTTAATTTGCTGGGGACTGACATTTGACGTTTGACGACGTACAGACGGCGAATTTTTGAGACTCGGTGTGTATACGGTGGAAAACAAAAGTCGAGAGTTGTATTCAAAGAATATCTTGGGAGCATAATCTCTGTTCGGAAAAATCGAAAATCTTATGAAAATTTCATCCGTGGACACGTTACAACCGAGAAGCTCTATTGACCTACTATTGCGTAAATACGAGTATAAGGCATATGATTTTTACAGTAGAATACACAAACATTTAAATTCAGCAATAACAGAATAAATATATTAAGTACGTATAATATCTGACGCGTTTCGTGCATAGATTGTTGGACCTTGCTAATTGCTGGCAATGTTCATTCTAGTTTAGGATCATATAAGACTACGCGTAGAGCCTGAATTGACCATGTTACTAATTACGATGTATTAAGAGACATAAATAAATCAAGAGAACTGGCAACAACTATCGAGGGAAGCTGCAGACTCCGGTCACATTGAAAATATGATCTCAGTTGTGTAACGTCAGAAAGTGGTTCAATGCTCAAAATGTCGATCTTTTATAGGATAAATCAACATACTGCAACGTGTGGGCTGTGATGCCAAATCGTGTGCGCACGCATACTCGCCCACCTTAAAAGGGACACGGATTGCTAGTGTTTGAAAAACCTAACCGAATTTAACCGTCTTAAATTAAAAAAGATATATATAAATTGAAATATTAAAGTGGAGTAAGGTCGCGAAAATATGGTGTTTCAGCTAGTGTGGTGAAATAAACAGAGTGTAAGTACACTTTCCTATTGTGTTAGTGTCTTGTAATTTGCCTTGTCGGCTTCCGAGCAAATTACGCAATGTAATTTGAATAATTATTAGTGAAACAACCTTAGAAAAATGTTTGTAAATAAACAACAACAAACGAACATTGAAACAAGGTGTGGACGATTGCATCCAGTGGCGTGACTACAAAAATTGGGCTCCATTGCAGAATAGATAAAAAGGCCCCCAAAATAAGTATTGTATGTAAGATATACGAATATTTTTACTGCGTGGTTTATCCAATAAATAATATGAACAAAATAAATTGTCTCATATAATATTCCCACTTGCTATGCTTCAAGGCGATTTTTACCTGGTTCTTAATCCGACGCAGTAGCGGAATACTGCTACTGTATTATACATCGATAATGTTTTCGTAATATAATTTAATAATTCCATTTCTTGTCGTGCCAGGAGATACTCGCAAAAATATCAATACAAATGGATTGTACGGCGCGAACATTTTGGGCCCCTATCTGACGTGAGCCTCAATAGTTACGCCACTGATTATACGATGTTATTGAAATACGCAATAATAATACGCAACTGAATATAAGATATGAAACTTTTATTTTTTAAATTTTTTATTAAACAAATAATATATATCTCATAGAGACGAAGCTATTTTTATTATATTTAATGGAAAGATATGGAATAAAAATAGTTTCGTCTCTACGAGATATTTATTATTTGTTTAATAACAGTGCCTTTGTAGGTTAAAAAACCCATGTAATTGTGTCTTCTTGGACATATTCAAATAATGATTATTATTTTTATTTTCATTTTATCTGATATACGAATATTTTTTTTAAAGAATTTTACATACTTTGACTCAATTGTGGAAAAAGGTTCACCGTAGATGTCCTAGAGCAACCCTTAATGTGCTTAACGGCCCGCACATTAATTAATTCTCGGTCTTATTGGCATTAATTTATTTAACTTTTGGTAGCCCCCTCGTTAACAAAAAAATTGGCCGAAGCTCTGTGCCGCAACGCATTATTGAAAAGCTAAAAATTCTGCAGACGCGTACATAAAAGTGATATATTTCGTGAAATACTTTTAGTCTTTGCGTAATAGACTGGCCCTGTCGTCAGACATCTTGGCAGAGATGTGACATTTATTTAACCTATTCCGCATCAACACGAGCATAATTTATGCGTCAGAATTATTGATTTCATAACTCGACCGCGGGAATTATTGTGGTCAAGTGGTTAATAAAACAAAGATATAAATAAAAAATATTAAATTATTGTTGAAATTAGAAAATATTTATTAAAAGCTTTGATTCGTCACGCCACACTGCATACAGAATGCACTAGATAATTTTAATACAAACTTCTGAGTTCTAATCTCGAAACAAAAGTGTCTTAATCGACATACACGACTTGTAAAGCTGGTATTATAAAGTAAAAAAAAATTATTCATTTTTTTTTTTTTAAATAACAAATTTTGTGTAAACCACTTTGATTACTTTAACGTTGACCGGTTTCAAAACCACTGCGACAGGACGAAATACAGCGAGTATTAACTATAATTAGTTTCCGTCTGTCCTGATGAAGATACAATAGTATCGAAACCGGTAGATGTTAAATTAATCAAAGTGGTTTATTGAATTTTTGTTACTTTTTAAAGTTTATAATTATGTTTAACTACAAAGTTAAAGCTATAAGCATTAAAAATAAGATTAATCTTGCTTCACTGTCTCAAAATCTGTTTCAAAAATCAAAAGTCTCATTGACATAATATTAAGGCATGTACACGGTTTAGACATTGCTCTCGCGACTTGGAGATTTGCTGGTAAAGGTTAGTATGCATAATTATCCATTCTACCATGCGTATAAAATTCAATAGACAATGACAGTCCGCTCCTTTAGGCGAGTTTCGAGACAAGTCCTGTCCATGTTACAGACACCACAACAATACTACACTACTATTACAACACCTTGTTGGTGAATTTTTCCTAAAATTCATTCAAATATAGCGCTCGTGTATCTGTGCGTCATGAGTTTTTTTTTAAAGATTAATTGAACCCATTCGGTCTCTCTGACAGGATGTTTGATCATAAGATGACGACGTGTTAATCAATTAATGTCGGCAATTGGCAAAAGGTGGGATTCGATTAGATACAAGATTAATTAACACTCAAGTTAATTGCCCTATGGTACTTGGGCCAATTACGCGGTTTATTAGTTTCATTGAGCGTCTACCAATATTATACCTAGGTCCTCAGGAAACTTTGTGGTTGTTTACAACTCGACAGGTACGAATACCGACTGACGGGCAGAACGGGATCTGAACGCTAAACGGGGTCTTCTGGTGTATTAGATAGAACCTTTAAAGGTTACAATTGTTTTAGATATACCACTCAGAAAAAATCTATATATCGTAAATATAGTCATCACCGAGACTCGAACTTGGAACTTTCATACCGACATACAGAAAGTTTGTAGTTATGTGTTATTTTAGGGTGGGATGCGATTACTAAACTGTTACCGTTGACCAGAATGCGTGTAGTTTTCCATATATATTGTAACCATTTGTATAGTCATTTAATAAAAAAAGTTCATTTGTGAGTCTGTAAACCGATGTCGTCCTAATTTTCAGAAAACTTTGCAATCTTCTGAATATGAGCCCCCCGTGGCATAGTCGCTATCTGTCTATAGAAATTATAACAGTAAAATATATTAAAAACAATTTTGACTTTAAGTATACGTTATGATATGTATATTGTGAATTAAATTTAATCGATTTTATTTAAATGAAATTTACATTGTATTGAGCCAATTCTTTTTATTAATATTTATATGTGTCGTTTTAACTTATAAAATATAAAAAAATGACATCAAAAATAATGTTTGCCTCAGCGTAAGCTCTTTTTTTTATGTAACACATTATTAGTGTACATAATGTAACACATTATGTACACTGGTATTATGAGTACAATTATGTATAATGTAATGTTGTATCAATTCCAAATACAACCTTAATAAATCGTGTTAGATAAATGGTAAGAAAAGCAAACACAAAATATGAATACTGTGAACAAATTTTATAAAAAAAAAAAATGCATACGAATTTAAATTAAATTTAACGTAAAATAAACAAATACGCTAACATACAAATTTTATTTGGAGTTAAGATATACAGGAATTGACAAGAAAGTCATTTGACCTATATAAGTACCGTTCATGTGGTGATGAGACACAGGACGCTCGCCACATCCTTTGACCTATCATGGATTCTGAACTCATTCAAGTGGGTCTGGTGGTTTCCTGGACCTTGTCACGACAACCTTGCAAATTTGCAATATAAAGATCTCCATACCCAGCAGGCCAAAGTTAATTGTTGTTCCACAACGCAGCACGCTTACTACAGCTAGTTTGAAAATATAAATTTTAACATTCATCACTAGTAGGGATTCCAATTAGAATATTCGAATAACGAATTATTAGTCCATTTTTAAACTATTCGATATTCGAATATTTACCTAATTAACTAACATACCATCATGCCGTTTCTCCGCGGGGGTAGGCAGAGAGGATAGAGCGCCACACTCTTCTGTCCTGTCACACAATTTTTGCTTCATCCACATTCATGAATCTTCTCATACAAGCCCGCCGATTGTTGAGGCTTCTAACAGAACCATTCTCCATTATCTGGTTTACCTGGTCGTGTTTTATATTTTTTCCATATTTCTTTATTCTTTTCTTTGTCATAAATGGATTTGCCATATATACGCCTAAGTGATCTCATTTTCCACTGCATTTGTTTACTTTCGTTCCTCTTCTGCCAGCTCCAGGCCTCACTTCCATACATCAGTGTCGATACCAGGACTCCATTGTGCACCGCTGGTCTTGCCTGGGTTGACAAATTTTCGTTAGATACAATTCCATTCAAAGCGCCGTTCACTTTATTCCCTGCAGTCACCCTCCTTTCGATATCATTCTCAGCCTTTCCGTTTCTATGAAATCTATGTATCTAACTATTCGTAAAATATTCGTTCATGTTTAGAAAAACAGAGAAATATTTAGAAAATTTGAATGTCTAAATATATAAATGTTTTATTCGAAGCGTGTTTCAATAACACATGTAGTCCAGATTATCCGCTGAAATATTTATGACATTAGGTAATTTCCATGTATTAAAATTTAATTTATGGTGCCATTTAATCTTTGGTTCATCATTATGTATCTTATTATTATATACATCTGAAGACGATGGATATCTTAAGAATTTTCTGTTATGTGTTGCATCCGTGAATGGCCACTTAGAAATGAAGATCTTTCAACAAAATTTGATGTTACTTGTGTTCTAGAGGTTTAATTGTTGCGTATGGTGTCCCCGAGCTTTCACGCACACCATGTAGTTGCTCATATTACATTCAAAGAGACCGTTTCTTCCAATATTGATTCATTTTCATCAACGACCTTGTGGGCTTTTACATAACAATAATAATAAATTAAAAATTTAAATTTAACAGTTTAAATATAACACAATTTAAAAAACTATGTAACAACGAAAAATGTCAACGAAATTCTCGTTATCTAGCCGATGCATCCGCGATATTGGCGAGTTAACAGCATAATTATTAATATATGTACCTACAGAGAACACTTCATGTTGTCTCGTTTGAGTTGGTACTTTATACGAAACCATTTGTGTTAACTCAGACCAGTCCAACATGCTATTGATCATTTAATTGATACAGACTAATTTTTTCAAATGAAGTACACTCAAAAATCGTAATTTATATATTCTATCAGAATATGTAATTTAAAATTGATAAATCATAGAAATTTACGTCACACTCTTTCGATTTTTATGTATGAGCCATAATAGGGAGACCACAGAGTGGATTTAAATTCCAGCGTACTTCTTACAATAGATGTATATAAAGTTATTAAGAGCGAAAGTTTTTGGCTGTCCTTAACATAAATCCTAAGGATTTCATTGTCTTGTTGGAAATTTCGTTGTATTGTGGAATAAATTTCAATTTTTCGTTAAAGAGCACACCCAAATCCCGCATAACTTCGACTCTACTTAGATCAATATTTTTAATGCGGTATTGAAATAAGAGTTGATTTTTACGTCTATTAAAACTTATTTGTTTACATTTATCTACATTGAGATATAGTTCGTTGTTTTGCAAAAAGTTATTTATGTTAGAGATTGCTTTATATATTTTAGGATCATCTACAAATAACAGAACTCCATTAAAAATACCTTTTAAAGGCTGGATTGTCCATCTGGCAGGTACCATATTATGATTTTACAATAAATTATAGGCATACCTAGCTACATGATGGTTGTCAAGTATCAACTTCCAAAAATCACCGCTAGAGACATAGCGGCAATTTCAAATCGGCTATCTTTTATTGGAACACGTATATAAATTAATTTGTAATATTACCTTCTTTCAGACGATTGTCTATTATCGTTTTTTCTAATCAGTCCGGTTAATAAATTACGAGAAATTATCCAAGGTGACTAATTTTCATTATAAATATATTTTTATTTTAAACATAAATTAACTTGAAAATATGATGATATTAATTATTATGACACAAACACTAGGCAAATTTTTCCCAGATAAATTTACGGTCTGTAGAATATGAAGTCGTCACAGTGTGTGGTAAATAAATACTGTAATTAACTGGCTTTACGCCCGTACACGTAGGTACTTAGATATAACTGCCTATTAATTTTCCTTTTAAAGACGGGCGATACGCACTTGGACACTTTTGTCATTCAATTATGGCCTCTACGGTGACAGGGTCGGCGGTAATTTGGTCAAGGGTTGTAGGGCTTCGCGAAATTCGTTTGAAGTGATGTGGCTTCCCGTAGGTAGACTTATATTATGTATGAAGTCTTCTATTGTATGATTATTACACTTTCTTTCTCAATTCTCTTCAAATTAGATTTCTGTTCAGACTGGTCGCTTGGTTTGGTCTTTTTTGACAATAACTACTGAGGCAAAGTAGTACAAATGTAATTTTATATAAATATTGTTATTTATGTAAAATGTACTATTATTTACAAATTAGGTTATTATGTTTACACATTGTACACATGAAAAAAAAAATAAACAATGATAAATATTTTATTCTACTCCCTAGAATAGGGTAAACCGGGGATAATTGAAACAAGGGGACAGTTGAAACAACAGCCACGATAATTAGAATCCTACGTCCATTCTGCGCGCGACTCTAGAAAGAGTCATGTCTCGAGACCCTTTTTCCACTCGCCAGTCCTCCGTCAAGCGCCGTTGAAGGTGGGCAATAATATATGGCAAACATATATTTGTAGTCGCCTTACTAAAAATTTTCGTTGGCATTAAAAATGTGACGGAGAAATAAATTAGGTAAGTATTGGCCTTCGGCCACATTTATTTAGACCTTTCGTAAGTTTTCTTTAGTTAGAACTATTTGAATTGTTGTTATTGTAAGAGATTACGATATTATTAATGTATTTTCACTAAAACGTGGCACGGGGACAATTGAGACAAATGGCGCGGGGACGGTTTAAACGCGTTTTGCTTCGTTTAAATCTAAATCAATGGGAACATAGATCCAAAAATGGTCACTACAAGACTAATACGTAGAAAAATGATGAAAATAGCGACGACGAAGTAGTAGATTGTTACTGTTTAGTTTGTTTAGAACCATACGGTGCGAGTCGATCTGGAGAAGGTTGGGTGCAGCGCATTGAATGTCGTCATTGGTCCCGCGAAGGATGCGTTCAGCAAAAAATTAACTACATATGCCACGATTGTTTAGCAGTGAAATATATTTGTAATAAATATACCGATTATTTGATTAATCCAGATGTTGTTTTAATTGTCCCCACCGACCTTGGCGTCTCTTTTAATCAAATAATCATTAGCCAAAGAAATCAATATCACTAGAAGTTCAGAGTTAAACAACCAATAAATAACTTCCACACAAAAAAAAACAACAAAATAGCAATAGAGAAATAAAATCAAGATTCGAAAATGTTTTAATTGTCTCCGGTCTACTTTACCTACTTTAAAGAGAGCATTACCAATAATATGTTATAAGTTTTTCATAGTTATTTATGTCATTAAATGCTTATTTAGTTTTTTTACCAGGACACCAACAAATAAGTTCTATTTTTATAGTACAAGCGTTTAGCTTAGTTTGAAAATAGTAACAATGACAGAATAATCCTAATAATAATACAATAATAATTATACCTAATAATACGCTAGGACAGGGGTATCTAACCTTTTTTTCTTTTCACCCTTTCACCATTGTTCGGAATATATTTTCCCCTTTCCCAAGATAGTTTAAATCTAGCTCAAAAGGTGCATTCCAAGGTGCACAGTGGGGTGGTGGGAGTGAGCAAGTGAGCGCCCGCGCGACTCACCACGGCCTCGGCTGAAGCAAAATTGAGTGAACGAGAGAATCGTATTGAAGTCATGCATTGAAGCGATATATCGTGCTCACTCTAAGCAGCAATTCCCTCCTGGAACTCTAAAATTCCCCCTTACTAATAAAGTAAAGAACCTTCTCGGCATCAACCTTCTTGGGAAAAAAATCAACCGAGATATATACATATATTATAACTTTATAAAATTAAACATTTTTAATGTGTTAAAAAATGACGAAATTAAAGCAAAACTTAAAACATCATTTGTTTTGTTGGGCGTTAATATTTTTATAACACATCGACATAAAATTATACGATTGAACATTACTATGTTGGTTATTTTGTAATCTTTAGATATTGTCAAATTATTTTTACCTCACCATTACATTAAAAACGTTGGTCGCGCACAGACCACACTGTTTTAGGTTTTTTTTTTAAATTATTTTAATAATCTTATTTATTTACAAAGTGTAAACAATCAATTATGGGAACATTACAAATTTTCTTACTACTCTCAAATCTGGTCTAGGCGTACAGAATTAAGTGCGTACCTACTTAGACCGTAAACAGTTTAGTGCTTTTTGTACTAAACGGAATTATACAGGTTATGGTCTCTATTCTACATTTTGCTTCAATAATACTTTCCTTTTTTAAGTACCTACTTCATGAATGACCTCTTTTAATTCTATCTATCTGTCTAGTCGATCTGTTTTTCATATTTTTTACTATCGCGTATAACGACGCATCGCTGCATGTCTCATACAATATATGTAAGCGCATTTAATATTGCCCTCTACATGGCTTCTTTTCATACAGAGTGTTCCTTTGACATTTTGAATTTTTCCCGGATTTTTACATATTACACCTTTAACAAAAGAAAATATTTACAATTTTTATTAACTTACTCGAATATATAATCGGATATGCGATCTTATTGTCCGGTGTTCAATAGTTACGGTAAACAATTTAGTGGTGGCGATGGTAACTGAGATTTAACAATCATCGGTAATTAAGAATTAACTGTTGGAGGCTGACTTTCTAGTGTATGAGTCATTGCTCGAAAAATTACGAATAATCAGTTACCAATCGTCGTTCTGGAACGACGATTGGTAACTGATTATTCGTAATTTCGACTGGTCGAACGCTATCACAATAACGGTTTAAATAACGATTTAACCAGTACTAACCTAACCTATCAACAAATTTTGTATTAATTTTAACTAACTTGGAGGAAAGCAAGACACCGTGCAAAATATTTGTAGGTAATGAATGTTTGGAACAAGTAGATGAGTTTGTATATTTGGGAAACGGAAAGGCTGAGAATGATATCGAAAGGAGGGTGACTGCAGGGATTAAAGTGAACGGCGCTTTGAATGGAATTATATCTAACGGGAATTTGTCAACCGAGGCAAGACTAGCGGTGCACAATGGAATCCTGGTACCGACACTGATGTATGGAAGTGAAGCCTGGAGCTAGCAGAAAAGGAACGAAAGTAGACTGAATGCAGTGTAAATGAGGTCACTTAGGCCTATTTGTGGCAAATCTATTTGTGACAGAGTAAAGAATGAAGAAATAAGGAAAGAATGTAAAGTTGATGTTAGTATAGTGAGTAAGATTAAGAAAGGATCACTTAGGTGGTTTGGTCATACGCAACGAATGAATGAGGAGAAAATGTTAAGATAAATATATGACGCAAGTGTTGATGGCACCAGAAATAGAGTACGTCCGCGGAAGACTTGGCACGATCAGGTAAACCAGATAATGGATGATGGTTCTGTTAGAAGCCTCAGCAATCGTCGAGCTTGTATGAGAAGATGTAAGAATGTGAATGACAAAAGAGTGTGGCGCTCTATCCTCTCTCTGCCTACACCCGCGGGGAAACAGCGTGATGGTAACTTGTATTAATTCTAACCTAACCTAACCTATCAATAAATTTTGTATTAATTCTGATTAATGTCTTACTTTCTCACTGATATGTTGTATTTACTTTGCCAAATTTTATATCCATACCCTCGATACATTTGTCCGATATTTGAAATATTACGCAACGCTCATAGTAATTAACTAGGTGAAAATGTATTATTAATTAATATTAATTTGGAAGAGTAATACGTCAGACCGCTAGACATTATTTATTAATGTAAGTACATAATACATGTTAAAAAAAACGAACCTAATAAATGTATTATTATTATTATTAATTTTACCTAAATTATTCATAAACTTAACCAGTGGCGACATCTCTCGCTACTTTATATTCACAGGATTCTTCAGTCGATAATGATAAATTTTCTCACCAATCCTCGACTTATCTAAAATTTAGTTTGAAAAAAAAACAAAAGAGTTTATTATTATTTTTGATAGATTCGATTGTTTTCATTGTTGCTCCTGGTCTTGTTTTTTCATCGAACACCCGTTGATACTGTTTTCTCCGCATTATATTATATCTGAACAAAGAAGTTCTTATTTGATTGACAAGTTATCTGTTAGAGAAGATATACATCTCTAAGACTGAAATAATACGACGAAGCTTTGCTTACATCGAGTGCCGTCAGTTTTACACCCTGATCCCGGCTAGCAGACGTGATCATCACTTATTATTTATTATCTATTGTTCAATATAATTTTAAATGCTTTATTTATCTACCTGCTTCTAGCGGTCTGGAGCCTATTAGACCAATCACATATCTACTACATGCACAATAATGTAGTTGCGGAACAAACTTATCTTCACGCCACGTGCGTTTGTCAGTAAGGTAATCTAACGTTATCTAAAAACTGAAAAAGGTTATGTTAAACAGTTAAGTGGTCCTTTGGATTACGGTTAAAAAAACAAAAAGCTGAGGAAGAGCTACAGTTTGAACAAAATAAAAAGTTAGTGAGCATTACAAAATACATAATAGAAGAAAAGCACGACAAACGTCATATAGATCCAGAAGAGCTATCTTCTGTTTCTTCAAATATCATCACAAACATCTCCGCTGAAGTGTTGCCCTGGAGAATGGCAGATACTTCTGAAGTATCATAATAGTTATAGGTTATGCGAAGACTGACCGAAAAACTCACGTGGGATGAAATCTTAATAATAACTAGGAAATGAGCTAAGAAATTGGAATGTTTTGCCCATGTGAAGCGATACTTGACAGATATCGACTCCTTCTACGTAAAATATCCTAAGAAAAAAATGTCATTTTTAATCATTCTAGTATTTCGTATGTATTTGATACTTATTTACATATATATTGTATTCTATGATGTAGATACTAATAAACATAATATTGAAAAAATTACAGCCATTTAAAAATGTATCAAATGATTAAAAATGACATTTTTAACATGCGATACTTTACGTAGGAGGGTATGATATATGTAAAACAATACTCTCCACATTATCATCTGTGCAAAATTAAATTGCGAAAAAGAGGATCTGGTCACAGGAGGACATTGTAGCCGCGGAATATGGGAGTCACACATCCACCTTTTTTTTTAAATCAGGGATGGGGGCGCCCAGAAAAATTTCGCCCGAGAGCGCCACAGAGGTTAGGGCCGGCACTGCTTGTACAGTTCAAGCGACCACCTCGCTTAATTAAGTCCAGTCGCTCAATCATGTGACAGCAGTTATCATAAGGCCCGGTTAAACGTCATGTTGGTGGAATCGTAGGAATGATTAAAAAAAAAATTGAATTCAAAACCTCATACACAGTATAACACTAAACACTGTATACAGGTATAAAACTTTTTAAACAACAAAAATTATCTCTCAGTATTGAAGGCTTTTCTGTCTTTCGGGGCAAGGTGGATGTGGTAATACAGACCGTCCAAGCGGAAGAATTTTTCTTGAGTTTGATCTTGCGTTGTCGTGTGAAACAATCATGTTTTTGCTATAAATGAGTACATAACCTTTTTCGTGGAGTTTTTCTTGAACTCTTTGCAGCTGCTGAACGTATGTATCTGCAGTAATCGTTAAATTTTAATTCAACAACTCGCGATGGATTATCCTCGACGATCCCACCATACACATAATAAAATCTTCTTTCCTTATTTTTTTTCTTTCGGATCTGTTAGGGTGCCCCGATCGGTTATTAGTCCCTCACCGTATACACCGCATATTTTTTCACCTGTCGATTGTGACGTCAACGATGTGACGTCCACCGGCTCACCCAGGGTAAAGCATGAGATGCAAGGTTCTAATGCCCAGAATTCGCCATGCGGTCTCCATCCACTTCAATAATCATTCTCAAGGAAAATAATAATAAAATAAGTTTGAGATTTACAACATTATAATTAATAAAGTTTTTTTTTTCATATAAAGATTGATTATAATAGAAGAAAAAAATATTAATGCCGACTAGGCATTATAGCACAAAATAATATTACACCAATGTTACTTCAACAAAAGATTTCAACAAATCATCTTCGTCAAAATAGCAACATCATGTGTGAATAAAAATGTATAATGTTCAATTTCTTCCAAATTATACAACTGGGAATTAACTTCACAACAGTAAGACACAAGGAACCTTTGCTCTACACGAGCAATCCACAATTTAAAGTCAGTTTTTGATGGTTTGAGTCACCATGTCATATTTACATGATAACTCCTTACACCGCAAACGTCACAAAAGTTAGATTAATGCTTATTAACGTGGTTCCTGATGTCCTGATGAAGCGTAGCAATTATTGTGTCCTCACGTTGTAGGAATGGGACCTAATCGTATTCTCATCGTGCTTTGGCTCGTGAGTAATCTTTCACGAAAAATTATTATCGTCTTCACATTCCCGTCTTGTGATGAGCGTTAATCACAAAAATACGCCTCACGGACGTCGTAGTAGGAAGAGATTTTTATATCCTATAAAAACACTAACACAATAACATAAACCATGGTACAGCGTAACACAGATGCCTAATATATCAAATTATTCTCACCCTTCCTTTCTAAATTTAAAGTCACATTTTTGATATTTAATTCCATGAGCTGCTTGTTGCACTCGTTCTAATCCGTTCCCGAAAAATGCAATAGACAAAAGGTTATTTTCTTTTTATCGGTGCAGTGCTGCCGTTTTCGAAACGGCAACTTAAAACAAAATCTAGTGGCGGGTAGGTACTATAACATAATGTTATACGCTGTAGCACTGTATTGCCTTATTTGAATTCCCAAAACATCACATGACGAATATGCACATGAATATTTGACTTTGTAACATGCACCACACAAAACAGTTGTCAAAAAACTAACAGAACCCTTATCTATTTATCTTTCTTAAACTCGTTTGTCCCGTTGACTCATAGTGAGTAAATACAAACAATAGATTGATACATTGTGGTGCGACAGATTATTATATTTGTTAAAACCATAAAAATTAATGTTAATGTATAATAAATCTGTCATGTTAATAGCCGTTTACTGTAATTATAGTGACATAGGAGAATTTCTTAGTGTAATTTAATAGAAGTCCCTATTAGCTAGTATGAACGCAGAGACTAACAACATTCCGTACAGTTTTTATTGCACACAGTACATACGTCACCTTGTTTATTGGTATGAAATTATTCTTGCGCTGGTAATTTTCCACATCTTTCTGATTTGATTGATTTATTCCGCTATACACTTTTTTTTATGAACAAGTCTACATTGCAATTATAATCGTACATTATCAATTGGGATCAAATTAAATTCTGAACCCCAATATATATATATATATATATAAAATATTTGTCGCACCAAATTTAGTAAATGTTCACCAAAAATAACACTGAATTGAAGCAGTGTTACAGAATTCCAGGTAGTGACGCATTGGAATGTGAAACTTGCGCCAATCCCTGAGAAACGTTCGATGAGTACAAGGAACGATATTTTAGCGAGTGGGAAGTAGAATTACCACAGGGAAAGATTGATTGGCTGAATAGCATGTGCAATGGCCTGAAGTATCTCAGATAAACATTTAGTTGGGTTGGGTTAAGTTAGAATACAAAGACAAAACTTTTTTTTTATTAGTAAATAATATAATAGAGTAAAAGTAAATGTCTAGTTAACACTTTAAGATTAAATATGGTCTAAAATTTGACCAATATTTACTATTTTTGGGAAATGAAAGTGTTTTTTTGTATGCATATTTTCATTAAATTTAGTAAGCAGTCTTATGAACGTTTAAATAATATTTATTTAAAACTCATCCTGGGATGAGCTTTAAAGGTTTACGTATACAAATGCAAATAATTACATATTTCTATCTGTAGTATAGCAACTTTTAAATTTCTGACAAGTGAAATGAATTTCTATTTGAAAAATTTACTTTCAGAACTAAATGCATATCCTCTAATTCGTATATTTCATTTCAAAGATTCCTTTCAAATTTCTCTACTCATAATACACAGAAGGACATTTTCATAGTATAATACTGTATATATATTTATAGTAGCACGTTTACATTATTGTCATTAAAATATTTTAAATGTTAATAAAATATATTAATTAGAAATTAGATATACATATAAAATCAATTTTATCGAAAAATATTGTTGTTGCGGCACCGGGATTCGAATCTGGATCTCTTTCCAAACCGGGGAAGGTGCATTATCCAACTATGCTACAGCGACGATATTTTTAGCAACAATTTTTCATTTTTATTAAATTTTGGACACGTTGATACAACTTTATTATTAGGAGAACACATTCTTATTGTGAAGTTGTAATGAATTGATAATTCTGGCGTCTGCTAACAGATTACTCAAAGGTATTTGAGATTCCGTAAAAGTAATGTAGATGGCTCTTTCAAATAATGGAACCATTAAATGTATTAATATCAAAAAGGTAACATATATGTTCGAAAATTTGTCGCTAAAATATCGTCGCTGTAGCATAGCTGGAATAATGAACCTTCCCCGGTTTGAAAAGAAATCCAGGTTCGAATCCCGGTGGCGCAACAATAACAATACTTTTCGATATAATGAATATATGTATATCTTTCTAATTAATATATTAAATTCATATTTAAAATATCACAGATCTATGTTCTGAATAATTTCAACTTTACAATAAGAATGTGTTCTCCTAATTAAAATATTTTTCTAAATAGATAGGTATATGTAATTTAATAAGATCAGTTGTGAGGCAACAAAATGGGTATATTGGAATGTATATATTGATATACAAAAGGCACAACTTTGAGATATTTTATAACTGGTCCCGCTGTTTCTAATATTTCTCATCTGTCCAAAGTTTGAGATAAGCTTGGATTAATTCAAGTACTTTTTTTTCTATAAAAATAAGAAGAAATTGAAATTACGAGAAAAAATCTTTTAATATGTTTTAAATGGACGAGGTCTCAAAAGTTTTTTTAAGCAATTTATTAGCTAATTTATTCGGGAATTTTTTAATTGGAATTTTTGTTCAAACTTTTAACACAAAACATACCTAGAAAACAAACAACTTAACATATAGGTAATATCTGTAATCTTACCCGTTACTCACTCTTGTGGATTATTATTACGAGTTCTAATTTTAACTCAATAAGTATACATTTTATTTATACTAAGCTTAATGTAATATATTCTTCGAAATTATACATTTTTATTTTTCATTAAAACTAACACAATTTCTATTTTAATATCCTCTACTTATATAATCTCACGCGCACGTGGGATAAAATATAAATACCAATATTAAAGTACATAAACAAATATTGTCTTTTAACACCAGTGTACTTACTATATTTTGACTCCGACCGGTTTCGGAGAAAATCGCTCAATCGAAATCACAGTGTAAATCAAATTAATTTATAATATTGCTTTTTGTTCGTGAGTATCTAATTATGTCAGTAATTAAACCGTACCGTACAGCGGCATCTTTACGGTTAGATAATTTAACGAAAAATGATATATAATTTTGTAATAAAACCAAAATGAAGCATAAAATGAGCAGATCCGCTGCTCAGGTATACCAATATTAAAATACATTATTATAGGTACGTATTAAATTATTAAAATAATCTATTTTTCCCTGGCAGATTTACAAAAAAAAAATGGAAATAGTTAAAGAATAATTATATAATAATATATAAATTAATTTAAAAAATATTTAGGTATACTCATTTAAATCTTTTTGTTGTTGTTTTTGTCTGTTTTACGACTGGTTAAAAAAAAATTAAAAATAAAACTGAAATTGCGAAGATCCAAAAATACTGTCGATGTACGTCTTTCGAAATTTGAGCCAAATATTGTATTAGATTTTCGATTTACTTATTCAACAGAAATCGGTAATACAATTTTATTTCAGTTCACGCGACTCGGCCGACTAATACCGGGGCTGGACCGTGGATTGGCTAGGGTTCGACATCTCTCTGGATTCTGTAATATTTCCAACCTCGGTACATACGTAGTAGGTTAGGTCAATGATTCCCGACTGATAACGTACTTTTTTACCGTTTATTTTAATGATTTTATTAAATTCTCTTTATTTAAAAAAAATATATATTTATATATATATATTTTTTTCAACACAAAGTACCTTAATCTGTTTCATCACCTCTACATATAATTTGATATATAAAATGTATAATAAATAGTTTTATTTCAATTCTTTACATTTTGAATTACCCTCGTATAATATCGCTTAATCGTTGAATAACTCCGCAGGGTTGCGAGTTGCTGTTATTATTTAATCTGGGCCGTTGATTGAGGGTTCATGGTTTTCTAGAAATGTTTAACGTCATATTGAAAATTTATTTTGGACACGATCGATATTGAAATTTTCACGATTATGGTCCAATATTAATATCGAACTGCGCAAAATGTCCTAGTAAATTCTAGAACTCTATATACATAACGAATTCGGTTACAATACAGTGTGTGATTCGAATAAATATGATTATTAAGGAAAACACATTCTTATTGTGAAGTTGTAATTATTCAGAACAGACGGTCTGTGATATTTTAAATACTAAATTAATGTATTAATTATAAATATATACATATAAAATCAATTTTGTCGAAAAATATTGTTTTAGGGGAAGTGCACTTCCCCGGATTGGAAATGAAGATCCAGGTTCGAATCCCGGTGACGCTAAAACAATATTTTTCGACAAAATTGATTTTATATATATATATATTTATAATTAATACATTAATTTAGTATTTAGAATAAATATGATATCATTTTATCATTAATACCTTATAATCTCGTAATCTGCACATTGAATTGTACCATTTTTTTAAACAGGTTATTCATTTTGCCTATCATACCCGGTTACGTGCGAATATTAAGAAATAATTATAATCTTATATCTAATCTAATTACTGCAGTAAACCACCAAGTGTGGCAATCAATTATTAGTATTGAGTGATTAAGAGATTAAAATTCTTCATTATCGACCTGTCACGCTTGAAAAACTATAGTCATCTTTCAATACCGCCAGCGTTATCTGCCTGTTAATGGAAAATTAACGAAATATTTTTTACAATGTTTAAGCTACACTCGAAAAAATATTGATAAGTTAACTACTAATAAGCTAATCTGGTCGGATGTATGATGCGTAACTCAGTTTTTTTTTCACATCGTACACTTTATTGTAGTTGAATTGTATTTGTGTAATACTTAAACAAATACAATTCATTTATTCAAATTTGATTATATAGAACATATTGTGTTCGTTTACATTTTTTCCTTATTTGTCAAACTATGCGTAACTCAATTTTTTTTTCACATCGTACACTTTATTGTAGTTGTAAAATTCATTTATTCAAATTTAATTATATAGAACAAATTGTGTTCGTTTACATTTTTTCTTCCTTGTCAAACTAGTGTTATTTCACTAATATTTAAATATCCAATTATTGTCAAACTGGTCGATTAATTAACCCGTGCGTGTACAATTTCAGATTTATTTTTTATAATAATTAATTTATCATATTACAGCGCGCACCACATTTTATTTACAAATGCGAAAATAATACCGCATCTATTATTATTTGAAATCAGAATTATCTAAATTATTGACGACAATAATGCACTACTAGGGCGACATCTGTTTTTATAGTTTTGTAATTTTGCTACAGTTTTCAGTTCATACAAAGTTCACAGCATTCCAGACACCCATTGCTATTGAATTTGCTATTGGATCTCTACATGATTCGTATTTGGATCAATGTAAGTGTCATTGCCAGTAAGAAAAAAATCCACATATTCGCAAAAGTAGCGAATATGTCAAACGTGTTTTTAATATCTCTATCTTAACATTACTTGATTTTTTTAAAAATTAATATTATAAATATCCATTTTTACAGTAAGCAAATACATTGAAACGAAATGTTTTCATCACGTTAGTTATATCAACGGTGTCAAGTTGATATAACGAAACTTATGAATTTTTACTACTGGCAATTTCTTATTGAATTTTGACTTAAGTACATTAAATGTGTTTTTAATATCTCTATATTTAAGATTACTTAAATGTTTTCTCATTTATTATGCATTTCATTACAGTCAAAAACTAAAACTGTCGCGATAAATGCTAGAATGGCTGTATATTAAAAATACCAAACTTTTCATAAGAGACAAAAAACTGTCAACCAAATTACAAAATTATTTTGTTATATTCATTAATTACGAGCAGAAAATTAATCGGCTATCATCTATCGGTTAACAGAGAGCAAATTCAATTAAGATAATAAATTTTCGTAAGAATTGCTGAGATGGGGCAGTTTTTTGTCTCCCCTGAAAAGATTGGTATTTTTGAACTACAGCCTATTGCATTTAGCACGACGTTATCATAATATAATTTTTTTGTTATGTATATCAAAATATATCGGCGATAGCCGATTGCTTTTCTGCTAGTAATTTTTGAATTTAACAAAATAATTTTGTAATTTTAAACAATGCATATCCTTTTTTGAAAAATAAAACAAAGGATGGGTAATGAAATTTTAATATAAAGAAAAAAAAAAGTAAAATCGCATATTAATCCTTATACAGAAATCAATGTATGTACATACACAGACGGCATGCAATAAATAATTACATATGATGAAATATTGTTTCTTTTCGTCGATTCAAATGGAAGAACATTCCTGAATATAAAATATTAGGCCAAATCCTTTCATATTTTATTACATAATATACACATTTATATTATTATAAACGAAAATATTTATTTTATTGATTATGTACATAGACATAAGTAATTCGTTCAAAATATTTTATATAATTTGTAAAGTTAATTTTGCTGATACGCGATTTTTTTTTAACAGACATAAAAATGTACATTCATTAATAAAATGATAACGATATTAAAACTTAAGAATCGGAAACTTTCGCCTTAATTTAAAAAATGTCGTGCTTTACGTTTAGGTTTTATTTCGCAAAAATGCTGCGTCATCATTCTTCGTCACATTATTTTTTAATGTTGAAGCGCTTTTACACGTGAACACCACGCGGCAGATAACGTCAAATCCCTGTTTCCCTAGGTTGACACTAGGGCATGCAAATTTATCGGAAAATATTACCGGTAAATCGGCAAAACTCTGAATTTAATACCGGTTTACTGGTAATTTACCAGTAATTGTGAAGGTCACATATTGATATTTATTTTACACAAAGATTATTTATTATATATTATTATACATATAAAAGTGAATATATTAATAATAATTGATGAAATTGCAGTGATGAAATGTTAAAAGAGACAATGTGTAGTACAACTTCAGAGGATACTAAAAAGTATTTGTCGGAAAACAGAATAGCCGCCAAGGGATGAACGTAGTATAGGGATGAATGAACGTAAAGTATCGTAAGCTTGACTAATGGTTTTTGCGATGGTTAGTCTCGGATCCCCAAAACACATGCGCGCATTGTATTACAGCGGAGAAAATTCCATGTAAACGAACCACACAACAAACACTCAACGATCTTGCCTTCTACAAATATCGTCACATAATATCGTAGTTTAAAATTATTATTATATAATACATCGAAAAAGTGAAAAATAATTTACCGAAATTACCGGTAAATCAGTTTACCGGAAACCGATAATCCATGCCCCAGCTGACTAATCGAGTATTTATAAGTAAAATTCAATTTTTTAAATGAATTTTGTTTTAGAAAGTTTATTAATTAAGAAATACATTTTATCATTACTATTTTTTTTTTCTTCAAACCTCTTTTGATTTCTATAGAAAAGAATTGAAAATATACTATTAATTATCCTTCTGATACAATTATCCTTCGAAACACACCCAGGCCTGAGAAAATCACATATGTAGACGTATTGTGACCTCACCGGGAATCGAACAATAGACTACGACGGTGGCCAGTGATGAATATTTTACAAGAATGTTATTTTTAATTTTTTGGTTCTGTTTAGCACAATGTGAGAGAATTTCATAATTCTCTTGCAATAATATTTCTGTATTTTCTAATTGTTGCATAAATTAATTTGTACGTGACTGCTAATGACCTTGATTTATTTATGCTCTTTGTTTTCCTAATAAACAATTTCTACGAATTCCTCGAGCGATAATGATTGTACTCCTTACCTTGGTAACGAACGCTGAAAATAATTATAATTTACTACAGGAAAATTTTATTCAAAAGTCGTGAAATGAATTTTCCACCTCCCAAAGGTGGAGGCGGCGCGCAATAATTGATTGTGTTCCGGTATTATGTTGTGGTAGGTATAATGCTGTGGTAGGTGGTTGTGGTAGGTGGGCGCTTATTATGTATTACTCTTGCGCGTTTGGCCTTTTATGTAAGAGTAATAAATAATAAAAACATTTTGGTGAGAGATCCTTCTGAATATATAAAAAATATTATTCCATTAGATTGTAGTCTCCGATTCGATTGTTAAAGAGGGGAGGGATAAGGGCTGAGCCCTCTTGTCTCCGACATATGGGCGTAATACAACAATGGCGTAAGATTTTTTTGGGGACCCTATTCGGGGAACATAGTGAAATTGTTTTTTTTTTAATATCAGGTAATTTTAACGTTGTATATAATTGTATAAAGAAGTAACAAAAATGAGTAAAGTTTTTCTCGCATAAAACATTTATTTATTTATTTTATATTTTGTTAATTCTTTTTTTGTTTGATTTTTTTAAATTTTTTACAAATTTGGCGTATACAAATAAAAAAGCTGTGAATTACTAAAAAAATCTGAGAAACAAATATATATTAAATAGTTGGATTAACATAAATGAAATCATTATTTTACAATTTGCGCCATCTGTGTACCAGTAGAGACTTCAACTGTACCCATGGCGCTCTTTTGTATTCGCCACATCGAGCTATTCACATTATTCTGTTCTGTCTATAAGCTAATAAATTACTCGAGTCATATAATTGGCTATTTACTGAATTGAAAATTCCTTTCGGTTGATCCGTTTTATATGGAGTCGTTACCTATGCTGTTTTTTAACAGAACAGCATTAGAAAGGCATACAATTGCGTGAAAATCATTGAAGTGTCTTCTTCCTCTTTTACTAATTCTGTGCTTTATTCACATCAAGATTAATAACGAGGTTATTACATGATAATGATATGCATGGAATAAGAGTTATAGAACAACTCTGCACTCATATATTTTCATAATATATTTTCCAATTCTTCCATTATCCATACACCTTACATACTTTACTCATTCGTTCTTAAAATTTCGTAGTTCACCGTGTACACAAAGCCTCTGGAATCCATTCCCGGGTCGACCCGAGTCAGAAATCCTAGATGTAAAGTCTCGTCTCGACACAGAATTTCTCTAGTGAGACGGGCACAGTCCAAACAGATTTTGACATTGTATTAATAGTTACAAATAAAATAAATGCAGTAGACATAAAATCTCATATACTCTTCTCTAATCTATATCACACACCTTTTTCTACAAAAATTCATAAATATAACTGTGTTTTATGTCACGTAAAGCTCATAAAAAGGAATTTTACAAATTGTTATCTTGTACTTTGTTAACAAGGCGGCAGATATAAAATAAAGAAGATAATGCAATAATTCAATGATTTATCATGCATTATTAAAATACACAAGGAGTTTTTTTAATTAATCCATTATTTATTAACGGCGATATCAATTCTAATCGTAATAAATTCAATATACATATATGATATTATGAGTTTATACCTATATTTAAGTAACCGTACGATCAGTAGCGTGTATAGTAGTATAGATTTAGATTATGTTGTTACCAATGATGTTATACAATCATATATATAATATATGTATGTGTATATGTACTTTCGTTTAACCAACGTCTTTAGACAAAATAAATCCGTCATTTATACGACCCTACTATGTATTTATTTGTAGTTTTAGATTACTATTATTAATGTTTTAGTTTTAACGCAAAATAATACCTTCTTACCCATATAAAAATGTATGGACGATTATAAGAATACTTTCTATGACTGAACATGATTATTTTATTGTTTGAAAATCATTCACGTAAGAGAAATAATTATTTTTATTAATGGTTAACGTAGGAAATAATTCCGCCATTGCTTTATGCTTTTCTCAAATCAAAAATCACGAAATCAACACGTTAAAAACAGTAAGATAGTAAAATTCGCGAATTAGTAAAAGAGGAAAAAGACACTTCAATGATTTGCACGCAGTTGTAAGCCTTTCTAATGTTATTCTGTTTAAAAACAGTATAGGTAACGACTCCGTACAAAACGGAACAACCAAAAGGAATTTTATATTCAGTAAATAGCTAATTATATGACTTGTGTAATTCACTAGCTTAAAGATATAACAGAGTAATGTGAATAGCTGCATTGCGGCGAATACACAAGAGCGCCATGGGTACAGCGGTGAGTTGTCGTGGTAGTTTTTAGAAGTAAGCAATTGAAGTCTCTACTGGTACACAGATGGCGCGAATTGTAAAATAATGATTTCATATATGTTAATCCAATTATTTAATATATATTTGCTTCTCAGATTTTTTAGTAATGCACAGCTTTTTTTCTTGTATTTTGCCCCTGGTTGTAGGTATTTGTGGTTCTATTATGCACACGGATCGCGTTTTGCTATCAAATTGAATGTCATATATATGGGTTAAAGACAAACCTTTCCATCAAACTCAAGCTGATTTTTGAGTACCATATCAAATCTCAAAATATGAACCAAAATTTATTTCTACTGAATATCTGAGATTTATTTTATTGTAACATGGGCCATAACGTGGGTATTAAATATTAGTAAATTGATGATATTTTCTTTGAAAAAATTGACACACCGTCTGGCGCGTCAATATATTCGTTCAACATAATTAACGCGACCATCCGTTGTCCCCAAGCACAGCTTCACGACGACAACATGTCCCGGTTACAGAAAGAGAGCAACGCACGATAACAATTCAAAAAAAGATGCGAAAAATAAAAAAATCCGACTGTAGCGCCTAGTAGCGCGGCGATGGCAGCATGCGTAATACGTCTCGCACATATGTAGGTCATTCGCTCCTCGGTTACGGATTGATTATTGTTTTTTTATTAACGTGCGACAATTAAATGTCGTGTAGTTAATTTAAATTTCTTGTACGTGAACCCTTCATTTTAACTAAACGCAAGTGCACTTTTAATGTTAATTTAAAAAGTAATTAAAAATAATTTATAAAGATAAAAAGTACTCCATCGAACGTCAGATGTGAAAAGAGTTTAGTGTTACCCATGGAGTAGATATCCCGTTTTGAAAAAAAAAATGATCTCGTTAATTATAATACATCTGGAAATTCTTTAATATCGAAGAATAAGGCTTTGCGGACATATTACATATTGTATATTGACATCTGTATTTTCATTTTTAGCATTAGTTTGAAGCCTTCGAAGTTTGTCGGTTTAGTAGCGGTTCTCATCATATACACATGTTAAATACTAATTAAATGTATTAATTATAAAGATATACATATAAAATCAATTATATAGAAAAATATTGTTGTTGCGCTACCGGGATTCGAAGCTGGATCTCTTTCCAAACCACACCTTTGTATTATCCAACTATGCTACAGCGACATTATTTTTGACGACGAATTATGTTACACTTTTTCAAATTAATATATCTATCGTTCCATTATTTGAAGGCCATCTACATTGTTTTTACTTTGTTATGAATACTTACAACTTCACAATATGAATGTGTTCTAATAATATACATATGTATCTACTCTCAAGAATGCCATAATACTTCACTGCAGATAAAGCTAAGATTACAGCTGATGCTATGGTTTATGTGCGTATTATGAATGCGAACGGCTATAATCCATCGGTAAAATGCTCGCCTGAGGGAGTTTGTCTCGGGTAAATAGAAAAATTGTTCAATTTTCCATAACAAATAACAATGTATAGCAAATTCGAAACATCGAAATATCGGAACACGTAAAAATCGATTCAAATTTGAAATCACAGACTACCAAACACATAGACATGAACAAACGCAAATTCCTTGTTTCAATATTTTCAATTTGGTGTCACGCACGTGATCATTTTGGTACCACTTACGTAATGAAATAGCTTCGAGACTTTTTTTTAAATATATGACTCGATTAGAATACGAATTCTATCTGGACTGCACAATGGATGGATCTTTCCCGCACTCCCTGGTTCTCCAAAAGGAAAGTTTCCAAAAGAACAATATCAAATATCTCTAGAATGAGAATTAGGCATTGCCAGGTAGCCTCACATTTATTCAGATTGAACTTAATAGATTCCTCAATGTGTGAGTGTGGTGCCGAGGAGGAAACCCTTGACCATATATTTTTTGCCTGTCCATTGCGGATCACATTTTTTTTTACAGTAATCTCGTCTATAATGGTAATTTTCAACTCCCGCTTAACTTGTATCATCGTCTTTCCCTTAACTCGCCACATTTAATATATATAATATTACCTATTCTATAATATTATTGTACTTTTTTCTATAAAATATAATTTTAACTTGATCAATGGCACAAATCACTCTTGAAAGATGGATTGCCTAATTAAAAGAAGAAGAAGACTTGATTGGAACAAAAGTTAAATTACCCTTAACCAATATGCATTAATGTATAAAATACGTCTTGTTTATACAAAGATTTAATTTTCGAAGAGTAAATACTTTTACTGTTCCATAAATGTGTCTTATTCTATCGGATTTATGTTTCCACAAATAATGTGTGTAGAATGCCCCTCGTCCCGCAACTAATGTTCCAAACCCCTCTCCCATATGTACACTTTATTTCATGTCTATTCATTTACTGGTTTGTGTTTGAACTACATGATTCTGTTTAATTTGTTCGTTCGTAAACAACACTTCGTATTCCGTATATTTATTAACAATCGCTCATCACCTGTTCGTGCATTTTTGTCGAGTTGAAATAGATCTTTGGGTTTTCGGAACTCAGCTCGCTGGTCAGATTTCTACGAATAGTCTAGTGAAGTTTTCATTTCTTCTATTTATATCTCTCGGATACATAATAGCAAAATACGTCACATTCTCGTTACTTACAAATTTATAAACTAATGGTGCGTGATCATTTATGAGATTAGACTCTCGAGACACGTCCCGAACTAACGTAAAGGATATAATAATATACGTAAATAGATAGTTCAGCGCGGAACGAGCTGTCATCTGTTGTATTTTGTGCGCAGAGTAGAATGACCAAATATTAGGTAACATTATCATAATTTACATTTTTAAATATTTATTATTGTCATTTAAAAATATTCCCCGTTGACCAAAATGGGGTTTTCTTTGAATTTTATTGAAAAAAGTTGTTCATTTCTAAAACGTTCAATATATAAGACAAGACTTGTAAACCAATTATGATGATAAAAATAATAATATTTAAGAAAAATAAGCAAGAGCATCAAAGTATTTTTTTAAATATTTACTGCAAAAACATTGTGATATACCTATATATATATAACTTTATATATTTTTTTATTAAATTATATAAAAACATTGTACTTAACTACTGGAATTTTACATTTGACCCATCCGGTTTTTTTAGTTTCTAATCACCCAGATGAAAAAAATTTTTTTTTGAAACTGGCTAACTCATGTGGTTAAATAAAAAATTACCGTGTACTCATATTTAATTAGTATTCTATTCACAAACACATTACTTAATTCTGTTTATTTACAAACATAAAATTTTTTAAATACAAATTAAATGTATTAATATAAAATCAATTTTATCGAAAAATATTGTTGTTGCTACCGGGATTCGAACCTGGATCTATTCCTATCTAAGAAATGTGCATTACCCGATTATGCTATACCAACACAGTTAATTGACGACAAATTTTCGAACCTATATGTTACACTTTTCATATTAATACATCTATCGTTCCATTATTTGAAAGCTTTGTTTTAAACACAATTTGAGTAAACCGATAGCAGACGCCAGAATTAACAATTAATTTTGATTAAATTTTGGACACATTGATACAACTTGTTAATTGTGGCGTCTAATCGTATTTGATATTCCGTAAAAACAAAATAGATGGCTTTCAAATAATGGAACGATAGATGTATTAATTTGAAACGTGTAATATATAGGTTCGAAAATTTGTCGCCAATGTGTTGGTATAGCATAATTGGACAATGCACGTTCCCCGGATTTAAAGAGATTCGGGTTCGAATCCCGGTAGCAACAACAATATTTTTCGATAAAATTGATTTTATATGTACATCTTTCTAATTAATACATTTAATTAGTACTTAAAATATCACAGACCTGTGTTCTGAATGATTACTGCTTCACAATAAGAATATGTTGTTAATAATAAAAGTTAAATAAAGTTTCAATATCTCGTAAGCATTAAATACCTGTGCCTAATAGTTTTCAAGGGTTGCTTAAAATTATTACATAATATAAAACTATTATTATTATGAAATAATATACCTACACTAAGTATGAATGGAGTATATAAACAATAATAATAATCAATCATATTTAACAATAAATAAACAAAGGTGTATTAAGTTGAAAAAAATACCAAAGAACGTGAAATCATTTCGCATTGTTGATTTAAATAAAAACCAAAATTTCTAAAAGTGAATAATTTGATCAGCTGATGGACAGCAGAGAAAATAAAAAAATTGTAGTACCCATAGTCAGACTACATAATGTCAATATTATTATATTTTTTAGACCAGAAAACCCAAGAACGTCACCACTTCCGGAATTAAAAGCATCGCAGCCAATATTATTAGGTGTCTCCGCTTTACCAACATCTAGACTAGACAGGTACATATTATTGTGATTTGGCTTTCGGATGCATGTCGTGTGTGAATACTTTAAAAAATATGTCTGCGTTCTTGGCCCGGGAACGAAAACACGAAGAAGACGTCATTGGCCGCTGAAATTTAGATGCCGAAAATAAATCTGTCAATGATTTCTCGATCATAGCCAGGCAGGAGCTACAAAGGTCACCATTTCATATAATTTCATTTCCCGACATTATTATATATGTATGTATATATTATGCATATACTACCTATATATTATTCAAGATCTCGTGAGCTCTTTGACTTAGGACTTGTCCATGAACCGTGGTGTGTTTGCGCTCGGGTGAGGCAGACAATGGAGCACATCCTCTGGGACTGTGGGATTATGAATGATGCACGTGAGGTGATCATGATTGCGAGATTATTAAGAATAGATCATCGAATAGCCCGGAATGATGATCTATGAATGCCTAATTTCGGATTTTTCCGAGAATTTATTAGGGTATGGGTCTCTCGTTGGGGGTTGCTGGGATGAACTGAGTATTTCACTGGCTCTCTCTCGCACCCTCTTGCGACCCGAACAGGGTGAATTTCTGCAACTTCAACACATAAATGTGACGTTTACCCTCTCCTTTTGGGGGTGCATGACTTCCATAGATTCTCTCTAGCTGCCTTCTGAAAATTAATATGATAACGAGCCTCACGTCAAAACGTGCGGATAAATATTGTACAGGTATTGCGTTGGTACGATGATACAGGAGCCAACTTATATGAGTTAATGACCGAATGCAATAATGACCAACTGTAATAATTGTGCCATATGTGATATTATTATGATAAAGAAAAAAGTTAACTATGAAGGAAAGCCGTAATGTATTATTAGTAACTAACTGCCGGAACATAACTAACTGATCTTACTTTAAAATATATTCTAAAAAGCTTTGAAGATTTTGTAAATTATTGCATGCGTTACTTTGTTGAGTGGAATCGAAGCGAGAGTAAATAACCCTCAAAACGATTCCGAGATAGGGTGGAGTTTCCTTCAAATTATTTCATTTTTGTAGTATCCTACTGTAGTAAAGTAGTCGGTAATCTGCCCGACTACTGAGAAGAATCCTAAAAAAAAAAACATGTACATATAAATAATTTGAATTCGTTGGGAGATAAATAAAGCATGTAAAACTAATCAAAAAATTATAAACAACCAACTAAATTTAACTACGAGTCCCATTCTAAATTTTTTTCCTAAAAATTATTCGACTAAATTTGTATTAAGCGACAATTTGAGTTAGGTACTAAATTTTTTTTAAAAATAATTGTTGTTTTTTTAAAAATAGATTCTGGTAAAGAAACAATAATATTTATATGTTTTTAGTTAGTTATGACATCCTGAAGAAGAAAATGGTATTATTCGAGACCGGTAGATGTATTTAAACTCAATTCAGTGGTTAATAAAACAAAGATAATAAATAAAAAATATGAATTTTAACCACAAAGCTAATATTGCTAATTTTAAAAGTATAATCTTATTTCATTAAACTAAATCGTTTCGCAGAAAATGTTCATTTTGTTTTTCAATTTCTTATGAAATATTCACCCTTAAATTGCGACTCAGGTGCTAATCTGCTCAACCCAGCTGCTTTCGAGTGTTCTTGCAGATTTAAATGCATTCCATAAAAACAATATTTTTAAATGGATAGTGTTACGGCGAAATGTGTAATCCCATCAACAGAAATTAATTCTTTAAAAGAAATTAAACCGTACGAAGGTCAAAAACAAATGACACAATTTAAAACTACGAAATACTTGCTTGTTATATGTCTGTGGTGTGCACATTACCGACTTACCGATCATACAGAGTACAATGGTGACTTGTCCACGAATTGGCTAAAATATGTCCAACGGAATGCAACTTTGTTAAATATTCTTTAAGACCACCCAAATGACGTCGAATTTTTTGGCAGTACAAAATCACAAATTCTTTCTTATAACGTTACAGTAAAAATAACAAAAAATATAATATCATACTGTCTCACAGAACACATAAACATATAAAAAAGTAGATTGTCTATCCGAAATGTCGATTTTATGTATAATATCTGGGATTTATGGTATTGGAAACTTGACAAATGTTTCTTTGAAAAATTTGGTATTTTGAAAATGTGAATCTATTTAGTAAATATGTTGCGTAGGATTTTTTACGGTATTGATAGTTGTGTAACTGTGAAGTGAATATTTATCGGGGTTGATATCCTGTCTTATCTGATAAGATATCAACCCCCAGCCGAAATGAAGCCGAGTAATGAAGACTACTGAACTGGATTAGATTTTTTATACCCGTACACCTATGGTAGCGGTTAGAGGTTCTTTTGAATAATATAAATATATTACTTCGTATAGTTTTAACTGAAACTACCAGCCACCGAAGTGTATTTTACTGGTCCAATGTACAATTTTTTAGATTTTAAAACTAATGATGAAGTATTTGAAAAGTTAAATTTAGTAATATTTTGGTAATATTATATTTACTCTAAAAACATACACCGTCGTGAAATGCTCATGTTATGTGCCAGCAAAGAAGATTTTGCGAATGAAGACGAGGTGGTTGAAACAATGCTTATTAACACATAAAAATCTTTTGATTTTTTTTTATACATTTATTTTTATGTATGTTTCTATATTAACGAAAGAACAACACCACATCAAAGTCCTACACTCATCGTACATGACTGCAAAGCAAACAAGAACACGGCTTCCGCGTGTCAATGTGAAAAATTGACAAGAGTCAAAATTATTCGACATCTGGTAGTACTGATCGATGATCATCTTGACTGAAAAGAACACATATCGAACCTAGCTAAACGCATAAGAAAACTAATTTACTTTTTTAAAGGAATACTATGTATCGTTGATTACAAACTCTTAAGATCGGTGTACTTTGCACTGTGCTACTTCTTAATTAATTATGCTATTTTAGTTTGGGGAGGAGCAGCAAAAACAATATTGGAGTCGGCTAAAAAAGCACAAAAACAATTCTCAAGGTAATAATTGGTCGTCCCTATAGATATCCATCAGATCTTATATTTAAAGAGTACAATGTCCTAGATATAAGACAAATCTTTATGTTGAGACTCGTTCAATATTTCCATACTAACAACAACTCTCCTCAAGCAATAAATCATGGACACAACACAAGACAAACAACAAACATCTACACACCAGTTCCGAGCTTACAAAGTAACATGGGTATTGTTCCATAACCAGTTCCGAGAGCAACAACGACATTTTATCAAAGATTCTACATCTTCCTAGCTCCGAAACTATACAATACACTCAGTACCAACTGGAAATCGTACAATTCCAATAAGATTACAGAAATATGGACCCAATATATGATTCAATCAGGTAGAGATGAATCAGAACCATGGATATCCAACAATTTAATATAATTTATACAATTCTTTCACTAATAATTCACTAGTCCTATAACACTCTCACTCCATATATTTTTATTTTATTTTGACTTTTTTATATATATTTGTAATTCTCCTTTTATTCCAAATAACACCACAACAGCACGAAAAAAAAACTGGCTACTTTAACACAGACTTCAGTCTAGCAAAGTAGCCAGGACAACGCTTTATATATCAGAGGTGAAGTCTACTCCATCCCACACAATAAACTATGTATTATGTATTTTTATTATGTATCCACCTCTGTTAGTACAAAAATATGGATGTCAAAATATATATAAATAAATAAATAAGAACTAATAAGTCCAACAAGTGCACAAAATAACGTCACGACAACGTATTTAAACACTTGGACTTTGAGCTTTTTCTCGTTATAACTTCAAATAAAATCCCGCAATCGCTCATATGTGCTTAAAGGGTTACCCTAGGGTATCCATGGGTGAGAGAGCTCCTAAATCTAAATTTTCAGGTAATAAACTGAGTGGAAAATGTCCACTATGATTTCAATACATGACCTTTAACAAAGAATGGCGTAGTGTAGCTTCGCACAGATTCATTAGTTAATATTAATTTGACTTTTGTATTGCACTTTTTTAGATTAATATAATTGCCTAGATACGCGAGAACGAATTGGCAGATTAACGCACTCGTTTATTATTTAACAATATAACATTAACTTGGAGAAAGGTTCCCGCTCAATGTTGAACAAAGGCGATTGTTTAAATACATAAACACACACATTAATTATTAAACTACTTTTACAATGCACTATCTTGAGATAAATATAACAGAAACAGCTTTGTTCCCGTAACTTGGTTGAAATTAGTTGATTAATGCGATCCTTCGTGAGAACTTAGTGAAAGCGACATGAACTTAATAATTAGTATAGTACTTACCTAATTAGTAATGAAACGAATCTTGTTTTTACAAGGATTTATTCGGGTATGGGTGACTCGTTGGAGCTCTTTAGGTGGATATTCAGGCCGGTATGAGTGGGTGGGACTCCAACTACGCGCCTACCTCTCACTCTCCATGCCTCGTGTTTTGCAACTCCGTTAGTCTGTCCGTATTAGTGTGACTCAATCCATTTTGTGTCTCGTCCACTGTCCCTCTTTTGAGAGTGTTTTTGATGAATGGATTCCTAAGTGTCTGCCTTGAACTACTGCACCTTAGTTTTCCATCTGTATATAAAACTATGTTCTATGGATTTATATTATATGATTTTTTATGAATAAAGATAGCACTTAAGGGACGCTGGAGGGTCTAAATTTTAAAATCTAATTGCTAATAATCACATTGAATTTCTTCTCCTTTTTCGTTTTGCAATTGTAAAATGCAATTGAATTAAAGGTTTCTTTAAATTCAGATATTACATAAATTGATATGCTTGTTTTTACTAACGGTAATACGCTAGCTTAGTGAACAGGAGGTTGGGAGTTTGATCCTTGATCGATCTTTATGGTGGGTCGATTGTGTGATCAGTACTAAATTTCGATCGTGGTAAGTTTTTATTATAGTAACTTTTTCTATCGCCCGTGGTAAAAAACGTTTGCAGGTTGTTGGTAAGTCAGGTTGTTGGTACAAGCAATGTATTTTAAAATTAGTGTAAAATATATGTAACAGTCTTTTTTTGTAATTGTACAATGCTTAAATGTGTCTAAATAAATAAATAAAAAATATACATATTTATGGCTTTATTCGCCTTTACGTTTAATGTATATTAAACGATGCTATCATCATAGAACGAACTCTCCTCACTAAAATATCGAGATATCGAATGATTAATTACTGTATACTGCAACTTTCAAAGTATCAATGTGACGGATGACTTTTGAAACAGCTGTGAAGAGTCCTCTATATTTAACCAACGATTTTCCGTTTTTACCATCCGATATTTGAGAGTAAAATTAGTTAACCATTGCATTTTTTACCAATGATCGAACAACCCGTTTTTAAATTTTTTTTACTTTAGTAATAAGTTACTACTGATCGCACAACCATCAATCTTATCGTTATCAATCGTTAATCTGACAGATATTCCGTATACAAATCAAATGTATTGTTATGTATGTACCTACATTCCGAAGCCACATCCCAATTTTTGAGTTTGTCAACCATAACCTTTCTTAATTTGAGGAGAGTTATGGGTTAGAACCATTATTTTAATAGTTTTGTCTAATATTATTATTTATGCTTTCTGTAAGCGGATGTGCATTGAAACGATTATTTCATATCATATAATTTATCGCTTTGTTTACTCGGTAGAGAACCCAGATTTAAATTATCGTTTATATTATTTAATGGGAGATATATCTCCACAATTATCTTTATAAACTACAACACAACCCTTCAGAGATCAGGTCGTATCTAACATCCAAACGAGAAAGAACTGAAAGTCTATTCGTTTCGATACATCTCCGTAGACACGTTACCTTATACATTTGTGCACCTATAATATTTCAATAAACGAATTATTTACAAGTCGTGATTTACCGAGTATCAAAACTACTGTATTTAAAAAAAATCATAATAAGATGCCGATAAAATGCTACAATATATATATATATATACGTAATTTAATTTGTGTTGAATATACTGGTACTCGAAGAACTGCGTCGTCGAGTATCGAGTGTTACGCCTCGTTCAATACGATAGCGATATCAAGTATGGGGAATCCATTTAACCATGTAGAAAAACAATAAAGTCACGTGTGTGGTGGTGTGTATGCGATCCAATGCTATATGTATCAAAGTGTAGAGTGTAAGCAAACATTCGTATATGTGCGAACTGCAGATGTTCCCGTTCCGCAATATATTTCAAAAAACAATCTTGTATTTTTTCAACTCTGTTCTTATACCTACATATTAAATTTTCTGATCCAAATTCAAGAAACGATCTCTAGTGTACCGTGGACACACGATTCTACAACATAAACAGTAGTAAAAATTCTGCACGAAATACGAGAGTATTTTTTCCTTTCGTCTTTCATCTGAATAAATAAATTTGTAAAAATTTATCAAGAATGACACACAAATATATTATTTAAGATAAAAATTGACTTCGTTAATTTATTCTTTGACGTATTTATAAATGTTTTATTCTATTTTTGGTCATAGAATAATTTTACTACATAATATTATGGCAATTTTCCACATTTTGATTTAGGGTAAGCGTCTCACATTTTAAAATATTTTCTGCAGTTTGACAGTAAATAAATAAAATACAGGTTGTAGTAGCACAAAGAAAAGTATTCTTCCTTTTTAAGTCACTCTGTTATATAAGCACTGGAGCAACTCTTTCTCATAGTTTCTCAGCCACTTTTTGAAAAACGCAGCTGATATATTTTGCTTTGTGTTGGAGACTAAAATGTCATAAAGTTTGGGTGTTCTAAAATGAATATTTATGAATAAAGTATTTATTTAATTCACTACTGATAAATCGGCGTTTATTTGCAAAATAACTTTCTTTTGAAGCTTGCATCAATATAAATATATTTTAAGTAATTAATACACTAGCAAGTATGTACAATAAGTGTTAAATATTTCATTTTATTTTTACGCAGACCTGTTCGCCGCTTCCTACCTCGCTAGGTACACATAAAGTACCTGTTTTGA